>OX451216.1:160638244-161998902 GCA_949628195.1 Phasia obesa
ATTTTTGCCCTTTTCTCGATTAGACGCTGTTTTAAGAAGATACAGCAAAAGTAAGATTTTCATATAAAAAAATTGATTTTTTATGAAAAATATAGGTCGTCACAGATTTTTGTCCTTTTCTCGATTAGACGCTGTTTTAAGAAGATACAGCAAAAATAAGATTTTTATATAAAAAAATTGATTTTTTATGAAAAAGATAGGTCGTCACAGATTTTTGTCCTTTTCTCGATTAGACGCTGTTTTAAGAAGATACAGCAAAAATAAGATTTTTATATAAAAAAATAAATTTTTTATGAAAAATATAGGTCGTCACAGATTTTTGCCCTTTTCTCGATTAGACGCTGTTTTAAGAAGATACAGCAAAAATAAGATTTTCATATAAAAAAATTGATTTTTTATGAAAAAGATAGGTCGTCACAGATTTTTGTCCTTTTCTCGATTAGACGCTGTTTTAAGAAGATACAGCAAAAATAAGATTTTCATATAAAAAAATTGATTTTTTATGAAAAATATAGGTCGTCACAGATTTTTGTCCTTTTCTCGATTAGACGCTGTTTTAAGAAGATACAGCAAAAATAAGATTTTTATATAAAAAAATTGATTTTTTATGAAAAATATAGGTCGTCACAGATTTTTGTCCTTTTCTCGATTAGACGCTGTTTTAAGAAGATACAGCAAAAGTAAGATTTTTATATAAAAAAATAAATTTTTTATGAAAAATATAGGTCGTCACAGATTTTTGCCCTTTTCTCGATTAGACGCTGTTTTAAGAAGATACAGCAAAAATAAGATTTTCATATAAAAAAATTGATTTTTTATGAAAAATATAGGTCGTCACAGATTTTTGTCCTTTTCTCGATTAGACGCTCTTTTAAGAAGATACAGCAAAAATAAGATTTTTATATAAAAAAATTAGGTCGTCACAGATTTTTGCCCTTTTCTCGATTAGACGCTGTTTTAAAAAGATACAGCAAAAATAAGATTTTTATATAAAAAAATTGATTTTTTATGAAAAATATAGGTCGTCACAGATTTTTGTCCTTTTCTCGATTAAACGCTATTTTAAGAAGATTCAGCAAAAATAAGATTTTTATATAAAAAAATAAATTGTTTATGAAAAATATAGGTCGTCACAGATTTTTGTCCTTTTCTCGATTAGACGCTGTTTTAAGAAGATACAGCAAAAATAAGATTTTCATATAAAAAATTTGATTTTTTATGAAAAATATAGGTCGTCACAGATTTTTGTCCTTTTCTCGATGAGACGCTGTTTTAAGAAGATACAGCAAAAATAAGATTTTTATATAAAAAAATAAATTTTTTATGAAAAATATAGGTCGTCACAGATTTTTGCCCTTTTCTCGATTAGACGCTGTTTTAAGAAGATACAGCAAAAGTAAGATTTTCATATAAAAAAATTGATTTTTTATGAAAAATATAGGTCGTCACAGATTTTTGTCCTTTTCTCGATTAGACGCTGTTTTAAGAAGATACAGCAAAAATAAGATTTTTATATAAAATAATAAATTTTTTATGAAAAATATAGGTCGTCACAGATTTTTGCCCTTTTCTCGATTAGACGCTGTTTTAAGAAGATACAGCAAAAGTAAGATTTTCATATAAAAAAATTGATTTTTTATGAAAAATATAGGTCGTCATAGATTTTTGTCCTTTTCTCGATTAGACGCTGTTTTAAGAAGATACAGCAAAAATAAGATTTTTATATAAAAAAATTGATTTTTTATGAAAAATATAGGTCGTCACAGATTTTTGCCCTTTTCTCGATTAGACGCTGTTTTAAGAAGATACAGCAAAAATAAGATTTTCATATAAAAAAATTGATTTTTTATGAAAAATATAGGTCGTCACAGATTTTTGTCCTTTTCTCGATTAGACGCTGTTTTAAGAAGATACAGCAAAAGTAAGATTTTTATATAAAAAAATAAATTTTTTATGAAAAATATAGGTCGTCACAGATTTTTGCCCTTTTCTCGATTAGACGCTGTTTTAAAAAGATACAGCAAAAATAAGATTTTTATATAAAAAAATTGATTTTTTATGAAAAATATAGGTCGTCACAGATTTTTGTCCTTTTCTCGATTAAACGCTATTTTAAGAAGATACAGCAAAAATAAGATTTTTATATAAAAAAATAAATTGTTTATGAAAAATATAGGTCGTCACAGATTTTTGTCCTTTTCTCGATTAGACGCTGTTTTAAGAAGATACAGCAAAAATAAGATTTTCATATAAAAAATTTGATTTTTTATGAAAAATATAGGTCGTCACAGATTTTTGTCCTTTTCTCGATGAGACGCTGTTTTAAGAAGATACAGCAAAAATAAGATTTTTATATAAAAAAATAAATTTTTTATGAAAAATATAGGTCGTCACAGATTTTTGCCCTTTTCTCGATTAGACGCTGTTTTAAGAAGATACAGCAAAAGTAAGATTTTCATATAAAAAAATTGATTTTTTATGAAAAATATAGGTCGTCACAGATTTTTGTCCTTTTCTCGATTAGACGCTGTTTTAAGAAGATACAGCAAAAATAAGATTTTTATATAAAAAAATTGATTTTTTATGAAAAAGATAGGTCGTCACAGATTTTTGTCCTTTTCTCGATTAGACGCTGTTTTAAGAAGATACAGCAAAAATAAGATTTTTATATAAAAAAATAAATTTTTTATGAAAAATATAGGTCGTCACAGATTTTTGCCCTTTTCTCGATTAGACGCTGTTTTAAGAAGATACAGCAATAATAAGATTTTTATATAAAAAAATAAATTTTTTATGAAAAATATAGGTCGTCACAGATTTTTGCCCTTTTCTCGATTAGACGCTGTTTTAAGAAGATACAGCAAAAATAAGATTTTTATATAAAAAAATAAATTTTTTATGAAAAATATAGGTCGTCACAGATTTTTGCCCTTTTCTCGATTAGACGCTGTTTTAAGAAGATACAGCAAAAATAAGATTTTCATATAAAAAAATTGATTTTTTATGAAAAATATAGGTCGTCACAGATTTTTGTGCTTTTCTCGTTTAGACGCTGTTTTAAGAAGATACAGCAAAAATAAGATTTTGATATAAAAAAATAAATTTTTTATGAAAAATATAGGTCGTCACAGATTTTTGCCCTTTTCTCGATTAGACGCTGTTTTAAGAAGATACGGCAAAAATAAGATTTTTATATAAAAAAATAAATTTTTTATGAAAAATATAGGTCGTCACAGATTTTTGCCCTTTTCTCGATTAGACGCTGTTTTAAGAAGATACAGCAAAAATAAGATTTTGATATAAAAAAATTGATTTTTTATGAAAAATATAGGTCGTCACAGATTTTTGTGCTTTTCTCGTTTAGACGCTGTTTTAAGAAGATACAGCAAAAATAAGATTTTCATATAAAAAAATTGATTTTTTATGAAAAATATAAGTCGTCACAGATTTTTGTACTTTTCTCGATTAGACGCTGTTTTAAGAAGATACAGCAATAATAAGATTTTTATATAAAAAAATAAATTTTTTATGAAAAATATAGGTCGTCACAGATTTTTGCCCTTTTCTCGATTAGACGCTGTTTTAAGAAGATACGGCAAAAATAAGATTTTTATATAAAAAAATAAATTTTTTATGAAAAATATAGGTCGTCACAGATTTTTGCCCTTTTCTCGATTAGACGCTGTTTTAAGAAGATACAGCAATAATAAGATTTTTATATAAAAAAATAAATTTTTTATGAAAAATATAGGTCGTCACAGATTTTTGCCCTTTTCTCGATTAGACGCTGTTTTAAGAAGATACGGCAAAAATAAGATTTTTATATAAAAAAATAAATTTTTTATGAAAAATATAGGTCGTCACAGATTTTTGCCCTTTTCTCGATTAGACGCTGTTTTAAGAAGATACAGCAAAAATAAGATTTTCATATAAAAAAATTGATTTTTTATGAAAAATATAGGTCGTCACAGATTTTTGTGCTTTTCTCGTTTAGACGCTGTTTTAAGAAGATACAGCAAAAATAAGATTTTTATATAAAAAAATAAATTGTTTATGAAAAATATGGGTCGTCACAGATTTTTGCCCTTTTCTCGATTAGACGCTGTTTTAAGAAGATACAGCAAAAATAAGATTTTGATATAAAAAAATTGATTTTTTATGAAAAATATACGTCGTCACAGATTTTTGCCCTTTTCTCGATTAGACGCTGTTTTAAGAAGATACAGCAAAAATAAGATTTTCATATAAAAAATAGATTTTTTATGAAAATTATAGGTCGTCACAGATTTTTGTCCTTTTCTCGATTAGACGCTGTTTTAAGAAGATACAGCAAAAATAAGATTTTCATATAAAAAATAAATTTTTTATGAAAAATATAGGTCGTCACAGATTTTTGTCCTTTTCTCGATTAAACGCTGTTTTAAGAAGATACAGCAAAAATAAGATTTTCATATAATAAAATTGATTTTTTGTGAAAAATATAGGTCGTCACAGATTTTTGCCCTTTTCTCGATTAGACGCTGTTTTAAGAAGATACAGCAAAAATAAGATTTTCATATAAAAAAATTGATTTTTTATGAAAAATATAGGTCATCACAGATTTTTGTTCTGTCCTGTTTTAAGAAGATACAGCAAAAATAAGATTTTCATATAAAAAATAGATTTTTTTATGAAAAATATAGGTCGTCACAGATTTTTGTCCTTTTCTCGATTAGACGCTGTTTTAAGAAGATACAGCAAAAATAAGAATTTATATATAAAAAAATAAATTTTTTATGAAAAATATATGACGTCACAGATTTTTGCCCTTTTCTCGATTAGACGCTGTTTTAAGAAGATACAGCAAAAATAAGATTTTTATATAAAAAAATTGATTTTTTATGAAAAATATAGGTCGTCACAGATTTTTGTCCTTTTCTCGATTAGACGCTGTTTTAAGAAGATACAGCAAAAATAAGATTTTTATATAAAAAAATAAATTGTTTATGAAAAATATAGATCGTCACAGATTTTTGTCCTTTTCTCGATTAGACGCTGTTTTAAGAAGATACAGCAAAAATAAGAATTTATATATAAAAAAATAAATTTTTTGTGAAAAATATATGACGTCACAGATTTTTGCCCTTTTCTCGATTAGACGCTGTTTTAAGAAGATACAGCAAAAATAAGAAAAAAAATTGATTTTTTATGAAAAATATAGGTCGTCACAGATTTTTGTCCTTTTCTCGATTAGACGCTGTTTTAAGAAGATACAGCAAAAATAAGATTTTAATATAAAAAAATTGATTTTTTATGAAAAATATAGTTCGTCACAGATTTTGGTCCTTTTCTCGATTAGACGCTATTTTAAGAAGATACAGCAAAAATAAGATTTTGATATAAAAAAATTGATTTTTTATGAAAAATATAGTTCGTCACAGATTTTGGTCCTTTTCTCGATTAGACGCTATTTTAAGAAGATACAGCAAAAATAAGATTTTAATATAAAAAAATTGATTTTTTATGAAAAATATAGTTCGTCACAGATTTTGGTCCTTTTCTCGATTAGACGCTATTTTAAGAAGATACAGCAAAAATAAGATTTTGATATAAAAAAATTGATTTTTTATGAAAAATATAAGTCGTCACAGATTTTTGTACTTTTCTCGATTAGACGCTGTTTTAAGAAGATACAGCAATAATAAGATTTTTATATAAAAAAATAAATTTTTTATGAAAAATATAGGTCGTCACAGATTTTTGCCCTTTTCTCGATTAGACGCTGTTTTAAGAAGATACAGCAAAAATAAGATTTTTATATAAAAAAATAAATTTTTTATGAAAAATATAGGTCGTCACAGATTTTTGCCCTTTTCTCGATTAGACGCTGTTTTAAGAAGATACAGCAAAAATAAGATTTTTATATAAAAAAATAAATTTTTTATGAAAAATATAGGTCGTCACAGATTTTTGCCCTTTTCTCGATTAGACGCTGTTTTAAGAAGATACAGCAAAAATAAGATTTTCATATAAAAAAATTGATTTTTTATGAAAAATATAGGTCGTCACAGATTTTTGTGCTTTTCTCGTTTAGACGCTGTTTTAAGAAGATACAGCAAAAATAAGATTTTTATATAAAAAAATAAATTGTTTATGAAAAATATGGGTCGTCACAGATTTTTGCCCTTTTCTCGATTAGACGCTGTTTTAAGAAGATACAGCAAAAATAAGATTTTGATATAAAAAAATTGATTTTTTATGAAAAATATACGTCGTCACAGATTTTTGCCCTTTTCTCGATTAGACGCTGTTTTAAGAAGATACAGCAAAAATAAGATTTTCATATAAAAAATAGATTTTTTATGAAAAATATAGGTCGTCACAGATTTTTGTCCTTTTCTCGTTTAGACGCTGTTTTAAGAAGATACAGCAAAAATAAGATTTTTATATAAAAAAATAAATTTTTTATGAAAAATATAGGTCGTCACAGATTTTTGCCCTTTTCTCGATTAGACGCTGTTTTAAGAAGATACAGCAAAAATAAGATTTTCATATAAAAAAATTGATTTTTTATGAAAAATATAGGTCGTCACAGATTTTTGTGCTTTTCTCGTTTAGACGCTGTTTTAAGAAGATACAGCAAAAATAAGATTTTTATATAAAAAAATAAATTGTTTATGAAAAATATGGGTCGTCACAGATTTTTGCCCTTTTCTCGATTAGACGCTGTTTTAAGAAGATACAGCAAAAATAAGATTTTGATATAAAAAAATTGATTTTTTATGAAAAATATACGTCGTCACAGATTTTTGCCCTTTTCTCGATTAGACGCTGTTTTAAGAAGATACAGCAAAAATAAGATTTTCATATAAAAAATAGATTTTTTATGAAATTTATAGGTCGTCACAGATTTTCATATAAAAAATAGATTTTTTATGAAAAATATAGGTCGTCATAGATTTTTGTCCTTTTCTCGATTAGACGCTGTTTTAAGAAGATACAGAAAAAATAAGATTTTCATATAAAAAAATTGATTTTTTATGAAAAATATAGGTCGTCACAGATTTTTGTGCTTTTCTCGTTTAGACGCTGTTTTAAGAAGATACAGCAAAAATAAGATTTTTATATAAAAAAATAAATTGTTTATGAAAAATATGGGTCGTCACAGATTTTTGCCCTTTTCTCGATTAGACGCTGTTTTAAGAAGATAGAGCAAAAATAAGATTTTGATATAAAAAAATTGATTTTTTATGAAAAATATACGTCGTCACAGATTTTTGCCCTTTTCTCGATTAGACGTTGTTTTAAGAAGATACAGCAAAAATAAGATTTTCATATAAAAAATAGATTTTTTATGAAATTTATAGGTCGTCACAGATTTTTGTCCTTTTCTCGATTAGACGCTGTTTTAAGAAGATACAGCAAAAATAAGATTTTCATATAAAAAATAGATTTTTTATGAAAAATATAGGTCGTCACAGATTTTTGTCCTTTTCTCGATTAGACGCTGTTTTAAGAAGATACAGCAAAAATAAGATTTTCATATAAAAAATAGATTTTTTATGAAAAATATAGGTCGTCACAGATTTTTGTACTTTTCTCGATTAGACGCTGTTTTAAGAAGATACAGCAATAATAAGATTTTTATATAAAAAAATAAATTTTTTATGAAAAATATAGGTCGTCACAGATTTTTGCCCTTTTCTCGATTAGACGCTGTTTTAAGAAGATACAGCAAATATAAGATTTTTATATAAAAAAATAAATTTTTTATGAAAAATATAGGTCGTCACAGATTTTTGCCCTTTTCTCGATTAGACGCTGTTTTAAGAAGATACAGCAAAAATAAGATTTTCATATAAAAAAATTGATTTTTTATGAAAAATATAGGTCGTCACAGATTTTTGCCCTTTTCTCGATTAGACGCTGTTTTAAGAAGATACAGCAAAAATAAGATTTTCATATAAAAAATAGATTTTTTATGAAAAATATAGGTCGTCACAGATTTTTGTCCTTTTCTCGTTTAGACGCTGTTTTAAGAAGATACAGCAAAAATAAGATTTTTATATAAAAAAATAAATTTTTTATGAAAAATATAGGTCGTCACAGATTTTTGCCCTTTTCTCGATTAGACGCTGTTTTAAGAAGATACAGCAAAAATAAGATTTTCATATAAAAAAATTGATTTTTTATGAAAAATATAGGTCGTCACAGATTTTTGTGCTTTTCTCGTTTAGACGCTGTTTTAAGAAGATACAGCAAAAATAAGATTTTTATATAAAAAAATAAATTGTTTATGAAAAATATGGGTCGTCACAGATTTTTGCCCTTTTCTCGATTAGACGCTGTTTTAAGAAGATACAGCAAAAATAAGATTTTGATATAAAAAAATTGATTTTTTATGAAAAATATACGTCGTCACAGATTTTTGCCCTTTTCTCGATTAGACGCTGTTTTAAGAAGATACAGCAAAAATAAGATTTTCATATAAAAAATAGATTTTTTATGAAATTTATAGGTCGTCACAGATTTTTGTCCTTTTCTCGTTTAGACGCTGTTTTAAGAAGATACAGCAAAAATAAGATTTTTATATAAAAAAATAAATTTTTTATGAAAAATATATGTCGTCACAGATTTTTGTCCTTTTCTCGTTTAGACGCTGTTTTAAGAAGATACAGCAAAAATAAGATTTTTATATAAAAAAATAAATTTTTTATGAAAAATATAGGTCGTCACAGATTTTTGCCCTTTTCTCGATTAGACGCTGTTTTAAGAAGATACAGCAATAATAAGATTTTTATATAAAAAAATAAATTTTTTATGAAAAATATAGGTCTTCACAGATTTTTGCCCTTTTCTCGATTAGACGCTGTTTTAAGAAGATACAGCAAAAATAAGATTTTCATATAAAAAATAGATTTTTTATGAAAATTATAGGTCGTCACAGATTTTTGTCCTTTTCTCGATTAGACGCTGTTTTAAGAAGATACAGCAAAAATAAGATTTTCATATAAAAAATAGATTTTTTATGAAAAATATAGGTCGTCACAGATTTTTGTCCTTTTCTCGTTTAGACGCTGTTTTAAGAAGATACAGCAAAAATAAGATTTTTATATAAAAAAATAAATTTTTTATGAAAAATATAGGTCGTCACAGATTTTTGCCCTTTTCTCGATTAGACGCTGTTTTAAGAAGATACAGCAAAAATAAGATTTTCATATAAAAAAATTGATTTTTTATGAAAAATATAGGTCGTCACAGATTTTTGTGCTTTTCTCGTTTAGACGCTGTTTTAAGAAGATACAGCAAAAATAAGATTTTTATATAAAAAAATAAATTGTTTATGAAAAATATGGGTCGTCACAGATTTTTGCCCTTTTCTCGATTAGACGCTGTTTTAAGAAGATACAGCAAAAATAAGATTTTGATATAAAAAAATTGATTTTTTATGAAAAATATACGTCGTCACAGATTTTTGCCCTTTTCTCGATTAGACGCTGTTTTAAGAAGATACAGCAAAAATAAGATTTTCATATAAAAAATAGATTTTTTATGAAATTTATAGGTCATCACAGATTTTTGTCCTTTTCTCGATTAGACGCTGTTTTAAGAAGATACAGCAAAAATAAGATTTTCATATAAAAAATAGATATTTTATGAAAAATATAGGTCGTCACAGATTTTTGTCCTTTTCTCGATTAGACGCTGTTTTAAGAAGATACAGCAAAAATAAGATTTTCATATAAAAAAATTGATTTTTTATGAAAAATATAGGTCGTCACAGATTTTTGTGCTTTTCTCGTTTAGACGCTGTTTTAAGAAGATACAGCAAAAATAAGATTTTTATATAAAAAAATAAATTGTTTATGAAAAATATGGGTCGTCACAGATTTTTGCCCTTTTCTCGATTAGACGCTGTTTTAAGAAGATACAGCAAAAATAAGATTTTCATATAAAAAATAGATTTTTTATGAAAAATATAGGTCGTCACAGATTTTTGTCCTTTTCTCGATTAGACGCTGTTTTAAGAAGATACAGCAAAAATAAGATTTTGATATAAAAAAATTGATTTTTTATGAAAAATATACGTCGTCACAGATTTTTGCCCTTTTCTCGATTAGACGCTGTTTTAAGAAGATACAGCAAAAATAAGATTTTCATATAAAAAATAGATTTTTTATGAAATTTATAGGTCGTCACAGATTTTTGTCCTTTTCTCGATTAGACGCTGTTTTAAGAAGATACAGCAAAAATAAGATTTTCATATAAAAAATAGATTTTTTATGAAAAATATAGGTCGTCACAGATTTTTGTCCTTTTCTCGATTAGACGCTGTTTTAAGAAGATACAGCAAAAATAAGATTTTCATATAAAAAATAGATTTTTTATGAAAAATATAGGTCGTCACAGATTTTTGTACTTTTCTCGATTAGACGCTGTTTTAAGAAGATACAGCAATAATAAGATTTTTATATAAAAAAATAAATTTTTTATGAAAAATATAGGTCGTCACAGATTTTTGCCCTTTTCTCGATTAGACGCTGTTTTAAGAAGATACAGCAAAAATAAGATTTTTATATAAAAAAATAAATTTTTTATGAAAAATATAGGTCGTCACAGATTTTTGCCGTTTTCTCGATTAGACGCTGTTTTAAGAAGATACAGCAAAAATAAGATTTTGATATAAAAAAATTGATTTTTTATGAAAAATATAGGTCGTCACAGATTTTTGTGCTTTTCTCGTTTAGACGCTGTTTTAAGAAGATACAGCAAAAATAAGATTTTTATATAAAAAAATAAATTGTTTATGAAAAATATGGGTCGTCACAGATTTTTGCCCTTTTCTCGATTAGACGCTGTTTTAAGAAGATACAGCAAAAATAAGATTTTGATATAAAAAAATTGATTTTTTATGAAAAATATACGTCGTCACAGATTTTTGCCCTTTTCTCGATTAGACGCTGTTTTAAGAAGATACAGCAAAAATAAGATTTTCATATAAAAAATAGATTTTTTATGAAAAATATAGGTCGTCACAGATTTTTGCCCTTTTCTCGATTAGACGCTGTTTTAAGAAGATACAGCAAAAATAAGATTTTTATATAAAAATATAAATTTTTTATGAAAAATATAGGTCGTCACAGATTTTTGCCCTTTTCTCGATTAGACGCTGTTTTAAGAAGATACAGCAAAAATAAGATTTTCATATAAAAAATAGATTTTTTATGAAAATTATAGGTCGTCACAGATTTTTGTCCTTTTCTCGATTAGACGCTGTTTTAAGAAGATACAGCAAAAATAAGATTTTTATATAAAAAAATAAATTGTTTATGAAAAATATGGGTCGTCACAGATTTTTGCCCTTTTCTCGATTAGACGCTGTTTTAAGAAGATACAGCAAAAATAAGATTTTGATATAAAAAAATTGATTTTTTATGAAAAATATAGGTCGTCACAGATTTTTGCCCTTTTCTCGATTAGACGCTGTTTTAAGAAGATACAGCAAAAATAAGATTTTTATATAAAAAAATAAATTGTTTATGAAAAATATGGGTCGTCACAGATTTTTGCCCTTTTCTCGATTAGACGCTGTTTTAAGAAGATACAGCAAAAATAAGATTTTCATATAAAAAATAGATTTTTTATGAAAAATATAGGTCGTCACAGATTTTTGCCCTTTTCTCGATTAGACGCTGTTTTAAGAAGATACAGCAAAAATAAGATTTTCATATAAAAAATAGATTTTTTATGAAATTTATAGGTCGTCACAGATTTTTGTCCTTTTCTCGATTAGACGCTGTTTTAAGAAGATACAGCAAAAATAAGATTTTCATATAAAAAATAGATTTTTTATGAAAAATATAGGTCGTCACAGATTTTTGTCCTTTTCTCGATTAGACGCTGTTTTAAGAAGATACAGCAAAAATAAGATTTTCATATAAAAAATAGATTTTTTATGAAAAATATAGGTCGTCACAGATTTTTGTCCTTTTCTCGTTTAGACGCTGTTTTAAGAAGATACAGCAAAAATAAGATTTTTATATAAAAAAATAAATTTTTTATGAAAAATATAGGTCGTCACAGATTTTTGCCCTTTTCTCGATTAGACGCTGTTTTAAGAAGATACAGCAAAAATAAGATTTTCATATAAAAAAATTGATTTTTTATGAAAAATATAGGTCGTCACAGATTTTTGTGCTTTTCTCGTTTAGACGCTGTTTTAAGAAGATACAGCAAAAATAAGATTTTTATATAAAAAAATAAATTGTTTATGAAAAATATGGGTCGTCACAGATTTTTGCCCTTTTCTCGATTAGACGCTGTTTTAAGAAGATACAGCAAAAATAAGATTTTGATATAAAAAAATTGATTTTTTATGAAAAATATACGTCGTCACAGATTTTTGCCCTTTTCTCGATTAGACGCTGTTTTAAGAAGATACAGCAAAAATAAGATTTTCATATAAAAAATAGATTTTTTATGAATAGGTCGTCACAGATTTTTGTCCTTTTCTCGATTAGACGCTGTTTTAAGAAGATACAGCAAAAATAAGATTTTCATAGGTCGTCACAGATTTTTGTCCTTTTCTCGATTAGACGCTGTTTTAAGAAGATACAGCAAAAATAAGATTTTCATATAAAAAATAGATATTTTATGAAAAATATAGGTCGTCACAGATTTTTGTCCTTTTCTCGATTAGACGCTGTTTTAAGAAGATACAGCAAAAATAAGATTTTCATATAAAAAAATTGATTTTTTATGAAAAATATAGGTCGTCACAGATTTTTGTGCTTTTCTCGTTTAGACGCTGTTTTAAGAAGATACAGCAAAAATAAGATTTTTATATAAAAAAATAAATTGTTTATGAAAAATATGGGTCGTCACAGATTTTTGCCCTTTTCTCGATTAGACGCTGTTTTAAGAAGATACAGCAAAAATAAGATTTTCATATAAAAAATAGATTTTTTATGAAAAATATAGGTCGTCACAGATTTTTGTCCTTTTCTCGATTAGACGCTGTTTTAAGAAGATACAGCAAAAATAAGATTTTGATATAAAAAAATTGATTTTTTATGAAAAATATACGTCGTCACAGATTTTTGCCCTTTTCTCGATTAGACGCTGTTTTAAGAAGATACAGCAAAAATAAGATTTTCATATAAAAAATAGATTTTTTATGAAAAATATAGGTCGTCACAGATTTTTGTCCTTTTCTCGATTAGACGCTGTTTTAAGAAGATACAGCAAAAATAAGATTTTCATATAAAAAATAGATTTTTTATGAAAAATATAGGTCGTCACAGATTTTTGTACTTTTCTCGATTAGACGCTGTTTTAAGAAGATACAGCAATAATAAGATTTTTATATAAAAAAATAAATTTTTTATGAAAAATATAGGTCGTCACAGATTTTTGCCCTTTTCTCGATTAGACGCTGTTTTAAGAAGATACAGCAAAAATAAGATTTTTATATAAAAAAATAAATTTTTTATGAAAAATATAGGTCGTCACAGATTTTTGCCGTTTTCTCGATTAGACGCTGTTTTAAGAAGATACAGCAAAAATAAGATTTTGATATAAAAAAATTGATTTTTTATGAAAAATATAGGTCGTCACAGATTTTTGTGCTTTTCTCGTTTAGACGCTGTTTTAAGAAGATACAGCAAAAATAAGATTTTTATATAAAAAAATAAATTGTTTATGAAAAATATGGGTCGTCACAGATTTTTGCCCTTTTCTCGATTAGACGCTGTTTTAAGAAGATACAGCAAAAATAAGATTTTGATATAAAAAATTGATTTTTTATGAAAAATATACGTCGTCACAGATTTTTGCCCTTTTCTCGATTAGACGCTGTTTTAAGAAGATACAGCAAAAATAAGATTTTCATATAAAAAATAGATTTTTTATGAAAAATATAGGTCGTCACAGATTTTTGCCCTTTTCTCGATTAGACGCTGTTTTAAGAAGATACAGCAAAAATAAGATTTTTATATAAAAATATAAATTTTTTATGAAAAATATAGGTCGTCACAGATTTTTGCCCTTTTCTCGATTAGACGCTGTTTTAAGAAGATACAGCAAAAATAAGATTTTCATATAAAAAATAGATTTTTTATGAAAATTATAGGTCGTCACAGATTTTTGTCCTTTTCTCGATTAGACGCTGTTTTAAGAAGATACAGCAAAAATAAGATTTTTATATAAAAAAATAAATTGTTTATGAAAAATATGGGTCGTCACAGATTTTTGCCCTTTTCTCGATTAGACGCTGTTTTAAGAAGATACAGCAAAAATAAGATTTTGATATAAAAAAATTGATTTTTTATGAAAAATATACGTCGTCACAGATTTTTGCCCTTTTCTCGATTAGACGCTGTTTTAAGAAGATACAGCAAAAATAAGATTTTCATATAAAAAATAGATTTTTTATGAAAATTATAGGTCGTCACAGATTTTTGTCCTTTTCTCGATTAGACGCTGTTTTAAGAAGATACAGCAAAAATAAGATTTTCATATAAAAAATAGATTTTTTATGAAAAATATAGGTCGTCACAGATTTTTGTCCTTTTCTCGATTAGACGCTGTTTTAAGAAGATACAGCAAAAATAAGATTTTCATATAAAAAATAGATTTTTTATGAAAAATATAGGTCGTCACAGATTTTTGTCCTTTTCTCGTTTAGACGCTGTTTTAAGAAGATACAGCAAAAATAAGATTTTTATATAAAAAAATAAATTTTTTATGAAAAATATAGGTCGTCACAGATTTTTGCCCTTTTCTCGATTAGACGCTGTTTTAAGAAGATACAGCAAAAATAAGATTTTCATATAAAAAAATTAATTTTTTATGAAAAATATAGGTCGTCACAGATTTTTGTGCTTTTCTCGTTTAGACGCTGTTTTAAGAAGATACAGCAAAAATAAGATTTTTATATAAAAAAATAAATTGTTTATGAAAAATATGGGTCGTCACAGATTTTTGCCCTTTTCTCGATTAGACGCTGTTTTAAGAAGATACAGCAAAAATAAGATTTTCATATAAAAAATAGATTTTTTATGAAAAATATAGGTCGTCACAGATTTTTGTCCTTTTCTCGATTAGACGCTGTTTTAAGAAGATACAGCAAAAATAAGATTTTCATATAAAAAATAGATTTTTTATGAAAAATATAGGTCGTCACAGATTTTTGTCCTTTTCTCGTTTAGACGCTGTTTTAAGAAGATACAGCAAAAATAAGATTTTCATATAAAAAAATTGATTTTTTATGAAAAATATAGGTCGTCACAGATTTTTGCCCTTTTCTCGATTAGACGCTGTTTTAAGAAGATACAGCAAAAATAAGATTTTGATATAAAAAAATTGATTTTTTATGAAAAATATACGTCGTCACAGATTTTTGCCCTTTTCTCGATTAGACGCTGTTTTAAGAAGATACAGCAAAAATAAGATTTTCATATAAAAAATAGATTTTTTATGAAAAATATAGGTCGTCACAGATTTTTGTCCTTTTCTCGATTAGACGCTGTTTTAAGAAGATACAGCAAAAATAAGATTTTCATATAAAAAATAGATTTTTTATGAAAAATATAGGTCGTCACAGATTTTTGTCCTTTTCTCGATTAAACGCTGTTTTAAGAAGATACAGCAAAAATAAGATTTTCATATAATAAAATTGATTTTTTGTGAAAAATATAGGTCGTCACAGATTTTTGTCCTTTGCTCGATTAAACGCTGTTTTAAGAAGATACAGCAAAAATAAGATTTTCATATAAAAAAATAGATTTTTTGTTAAAAATTATAGATTTTTGCCCTTTTCTCGATTAGACGCTGTTTTAAGAAGATACAGCAAAAATAAGATTTTTATATAAAAAAATAAATTGTTTATGAAAAATATGGGTCGTCACAGATTTTTGCCCTTTTCTCGATTAGACGCTGTTTTAAGAAGATACAGCAAAAATAAGATTTTCATATAAAAAATAGATTTTTTATGAAAAATATAGGTCGTCACAGATTTTTGCCCTTTTCTCGATTAGACGCTGTTTTAAGAAGATACAGCAAAAATAAGATTTTCATATAAAAAATAGATTTTTTATGAAAAATATAGGTCGTCACAGATTTTTGTCCTTTTCTCGATTAAACGCTGTTTTAAGAAGATACAGCAAAAATAAGATTTTCATATAATAAATTGATTTTTTATGAAAAATATAGGTCGTCACAGATTTTTGCCCTTTTCTCGATTAGACGCTGTTTTAAGAAGATACAGCAAAAATAAGATTTTCATATAAAAAATAGATTTTTTATGAAAATTATAGGTCGTCACAGATTTTTGTCCTTTTCTCGATTAGACGCTGTTTTAAGAAGATACAGCAAAAATAAGATTTTCATATAAAAAATAGATTTTTTATGAAAAATATAGGTCGTCACAGATTTTTGTCCTTTTCTCGATTAGACGCTGTTTTAAGAAGATACAGCAAAAATAAGATTTTCATATAAAAAATAGATTTTTTATGAAAAATATAGGTCGTCACAGATTTTTGTCCTTTTCTCGTTTAGACGCTGTTTTAAGAAGATACAGCAAAAATAAGATTTTTATATAAAAAAATAAATTTTTTATGAAAAATATAGGTCGTCACAGATTTTTGCCCTTTTCTCGATTAGACGCTGTTTTAAGAAGATACAGCAAAAATAAGATTTTCATATAAAAAATAGATTTTTTATGAAAAATATAGGTCGTCACAGATTTTTGTCCTTTTCTCGATTAAACGCTGTTTTAAGAAGATACAGCAAAAATAAGATTTTCATATAATAAATAGATTTTTTATGAAAAATATAGGTCGTCACAGATTTTTGTCCTTTTCTCGATTAGACGCTGTTTTAAGAAGATACAGCAAAAATAAGATTTTCATATAAAAAATAGATTTTTTATGAAAAATATAGGTCGTCACAGATTTTTGTCCTTTTCTCGATTAAACGCTGTTTTAAGAAGATACAGCAAAAATAAGATTTACATATAAAAAATAGATTTTTTATGAAATTTATAGGTCGTCACAGATTTTTGTCCTTTTCTCGATTAGACGCTGTTTTAAGAAGATACAGCAAAAATAAGATTTTCATATAAAAAATAGATTTTTTATGAAAAATATAGGTCGTCACAGATTTTTGTCCTTTTCTCGATTAGACGCTGTTTTAAGAAGATACAGCAAAAATAAGATTTTCATATAAAAAATAGATTTTTTATGAAAAATATAGGTCGTCACAGATTTTTGTCCTTTTCTCGATTAAACGCTGTTTTAAGAAGATACAGCAAAAATAAGATTTTCATATAATAAAATTGATTTTTTGTGAAAAATATAGGTCGTCACAGATTTTTGTCCTTTGCTCGATTAAACGCTGTTTTAAGAAGATACAGCAAAAATAAGATTTTCATATAAAAAAATAGATTTTTTGTTAAAAATTATAGATTTTTGCCCTTTTCTCGATTAGACGCTGTTTTAAGAAGATACAGCAAAAATAAGATTTTCATATAAAAAATAGATTTTTTATGAAAAATATAGGTCGTCACAGATTTTTGTCCTTTTCTCGATTAAACGCTGTTTTAAGAAGATACAGCAAAAATAAGATTTTCATATAAAAAATAGATTTTTTATGAAATTTATAGGTCGTCACAGATTTTTGTCCTTTTCTCGATTAGACGCTGTTTTAAGAAGATACAGCAAAAATAAGATTTTCATATAAAAAATAGATTTTTTATGAAAAATATAGGTCGTCACAGATTTTTGTCCTTTTCTCGATTAGACGCTGTTTTAAGAAGATACAGCAAAAATAAGATTTTCATATAAAAAATAGATTTTTTATGAAAAATATAGGTCGTCACAGATTTTTGTCCTTTTCTCGATTAAACGCTGTTTTAAGAAGATACAGCAAAAATAAGATTTTCATATAATAAAATTGATTTTTTGTGAAAAATATAGGTCGTCACAGATTTTTGTCCTTTGCTCGATTAAACGCTGTTTTAAGAAGATACAGCAAAAATAAGATTTTCATATAAAAAAATAGATTTTTTGTTAAAAATTACAGATTTTTGCCCTTTTCTCGATTAGACGCTGTTTTAAGAAGATACAGCAAAAATAAGATTTTCATATAAAAAATAGATTTTTTATGAAAAATATAGGTCGTCACAGATTTTTGCCCTTTTCTCGATTAGACGCCGTTTTAAGAAGATACAGCAAAAATAAGATTTTTATATAAAAAAATAAATTTTTTATGAAAAATATAGGTCGTCACAGATTTTAGTCCTTTTCTCGATTAGACGCTGTTTTAAGAATTATTATTATTATTAAAAATGGAAAATGTGGTTTATATATGCAAAAGAAGTGAATATAAAATAAAAAATTTTATAAACTTGCAAATAGATTTTGTTCGGCCAATGCGAAAAATTTGTTAAAAATTTGGACAACTCAGGCGTATGATTTATATTAATTCTACAATATTTTCAATAATTTCGGCTTATATATTAGACTATTATAACAAGGTAATTCCTTTACCATTATATGTTTTCCTTAAATGGAAACAAACTATTTAAATTACAAGTTTGTTAAACCTTCATTTTATTTTATTAAATCTGAATTTTTCATTAACACATGCTTTATTAGTTATTTTATAACCAGTAACCATTCATTTGCCATGTAATTATCGCAACCATTACTAAAATTTGTTTAACAAAAACACGGAAATGCTACACTGTACAACAGCATATTTTCAAGAATGTCGTTTATCATGTTACGAAATAAATATATTAATTTAAGTAATTTAAATAATAAAAAAGAAAATCTGAATAAAAACACCCCTTTTAAATTAAAATGCAATTAGTACTTTTAATGCGGTTGTATCTTGTTAAATGGTATGTGTTTATGCTTTTTTTAAAGCAAAACCATTAATAAAAAAATACCAGAAATGAAAATACCATTTACAAAACTACTCTTTAAAATCACCTTCAAAATTAATTAGGAAAATCCTTTTTTTTTTAAATAGTAGTACTTTTTACTGTAAAAAAGTATTAGTTGGTAAATAATTAATCATAAATTTTTAAAAAAGTAAATTTTGTGTAAAAAAAGAAACTTTTTTATAGAATATTTTTTGAAGAAGATATTTTTAACAAAAAGGGAATTTTGTTGTAAAAAGGTACTTTTAGTAATAAAATATTTTTTTTAGAAAAAAAGTTTTATTACCTTTAAGTAAAAAACTGAATTAAGTGAAGCAGGAAGATACTTTTTATCAAAAAATAATATTTTTTTTTAATATTGGACCCCTAATTATGCAGAGCATTGTGCTGGAACTACGCATTTGTTTTGGGGGAAGGAGAATATAGAGAGTAGTGTTCGGCAGGGAGTTTATTTGACATACCAACGAATTATCCCTGTAAAGCGTAGTGTTGTTTACTGGCTCTTAATGAAAAGCATGTTAAAAGCAATAATGTGTGGGTGTAGAAAATAATTTCCCAAATTTCTTTTGAACAGATACCATTGTAGTAACAATAAAACAGAGAAGCATAATCCATATTGCCCTGATGCTCTAGTGAATCAATAAAGTTGACTACCCTACTGTCGCCAATGAGCTTCTACGGCCTTTACTGTACATAGTAAAAATTTGTGCACCAATCAAACGTTTTATTTAGTTTCAGATACAATTTTATTTAAATTTTTAATTGATGTTTAATCAATTAAATTTATTTATTAAATAAAAATAGTAGTTTTTTCTTTCTTGATTAAGTATATAATTGAATTAATTAAAAATTTTATTAAATTCATTTAAAACTAATTAAATTCTTTTAAAATTCTCTCTGTATACGCGGTCGAATAGCTTCAAAACAAACTTTGGAGAGGCGATCCTTGATACTTGAGATTTGTATACCATTTAAGGCCGGATATAGGTGGTATAAATAGAATTGAAACTCTTATGTAGTGAAGTTTATTTTACACCGCTTCAATAAACTGAGGCCGATTTTTATGCCAAGAACATCCATAGCTTCCGATTCCCCAATATCTATATTACTCTAATAATTTTCTAATAAACATCTGTGCGTAAGTAAACAGCATAGAGACTTACGAACATTAAAATAGATTCTATTATTAATTTTTTGCCTTTTAAACCGCTTTTCCAACTGGCTTGGTCTATTACTGAATAAAAGAACAGACCCTAGCGATACTACCCCTTAATTAATCTGGAACTCGTTTGAGAAAACCCCATCTATGGTATAACGACAATCAAGAGAAGTTATCACCGACACCAAAGTTTTGATAGAAGGCCATCATGCCACACTCTATGAAACGCCATTTTTTCGAAAGGAAAGCTAGCAAGTCACCTGTAGAGTGCCGTAGGCGTATTAGTCAAAAGGTACTTTTTAGTAAAAAGTTACTGTTTATTCAATAGTTAAAAAGTGAAAATAGTCCTCGACTTTTGTCGCTTCAACTCTTAGATAATTGCGAGAGGGTTGAGATGAGTGTTATCTTTAATGCTGACAAAAGTTTCATAATGTAACTGGGCACTTTACTTTTTTAGTAATTTTTTGTAAAATGATTGCTTTTTTAATTTTTTTGATAAATAAAGTCGTTTTGTCATGTTAATACGTTTTTAATATTTTTTTCTCTGAAGTACCTCTTTCAAAGTACTTTGATCAGTTCTTTGTCATTGGTGTAGTTTTCAATTATTCTAAAACAATCTCATGTGTATCGTAGGTTCTTGTTTTTTTAATTGAATGTAGGCACGCACTTATAACAAAGCAATACAGGTACCCACCTAGTAGTTCTAATGGTATGACAGCTTTTTAATTTACTTTTGTTTTGATTCTCATTTAATATGTAAAAAATAAAATGTAATAACAATATAAATTTAACAGGAGGTATCTTAGTATCCCGGTTCAAATATATGATACCTTTCTCCGAAAAACTATCTCACTTCCAAGAGAAAAAAGAGAAAAAATAGTAAAAGTACGATACGCAATTTTACCGATTTAAAGGTACTGCAAAATTAACAGCTCCTTTTATTTTTGTCGGCGGGATATTTTTAGAACTATTTACAGAAGTTTACAATATTTTGAGAATTTTATATAAATTTTAGAATTTTATCCAGAGATGGGTAGCTCTTAAAGGAAGAGGGTAAGCCACTATAAAAGTAAAAATCTTAAAATTAGGTGTGGAAAACTTAAAGCTCGAACAAAATATGGTCAGGACGCTTACGACGGGACGTAGCGGGTACAGCTAGCCAATAATAAGAATAAAAATTAAAGTTTAAACGGAAATATAAAATACACACTGATGATTGTAATAGAATTATTTCCTTTATTTTTGTTTTTTTACACTTAGACTATCAGCTTGCCGCATTTATAGATCAAATTAATAATCATCAGAACTATCGGGTAAAATAAGTGTGTTCTTGTGTTAGAATTTGTCAATCATAGTGTCTTTTGCAATTTGTTTGCTAAATTTGTGTGAAGATGTGTTTTAGTATAAGTAAAAATATTCCTTTTGTTTCATTACAATTACACCTATAAAAGCAATTATTTTTTTTTAAATAAAAGTAATAAAAGGACATTTGGATTACACCAACGCACTCAAAAATTATTGTACGATTTTATTGTGAATAAAAAATATAAACCACAAAAATAATTTATTGTTATTTAAAAAAATCATTGCGATACATGGATAATTAGTTCATAAAAGATTTAAATATAATTCTTTTGAAAAAAAAAATAGCTTGAGCAAATAAGCAAACATGGAAGGATAAATAAGGACGTGTGGTGAAACAGTTAAGAACATTGTAGCACATTTATTTACAGACACTGAGACCTTTTTAAAAGTTCTTTTATTAAACCAGTTCTCTACAACTTTATTCAAAGATACATTTCGAAATTCCCTTTTCTGAAACGTACTTCTTAATAAGAATTTTTTAAATGGCACTTTCCTAAAATGTACTGTTTTAAAAGATCCTTTATAAAATTATATTTTTAAGTACTTTTAAAAAATACTATATAAATGTGTCCTTTAAAAGTAACTGTCTTAAAATATTCGTATTTTAAACGCATATTTATAGAAGTTACTTTTTGGAAAGCACTTTTTAAAACTACATATTTTTTTCAGAACACATTTGAAAATTTTGCTTATTTTTACTTAATCACTTTTTTCAAAAGGTAACTTTTTAAAAATGTACTCTCTTAGCTCACTTAAAAAGTACTTTTTTAATGTAAGCTGAAAAGTATGTTTTTAAAAAGTTACGTTTTTAGAGATAGAGATTAAGTCCAACAGATACGCTAAATCATGATTTCGTAACAATTCCTGAATAAGATCGTGCGAATAGGGGCGATTTTAATGCTCGTAAGACTTAATGTTCTAGGCTAATGTACAGAAGTGGCCTTAAAAATGATACCTTATATTTAGATAAGGGTGATATAGATATTTTTATTAATGTAGGAGAAATATCGAATCAAACCACTTCCTTAATGGGCCCCTTCCGTCATCTATGATTTTATAGGCAACCAAAATGTAATATCCGTTAACCTTACTTTCATTGAGCCATGTGCTATAACCTGCCTTTAATCTTGACTTCAGACATTTCAGACTGTCGACCTTCTTTCTCATCATAAAGGATCAGGTCCTCCATGGCAACCACATCTAACAAGCTTGTACCAGTGATCGTAAGTCTTAGCTAGCAAGTGTTGGACATTCCTACACAATGAAGGCTGCCGTCTCAGCCTCTTCTAGACATAGTCTGCAAGTATCATTTTTTCATCGATTTTCATCTTGGCTAGATGATACTTGCAGTTTGCATGAGCCGTCACCAACGCAGTTATCCAGCTTAAGGAACTTCTATTATATCAAAGCACCTTACTGTCGTTGCTACCTGTGGGTTCTTTAAACATGATTCGAGGCTCCCTCTACATTTTAAGGTTTAATGCGTTCACCTATTGTAGGACCTTAGCTCGCATTATACTATTACTCTACGTAAATCTGGGTTCTGGTCCATAGAAATTCACAGCAGATCCCCGTTTTACTAGTTGGTCTCCTGCTTTATACCCAGCTGTGCCTATGTGTCTTTTAAGCCACATCAATATTACCTCATTAACCGAGGCACATCTGTTAAGTTTTAAAACACATTCCAGCACTTGTCTGGAGTCCACGTTCACCTGCTTCATGCGTTTTATAACCGATTGGTGGTCATGTGCAATGAGAACCTTTCTTCCATGCATCCGACCTTCCAGCAGGTAATCTAAAGCAGGCAGCAGCCTAAGAAATTCTGCCTGGTAAACGGAGACGTACTCTCTCAAACTCAGAATACAGGACAAATTCAGCTCAGCTTAGTATACACCTGCTCCTGTTCTACCGTCCGAAATAGGTATTAAGGAATCAAATGTTCTTGGCTTAAAAATCCATTGTACTGGATTGTACTCGATGAACTAACACATTATTTAAAATGCTTTTTAATAAATACCTATTTAATTAAATGGTTTTATATTCCATAAATTAATTTAATAAATAATTCTTTAGTTTAATTTCGTGAAAACACAAAAGAAATTATTTAATTCTAGATTTGAGTTTTATGAGAAATCTTCTAACTTTTATTTTTTCTCCCTTTTCACTTTCATTTAACCTCATTTCTTAACCTCTTTTCAGTCTTTCTATCAGTGTCTTTCTTTCAGTGTTTTGTATCAAAACTTCTCCTCTGCACTTATTTTCATGTCAGTTTATAATCCAAACTTCGAACTTAATTTTAATGTTATAGACATTAGACATTGTATCAGAATTCGTGTTGATTTGATTTCTTTAGTTTATGCGAAACAAAAAATCCTTCACTTCACTTTCTTTTCTTTTCTGTTCACCTCAAACTTGAACTTTGCATGTTTTATTGTGACTCCATAACAACGCTAGCAAGTAAAAAGGTAAAAAATATTCTTTATGGTTAAGTTCACGTATTTTTTTTCCTTCCTTTCTTAATGGCCTGGCCTCAAAACGAAGCAATTTCATTAACTGCACTTGAAGTATTTATATTTTATTTCTTGGTGCTTAAGGTAAAAAATGGAAGGAACAAAAACACATTTATGACCCCGGCAAAAGGTCTTGGAAATAAACCTTAAACATGCAATTATTCAAATACCAGCAAAAGAATTATAAATAAATATGATTGTGTGTGTATATAAAACTGTGTACGTGTGCGTATAAGATATAATAAATATATCAAAGTATTTAATATGAATTATTAGTAAATAAACCTACATACTTCTACAACATTGGCTCCCCAGTGGTAAAAAGAAGGAGTAAGAAGGCCTTCTAGAAGGCCTCTTTATTCCATTTTTTTTGTGAAGGCACAAGGCCTTCGGTTCGTATTTCATTCTCATATCTTGTTTAAACAGGTAATCATTGCGAAGCAGATCTTTCCCTCTAGCTTCAACTGGCGTTACAGAAGGTCTTCCGAAACACTGAAACAAGCAGTGCCACAATTTTCGGCGGCGGTGGCTGGACAATTTTTAAAAGGCGGCGGCGGCTTTTATCATACAAAAACGGTGACACGACTGAATTTTAGGCTTGAAACCCAAAAAGCTCCTAAACAATTGAAAAACTTTATATACAAATAAATCACATAACGTAGAGTTAATGCAATTTGAAAGACAGTCTGCATACAAAAAAAAAAAATAATAATAATCAAGTGACCCCAATACAGATTCCTGAAGGACACCAGATATAAGTAGACTCAATCCAGAATGGCTTTCAATTGAACAAACTGCGATCGAACAGCCAAATAAGAATAAATAAGTTAAAATGCGGTTGTAGAGAAATATAATAGAAATAAAATTGATGCCTAATTTTCCCGATAGGTTCACAAAGGTCTATAAAATGAAATGCACTAAAGAAGTCAAGAGAAATCAGAACACAGAAATCATTATTATTCAAATTACTCCTAATATTGTCAGTTAATCTCAAAAGAAGAGAGGTGGTATTATAACCACTGATTTGATATAAACTGATTTTGATCTATATAGGCCGAAGATCCTCAGGTCCATTAACATATTTCGACTTAGGAATTTGAACAGCCCTAGCCAGTTTTCAACATCAAGAAAAAAGTCAAGATACTACTATTAACCAAATGTCCGAAGTACCTAGATATATGCTGATAAATCAATTTTATAAAATCAATTTAATAAAATTCGAAAAAAAATTTATTTATTTGCTATCATAAAGTTATAAAATAATTTTAAGATAACTAAGAGAAAGCTAAGACTACTGGAGTCTTAAGCTAAGAAAAAAAATTTTAAAATTTAATCTTATTAAAATTTGATAATTGAATAAAAACCGAAATTTTAGTAAAATATGCTAATTTGGTAAAATGAGAAATTTTAGCAAAATTCAATATTTTGCTAAAACTATTTTTTTTTAAATCAAATTTTATTAAAATTTTAAAATTTAATAAAAATACTAAAAAAATGCATTTAGTAAAGCTAGAAAATTTTATAAATTTACTAAAATTCGGTATCTTAGTAAAAATCGAATTTTATTTTTGAAAATTTAATAAAAAATAAGAAAAAAAAAATAATTTCATCTAGTAAAACTAGAATAGAACATTTTATAAATTTAGAAAATTTTTTATAAAAATCGAAATTTGAGTAGAAATCTAAATTTGAAAACGTCGCCTGTTTCTGCGCCAAAACAAGCCGACTAAAACGGCGGCGAAGACAATGTTGGAAAAGCATTTTGCGCGGCGCGCCGTTGGCTTTGGTCCGATCAGCTTGTTTCTCTGTTCCAAAACTTGCCTAGTAGAAAGTTTTTAATTAAATGCTTTTTACAAGGCTTTTCGTAGCAAAAACTGCACAGAAAAAAACATTTCTTATATATTAAAGGTTTTTATTAGGTTCAGATAAAAATTTTATTAAATAATTAATTGATTTAATTATTTGTTTCATCAGGAAATTTATTGTTCTGTTATAAACAAATATATATTTGAATCAATTAAAAAATTAGTTGAATTTTAATTTAAAAGCTTTAAAACCTTTAATTGGTGCAGACAAATTTTCTGTGTAAAAAAATCTTTTAGGACAAGATTGCTTTTATTGTTGTTCTAATTTTATTAAGCATTTTAAATTTATTTTTTTATTTATTTTTATTTTTTATATATTAAAAGTAAACAAATTTATAAATTAATAATTACACTTTTAGGAACTGGCTGCAGCAGCCATCGTCCTTAACTTTAAAATTTATTTCTTTGTTTTTTGATGGAAATATTTAAATTCTTTCTGCATTTTTTTGGCAATCGAACTCTTAACCTCAAGGCTGATAGACTAGCGATATAGCAGTTAGTCTATCGGAGCATCTCAATGTCCAACAAAATTTAATTAGATAAATGGCAATTAAATGAACTCATGTGTTTTATAAATGAGAATTATAACAAGTGAAAACTCTATCTTTGCCATAAAAAATGAGTACACATTCCCAATTCCCTTTTCTTAGAAGGATAAAGATGCGTACTAGATCTTTTAGAAGAAACAGACAAGGCCTTTTCAAAGGACTTCTTAGGAAGATACAGGAAAAATAGGGTCATAACTAGAGAAGGTATAAGCATGCCTTCTAGAAGGCCTGAAGTGGAAAGGCCTGTTTTGTTTTACCACTGAACGCAGATAGCGAATAAGTTTAATAAATATGAATGTGTGTGTGTGTTAGTTGACACAGATATCTCTTCACATGTTTAAACGTATATGAATGTGTCTATTTACTGTGATGTTAGTTAGAGATATTAACTATTCATTTGATTAACATTGATAATGGCTTTCAATCTAGTAAATAAATCCATAAACCTTGATTTATTATTTAGAATAAAAAAAAAGAAAATTACATTTACCTACAATTGAAAAACTGTTATTTGTTTAAAATGAAGGTTTTTGAAGTACTTTACTATTTAATTTTTAATTTGTTAATTTTTTAGAAATATATTCAAAGTAAATATAAAGGGTCTTGCATTAGCTACTGGCAGATTTTAGTCAGTTTAAGGCATTGCAATTGGGATAAAGGGAACGTGGCTCAACAGCAAAACGTACAAATGATTAAACTTTATTATCAAAATATGGGTATTTTTCAGCAATGATGAGCCCATTGTTTTTTCCATTAGACATTTTTTCCATTAAATGTCTGTAATGTCAAATTTGTTTCAGAAAATGTGCAAACCAATCGAAGGTAAGAAATTTCATATTTTACACAATAATAATTCCTCTCAAAAGAATGCGTAAATATGTCACCCAGAGAAGGCTTAAAAAGACATAAAACATTCCCTATTTTTATTTTGTTGGCTTTCTGAAACGTGTTGCAAATATTTAATTCAAACAAATTTATATAATAAAAGCTGTAGGCGTATGATTTATATTAATTTAATGCCTATTTGGGGAAAGAGTGCTATAACTTTGTAATAAAAATGTGTAGAAATGTAGTAAATGTTGCAAATGAAAGATAAGAAGTTTGGTTGGTTATGTCTTATTTTTAGCGCTGTGTATAATTATTATAATCTTAAAGTCTGTAATTTAAATACTTTTATCGTTTTTTACACTTCTAAAATATAAGATTCAAAAACATTTGACAACTTTCAAAAAAACTATGTAATTCTTAGAATATTTGGGACTTTAAAAATATTAACTTTGTTGATGATGCATGCCGATAATGTTTCGACATTCTTCCGATTTACACGAATAAGATGGTAGCTTGAGGTTGACAATAATCCTGTTTGAGAGAACTTAAATAATGATGCGTTTCCATCAAAATAAACAATTTGTCATTTGATAATGAATAAACTAATGCCAGAACGCTTGTAATGAACGCCTCCCAGGACTAATTCAGAGAACGCTAATCTGTGTGTCTGGTGGTTCGATTTCTGCTTCGTAGCTAGTCTTGTGTTCAAAAAAATGTATAAATTGTGCAAATTTATTTCGGTATGCCGGTGTCAGTTTTAAAATATTTTATCGCAATATTCTATTCAGTGACAAGTCCCATTTTCAGCTGAATAGAAAGGTACTACACTAAATTGTCTCATTTGGAGTAAGGAAAACTAAAAATAAATATAAACCTGGCACCACTGTTTCGTTAAAAAATCAAAGCTTTTTGCGCTTAGTGGGCCAGTGTCCTTGGATTAGTCCTTACTTCTTTAAAAATAAAACCAGCGAAAAGTTAAAGGCAGCTGCGGCAGACCTTAATTAGATGGGATGTTATGCTTTGTCAACAGGATGTACCCACATTTTATTTTTCCTTTTTGAAGATTCATATCATATCAGCACATTAAACAATTGGCCCATTGTGATGCTCCGATGACTATTTATCATCACAGTGGTAGATGATCTTCGGGTCGTCAAAATGATTGACTTACAAAATGGGATTATTTTAGAACACATTTTAACTTTAAATGATCCAGTTAACGGGCCACGTGATGACTTTGATTTTTGGAAATTTACTAGAGACAAATTAAAAGACAACACTATTTAGATCATTGCTGAGATGTGTGCTTAAATTTTTAAAAATTTATAAAAAATTGTACTTCCAGAATTCACTACATCTCAGCTATATGCTTCGATAACACGCCTGAAATCATAGGCAATTACTAGTGACATAAAGTTATATTTCTAAAAAAGCAGAATTATTTTTTCGAAAAAATTCCTTGGCGTTGTTTTGCATAACTTTCATCACGAACATAGGAATTAATCCGTTCCAAAGAAAACAAAGACTGTAAATTCACCAGGCCACTGTATTTTGTAAACAGGAAAACATATACTAGAGATTATTATTCAACATTATTAGAACAATAAAGCGAAGGAGATCAAAAAGTAAGATTTCATCAGTAAAATCTCAGAGGTATACACTCGGTTCTGTTTCATTGTTCAACATTGTGGGTTGTGGGTTAGATTCCCACCAAAGACTCTGGAATTTTTCACTACAAGTTGGCAGGTACATCAAGAAGGAGCTTGAATACAATCTGGCTGCCTACAAATGGTTAACTGCGTTAGTGACAGGTCACGGACTCTCAAGTATTATCTGGCAAAGTTAAAAATCGCGGTAAGACGATACTTGCAGACTGTGGATAAAGGCTAACATAAAAAAGGCTTTTGATCTCGGGTAGACACATATTATTAGTGAGATGCTGTGAAGACCTGAGCTTAGACCCAGACATAGACATTGTGATAAGGCAGAATGTTGAAATGTATCAGTCGTCAATCTGAAATCCCTACAGTCGAGAGTAAAAGGCAGGTAACAGTACGAGAATCATTGAAAGAAAGGTAGTCGTAAATTTACAGTCAGATTTTAAAAATCATTGAGGAACGAAGGGAGTCGAAAAGGGACCCAAGAGGTTAATGATCTGCTTCGGCATTCACCCTACAAAATAATAAATCCTTTTCCTTTGATATACTCGCCAATGAATTTATTATGTTTCGAAATAAAAATAAAAGAATGGACAAGAACAATAAAAAGTGAGATTGCATCCTCATCAAAATCCTTCTCGAGCGAAGGGTTAAACAAAGTTACAGAATGGGAAGCATAAATCTATCGCGTTGAAAGAAGATAATGTTTAAAACATTATTCGGAAAAAAATTTTTGGGTAATAAAACTTTTCAATTACTGTTATTTTTGTTTAATCACAACAAACAGCCCTTAATGAAATTAAGGCCCATTATTAAAACTAGCCAATAGCTAAAGTTAGGATTTTTTTGGACATAGTAGTTTTTCGTTAATATAAGTAGGCTAAAAATAGCCTTTAACTGTCACGTACTTTAAAGGCAAGTTATAGTAACGAGGCTTACCCTCTTATTATAATGAAACACTAGCTATTTCTCCTATAAAATCCTATCGTTAGCTATTGGCAGGTTATAATAATGGGCCTAAAAATATTATAGTATATTAAGGATTTATTCCTGATAATAAGCTTTTTCTCTGTACCTGTTTTATATGACTTATTATGAAAGATTTATGTTATTTTTATTTTAAATAATTATTTGCAAAAACATTTGAAGGAAATTTAATCAAATATAAAAACCATATAATTTATATGTCAAATTTTTATACTTTTTATTTTATGGAGTTAATCATTTTGTGCTGTAAACGGCTTATATGTTCGCTTCAGTACCTTTAGTATAATATGACCTAAAAACTAAAACCTTAAACAGAAACATCTTTTGATAACAAAATGATGCTGTAAATGCGAATACATAAACCTTAATAAATGATAATACGACAGGCTGTTTGGGAATTTAACAGCACAGGCAAATCTCTTAATCATCATTATCTAGCTAAAAAACAACATTCTGCTCATTGTACTCCTGACAATAATGAGCATTTTTTCACATTTTTCTTACTTTAGGTTTTTGCTACTAAGGAAATTTTTTTCTTTCAGTTGCCAACGAAGCAGGTAGAGAAGTAAGAAAAAAAAAAGAAAAATCTATAAAGTTCTTTTGATAGTCCTCCACAACAAATAATGATGATGATGTTGGCAACAGCAGGAAACTTGGGCATAAACAGCAGAATACAAAAATGACATGGATGATGATGATGACAATGACGATGACGATGATGACTGAGTCAGCCATATGTTTAGTATAATTTTTTTAATACAGTTCAGGTAGTTACACTATGACAAACTATTGTAAGCAGATGCTTCATGAAATAGATAAAGGAAGGTATAGAAAAAAAATAAATAATAATAAAATACAAAATGTGGCACAAGTAGAGCCAAATGCTTGTTTGTTTGCTGGCCTTTAGATACAACCACGTAGCCCTGCATTTACTTTGTTTTTTCTTTATTGTTATTGTCATAAGCAAATTGCACTCAAAGGATAAAAAATAACAGCTCTAACAGCAGTAACAGCAGCACCAAACAAGACGAGCATTTTGTCGACCACAGACACAGGGCTAAAGAACTAAACAGCAGCAATAACAAAGAATCTTTTCAGGAACATGGCCACGATTAGCATGGTTTTGTTTGGCACAAAACAGGTAACTTCCGCTATATAACGTTTCTTTGTTTTCATTTCCTGATGTGTACATAAAGCTGCAGAGAAAGGGTGAAGTAGTTGTGAACAAAAGATTATAGTCTGAGACAGGCATGGAAAATTGAAAATTAGAATTTGTGTTTTTAAAAAATGAAATAAGAAGAATATTTTTTGATTATAAAATTATTAATTTATTTACATGATATGAAAATAACATAAATAATTATTTAATATTAAATTATAAAACAATGGCTAACAAGGCCATTAGCACAAATTGATATTAATTATGTATTTAAGTTAAATTTATTTTTTGGATTTTTGCAAATGTATTATTTACTGAAAGGGTATAACTTCTTGGTAGTCCAAGGTTACCTGACGTTACAGACCTGTCAGGCTACGATATTACCAGAATAAACTCATTTATTGCGGCATCGGAATGGATCTGCAGGAATCATAGCTTCCAACTACTTATGGGATGTCCTTGCGTACATAGTGGTCTTCGGTACCATCAATTTACTCAGGAAATACTGAGTTAAAAATGTGCAGATACTGCAAGCTGTCCGATGAGACTTCGAAACACGTACTTCCGTGTCCTTCCTTAAAATGTCATAGAACAAAATTCCTAGAAGGTTTATTGTTGCCTCCAGATGATGTTATTAATCTCTAACTGAATAAGATTATTGGATTTATCCAAAGACTAGAACGTGCTCGTTGAACCCAATAGCAGTACAAAAGATACCTTCGATCTCGGTACTAAGAGCCTATTACTTAACAGTACATAGCGCAATAACTGACGACTGGACGCAAAAATATTACTTCAAAATATATTAAATATTGGCGAAATTTTCGCTTTGAAGATAAGGGACCTTCATTTGATGCAATATTACGCTTTGTTAACAGAATGTAGCCAATTTTCATATAAAAAAATTGATTTTTTATGAAAAATATAGGTCGTCACAGATTTTTGTCCTTTTCTCGATTAGACGCTGTTTTAAGAAGATACAGCAAAAATAAGATTTTCATATAAAAAAATAAATTTTTTATGAAAAATATAGGTCGTCACAGATTTTTGTCCTTTTCTCGATTAGACGCTGTTTTAAGAAGATACAGCAATAATAAGATTTTTATATAAAAAAATAAATTTTTTATGAAAAATATAGGTCGTCACAGATTTTTGCCCTTTTCTCGATTAGACGCTGTTTTAAGAAGATACAGCAAAAATAAGATTTTCATATAAAAAAATTGATTTTTTATAAAAAATATAGGTCGTCACAGATTTTTGTCCTTTTCTCGATTAGACGCTGTTTTAAGAAGATACAGCAAAAATAAGATTTTCATATAAAAAAATAAATTTTTTATGAAAAATATAGGTCGTCACAGATTTTTGCCCTTTTCTCGATTAGACGCTGTTTTAAGAAGATACAGCAAAAATAAGATTTTCATATAAAAAAATTGATTTTTTATGAAAAATATAGGTCGTCACAGATTTTTTGCAAAAATTTACAACCAGCTTATAGCAAATCGTATTAACTGGCCTTATTTAAAAGTATCTAATTTTAATAATACTTTCTTATTTCAATATTATTTTTTCTATCTATTTCGCTTAAAAAAAAAACAATTGTTTGTTAAAAAATTACTGCGATGTTTTAAAGTTAAAAAAGTGCTCTTGTAATAAGTTTCCCATCTCTGGTTTGAGGTAATTTGCTAATACTATTACAGTTTATATGAATTTTATATGAATTTTTATTTTTATTATAACAAAGCAAATGGTTAATAACGGTTAACAAGGGAAGTAAATAGAAACGTGAGAGCACATTAACGACTAAACTTATACTTTTAGTCATAAAAAAATTATTAAATAGGAACAATGCTTTTATAAAGGCCAGTCTTAAATTTAGGTTCGAGCTGTTTTTATTGTTTTCATAAAAACTTTTAAATTAATTTTAATTTTAATTTTAATTGGGGGTCAATATGACCCCCACAATGTGCTTAAGTCTGACCACTCTAATGCAATACAGTTTGCAGGAAGGTCCTAAATATAAATAAAAATTTTCGATAAAATTTATTACCAAAAAAATTTTGATAAAACTTTTTACCAAAATATTTTTCATAAAATTTTTACAACAAATTTTCGATAAAATTTTTATAAAAAATGTTTCCAACAAATTTCTATAAAATTTTTACAAAGAATTTTCTATAAAATTATTTATTATTTATTTCTCATAAATTTAAATTTTCTATAAATTTACACAAACAATTTTCAATTAAATTTTACAAAAAAATTTCCATTAAAATTTTTACAAAAAAAAATTCCGATAAAATTTTTACAAAAAATTTCCGATAAAATTTAAACAAAAAATTTCCGATAAAATTTTTACAAAAAATTTCCGATAAAACTTTTACAAAAAATTTCCGATAAAATTTTGACAAAAAAATTTTCGATAAAATTTTTACAAAAAAAAAAACTTCCGATAAAATTTTTACAAAAAATTCACTTTTTTTTGCTTTTGTTTTTCTTTGGTTCAGTAAATTAGGAAAAGTTTTTATGTAAATAAAGTATGATTAATTAAAAAAGGTTCTACTATAAAAAAGAATTCTTGCCAAATTATGTATCTAAAATAAATTTTTGCTGCCAAAGTTTTAATTTTAAAAATAATTCCTTAATAGACAAATATATTCATTTTATGCATTTGAAATAATTCCATTTTGAACATAGAATTTCCTACCTCACACAATAACCTACTTACGAAGTTATATCATCGTAGACAAATATATGATTTTGAGCTTCATATGACCTTGTTTTAATGTATACTTGACCAATGCTGATAGTGCCACACAATTTTATGGTTTCTTATTCTAAACTAGTGAGTGGTTTAATTTTTTTTTTTCTTTTAAGCACATTTGATTCTCTTTATTTAGTTTAAAGAGGTTCGTTTAGTCTACAGAGTCACCAGTTTTTTCATTCTTTAAAATTTATATTATATATTTTTTGTTTACCGTTAATAACTACATTGATCCTTAACCATGCCTTTAACTTGATTGACATCATCTGTGTGGCAATATATCCCTTCTATTGAAACCAATATGGCTGTCAAATCTATATCATACACAGAAAGTTATTGGCTGATTTTTGCATTTATTCACACTCCCTTATAGTTAGTCGTTCACCGAATCTTTTCACTTTTGTAAAATAACCGGTAGTAAGTCGACTGAAAAGAATGACCTTATGGCATTACCATAAGCGAGTTAGTTTTACGACTTATTTCACCTTCATCTACATATCCAGAATGCCTAAATTAAGTTTAAGTTTTAAATGTAATAATTTTTTTTTCAGTAGCAAAAGTGCAAAAAAATAAAATAAATTTGCTTACTTGACACGTAAGTAAATTTTAACCCATATTTTTGCAAATCTACACAAACTCCCAGTGCAAAATTTGTATTATTCGTATTGCTCTTCTTCTATCTATAGAATTTAAACTGGTGGTCTGTATGTGTGCATTTTATTGTGCTGGTTTAATAAAACAATTTTATTACCATGAATGTCCTTGAATGTCTTTAGAATATATTTAGGTGAACCCTCCTCTCCATAATGCTTCCTAAGGTTTTTCTTTTTTTTATAAAAAAAATACTTTCGCTGGTAATAAATTTAAGAATTACGACTGTTTGAATTTTATATTAAAAAAAAGAAATGAAAGCAAAAATTGTATAATCAAGCTTTAGGCAAATATTTGATGGTAATTTAAGTGGTTAAATAAAAAGGACAATTGGCTACTTTATAAAAAAAAACGAACTGTAACAATAAAGATGTTGACACTTATAGAGTTGTGCATTAAAACACTATTATAATATCTTTTTATAGAATTTAAAATTAATTTAAAAAAGTGGGCGTATGATTAATATTAATTTAGAGGTTTTGAAGGAAAATGTTTAAAAACATCTAAAGTAAATATAATACTTTTAGTATTTTAAATGAATGTAATTAAAAAGGATTTTAAGGAGCTTTATGGATTATATTTCAACCTTAAAATATAAAGAATTCGAGGATTTTTAAACTTAAAGCAATATTTTTGCTATAGTTATAGATAATAATAATAATAATAATAATAATAATAATAATAATAATAATAATAATAATTTAATTTTTTTATAATCAAAAAGAGAACAAAAAAATTCTCAAAAAATCATATAAAAAAATGTGCAACAACAAATAATTTAAAAATCAGCATCCACAAATTAAAAATAGCAGCAGCTCTGAAACCCAACTTAAACTATAAAAAAACTATGCAAAATATGTCACATAAAACATGCAACATATTCGAGAAAAAAAGTATAAAACAGCATTTTTTAACCTTCTACAAACATAAAAATCTCTTTTTTTTGGTATGTCTTTTACATTTAGTATGTCATACGTTTAAATAAAACTTACTCCTAAAAGTATACAGCTTTCTTTTGTAAATGTTTACTTGCACTAAATGCTGTAAGAAAACTTATTTAAAATCTGCAAGCAACAAAAAAACAAGCAGACTGTAACAAAATTTCCCCTAAAACCATTTATAATCACTATGACATGAAAAAAGAAAAAAAAACAGAATAAAATAAAAGTCTTGTTTAACAACTACCTATACAAACAGCAGAAACCTCAAAAAAAAGAAGAAAAAAAAATAAAACATAAAAATGACGCCCAAAAGTATGCAAATATTTTGCTAACAAAAACTGCAGCAAAAACTACAAAAATAATTTTGTTTCAAATAACATTGCTTTTCTAAGAATTTCTTTAAAAAAATATATATTTTCTTTTTCTTCAAATGCTTTTATATAAAATACGTTTCTTTTCTTTTCTATTTGTTTTTTTTTTTTTATTTGCTACCATCCAAATCTAAGAACACACAAGAGAAATATCTGATTTAGCCAGTTCGTGCTAAAACTATTATCAATTTACCATGACTATCACAAGTGTCAACAAATTCTCTGTGTGGCCACGTTCCAAAGAAATGTGATAAAGAAAACAAAAATAATAGGGAAAAATGAAAAAAAAATATTAGAAAATAGTTTTTACTTCATTTTTAAGAAAAGTCAAGTGCAATGAACTAACTGCCTGTTTCCGTTGTTCCTTAAGCATACCAAAATAACCTGAAGACAACTGAAGCTATTTAGAGTAAAGAAATGTGCTCGTAGGAAGGAAAAGCAAATAAAAAAGGACAAGTATTAAATGCCTTAAATAAAGTAAATGTTTTGTTACACAAAAAATTTTTTTTTGCTGTAATTAAAGGTTTTAATTAGTTTTGGATATAAATTTATTTTTTTATTTTATTAAATTAAAATATTCTTTTGATATTTCTTAACTAATTGTATATGTGAAACAAAGAAAAATATTAATTAAAATAAATTAAAAAAATATTAATTAAATTTCTATCTATGAAATCAATTAAATTCGTTTATAAGGCAAACGCTTTTTTTACTGTGTAAAGAAAAAATATTTAGTTACACAGAATAAAATTAATTTCTCTAATTAAAGGTTTTAATTAGTTTTAGTTATAAATTTAATTTAATTTTTTATTTGATTGCATTATTTATTATTAATTCAATTTTTATGAAACCATTTAAGTCCATTAATAAAGAAAACATTTTTTCCTGTGTAAAGAAAAAATGTAATTAAAAAGCTTTAGTTTATTTAGTTTATGTATTTAATAACTAATTAATTAATATCAATCATACGATCCCAATAACTAATGCAATTTAAAACTAAACTCCTGCTGCAAATAAGAAATTTCTAATAACACGTTGCAAAATGTAGAAAATGTATTTATTTGATGGCCAGAAAAGTAGCAAATATTTAAGTAGGCTTGCTTGCATAAGAAGATAAATTTGCTCTTAAACTTTTTTTTATTTAAGTAGGGCCAACACTTTTTCTGTGTAAGAAAAATATGCTAAATTGAAAACTCAATTAAAATTTACTTTCCGATATTTGGTTGCACGTAAAGCTCTCGCTAATAACTTTCAACAACTTATTGACTGAGTAAAGTGCCTTGAAATTTTTCATTAAATACTTACATATATTTTTTAAATTTTTAAATGTAATTTTTTTACTTGTTTTATTGACAATATATTAATTAAATTAGCTTAAGTCCTTCTTTTTATATTCAATTTAAATCAGTACAATAGTTGCATATAACGGTATCATGCCACAGTAAATTTTAGTTTTTTAATAATCTTTTAAGTCCTTTAATTCATATTTAATTTAAACCAATGCAATATTTGCGCATAAAGGATTCATACCACGATGTATTTTAGTTTGTTTAATAACTAATGAATTAATATCAATCATACGTTCCCAATAACTAATGCAATTTAAAATTGAAAACTCAATTTAAAATTTGTTTTAAGATATTTGGTTACACCTAAAGCACTTTCAAATAACTTACAAGAATTTATTGACTTAATAAAATGTCTAGAAATATAAATACTTATATTTTTTATAAATTTTTTATTCTTATTTTTTATACTCGTTTTATTAACAATTTAAATTTATTAGCTTAAGCCATTCTTTTCATATTCAATTTAAACTAATGCAATAGTTGTATATAAAGGTTTCATATCACAGTACATTTTAGTTTTTGTAATACCTAATGAATTAATATCAATCATACGTTCCCAATAACTAATGTTATTTAAGACTAAATTCCTCTTGCAACTAATAATTGTTTAATGAAACGTTGCAAAATACTAAAAATTTATTTATTTGATGATGAAGAAGATACTAAATATTTAAGTAGGCTCGTTTGAATACGAAAAAAAAATTGTACTCCCAAAATTTTTTAGTTAATTTAAATCGCGACTACATTTTTTTTTGTGTAATAAAATTTTACATTTCAAAACTCTATTTAAAATTAATTTTAAGATATTTGATTGCACCTAAAGCACTTGCTAATAATTTTCAACAAGTTGTTGACCTAATAAAATTTTTAGAAATTTAAAATAAATTCTTATATTTTTATTAATTTTTTATTAACAATTTAATGGTTAAATTTATTAGCTTAAGTCCTTTTTTCATATGCAATTTAAACAAGGTTTCATATTAACTGAATTTATTAGCTTAAGTCCTTCATTTCATATTTAATTTAAACCAATGCAATAGTTGCACATAAAGGTTTAATACCACAGTAAATTTCAATTTGTTTAATAACTAATTAATTAATATCAATCATACGTTCCCAATAATACAATAACACAATAATAATAATATAATACAATTTAAAACTAAGCTCCTATTGCAAATTATAAATGTTTTATGATGAAAAATATTTTTTCAATTCATGACCAGTGAGGTAGTAAATATTTAAAAAAATCTTGCTTGCCTAAGAAGAAAAGGTTGTACTTAAAAATTGTTTTGTATTATAAAACTGTATAAACAATTTTTAAATGAAAAATAAAAGCTGCTTTTATATTTCCTGTTTATCCTTACTACAAATTTACTTAATTATTCAATAACAAAAATCCAAGCAAATTTACATTTCAACAAACCAACAAATGAATATTTTATACAAATATTTTCATATACATTTGTTTGGCTAAAAAATAAAATGAAATTCATGAATAAATATATTTGAAATATGTTTTCAAAATTTTGCATGTGTTGACTTAACTTCACTTTTTTAAATAAACAAAACGAAAAGAACACAAATCTACAATAAATATGAAAATTTGTAAACATTTTTCATATAGACAAGAAAGCATAAAATGAAAATATTTTCCAAACTTACAAATAGTAAAATTTTCCTATTAATTATAAAGTAGAGATTCTAAGTAATCGGCTTTGCTTGCCCATTAAAAAAAAATTCTTAAAAATTGTTCAACATATTCTACATTTCAAATGGTTTTACTGAATGTTGTTTCTGTTAATAATAAATGTTCTTGTTATACAAATTACTTTAAATATCTGCATCTAGAAAATTATAAATAACAAATAACAACAAGAAATAAATACAAATTTATTTTTGTAGAATGTTTAAACAAATATTTTATTATAATTTCAAATATGGCATCTTAAGCAATTTGGCTTAAGTTCTTATGTTTTTTTTTTAATTGGTACAGCATTGAAGGGAATAAATTGCTTTAAATCCAAGATATTGTGAGAAAATAATTATGGAAAGAAGCAAGCAGGGAGTAATGTGACCAGTTAATAAAAATGTTATTGTTCTGCTGTTGAACGAAAAAAGTTCTGCAGGGTTTTTATTCGTTTTCGCTTAATAATTTGTCCAATAATTAGGGGCTTTCAATAAACTAGAATAGAATTTAAATGTTTTAAAACACTAATACACTGACGTTATGGCAGCATAATTTCCAGTTTAATTTATATAAAATATAAATACATACGTATGAGACAATGATCAATAGTCGCGTTTATCTATACAACATTGAAAACAAACAAAAACTATTAGAAGGACATAGACAACATTATTTACTACTATGGTTATTGCTTTCTCCTCATCTAATTGTTTCTGCAAACATTACATTTTCAAAATTTAATTTATTGGTTTTACTTTATTGGAAAATAACATTTGTTTAGGAATTGCAAATACTTGATTGCTTTTGAAATTTTTTTACTACAAACAACAAAAAGAGACGTGTAGACTTTCTAAAGTGTGAACCATTGTAAGCCTTAGCAATAACAATTTTAGCCAACAACTAACCAGGAAACAAGATAAAGTGTATATAGAGATATACAAACACAAAGACACACAAAAACTAACACCAGTATAAAAGCTCTACTGCTACAAAACAAAAAAGAAAGGCAAAAGTACCTTCAAGCAATATACAGGAAAAAATAGAAATTGGTAACATTGAAAAAACAACAAAATTGCTATCAGGTGCTAACGTTCGCTTTTTTAGGTGTCACATGGAAAAGACTGAAAAATCATCATGAAAAATAGCAATGGCAAAACACAGACGTGGAAACATTTTTTCATTGTGAATAGAAAAATGCAAAAATCATCAAATGCTTGTTTATTTGTAAAACAAAAATAACAAATATAAACAAATTTCCTTTTTATTCTTATTTTCTTTTGAATTGCTGTGCTTGAAATTAAACTGTTGAAAAAAAATACCTAAAATATGGAAGTTTATTAGAAACAATTTGTTTGGCCAAACAATTGAACTGAACGCTTTTGGAATATATTTTTTAAATAGATTATAGAGCACGACTTACAATCTAGATTTAAGATCATTAATAGAAAAAAGATAAATTTCAGCTAAGTTAATTAATATTTTAATTTAAACAAAAATTAAAGTGAATGCTAAAAATCCTGACTATCTTCTAAAACATGTTCTAGTCTAGATCTTTTTTTCTGTAGGAAGTTAAGATTATTTTATCCGACGACTTCAAAAAGGAAGAAGGTTTTCAATTCTTTATGGCTGTATGTATATATAGGTCTGTCATTCCGCGAAAAAAATTTTCTATAAAAATTTCCAAAATATTTTCTATAAAATTTTTACCAAATATTTTCTATAAAATTTTTACCAAATATTTTCTATAAAATTTTTACCAAATATTTTCTATAAAATTTTTACCAAATATTTTCTATAAAATTTTTACCAAATATTTTCTATAAAATTTTTACCAAATATTTTCTATAAAATTTTTACAAAATATTTTCTATAAAATTTTTACCAAATATTTTCTATAAAATTTTTACCAAATATTTTCTATAAAGTTTTTACCAAATACTTTCTAAAAAAATTTCCAAAATTTATACAAAATATTTTCTATAAAATTTTTACAAAATATTTTCTATAAAATTTTTACAAAATATTTTCTATAAAATTTTTACAAAATATTTTCTATAAAATTTTAACAAAATATTTTCTATAAAACTTTTACAAAATATTTTCTATAAAATTTTTACAAAATATTTTCTATAAAATTTTTACCTAATATTTTCTATAAAATTTTTACCAAATATTTTCTATAAAATTTTTACCAAATATTTTCTATAAAATTTTTACCAAATATTTTCTATAAAATTTTTACCAAATATTTTCTATAAAATTTTTACCAAATATTTTCTATAAAATTTTTACCAAATATTTTCTATAAAATTTTTACAAAATATTTTCTATAAAATTTTTACAAAATATTTTCTATAAAATTTTTACAAAATATTTTCTATAAAGTTTTTACCAAATACTTTCTAAAAAAATTTCCAAAATTTATACAAAATATTTTCTATAAAATTTTTACAAAATATTTTCTATAAAATTTTTACAAAATATTTTCTATAAAATTTTTACAAAATATTTTCTATAAAATTTTAACAAAATATTTTCTATAAAACTTTTACAAAATATTTTCTATAAAATTTTTACAAAATATTTTCTATAAAATTTTTACCTAATATTTTCTATAAAATTTTTACCAAATATTTTCTATAAAATTTTTACCAAATATTTTCTATAAAATTTTTACCAAATATTTTCTATAAAATTTTTACCAAATATTTTCTATAAAATTTTTACCAAATATTTTCTATAAAATTTTTACCAAATATTTTCTATAAAATTTTTACAAAATATTTTCTATAAAATTTTTACAAAATATTTTCTATAAAATTTTTACAAAATATTTTCTATAAAATTTTTACAAAATATTTTCTATAAAATTTTTACCAAATATTTTCTATAAAGTTTTTACCAAATACTTTCTAAAAAAATTTCCAAAATTTATACAAAATATTTTCTATAAAATTTTTACAAAATATTTTCTATAAAATTTTTACAAAATATTTTCTATAAAATTTTTACAAAATATTTTCTATAAAATTTTTACAAAATATTTTCTATAAAATTTTAACAAAATATTTTCTATAAAACTTTTACAAAATATTTTCTATAAAATTTTTACCAAATATTTTCTATAAAATTTTTACCAAATATTTTCTATAAAATTTTAACAAAATATTTTCTATAAAACTTTTACAAAATATTTTCTATAAAATTTTTACAAAATATTTTCTATAAAATTTTTACAAAATATTTTCTATAAAATTTTTACAAAATATTTTCTATAAAATTTTAACAAAATATTTTCTATAAAACTTTTACAAAATATTTTCTATAAAATTTTTACCAAATATTTTCTATAAAATTTTTACCAAATATTTTCTATAAAATTTTTACCAAATATTTTCTATAAAATTTTTACCAAATATTTTCTATAAAATTTTTACAAAATATTTTCTATAAAATTTTTACCAAATATTTTCTATAAAATTTTTACCAAATATTTTCTATAAAATTTTTACCAAATATTTTCTATAAAATTTTTACCAAATATTTTCTATAAAATTTTTACAAAATATTTTCTATAAAATTTTTACCAAATATTTTCTATAAAATTTTTACCAAATATTTTCTATAAAGTTTTTACCAAATACTTTCTAAAAAAATTTCCAAAATTTATACAAAATATTTTCTATAAAATTTTTACAAAATATTTTCTATAAAATTTTTACAAAATATTTTCTATAAAATTTTTACAAAATATTTTCTATAAAATTTTAACAAAATATTTTCTATAAAACTTTTACAAAATATTTTCTATAAAATTTTTACAAAATATTTTCTATAAAATTTTTACCTAATATTTTCTATAAAATTTTTACCAAATATTTTCTATAAAATTTTTACCAAATATTTTCTATAAAATTTTTACCAAATATTTTCTATAAAATTTTTACCAAATATTTTCTATAAAATTTTTACCAAATATTTTCTATAAAATTTTTACCAAATATTTTCTATAAAATTTTTACAAAATATTTTCTATAAAATTTTTACAAAATATTTTCTATAAAATTTTTACAAAATATTTTCTATAAAATTTTTACAAAATATTTTCTATAAAATTTTTACCAAATATTTTCTATAAAGTTTTTACCAAATACTTTCTAAAAAAATTTCCAAAATTTATACAAAATATTTTCTATAAAATTTTTACAAAATATTTTCTATAAAATTTTTACAAAATATTTTCTATAAAATTTTTACAAAATATTTTCTATAAAATTTTTACAAAATATTTTCTATAAAATTTTAACAAAATATTTTCTATAAAACTTTTACAAAATATTTTCTATAAAATTTTTACCAAATATTTTCTATAAAATTTTTACCAAATATTTTCTATAAAATTTTAACAAAATATTTTCTATAAAACTTTTACAAAATATTTTCTATAAAATTTTTACAAAATATTTTCTATAAAATTTTTACAAAATATTTTCTATAAAATTTTTACAAAATATTTTCTATAAAATTTTAACAAAATATTTTCTATAAAACTTTTACAAAATATTTTCTATAAAATTTTTACCAAATATTTTCTATAAAATTTTTACCAAATATTTTCTATAAAATTTTTACCAAATATTTTCTATAAAATTTTTACCAAATATTTTCTATAAAATTTTTACCAAATATTTTCTATAAAATTTTTACCAAATATTTTCTATAAAATTTTTACAAAATATTTTCTATAAAATTTTTACAAAATATTTTCTATAAAATTTAAAAAAAAAATTCCATAAAATTTAAAAAAAAAAATTTCCATAAAATTTAAAAAAAAAATTCCATAAAATTTAAAAAAAAAATTCCATAAAATTTTTAAAAAAAAATTCCATAAAATTTTTAAAAAAAATTCCATAAAATTAAAAAAAAAAAATTTTCATAAAATTTTTACAAAAAAATTTTCTATAAAATTTTTACAAAATATTTTCTATTAAATTTATACGTAATATTTTTATTAAATTTTTAAAAAATATTTTCTATTAAATTTTTACAAAATATTTTCTATACAATTTTTGAAAAAAAAAATTCCAATAAAACTTACAAAAGATTCTTAATAAAATTTTTACAAGATTTTATTAAAATTTTTACAAAAATTTTCAATAAAAGTTTTCAGAAAAATTTTTTATCAAATTTTTCAAAACAAAAATTTTATATAATTAAAAAAAATCTATAAAAATTTTACAAAAAAAATTCCATAAAATATTTCCAAAAAAAAAATTCTATAAAATTTTCAAAATAAAATTTCTATTAAATTTATACATAGATATGCATTTCTGGTGACCATATATATCGTATACGAAATTTTGCTGATTAGTGGAAATGGGTTTGTCTCTTAAATTTTATAAAATTTGTATCTATAACTTTAAAAATAAAATCACCGTGGTAAAGGGTATAGAAGATTCGGAATATAACAGATTAACATATGGTTAATACTTATGAATGCTTAATACGGAATAGAAAAAAATTAATTTCAAACAATAAATTTAAACGGCAGTGGTTTTAAAATTTTAAGATCTACCTAAACAATATAAAATAATTATTAAATAAACGTAAATAAGTTTAAAACACAAAACACTTGCAAAAAGTAACGCTTTAGTCTTTATAATTAAATTTAAAAAAATATTATCAGGCCTGTTCTGAGAACCATTTTTATCAGTGATATGACATCACATGAAAGGTGTGACACAAGTATTTGTCAAATCAGGTGATTTTAAATCGGTTAAATAAGTGTCTGTGATTTCAAATCACTTGCTAATTTTTGCATGTTTTTTGTTGTTAATTTTATACGAAATGCTTTAAGAAATCATTTAAAGTGTTCTGTTGTCATTTTTATTGTAAAATTTTTAATTTATACGAAAAATTTAAGAAAATTCCACAGTTTTAAAGACTCTTGATTTGCAGGAATATTTTATATTTTCTAAATATTTTGTCGTTTTCAGCTACCTTTGTAACTGTCAGCATATTAAGTGTTTAGAATGTATATCATATCTATATACTTGGCAAATAAAATACAATAGTTCGAAAAATAACGTTTAGAGAAGACTACAATTTCTAACACTGTTTTCATTTTAAGCCCTCTGGGGTGAAGAAAGTTAACCTAGGCTCTTCAGGTTGCTTTTATTTTAAGTATCAAACAAAAATAGTGAAAATCAGCGATTTTTTTGTGGTTTTGCTATTTTAAAATCACATAAAAAATAATAAAAAATACGTGATTTTCAGAACAGGACTGTATATAAAAATTTTATTCTATTGCACTATTAAGGAGCTGCAACAGAGATGGTAGTTTTTTATTTTTTCTAAGTGAAATCCTAGTTTTATTTTATACTTTGTTGGTAATTAACTCCTTTGTTTTTCAATATAATTAAATACATAAAAAATCTATTTTATTTAAAAATCTATTTGAATCTATTTTAATTTTATTCAATTAATGCGAGTATAAAGTACACATATGTTTAAATTTTAAAAGTTTTATTTTGTATTAAACAAATTTCCATACAAAATTTACTTAACACACCCTTTTTAAACTATATTAAACTAATTTTTATTTAAAAAATTACTGTTTTATTTCTTTTTTCACAACGATTTTTTATTCCCAAGCTATTTTAACATCAAAGTACAATAATTTTGTGCATGAGGCATAAATTATTAAATATGTTAAAGAGTTTTGTATGCTTAAATAACTCCATGATTGTTAAAATTATCATATATTTATGATAATTGTAATAATGTTGCATAAAAACAAAATTAATATTAATCATACGACACCAATCCCTTTATAAGAATATTTTCTTAAAAAAAAAAAATTCACAGAAATATTAAAATCAAAAAACAATATTGCATAATTGATTTATTTACTGGTACCTCTCAGTCATTATAGGTAAGTATAAAACATATATGTCTTTTGACAAAACAGTATAAGTTTAGTTATTTAAATAATAAATAAAGCTATAAATTAACTGGTATTCTGCATACAATATTCTTATAATATCTCTGAAAATACTTTGTAACTTATCCAAACTTCTCATTTGATTTAATATTTGTTTTTTTTTTTTGCATAAAAAGACCCAAGAAGCAAGCCCTGATAAAATCCGGTAAAATAAAAACTTACTAAATTAAAAAAAATTAAAATAAAACTTTAAAAAATATGTCTAAGAAGCGAAATATTAGAATTTTTCTTAATTTTTCATTTAAAACCTTTTCAAATAAATTTAAATAAATTAAATACAAGTATAAATATAAAAAGCATAAACTATATTATTCAATTTATAGCCCTCTTAAAATTTAAAATTTAATTTTTTTATTTTCAAATTTGATGTTAGTTTTGCATGTCACAGAACTTGGGTTGGTTTATGGTGCTTTCAGACTAATCATTATTTTTGTACTTCAATACGTCTACAGTTTAGTTCTATTTAAAAAAAAATATTTTTTTTTTGTTTACATTTTTTCTATACTGTTGTTGCCATTTTGTTATTAAAATATTAATAATAAATTTTAAAATTACTTTGACATTGTCGTGGTTAACTTTGAAAAAATATACACATGTTATCGCTCTCACTCTCATATCAGGTGCTTTTTCTTAAGGAGAATATTGTATTTTTGTGAGTGCAATACGCATGTTGGCCATACATTTTTAACAATAATTTTATATATTTTTCATTCTCGTATTTCAGTGATTTTATATTTCCGAATTTGCAACATTTTAAAGTTAGTCAAGTGTATTGCTGTTCTGTGCCGCAATATATATTAAAGCACATTCTTTTAGAAATCTAAAAATTTGTTCTTGATCAACACAACAATGATTCTGCAAAAACTTTTTGCGGTTGCGGTTAAGTCATCGTCGAACTAAGCCTCCAAGTATGAATTTTCAAAAGGTATATGTACTCGTATATAAGGTTGTTAATCCGTTTGTAATTTCTACAATATTAATTTCCGTTCAAGACTGCGGGCAAAAAACCACGCCCACCAATATTTTTACATGTGGTTTTTTTGGTTGTAATGACTCTATTGCTTTTCTGTGTTACATAAATACTAGACAGGGACCAGTAGCTCGCATGAAGTGCATACAAATCTCGGGGGATCAATAACCGGCTGCGAGGGACGATTTTTGTTTGTTTTTAGGTTGGTATTGTTTATTTGCTTTAATTTGTATTAAAGGCCTTTATAGAAAGCAAGACACATAGAGGTAGCCGATAGACCCACAGGGTGCTCACTGGGAACCTGGAGCAGTCAATAAGGATCACTATGACCATCCACCCCAAAGAGGTATAATCTGACCAGTTTAACGGAATATATATTGTAGGAAGGTCCCAACTTTTACAAAAAATTTTCTGTAAAATTTTTACAAACAATTTTCTGTAAAATTATTACAAAAAATTTTCAATAAAATTTTTACAAAAAATTTTCAATAAAATTTTTACAAAAAATTTTCAATAAAATTTTTTCAATAAAATTTTTTCAATAAAATTTGTACAAAAAATTTTCGATCAATTTTAACAAAAACTTTTTAATAAAATTTAAAAAAAAAATTTCGATAAAATAGATTACAAACAAATTTCAATAAAATTTTTACAAACCAATTTCGATAAAATCTTTACAACAAAAAATTTGGGTAAAATTTTACAAAAAAGTATCCATAAAATTTTTACAAAAATATTTCGAAAAAATTTTATAAAAAATTTCTATAATATTTTTACAAAAAAATTTCGCTAACATTTTACAAAAAAATTTTGGTAAAATTTTAACAAAAAATCACAATAAAATTTAAAAAAAAAACTTTCGATAAAATTTTTACAAAATATATTCGATAAAATTTTTACAAAAAAAAAACGATAAAATTTAAAAAAAAAAAATCGATAAAATTTTTACAAAAAAAATCGATAAAATTTTACAAAAAATTTTTAAAAATTTTTTACAAAAATTTCGATAGAAATTAAAACAAAAAGTTTTCGATAAAATTTTTACAACAAGTTTTCGATAACATTTTTACATAAAATTTTCGATAAAATATTTACGAAAAGTTTTCGATAAAATTTTACAAAAAATATTAATAAAATTTTTACAAAAAAAATTCTATATCTTTATATATTTGTAATAATGAAGCTAAAAATCATAAAATTAAAAACCGAATCTATATTACTATGGTGAAGGGTATATAAGATTCGGCAGGGCCGAATATTACACTCTTACATGCTCGATATGAAACTCTTCATTCTTACGACTTAGAAAAACTTTTCTGGTTACATTGATGCCAACTAAATTTAAAAGTCTGGTGTTAGTGCCAAAATACTTATTTTCTTTGGCACTAATATAGGTGATGAACAAAGCTTTTCCCTTTTTCAAGATGTTTTTATGAAAGCTAAATGTTACGAAACTCGTCCAGCGTAAAAAAAAATCCCAAAAATTTAGTTTCCGTTTTTTTCCAAAAAATATCTTTGCCTTCTTGTTCTTTTTGCAGCTGAACTGAAAAGAGTTGCTACGTATTCTCCAATAAATAATTTCCAAAAAATGATAATAACTTTGTCTTGTATTTCATTTACCACTATTTATGAATTTCGGATAGACACAAAATAAAGACCTTCTTTTGTGTGCTTCCTTCGGCTCTGATTTAATTGGTTGCAATATTTCCAAGATTGTCCAATGCAATTATTTCTTCAATTCAACACCTAGTAACGATACTTTCAAGTTACATAGTTGTAAAAATATACACAAAATAGGCAAAAAACTGCTAACAAGATTTATGTAATAAGAATGTTAATTAATTCATACACCCAATATTTTGCCTTGAATTGTATTAGGGATCGTTAACAAAAAAAACTATTAAAAAAATCACCCTGTGTATTAAAATGTTTATGTAACAAAAAAAATTCTAACTTTAGATTAATTGCTTAAACCCTTTACCGATACAAAAAATATAATCAGACAATAATCAAGTAACAGGATTTGAGCTCAAGTTCACTTTGACTCCATCTCCCTCTCTTTCCCTCTTCCTTTCAGAATTATTGTGACATTTGTTACCTGCACAATTGCTTTATTCATATTTAACCTTGATGTTTAACAAATTTTACAACCTTTTTCCATATAATTTGCCCATTATTTTATATATTACATTTGTTTGTTTGTGGGAGTAAGGTTGTTTTATTTCCCCATAAACATGCATACATACATATGTACGTGTGTAGAGTAAGTATGTGTATGTGTCTTCGAAAAACGTGTCTTTTGACAATGAAAATAAAACAGACAATAAAAATAAAACAATGAAACATGCGAATTTTATGTAGATTTTTTGTTTTTTCGCTGTTTAAATTGTGTAAAAGTTTTATTATCCCAGCCAAAGGGAAAAAATTCTAAAGTGAAAAATGTAATAAAAATATAATAAAAACCAGCCTGATTTTATTTAAATGAATTTGTTTTTTATTATTTTTAAACATTTAAAACAGCGAGCATGTGCCGTTTGTTGTCTATATGAACTTGTATGTGTATGCGTGTATTATATGTTTGTATTAATGTGCGTTGAAAGCCGGCATTTGTGGTTAATTTTTTGTTATTTCTTTTTCACATACAAATTGAAGTAGGCCAACGTTGGTGAAAAATTTAATATTTATGGGTGAAGGTTAGAAAAAATTGAACTATAAATTAAAAAAAAGCGACGCAAAAACACTGCTAAATGAAAAACGAAAAGGGCAAACTTAAAAAAATAACAACAACCATGACAGAAAGAACTAGAGGCACATTTACAGGAATGGGAATATCAATGCTATAACAATTATTTCAAGTCTTTTTGTAACAAATAAATACTGTATTGACCCTGTGAATTTTTGTGGGCCAAAACCTAGACTTTCGGTGGCAAAACGGCCTAGTGCAGGCACTGGTTTTACAATGGGTAAACTTTTTAAATCTGAGAAAGTGTAGAAAGGCTACATCATGTAGCCTGGCTCGAATGGAGCTTAAAAACCCCCTTCACAGGTAGGACAGAAAGATGTTTGAATAAACGTAATGGGGATACCTTAAGCTAGATAACTGCGTTAGTGAATGGTAATGGAAATTACAAATATCATCTGGCCAAGATTAAAACTGAATTCGAGACATGCAGAGTGTGTCTATAAGGGGCTGAGATGGTGGTTCACATTGTGTGTTTTTGTGTATGTCTAATACTGGCTGGTATAAATTTTAAAACCAAAGGCAGACACATATTAACTGTGGAATCTATAAAGGACTAAAACAGTAGGAAAATACGAAAGCCTCTGGGTGATAAAAATGGTCTGAAATCACTGCAGCCAAGAGTTAAATCTAGTGGTAGAATGATATTTAACAATGTCTTTAAATACAACGCGACTGCCTAAAATATTAGCAGACTGAAGGGGGTAGAAAATGGAACCCTAAGTATAGTAGTGTGCTTCGATATCTCTCCTCCAATAATAATAACTGTCAACGGTACTTTTTTAATATCGCTCAAATATTTATGCGTCTGTGTCTCTCAGTGGTAAGACCTCCGTCGGATAAAAGCCAACGGATAGGTGCCGACGAATATCTTGACATGGATGTTTCTCGTAATAGGTAGACAACTAAAATTGTTGCGCAAGGCCGCTACAATAATAAAAATATCTATACATATAATAAAACTGTAACAGGACAATTTCTGTACATAAAATATTTTTTGAATATTTTGTTGCCGGTGCAATTAGTTTTCGAAGTGGAATACAAAACAGCAATTTTTAGAATTTGTGTGTGTCTGTCCGTCTGTTTGTTTGTGTTCGCATCACGTCAAAACTATTGGATGGATTTTAATTAAATTTTGTGAGGAAGTACCTTAGTATCTTCATTTAACTATAGGACACATTTTTCTACAAAAAGATCTCATTACCTAGAGAAAATATACAATATATAGAGAATGAACGCAATTTTACCGATTTAAAGGTGCTAAAAACCTGACAGCACCTATTATTTTTGTCAGTGGAATATTTTAAACACTATTTGCAGAACTCTAAAATAATTTTAGAATTTTATATAAATTTTAGAATTTTTTCCAGGGATGGGTACCTCTATATAAAAAAATATAAAGAAATCATAACTTGAGCTTTATAAAAGTAAAAGTCTTGAAATTGGGTGTGGATTATTTTCAAAGTAAAATCGAACAAGCTATTGTCAGGATGCCCACGATATTGCGGGTACAGCTAGTACGAAATAAAATGAAAAAAAAAAATATATGCAAAGGTGCAACACAGATCAGCTAAAAAATTCAGAATATTTCACAACGGAATACAATTTTTCGGATTCGTATTACAGAACAAGGCTGGTAATTGTCGATTTTTGGTGAAATTTTGGTTTTTTTGTGGGTGAACTTTTGATTTTTTGAGCAATTTAGATATTTGGTTAAATTTTGACTCGATTTTAAATGATTTTTTATTTAAGCTGAAATCTGGATTGGTGAATTTTTTGTTGTAGAAAAATCGCGATTTCTGATGATACCTCGATTTTTTCGTTATATACCGAATTTTTACTTAACTTTTCAATAGTTTTTGTAAAACTATGATTTTTTGCGTCCTCCTTTTCCAACTAGATTTGTATAGGTATAGCATAATAAAGAATTAACAAAACTTTACCATAATAATTTAGCTTTTTGTTGAATTTTAATTTTTAGGAAAATAATGAATTTCGATAATATTAAAATAACTTATTTGATCCAGATATAATTAGTACAAAATCAACAAATTATGCCATCATATCGGCAATATCTTTAAAAACCAATTCAAAATCTTTAAACGTACTTCAGAATTTTTCTTCGATTTTTTATGGTCCTTGGAACCGGAATATGTCAAAACATAAAAAATAAAATGCAAATTTTTTTAAAGATAACAATTCAATTATAAGATAAAAAGCAGTATAAATAAAATAAAAAAGACAAAATTAAATGACGCTATTTGTGTATATAATATAAGAAGAATTTTAATTTTAAAATAAGGGTCGTCCAATATAAAACACTTAAAATGTATATAGAAATATTATTTAATAAAAAGAAATTAAAATTTATAACTTTCAAAAATTAATGTAAAAATTACAATATTTTTTATACAATCAATATCCTCTTTAGTGCCCCAAAGAATATTTGTTTGTTTTAATGAAAACCAATACCCAATGTTCTAGAAAAAATTTTCATGACATAGGTTGATTTCTGGCTATTCGATTCGACTTGAATAGGCAATTCTCTACTCATCAAAGTTTTTCGCCATTTTAAGCACATACAATTTTACTGTTTAACCTTCTTAGAAATAGAAAACAATTTGATATTTAATTTTTTATTTCTTTATTTTAAACATATAAATTCTGTTTTTCTTAACAGAACTCATGCGTTACAGTTTCCGTCTTTGCAACAGCATTTCTGTGCGTCAATAATGTCTAAAGAAAATCCTTTCTTACTTAAGCATTTGTTTATTCTTTTTAATTGTTTTCTTTTTTTATTTTGTTTTGTTGCATTGTTCTTGTGATTATTATTTTTCATGTCTACTCTAATTCACAGCTGGCAAAGATAAAGAGGGCTACAAAGACATTTTTTTTTAACTGGGACAATTGCATATTACATACATATGACTCTTTTGCTCAAACGCAGAATTATAAATCGGCAGAGATCCTAAAGGCACTCAGACATTAATTTACGCTTAAGCATAAAGAATTTTAAATTATTACTAAAACCACACAAAAGTTGACAATAGACAGTTTGCAAACCCTTATAAAAAATCATTTAAACTATAAAAGTAGAACTGATTATACCAGGTTTTTCTGAATAATTTATTTTTATTTTATGAAGAGCAATTTAACAAGATTTGAAGCAATTTTTTGTATAGAAAATTTCACAGATAATATAAAAAATTTCCAGCTTTTTTTTTATAGAAAATGTTTTGTATTCTGAATTATTTTCTCTATAAAAACTTTTAAGGATAATTGCTTTAGAGAGATTTTTTTTTTCAGAAAATTTGTCACCTTCTGATAGATTTTCTTCCACAGAAATTTCTTCGATTCTACTATATTTTTCCATAGAAAATTTCTTAAATTTTAGGAGATTTTTTCCAGAGTAAATTTTTCAGATTCGATGAAATGTTGGTAAATCTCATAGAATCAGAATATTGCTCAGATTCAGAAAAAAAAAATTTTTCTATAGAAAATTTTGCAGATATTTCATTAAAAACTTCTGAATTTTTTTCACCGGAAATTTTTGAAATTATGAAAGATTTTTTCCATCAAAACTTTATCATGTTTTAATCGACTTTTTTCATAGAAAAATACTCAGATTCTGTAAAATTTTGCTGCATAAACATTTTTTACGCAAAGACATTTAATCCATAGAATAAATTGCTAGATTTTGAGCAGTTTTCTGTTATAGAGAATTTTTCAGTATCTAAGGGGTTTTCTCCCACAGAAATTTTGTAGATTCTAAGATATTTTTTCCATAAAAAATTTCTTAAATTCTATATTTTTTCTATGGAAAATTTTTCAGAATCTATTTAATTACATAGAATATTGCTCAGATTCTGAAATATTTTTTATAAATACTTAATGATATTTTCTTTAAAAAATTCCTCATTATTTTCAACGAAAAATTTTGAAAGTTTTTTTCCTTAGAAAATTTTCTTAGGTTTTGATGATTTATTTTTTTTTTTTTTTAATAAAAATACTTAGATTCTGTAAGATTTTGCATCACAAAAATTCTCTCAGCAAAGTCATTTTTTCCATAAAATTTTTCTTTGATTCTGAAGAATTTTCTTTTATAGAAAAATGTTTCAGCTTCTGAGAGATCTTCTTCCACAGAAATTTCTTAGATTATCAGATACTTATTGTACATAGAAATTTTGCTCGATTCTAGGATAATTTTCAATAAGTTCTAAGAGTTCTCTCCGTAGAAAATTGCTTAGATTTTTGGAGATTTTTTCAATAGAAAATTACTTAGACTATAGGAGATGATTTCCTTAAAAAATTTCTTGAATTCTAAGAGTTTTTTTCCATTCAGACTCAGAGAATTTTTGAGAGATGGAACATTTTTCAGCTTCTCAGGTATCTTTTATAAATAATCTCTCAATTTCTAAAAGCTTTAAAATGTTTACTTTAGATGCAATTAAGCAGAAATTGTTAATTTTTTTTCTACGGAAAAATTCTCATGTTTTTAATCTATTGCGTGATTTTCTTTTCTGACAAATTTTCACATTCCATTAATATTCTTAATATAAATTTTTTTCTTAGATATTTTCTTAAAAAAATTTTCTATATAAAAAAGTGTTTCTATAGAAAAATATTTTTTATGTTATTTTTCAGATATTTTTTTAATCTTATGTTTCTGTAAACAATTTCCTTTAAGACTGAGATTTATTCTGAGATATTTTCTTAATAAAAAATTTTTCTATAGATATAATATTCTATAAAAAATATTTTTAAAATGTTTGTGATTTTTCTGTACAGAAACTTTATTTATTTAATATTTTTTTTAATAGGAATATATTTTCAGGTAAGAAAGTTTTTCTCTATGGAAAAATTTGTAGATTACAAGCGATTTTCTTTCAGGATATTCTCCATAAATAATTTTTTTATAATCTGATTGATATTTCCTTTTTTGTTTTTATATTCTGAAAGATTTTTTCTACAGAAAATTTCTTAGTATTTAAGAATTTTTTTTATATAGAAAATTAAACAGAATTCAGGAAATTTTTTTCTATTAACAAACATTTTAGTAATTAATTTCATAAATCGAATAGATTTTTCCATCGAGATATTTTCAAATTTTAAAGATTTTTTCTAAAAAGAACTTTTCACATCAAAAATATTTTTCGAAATTTTCTATATAGATTTTTTATAAAAAAAAAACTATCTTTATTTTTTTACTTTTCAAGTTTAGTTCTATATTTTCCTAATTAATCCCCTTCTCATTTAAAATTTTCTTTTAAACTTTTTCTTCCGTTCAATAGTTTCTCTTAACGGTTTTGTCGTCTGCTAAGAGAATAAATAATAATAATATTGAGTAAATAATTTATCTGTTATACTTTGTATTTATTTTAAGAATATTATTTATTATTATTATTTTATTATTTTATTATTTATTATTATTATTATTATTTTAAGAATATTAATTTTAAGAATAAAAAATTAAAGTAAATAAATTTTGGTCCTCCTTTTTGTTGCTTTAAAAAATATTTTTTTCTTAATTGCTGTCCATTAACAAAAGTTGTTGTAGCTCAAGATGCTGATGATGATGATGATGATGATGTGGAGGCTGTTAATTTGAAAATATCACACATTTTTCTTTGTTTTCTGCCACAAACAAACAAAACTCGTATTTATTACTTTTCAATAACAAATTAAAATGAAAGTTTTTAGTTTTCATTTTTGAATTTTATCAAATTTTCGTACTCATTGTGACTGATTCGTTGGTCATAAATAAAATTAATGCTTTTATTGGGGATACTCAGGCACGTATTGTATTGTGGTGAAATATAATAAAACGATGCAAGGAAAGTAACTGAAAGAGCTCATTAAATTTGTATTTGATTTGTAACGAAAAGTTAGAGGAAACTTTTTTTATGACACAATTAAAAAGGAATTGTGATTTAAGGAAAGATATAGTGTTAATTTTTTAGAAGCTTATAACCAAACATAATAAAAAAATAATGTATATCTGCACACACACACCCTCAACAAAGAGAACAAAAGAGTTATGTACAAATTTAAAAGCAGTTGCTCGAAACCCTAAACTCTGTAAACTTTTTTTAAGTTTATAAAATACTTCCCAATATGAAGTATTTCATACTTTTTGAAATCTTAAATTTTTCTTATAAATGTTTAAATATTTTAACCTCTAAGGTTAAAGTTGCTCCAAAAAACCTCTCTTTTAATTATTAAAATAACATTTTTAATCAATTTAATTAAACTTTACATAGATACACTCACACCAGCTAAAACGCTCTTTAACACATCCTACAATATTTCCAAACACACACACTTTATTTAGATATAGAATATATACAAGTATAGATGAAGAAATATAAAAACTATTTTCATTCCCAAAAGTTAAAAGTTAATCTAATAAATTAACAGTTCATTAGAGTTATTTAAGCTTAAATAGAAAAGCATTACTATGTTTAACCTAAGAACTTGTTGAGCAAAAAAAATAAAAGAAATGGAAGAAAAAGAAAAGAAACTATCATACATTTCCCATTACCTAAATTCTATTTCTTTTTATTACCAATTAACCTGTCTCCTTTTCTCATATGTACATTCCCAACAAAATACCATTCACCTGCTGGTTATTTGCTTAATAAAAGTGTGACAACAGAAAGAAGGTTTACACCTGAAGACAAGATATTGAAATAAAAAAACAATTGAATTTTATGATTCCTAAAGTCAATAGCAGTTAAAGAAATTTAACGATTTTTATGTTTTTTTAATGTTTTTTTATGTTTTAATGAAACATATAAAGTTTTTAATAATAAAATAATATCAAAGCAATAAATTTTTTTTATACATAAAAATAACACACTAAAAAGTTTATTAAAAATAATATATCCGTATTAAATTTTCCATAGAAGTCAACACATACCGCATTGATAAAAAATTATAACATAGAACTTTCCACAGTTAAATTGTTTTAAAGGGCAATACAAAAGTGATAAATTTTTATAGGGAAAATATCACATTTTACTATGGAAAAAATATATTAAAATTTGTAGCGACAAAATATAAAAGAAATAAATATTTATAGGGAAAATATAACAATAACAAAACTTCCTGAAGAGATATCAAGGCTTTAATTTTATAAAAGTAAAACAGATCACAGTAGTTTAAAACAAAACAGTGATACATCTTTTGTATAAGAAATATTGAGTTGATAAGTTTTTATACAAAAAAATTGATATTTAATAGATATTTTTAATAGAATATATAGCCTCTCAGTATATAGAACAAATATAGTAGTGATGAATTTAACAAAAAATTTCACAGTATAAATTTTATATGAAAAAAATATCACACTATAAATATATCAGAATATTTTTTTATAGAATAACTATAACAATAATATTTTTTTGACAGTAAAAAAATTTTAATTAAAAACCTCACAGTAATAGCCTTTTATATAATGTGATAAATTATTTTTGGAAGAAAACATCAGAGTGATGATTTTTAAAATTAGTTAAAAATATTGTGGTGATAAATTTTATAATAAAAATATCACGATGATAAATTTTTTGTAGAAATAATATCACAGTGACAAATTTTTTTGTAGACAAAAAAAAATATATCACAGTGATAATTTTTTATAGAAAAATCTTACAGTACCACATGCTTACCCACATTGGTGAAATGAATACAAGAAAATGATCACAGTAAGAATTTTATTTAAAAAAAAATAACACAAGAAAGTGATCACAGTAAGAATTTTTTTATAAAAAATCACAGTGAAAATGGACCTCATGCAAAAAACCGAGTAAAAGCGCTGAGTTGAGGCAGGTGAGCAATTGCTCGTAAGTCGAGTTCAATCAAACAGCAACAGCTTTTGCTCAATTTTGTATGCATAAAAATGAGTTCAAACCAATTGCAATTACTTGAGCAAAGGGAGATCAAATGTCTAATTGTTATTGAAGTGCAAACATGCCGTCCAGTGAAAGTGAAGTACAATCAGAATTTCTTGCTGCTTGTTGTTAGATATCGTTTCCTAATTGCCATATATCAGTATTGTTGTAATCGTCATTGATAAGGAATAATCGTCTTTGAAAAATTTAGCTATGTTATTCAAAATGAAACAACTGGCTATTACGTGGGGCGATAACTCTGTCGATACCCGAATTTTGTATTGAAGTATCGAAAATCTTTGCTTCAATTGTCCAAAACACCGTTCTATAATGACACGTTTTCTTGTAAACACTTTGTTGAATGTTTTTTCTATGTCAGTTGTTGGGTTTCGGTATGGTGTCATTAGCCATGGGAATATTCCATAGCCCTCATCCCATCGCATCGTTCGTTGCATTTTGCACTATTCTACAGACCTCGCTGTTTCGTAAGATGCGTTAACCAGGCTAGGATATGTCAACGCTTGTAAAAAGTTCTTTTCCATCACAAGTTGCCTGCACATTTATAGAGTGGAAGCCTTTTCTACAAATATACTCATCGTTTTGATTTGTTGGTTTTTTTAATTTTTATATGAGCACAATCAATCACTCCAATTGCAAATGGAAAGTACTCGCTTGCTTTGGCAGATATACATAAGTTTCACAACTTCCGCAATAGTTCGCGACACAGTTGATTGATGGACTCCAATATCTGCTATACCATTTTGGATTCCACGATCTGCACAAAATCTTAAAAACAGTCGAATTTTATCAATCTTGCTTCTTCTGAACCCTCAAAAAAATAATTAGCCAACCAGCAACAACTATCATCAAACCTATGTATTTATCATTTTATTATTAATTATATAAAAAAATTAATAATTAAGAATACAATCCTGTATAATTTTTTATCCTCACTTGCTAAATTTGTTTTACGCTGTTGATAACATTTTATATTTCTTTGTGGCACAAAATATTCAGCCATGATTCCTTTTTAGTGTACGCGAGTAAATTATAAGGCAGGCTCAACAAAATTTGAGCAAGAGCTCACAAAAGAAAGCAGAAGCTTGTTTTTATGCATATGAAAATGAGCTCAAGCTCATCTCACTTACTTCAAACTGAGCACGACGAGATCAAACGTGAGCTGTGAGTAGAAGCAAATACTTCAAATTTTATTATGCATACGACAAGCACCTTTTACTCAAAAAATCGAGTCGGAGTTCAAGCTCACGTTTTATGCATGAGACCCATTGTTTCGAGTTTTAGTACAAAAACTACAGCATTAATATTATAGCGAAAACGTTTATGAAAACTAGCTATAACGTTTCTGTTTTAAAAAATTTAAATTTTATTAGTCGAACTATTTATATTACATACATATGAAATTTTGTAGCCAAGCTTAAGTTCGTTTCATTCTCTCTAAGAAACAATAGAAAAATATACAAATTTTCATTGGTATAGATATTTATACTTAGAAGAGAACAGACAACAAAAAACTTGTTGCAAATTTTAATAAAAAAAAGTTATGCAGTCATAAATTTTAATATTGAATATTTAATTTAATAAATTAGTAAAACTTTTTATTAACATATAATTGAATTTTTCAAGTTAAGCTTAAATTATTTTGCTCTCTCTGACTACTAATAGTAGTCGAAGAATATTTTATGCAAATTGGGCAATTAATTTTTATAAAAAAAATTTAAGCCAGCCATATTAAATTTTTTTTTTTTTTTTTAAATAATTTTGGTTGTAAAATATCACAGTGATAATGTTTTTATAAAGATGAACTCATAGTTATGAATTAAGTGTAGAATATTATTTATTGAGAAATTATTGGAGTGATCAATTTGATGTAAAAAAAAATTTTACAGGTAAAAATATTATAATGATAGATTTCTATAGCAAAATATTACAGATATAATTTTTTTTAGAAAAAAAAATTAATAAACCTTTTTTTACACAAATATATTTCAGTAATAAGTTCTTTACAAAAAAATATAAAACTGATAACCTGTAGCTACTTGAAGGCTTTGTTTTGGGGTTCGAAATTTTTTTACGATTTTCACGACTAAACAAAACAACTTGAATAATAACTTTTGAAAATGTTCGTGGTAATAAGTTTTATACTTTCAAAGACTTCAAAAATAAACCTTGTGCGCTAGAAGGCATGCAACACATCATACACGTAGACGACATCATATGCATTATTGAACAGGACAACGCCGCCGAACAAATCCTGATCGACTTAAACACATTTCATAAAAACACTACCTTTACAATGGAAAAGGAAAAAGACAGATCTTTGCATTATCTTGACATTACAATAACACGAGGAACTGACTCTTTAACCTCTGACATTTCGAGAGAAGCAATCACAACAGACAGACTACTATCCACATTACATCAAACTACCCCACGCAACATTTAGACATATGATACACAGACTTAAGATAATCCCACCAGTGTTAAGATTTGTGGTACAATTGTACCAAATATGGTATAATCGACATGTCAGTGGTACACTGATACACTTCATGCTTTTTTGGTACAATTTCATAAAAAATGTATTTAATAAATTTATAATTTAATATATATTTTGTTTTACATTTTCTTACAATAATAAACATTTCTACTTTTAAAATACAAACTTTGGTCTTTTTGCTGAAATACAGAATTTTTTGCATCGCCTCAATTAGTTTCCGGCCGTATACGGCTGATATATTTTTTCATTTTTCTAGTGGTTAATCGTTAGGTCTTTTTGGTAATTAGGTGACTCTTTAACGATAATTAAAAATAACTCCAGTAATACTCTAATGGATTAAGATCCGGTTACTTTGGTTGGGTAACAAGAACTTGCTGGAATCAAGTTTATAAGGAAGCCTTTTGCTTATGAAATAGTTACGTATTTTGGAAAAATAATTTTTAGTCTAGAATCAATATCAATATTTTAAAATACCGTAGTATAAAAGAATTGATTTATCCTGTTTTAATGTCTTTTTTTGTTTAATCAATGCAAAATGGTACAATTGATGCTGGTTTGATACAATTTTATCGTTTTGGTGCGGTACAATGCAAACTTTGTCAGATTCCAACACTGAATCCCACTCAGTACAGATAAGTACACTTGCACTTCATGAGCTATTTGTATCCATAAAATCCCAATAAGAGGACGATGATAAATACTTTGAGGATCGGCTGTAAAGCATACTATTTGTTGTATAATAAAACTGTAACTTCAGTATTTTTATTTTATTATATTAATAAATCTCTTATTGAAAATTGCAGCTTTTTCGTGATCTGTAATATTTTTTTTTAATAAAAAATAAAATATCAATATACGACTTTTTCTCATTTTTGCCGATTTCAATAAAAAAAAGTTTATGATTTATTAAAATTATTTTAAAAATTTTAAAAAATTCTATATGTTTAAATAAAAAATAAAATATCAACACACATATATATTTTGGCGATTTTTTTTTTAATTTTTGGTGAATTTTAGCGATTTCAATAAAAACTATTTTTTGATTTATTAAAAATATTTAAAATAAAAATTCAAAAAAATTCTATATATTGTTAGCGAATCAATTAGGCGATTTTGGCGATTGTTACCTCGATTATGGCGAAATATTAAAAAAATCTAACAACCCTAATTAGAAATCGAAACGCACAATGCATTTCCTACAAATTCCATTTAATATTTATGAAATTGTTTGAAATTACTTGATGACTTGTATTTGTGGGAGAAGACATAAGCGAAAATCAATTCAATCAATATAAGCAACCAAGCACACTAGCTATCAATATAAACGAACTACCACGCTCCTAACCTCTACCTATGGGCGTAAGTTTGTTTGTATTTAAAACTCACATATTTACAAATATTTTTTGCTAAAAGTGATTGTAAATGAGTCATGATATTAGGGGACAAGTTTTTTACGTCGTAAAAAATTATCGTATTGTTGGCAGATTTTCGGTTCGAAGGTTGCTTAGGTATGAATTTTTATCAGGTTAAAATTAATTCATATGCCAACTGAAATGTCAATTAAAAACATCACACATAGTTTTTTGGCAAACTAAAACGTTAAGTAGTGTGTGTATGTGTGTGTGAAGAGAGAAAAGGATGCAATATATTTATCAATACATGTATTTATAAATACATCATGTAAATGTGCTGTTGTATTGCTTTTATCCTGTTACCTCTATCCTTTGTGACATTTGTTCAAGGATATTAAAAATTTAACAAAAAAATTTTGGACAGTTACAGTTAATTGAAATTAAAATCAATTTAAAGTATTTTTTAAATTTTTAATTACGATTTTATTTATAAAAATAGCATTTTTTAAAATAATGTTAGTATTCTATGGGCAAAATATTCGCAAGTATAATAAGTAAATAAAAGTCATGGTAAAATGTAACAAAAAAATTCTATGAAAAATTTAAATTTTGATAATGCTGTGAAAATTTCAAAACTATGATAGTTTTTCACTAGATAGTTTAAAATAGAAAAATATCACCATGATAGATTTAATACAAAAAATATATCACTTTTTTAGCTTTTAAATTAGAAAATTATCACAGTAAGAGTCTTTAAATTTCATAATTATTACTGTGATAAGTTTTAAATATTAAAATTATCATTGCAATAGTTTTTCAATATAAACATATATACATATAATTCCTGTATATAAAATATTTTTTTGAAAATTTTGTTGCTGGTAAAGTTAGTAACAGAAATGGAATACAAAACAATTTTTTGAAGTTTTTTTCGTCTGTTTGTGTTCACATAACCTAAAAGCTATTTAAAAAAATTTTAAGAAAAAGGTACCTCACCTTAATATCTCAGTTCAAAGATAGGTTACTTTTTTCACCCTAAAAATATTTAAGTTCCAAGAGAAATTAGAGAAAAAGTAGTGAAACTAGGACATTTTACCGACTCAATGGTACTGCTCACTTGGCAGCACCTTTTAATTTGACCAGCGGGAAAATTTAAACACTATTTTTAGTACTCTACAATAATTTTAGAATTTTCCCAATTTTTCTTTAATATTATCACCTCATTTGTAATTTAATTAATTCTTTCTTAGAGAGAATAAAAACGAACTTAAGCTTGATTATAAATTTCATTGTATGTAATACATAAACAGTTCGACTAATAATAATTAAATTTTCATAATTTTAGAATTTTATATAAATTTTATAATTTTGTATAAAGACTATGTTTTTAAATAATTACCCAGGAATGTCTACCTTTATATAAAGTAAATATCGGAAGCACTAAACAACACAACGAGTCTTAAAGTGGATTACTTTCAAAGTAAACTAAGGACGCTGACGAAGTGTCGGGCTCAGCTAGTTATTTACAAAGTAATTATTTTCCGATAAATTAAATACAATAAAATAATAAATTACGAAAATGACTTTTATTAATATTCTTCTCTTCGACAAAAAAGCTTAAAAATGAATAATTTTTGGAAATTAACAAAAAAAAATATTTTTTTTTAAATTCACGTAGACGTTTCGGAGGATCAGAGGGATACCTTCCCCTGCTTATAAAAGCCACTATTTTTGTGGAGTTTGTACAGGTCATACCGTTAGACATATCAAAATGAAATTAAGTGCCTTTGCTATATGGAGCTGTATAGTTTTTGGGAATAATCGGGAGGGCACAAGAGGTCGTTTCCTTACCCCCAAATTTAGTAAACACTCTACAGTTCATACCGTATGACATATTAAAACTAAATTTAGTATGTGTCTTTTGTATGTGAAGATAAAGAGTTGTATAAATTTTGGGCATAATCGTAAATGGGAAAAGGGTAGTCTACTTAACATCCCAAACCGAAAATAATTAATTTTTCGATTCAAATATACTTCAAACTTATATTCTTTATGTAATATATCCATAAAAAGTCGGGTTTCATTGGTATGGTAAAGTTGAGTGTAGACCACTTTAGATTTTTAAGCATACGCTGATCTTTAAAGCATAAAAGTTGAATTTGATAAACAAAAGTATGGAAAAACTTAAAAAAAATATTTTTTCAAAGGTAGAATTGTTTCTTCTAAGGGGAACTTTTTTCTCCTTGGTCTGATTTTTCTTATTTTCTAGCTTAATTGCTATAAAACATACAAAAAAAATATTAAAGTGATATTTTTAATAGAATGTATAGCCTCTCAGTATATAGAACTATTGTAGAGATGATTTTAACAAAACATTTCACAGTATAAATTTTATATGAAAAAAAATATCACAGTTTAAATCTATTAGAATATTTTTCTATTGAATAAATATAACAGTAATATATTTTTAACAAATTTTGAATATAAAATCTCACAGTCATAGCCTTTTATATAATGTATCCCACAGTGATAAATTATTTTTGTAAGAACACATCAGAGTGATATTTTTTTCAAATCAGTTAAAAATATTGTGGTTATAATTTTTATAATAAAAATATCACATGGATAAATTTTAAGTAGAAAAAATATCACAGTGACAAATGTTTTGTAGACAAAAAAAAATATCAGTGATAATATTTTTATAGAAAAATTATACAGTGCCACGTGTTTTACCACAGTGGTAAAATCAATACAAGAAAATTATCACAGTAAGAATTTTATTATAAAAAATATCACAGTGATACATTTATTAGTTTTAATACAAAAAGTTTAAATAAAAAAACTAGAGCAGTAATAAATAGTGAAATATTTGATGAAAAATAGCTATAACGTTTTTATTTAAAAATTTTCATAAGTATAGGCTAGGCCCTAGAGCTTAGGCCCATTATTATAACTTGCCCATAGCTAAAGTTAGGATTTTATTAGGGCGAGAAGTAGGTTTTCGTTTTTCTGAGTAAGCTAAAAATAATCTTTAACTATCAATTACTTTAAGGATAAGTTATAATAATGAGCCTTATCCTCGTTATTATAAAGAAAAACTACTTATCTCTCTGATAAAAAACTAACTCTAGCTATTGGAAAGTTATAATAATGGGCCTTAGTATAGAACAGATAACAAACAACTTGTTGCAATTTTTATCAATAAAATATTGCAGTGATCACTTTTAAATGGAAAATAATTACAGTGAGAAATTTTTTATATCAGAATATTTTTTTTTTTTGCAAAATAAATATTTTTTTAACAGTAAATATTTTTCAATAAAAAAATTTTAGATAAAAAACTGTAGGATTTTTAAATTATTTTTGAAAGAACACATCACAGTGATATTTTTATAATCAGCTTATAGAAAAATATTGTGGTAGTAAATTTTATAATAAAAACATCACAATGATAAATTTGTAGAAAAAAATATCACGGTGTAAATTTTTTATAGAAAAACCTTACTGTACCACATGATGTGTTACCACAGTGGTGGAATCAATACACAAAAATTATCACATTAAGAATTTTGTTATCAAAAATATCACAGTGATAACTTTTAAAGTTTAAATACTAAGGGCCTTATTCATAAAAAATATTTTTGATACAAAATTTTCATACAAAATTTGTTTAATTTTTAAACTGAATTTTTTTGTTTATGAATTTTTCCCTAGCAACTTAAATAAAGCTACAGCCGCAGTAAAATAGCGAAAACGTTAATGAAAAATAGCTATAAAGTTTCTATATAAAAATTTTCATATGTATAGTTATCTTCATACGTTCATACTTAGTATAGAACAGATAACAAACAAAAATTGCAATGATAAATTTTAAATAAAAAAAACTTTCACAGCGACAAATTTTTTGTAGAAAATTTTTACAGCTGTTTTGTTTTTATAGAACAAATATTGAAATCAAATACCTTAAAAAGAGCTGTGTAATAATTCGTGATAAACAGGTTATCACTGTAACAAAAAAAAAACATTGTAGTGATTAATTTTAGTTATTAAGATGATAGTTGTCTTAGACAAAATGTTATCACTGTGATAGTTTTACAACAGGAAAGTAATCACTCAAATATATTTTTATAAAAAAAAATTTTATTACAGTGATATTTTTTATCTATAATGAAATTTTTAAAAATGAAAAGCCTGTGGTAATTTTAGTAAAGAATTTATCTTTATTAGGCATATTCTTATAACTAGCCGATAGCTAAAGTTAGGATTTTGTCGGAGCGATAACTAATTTTTCTTTATAATAAGAGGGTAAGGCTTGTTGCTATAACTTGCCTTCAAAGTACGTGATAGTTAAGCTATTGGTAACTTATAATAATGGGCATTTCTTAAGAAAATTTCATATCAGCTAAATTAACTTCTACATAATATCTCAATAGAAAAGAACCTTTTGTGACTAAATTATTATTGGAATTTTTTATTGTAAATTTATAATTGAAAAAGAATATTTAAGATACAGAATTTCAAATTCAAAGCAAGCATTTGGAGTTTATTTAAAAAATGTCAGCCAAACTATATGAAACTTTTTTAAGAAAAAAAAAAACAAACAGGTCAGCTGATGTGTGTTTATTTCTTTGCTTGCTATGGATGTCTTATATGACGTTATAGGGTAACGAATACAAACAAATAAATTGCATTAAATTTTCTACTACATACCATCGCATACGTATACGTAAATGTGATATTGGTTTTCGTTAGAAAATGTAAATCTTTTACTAAGAATTTTATTCATTTTTTTTTTTTTGTTCTTCAGTTATAAAAAGTCAATGTATATTTTAAACATTTTACGATGTTCAAAATGATGCTGGGAAATAGTTTCAATTTTGCAGTGAGGTCCGTAACCAAAAAGCTGCAACCTTCTGTTCTCTTCTCATATTCCCTCGTTACACAGACACAAATATCAATGTGTCTTTTTTCAACAATGGGTAGCCAAGAGTTTCTTGTTTTTTTGTAAACTTTGTAAAAGTTCAAGAAATATAAATATATTTTTATCTTGATTTTTTTTCTTTTTGTTTAAACTACTAGTGCACTAGTACACTTGGTATTTTGTAGCATTTAAAAAAAAAAATGGTTAAAAGTTTTCGATTTCATGTTTCAAGAATTTGAGCAGACAACTTTTTTTTTATAGTCAAAGTTTGTTTTGTTTTCGTTTCGTAGTATTTTTTTCAGAAGCTTAAAGCATTGAAATAGCTTGCATGAAGAAAAACAAACTGCACATACTTTTTTTCTATTATAATGAATTTATAGCTTTGTGTTTTTGTCGCGCTTTAAAAATTTTTGAAAAAATTGGTTTAAAAGATGAAAATAAATGCCAGTAAAGAGTTTTAAAAAACTGTATTTTTATATGTAAAATATGTCACTATTTTACTAAATTGGCAAATGCCTATATAATTTCCTTTAAAATCACATGACATTTAATTTCTACAAGTAATTCTGAAGATCCCCCTAAAATCATAATATTACTTAAGAGTTCTTCTGTGAACAATAATTAAGGTTTAAAATATTTCCTTACAAAATGAATTTAGAATTAATTAAAATAATTAGCTGAAGAGACAGGACACAGCCACCCAACTGATCTGTTGTGTACCCTGCCAGGTGCTAAAGCACCTCATCTAGACCCATTTCATAAAGAATCCTAGAATTACAATCGTTTTAAGTTTCTCAGAATATTAAGCTTCCAGTAGATGTTTGCCCAGTTGGTTGTATCTGTTGTGTAACATTAAGCATACATATGTATATGTACATATATAAGCATATTAAGAATATGCTTTGGACCTTTCTTATAGTGATCTCATAATCTGAACCATATGCTGTTTTCAATTGCTAGCCTTTTGGAATACCTCCTCAACCTGCAATAACCTGTGAGGAAGCCTGTAAGTATTCTTAGTTTATTTTTTCTAAAAAAACGTGTGAGCTTTAAGGGATTTGGCAAGGTATATTAATCTTACTAGCCAGTGGCGTCTCTACGACATATACAACAATGCAAAAACAGTATGGCATTTTATTGTTGCTTTGTAGTTACAATTTTTTCAACAACTTAATCTTTTTCAGATTAAAATTTAATTGAATAATTAATTGATTCAATTATTTATTTAATTAGGATTTTTTTTGTTCTGTTTTAAAGAAATATATATTTGAATTTTAATTTAAAAAATCATTTAAACTTTAATTCAAAACTAATAAAACCATTAATTGATACAAAAATTTTTTCTGTGTAAGTGATCATTTTAATATTATAAAAAAACTACTGCAGTGATATTTTTTTCTATTGAAGAATTATCGCGGTGTTAATTTTGGTATTGGAAAATTATATCAGTGAAATATTTTCCATTTAAAAAAATGTCATGGTTATGATAATTGCAATAAAAACTCTCGCAGTAATAATTTTTCTATACAAAAAATTTCATAGTGATAAATTTGATTATATTTCACAGGGTTGATTTTTATATTAAAGAACTGTCACAGTGAAAATGCAACAATTGTATATAAAGCTATTTCAAAGATTATTTTGCGATTGATTTTTTACTAATATTTTCCTGTATATAATCTACTAACTATACCCGATACGCTTCGCTACAACCATACAAAAAAAAACAATAAACATTTTGAAGTAAAAGCATGTCCAATCTTTAACTTAAAAACGCACGCTATTTTCACGTCAAATCTGTTTTTTTTTTAATTTTCATGGGAGGTATCCACTGTCCTAATCCAGCATTTATTTTGCTAAACTATCCAAAGTTTTAAGAATCTACCTATTGTAGATCTCTAGTTACAGGGTAATAGTTATTCACTTTGTATGGAGGTACCACGCCAACTATACCAATCCATCTAGTTTTTCATATATTATGCATACTAATAAGAGATCTATTGGGACAAAATTTCAAGGATCTACCTATTACAGTTGCCAAGTAACACAGGTGCCTAGATGGGCTAGTAGGTGGTGTGCTAGTCTATTAGTCCGGGGATGTGGGTTCGATTTCCACTAAAAACCCTTGAATTTTTACAACAATTTGGCAGAAAGACCAAGAAGGACCTTGAATATAATATGGGTGAATACAAATGGTTAACTGCGTTACTGACAGGTCACGTACTCTCAAGTATTATCTGGCCAAGTTAAAACGAGCTAAGACGATACCTGCAGACTGTGTCTGGAAAAAGGCTAACATAAAAAGGCTTTGGACCATGGGCAGACACATACTAAATAGAGATGCTGTGGAGACCTTAGCCTTAAGCAAAAGTTAACAATTACCATAGACTCTATGGTAATAGAGAAGAATGCCAGGGTGAAATCACTACAGTAGAGAATAAAAGGCTAGTGACAGTACAAGACTCAATGAAAGTAAGGTCGAATACCTTGAAATTAGAAGGAAGTTGAAAGGGGGGTTGAAAAGGTACCCATGAAGTTAGTGGTCTAGAAAATATAAATAAAATACGAAGTAACACGATTATAAATATTAACTTTGCATGGGAAGTGCCACACCCACGTAAAATATTAGAAAAATAAGTACCTTATTTTACCCACTGCTGGTATATCTGATAACAAACTGTGTAACAAACTGGTGTTGCCAACTATAACTTTCCGACAAAAAAATAAACAAACACATTTTGTGCTTTATATACATATCTATATGTATAAAGTATATAACTGTTATATTTTTTCTTCAAGAAACTGTCAATATTTTTAGTTTTTAATGTAAAAGTTTTCCAATGCTAAAATTATCATCTTGATAGTTTTTCAATATAAAAAATATCATTTCATTTCTTTATTCAAAAACAATCATAGTAAAAACTTTTTAATTAAACTATTTAAACTCTATCATAAGGATAATTTTTTACATTGAAAAACTATCACAGTGATATCTTTTTCAATGAAAAACTATTAAAGGGATATATTTTTTTTTTCTATTAAAAAATGTTTACAGTGATAATTCTGTTTGGATAAACTGTGACAGTGATTATTTTTCCTTAAATATTTATAACAATGATTTTTTTCGTTTTGTTTTACTGTCATGTTATGATTCTTTAATTAAATATTTCCCACATTGTTAATTTTTCTACACAGAAAAAAATATTTTTAACAATTAAAGGTTTTTTTTGTTTCAGTTTAAAATTTAATTAAATAAGTAATTGATTCAATTATTCGTTTAATTAGGATCTTTTGTGCTGTTTTAAGCAAATATATATTTGAATCAATTAAAAACTTAATTGAACTTTAATTTAAAAATAAATAAAATCTTTAATTGGTGCAATGATTTTTTTCAGTGTACCGTAAAACTTTATCAGTGATATGTTTTTGTATCAAAAGCTTTCTTAATGACAATTTTTTATTGAAAACTTTTAACATTTTGAACAAAAATATAAAATTAGTTTTCCTTTCATATGTTCAACAACATTTTTTGGAAGACACTAATAGGAATTTCTGTCTTTAGAGTTTGTTGATATAAATAATGTCATAAAATAACGTATTATTCTTAAAATAACCTCAGACATTTGATATTAAATTAATTTATGTCATTTTTAATGTTTGTTTATTAAGTATATAACTGGGACTAAAATTATCAAACAGTAACTAGTTTGTCTTTTAGAGATTAATATGCCCAATTAGTTTGCTAATTAATAGCAGTTTATTTATGGCAATAACTTTTATAACTTAAATACCAAAGAAGGTTTTCAACATAAATTAACAAAAGTATTTCGTAATAAGACATCTTAATTTAGTATTAATAAAGTTAAGGGGAAAACAATTCGTTCTAGTTAAACACAGTTGTGAATTTAGTTTTATCTAAATGAATAAAATTACATCCAGTTTCCTTAAACATTCATTAACATTCTCAAAGTTGCTCTGTCATTAACTCCTTTTAGTCATTTATAAAATTTAAATTTCATTTAAAAATACTCAACATAATTCATAGCATCATAGGGAAGGCAGTACCGCTGGCAAGGACATGGATACTGCAGCAACAAAGTTTTACTCTCCACTGACTGCTGGTTGTCAACTTTTCCTCAAAACCGACATGTGCTGTTGCTTTGTGCTGTCACAACAGCACCCTCAGCAGCACTAATTTAACTGACTGTAATTAAATTAAGATTTTATTCTACAAAATTGTAAATTTGATTTCATTTTGAAGGGGGTGTCGTTCGGTTGAATGGCTGCATTATATTGTCTCTTTGTAATTAATTACTTTTGGTACTTTAACTAAAAATATGAAGCCACTACTGCAGAATTTATAAATTTGGATGTTCAATGTTGCATGTAAAATGTAAAATGTAGAAAAAATGTCATTTATATTCATTTTTTATCTTTAAATGTTACATTTTTAAAGGTTATTGCAAAGAAAAGCTTTTTATATGCTCTCAGGAATTTTTGTTGAACAATATATGTGGTATGTGTCTCTTATTTTCGGACCATCACTGGTTCACTTCTCACTGTTTTTTTTTTTTTCTTTGCTGTTAGGAGAAATTTATGATTTTTAATTAAGTAAATTGAAGGGTTTGCAGCAACAATGAGTTAACTCTAACTCTTTACTAAACAAAAAAAAATATTTTGAATGATAGAAATCTTCGTTTGAAATTATAATAAAGCGTTATAATTTCTTCTTGTAAATTGCAGCTGTCTACACAGAAAAAAATATTCAATAATTCAATTATCAATTAAAGGTTTTAATTGGTTTCACATTAAAATTTAACTAAATAATTAATTGATTAAATTATGTGTTCAATCAGGATTATTTTTTGTGTTCCGTTTTAAACAAACATATAATTGAATTAATTAAAAAATTAATTTAACTTTAATTTAAAACTAATTAAAACTTTAATTGGTTTAAAACTTTTTTCTGTGTAGTTTAAAAATGTCAAACATAATTTACAAAAATAAAATACTCGTTTAATCCTACCCGATCGAATAATTTTGCGCCACCTTGTATAATAGGTAGCATCTATAAATGTTGTACTATCTTCGTTCTCGAATTAAAGCTTTTGGGGAATTTTTTTAATTTACGGAGAATATCGAAGCAGACCACTTCCTTAATGGCTCCCTTTTCGATCCCTTTCCGACCACTATAATAATAGGCAACTCAATCATAATTTACGGCCACCTTACTTTTATTGAGTCACGTGCTACAACCAGCCTTTGATCTTGACTTTAGATATTTCAGACTGTCGACTGGTAACGATTAGCCTTCTTTCTCATCTCGACATCTCTAGTAATTGCTAGCACATGTTCAAGGCTCCCATCCCCCATGGCATCCACATATAACAAGCTTCTACCTGAGTTTAATGCTAGCCAGTGCCGGACATCCACACACAATGTGCGTTGCCGTATCAGCCTCTGTAAAGCTCATTCTTCAAGCATCATCTATGATTTTCATCTTGGCTAGATGATACTTGAAGTTTCCATGATCTCTCACCAACGCAGTTATCCAGCTTAAGGTACTTCTATTATATCTAAGCACCTTACTAGCCTTTCTGTCCATCATGAGCTCTTTTAGCACCATTCGAGCCTGCCTACACGTAGTAGTTTCCCATCTCTGCGTTCTGTTCCCCAGAAATTCACAGCAGATCCCGTTTTTGATAGTTGGTCTGATGCTTCATTCCCTGCTGTGGCTATATGTCCCTTATTCCACATCAATGTTATCTCATTAATCAAGGCACATCTGTTAGTTTTGGAGTACACATTCACCTGCCTCATGCGTTTTATAAACGACTGATTGTCAAGTGTAATGAGAACCTAACTTTTCTGCCCCGACAGCATTCGAGCAGGTAATCCAACGCATGTATCCCAAGCCTGGTAAACGGAGACGTATTCTCCCAAACGCCGACTGTAAGACAAATTCAGCTCAGCTTAGTATACACCTGCTCACTCCATACTCTTCCATAAGAAAACCTTGAGAACCATCAGTAAAAATGCTAATGTCGTTCCCCATACACTCATTGTGAATAACGCTTTCCGCTATGAGTGTCCGATGCAGTCCTTCGACTATCTCTCTTCTACTCATGCATTTGATTACTAACCACGTCCAGGAATTTCTTATGCACGATGTTCGGGCGAAAGCTATGCCAATTGGCATTGTTCTTCATACGCAAGGCTGCCGTAGGCTTAATGAATAAATCTAACGCTAGCAATCCCAACATTGCCTCAATTGCCTGTTTTGGAGCAGTATGCATTGCGCCACATATATTCATGCAAACAATCCTTTGAACCCCATCTAACTTAAGCTTAATTGTAATCTAAGAGTGTTTTGGCCATAAAACCACAGATGCATAAGTTATTACAGGTCCCACCATCATTATATAAATCCAGTATGCAGCGTTTGGCGAAAAGCCCCACTTATTGCCACAAACTCGTTTACATTGATGCAACATCCTTTTTGCTTTCCGTATCTTTAGTGCAATGTTTTCATTTCAGGTAAGTTCCCTATTCAGAGTAATGCCTAGATAATTCACTTTCCTTGACACACTGATTTCCGATCCGAAAAGTATGAAGGATCTAAACTCTGTACCCTTCCGTCCTTCCAGTGAAGATCATAGCATCGGATTTGCTAGCATTTATGGGGTTAGCCCCTGTTCATTGCACCATGCCTTGGTTGTTATAAGAGCCTGTCTCATGCAGCCTTGGATGGTATCGAAGAACTTTCCACCAACCATAAGTGCCAGAGGGTCGGCATCAACGCTGATGTTCCACAAAAGAGATGACATAATTTCTACCTGCAGGTAACCCCTGACTATCCTACCCCGGCTTCTGCAATGCCAAGCTTGTAGGTATAGCAGTGAACGGCTTGGATTTTTACTGTACTATAGGGGCACCCTCTAAATTTTACCTAGGCTACTCTAAGATTTACGTAAGTTGTGAGTTGCAGGTTGGCCACCTTTTTGTTGTTAATTTTATTTTAGAAAGAACACGGACTTTCGCCGGACTTATTTTGTTAAAATAAGATCAACAAACCGGAGCATAGATTTGTATTTAGCACCATTTAACCCAAGAAAGAAAATACAGTTCATCCAGTCTAAAACCTTTTATACTTGAGTTCACTTTTTTTTTACAGATTTTTGTGTTTTTTTATTTCCTTTTTATATATTTTTTTTTATTTCAATAGATAAATTATTTATGCATAGTTTGATTAAAAACACTTATCATTGTTTAATTTTTAAATAGGGAAATGATAATTATACCTTAATAACAAAATTTAGCTTAATGGTATTTTATTACAATATTTATGAGAAATATTGTAATTTTTTTCCTTCATTTTATTACTATTATGACAAATCCCCACTAATTGTGACGTTTTTGTTACCACTACAAGCGATTTAGTTAACAAAAGACATCTGGCTTATAAAATTCATAGCTTAAGCAATTTAATTTGTTAACTCATTACAAAAATAGTAGTAATTTAGCTCATTTGCCTCACACCACTTTAGGCTTGCCACATGCAGCGCTAGTAAAAAACAAAACATTCTCACATACCGACAGTAACATCATTTTTAACGACTAAAAATATATTTGAAAAAAAAAAGAAAACGAAAATAAGTAGGAGGAAAAAATAATTAAATACACACTTTGCATACATAAAATGACAAGAAACAAAAACCTCTCCCTCTATAAAAATTCAACAATTATGCTCAACTCAAAATCTAGCCCTAAAGCCAGTCAGTCAGTCAGTCAGCAGCCATGAATGAAATGAAACAAATACATTCACGCACGTATTATTCCAAACAAACACACACACACAGATAAACAATACAGCGACAGGAAAGAAAACTAGAATATATTGTTGTATGAGTGAGCAGAGCAAAGAGAGGAAAGAGCAGGTTTACAAAACTCAAGGATTACAATGTCTTTGTTTGTTTATTCGTTTTTTGTTTTTCTTATTTTTGTTAATTTTTCTCCCTTTTCTAAAAGTTTTAATGTTTAAACCATAAAAAGTAAGAAAGACTTTATAAATAACATAAAAATTCTTCAAAATTGTATGAAAACACTTTGGAATCTCTTACATCTATCTAACCATCTATTCATTGTGATGGATTGATGAATGGGATGACTGTAAGCAACATTAAGATAGTGACCAGAGAACAAAGCAGACTTTATCATGTTGGAGTAAAAATTTGAAAACACACAAAAAACAAGAACAAGTTATAAATTAATTTCAAGAAAAAACTCTATTTGAAGTAGACAAACTGATTTATTCACAGTAAGACTGAGAGGATTGCTAGCAGAAAATATATAGTCTATGGGGATGTTACTTATTTACAGTTTAATTTAATCTTATTTCAATTGTTCAATTGTTTTTTTAAGAAAACAAAAAAAAAAAAATAAAGTGAAAAATGAAAATTACGAGGTCAATTAAATAATTCAGTGACTTGGCGAAACAAAAATTATTTCTAAAATTTCCAGAATTTAAATATTAAATATTTCATATTATGATTTTTTCAAATTAATTATTTAAATTTAAAATATAAATATTTAAATTTAAATAAATTTAAATATTTTATTTATATTTAAATAAATTTAAATAAATTTAAATATTTTAAATTTAAATAAATTTAAATATTTTGAATAAAATAAAATAAAATTAAATTTTAAATTTAAATATTTTGAATAAAATAAAAAATTTAAATATTTAAATTTTAAATTTAAATAAATTAAATATTTTGAATAAAATAAAAAAAAAAAATATTTAAATTTTAAATTTAAATATTTTGAATAAAATAAAAAAAATTAAATATTTAAATTTTAAATTTAATTATTTTGAATAATTAAATTTAAAATTTAAAAAAGCATAATATGAAATAATTGATATTTAAATTGTGGAAATTTTAAATTTAAATATTTTAAATAATTAAATTTAAAATTTAAATATTTCCATCAAAAAACAAAGAAAATAAATCTAAAATGCTTAATAAAATTAAATAAAAATAAACTTATTCCAAAAATGTTTTGCACCAATTAAAAAACAAAAAAAATCCTAATTAAACAAATAGTTGAATTAATTAATTATTTAATTAAAATTTAATCTGAAACCAATTAAAACCTTTAATTGGTGAAAATATTTTTTCCGTGTAGTTTTCCATAATCTATATAATTAAAAAAAAAGTTGCATTGTGTTAGAATTTGATGTTCTGTGGAATCCGTGAACCGATTTTGTTTGTGCACAGTTTATATGAAAAGTCACGTCATCACCAAGGTTTTTATGTACAAACGGTCTCTGTATGTGTATTGGTTCATAAGTTATAGCCGGAATAGTTGGCGTGGTACCACCCATACAAAGTAAAAAATTATTGTCCTGTTCATGGCGAACTGCAATAGATAGCGCCTTTAAACTTTGCAAGAGTAGCCTCTGGGCTAAGGCACATAGACTGCCAAAATACAGATTGAATTGGGACAGTAGGCGTGGTACCACCCATACAAATTAAGAAGTTATTGTGTATATAGAGAACTATAGTAGGTATAGGTATGGTCTTCAAAGTGGGTACAAGTAACCCCCTAACCCATGTGGACACTCTAGAAAAGCATAGGCTGACTTGGGACAGTGAGCGTGGTACCCCCCATATAAAGTAAAAAAATATTATCCTGTATCTAGAGAACTTCAATAGGTGGCGCCTTGGAATTTTGAATCAGTAATCCCTATATTAAGATACATTGTGTAGAGAAACACAGACTGAATATGAATGGAAAGTGAAAATTTATTATCGCGTACCTAGAGAACTACATTAGTTATAGTCTTGAAACTTTACACAAGTAACCCTCATACTAATGTGCATATTCTACCAAATACAGACTGGATAAGAATACTGGGAGTGGTACATCCCATTAAAAGTAAAAAATTGTTATCGTGTTAATACGTATAGTCTAGCAAAAAACAGGTTGGATGGGAACATTTTTGACTTGAGAATAGCGTGCTTTTTCGCGTTAAAATTTGGTCATACTTTTCTTCCAAGTGTTTATTGTGTTTTTTGCGGATGGGTGTAGCGAAGCGCACCGGGGATAGCTAGTATTTTATAATAAAAATTCCATTTATTTGATAAGGGAAAAACTAGTTTCAAAAAGTCTTCCACTGGTTGCTTATGAATAGAACTCCCATTCTGTTTTTATAAATTTATTACTTATAGAATATATTTAGAATATTAGAAAAAGTTTCCTGGCGATCTGTCCTAAGCACTGTTGCACTGTTGTTTCTCTTACGATTTCCCAGAAAATTTGTACTTAAAAACGCCAGAAACCACGAAATTTCTTATTTAGCGGGAATTTACGTGAAAAAATAGCTAAAAATATAAAAATTTTACTAAATATCCAGTATATTTAAATTTATAATGTAGCCGATAGCACGAAATTGTTAAAACCATTTTAGGAAAATTTGAAAGTAATTTTTTCTTATCCGATATAATGTTTTTATAGTCTTTCCTCTTAACACAGTGAAACAGTGAAAAAACAACACACGGACTTGACTGTATAGGCTAGGCTCGACTCTACTACCAAATGGTTTGATGAATTTATTTTATTTTTATTTATGGTCCTCGAAAGACTCTGAAAATCAGTGAGCACACCAAAAAAGGTGTCTTCAGTTTTGTCTAATATCGTATTCATACTAGATGATACCGCTTAATTTTGTTTGGTAATAATGTAGGTCAAGATTCGTTGAAAAATTTCTATTAACATTTTATGCCAAAAAAATAATTTATTTCGCAAACTTGTTGGAATAACAAAATTAAAAAAATTTTTTTTTACCTTTTTTAGCATAACTTACAGCATCTACAAAATTTTCACTAACAATAGATGGGAAAAGTGTAGCCAATATAAGATTGAACAACTTTTGTGAATATACTAATACAATCTGAACATATCTAGGCTCCCTAAGTTGCTCATTAAAATCACTATTTACCTTAAATTTTAAATTTACTGAAAATTTTATTTGAAAAACAACAACAAATCCAAGAAATACAACAACAAACAAATGCACGTTCCCACGACAATTGGATCTTCGCTCCGGAACGACCCGAGTCACGACCCGAGTCACACTCGGTCAACTCAGCAAGAGCTGTATCAACCGGAAGTTTTTTTCCCAGGAAAGAACTTCCGACAGCAGCAGAGCTGTTACAACAACAACAACAAACAAATGCAAGATGTGTATAGGTTAGTAAAACAAAATGCCGTTTTTAAGGTAGAAATTCATACCTAGGGTCCCTAGCTTATTCTGTCATTCGTAGATAAAAGTGTCGACCTTTACAAAATCATGAAAACAATTTCTAACTGTCACTGTAAAAAAAATGTTTTTTGATCCTCCTCTCTTAATATCTCTTAATATCTATTTGAAAATTGCCAGATTTCCCGCTAACCGCTAAGAGACAATTTTCCCCACGACTGGCATTGCTAAAACGCTAGATTTAGCTGCAAAATCTCCAAATTGGCAACAGTGGTCCTAAACAACCAATTAATTATTTATTTTTATTATTTTATTTTATATAATTTTGTGGGTAATTAGCGCAATATTAGATAATTAAAAAAATTTATTTTCTCATCATAGTATCCTTTAAGCTCAATCCAGCTCAATCCATTCTACCCTCCATTTTATAAAATTTCTCATGACTCTTAAAATATTCTTTAATGATTATCTCCTGGTTTGACAAAAATCTCTTATCACCCAGCCATGTTTTCAAATTTAGAAACAGCAAAAAGTCACTGGAATATTTTAGATCGGTTACCAGTTCGTATCCCAATTTACGAATTTTTTGTCACAGTGGCTAGACATGTGTGCATTCGTGCATAGCCTTGATGAAACAGCACCTTTTTCTCTCCTGTTTAATATTTTTTTAGCTTATATGTAAGGCAAACAATAACAATATTAAAAATATTTTTAAATTTTTTTATTGTCACATTTGAAATTGCAAATTCATAAAACAAAAATTAAATTTTTTAAATCAAACATTAAAATTCTATTGTCCCAATGCAGTTTTGCATCAAAATTTTCATTTTTCGGTTTTGTTTTATTAAACCAATATTTTTTTAATTTAATATTTTATATTGAAATATGACATTTATTTATCTACGTTCAAATATAATTGACCACTCTACATATTTGCTTTTTTGATAACACAATAAAATATAACAACCCGCTGCGCTATCTCACACAACCGAACTAAGTAAACCCCAGAGGTGTTGTACAAATAAGTATGTATAAACACTCACACAAATGCAACATAAAAGTTTGCAAAAAGAAGTGTCAATATGTTCCGTTTTGCTAGAAGAATGGTATAACTCAAATATTTAAATTCGAGTTTAAGATTTTTTAATTTTCTATTATTAATATACTTTTGGCTAAACACTAAGAAAAACCAAATTATTTTATTGTGAGAGTATGAAATTTTTTCTAAAATTTTTGGCATTTAATTAAAAAATTTAAGTTTTACAGTTAAGACATTCTTGCCGTAAACGAGTAGCATATTTGCAATCAAGACCAATACATAACCAAATTTTGTTATTGTTATTGTTATTGTAACCACTAAAACAAAAAGATACATATAAATCTCTATGGGGATTTGTTTTATCACAAGTTATCATTGTATACTCGCAGTTATGTATTTGAATGTTATACATTTTTATCAACATTCAATTCAATACCCCTTTTTTGGTATTTCCCTTTCAAAAAACATTATTAACAATTTTCATTTAATTGTTTAGATTTTATGTATATGATTTGTTACTTATTCGATTCATTTTTTAGTTAAGTCGACTACAAACTCTCGTATAGAAGGAGAGTTTGTAGTCGACTTAAGCTCTTAAGTTTTGTTATCCGGAATAATTAAATTATATGAATGTGTTAGTATTGAGAATGAAGAAAAGCATATTTCTTCATTTATGCAGTCCCAACAGAAAGAAATTTCTTTAATTCCAATCGGAATAATTTAACAAAAATTAGCTACAAAGTCTTAAAGTGCTATATTTCAAAAATCTATACCTATAATGAAGCAGTAACAGCATCATTTCTGTACATGAAATATTTTTTGAAAATTTTGTTGCTATTGCAGAGAGTAATCGAAATGGTATAAAAAAAAGCATTTTTTTTAATTTTTATCTTTCTGTTTGTGTTCGCATCAAGTAAAAACTACTATATGAATTCTAATAAAATTTTGTGAGGAGGTACCCTGGTATCTTGGTTCAAATATAGGATACTCTTTTTCTGCAAAAATATTTCATTTCTAAGAGAAATTAAGTAAATAGTACTGAAAGTAGGCCATTTTACAGAACTCTACAAAAATTTTAGAACTTTATATACAGAAAAAAATATTTTCACCAATTAAAAGTTATAATTTAATTAAATAATTAATTTATTTAATTATTTGTTGAATTAAGATTTTTTGTTCTGTTTTAAACAAATAAATATTTAAAACAATTTTAAAATTTACTGAACTTTAATTTAAAACTAATTATAACCTTTTACTGGTACAATTTTTTTATGTGTATAAATTTTAGAATTTTATTAAATTCACGCTGTGAGCGTCCTAAACACTATTTTGTTCGGTATTGCTTTAAAAGTAATACACACCAAATTTTAAGACTCTTACGTATTTACTTTATATAAAGGTAGCCATCCCTGGATAAAATTCTAAAATTTATATAAAATTCTACAAATTATTGTAAAGCTCTATAAAAGACAGACAGGATATGAGTTACTCATTATTTTAAAACAGCGCCATCTGTTGCGCAACCGTGTTTAAAATATCCTGCTTTCAAAAATAAAAGATGCCTTAAAGTATGCAGTACCTTTAAATCGGTAAAAAATAATCGGCTTACTTTCCCGGTTTTTTCTCCACTTTCTCTTAGAAATAAGATATTTTTGCAAAAACAAAGTATCCTTTATTGGAATGAGAATGCTAAGGTACCTACTCACAAATTTTTTTTTCAAACCCATCCAGTAGTTTTTACGTAAAGCGAACACAAAAAGAAAGACAGACAGACAGAAAATGAGTTACTGCTTTATTATATATATAAATATAAACCATAACTCAAGCACTATAAAAGTAAGAGTCTTAAAATTTGTTGTGGAATACTTTCAAAGTAAAATCGAACAAAATATTGTCAGGATGCTCAAGATGTAGCGGGCGCATCTAGTAAAAAAATAATAAGCATTTTTTCCTTGTAGCCACTGATATATAAAGCCATAAACTTAAGTCTTACAGTCACGTTATTGTGATATGGTTTTATACATATATACGGAGGTATACTAGTCTATTAAGTGGATGACCAGTCTATTAAATTTCTGATTGATATCAAGTAGCGTAATTTCAAAACCACTCCCCACCCTCCTTCGTTATTAAAAAAAAACACATGCATTGGCATTAAATAAAATCATTAAAATCATTCGCTTTACAAAACTATTGCTACATTTTGTTGGTATACAATGTCAAAATAAAATATCATAGTCCCCAAAAAAATAATATCATAGTCTCCACTAACCCACCTACAGCCATAATCGCGAAAATAGAAATCCGGTGAAATCCTGACATCGAGTTTTTTATGATCACCATAATTTACCTACAAATACTACGTATGGTAAAGTAAAAAACTTATCTTAATTATTGGTTATTCAAGTATAATACGGTCTGCAGTCGTTGCCTTAAAATCTGTAATTATAATGTTTCCCCTAAATAAATAAAAACAAAATAATTTTTTGATTTCATATTACCTTTTCTATAGCACGATATGTGTCTCTAAAATACCTTACCCAATGGTTTTAGCTCTGAAATAACTGCGTATAACCCTTCGTAGTTGTAGTTACTTTGATAGACGATTTTTATATCCAAACTATATTGCAATATCAATATTGATAAATTTCAAACAACCAGGAAATATTAACTTTTATAAAAAAAAGATAAAATTTCTCTACATTTATTCGTACAAATTGACAGGGGATACAAATATAAATTGCTTGAGGGTAGAATTTTTGGAATTTGAATTTGTTTTATATGCAAATAGGCATGTTCGACAACACACACACTCACACATTTATTTGAATATAAAATATTGTATATTTAACAAATAAATCTTGATTAAACAGCCTTTAGTTGTGCTTTACTTTTTGCCTTCATATTGCCAATTGAGGTGTGTGTATGTGTGGGTATAGTTTAAATTTGTACATTTATTATAGTATCATTTAGGCGCTTTATGTTTAATCAAACTTGTGAGCTGTAAAATATAATTTATTTGCTTAATTAATTGCAACATATTTATAGAAATTATTAGCCTAAATATAAATTTTAACAATCAGAAACACAAAATTTATTTAACTAAAAGTCTAAGCAAATTGCTCACTGGCAGATGTAATTATTTTATTTAGAATTGTATTTAAATAATTTGGATTTGAAAAAATAAAATTATTTTGATAAATTTACATTTCCCTTTGGGTTTTGTTTTAGTGAAAGTCCAATCAGATATAAATTGCCAACATTTAAGACCATTATTGTTTATTTTTCAAATGGCATTATTTATCATTTGGAAATATATAAATTGTGGTGGAATGTATATTGAAAAAAATAATTTAATGCATTTTATTAAAGCAACAAATGAAGCAAGATAATTTAGCGTAATAATATTTTATAAAACAATATTTAATTCCCTTAATTTAAAAGATATTCTAGGCATATTTTTTATGCCCCGCCTTAAAACAGCACAAAGTTTCGGAAAATACATAAATATACTACTGGTATTCTTGTTTCACATTTTTATAATTGATTTTTGGTTTTAGATAACACTGATACCCTTTTAAGGGTTCCATACCTAATGGGTGCAAATGGGGCCGTAATTAAATCTCCGATATCTGTCCATTGGTCACAGTGTTGAATCTCTAGAGCTTTAACTAATACTTATTCACTATAAAAGTTGCCAAATAAAATTAATCAAATCGCAAAAAGTGGGTCAAAATCGACTTGGCCGATTTAATCAATTTCCCCTTCACAATCGGCAGTTGTTTTTAACTGGTCAAAGTTAAGTTACATATGTTAAATTAAACTCAGTATAATGTCAACATAATTGATTATATATTGTTTCACGGTCAAGTAGCAAGTTGCTCGCTGTGACAAAAACTTTAAGGAGGATACACAAGATCCAATCAATGGCAATCATTTCTAGAAAAGAAAAGAGGATGAAAGTGTCCAAGGATCAATTGGCCCAGATTGGATAAAACTAACATACTTCAACGTGTGGGCAATAAAGTTCTTAAAATCTTTATTCAACATGTATTTGAGGATGATGAAGAATTCGAAACTGTGTGGCAAATTATTAGTCACTAGCTGTGCCCACACACGTTGTGTGCGTCCTGCTGTAAAAGTAATACGCACCAAATTTAACTCTTTCAATTTTATAGTGTTTCACGTATACGTACTTTGTTATATAAAGGTACTTATCCCTGTAAAAAATTCTAACATTTATACTCACCCCTGGATAAAACTCTAAAAATTTAAAAATTATTATAAAGCTCCGTAAAAGGTGTTTAAAATATTCTGCTTTCAGAATTAAAAGGTTCCTTTATGTATGCATATCGTTAAAATTGCATACTTTCACTGCTTTTTCTCCACTTTCTCTTGGAAATAAGATAGTTTTGCGGAAAAAAGTAACCTATATTTGAATCAGGATACTAAGGTACCTCGTCACGAAATGTTCTTAAAATCCATCCAGTAGACGGATAGACTGGAAAAAATTTACGGTTTTATTGTATAGATTTCTCGAGACTACCAAGTTAAAGGCGTCGTTGTATGGGCGATATATTCCAGGATGTCTTAGATTATTTTGCAGGTTGCAAACTTCAATTAAGCCTATTCATAGTATAGTTATTAGGGGAGGTTTTCAGGGGAAAGATAAGAGTATTACAAGGAATTAGTAGGGTCCGATTGGAGGTGTCTAGTTCTACTTAATGACTAGCAGCACTTATATTTTTAAATTACTTTGTGTGAACTAACATCTAACATCTTCTTCAATGTTGAAGATGTTAGGAAAGATTTGCTGTTATCTGTAACTGAAAACCGCTTGGCAAATTAAAAGTCTATTAGTGAATCAATTGTTATAAACTTCAATTTGGCGACTACATTTTTGAAAGCTTAAATTGCGTAGAATTGATCGTCAATAGCAACGTGGCGTTTAAATTTCGTTGTCTCATTATATGGATTTCTAAATAAATCGTCGAACGAGCCCCCTGCACGGTCTCGAAAATCTCTCATGGATATATGGGCACACTAGTGGCTGTGCTGTCATGGAACTGCGTTATAGGAGATTTTATCTTCCGTACAATGACAATGAGGGAAAAGCTTTCCTGATGATCTGGCCTGAGCAACCAGTGAAATACGTATAGGAACTGGCTCTTTTCCCCCAACAAATAAATTACATTTTTATTAAAAAACGTTATGGGTAATTAGCATAATATTAAATAATTAATATTTAAATTCCCAAAAATTTTATTAATGATTTTTGTAGAAGTTGTCAAGACGAGGATAAGGAAGAGACTGCCTAGCCTTATCTACTGAAAGGGCGGTGCTGCCTGGCAGCCCGAGACTACAAGATCTTGCAGACCTATCGGGTTGCTATATTATGAGGATTAACTAATTAATCCGGGATGGGTTTTGCACTGAACCCAGAGTGCAGGAATGTGCCTGCGTCACAACTTGATGAGGTTTGTGAGTAGTGAAGCAGTGTATGTTACTGGTGTTCGATATTTACGGTATGATATGTAGTTTCAGCAAGAAGTTGAGATATGTCATACAGCTTTTAAAAATATATATGTATTTATTTTTGAGATACTTTTTTGGTGTTGTATTCTCTCATTTTTGCAATTGAAATTGGCTCTCTAGATCATGTAATTTAATAACATTATATCTCTTTGTGGCAAGTTTTTCTTGTCAAGTATCTATTTCAGCTAGCCCATTTCCAATCCAGTTCGTATCCATCACTACATCACCTTAATTAGACCACATTTAGGCTAAACAGTTAAAGAAATTGTTTCGAATTGAATTGTTTCGAATAAACCTTGATTATTTGTTGGGTCAACCATTATTTCCAAATTGTAAAGCATTTCACAACTGCCAAGAAGTTAAATATGCGGCTTATAGCTCTTACAAGAGCTCAACGGTTTTCACAGGGATATTGCTGCAAAAATATCAACAGCTTAAAAGAATTTCCCCTATTACTTTCGACTATATTGTTGAGCAATATTGTATTGTATTTTCCTTTGAACGAAACATTTATGTGACAAATAGATGTCAAAATGCTTGTGATACAAAATATAAACTAAAAAATTTATTTAAAAAAGCAAACATTTTTTTTTATACAAATAAAAAAAAATTAACTGATACGTGTTTCTGTTTCAAAATACAAGTTTATGTTATGTCTGTATTTCAAACCTTATGTTAGGTCTGTATATCAAATCTTTTCATATCATCATTATAAATGACTAAAATATCCAGGCAACATTTTTAATTTTACTCGCACATAATTATACAAAGTGCACTAAAATACACAAAACCCAGTAGTTCTGAACACTGATTGTCTTTTTCTTATTTAATTTTCCTTCTCAATATAAAAATTAATGAATAAAGTAATAAAATAATACAAATTAGTATATCAAGAACCTCAGAAAGAATTACAGGGGAACACGTGTTAATTAACTACTTAGAAAGCGAAGTGTTATCTGACTCCATAATGTATAACCGGAGATTTTCCGAACTACAGGCACCCTCTTTGTAATCATTTTGTTTTGTCTAAGTGCTACTGTTGCCTTTGAACAAAACAAAAAATTGACCTAAAACTTTTAGTTTAATTTCCCTACAGAATTGCATATTAAACAAGCCGATGTCATTGTTGTTGTTGCTCTGCTTTTGATACGGATTGCACTGTGGGAAAATTATTAACAATTATTTTAAATGGCTGACACAATAGTTATTCCTGAAGCCATTTAAATTATTTTCTTTTGGTATTTTTTAATTGAGTTTTTTAATAAAATTTTTTATATTTATATTTTTGTGGCAACTTTAATACTTCTGTCTGCAATTTCAATTTTAATAAAGGGCACAAAAATTGTATGTTAGACATAAGCTGAATATTGGGGCGGGCAGTATGATTGTTCCCTGAACTTTTGTATTTCCAATGTAGTAACCTTCGATGGAGCAGCGCTCTCGTTAACTGCAATATATTATTGGACTACCCTAAAATTTTAAGCAAATTGCGTCTTATAGTTGATTTTATAGCTACTTAGCAACATCAATTTCAATGGTCATACAAATACACAGATGACGCCAAAGAAAGGTACGTGAGGTACCCCTGAGACTGTAGGCATCTCAACCTAGGATAACATAACATTTTGCAAATATATGTTTGCATGGAAAATAGAAAGCTTTCCGCGTGATGAATGCCGATTTTACTCATTTTCAAAAGATTCTTTAACGCTGGATGAAACATTGATCTATCACAGCATACCGCAGATATAATACAGATTTAAATCAGTATGTGGCATGTAATCTTTACCTGATAGTGGTCTTACAACTTCGTATAAGCAATTCGTACACGAACTTATTGGGAATAGCGATAAAACAGCACCATACGGAAATTTAATGTTTGGGAATTGGTGACCACATAATTGTTGCCTCTGTTGAAATGCAATTGTATAACGATCACGGTGTTTAAATTCAATAAGGTTATAAACCTCAAGGGGTAGCATACTAAAGATACAAGAATAATCAAAACAATAGATTTCTTCAACACCAAACGTGCACCAAAAAAACTAATGGTGGATGCATGTCGTGTCATTTACATCGATTACCTTGAAAAGGATAAAGTGATTATTCAGATCGTTTAAACATAGATTCAATAGTGATTTAATGCAAAAATTATCTTAAATAAGGAAGACAAATTACTGTTCCATCAATACGATTTACGGTTTCACCCGGGGTTCTTTTTTCTTTTCTTAAGACTAAACTAACTTCGAGGCTTCTGGCTTGCCAGCAGAAACCACGCTGAGTCATAATCGGGAATCTAACCCCTGGGGTTGCGGGTTCTAGCGCCCCACCAATTAGTCTGTGGATGCACTCATTGTTACTATGAGTTAGTCATAAACAGCTACCTCAACCAGCAAATTTCTCAGATTAAGCCCCTTCTAACTACCAAATTTCATATTTCTTTTGCTGGTTGGTAGGAAATTTGAGTCAAACGAAGAGCTCATCATTAAAATAAAACCTTTGTTTTGAGGGGCCTTCAGAAATCTAATCATTTGGAAGGTTTAAACACAATAATAAAACACTAGACTAAATATCTAGAGGACTGTGGAGAAGAAACCAGAGTAGCTCTGGGTAATAGCATAATGCGAGCTAAGGTGTAGAATGGTGCTCAAAGAGCCAATAGGCAGAAAGGCCAGTAAGGTACAAAGAAAGTGAAGTACCTTAAGCTGGATAACTGCGTTGGTGACAGGTCATGGAAAATTTAAGTATCATCTAGCCAAGATGATAATTGCAGACGATGCCTGGAAGACACCTGAGATGGTAGCGCAAATTGTGTATGAATGTCTAGCAGAAGACTTAGGACAACTGATAGAAGCTTGTTAAATATGGATGCCATGGGCAATCTGAGCTGTGAACAAATGCTAGCAATTACAAGATACTGCGTGATGAGAAAGAAGGCCGACAGTGAAATCTCTAAAGTCAAGAATAAAGGCTGGTTGTATCACGTGACTCAATGAATGTAAGATTGCCGTATATTACATTTTGGTCGCCTATCAAATCATCAACACGGCAGGGGTTAAAAAGGGACCCATTAAGGAAGTGCTCTGCTTCGATATTCCCTCTACATAAAAAATAAAAAAATGTATAAAAATGTATAAAAGAGACTGTTATTTAATATTATGCTAATTACCCACAACGTTTTATAATAAACATGCAATTTATTTGTTGGGGGAAAAGAGCTAGTTCCTATTGGTATTTTACTAGTTGCTCAGGCCAGGAAACCGTTTTCCTAATTTTAGGATTTTTTTTTTCAAAAAGGCACTTAACAAACAAACTTACCTTTTTAATATTAATATGTTTATATTTTAAGTAAATATTTTCAAACGATATTTGTTACATTTTTAACAAACAAGCTGCTAGTTTACTATAAATTTTCCAGCAAGACTTATATAAAGATATAACTAAACAATTGTTAAATGTTTGTGAACCACCAAATAAAGAATTTATTTTTCTCTGTTTGCCATATCCTCAAAAATTACCAACATACAGATCCATAAATAATTTGCTGCCGCCTTGAGCTCATCGAATATACTCACACACACACACATACACATACACACATATATATCAAACACTTTTTAGTGCAGCAGTGGAGAAAGTGCAATAGTTTAAACAATATTTTTAATGCGTATTTCAAGTTCTTTAATTTATTTATTTACGATGATTATACGATATCGTTTCTGTGTGCTGTATTGACATTGGCAAAATTACAAAACTGGCATTGCAATCCTTTTAGTGCTATATTTAGAACCAGTACACAGACAAATGCTGAAACATTTAATATTTTAAAAAAATAATCACAAAATAGAAGAACTGAAAGTGTTACAAAATACTAAAGCATCCGTACGTACTGCTGCTAACAAACACATACACTTAAAGCGCTCGTATACTCGTATATGATCACAAAGGAGTTAAACTTATACACACATGTCGTCTTGGCAATTTCCTTATTAAATTTGTTTTGTATTAAATTTCAGGAATATTATTTGCCATTTTATATTTTTATTTTCCCCTTTTAGAAACTTTTTGCTACAAATGCTGTTAATTGGTTTTATTAGGGGACCAAAAGTGATAAAGGGTAAAAAGGAAAAGGCAAATGACAAATGACAAATGGCAGTTATATACTGTGGTCAGAATTAAACGTTAATTCTTTGCACACATAGCAGGCTTCCGACTACAATGTACCAAAACTAAATTACACATTTTTATATGAAGACGATTATATCGATGCCCTCATAGCACAGCAACAAGGCTGCAGGAACACCTTTGTGGCTGTAGCCAACTTAGGCCAATTTCCATTTTTGTAAGCGACAATGAACAATGTGGGAAAAATAAATAATTAAATAAAGATTTTGGACAAAAAATTTTTTTGTTTTGAAATCATAAAACTATTTTTTAAAACGGTTTTTTTTACTTTTATAAAAATAAAATGTGTACTTCTAAAACAATATTAGAGAATACAATAAAGCTGTCAGTTTCAATATACTTACCAGCAAGGTATATTTATCTTACTAGGTAGTATCGTCCTCCAAGCTGATTTAGTAGTTCAACAAGCCAAAAGTTGTATGTGTTCAGAAATTTTATAGTGCAGAAGTGGGAAAACAATAAAACACATACACGCCTTCTCAATTATCTTATACGTTTTTTGACATTTCGAACTACAAAGCAACAACAAAATGCCATGTTGTTCTTGTATTGTTGTATTTGTTGTAGGGATGCCACTACCCAGTAAAATAAATATACATTTCTTACAAGTAAGTAGCTGACTACACGGCCACCATTGTGGTTAACGGTCTTTGTCGTTTTGAAGCTGTGTAGCCGCTGCCATCTATGTGTTTAAAGCAGAATATAACACAGGCCTCTGAACACATTTGTATATGACTACAACACAGTACAGTGCAGTGGAGTAAGTGTTTGAATGAAAGAAAAAAACAGTTTGTGGCTTTAAATTAAACCATAAATGAAAATCGCATCAATTATACGTTGTGTGCGTGTTATTGTGTTTACATGTGTTGTGGGTAAAAGATTGAAACCATTTTAACTCTAATAATATTTAATTTTCTAAAATTACACATAAATTAAGTTAAATTAATGTGTTTTATGATACGGAAACTGTGTTTGTACACATTTAAGTTGAAATAAATATATTTGATGAGAGTTAAGCAATTTGTGGCCATCAAAAATTTACAAAAAAAAAAATCAGGATTTACTTTTAACGATATTATAAAAAAGGGTAATTTCAAAATATATTTTAAGATAAATTTAAAAAAATAAATTTCTGCAACAATTTTTTGTTCAAAATTTAATTTTTAAAAAATACCCTATATTTTTTAAGAACACTAAAAAAATCTTTTAATTACTTTTCTATAATGATATTTTTTTATAAAAGTACTTTTACTTTAATACTTTATATTATTTATTAAATAATTTTTATATTTTTAATTTTTTTTTGTTTTAATTGTAAAATTTTCCTTTTTAAAAGTTTTTTTGTTTAAAAGGTGCTCTTTTTATTTTTTCAAGTTTTTAAAATTATATTTTTATATTTTTTAAAGAACTCTTTTTAAAAATTTTAACGTATTCTTAAGGAGGCCTTTCATATAAAATGTACTTTTTTAAAAGATACTTTTCAATAGGTGCTTTTTAAAACGGTTTTTGAGTTAGTTATTTAAGGTACTTTTTTAACCGCATCCTTTCGAGTGTCAATTTTTTAATACAACTTTTTTTGAAGACACTTTTTCAACTGATACCAGTTCTTAAAGATACCTTGTTATATACACTCGTTTTAAAAGGTCTTAATTAAATTCACTTTGTCTGAAAGATACTATTTATATAGTACGTTTTTGGATGCACTTTTTAAAAAGTAATTTGGACAAAATTACTTTTTAAAGTAATTTAAAAAAAATTGTTTTAAAATATAACTTTCTAAAAGGTATTTTTTTAAAGAAACTTTTCAAAAGGTACTTTTTAAAACTTTTTTTAAATTAGTTTTTTTAAGCACTTTCTTTCAAGAATACTTTTGGGTGTAATTTTTTAAAGATCCTTTTTTGAGAGCACTTTTCTCAAAGGTACTGTTTAAAAATATACTTTTCAAAATGTACCTTTTAAAATGATTTTTGAATTAGTTTTTTTTTAAAGTGCCTTTTTTATCGAATCTTTTTGGGTGTATTTTTTTAAAAGATCCTTTGTTGTAAGCGCTTTTCCAACCGATAGAAGTTCTTAAGGTTACTTCCTCTAAAAGATACTACTTAAATAGTAAGTTTTTAAGTTCCTTTTTTTAACATAATTTTTTAACAGAATCGTTTTGATTGTTAATATACAATTTTTTGGGAATTTAAACATTAATTATTTAATATTTTGCTAATTACCCATTATTTTCTTTAAAAAATCATTTTCTAAAACTCTTTTTCAACTGATACCAGTTCTTAAGGGGTTTTTTTATTTACTTGTTTTAAAAGTTACTTTTTAACAGGTACTTCGTTAAAGGCGCTTCGCCTGAAAGATATTATTTAAGTAGTACGTTTTTCGACGCACTTTTTAAAAACGTAATTTGGACAAAAATACTTTTTAAAGTGCAATTTTTTAAAACGATTTGTTTTAAAATATAAGTTTCTAAAGGGACATTTTTTAGAAGGTTTTTACCTAAAAGATTCTTTTCTTAAATGTAACTTATTTATGAAAGGTAAATTTTTGTGAAGTACTTTTTGATAGGTAATTTCTTGATTAGTACTTTCTTGATAGGTAATTCTTTTTAGGTACTTTTCTTATAAGTACTTTATTTAAAAGGTAATTTAAGGAAAAAAAGTAATTTCTCATTTTTTTTAAAGGTGTTATAAAATTTTTTCTATAAAAATAGGCATTTATTTTAAACAAAATTTTCAACACCTTTTTAAAAAAGGTGTATTTTTAGTTTCATGTTGAAAACAATTTCTTTCTATAAAATATATCTATTTTTAAAGGTAAATTTTTATAAAGGTACTTTATATGTACATTTGCCTGAAAGACATGTCACTGTGGGAAGACCTTTTAATTTTTAGTAATTGTTATAGAGGCCGTGGGTACACATCTTCTATAAAAATTTCAAGAGTATACCTTTTACGGTTGCAAAAATAAGGCAATCAACGTGCATATCATGTGACTGTCGGAATAACCTTTAATTTTTACTGTTTTTTATAGTTGTCATAGTAATACACCTTCTGTGAAAATTTTAATAGTCTACCTATTATGGTTCAAAAATTAGGCCATATACATGCAAATTACGTCACTGTCGATACACCCTTGTATTTTTATATTTATTTATTTTTTTTTTTTTATTTGTTTATATAGCGAAGACAGTTTTAATTACAATGTGTATATTTCAAGCGTTTGCCTTTTACAATTGAAGAAATAAAAATAGTTGCGAACAACACATCTCTTTAGGAATACCCTATAAGTTTTAGTATTTTTTGTTATAGCGGTCACAGTACTATAACTTGTGTGAAAATTCCAAAAGTCTACGTTTTAGGGTTCCGTAGATAGAAGGCGCTGACAAAAGGGCAGAAAACATTGCAGTGAAAACACCACTCTTTTTACCCTTAAGGCATGGAACCCTAAAAATTAGAAACAACTTTATTCAACGGTACACACTCTAAAACAGATTTCAGCGTAATTTTTTTCTTTACTGTAAATATCTCCCTTAATTAATACCTGGCACTCATACGTATGAGGAATATTTTTCGTGTGTATTTTAAAAATATTACTCATACGTGATGATAAACGAAAATTATGTTTGTTTATAAATATTTTAAGCCAAGGATTAGCTTGTCAAAAATCAGTCACACAAAGAAAATTAAAAGAGCAAGTGCTTTACTGCTAAAAGTAAAAGAGTCATTGTTGGAAACTTAGACAAGACTTACAAAAAAACAAGTAAATAAATAAAACTGAACAAAAGGTCAAAATAACTTTCTAAAACTTAATACACTAGTATTTGAATTCATGGTAACTAAATAAAGGGAAACAACTTGAAATACATACATGAACATTTAATGAGATTAAAATCAAACGTTAAATTGCACACAGCTTACAAATGAGACGTATTAAGTTACCAAAAGGCTTAAAAATGGTTTAAAATTTTAAAGGACTAACATGCCCCAACACAAGCAAAAACAGTCAGAGCATATTACAAACATGTACATTAACACTCACAAATGGCAATACGTAACCATTAGGGTGAGTCCCAAAAAATTTTTAATTTTTTTTATTTGAAATAAATATATAAAATAAAATAAAAAATTATTTTATTTTTTTATTTTATTTTATGAATAAATAAAAAATAAAATAAAACAAAAATTATTTTAGTTTGTATTTTATTATATTTATTTTAAATAAAAACTAAAAAAGCAAAGACCACAAAATTTTAAAAAAAATTTCACATAATGAAATATGCTTTTACAACTACTTTCTAACTGTGATATGTTCTTTGGTGCCCTTCTCCCATTTCCAACAACTCGCTTACTGCTATTGATTCTATTTTAGTCGTACCCTCTTATTGCAAGTAAAATAAATTTAAGCATTTGTGTGTCTTACACAATTTTTTTTTTTGTTCCTTTTTTACGCATTTGCTTTAATTAACTCCTACAGAGAGATGTTTTATAAACTACTGAAATTCTATTTCGAAGGATTAACTTTATACATACTCTTACATAACCATTTATACCATGAAATTATATATACAAACAATTGGCACACTAAATGCCAATACGAGAATGAAAAGTAACAGGATTAAACAAATTGTCTAAACTGTTTGGGTACTTCTAAAGTCTGTTAAGTTTTGCCTAAATGTGAGAGTATAACTGAAGGGTTCGTTTACTTGTGTTTATAAAACTGGTAACGAAGCAAAATGATTATTATGGCTTCGGTATATTAGGCAATTTTAGTTTGTTAAATTTTAAACAAAGTATAAAAATAAATTTCTGTTTTCTTTTTGGGTAAATAAAATTTTAATTAAAGAAAAAAAATTAAAGAAAATTTACATTTTTAGGACAACCATGTTTTTATAATTATTTTTTATATAAATATATATACTGAGCTATAAGAGTATTGTGGAAAGTGTATCATTTAGTTCTTATACAATACCTCAAAATTAGTAGTGTATAAAAAGGAAGTACTCATACACACAAGGGATTTAATAAACAATGGCAGAGTGCCTAGATAGACCGATAGTAGCGCCTTAGTCTATCAGTCTGGAGGTTGTGGGTTCCATTCCCACCAAAGGCTCTGGGTGTTTTCTGCAGACAAGCAAAAACCTTCGCAGAGGTAGTGTTGTCTTTCAAAAAAAAAAAAATGGACTCATCTGTTTAATTGAAAAAGATCTTTACAATTATCATTATGGTAGGTTTAAGAAAAGCGTTTTTTTTTTTTCAAATAGATGACGCCTGTCTAATCAGAGTTGAGACACGAAAACATTTGTAAGAGAAACTTTAGTTATGTAGCAGTTTACGGTTGGGAAAGGGAGATTCGGTTATGTGTTCGGTACTCGGCATTACGCTTTATTGACATTTACTTTGAAATTATTTTTGCTTTTTTAAATTTGCTTCAATAATAAAATGTTCCCTACAACATGCTCGATTGTGTGAACGCAAATGAAGACAATTAAAAAAGAAAATTTAAAATATTTTTCTTCCAAATGTTCGCCTGTCTAAACTGGGACCTAGAGTTATTATTTTTTAATTAGCTCGAACAAAAGATTTATTTAATATTTATGACTTGTATATGTTACATTTCTACAGGCAGCATTAGCGTTTGGCAGGAAGCAATAGAAGTAGGAAATTAAGGATGAGCTTACATAAGTCTCCAAGTTTTCAAAAACAAAAAGCAAAACATGATTGATACGATCACTTACGATCTCATAACAATATCCAAATCGGGTCGTGTGAATAGAGTCGATTTTAATGCCCGTAAGACTCAATGTTGCATACTTGCGCATAAGCGTACCTTTGGGGATGATGCTTCATCTGTCATTATGGCTGATATAAATATTAAGGAATCGGAAGCTCTTGATGTTCTTGCCATGAAAATCCAATGTGATGTTCGATGGACTTAACACATTTTTCAAGTCTCTAAAGAAACTTTCAAGTGCCTCGGTTTCCTAACATGGTGTAAAAGATACTTCACTTCATTCGAACTTTTTACAATTTATACCACTTATATCAGGCCAAAAATGGAATACAACTCTCATGTATGGGCCGGCGCGCCAAAGTCTAATTTGGAGCTGCTCGACCGCGTACAAGAGAGGGCCAAGAAGCTCATTGGTGACAGTAGGGCATCCAAATCTATTGATTCACTTGAGCACTTGAGAACTCGTTACTACAATGGTATGTTCTCTAATGAAATTAAGGAACTTGTTCCCGATACCCGAAAATTTTTACGTTTAACACGCTATTCGTTTAGAGCGCATCCATTTGTGGTCGAATGGCCAGTAAATCGGACTACGCATTACAGGGAAAATTCGTTTTTTTGCACAACTGTTCGTATGTGGAATAAACTCCCTCCAGAGGTCTTTCCTGTCGCTTTCAATGTAGGAAAGTTCAAATCGAATGTTTACAAAAAAAAATTCCCTCTTCTCCTTTCCATAACCCAATCCTAGCTCTGGCACAATGCATTGCATGAGTAGCGGTCATCCCCAGAGTGCTGGTCCAAAAAAAAAACAAAAAAAAGTAAAGCAAAGAGGAGAATGGTAAGTATACGAATAAAAGATGAAAACAATATACGACAAAGGTAGGAGAGATTTTGGAAGGCTTTCCTATACCGAAATATTTACAAGTCCAGCTAAAACTCTTCAATTAAACCCCTATTATTTTAAATATTTTGGCGAGGCTGCCAAGTAAGAAAAATTCCTGATAAAGTTAAAATTATTTCTCATAGCAGTGACGGTAAGTAAAATGTCTTTTCTCTATGATATCCTTCAATTACTGTCGCTGAAAGCTGTCTAGAATCCTACGTACGGTTATCCGTCTCAATTCGTTATTATCATTAATGACTGAAACTTATTGCAAAATACTTCTCTCTTGCCTAGTTCGTGGGCAATTTGCCAGTTGATGCTGATTGCTATAAATAGATTATACAATTCATGCAATCAAATTTGGAATCTCTACATACTTTCTATAAAAAACATAAGTCTCTCTATTAAAAAGTGGCCCTACTTTCCTTATAGGAACTACAGGATAATATATACATCGATCTCATGCCTACTTGATGTTGCTTTCAAAATTACCTTCGATATAATAATGTTAAATTAACTCCAGTAAGCACACTCAACAATGCTGTCTTCACAAAAAACCTTCTCGCTGAATTACCGTGATTTGTGTTAGCAAAACTTGCCTTCGGCATATCAACCAAAAGCCCCGTCTCATCTATGAATTTCTGCAGCACATAGAAAAAAATATTTTAATTGGTTTCAGATTTCAGTTTAATTTGAAATTTTTTTGTTCTGCTTAAACAAATATATATTTGATTTAATTAAAAAATTAATTGAACTTTAATTTAAAACTAATTAAAAGGTTCAATTGGTGCAAAAAACTTTTTCTGTGTTTATTTTGTTTGACATAGGATTTCCTGCATAAATAGGATGTAGTTAATGCATACGTGAAAAAAACGCCCTATAAAGATTAAGGAGTAAGACAAAAGTTTATTTTATTTAATACTAGCTGTGCCCGCCAATTCGTCAGCGTCCTAGCAATATTTTGTTCGATTTTGCTTTGAAAGCAATCCACACCATAGACCCTTACATTTTTAGAACTGCCTTAAGATATGCTACATATCAGTTTATGCATTTTTTACTTTATAAAAAATAAAGTATGCATATCCGGTTAGTTGAACTACGTACTATCACTGCTTTTTCTCCACTTTTTAGGTACCTTCTCACAAAATTTTGTTAAAATCCATCCAGTAGTTTTTACGTGATGCGAACGCAAATGAAAAGCAGAAATAAGTTCCTATTTTATTATATGTATAGATTGCGCTATCCTATAGCAGGGTCATATACATTGATCTGCCTCACATTACGCCTGAGCAACATCAAACTACTCCATCTTATTACTTCCTGGAACTCCAACAAGAAGTTATTTCCTTCTTTAAAACACGAATACTTGTCATATAAATAAAACAATAAAATAAAGGTCACACGAATTAATTTAAATTTTCTAAATTTTTCTTATTTTATTACCTTTAAGATGCTAATAATTTTAGTGAGTTCATTTTTGTTTTTATTTCTATTATTGCTATTATTTATTTATATCTCTTTTTTTAGCTAATTGAGATTAATTGCCCAAGTGGCATTTTGCTTTTCCTCCACTTGCCATTCTTTTCTGGACAAATGGGGCAGAATCTATAGTTTATAATCCCAAATCTCATTTGTTTTAATGATAATTAAGTGGGTGTTATAAAACAAAAACAACAAGTACAATAATATATATATAATATGTAGCAGACCCTTGTAGCAGTGACAAATTTTTAGTGTTTAAAGGGTCAGTGTAGATATTGGTAGATGTTTCGTTTTAGTTTTATTGGCAATTTCTTTTCATTATATACTTTTATTTTTTGGCTTTGACAGAACCTTGTTATTTTTTTTTCTGGGTAAAAATTCAAAAGATAAATACAAAAACACTACAGAACAAATAAAAGACATATAAATAAAAGAATATAATTTGGCAAGAGCAGGAGGGTTTAAGTTTTGGAAACAAAGAAATTAATGGCAGAAATTACTTTTGAAATCGTGTCACAATAAGGTGGAAGGAATGAAGAAATTTAACAGATATTGTTTTGGTAAAAATAACTATTAGTTTAACAATTTAATTCTACATGGAAAAAAATATTTTCAACAATTAAAGCTTTTAATTGGTTTCAGATTAAAACTTAATAATTATTAATTGATACAATTATTAATTTAATTACGATTTTGTTGTTGTGTTTTAAACAAATATATATATATATATATATTTGAATCAATTAAAAAATTAATTGAACTTTAATGTAAAACTAATTAAAACCTTTAATTCGTGTAAAAAAATTTTTCCTTTTTTATGAAATGTATTTTAACTAGATGATTGTTAACGAAAGCTGTCCCAAAATAAAGCGATATAAAAGCCAACTACATATTAGATATAGGAAAAAATAATTTCAAAAAACAATCAAAAGCATAATTCTAATGAAGAAGTCATTTACAAGCGTGCGAAGATTATAAGGAAATGTACATCGTATCTTTCAGTCGAACATCTACAAAAGCCAAAATGTGTTGCACAATAATTTTTATGTGTGTCTACAATGACCATAAGAATTCGAGCAGAAATAAATTTTAGACCAATTGTTATTAATTAATCGCTTATAGTGCAAGATATTCGCTGCTTAAGTATTTCAAGGCGTTTCCAGAAATCGGTTAAAAAATTTGAAATTCAGTTGGGTTTAGTTGTTGCATATGCCCAGAGTGACGAAATTAAATACAAAACATTCCTGAGGAATGTTAGGTCCAATTTAAAAACTTTAGCTTATTTATACTTTTTCTATAACAATTTGACGTCAGGCTACTCATTTAGAAACTGCAGATTCATTTCATTTTTATTCAAATACCTCCCTAGGCACCGCACAGTGCTTCGTTCCCATATAACGAAGGGACAAAAATAGAAAGAGTTGTTAGATATTTTTCAAATTTAGAACACTAGGAGTGTGGCATGACGCACTCCTGTCTAAACTCATTACTTTTGGTGTCCGTAAGACTCAATGTTGCCTGCTTACGCGAACGTTCAGAGATGATGCTTTATCTGTTTTTATGGGTGATATAAATATTAGGGAATCGGAAGCTCTTGATGTTCTTGGTATGAAAATCCAGTGTGATGTTTGATAGGCTAAACACGTTTTTCAAGTCTCTAAAGAAGCCTTCAAGTGCTTCCATTTCCTAAAACGGTGTATTAGATACTTCACTCCATCCGATTTGCTTACTATTTATACCACCCATATCCGGCCCAAAAGTGGAATACAACTCTTATGTATGGGCCGGCTCGCCAAAGTCTATTTTGGAGCTGCTCGATGGCGTACAAGAGATGGCCAAGAAGCTTATTAGTGACAGTAGGGTATCCAAATCACTTGAGCATCGACGCAATGTGGGGTGTATATCTCTTTTATCGTTACTACAATGAGAACTTGTTCTTGTTCCCGATACCACACATTTTTACGTTTAACACGCTTTTCATTTAAAGCGCATCCATTTGTTGTCGAATGGCCAGTCTATCGCACTACGCATTACAGGAAAATTCGTTTTTTAGCACAACTGTTTATATGTGGAATAAACTCCCTCCAGAGGTCTTTCCCGTCACATTCAATGTAGAAAATTCAAATCGAATGTCCACAAACACTACTCCCTTTCTTTCCTCCTTCCCATAACCTAATTTCCTAGTTCTGGCACAATACATTGCATGAATAGGTGTCATCCCCTGAGTGCTGGTCCAAAAAAAATAGCTTAGTTAAGAAAAATATGAACTTTTGGAAAAATGGGTGCAAGGACACACCTACCTCTCATATATCCTGAAACTGAAAAGTATAAGATAAGCTGCAATAATACCTGCCAAATTACAAAAAGTGGTCATTCTGATGCACATACAACTACCAATGTGTGTGTGATGTAAATGTTTACTCTAACTATGGCAAGAACTCAGGGTCCTGCTATATATCCTTTTTCTTAAAAACGCTATATTACATACAAGAATTGTTCGATTGCAACAAACCTTGATATGTAAATTGATACTTATAAAATATATATTTATCCAAATTTGGGCATTTCGTATTTTTTTTAAATCTTAATAAAAATTTGTTGTTTTAAAAATTCCTCCAAATGTTAACAGCTTAAATCTTAAAAACCTTGACAGTTGTAAAGACCCGATTTCAGTTTTGAAATAAAAATCTCTTGCAAAATATGCTTCAAGTGGAAATTTAGAATGTTGTGACAATTATACTTATGAAGTATATTTAAGCAAGAAGTTATCAAACATACGGTCATATAAGTGAGTTAAGCAAACCTTGAACTATCGCCTGACCACTGGGCAAAACTTTGTTCCTAAACGTCTGGACGTAAACTAAGGCTTTTGAAATTGTTTGGTGATATAGTACTGAAATGTGAACAGGGTGGCCAAGAAGGCCAAAATGTACACCGTATGGTAGACTGATAAATAAAAAATAGCTAGAATTTAATTTCAGAGATATTTTAAGCAGCATTAGTATTATAGGCAACTGAATTGTAATTTACCACCAGCCTTTATTCTTGACTTCAAAGATTTCACAATGTCGACTGATAATTGTCGGCCTTCATTCTCATCTCTAGTTATTGCTAGCATTTGTCTAAGGCATAGATCCTCCATGGCATCCATATTTAACAAGTTTCTGCCTATCGTTCTAAGTCTTTTGCTATCCAATGCTAGACATTCACACACAATGTGTGCTACAGTCTCAGCCTCTTGCAGGTACAGTATGCAAGTATCATCTTCTTTGATTTTCATCTTGGCTAAATGATACCTGAAGTTCCCTTGACTTGTCACCAATGCAGTTTTCCAGCTTAAGGTCCCCTCCTATTATATTTGAGCCCCTTACTGGTATTCCTGCCAAGGATTGTTTGAGCACCCTTCGAGCCCCGGTTTACATGTAGAGACATTTTCCACCTTTTCAGTTTTAATGAGTTGAAAAGTGTATTATAGTTATGGTTGAACTCTAGCTGTCCGGATTTGAGATCTGGTAGATTCAAACAGTCACTATTTCACTCACATTTTATTCAGAATTCTCCGACGAGTCTGGATACTCTTTTAAGAACAATTAGAGGAATTGTGTTTTTAAACGATTGTTTTAATAGAAAATCTATCATAGCTTTTAAAGAGGCTTCCAACTATATTTAAAAAAATCGTTGGCAAATTTGTCTGCTGCTGCTGCCCTCATAAATGAAAAATAATTTAAGATAAATATAAAATAAGAAAGCGAATAAAAAATAAAACAAACACAGCTTGCTCATTCCATTTGCAAATTTTTCTTCATTCCCTTTTATACTTACGTCCTTTTTCTATATTGTTGTTGGTTGTGTTAAGTTGTGTATGTATGTGTATGTATGTGTTTGAAACATAAGCCCACTTATCTGTGAGCGGAAACGGAAGTTATCACAGGCCCTATGAACAAGAGATTAGTGGTTACTTTTTCTAATTTACTTCCAGTATTTGCTGTAGACAAAAGTTTACTTGTTTAACACTTGACCTTGCATTTGTTTTAGACAACAGAAGATATTTATCTGCTTCTTTTGTCTTCAATTTCATTGTTTTATACGCCTTACACAAAATAAAGATTTTGACTTGTTTTATTTTTTATTCTTATTTTTTTTTTGCTCATTTTAAGCAATTTTTCAACATATTTTCTTAATATCTTTAAGGGATTTGTATGGCAGCCTATGTGGGTTAGTATTCAATATTCCCATTACTATAATTTTCCATTTAATGTTTACTCATCATGTAGTCGGTTTTTTTTTTTTTTCTTTTCTTCTCTTCTTACAACATCAAGCAAAATGATAGTGAAAGAAGAAAAGTAGAAAAGCAGAAAAGCAGATATTTTCACACTCCTCAGACTTTTTTATACTTGGCGAAGAACAAATCCATCCCAATATTGATGCCACATCGTCATTTTGCTTGACTTTCAAATAGTTTGTGGTGGGCTTTTTATGCTGCCTATTTCTAGGCAAATTGTTTTGCATTAGTATGTGTATGTGGCTATGTGCTTTGAATTGTTAGTTTGTGTATAAAAGAAGGTGGATTGTTTGCAAAATTGTAAATAATTGTTGAGGTTGATATTAAAGCTTATCCAGGGATTAATTTGACAGTAACGTTATAGTTTTTATGGTCTGATGCCATTTTTATATGTATACGAGTACACATACTATAGATGATTACTTATCGAATTGACAAAAAAAAACTTCTCCAATATTCAACTTTGTTTTATTCTGTCTTCTTTACTGTCAGTGTCGTCTAATACCATTGAGATAATAATAAAAAATTAAACATCAATGGTGTAATAAGTGTGTTATAAATATCTAAATATTATAAAATAATATATTATACAACAAAATATATAGTAAATGTGAGCAAGAACGAAATCATATATGTATAGAAATACATACATAATAAATTGCCTTGATTGTAGTAAATTAGGCTATTTAGGATAAAATATTGATTATGTACAGTGGTGTAAGATGTGACGATTTTATTATCATTTTGACGAGATTATTCCATAAATTTTGCAGATTACCAATTGATCATTTATATTTTAAAAACGCCTATATTTTGAAGATGTTCCGGAAGAACTATTATTTTCTTTTTACTATTTTATTCATCATCTATCTGTATAAATAAAATCAAATGTCGTTCGTTCGGCATCACTTAAGATCGGCTGCATCGAATTGATCAATTTTATTTTAATCTTCATCATAACGCAACTTCGGTTTTTAAGGAAATATAAATTAACCACGCTCACTTTTTTAAGTACCTATAGAACTATAACAATCAGATCCTTGAAATGTTGCACCAGTAACCCTTTTTATTAATATACATAGTTTAACTTAACTTAGGCTGGATTAGAATAGTGGGCGTGGTACCTCCCCTACAAAGTGAACAATTATTATCGTCTACCTGTAGATCTGCACTAGGTAGAGTCTTGAAACATTGCACAAGTAACCGTCATACTAATATGCATAGTCTAACAAAACACAGACGAGATTGAGACAGTGGACATTTACCATACAAAGTGACAAAATTATTATCGTATACCCAGACAGCTACAATAAGTACAATCTTAAAACTTTGCATAAGTAACCCTCACTCTAATGTGCTTAGTCTAGTCAACAACAGACTGGATTCGGACAGTGGGCGTGGAAGCTCCCATAGAAAGTAAAAAATTATCATGTTAATCAGCATAGTCTAGCAAATGAACAGATTGGAAGGGAACAGTGGGCGTCGTACCTTGCATATAAACTGAAACAGTTTTGTCATGAGAATACCGTAAGTTTTCGAGTTTAAGGTTGGCCATACTTTTCTCCCAAGTCTGTATTGTAATTTTTGTGGATGGTTATAGCGAAGCGCATAAAAATAAAAATAAAATTATAAATTTTATATTTTTTATATACATTTTATTATAAATTTTTATATATTTTAAATTTATATTTTTTTTTATATTTTCTACAAATATTTTTGATAAAATATTTTCATCAAAAATTTACTGATAAAACATTACCAGGAAATAAATTCAATAAAAATACTTTTAATATCAATAATTGAACTGTTTTTTTTTTTTTTTGAAAGTCGTATAATTCCACTTTTAAAAAAAAACTAAGTTAACGGTAATTTTAATGAGCTTTAAGCACCTTCTCTCCATAGTTATAATAACAATTTCAAAAAAATTCTATTTTGATATAAAATAAACAGAAACCATTTTGCTCTACACTGCTATCGCACAAATATTTCTTTTGAAAGTGGAATAAGTCCGTTCTTATTGCAATTATTACTCATTATTGATACTTCATTTTGTAAGAAAAAAAATCAACTGACAATTATTAAAAATCTAAGGTAACATAACATTTCGTTTTCACACTATAACACTTCAAATAAAATGAAAATCAAGCAAAGGAACAAGCCGAGACGAAGCATTGAACAGAGGCGGTTGAGCAATTTAATGTAGTATGGAAGGAAATGCTCCATTTAGAATATTTTTTTTTATGTGGAAAGAAGGGAAGACCAAAAAAATCTCAACAAAATCAATATTTTAATACTTTATAAAACTTTAAGAAGCATAAAAAGAAATATAATGATATAATAAGTTTATTCATGTAGTAGCTGTGCTTTAGTTGTGATTTATGTATTTTCTTTATATAGAGGTAACCATCCCTGGATAAAATTTTTATTAAATTCTAAAAATATTGTAGAGTTACGTTAACAGTATTTAAAATACCCTGCTTTCAAAAATAAAAGTTACAGCCTAGTTTGCAGTACTATAGTACAGTATATTTTGCGGATAGATACCATAATTGAAGAGTATCTATTATGGTTAAAAAAGTATGCCAAATTCATGTAAATCACATCACTGTCGATACACCCTTCAATTTTTACTATTTTTTAGAGCGGCCATAGTAATAAAAATTAAAGGCTTCTCCGACTTATTTTTTGAACCGTAACAGGTAGACTGTTGAAATTTGTACAGAAGATGTATTGCCACTGCCGCTATGTATTAAAAGGTGTTCCGACAGTGACATATTTCTTACGTATATTGACTTATTCTTTTAATCGTAATAGGTAGACTCTTGATATATACATAGAAAGAGAATTGACCGCTACAACAAATAACAAAATTAAATGGTGTTCCGACAGAGACATAATTAGTATGCAAATAGTAGATCTTGTAGATGTTGTTCTTCAGCCGCTGTAACATTTACTAATAACTAAAGGCTGTCCCATTAGTGACCATGGTCGCTACAAAAACAATTACTAAAACTTAAAGGGTTTTTCAATAGTGATGGAATTTTTGCGAATATCACTTAAATTTTAAAATTAAAGGGTACCCCATAAGACATGAAGAAATTAACAAAGTGAATTATTAAAGTTGTACTAAACATAGTATGGAAACCAACGTGTGTGTGTCTAACACGCACTTGACTGGTTTGTTTTATAGTCAGGTCACACAGAACAAAATTGTTGCACCAATTAAAGGTTTTAATTAGTTTTAAATTGAAATTCAATTAATTTTTTAATTGATTCAAATATTACATTTGTTTAAAAGAAAACAAAAAAATTTCCTAATTAAACAAATAATTGAATCAATTAATTATTTAATTAAATTTTAATCTGAATCCAATTAAAACATTTAATTGTTGAAAATATTTTTTTTCTGTGCATAGAAATACCTAATGACATGCAAGTAATTGAAGGAAACAGGAATTGTATTGACCAGCATTAAAAAATTGGAAGAAAATTTTTAGTCGTTGCTTTTTTTATTTACGTGATTTAAAAATCACGTAATAAAATGTTTGTCTCTGTTTACATGTCGCAATATATTTTGAGAATAAATAATAAATCATAACAAGCTTTTAAGCATTTAAGTTTACAAGATACCCCTAAGCATAAAATAGTCAATGAATTTTATTATCTTATCTCTTCTTAAACCCGTTCCCATTCCCTTTTGTTACCTATAAATATTCATTACTTTGTGTAACACTACTACTTGGGCATGTCAAATACAAATGAGAATAACTCTTCTTGCCTTTACTGCAGATTAATTTAGTTTGAGGGAAACAAAACAAATATTTATGCCTAAAAATGCCGCCAGTTATTTACATCAATTATTCTGAAAAAATCAGAAAACAGAATACACCGATAAAACTTTGGCACTTAGCTAAGAATGGGATTAAGATTATGCCTTTAGGGCAAAATAACTTATAAATAATTTATTTTAGTGAAATAACCTTGTAAAGTTCTTTGAAAATAAATAAGACCAAAAAAAAACTAAAGCAAATTAAATTTTAGCAATAAATAAATACAAACAAATTAGAAATTTCCAGACGATACTTTATCAAGTTTTAAGTTTATGGTGACTGTTACTCTCATTTTCTTTTCCTTTTTTGAACACCGTCATCATTTTTGTAACAACAACAACAAATTATTCACACTTACCTCACTATCGTTGCTGTGTAAAATGAGACGAAAACTGGGTAATAGATTCGGTTCTTTGTTAACATCATCCAATGCCAGTCTTGCGGCTGGCATACACGCCTGACCACCCTGCCATCCTCCTTTGCCAGCAATGGGAAATATACCGCCTATGTGCAACTCATCGGCGCGACCGCCATTTGTCAAATGAATATTGTTGTAAAAAATCAAAGATAAAACCAAAAATATCCAAAATGTTAAAACACCATCACATGTCATATCCTGCAAAGACACAAACAAACATGTTATATTTATATTACTATTTTTTATATTTTATTGTTGCTTTTTATTAATTAAATTTATGGCAATATGAGATGGAAAAAATGTTAAAATAATAAAAAAAAAATAAAATTATTTAAATATTATTTATTCATTATAAGGTTGATCAAACATGTTTAACATTTGCTAACAACATGTTTTTCAGTTGGGTTAGGCTGCGACGACTGCTAGTTAACACTTGTCTTTTCTTTTTTTTAAGACAATACTACCTGCAAAGCTTTTTGTTTGTCTGGAAAAAAAACACCCAGACTTTTTATCGGGAATAGAACTTACAACCCCAGACTGATCGCTATGACGACGCGCTTACTTGTACTCTTATTGTATTTAAACGGGTAATTAAATGAACGTTCTACACTGCATTTGAATTCAAAAAAACATTTTAGTTACTACACAAACATTTGCTGTTGATTTTAATTCAACCAAACCATGAAAGTTTTCTTGGCTCTATGAAGTTAATCATCAACCGCTACATATTAATCAATTCGGATATTTGTTTGCTTCGATGAACAACTATTTTTTTTAAGAAGAATTAAATACAAAATGGAAAAATCAACTCATATTAATTGCTGCCTAGGTACTCGTATGTAAGAGAATGAGGAGTGAAAGAGAGAGAGAGAGACAGAGTGTGTGGGAGAGATAGACAAAGTGCAGGAAATTTGCGTAAGCACAAAAGATTGGTTGTCTGGCAATTTATTTTCTTACTGATGTATTTTTTTAAAACAATTTCACTTAAGTAATTCTTGATCTATGATTTTATTCATCACCTTTTAAATCACAGTCTCGGTTTTATTGAGTGATTAAATGTGAATACAGCATGTTCGATCACCAGACTCACAAAATATTCCCATGCTAGGTTTTGTTGACCTAATAAATGTAAATAAAATATGTACCACACTCACAGCCGAATAAATATAACATTTGCCAGCACTATGATGATTTAAATCAACGCTGAGTTTTGTTTAATGATTTTATGTGAATAAAAAGTTTTGTGTATGAAAAAATCAAGCGAAATGTGAATTTTTAAGTTCCCTGATTGCCTCTTAAGATAAAAATAATTTTTACCAAACTCACAGCCGAATAAATTCAACACTTGCCAGCACTATAATGCTTTTAATCACCGCAATATTTTGTTTGATGGTTAAAAGTGAAAACAAATTTTGTGTATGATAAAATCAAGCGAAATGTTAATTTTGAAGTTCCCTGATTGCGTTGTAAGATAAAAATACATTTTTTCCCGACTCACAGGCGAACAAATTCAGCATGTGCCAACAGTATGATGATTTTAATCAACGCTGAGTTTAGCTTTATAATTAAATGTGAATATAAAATTTTGTGTATTATGAAATCAAGCAAAATCAGAATTTTGCAGTTCTCTGATTACGTTTTAAGATAAAAATAATTTTTACCAGACTCACAGCCGAATAAATTCAGCACTATGATGATTGTAATCAACGCTGACTTATATGTGAGGAATAAATGTGAATAAAAAAATTTTGTGTATTATAAAAACAAGCTCAATGTAAATTTTGCAGTTCTCTGATTACCTTTTAAGATAAAAATAATTTTTACCAGACTCACAGCTGAATAAATTCAGCATATGCCAGCAGTATGATTATTTTAATCAACGCTTAGCTTTCTTTGATGATTAAATGTAAAAAAAAAAAATTTATGTAGGATGAAATCAAGCAAAATGTGACTTTAGAGTTCTCTGATTGCGTTTTAAGATAAAATTAAATTTTAAAAGCAATTGTTATAATTTTGTGGCCTTCTTTTAGGCATATTTTATGATTTCTTTTTTAATTTATTTTAATTTTTTTAATAATAAAAAAAATTATTAAATTTCTTTAACCAATACTTTCTTAGGGATTTTTCCAAGTCGCTGCTCATCTCGTTTTATGTGCGTTTTCTACTTTATATTTTGCTAAATAAGCGTTTTTTCCTTAACACTGCTTTTTGCACACTCAAAGCCATTAATTATTGTGTGTAACGTGACAAATTTGCTGCCGTTTACTTTTAAATTGCGTTTAAATTGAGTTTTTGTTGAGTTGATTATATTTCTACTAAAACCATTTCCAATTCTGTTTTCCCTTTTCAAATAGATTGCTGCCATTTATTAACGTTTAAAAATAAAGTATTTTTGTTCGTTGTTCTTTTTTATAATTTAGTGTTGCTAATTCTGATTTTTTAGTAGTTTTAATTAATTATTTAAACATAAAAATAATACTGAAATTGCATATATTTATTTAGGGTAAATTAACGTACTCTTGAGTATAATTTATGTATTTTTTTATTAGTTTATTTAAATAAGTTTTCATCAGCTCTTTATTCTCTGTTAATAATTAATCCTTTTTTATATTATAATTAATTTAATATAGTTTTTTGCTAATAAAAAATATAAATACAAACAGTGATTTGTTGAAGCATAAAATATAATTATTTTCATTGATTAAAGAAATTAATATTATTATATAAATAATAAGTTTAATTATTTAAATCTATAGATAAAAAAAATTATATTTCAAAAGGCAACAAGGCATTAATTTCATAAATGAAAAAAATATTAAATTAATTCATTAAAGCAAAAACTATAATTTTAATAGTTTTCTAATTAAATGGCACTTAAAATACATCGAGACATGAGAGACAACAAATACATATAAAATAACAACATATAATTAAATAAAAATGTAATTATCAAATATCGTAAATATGAATCCTCGCCATTGAATAAAGAATGATGTAAGTAGCGAAGCAACCCTATGTAGTTAGCTAAAATTATAAATGTTTATTTATATAAATTGTTTTCAGATCACAGGAAAAAATATTTTCACCAATTAAAGCCTTTAATTGGTTTCAGATTAAAAATTAATTAAATAATTAATTGCTTCAATTATTTGTTTAATTCGGAACGTTTTTTTTTTTGTTTTATTTTAAACAAATATATATTTGAATAAATTAAAAAATTAATTGAACTTTTATTTAAAACTAACTAAAATCTTTATTGATGTAAAACTTTTTTTCTGTGCTTCAAAATGTATTTTGTTAATAGGATATCGAGAAAGATTATTACTAGGACACTAACATGTGTAAATACAGTTTCTTTAATAATTACGAAATTTTGATTTTTTGAGATATGACTATGTTGCATTAAATGGGCGCTATTTATGCAGTTTGGTTGGTACAAAACGTTCTGTTGTTGTATTATTTTATTAATTAATTCATTATTTATTGATTAATTAATTTATCTACACAGAAAAAAATATTTTCACCAACTTAAGATTTTATGTAATTGGTTGCAGATTCAACTCTAGTTTATAATAAATAAATTAATTGATTCAATTATTTGTTTAATTAAAAAATTCTTATGTTATATTTTTATGTTATTTTATTTTATTTACTCTTAAACTTATTTACTGCACCTTAAACGCTTTCAGCCACATCTTTCCCTTATTGTAATATAGTAAAATAATCTTCGAACATAACTCTCTCTCTCTCTTTTCGCCGACCACTGCCTCAAAAAATGTGCAAATTGTCAAAAAAAAAAACTCTTCAAACAGAAAAAAAAAATTTATAATAAACTTCCATACTTTTAAATTGCAGTTCAGACGAACGTGTTAAAATGACAATGTTACGTGTTTGGTTTTAAGTACTTTCGTTTATCCAATAATATTTAATACAAATTAACCCTCTAGCATTCTTCACAAAAAAAAAAAATATTCAAAAGCGATAAAACATATAACATATTAAATTTTCGTACACTAAAATCCCTAAAATTAACATTTTTAATACACAAATTCTTTGTGAATAAATGCTTGTGTAAAAACCAGAGTACCGAAATTGTCACTGACTGCTCAATCATCTGCGAGTATGTACACTTTAGTTTTTTCTGCTTCTTTACATGTGTGAGAGATTAGAAAATGTGTGAGAGATTAGAAAATATTTTTTGTTTGCTCATTTATTAGTGGGAAGATTTATTGTCTTCCTTTCTGTTCAAAGGTAAATAAATAAGAAAATATTTTTTTCTTCACGCAAGTGCTCATATATGATAATTTAAAATTTTGTTAATTTTTCATAAACGAAAAGATCGTAGAAAAATGTTCGCTTTAAGCATGTATGTATGTAGGTATGTATGTATGTATGTATGTATGTATGTATGTATGTATGTATGTATGTGCGTATGTATATGCACATATATTGTAATATGCAACTGCCGGCATACGCAGTAGAAAAGTGATTTAGAATTCGAATTTATGAGAAATTTCATAATTGAACACTCATAAATGAAAAAAATGAACAAATATTTATTTAAAAGAGCATTACTAACAATAAGCTACTTCATTTCTTATTACAAATGAATAATACGGGTATTCTCCGTTTTTTACCGTTATATGTATGCTAAAAAAAACAAAGAGTTACACTCCATCATGTGTGATCGTGAGCAGAGCATTTTTTGTTATTCATTTATGACCCTAAAAAAATATATAAATCATAGAAATCTTATTTATGAGAAACTTCATAAATGTTAAAATTTCAACACTCATAAATGAACAATTCTAAACCCTGGTAGAAATAGATTTGTTTTACTGGTAGATGTTAAAGAAAATATATTTTTATAGAAAATGTATGTGGTACATATAACATAAAATATACGCATGATAACCTACTTTCAACTAAATTTTTTATAACTTTTTTATTATAATCAAACAATTTGTAAGAAAATTATTTCATATGATTTTCATATGATTTGCTTAGTAAGCAGTTTTTCTCATTTGTTTTCAAAGTTCTTGCTAATAAAACACAAGTTTATTTCTTTATATATTTATACCCTGTAGTTCTGTTTTTAAATAGTAATTTTACAATCCATAGTATTATCTTTAATATAATTATTTTAAATTTCCTCTAACGGTTTTAAGAACTCACCTGTCACCAAATGAAAAAAAAAAAACTTGAACTGACTACACTTTAGATTACTAAGAACCAGTAAAGTGACATTAATGGTTAATATTTGTAAGTTCACACGCAATTTTCACCTCATCTGTCTATTTTTGTTACAATTTGATGATCATATTATACTCGGCATCGCACAGTGTTTTAAAAAAAACATTTATTTTGGAAATAGTTCGGTAGCTCATGAACCGATAAAGATATATTAAAAAAAGTTTAATCTTTTTCTCGGAGGAATACTTAGGTAAATCAAAAAAAAAAAAATTAAGAAAGCCAGTTTGTTTCAATAAAGTTTTTAATAAATCATAAAGTTTTTCAAAATTGGCTTCGTTTGATTGAGGAAATTTTCAATAAATTATAACTTTTTTTCAAAATTGCCTGTGTTTAAATAGGGCTGGAGGGAGAATGGTTACAATTAAAAACCCAATTTTTTTTCATTAGCATTAGCCATAGCTTGTCTTTAAAATAGTTTCCACAAATTTACTACTATCGATGTTAGTTTTATTTATATAAGCAAACGAACTATAGTAAAGCATTTGGAGGAAAACTGTAGTATGGTAGTTTTCACATTTTTCCAATTCAGAGGCATTTAATTTTTTAACGATAAGAGTTATCAGGATTAAAATTTATACCAATTTATTCTAAATTTGATCAAAACTGCATCAGATATCTTAACATAATATTCGGATCATAAATAATTCCACCAAGTTAAAAATCCTAAATTAAGGTCGGCCAAAACTTAAAAAAATTAAGTTCTTCTAAGTCGATTTCCGCCAAACTAAAGAAGTCATGTAAGCATGTTTTTGTAGATATTTTCATGGACTATCTAAATTTAGAAACTCTTCAAATTTCAAAAATAATTGAACTTTTTGTGACATTTCAAACTAATGTGTTTTTTTCTTTCAAAAGACCCCCTTCACCCTAGACGGCTGACAGTATGAAGCTGCTCTCGAAAACACCTCTTCTTTGGCTCTATGTTTGATATTGAGATAACTTTAGTGGTTTATTGGCTACCATATAATTTTCAAAATAAAAAGTTTTTAAGCCACTGTGCATCGTGCTTTTAGGCCGTTCGATACATTAGTAGGATTTTTTTAGCACCACGACTGCTGTGCTATGCTTTTAGTTGAGTGATTGGTGACTATATAAACTTCGACATTCTGCTAAAATATTTCGCATGATTTGGGCATAATCAACAGAGTCACAACATAACCTCTATGGAAAGTTCTCATCAGTAATCAAGCAGTATATTGGAGAGTCTCTGATGCCTGTGGTACACGCAAATCCATATCTTACACTTTCGAGCTATAAATTAGCTTACTGGGCTAGTAAAGTGGCAAATGCCTTTACGATATGAGTTAATTACCGAATAAAAATATTATTGTCATCATCAAAACTAGTGGGTACGTAAAAATATATTCCATGTATAAAACTTCAAATTTATATGTTAATATGCTGCCGATCTATTCGCCCATATGTTTTCTTTAGCATATTTAATCTTATTTTGGTCTTTAGCTTTTTATCTAATAATATATTGAAAATATATTAGAATTTTTTTATAATACTTTTTTGAATTTATACGAAATATATGCCAGCAGCTAAAAATACTCGGTATAGAATTAATGCATTTAAAATAAAATCGATAAGCTAAGTTTTGGCAATTATGAATTTATTGGAAAGATTATTATAAAATATTTATAACAAAATATGTCAAAGCAGCAAATAGCTAACGGAACAACACAATTTATATTTAATAATTTAGTTGCTCTAGAAAATCAAATTAATATTGTGTTAATTTCTTTTTTATTATTTAATAATAAGATTATATTACGCATATATATTTGTCTTTCAATTGAACAAAATTCTGTTATATTCCTTGACATTTCTAATAAATTCAATTCAATTACATGTAATTGAAAAAAACTCAGTTACAATTACAAATAGTGAAATGTAATTTTAATAAAAAAGTTCCAATTACAATTACATTTAATGGGGTAATTGCATGTGTAATTAATTACAAATTGTAATTGACATCCCTTAAATCTGATTTGCATACATCGAGCTGACTTTGTTAGACAAAAGCTTTTTTAACTCATTATAATTTAATTCCAAATTGCAATAATAAGGCCATGCCTGTATAAAAATTAAGAATAAAAAACAGCAATTGCAATTTTTCAAATTTTCGTCAAAAACTATTCGAGAAATTTTAATAAAATTTTATGGGCAGGTACCTTAGTATCTGAGGCAATAAATAGAATACTTTTCTTCTAAAGGAAAATTGAGAAAATAAATACACAATTTTGTCAAACGCAATTATATAATAAGTTCGAGATTTAAATAAAATTTGAAACCTGACAGCACCTTTTTTATTTAACGTGGAAGGTTTTGGACAATATGTATATGTAACATATAACAACAATTTATGTGACAACAATTAGTGCTGCAAAGTCTTGAATAATAACCTAGAGTGAGGTACCGCCATACAAAGTAAGAAGCAGACCATTAAATTAATGGGTTCTTCAATGATTTCTGGTATCTGTCAGGAACTTTTCTTTCACTGAGTCTCGTGCTGTCACTGTCTGTAGTGATTTCAGATTGGCAGACTGATACATGTCGACATTCTTCCTCATCACAGAGTCTATGGTAGTTGCTAACATTTGCTTAACAGTAAGGTCTCCACAGTATCTTCATTTATTATGTGTCTCCCCGTAGTCAAAATCTTTTTTATGCTAGCCTTTTTCCATACACAGTCTGCAAGTATCGTCTTACCTTGATTTTTAACATGGCCAGATAATACTTGAGAGTCCGTAAACTGACACTAACGCAGTTAAACATTTGTAGGCACCCAGATTATATCGAAGTTCCTGCTTGGTTTTCCTTTTAACTTGTACTGAAAAATTTCAGAATCTCTGGTGGGAATCGCACCCACAACCACGAAATGATAGACTAGCACACTACCTACAAGCCCACCGAGGCAGCCTTAATTATAAACTATGATTTCTTTTAAAACAAAAAACTGCTGAATAACAGCGAGCAGAGTGGAGGGTATCCTTCATTTAATTTTTTTTTTTTAAATCGTAAATCTGGAAAATTAAAAAAAAAACCACATCGAAAAAACCAGATCGTTACGAGCGATGTAACGTGTACCCTAATGTAAAGTAATTATCAAATATCGTATATATGAATCCTCGTCTTTAAATAAAGGGAGATATAAGTAGCGAAGCAACCTTATACAGTTAGTTGAAATTATAAATATTTATTTATTGGATTGTTGTCAGATCACAGAAAAAAATATTTTTACCAATAACAAGTTTTAATTGGTTTCAGATTTAAATTTTATTAAATAATTAATTGATTCAATTATTTTATTAATTGACTCAATTATTATAATTAAATTATTTGTTGTTCTGTTTTAAACAAATATATATTACAATCAATTAAAAAATTAATGGAACTTTAATATAAAATTAATTAAAAGCTTTAATTGGTGCAATAATTTTTTTCTGTGATGATCACATCTTTAAACTTTTAGGTAAACAAAATCTAATTTCAATAAATACTAAAAAACCTCTTTAATAAACTTAAATCAACAAATTTTTCATTTTAAATTACCTGCAGTCTCACCGAAGGCAATAAAAACAAACCAAACAAACAAAAATGCAATAGAGAAATTTTCAACATGAGAACTTGTTGTTTGTTTCCTACGAGTAACACAGACAGAACAATTGTGTCGATTACGTGCAGTTGAATGAATCTTAGAGATAGAAAACAAAGATTAGAAAACTCATACATGTAAAATGTTTCTTAAATATTAATGGACGTTAGTACGCTACATCAGGCACATGACAGTTTAAAGAAGTGAAGACGAAAGAAAACAAAATAAAATAAAATGACAGTAGAGTTGACAGTAAGACTTTTGAAATTCGCTGCAGCCAAGTATAAAAATTAATCTTCTATGTTAATGCTCCCTTAACCAATGTTTTTCGAAAACAATTGATGACATGAAGATTATTTAAAATTTTAGCTGCAGTTTTGGGTTTCACTTATTCCCCCTCAACAAATTGTAAAACTAAAATTTTTTCTTTCGTTAACGTTTTTTTGTTGTTCTTGTTGGTTTCTTAAGAAAATGAAAATAAATTGGAAAATACAAAATTGCGGTATTATTGCTCATTGTCTTAGAACAATAGTTTAAGATGAACATTTCTTTGTTCTTGCACTTAAATTATCTAAGTGATGCTTCGCTCAAATGTGGGCTAGACTGTCGTTATTTCTGTTGTTCTGCTGCTGTTACTGCCATAAAACCAAAAATGAGAATACAGTTTGTTTTTGTTTTCTTGTTAAGAAAAATTATTTTAGCTGAATTTGTTTAACAAATAAAATCCCTAAAACATCACAGAAAACACAAAATATTTATATTTATAGTTTGCAGTACATTTTTTTTCTGGTTTCCTTTTGATTAAAATTTTTATTGTTCTGCATTTTCTTCGTTTTTATTTAGCAGACAAATGTTGCAGCAAAAATTGTTTTTAAACAAGACAGCCAGTTAATCCACAATATTGTAGAACATCTAACAACTACTACAATAATAGCCAAGCAAACAACAACAAGTAAGTAGTTTTTATTTAAATTGTAAATTTAACAAACTCCGTACAATTTAGTTTAAATTGAAAATATTTTTATGAAGAAAATAAGATTCAAAAAAAAAATTTATTAATTTGCTTTATCTATACAAATAAACATTTTGAACAAATTTAATAATAACAGCTCGTAACTGTATTGGTGTTTCAATTTATATGCATGTATTAGTACATTTATACCAACACTAATGCCCATTTGCCTTTTGGTGAACTTTCGATCTGTCCTTAACTAACGAATCATTTATTAGCAATTGTTATCCGTACGAGTATGTGTGAACATTTTTTGCGAAAGGCACACAGAAATTAATTGTTTGGAAAAATAATATTGCCAAAAATTAAAATTTAATTTTCCAAAAACTAAATACGAACGGATGCTGACTTTTAATTTAATTTCCCAAAATATAAATACAAAAGAATGCTGTTGTTTGTTTAAGTTTCTAAACTTCTTTGATAGAGAATATTTAAAGTGGACAGCAGTAAAATAAAGTAGCATAGAATAGCCTATAGCGTAGACTAGAGCAGTGTAGAGTAGTTGTAAAAAAGGTGTAGAAAAGGTGTGGAGCAGCGTAGATTATCGTAATGTATCAGAGTAGCACAGACTAGCGTAGAGTGACGTAGAGTAGCGTAGATTACCGTAGAGTAGTGTAGAGAGGCGTAAAGTAAAGTAAAGAAGTTGTAGAAAAGGTGTAGAGGAGCGTAAAGTAGCGCAGAGTAGATAAGCGTAAAGTAGCGTAACGTATCATTGAGAAGCTTAGGGTATCATCGAGTACCACAGACTAGCATAGAGTAGCGTATAGTAGCGTAGAGTACCGTAGATTAGCTTAGCTTATAGTAGCGTAGAGTAGCGTATAGTAGCGTAGTGTAGCGTATAGTAGCGTAGAGTAGTGTATAGTAGCGTAGAATAGCGTAGAGTATCGCAGAGTAGTGTATTGTAGCGTAGAGTAACGCAGAGTAGAGTAGCGTATAGTATCGCAGAGTAGAGTAGCGTTGAGTAGCGTAGAGTAGCGTAGAGTAGCGTAGAGTAGCGTAGAGTAATATAAATTACTGTAGAGTAGCTTAGAGCAACATAGCGTATCACAGACTTACAGAGTAGAGTAGCTTAGATTAGGTGTAGAGTAGCTTCGAGAAACGTATAGTTGGTGTAGAGTAGATGAAGAGTTGCATAGGGTAGCCTTTGAGAAGGTTTAGAGTAGGTACAGAGAAAGAGTACATTTAGTCTAGGTGTTGAGGCGTAGAGTAGTTGTAGTGTAGGTGTAGTGTATGTGTATGTATAAAGTAGGTGTAGAGAAGGTGTAGAATAGGTGTAGAGAAGGTGTAGACTAGGTGTAGAGTAGGCATAAACAAGGTGAATAGCTTAGAGCAACATAGAGTATCACAGACTAACGTAGAGTAGCTTAGATTAGGTGTAGAGTAGCTTCGAGAAACGTATAGTAGGTGTGGACTAGGTGTAGAGTAGATGAAGAGTTGCATAGGGTAGCCTTTGAGAAGGTTTAGAGTAGGTACAGAGAAAGTGTTGAGGCGTATAGTAGTTGTAGTGTAGGTGTAGTGTATGTGTATGTATAAAGTAGGTGTAGAGAAGGTGTAGACAAGGTGTATAATAGGTGCAGAGAAGGTGTAGAGTTGCGTAGAGTAGCTTAAGAGTAGGTGTAGGGTATGTACAAAGAAGCTGTAGAGTAAGTTTAATGTAGGTGTAGAATAGGTGACGAAAATGTGTATAATAGCTGTAGAATAGGTGTAGAATAAGTGCAGAGTAGATGTAGAGTAGTTGTTTTTATTTTATACAATAAAAAGCACACTTTTTCTTGTTGTAGTAAAGCGACTACCTAATATTATTGTGGTATACAGTGAACTCAATTCTTCTCACTGAACATACTTCACAGTAGGCATACAGCAGGGTTGCATTTTGTATTTTATTTAATTATGTACTAATTGCTCAATTTAGTAATTGAGTTCTCGTATAAAAAACTGAGCTCAATTAAGCTCTTAATTAAGTAAACTCTCTAACTGCGCAATTAAGGCTTATGTCTGAACAGGGTATAATACTAAGGAGTAGATATAGATAGATATAGAAGTAGATGTAGAAATAAACAAGTGTTGAGTAAAAGCGGAGTAGACAGGAGTAGATAATTATAGAGTAAAGTACAGAAAAGTAAAAAGTTTTCAGGAAGGCACACTAGCTCTTAATAACAAAAATACAATGAAAGTAAAAAAGAAGAGATGGGTGGGAATAGTTAGTTTAATTTTGAAGATTAAAATACATACAATAGAGTAAATAAGAAATGTTTTGTATGCCATTTAACAACATATAGGTAAACTGAAGTCGAACAAATTGCAACGTATCTAAAGGTAATTAACGCCAATCCAATATAATTTACATACAGTGGACCCTCAATTAACGAACGCCCCGCATAACGAACATTTCGTATAACGAACACTTTTTTATGAAAAAAAGTTTCACTTAACGAACAAAGTTTCGCATACCGACCAAAAAAAAGGGGAAAACCTTAATTGCATGGAAAATTTCTTTCAGTATATAGCAACGAAACAGGGGAAGTCTCGAATATACATTATTGCGTTGTCTGTTTTCATCTTTTGTTTCAATTTTTAATTTTGTTTTTATAAAAATTACAAAATAACATTCTCGCAAATGCCTTCAACAAAAGATTTGGAGAAAGAGAAAAATAAAAGACCTAAAATAACTATTGAGATAAAACTCAAAATCATTGAAAAATATAAACAAGATTTTGGTGTGTCTGTTTTAGGACGTAAGTACAACTTATCGAAATCGACGATTTCTACTATCCTTAAGAATAAAGACAAGCTTGGGCTGGTGAATGATGCAAAAGGAGTATCAAGAATTTCTTCGCCCCGACCACAAATTATGGATGATGTTGCTTCTGATATGGATTAACGAAAAGCAAATGCAAGGTGACTCAATTTCGCACAATATAATTTGTGAAAGGCTAAAACTATTTTCGTCAATCGTATTGAAAAGTTACCAGGAACATCAACAGTCAGTGAAAAAGAGTTCAAAGCATATTAGTGGGTAGTTTTTTCGATCTGGAACGGATTAATTTATTTTACATGTACTTATATGGGAATAGTCGTTTTGCTTGCCTTCAATTTATAAATTTAAGATAAAACTATTCTCATTAATTAAAGTGCGATACAAATTAATAAAATCCCTCTAATACTTGATAAATTAATATTTCTACTTTATAACAACTTTCGTTTTTTTTTTTTTTTGTTTCTGCGTACAGCAAATCAAAGTAAACGACAGGAATAATTTGATAAAAGATAAAACCTGTAATTTTTTCATTCCTTCTATCCTACATGTACACCATACGAGTATACATACATACATTTATTTCTCCGTCAGATCGTCTGTGTTCTCAATTCCTTACATGACTTGATACTCAGCCAAAAAAAAAGGAAAAGAAATAGCAGCCATATTATTTGGCAGACCTTCAACTATGTCAAACGCAAAAATGGCAACCAAGGAATGAGGAGTAAGAAAGTAACTTATTAAAACAAAGTTTATTATGACAGACAAAAACAAATATTAAGATAAAAATTATTTTTGAAACTTGTAAAAAAGTTTTTTTCTTTTCGAATTATACAGAGAGAGAGAGAGCAAAAAACGTTTCAAAAGAACAACAATTCCCATTGGGTCATTTATTGTCTAAGCTTTTTGGTACAGTAATAAAACTTTTAAAAAAGAAAACGAAATAAAGTTTTTGTTTCAAAATAATATTTTGTTTATACCTATATATACATAAGTATACGTACAAGTACTCGTACATAGATAATATCAATAATTTAAGAGCGGCAATACAACAATTAAATAATAAGACAAAATAATTCGATAAACATTTGAATTTATTAATTTACTTTGACACAATTAACATGAGAACTTGATAAAAAAAATACGTATTTCGTTAGTAGTTGATGTGGTAAATAAGCACATTTTTTAATGATTGATAGTGTACGAACTTCTTTCTTTGAGTAAAATAAAAACCCAGTCTTTAGTTAGAAGATAATTTCGTGTTTTAATGACTAAAGCATTAAACACATAGACAACAGCGGCTACACGACTACATGACTACATGACTACAAATGACGATGGCTACAATCGTCGCTGTGTAGTCAGCTACTGAATTATATTGAGACGACAGCTACATACATCAAAACAATGACAATGTTGTAGAAATACATATTTTTTCACAAAATACTTTTATCATATCATAACAAATAAATATATTTGCTCAAAACCTTTTAATTGTATATAAATTTGTATTTTTAATTTTGTGACATTTTCGACTGTTGAATAGAATAAAATTGTCGCAAACACAAATAGAAATTAGCCTAAGTTGGCTATAGCCGCAACGGTGGCCACGTAGCCATGTAGCTATGATGTCGTCAAAATAATCGTCTTCATATAAACGTGTGCATTTTAATTTTGACAGGTTGTAGTCGGTATCCTGCTGTCGTCTATGTGTTTCATGCTTTATATGTTTAAGTAAAAACCCACAATTTGCTTTATTATTTTTTTATTTCAGTCAGCTCCTTTTGACACCGGAAAATAAAATTTCCAGTTGGTGACTGTTATCATCATAAATATTAACGTATGGTTAGGCTTTTAACTCTGGTTCGAAGGACCATAAACAAATCTACATTTCAGGACTGACCTGGTTGTGTTATTTTTAAAGGTGACCGAGTTAATTTTACTCAAAAAACAATATAAGCGTTTTTAGAGGCCGAAAACTTTTCTTTTCTGTAACAGGTGATTCGAAATTTCCCATTAGATGACGCAGTTCACCTGTTGTAAGAGCTAGCAAATCTGTAGTCAACAAATTTCTTCGAATTATTGATTGGAAATGGGCAAATTGGAAATAGCAACTCCGAAATTAAAATCACAATTATTAATAGCCAATAAGAAGGCTGTTTCCTGATGTCATTCGGCAGAATGTTTGGTTTACGTAGAAAATTTTGATTTTATTCATTCATTCTTGCGAATTTGTATCTCAATTGGAAGGCATTGGTAGTGCAGCGTTCGAAGTAATCCATTTAATAAGAACAACATTTAGCGAACGAATATTCTCAAGAAATCGACCTGCTAAATGGCCACCTCGTTCATATGCGGATAAACCAGAAACGATACAGCACTTAAAAGTAAAAATTAGACTGGTTATTGCCGGAATACAGTCTAATTTATTGCCAAGATTACTCCATATAAACGATAGCCACGTGCCTACATGATCGAAATCTAATTAATAAAGTCAATTGTATGAACATTAAAAACCTTTTTCTCAGTTTTATTCTCCGCTTCTATAAAAAAAAACACCCTTTACATGAAAAAGATTCAATCATAAAATTTGTCCTTGAAGGAAAAATAAAAGTTCATAAAAATAAAAAATAAAAAAATCTTTAATAAAATTTATTAACAATAAAAAGGACACTGAGCAACAAAACTGCAAATGAGCAAGAAAAAAAAACATAAACTAATTGAAATGTTGCTGCCTTCGAATTACGTGTTAATTTTTTACTCAGACTTTATTGACTTTGCTTCGTTTTAATTTTTTATTTATTTAGTTTATGTTTTTTTTTCTTACATTTTATATTATTATTTTTGTGTCGATTTTTTTTTTTTGCTGTTTTCTATTTCAACAAATATTTACACAATACAACTATAGAAAAACATTTAGTTGCTGTGAAAATGAAGTGAATGTTCGTTCATGTTTTATTTTATTTTTCACAAAATAGTTACAATAAATAAAAGTGAAAACAGCACAAGAACCGGAAATAAAATACAACTGCGAAAAAATAAAAAAAAAATTTCCTTCAGCCATTTCTGTTTATTTAAAATGTTACAATTTAAATGACAAAAGTGCTTGCCCGCAGTTCATTTCATACAAAAGCATTAACACTCCTTTAAATTAAGTTCAACTAATTTATTAACATTTCTTTGACTGCCAATTCTCTTTTTACTTTCTTTCTCTGGCTTTAAAAGAAATTAAAATTTAATTTAAATTGATTTATTTGCTTATTTAAAAGATCCAGTAAATTTATTCATATTTTTTTAACTAACTGTTGTATAATTCTACAACATAAGTTACGCAAACTAATCTTATTATAGTATTAAAAAAAATTTAAAACTTTATAAATTCTTACATCATATACAGAAAAAATATTTTCACCTATTAAAGGTTTTAATTGGTTTCAGATTTAAATTTAATTAAATAATTAATTGATTAAATTATTTGTTTAATTAGGAACTTTTTGTTGTTCTATTTGAAACAAAAATATAATTAAAACAATTAAGAAAATAATTTAACTTTAATTTAAAATTAATTAAAACATTTAATTGGTGCAAAATGCAGCGATACAATAAATATTTTTATACTTTGATACTACCACATTATGCTAGTATGAACCTGAGAGCGAAGACAGAGGCGTACTTTCGTAGCAGCTGCTTGGCTTTGTTTCTGTCAGGTGGCTCCAGCTCTGCTACCCATTTCCCAACGTGTTCTGCTAGTATTTCGCGCTCTTTAGTTGACAGTTTTTCAGGCTCCGAGTCTCTCTCGCAATTAATTATGGCCTCTGCTGGTGTACATTGGGCTATCTGAGAGTTTTTACCAATTGCCTTTTCACTGTTGGATAGATTTAACACTCTCACAGGAATTTTTCCATTTTTACAGGTTTTCACGAGGGCTTTTGCTCTAATTGTCTCACTCTTAATTCCTGATGGTTCTACCACCCACAACCGGTTGTCCTCACAATCTTCCTCCATACGTGCCCATATCACCGTTTCTGCCTGAGGTGGTCATCTCCAACACTTTGGAGATGACCGCTACTTATGCAAGGCATTTTGCCGGAACTAGGAAATTTCGTTATTGGAAGGAGAATAAAGGGAGTAATATTTGTGGACATTTGACTTGAACTTTCCTTGAACACAATGGAACGAATTTTCCATATAATGCGATTCACTGGCAAATCTAACACAAATGAATGGCCTCTTCATGAAAAGCGTGTTGTACGCAAAAATGTGCGAGTATCGGATACAAGTTTCCTGATTTCTTTATAGCACATTCCATTATAGTAACGGTAAAACAGCGAAACATATACAAGATTTCGTTGATGCTTCATTGAGTTTATAGAGTTGGTCACCCTACTGTAACCTATAAGCTTCTTCGCCTTCTCCTGCACGTGCTCAAGTAGCTCCCAAACAGACTCTGAAGCAGCAACCCATATACGAGAGTTGTATTTCACTTTTGGCCGGATGTAGTGGTATAAAGAGTAGGAAGATCAGATCACAAAACCGGAGCACTTAAAAGCTTCTTTCGATATCAAAAACTTCCGATTCCTTAATACATATTTATTTATACCACCCATAATTACAGATGAAGCATCATTTTTGGTCGAGCCTCTGCATACAATATTGAGGTTTATGAGCATTAAAATCGATTCTATTTGCCTGGTCCCAATCAGATATTGTTACGAGGTCATGACTGAGCGTATCATTCATGTGATGCCTCTTGGCACCCACCTCTAAAAGTTCGGCCGTTTGCAGAATGAATGCGAATATCAAGTGCGTTGAATCAGGGACTAAAGTCAATTACAAATTACAAGTAACTGCAATTATCATTAGGAAATAACCATTACTTTCAATTAAACAAAATTCAATTATATTCCTTAAAATTTTTCATTAAATGTAATTGAAATTGTTATTTATTTATTTTTTAACTAACAATAAAATGTAATTTGTAATTTAAAATTGCCAATTGCAATTGTAATTCCAATTACAATTACATATAATTGCTTAATTATATGTGTAATTAATTACAAACTGTAATTGACTTCCCCCAAGTCTGACGTTCATATATAAATAAACACAAGCATAAAGTAAATATAAACACAAGCATAAAGTAAATATATAGAACAGACCTGCCAAATCTTTTCGTAATAGAACGACAGCGGCAATATTTATTTATACGTCAATATGAGGAGTTATTTTGTAAAGTTGAAAAAACTGAATAAATAAAACAACATTAAAGTAAAATTATTATCCGCGTGACTTATTTCGCAATTAAAGTCATCCAACGAAAAAGTAAAACGTAACGATGCCATAGAAACATTAATTATACACCCCTAAAATTATGCATTACAAAAAATTTAAATTTAGTTTTTTAATGCAAACCTAAGTTGGTCCATTCATCTGCTACAAACACAAGACAAGGAAAAACAAATACAACTACATTATTACAATTTATAAAACAACAACACTAACAACTGCAATACAAATTAATACAAATAAACCCTAAAAGTATGCTCTATTTTTATTAAAAGTACGTGTAATTAGCGGTACAAAAAAACTTTAACAAAACTCTCAAAAAAAAAGTAAAGAAAAAACTGGAAGAAATCCATTAATTTCATATTTTATTTTATTTTCTAAATACAAAAAAAAACAATTGACCAAATGATAAAATTTATTTTAATTTATTTAAGAAACACATAAATTCCCAAAACCCAAAAACAAAGCATAATGCAAAGCTTTCCCTCCACTTTTTATTTCTTAAAACTTTTGCTAAAGTTCAATTATGGTTAACTGGGTATATGAAAGTTCGGTGGCATATAAGCAAAGTACTTTCCCAAAACTCAAAAACTTTGTAACAACTAAGACGAATGTAACCATTTTCTGACCTCAGTTTTCATTTAAATATTAAAAAATTTTAACACTATGGTTAATTGGGACCTCCAAATGCAAAATCATCCATGTTTATTGGAAATACAATGGTGGTAACTTTAGTGGCTGGTTGTATTAGTTAAAGCATTTGATACACATACATATATGGGGCTGCTTATTTACTGCGTAAACTCCATAAAATTTTTACATTATTTTTCTTCATTTCCTTTTGACTGATAAGACAATTTCAAGACATTTTAAATTATTCATTTACTTTAGTTGTCAGCGAAGACAAGAAGTACAGAAAGTAAGAAAAGCAAATAAAATTTTATATAGTCGATTTTAATGCTCTACGAAAGTACATAAATGTACTTAATTGGATCATAGTTTGTGGGAGAGTATAAATCAATAATGTTTGAGTACATGGAAGGAATATAAAATGTAAAGTTAAACAAATATTTTGTAAAAATCTAGTAAAAAATTAAGTTTCCATCTACTATTGGTAAAAGAGAATTGTAAGATTTCTTCTTTCAAAACGGTTTTTCAGAAATAATGTTCAATGATCTTATCTATGGGTGTTGTAGGTCTTAAGGATTTAGAAGCTCTTTATGTTCATGATATCAAAATCCAGAGCGATGTCCGATGGACTAAACGCTTTTTTTAAGTCTGGAAAGAAGCTTTCGGGAGCCTCGGTTTTTTGAAACGAAAAACTCAAATAAAATGGAATTTTTCATTAAAACCTATCGATTAAAGATATATCACCTAATTATCTTTAATCACCTAAATAAAAAAAAATATTTTAAAATAGGATACCTTTTTTCCGCAAAAATATCTTATTTCCAAGAGAAAGTGGAGAAAAAACAGTGAAAGTACGCCGATTTTTTGTACCGAATTAAATGTACTGCATATTTTAAGGTATCTTTTATTTTTGAAAGTGAAATATTTTAAACACGGTTGCGCAACAGATGGCGCTGTTTTAAAATATAAAATAATGACAAAATATGAATTGAAATTGGGATATTTTAAACACGGTTGCGCAACGGATGGCGCTGTTTTAAAATAATGACAATACCGGATCATATATACCTTCACCATAATAAAGTACTGATAATATTTTACAAAATTTTTTTAAACTTTTTGTACAAATTTTTGGTAAATTTTTTTCAAAATTTTTTGAAATAACTTAAATTTTTGTTTTTAATTTTTCTAAAAACTTTTTTGAAAATTGTTGAAATTTGTTGTAAATTTTGTAAATATATTTTGAAAATTTTATTGTCAATATGTTTTGTAAATATTTTTAAATTTTTTTTTTTTTAATTTTTCAAAAAAAACTTTTTTGAAGATTGTTTGTAAAAATTTTTTTGTGAAAATTCGGAACTTCCTACAATCTCTATTGCGTTATATTGGTCAGACTAAAACAAAAAATCCTTAAAAAGTTCCTCATATTAACATGTAATGGGCCAATTGACTGTTACTGGTTACCAGTTGGCACTCTGTGGGTCTATTTGCTACCTCCATATTGGTATTGTTTTCTATAAAGGCCTATCCTTCACCATAGCAAAGCATTGAAATTTTGTTGTAAATTTTTATGAAACTTTTTTGTAAAAATTTTTTGGAAAATTTTTTTGTCAAAATTTTTTGACAAATTTTTTAAAATTTTTTGCAAACTTTTCGTAAATATATTTTCTAAATTCTGTTGTAAATATTTTGTTCAAATTTTTCTTTAAATTTTGTTTAAATTTTTTTTTTAATTTTGTTTCAAATTTAACTTTAAATTTTTTGAAAAATTTTCTAAAAACTTTTTGAAAATTGTTTGTAATTGTTTTTATTTTGTAAAAATTAGGAACATCCTGCAATCTATAATGCGTTAGAATGGTTAGACTAAAGCAAAAAATGCTTACAAATATTCCTCATATTAATTGACTGCTCCTGGTTATCAGTGGGCACCCTGTGGGTTTATTGGCTATCTCTATAGGTATTGTTTTCTATAAAGGCCTTTAATACAAATCAAACAGAAAAACCTTACCAACTTATATACCCTTCACCATAGTAATGCATTAAAATTTTTTTTTTTTAACTTTTTTGTAAATTTTTTTTTTTAATTATTTTGTTAAAATTTTTTTAATAATTTTGTAAATATTTTTTGGAAATTTATTGTAAAAATTTTTTAAATATTTTTGTAACATTTTTTTTTTAATTTTTTTTTTCAAAATTTTGTTTTATTTATTATTTATTTTATTTATTTTAAATTTATTTTTTATTTTTCTAAAAACTTTATTGAAAATTTTTGGTAAAATATTTTTTTTGTAAAAATTACGAATTTTCTTGCGTTAGAATGTTCAGACGAAAGCAAAAAAATCCATAAAAACAAAGTTCCTCATATTTTTTGGAAAATTTTTGTAAATTTTTTTTTTTTTTTTTTTTTGGCAATTTTTCCAAAAAAAAATTTTGAAAATTGTTGGTAAAATTTTTTTTGTAAAAATTAAGAACTTCCTGCAATCTATATTGCGTTAGAATGTTTAGAAAACAAAAAATTACTTAAAAATTTGCCTATTAACTGCTCCTGGTTACCAGTGGGTGTGCGTGGTTTTTCGCCCGCAGCCTCTGATGAAATAATCTGATGTTGCTGAAGTACAGTCCCAAAATTTTCGAAACTATGCTTGGCAGTTTGGTGGGCTTAAGTCTTCTGCGTCTCGACTAGTGCCATGGCAAACGACATTACTACCCGAACACGGACAGACAAATAGATGGACAGACGCTTAATTAACATCTCTATGTATAAGTATCCAGAATATATATACTTTATGGGGTTGGATATGAATAATGTAGAAATTACACCTGTGATGTAGGATATAAAAACTCAAATTCAGTAAATATTTTGTGCTATTGCTTTTATGTAGCTGCTAATTTTTGCTACTAGCAATGAGAAAATATGTGGAAAAATAAATAAATTAAACTACAAATGCTGAATTTTTATATTATATAACAATTTTCTTTAAGAGTTTAAGGTATTTTATAACTATTTCCTGTTATAACAATTATTTTATAACATTTTATTACAAGACTTTTGTTTTGCAAAACCTATATCGCATATAAGACTTTATGGGTGTTTAAATGAATGTGTCTTTCACGTATTTTTATTACTTTTCTTCGAATTAATTTTTTAAATAGAGTTTTGATTTCGTTATGATATTATGATTTTGTATAATTTATTATTTGTACACGTATCTCATTTTTCTGCTGAATGTTCTTTATTTATTTTTTAATTTTTTTTTCATAATTTTTTTCTTTATTTGAAAACATGCCAATATAATTTCCTTCCGTTTTTTGGCGCGCATTTATGTTATATAAAGCAACAAACACACACACACATAAACATGTAAGATTTGATACAAGTACAAATGTGTGTGTAAGATTATTTTTTTACTTATAAGAAATAAGTAGAAGCCAAACTGAAAAGCAATCAATGCTAGAATAAGTATCATTTGCAAATGCATGAAGTATAAAAGTATGTTTTTCGTAATAAACATATATACGACCCATACATGTGTAATAAAAATAAGCCTGTCGCTCTGTATATCTGTCGTTAAATTCATATTCATATTCATAACATTCACTGAATCTTCAATTTGTTTTTTTCTCATTTTTCATACCAGAACACACACACTTATACTACTAATAACAAGCAGTATTGTATTAACACACAATACACACCTATTTAATACTTACAATGAATGAATGAATGCATGTATGTATATATGTACGTTTTCATTAAAGTGTGCGTGTGCGTGTGACATTATTTGTATTTAAATATGCAATTTGTATGTCATTTTTGCTGATGCTGTTTGTTCTATCTCATCGTCATCGCCATGATTATTTTGGTTTTTTTTATGTTCTTGATTTTTGTTGTCATTATTGTTGTGAACGTAAATGTTCTTCTCTATATACATACGTTTCATGTTGTTTTTATTGTATTTACTGGCAACTCATCAGCAATATTTATAAAATACACTCTCTTAACAAGTTTTGTATCATTATGCGAGTATAATGATACAAAAGTTTATACGAATATAATGATACAAAAGGTATACGACTGACTCATTTGTATGCATGAATATTCAGATGTTATTACTACAATACGAGGATTGCCTTAGAAATTAGTGTGAATAATAAACAATTTGTTATAAGTTACTTTTTTATATATACTACTACTTTTTTATATAAACTACTACTTTTTTATATATACTACTACTTTTTTATATAAACTACTACTTTTTTATATAAACTACTTTTATACCAAATATAAGCTACTTTTTTACAAAAGGTTTTTTATGCATTTTTTTAATAAAAGGTACTTTTTTAACAGGTACCTTTTTTGGAAAGGTAATTTTTTGAAAAGGTACTTTTTTGAAAAGGTACTTTTATGGAAAGTATTTTTTTGAAAAGGTACTTTTTTGTTGGGTAATCTAAAAAAATAAATTATCATGAAAGATGTTTATTTAAAAGTACTTTTCGATAAAATTTTTTTATGTACAAAAGCTACTTTTTTATAATATAAACTTTTAAAAATGTACTTTTTTATAAAATATACTTTTTGATAATAAAATGTTTGTGCAAAATAATTTTTTAATGTATTTTTTTATAAGAGGTGCTTTTATATATGGTACATATCTAAAAAAGTTAATTTATAATAGGTAATTTTTTATAAAATTATATATTTTATAAAAAGGTTCCTATTTGAAAAGATACTTTTTTGGAAATGTTAGTTTTTAAAAAGTATTTTTTTGAAAAGGTACTTTTTTAAAGGGTAATTTAAAAACAAGAATTTTTCATAAAATATGCTTTTTTTAAAAGTACATTTCGATTAAATTTATTTATGTACAAAAGTTATTTTTAAAAATGTAAGCCTTTTGATAATAATATTTTTTATGCAAAGTAATATTTTAGTGCTTTCTTAAATGGTACTTTTCTATAAAAGGTACATATCTAAAAAAGGTAATTTTTTACATTTTTATAAAAGGTTAATTGTCATAATATAAACTTGTTATAAAGGGTACTTTTTTATAAAAAATACTATTTGAACCCAAAAAAAAACATTTATTCGACATAATTTTTTCAGGTAATTTTTATGAAATTTTCTTTTTTATAAACGTTAATTTTTTTATAAAGTAAAGTTTTAAAAAACGATCCTTTTTTAGAAAATAACCTTTTTTTATTATACAAGGTACTTTTTTATAAAAAGTGATAAAACGTATTTATATGAAAAAGATACTTTTTTATAATGTAAAATTGTTTTTAATAAGTATCACACCCTAAGTAACACGACTCAATGTATCTTTTGTACAGCCTTTATGTTTAGCGATCAAGTTGTAGGCTACGGATACGGTGAGAGACTATTCCTATCCCCTGGAGACAACAGAGGGGCCTACTAGAAAGTTTTTTCTACGAAACCCGAAGGCAGGATACGCACAAAGTACGTGTTTCGAAGTCTTAACATGCAGTTTGTAGTACCAGGAAGTTCTGATCACTGTTTCCTCAATGGAATTGATAGTAACAAAGACAGACTACAATGTCTGGTAAACCATTCCGTAAGTAACTTTAAGTTACTTCTATTTAGTCATAGTAGCCTTTGGGATGTACTCTGAGATAGCGTGATAAAACCTTTTGCTTGTATCAGCCCTGCCGGAGCTTCACAATGGCGAGAGAACATGACTTCGGCCCAGAAATCAGTTTTTTTTTTTCTTTAGCATAACCATTAGATATGACCAAAAAGGTGCTGGTCCTCTAAATCTACATTGGGCCGCTAAGTTGGCTTAACAGTCCGCCAAGATGAACCTCATGACTGGAACTCTAACATAGTGTTAACTTATTGTGGGAACCGAGTTCATTTAGAGATTTCGCGCAATCCTTGACTACTCCAGATCTTAGCCTTAATTCAGGTTAAGGCCTTTAGCACAGATTGGCTGTCCGACACCAAATATATTTGTTTACCTTTTGTTTTTCTTTTTAAACATTTCCTGGCACAGATGATGAAAGATCGTATTTGTAGTATTTGCCCATCGGCCAATGGCCCGTTAGAAGTTTGAACCTAGAATACCGATACCCGTGTCACCATTTTCCTGTTTGGAGTCATCAGTAAATCAGAAATGGACTGCTCCATAATATTATTTTAAACAATTTTCTTTTTTATTCTTTTTATAAGTATTATTTCTTATGAAAAGTATTTTTTTAAACGTTCATCTATATAAAAAACAATAAAGATTTTTTTGATATGAAAAAATGGCATTTTGCGAGCACATATTTGTAATGCTCTTCGTTATTCCTTTCCCCTTTCCTTGTTTGCCAGTTTTTATACTGTCAAATTATTTGTTTGTTTATTTTTATTATTATTGTTATTTTTATCATTGTGTCTCATAGCTGCAATTTTATATGTACGAGTATGTGTCTGTGTGTAAGTATTAAATATACACATCTACACTCATGCATTTTTATCTGCATTCATCGGTAATGGTTGATTTTTATACATTTTCTTCAAATTAATGTTTGTTGTTGTGTTTTTTAATACTTTGTACATTTTGTGGTAAATTTTCAAGATAAAGTCGGTCTCATCAAACGAATGTACATCTTTAATGGCAATTGTTTGATTGAACTACACTGTAGCTTTATTTAAATTTTTATTTTTATTTAACAATTTTTACGAGCGTAAAACAACGGATATTTGTTTTAGAAATTTATTTGAAATACATTTGCTATATTTTGTGACAGTAAAAAATATGTAAGTGCTATTGAACTGCAAGAGGACATATCGCCTTCTTTCCAACTTATGTAAAAAGTAAGAATGTAAGTAAACTTTACCATAGTATTACACACTGTGTAATTTTTTAAGTCATGGCAAAATAACCATATACGGACACCACTACGTCATAAAAGACCAAAAAAAAAGACCCCTGTCTCCCAGTTTTGCCCAAAGTCCTCCAGGTTTTTTTTATGGGACCTCAAAGATGTGGGGCCTCGATGTCATTTTTGCAAAAAAATGATCACTTGAAATTTTGATATACTCTCTGCGGCAAAGTCGTAGCTCTTGTCATAAAGAACAAAAATTGTTAACATATAAAATCAAAAAACCTTCATCTTCAAGGTCAAAATCGCAAAAAACTTTAAAAAATTCATTTTTTTTTTTTAACTTTTTTCCCCTGTTCAGGTCCATAGGTAGCAAACCGTTCAAAATTCAAGGAAACAATCAACTACAAAAATGAACCTAAGATCTCAATAAACAACTTTCTAGAACATATGAACTTTCTAGGAATGATTCTTAACTCCGTTAAAAATTTTTCGGGAAAGTTTTCACTTTTGCGGCTACCTAAGCGCTACCTAAACGGTGTTAATAATCATTCCTAGGAAGTTCATATGTTCTAGAAAGTTATTCTTTGTGACAAGAGCTACAACTTTGCCTCAGAGAGTATATCAAAATTTCAAACGGTTTGCAAAATATGAGCTTGAGTAAATGATCATTTTTTTGCAAAAATCACATCAAGGCCCCACATCTTTGAGGGCTCATAAAAAACCTGGAGGACTTTGGGCAAAACTGGGCGACAGGGGTCTTTTTTTTTTTTGGTCTTTTATCACGTAGTGCTGTCCGTATATGGTTATTTTTTTCCGTGTTGCACTGTGTTATTAAATATTGCCTTACTCTATCAAGTTTCTTGAACTCAAAAGAAAAAAATGTTTGGTAATGTTTTGGTGAAAATGTTATGTTTTTGATAGTTTTAAGGTTTTCTTTATAACTTTTCAATTTTTAAACAAATTTTAATTTTTAATCGAAATAAAATATTTTTGATAAAATTATAATTTTTTGATGAAAATATTATATTTTGGCGAAACTTGAATCTTTAAGCAAACTTTTAAATTAGTAGCAGTTTTTAGTTTTTTTGTGCCTAAATTTTCGATTTTTTATCAAATTTTAATTTTTTGTTGGTATAAAAATTTGTTGATAAAACGAAATGCGATTTTTTGGTGAAACTTGTAACTTTGTGAAAATTTTTTAATTATTAGGAGTTTAAATTTTTTTTTTGTGAATTTTCGATTTTTAATCAAATTATAATTTTAAATCCAAATAAAAATTTTTTGCTAAAAATTAAAATTTTTTGGTGAAAATAGGATTTTTTGGCGAAACATATATCTTTAAGCAAACTTTTAAATTATCAGTAGTTTTTACTTTTATTTGTTTAAACTTTCGACTTTTAACAAAAAGTTTTAGTTTTTGATCAGTATAAAAACTTGTTGGGAAAATTTATATTTTTCGGTAATTTTAGGGCGGAAATGTAATTTTTAGGTGAAACTTGTAACTTTGTGAAAATTTTTTATTTTATTTAGTTTTTAGTTTTTTTTGTAAATTTTCTGTGTTTAATTAAATTTCAATTTTAGTTCCAAATAGAATTTTTTTCTAAAATTTTAATTTTTTGGTGAAGATATTATGTTTTGGCGAAACTTGAATCTCTAAGCGAACTTTTGAATTAGTAGTAGTTTTTAGTTTTTTTTTTTTTTGTGTGAATTTTTGGTTTTTAATTAAATTTTAATTTTTGGTTGGGGTAAAAATTTGTTGCTAAAATTTATATTTTTTGGTATTTTTGGGGGGAAATGTGATTTTTAAGTGAAACTTGTAACTTTGAGAGATTTTTTTTTTTGGTTTTTCGTTATTATTTTTATTTTTATGTGAATTTTCAGTTTTTGATCGAAATTTAAGTTTTCATAGGCATAACAATTTTTGAGGAAAATTTCATCTTTTATGTGAAATTTTGATGAAAATGTGATACCTTTGATTGTGTGGTGATATTCTGATTTTATGGCAAAAATTTTCGGGTCAAAAAAAAAATACAAAAAAAAACAACTAAAATATGTGAAAAACACAATATAAAAAGACAAGGTGCTCATCGTTTTTAAACCCTAGCGCTATCATTTCTGGACCAATGGAGCTAAATTGCAAAAGCAAAATTTTCAAAACTATGCCTGACAGTTTGGAGTGCTTAAATATTTTGCACCTTTTCTGGGAGCCTTGGCAAAATCCATTTCAACTCGAACACAAACAGACCGACATCTCTTAATCAACTTCTCGGTATATATATATATATTTTAAAGGGTCGAAAATTAATATTGTTGAAATGATACGGAATTACAATCTTTTATATACCCTTTCCACCTGTGATGAAGGATATAAAAAAATTAATAAGAACGGCCTCATTTTGTACAACGAAACGTTCAACGTTAAACAAATTTTGCATGAACAAATATTTGGAATAAAAGTATTTTTCATACAAAAATGTTAATTTGAATGATTTAAAGACACGTTTTTGCTGTAGGTTCCTTATGAAAAATAGATTTTTCAACCTTACTTTTAAGTCAGGTACTTTTTTTCAAAACATCTTTTAAAAGGTACCTTTTCAATTGTTTCATTTTAAAGGTTTTAAAAGGTTTTTTTTTTTAAGGCATTTGATTTTAAAAGATTAATTTTTAAAAGATACTCGATAGGAAAGGTACTTTCTTAAAAAGTTTTTTTTTTATTAGACTTAACAAAGGGAAATGTATTTCTTTGGCAAAGCCAAGCAACATAAATAAAAGATTTATAACCATGTTTTTGCTGTAAGTTCCCTTTTTAGAACACTATGCAATATAAATTTTGAAACCTTACTTCTAAGTTAGGTACTTTTTAAAAGTACTTTTTTTCAAAACACTTTTTAAATGGTACCTTTTCAATTGTTTCATTTTAAAAGGTACTTTATTTAAAAGTTACTTCATTTTAAAATGTACTTTCTTTAAAAGGCATTTAATTTTAAAAGATTATTTTTCAAAAGATGCTCGATATGGAAAGGTACTTTTTAAAGGGTATTTTTTAAATGGACTTCTTATAAAAAGTAAGTTTTTAAATATGCTACATTATTTTCATAAAATATATATTTAAATAAATTTCAAAGGAATTTAACACGTTAAGACTTTTTTCAAAACACTTTTTAAAAAGTACTTTTTCAATTGTTTTTTAAAGGTTCTTTTAGTTAATATAAATTATTAATTTTTAAAATATTTTTTTTTTAATAAATTTCAAAGGAATTAAACACGTTTATATATATATATCAATAATAAAATAGTATATAATGGTATCTATACATATAATAAAAAAGTAACTTATTTCCATCTGTATGTCTGTCTGCTTTTAATTTGTGCTCGCATCACGTAAAAACTACTAGATGGATTTTAACAAAATTTTGTGAGGAGGTACCTTACCATCATGATTCCAATATAGGAAACTTTTTTAATTTCCAAAAGAAAGTGTAGAAAAATCAGTATCCGTTTTAAAGATACTGAAATTTTCGGTTTAATATTGGATATTTTTATTGCGTTACATTAGGCGCCAATTGAATAAAATTTTTATTTAATTTGATTTTTGGCTTCGTGGAATTACAACGTTATTAAAATATTTTACACACCTTTTACAGAGCTTTACAATAATTTCTAGAATTTTTTATAAATTTTACAATTTTATCCAGGGATGGTTACCTTTATATAAAATAAATACATAAACCATAACTAAAGCACTATGAAAGTAAGAGTCGTACTTTAAAAGCAAAATCGAGCAAAATAATGTCAGGACGCGCACTACGTGGCGGGCACACCTAGTATATTAATAATTCTTCAGATTTCGTTAGTATTATTACTTTTATTAAATTATATATAAAGAGTGCGAAAATAATTGCCTTTCACCTTGGCTGTTTTTAATTATTACAGCGTACTTTTAGGCTACTAAAAATTAATATAAAATAATATTTTACTGTCTATATGTTGGTCCAGCTATCTACAAATGAATAGTTTTTATTCAACTAAAAATAATTTAAAAAAATCCACTGTATAATAATAATATAAAATTATTTTCAACTGCTTAACAAATTTTGTTACAAAGTATTTAATTGCAATATTTTTTTCTAAGAAATTTGACCACAAAGTAATTTATTTATTTTAAAAAACAGTGAATAAACTTATATATTTCTAACCCAATTATATCAAAAGGACTTCAATGAAAAAATTTTTTCTTTCTATTCATAAATATTTTTCTTTGGTACAATTCCACAAAAACAAAGAGAGACCTTGTTCTTGTGAAAGTCATTTTTAGTAAAGACTGAAAACCAACAGACCAGAGTAGAGCAAAAGCAAAATAAAAAAATAATAAAAATCCCACAAAAATACATTAAATGCCAACAACATAAAAGACAGCATGAGAAAATAAATTAAAACAAAAAAAGCTGAAAAAATATATGTATATTTATAATATAATAGTAATAATGGAAGAGTTCTGAAAAAATCATTATGCTGCTTTAATCCTTTTTATAAACACCAATACAAACAAACCAAGTTTATAACCAAAACAAAAAAAACTCCTGCGAAGTAAAGGACGTGAAACATTAAAAAGTCATTAACATGTTATGCACAAAGATTTAAAGTACCAGAGATTTTCTAAAAAGCCTTTTTATATACTTTACTTTTTAAATTGTAAAGGCTGCCTTAAAGTATGCTTATTTGGCATTATGTATTGTATGTGCTTTTGTGCCCATATAATGTGACACACATGAGGGTGATTATAATTAAAATCACTTATGCATGCTTTTCATACACACTAAAACAAAAAACCAAAATAAAAATACACAGATATTAAGAGAGACATTGGGCCACATAGAATAGTAAATATTGTAAATAAAACTAAAAGGAGGGCGGCAAATCTGTGTTTAAACTGCCATAAGTATAAGAAAATCTCTTCATTTTCCTTATAAATACACATTTTTAAAGCATTGGCCTACATGTCTTATTTATACCAAAAAAAAATAAGGATCAGATTCTTTTAAACTGAAAAGTAATAGTTTTTCCTTTGCTCTTTACTGGCTTTGATGCCTTTAAGTTGATGTTTTTTGCAACCACCACCAGTCGTTTGTTATATAAGCAATTTGGTCTTTTAACTTAATATAAAAGAAAATAAGGAAATATTAAAAATGAAAATCTGGCAGCAGGATATTTTCTGTGTTAACTCATTGGCCGTCACATTATAGAGAAGGATACCCTTGATGCACTCCTCATGTAATTTAAATTTTACATATGCAAAAAAAGTATAAGCCTTGAACTTCAGAATCACAATCTATACACATAATGATATAGTAACTCATTTCCTATCTGTCTGCTTTCGTTTTTTGTGTTCGCATCACGTAAAAGCTACTGCATGGATTTTAACAAAATTTTGTGAGGAGGTATCTTAGTATCCTGATTCCAATATAGGCTACTCTTTGCTCCGCAAAAATATCTTATTTCTAAGAGAAAGTGGAGAAAAATCAGTTAAAGTACGCCGATTTTTTTTACCAATTTAAGGGTACTGCATACTTTCAGGAATCTTTTATTTTTGAAAGCGGGATATTTTAAATACGGTTGCGCAATAGATGTCGCTGTTTCAAAATAATGACAAAATATGAATTGAAAGCTGTATATTTTAAAGACGGTTGCGCAACAGATGGCGCTGTTTTCAAATAATGACAAAATATTAATTATTTACTGTCAAATAGACAATTGAACTAAATTTTTTTTTTTGATTTGTATTTTTACTTTGTGGAATTACATTGTTTTGAAAATATTTTAAACACCTCTTACAGAGCTTCACAATATTTTTAAAAAAATTTTTATATATAAATTTTAGAATTTTATCTAGAGATGGGAACCTTTAAATTTGGTGTTTATTACTTCCAAAGCAAAATCGAACGAAATATTGTCAGGACGCATACAACGTGAGTGGGCATAGCTAGTATTATATAATTTCTATACATTAGTCAGAAATGAATGGGTGCCTGTAGTTACTCTGACAGAATGCCGTATTGCCACAATGTCCGCGAACGTTATGTCATAAAGTCGAAATATTAAAAACTTTAGTTACGTTAAGAACACTCCTGTCCCCTGGAAGAACAACTAGTAACTTAATATTTTGACCTTATATACTACGGAAAATTCTTGACATATAGTGACACTATATCGTCAGAAAGTGTAGTTATTATAAACTACTGTCATTAGAACCTCTTAAATAAATCTCCAGCTAAAAGTTAAGTCTTTTTTGTCCACAGAAAAAAATATTTTTACCAATTAAAGGTTTTAATTGATTTCAGATTATAATCTAAATAAATATTTAATTGATTCAATTATTTGTTTAATTAGGATTTTTTTTGTTCTGTTTTAAACAAATATACGTTTGAATCAATTAAAAAATTAAATGAACTTTAATTGAAGACTAATTAAAACCTTTAATTGATGCAAGAAATTTTTTCTGTATGGTACTGCAAGTTATTTGTTGCTTATGTCTTTTAAATCTAGTAATAAATTAAGCCAATAACAGTGTCACAGTGTCAATGAACTTACGACATTTTCAAAAATATTACAAGATGCATGGATGTAAAGTAATGACATCCCAAACCAGAAGATTTATTTGAAGTAAAAAAAAAAAACAGTGAATATATTTAATGCATTGATTTTTATGCCATCTTACTGGCTTTTCTGTGTCATCATTTTTTTTTTCTCCTTTTTAAAAGAAATCTTTTTGATGACAACACTGCACAGTGGGGCAGGATCAAAATATTTTGCAAATAACTTAGTCATTTGTAAAGGGCTAGGCCGATTGATCACAAATGACTTGAATTTTGCTGCAAACTACGAGAAAAAATTAAAAAAAAAATTATTAAATATTTTGAAAATCTGGACCAGGGTACGGAAAATCAAATATCTAAATTTTAAACTGCTTATAACTCGCTCACTTTGAAAACAAAATTTATAGATAAAAGCCTCATTTTGTAGGTATTAACTAGGCCTTTAAGACCATGTAAAATTATATAAAAAATTATATAAAAAAATGTGGAGTGGCCTACACTCAACTTTAGTATACCCAATGGAAACAGATATTTTCATGGATATATTACATAAAGTATATAATTTCCCGATTATGCCCAAAATTTCCAAAGCTTTTTATCTCCATAATCCAAAGGCACATACTTAATTTCAATTTGATATGCCAAACGGTATGACCTGTTGAGCGTTTACACAATTTGGGAGTAAGTAAACTACCGCTTGCCACTTTCCGATTAACAACTCTTCATCTCTATATACCAAAGGGACATATTAAATTTCATTTTGATATTTCAAACGGTATAACCTGTACAAACTCCATAAAAATAGTGGCATACACACCCACCCACCCCCCTACCCACAGACATCATCGCTAAAATAACCAAAATTGATTCAGGAGATCTTAAAACGTATACATTCGTCGAAATCCTGACCTCGATTTTTTCATGATTCCTATATTTATACTGCGTATGGTAAAGTAAAAATTTAAGAAATTTTATAAAACAAATTGCAGTTGTGAGGTACCCATCTTTAAGACCACATAGCGCCACCCTTGGCAAGTGGATGATGTCCAGCTTCCAAATTTAATCTGAGATTCTCCTCTGCTATGCTCTTTTTAAATTATGAATCAATCGGCTTAGCCCTTTACAAATGGCTGTGTAATTTCCAAAATATTTTGATTCTGACCCACTGTGCACTGTAAAAAAAAGTGTAAAGGTTTACAAAATGTTTCCGTGCAAGCCATTCAAACGTAAAACATAAAGTATTTAAATAAGGGGTGTTTTCTTTCGTCAGGCATTAAAGTGCCATACGGTTGTTAAATCTGGCTACTCTATAATTATTTGTGCTGAGTTTGGTTTGTCATTTTATTAAAAATAGCGTAACGACGTTACAACGCCTGCAATTTTGAATCCAAAATTTTGGTTCATTTGGGGAATGTTTTAATGCAATATTTTATTTAGTGATAAGGCAAATTTTCTGTTTAATGGGCAGGTCCGTAATTAAAAATCGAGTGAAAGAAATTCACGAAAAATTCTCCAGGTACCGCTTTTTACTTTTTGATGCACTTTATGAGCCAGTGGAATCATTATTCATACCTGTTTAAAACTAAGGCCGGCAAGAACGTTTCTTTTACGGGCTAGCTATAGACAGCCAGGATTACCTATTATTTGGAGCCCGCCTCAATTGACTGATATATTTACTGATAACATATTTTGCCAACAGGTCAGCGTAACAAGAAAAGTAGTACCTCAAAATATCGACTGACTAAAAGAAATATTTTGCAAACGAGTTATTATTTCAACTCAAAATAAAACACCCTTTATGAAGAAATACACTAAATTTAAACAGAAATAAGTCCATGTTACAAAGGCGCAGTATTTTCCAGTGTTTTTATTCAGCGAAAGCAATAAAGAAAATAATAAATAAATAAAATCAAAAATTAATTTGAGTTCGTGAATACGACAAAGTGAGAATAATTAACACGTATTGAAGAGTTTGCTCTGTGTTTAAGAACTCTTTAAATAATTGTAAAAAATGGAAAAAAAGGAAAAATGGAAGAACAGAAAATAAGATTTATGAGAGGCTGTCCAAAAAATTGTAAAGAAGTAAAACAATTAATTATTTAAACAACTTTATATTGGTCGTAAATTTAATATGAAAATAAAAAGAGTATTTAACCTTTTTACATACAAAGTAAATATACTGAAGTCGCTTAACAGGATTAGCTAGAGGGGTCATAATTAGACCCTTTAATATTTACATCCCTTAAAGTAGGCAATAAATAATTTTAAATTCCACAAAATCAAAAGTATGCAATAAAAAATGTTTTTAAAAAATCTATTTTTGTCAGCAACCCACTTTTTATAAGAAATTGTAAAAAAAAAAATATTTTTAAAAATTAGAAACAAAAATTAATCAAAATGCTCAACTACGAGGGTTTATATGTTTTTGCAAAACCAGTACTAGGGATATAAAACAAAGTGTCTAAAGACAAGCTTCAAAAGCCATGCCAGCTGGCATATTTTTAGAATTTTTTTTTTTAACAATCAATTGATTTTGCTATTTTAAGAAAACAAATTAAAAATATTAAAATATAAAACAAAAAATATTATTATCTTAATTATTAGTTTTAAGCTATTAAGGCCTTAATAGCTTAACCTAATCTTTAACATAAAAAAAAAATAGTTTGATATTCTAACAATCACTTTTACTTGCAAAGTACAAGACCTAAAGAACTAAAAAATAATTTGCACTAAGTTCATGTCTCATTACATTAGCTTCTAAGATTATTTTCAATAATGCCAACAAATTTAAACATTATTATACATCTACATATCTAGCCTTTGCTGTAAATGGGACATATCTACATATAAAAGATTTTCACAGGAGATGAAAAAAAAATATTTACATTGCAGAAAATAAAGCACTAAATAAAACATCAAGAAAAACTAGTCATTTTAAATATAATTTAAATATAATTTCTGCTCGCCCCTAAAATAGGCAATATATTTTTTAAATATCTTAGGCATCAGAAGTATGCTTTTAAATTTGTTAAGGACAATTGAAAATGCATTTTTATTCGTCAAAATAAAAAACACACTTTGCAAGAATGAAAATATAAATAATAAAAATAATTTTTAATGTAAAAGACAAGAAAATTAAAAATAAATAAATTTAATTCAATCTTATAAAAAAAATAAAATGCATCAAATTTCTAAATGCCCGTTAATTTTAAATGTGATGTATATTTACAGCACTTTGAAGACTAAAAAAAAAAATTGTAAAAAGACTATAAAATACATACAAAGCAAAGAATATATAAAAGATATCTACAGTAGATAAAACAGAATGGAGAGAATAATCATTAAAAAGACTTAATGTTGTTGCTTGCGGTGTTAATATATTAAAGTCAGAGATTAAGAGCTGTAAAAACCATAAAAAGAAAAACTAATTATTTTGCTATATACATTTTTAATCCGTAAATATAAAATTTTATTTTCTTTCCCCCTTAAAGTAGGCAATAAATTGTTTAAGATTTTAAGGCATTAAAAATATATGCTTTGAAATTGGTAAACAATAATTGAAAATATATTTTTAAAAGAAAATATATTATATACAGATTTTTTATTAGAATTCGCATACAATTTTTGTACCCTTCACGACAGGTGATAAGTTTGTCATTCCGTGTGTAATTTTTACAATATTCATTTCCGACCCCATAAAGTTTATATATTCTGCATCCTTATACATAAAAAAGTTGATTAAGCGATGTCCATCTGTTTGTTTATCCGTCTGTCCTTCTGTCCGTTGTCGCGTGGAAATGTCATTTGCCAGGGCGCCACACGAGGTACAGATGTGTTCAAGATTAACGTGGGCTCCTGCCACGGTGGCTTTATCCCACGGTGCTCTTAACACCGAGTGAAATAAAGACGTAGATTAGCGCCCCCATTGTGTAGTATAACAACACTTTACTATTGCCACCAATCGCAATTTGTGTGTATACAGTCACAATGAGTAGCAATTTATACAATATGGCAAGCCTTTCCAAGGCAAGCCTAGATCCATAGGGGACCTCACCAATAACGGGTCACAGAGAGGATAGGCTCTCTGTAGGGCCACCGATTCCCGTGGTACCAGTCCTTTGGGCACTGGTCAGGCCTCGAAGAGGACCCGTGTTAAAACAACAGACCTTTTCTTCCAGATTTAGGCTCTAGGAACCCTAGCGTCTGGTGCCCCTATTTTCCCCGAGTGAACCGCGTCAAAGCATTTGCTATTACTGCAGTGACAATTGGAACCCCCGGGGGTACCACACGAGGTACAGAAAATTTAAGCCCACCAAGCTGCCAGGCATAGTTTCGAAAATTTTCGGATTGCAATTCAGTAACATTAGACATTTCCATTGGAAGCTGCGGACAAAAAACCATGCCCACCTATATTTTTTCACTTGTTTTAGTTTTTTTTCGGTTATAATGATTCTATTTTGTTTATTTTTTTTTAATTAATACTATACACGACAGGTTTAATATGAGAAAAATTTTTTAAAGGATTTTTTGATTTAGGCTCACCGTTTTAACGCAGTATAGAATGCAGGAAGGTTCTGATTTTTACTAAACTTTTTAAACAAAATTTAAAAAAAAATTACAAATAATTTTCAAAAAAATTTTCGAAAAAATGTTACAGAAAATTTAAAAAAATAACAAAAAAAGTTTTTACAATAAAGTAAAAACAATTTAAAAAAAAATTCAAAAAAATTTTACTAAAAGTTAAAAAAAAATTACAAAAAATATTTCAAAAAATTATATAAATAATTTTTACAAAAAAAACTATCAAATAAAAATTTACCAACAATTTTCTATAAAATACTTACAACAAAATTTTCTATAAAATGAAAAAAAAAAGTTCTATAAAATATTTACAAAAAAATTTTCTATAAATTTTTACAAAAAAATTTTCTATAAATTTTTACAAAAAAAATTTTCATAAAATATTTACAAATTTCTATAAAATTTTTACAAAAATAATTTTCTGTAAAATTTTTACTAAAACAATTTTCTGTAAAATTTTTACTAAAACAATTTTCTGTAAAATTTTTAAAAAAATAATACTCTATGAAATTTGTACAAAAAAAACATTCATTCATATGAAGTTTGAAGTCAAGCTTAAGTTCGTTTTATTCTCTCTAAAAAAGAATAAATTAAAGGACGATTGATAATTGAATACTTGTATTTTCTTGTATTCTTTTATCTAAGTTTGGTTGCTTCTAATTTAATTTAATAATTTTTAAAAAAAGTTTTAAAAATCGCCAAAAATCTGAATTTTTAATTTTTATGCTGTATTTAATAGGCTATAAACTGTGTGCAAGATTCCAATTTCTTGGTATTCTTAATTATATTTAAATAGACTGCAGATCTGGAATTGCAGAAAATATAGTCAAATAATGAATTTTCTTATTGAATTTTAAATTTTCTTTCAGAATTTTTGTAAGCCATAATTTGCTAAAAAGTGTTTCTTCTTTAATATTGATGCTGTAATTTGGGTACTAAAATAGTTCGAAGATAACTACAACATACAAATTTAATAAATAAATCTTTAAATAAAACTTAAAATTTTTTAAAATTCAAAACATAAGTTCTAAGCTTCTTAACATAAGTTTAAACTTAAAATTAAACACGTTTCACATACTTTTCCATTCTCTGCAGCCTTCAGCTGAATTTTATCTGTGTAAATTTTCTATTTATTGATTTAAATACTTTCTTCAGTTTTACAAAATTTATTTAAAAACCTGATTCTTAATGAATTTAATTTAATAGGATTTATTTCATTTCTATAGAATTTCTTTTTACTGAAATGTTAACAATTTACATTATTTGCTTTTTAGTTAATGAATAATGAATATTTTAAATCACACAAACATCTGTAATATAATTAATATCTAGACATTTCAAAGCAATTATATATAAGTGATTATTTAACAAACATCAAATTAAAAAAATAAATGTATGTATGCATATATATATATATAAATTACAAATTATTTACTATTGCTTTATTTTCATATTTCCTGCCTTAAAATAGGCAACAAATATATATTTTAATTTCCGCCTTTAAATAGGCTACACATTTTTAATATAAAATAAATTGAATTTGTCTTCGAAATGAAAGAGATAAATCTTTTTTTACGGTTTTTACATTTCTTTGCCATTCACTTCTTAACAGCTGTGTCACCTTTATTTTTTTATTTTTTCTCCTTTTGAAAATAATCAAAACGACATTAATAATAACCACAAATAAATAGTTGGTTCAAATCATTTTTAAAAAATAATATCGCGTCATTTGTTATCTTGATTGGCTTACTAATATTTTTGACAATATTTTACACTTTTTTAATGTTTCAAGACACTTAGTGAATCCAAGCGATTTGTGAGCAATAAAAATCGTATTTCAAGTATTCTATTACATCAACTAAAAGCTTAAAAAAGGTGTAAGAAAATAAAAATAACTCGAACCATCACCGCTTAAAGTAAATCTTACGAAAATACTATAAAAGGGAATCTTTATAAAGTTGCATTACTGCTGTTGTTGTACGTAGAGAAGCCATTAGAGCAACGGAAATGAGGTCAGTTGCTTGCGACAAATTGTGCTGAGGAAAAGTTTAAAAATAAGAAATAAATGACTTGAGATTTCCAGTAAATTTTACTTTGGCTACTTTTATTCAACAAATATTAAAATTGAATATATTTTTTTTTTAATTAGACACCTTTAGTAAATAGACTAGCAAAATGCGTTCTACACACACTTTCCAACTCATACATGTACATACATCATTGCCATTTTCTTCTGGTGTAAGAAACACTTTTATGAGTCCAAAAACTATTTAAATAAAACTTCAATTTATTTATGCCGAATTTTATATACCCTTTGTTATGTTTCCCAATTTCACAATAATATACAATCGGTTATTACTTTTAAGATTTTCAATTTTATTATTACAACTAAGATAAACATATAGAATTTTTTTTGTAACAATTTTATCGAATATTTTTTTGTAAAATTTGTATCGAAAAATGTTTGTAAAAATCTTATAGGAATTTTTTTGTAAAAATTTTATGGGAAATTCTTTGTAAAATTTTATAGAAAATTTTTTGTAAATCTTTTATTGAAAATTTTTTGTAAAAACTTTTTCTATAACTTTTGGTAATAATTTGATCAAAAATTTTTTGTAAAATTTTATACAAAATTCTTTGTAAAACTTTATAAAAAATTTTTTCTAAAACTTTATAGAAAATTTTTTGTTGAACATTTTTTGTAATTGTTGAAAATGTTTTGTAAATCTTTTGTTGAAAATTTTTTGTAAATCTTTTGTTGAAAATTTGTTGTAAATCTTTTGTTGAAAATTTTTTGTAAATCTTTTGTTGAAAATTTTTTGTAAATCTTTTGTTGAAAATTTTTTGTAAAATTTTATAGAAAATTTTTTGTAAAATTTTATAGAAAATTTTTTGTAAATCTTTTGTTGAAAATTTTTTGCAAATCTTTTGTTGAAATTTTTTTGTAAAAACTTTATAATTTTGGTAACAATTTTATCGATAATTTTTAGTAAAAATTTTATCAAAATTTTCTGTAAGAATTTTATTGGAAACTTTTTGTAAAAATTTTATCGAAATTTTTTTTTTAATTTTATCGAAAATGTTTTCTAAAAATTTTACCGAAGATGTTTTCTAAAAATTTTATCGAAAATTTTTTTAAAGTTTATCGAAAATTTTTTGTAAAAATGTTATCGAACATTTTTTGTAAAATTTTATGGAATTTTTTTTTGGAAATTTTATAAAAAAATTTTTGGAAAATTTTTTGTAATAATTTTATCCAAATATTTTGTCTAAACTTTTTCGATAATTTTTGATAATAATTTTATCGATAATTCTGGTGCCTTGGCAAAGTTGATTTCAACCCGAAAACAGACGGCCAGACGGGCATCGCTTAATCAACTACTCTATGTATAAGGGTTCAGAATATATGTATATACTTTATAAGTTATAGATATATACCCTTTCCACCTGTAGTTTTTGTGACTCCTAAAATTATGCAATACAAATATTTCATGACGTAAACTTATCGGATAAATGTACACAGAATCCGGTGACCATTTGTGCATAAAACGTTTAATAATGGGATAAAAAAAGTAATTTTAATTTCTAATTTGATTTGATAATACAAATTTTAAAAATATATCTATTCCCATTTTAACTACAACTAACCCTCTATTAGTTGCATAAAGACAGACAACAATTGAAATCACGCCAAATAATAGAAATAAAATAGAAAATAAATATATATGTATGTGTTTCAAACGTTATGCATTTCACCAAACTGTCAGGGTTATAATATCAAATATATTTTTTATTTTTGACCTCCATCCACCCGCCAAAGAAAAAGTCCTAATACAAACGAAGGGAGAGAAGAAAATGCAAGTGAACAAGAAAGAGATGATGCTTAAGATTTTATCTGCGATTTTAATAGCAGTTGTTCGCTTTTTAATGCTTTAAGCAGGAAAAACTTTAGAAGGTAAAGAATTGTGTCAAATTGAAAATAGTGAACGCAGATGGTGTTTTCTCTCTAAAACCAGATGGCAAATTGCGAAAAGATTACCTTTTTGTCATTGTAAGATTATGAAATGCTGTGCATTTGAAAACAAATGGAGGGAATAAAGCTTTTGCGGTTTCAATCAAATGCTTAAATGCACAAAATTAATTTTTAATAATAATTTTAAATGGCTGTAAAAGCCAGCAGACAAAATGATAAGAAATCGTCGTTGGGTAATTAATGACTTAAGAGGAGTAGTGAAAATATTTCACTGGAAATTGTAATGACAACAACAGCAAGCGCCATTTGCGAAATGAATTATTTTTTATTTAAAGTTTTTTACCTAAATGCGAGGGTAGTTTGATAATTTAAGGACTAATTAGATACAAGAAATTTTTTCAACTAAAATAGCCATTATGCTCTGTATATTTAGTCCAGTGTGCTTCTAGTCTTTTCTATTCTCTCCAAATAATAAACTTTCTTAAGGCCTTTAAAAAATTTCTTTGATTCAATGATGACCTCTTACCACCCAACTATTCCTTCTAATTCGTTCAAAGGGAATAGTGGCTAAATATGGAAGGTAAGCTAGATTATATTGGTAGTCCAATTCAAGGATTTTTACCATAGTTACTATATATGTTAGCAGCCGTTCTTTGTCTTGCTTGCTTTTCAATCGCGGAAATATTGTGTCATTTCCTGGCGTGACGTTTGGACGACCTGAAGTTTGGACGACATTTGTGCTGGTACCACCATAATGGAACTCATTTGATTGATTGAAATTGATAGTGCGGAGCCCTCATAATATTTATCAATTCTTTCGTTTGTTTCGATGATGTTTTCTTATTACGTTTTCGTCTGCTTTCAATTGCCATCGAAAACAAAATTCGACAGTAGTCCAGAAAGAAATAACAGTTACCAGGATTATTACCGCATTGAAAGTTACTGCGTTGAAAATTAAAAAGTCACGGAATCATCCATGAATAATCTTATATAAAATTATTTCGTACGTTTGCTTGCTTAAAACAAATTGAATCCTACACCAGCAGACTGCCCTTCTAGAAATTTTCAGTATAACATACTCGCTTTCTGACTATAATTTGTTTCTAGCTTCAAGTGCAGCAGTATGGGCTTCCAAATTTATTAAATATAATTTTATTAGTGTGCTACTTAGCTAAAAAACAAATGGGCAGAATAAGCAGTGGGCGTGGCCACTTTTATGCAAAGAATTTTTTAATAATCGTCATGTATCTGAAAAACTATGGCAATTGATATCTTCAAACTTTATTTTAGCATTTTATACCAAAATACTTACCAGGTCCAAAAAGAAATCAAAAATGGTATCAAAAGGTGTGGCACCTTCCCTAAAAAATACTTATTATCATTCTAGCTACACACGGTGCGTATCACTACTCCTAGCTAATATCAAATTTAGAGAGTGTCATAATATTGCAGTTATCTAGGACAATTACTTTGCATGGAAGATACCCGGCCCTCCCGTGTCAATCACCAATTTTTTCTTAAAATTTAACCTTATTTTAGAGAAAAAACTTTTAACACTATCTATTATAGTTTGTTAGGTTCACGACAATAATTTTTGACTTTTAGCGGTACGACGCCCACTATTCCAACCCTAGCTGGGTTTTTCCTTCGATGGAGCTTAGACGTATATAATTTCAATTTACAGTAAGGGAGTTCTATACTTCCGATCCAGAGGATTTTTTTTTGTGCGGCAAAATTTCAACACTCTACCTAAGGTACTTCTTTTTTGTATGGAAATTACCACGCTCCAATTCCGTGCGCAATACTTTTTACCCAGAAAATTTAACGTGTAAAATTGGAATTATTTTGAAAATCAAGGAAACAGTTTAGTTTTATAAAAAATTATCCATATTAAAGTGAGTTTTTACTAAATAAGTGCCAAAGTTTTTTTATTAACTGGCCAATAAAATATTATTTATGTTTATATATATATTTCCTAGCATACTTTTAGGCCTTATATAATGCAAATTCTATAATTAATAGCATACATTACAGATAAAAATTTTATATTGCCTACTTTTAGGATAAGGAAGCCTAATATTTTGTTCTTTCTCTTTTTTATGTTTTTAAACAAAATTTATAACATTTATCATGTTTCAAAATATTTGTTATTAATTTTTTTTTTTTTGTTAAAGCAGCTGCTGTGTTAACATCATCTGATGTACCACTTGAAATGTTAAGACGTTTGTGTTACATAAATGTCTGTTAAAAATCTAAACAAAAGCAATTTAAATGAAATTTTTCTAATACAACAATACGAAAATTTACATATTTCATTTTGGAAATTTAGAGTAAGTCTTCTGTTTGCCAAACAAAAAAAAAAATAAATAAATGTACACTCACACATGCATATCCTTAGCCACAATATTAGTAAAAGTCCTTAAGAAATATATTTTTGTATTAAAAAATCTATACACAGCATCTCAGAACTAGATTGACACTACTAGCATAAAGAAGAAAAACAGAGAAAATACAACAACAACAACAACACAAATAAAATGTTTTGCTTTTTTCCACACAGCTAAAAAAGGACACAACAAAAACTGCCAGCAAACATAATGTGATACATACACACTAACTTAAACTCCTAGGGAATACATAAAACCTAAAAAAGTAGATGTCAGCTTCATATGTACAATAAAAAAATATAAATGTTGTCATAATAAATAAATAAATAAAAATTAAAAACCTTAATGCTCTGAAAGTCATGAGAGCACCAAGAATACAATACAATAAATATTTCACCAACATCGTTACGTGCTCACCGATTCCCTCCTCCTAAGCGAAAGTAAAAAATGTGTATTTGACAAGAAAACAAAAACAGACTTCTGTCTGTGTGTGCGTGTGTATTGGGTGTTTGATTGGGGCACCATGAGAAACTGTAAATGTATGTATATCGCCATTATGCTTGGGCTAGAGAAAGTATTTACAGATTTATTTAAGACTTAAGTACTGCCGGTTGCTCCAGTAACCGACAAATGTTTGACGCCAGCCAAGAAAGTAGAAAAAACACCAACAAACACTCGCACATATAGAGAAAATATATTAAACTTGTGATATGAGTTGTTTTAGCAGTAACAAAAACTATGGAGAATCGAAACAAATATATAAAAAAAAAATTTAAATAAATTAAATTTTTTTCTTTTCTTAAATTAAAATAATTTACCTGTAAGTATGGTATCCTACTAACTTGACTAAAATATAAACAAGACTAATATAGTGATCTGTGTTGTATAGTATATATTCCAAACTGCAAACAAATTTAAGTCTAAGTTGACCACTTAAATAACTCTGCCGAATTAACTTTATATTAAGATGCACATACTGAATTAGAATAGTGGGAGTAATACCTCCCACACAAAGTAAACAATTATTATGGCGAGCATCGGAAACTGTAATAGTTATAGTCATGAAATTATGTACTAGTAACCCCGATATTAATGTACATAGTCTAGAAAAAGACTAGACTTATTTTAACAGTGGGCGTGGCACATGCTATACAAAGTGAAAAATTATTATTGTGTACCTAGAGAGAGAGTCTTGAAGTTTTGCCTTTTATTATTTATTTATTTAGTCTATAGTTGTAATCCTTACGGACTATAACAAGTATTTTTCCTTAAAACCAGGGTTCAGAATTCTTCATTTATGAGTACTGAAATTTTAACATTTATAAAATTTCTCATAAATGAGATTTCTAAAATTTTTTATTTTTTTCCACGGTCGTAAATGAAAAACTAAAACTGGTCTGCCTACGATCACACATGAATGAGTGTAACTGTTTGTTTTTCAACATACGATGAACGGTGAAAAACGAAGAATATGCTTATTATTCATATGTGATAAGTAATGAATTAGCTCATTCTAATTAATGCTCATTTCCATAAATCTTTTTATTTTTTTTATTTATGAAGTGTATTCATTTATGAGTGTTCATTTATAAAATTTCTCATAAATGAGATTTCTGAAACACTTTATTACTGCATAAGTCGACAGTTGCATATTACAAAATATGTGCATATACATACACACATATACAGACATATACATATACAGACATATACAGACATATTTTATAGAGGTATAGAACTTTAAGTTGGCATTACTTTTCAAGATGGCGACCGATTTAACAGCTGTCAAGTGATTTATTCTCAAATTGGTTTAGCAATTCATCATGAATAGACTTAGGCCTAAACAACGCTTGCAAATAGTGCAATTTTATTTCGAAAATAATGGTTCTTTGCGGAAAACGTATCGCGCACTACGTCAATTTTATCGTCGACAAAATCGTCCATCAGAACAGTTAATTCGATTAACCATGGAACATATTCGCACCACGTTAACTCTTATTGATAACCTGCATCCCCAGAGACGCCGGACGATGCGTACAGAAGAAGCTATTGCTGCTGTAGAGCGTAGCATTGAGGAGGACCCGAATGAGTCCATCCGCCATCGAGCAAAGGAATTTGATCTGTGTCCATCCACTTTATGGAAGATTTTGCGGAAGAATCTTGGTTTGCGTGCTTACAAAATCCAACTCGTGCAAGAATTGAAGCCAAACGATCATCAAGTAAGGCGTAGATTCGTCGAATGGGCCCATAACGAGATTACCGCTGTTCCCGATTTTCATAAGCGAATTTGGTTTAGCGATGAAGTGCACTTCTGGTTGAATGGCTACGTCAACAAACAAGACTGCCGCATTTGGAGTGAAGGTAATCCTCAAGTGTATGTCGAAACACCGTTAATCCAGAAAAACTGACTGTTTGTTGCGCTTTATGTGCTGGTGTAATCATTGGTCCGTACTTTTTCAAAAACGATGGTGGCCAGAACGTTACAGTCAGTGGTGATCGGTATAGAGCCATGATTACTAACTTTTTCATTCCTGAATTGAACAACCATGATGTCCAGGAGATGTGGTTTCAACACAGCTCGTGCCACAATAGATTTATTGAAAGACACGTTTGGTGACCGCCTAAATCATATTTAAAATGTAATGCCACAAGATTATCTTTCGGATAAATAAAATTCATGTCAATGAAATAATCCATCGTTGTTTTATTGCAACTTAAAGTTCTATACCTCTATAAAAAACACCCTTTATATTTATGCGAATGCGAACATTTTTCTACGATCTTCTCATTTATGTAAATTCTCATATTTGAGCACTTGAGTAAACAAATTTTTTTTTTTTTCTGTGTAGACCGTCGTCACTGGCTGTTGTTTTGTTAAGTTTAGCGTGCGCTTTCGATGTAAAGATCATTTTCAAGCCGCATTTTAAATAGTACTGGAGAGTTAGTATTACCTGTTTTAGTATTTTAAAGGCTTCATATGATGGACTATAGTCTAAATATATGGTAGACTATAGTCTGAAGATAAAACTAAAAAGTGCACAGTGGCTTAACTTTCTAATGGACAAAAAAATAGTGTTATAGACTAGACCTAAGGCTGCTTTACAGATACATTAGGGGCTGGATTAAAGACTGGACTTGGGAGAGAGATGGGCTTAGGCTTCTTTATAGATACATTACAATCAAACCTATCTCGAATAATTATTAAGTCACTATCGTGAATGATTCCAATAACAATTTTACTTGTATTTTACGGTAGAAATCATTCACGATAGAATTTTTGGAAGTTTTTACATGAGAATAATTATTCGCCATAGGGGTAAATAAGCAATTATTTTACTTTTTGAATGACATGTCACAATGAAAAATTTTTAGATTTTGTAATTGTTGTGGAACTGCCAGCACATTTTATATAAAATCATAAAAACTCGCGTCCAATACGACTGGTAAAAGAAATCCAATTTTAGTTCTTTCACCTTCAAGTCTTTTTAAAGTTTTTAAACAACTGTAAGTATAACGGTAGCTTTTAGTGAAATAAAAGTTTCCCTGAAAGATCCCCAACTTATTGAAGACAACTAAATATTTTATTGTAGTTGAATAAATTATTTATTTAGGCTTAAGTTCTTAATTATAAAGAGATAAAGAAAAATTAGACACCAGCAGAGCAGAATGCATTTTCTAGGCAGCTACGTCCGTTATCAGTACTCTTGGTATCTATCTACCTGGTAGTTTCAATTGTTATTAATTTTTTATTTAAACAAACTTATCAAAGAAATAGAATATGACGGACGTAGCTGTCTAGAAAATGCATTCTGCTCTGCTCGTATCTAATTTTTCTTTATCTCTTTATAATTAAAAACTTAAGCCTAAATAAATAATTTATTCATTTAAAAATAGTTCAAATAAAATACATATTATTTTATTTTATTTTATTTTATTTTACTTTATTTTATTTTATTTTATTTTTAAATCATTGTTGTAATTTCTTAATAAAGTTTTTTTTCTTTTGAACGTCTTTTTAAATTGTCAGTTATTTTCTTAAAAATGTTTATGTTTCTTTTAGTTATTTTCCTCGTTTTATGTTTTAAACATTTGTCATGGCCATGCCTGAAAGTATGCTTTTTATTCTTATTGTTTTTCAATGTTCACTTTAAAATTTTACTGTCAATAGAGCGTTTAACACATACCACCCTCACACAGAGAAGAGTAGGACACAAACAACTCAAACAGCACCACCAACGTCGCGACGTTAGTGACAAAAGCAACAAATAACACAAAAAATCTTCATCTACTTCAAATTCATGTTGAGAAACAAACACAAACACAAGATAAAGCAAAAGTTTTCAATTGAGAAAGAAACAAAGAAAAGTAAAATTAAAAAAGGAAAGAAAAGAAAAGAAAAGAAATGCTGCCAACATCGCAAAAGAGTCATTCATCATTTTAAATTGTGGTGGTTCCTTACTCGTTCCCTGCTTTCTTGGCTATAGCCGGTTCCTTCTTTTGTTGTTTGTTTGTTAAATAATATTTTTAATTTATATTGTAAATAAAATAAGTCTAAACAGAAAATGCCAATGGTTCCTACAACTTTATCAATTATGTATCATTGCGTTTAAAAAAAAATAAAATAAAAGCAGTTTAAGAACTTAAAAAGGGATTTATTTTTTGTTGGGTGTTAAGCTATGGAGGAGGTATAAAAGGAAATTAATTTTTAAGTTTATTTCTCTTACGAAATAATGAGAGCATTATATACTCAAGTATATTTTTGAAATATAAATAAAGATTTCTTAAGAAATATTTTACTTTGCAGAAAAAATTAAAGGTCACTGCTTTCAAGTTCTTTCAAATGGAAAATTCATAAATTTATATTCATTTTTTTTTTTTTGTAAAAATAAATTAAATTTACAAAATCTAGTCATCTAAATTAACACTTTACTAATGTTGGAAAATTCGAAGTCAAGTTCGAAAATTCGAAGTCAAGTTCGAAAATTCGAAGTTAAGTTCGAATAGTAACTAAAATATTCGAAATTAAAATTGTCTAATATGCATACTTTATAACTTTATTATTTTGCTATTTTATAAAAAAAAAGTACCTAAGTTTTTGTGCCCATTCTGCCATAAAAATATATTTTTCTAAAAATCAAAAGTAAATTCGAATTCTTGAACATTCCACTCAATTGTGGAACAAGATTAACGTCGGCCTAACCTCACGGTGGTCTTACCACCAAGTGAAACTTAGGCGTAGACTAGCGCCCCCATTGTGTAGTATAACAACACTTTACGATTGCGACTTATTTTCCCCGAGTGAATCTCGTCAAAGCATTTGCCATTCCTGCAGTGACAATTGGAACCCCCGGGGGAACATTCCACTCAATAACATTTGTCACTATGGCATCGTTCACCGGTATGGGATCGGTTCACACAGCTTTACTGCTTTAGCTAAGTTAAGATAAGCTTCCGCTGAGCTAAGAGTTTTCAGAAAGTTTTAGTCTGCTTTGTCTTCGGCAGAATCTATAAAGATGACAGCTGATAATTTTCATTACTGGTGATACTCCACGTTTATCTTAGAACGGTAACATAGTTTGTTTAATATATTGCGTTGTGGAGTTTTTGTATATCAAATCTCTTCTTCGAGATGTTCTTTGGTTTTATGGCTGCAACTTTCAATTATACGATTCCAACTAGCAAATGGTGATCGCTGTTGTAGTCTGCTCTTATTTTATTTAGGACATGCGAGAGATATTGTCGCCAGGTTTTGCTTATAGCAATGAAATTTATATGGTTTGTAATAACCATTTGGCCTTGTGTACACTTTAGTGAGTAGTAGTTGACCATTCTCTCATCGTGTGGTTTCCCTTGACACTCTCCCCGTTGATGTTGGCTAAGCTAAGCATTGAAATCCATCATTAATGTCATGATATCTCCTCTGTAAGTTGATGTTTTTACAGTCGCTAAGCTGCTATAGAAATCTTCGTTTGTACCATTTATGCTGTTTCTATGGGGCGTACGTAGCATTGTATAAAAGTAATATTTCGGTCTTTGGTTCTGGATCTGGTGGTAATTCTTCGATAATAGAAGAGTCTCCATTCGATGAGTGCATTATATGCGTTTCTGGAGAGTAGGAAGCCTACTCCACTAGTTAAGGGCTGAGCTCTCGCGAGCTCTCCGAAATACTGCAATTTGTTCCCGCCTGCTAACTTAAACTCGTCCGATTCAGGTCATCTAGTCTCAGCTAGGCCTATGAAAAGAATATTACAGCTCTACATTTCTTTACATAGTGCAACCAGTTTTGCAGGTTCTAAGAATGATTGCATGTTCCAGAATCCAAATCGTGTCTTTTGTTTGTAGCTATAGATCGTCTTCAAGTTAATCGGTTGATTTTCATTTTCATTGCCAGATATAATTTACTTTTTTAATTTTATTTAATAAGTTCGAATTTTTAAACGATTTAAAATATTCAAAATACTTCGAATTTTTAATTAAAATTTAAATTTTATAAAATCAAGGTCTTAAAATCAATATTAAGCTAATATTCGAAATTTCGAAAATTAGTTCGAATTTTCGAACATAACTAAAAAAGTACGCTGCTAAATTAAATGTTAAAAAATACTTAAAAATTTATAGTTTAGCAATTTTTTTAATGAAATTTAAACTTTAAAACTGATTTTTATTCTAAATTTTAAAAATTAAATATCAAATTTATAAAAATAAAATATCTAAACTAAATTGCTTTAATAAACGTTTATGAAATCAAATGTAACCTTATGAATACAAGTATAAAACCAAAAAATAATTTTATTTTTTGAAAATTTTTAATTATTACAATAGGCCTGTTCAGTAACTATAACAAAATATAATTAAAATATTTAAAAATAAATATAATTGAATATTTAAAATTTTATTAGTCGAACTATTTATGTATTACATACTATGAAATTTATAGTCAAGAAAGAAAAATTGGCAAAATTTAATTTTTAGACACCAGCAGGAGTGGAATGCACATTTTCTAGATAGCCACGTCCGTCATCAGCACTCTTGTATCTATCTACTTAGGGTAGTGTTTTAGTTGTAAGACTAATTTTTCTTTAATATGTTCACCTAATTTGTAATTTAATTAATTCTTTCTTAGAGAGAATAAAAACGAACTTAAGCTTGACTATAAATTTCCAAAAAAATTTATTTTTATAGAAACAAATTTTTTTTAAAATTTATTACACAAAAAAATATTTTCGCCAATTAAAGGTTTTAATTGGTTTCAGAACAAATTTTAATTGAATAATAAATTTATTCAGTAAATTGTTTAATTGGGATTTTTTTTTTGTTCTGTTAAATTAAAAAATTAATTGAAATTAAATTTAAAACTGATTAAAACCTTTTATTGGTGAAAAAAATTGTTCTGTGTTTGTAAAATCATTTAAAGTTGGAGCCATTTGTGAGCGCAATTGACAAGAAAAATGTACCTAAGAAGTGTTTTAATGATATGGTCATTTAGCTTTAAAGGCAACAAGATATCAAACTATATCTTTTCATTATCTGCTTTTAAAATATCAATAATATTAAATTTTAATATCAAGTTGTTTTTCGCTTTTTTTATTAAAGAAACCAAACTACGTGCAAAGACAGCAAGAAAAAAAGCTTTAAGGAACAAACAGCATTGTTTGAAATCTATGAACTTATCTCATTTTCAAGTACGATGACGAGAGAGCAAATGAAAAGTGTAAAAAGAGTAAGTCTTTGCTGTAAGTGTTTCCTATAAACGTTTATATATACTTTTTTTATAACTCATTTTATCCTTAAAAAAATGAATGTAGGTCAAGCATAGAAAGGAATTAATGGGTGTTTGTGGGTAGGCGTGAACACTTGATATACTTAACATTCTTCCTATTATTGTACTCCTTTAGCTTTTGTCAGTATCACTTTCTGCTTTATTTAAATATAAGACTAAGTAAAACGCAGCATCCTTAGTTATGTTGCAAAAAGCAGGGCTCATAAACTTTTACAACAGTAACCAAACAACAGCAAATTGCAACATATTTATTTTAAATAAAGGTTTATGTTCAGATTTCACAAGCCATACATGAGTCATTTTTAGTGATTTAAAAGGACTAGGTTCAATAAAACAGGTTTTTAAATTAATATTAATAACGTGTGGCAAGGATAGTGGTTGTTTCACTATACATATAATGAAACAGTAACAGAACCATTTCTGTACATGAAATATTTTTTGAAAATTCTTTTGCTGTTGCAGTTAGTAATCGAAATGGAATACAAGACATCAATTTTTTGAAATTCTCTCTGTCTGTGTTCGCTTCAAGTAAAAACTACTGGATGAATTTTAATCATATTTCATGGAGAGGTACCTTGGTATCTTCGTTCAAATATAGGCTACGTTTTTCCGCAAAAAAATATTTTATTTACATGAGAAAATTGAGAAAAAGTAGTGAAAGTACGCAATTTTACCCATTCCATGATACCGAAAACTTGGCAGCACTTTTTTTTTTGTCAGCGAGAAATTTTTAACACTATTTACTCTGCAATGATTTTAGAATTTTATATAAATTATAGAATTTTATTTAAAGCCTATGTTCCTAATTAATTACCTAGGGAGGGGTACCTTTATACAAAATAAATAAATAAATAAATCATATCTGAAGCACTATAAAAGTAAGAGACTTAAAATCTAGTATGTACTGTTTTCTTCCCTTTTACATTGTGCAACTTTTGTCGCTGCAATTCTTAGTTAAATAACGAAAGGGGAGAGAGGACTAAAAAGGGGTATATACATATGCATGTATTATTTGTTTTGACCTCTCATTCGTAGCTATAATTTTGAAGTTTAAAATCTCAACAAATGTAAATTCTCCCTTACAAAATCCCATGAAAATCTTAATACTGAGTATTTCAGTGTCGAGTGGGCTTTAGCCTAGAATATAGAACAAGTACATAGAGTCAAGAAACTTAAACTTCGAATCGCCTTGGTTTTATGAAACGGTGTAAATGATAATTCACTCCATCTGATCTTCCTACCATTTATACCACCTATATCCAGTCTAAAATAAAATATAATTTTCATGTATGGACCGCGGCGGCGTTATAACGCCTATTTCCAAGAAACTGGTCTGCGTGCAAGCGTGGGTGGAGAAATTCATTGATGACAAAACGGTATCCAACTCTATGGGCTCACAGAAAAGTAGAACGTTATCAAATAATGTCAGGAAACTTGTTCATTAATAGCTCATCCATTGCTAATAGTTTGGCCAGGGAGGCGCACTGTGGATTACAAAGAGAATTCGTTTATTATCAATCTTAATCAATCTCAATCAATTAATAAGTTTTACTATCTCCGCAACAATGCATTGTATAAGCATGGGTCATGCCTTAAGTGCTGTTTCGGAAAAGAATTTTTAACTTAAAGTTAAAAAATTTGCCTTTAATTATGATGTTACATCTCTCAGTCCTCATATTTTTCATTTACTGAACATGATCCAAGGCAATTTTTATACAATTTTTTGTGTTCAAATATATGAAATACTTTCGTCTCTCCTTTCAAACATATTCATGCCAAGGAATGTTTGTTTGTGGGTTTTTCTACCTTGGTTATGTATGGTATATTGTAGTATATTTCCCTTTCTCTTTTACTCTTTTTCTCTCCCTCTCTCTCACTCTCTCACTGTACCCTTTTGTAGACAAGTGTTGCATCTCTAATCCTTTTACATCCATTTTATAGATATTTTCCTAAAGCTTCATTTATTTATTCATTTTTAAGTTAATTTATTACTTAACACATCTAAAGCATATGATTTTTCTATCCAGTAAATCTCACACTCTGTTAAAAATAACTTACACCCACACACATACATACACATACACAACCAATGACACACTCTAAATCACATTCTTTGGCAAGCAAAAGCAACAAAAAAAATACCTCAGACATGTGACCGAATAAACACAAATTTGTAAAAAAGAAAAAATCAAAAAGTTTATTTTGAAATAAACAAGAAACACAAAGTGAATGGATAAATGAGTGACTGAACGAATGAACGAATGAAGGTAGAAAATGCACTTAATGGGCTCTGAATTGGTTCTTGGTTTGGTGGCAGTCAGGTTTTTGGCCTATATTTTCTACAGTTATGCCTTTGTATTCTCTATTCAATGTAAATGGTTTATAGAGATTTAAAAAAAATGAAAAAGTATATGTGCATGAGTGTGTGTTTGTGTGCGTGTGTGTGTGTGTGAGTTTGTCATTCAATCTCACTTTGGGTAATACATGGTGTTAGTGGCAAGTAAGAGGTTGTGTTGTTAAAACACAATCTTTCGTTCAAGATGAATGACTTTTTGAGTGTTGTAAATGTTTCAGTACATGTCTACTACAACAATACACAGCAGGTTCCATTTGCCACCTACAACATACACACACCCACACATACAACACACGATTATAAAGGATTTTCGTTTTATAAAGGCAAATACAGCAAATAATCTTTCTTAATGTTAAATGTAGATACATTTTAAGCAATTTTATCTTGATTAAATATAATAGTTTGCAAAAAAATTCCAAGAAACAGACAAATGTAACAGATTGATGGAAGCAACTACACAAAAGACAGGTAGACAATATAGTTAAACAAGCAGATTGAAAGATGAACAGACAAATGGAAGAATCACAATCGCACAAATTGGTAGATAATGTGAATACTTAAAAAAGAAGAACAGAAAAAGGTAGACAGGCAAATTGCCACAAAGAAGGATAAGTCAAATATTAACATACAAGCAGACTTATTGACACTGCAGGAAACTTAATTTTTTAATATAAAATCAAAAAAATTTATTTATTTATTTAATTTATTACTTTCAAAAGGCCGTTTTTGACTTTTCGTCAAAAATCCAGTTTTTTTTACCAAAAAGTGAATTTTACCTCAAAGAGTTACATTTTTACCAAAAAGTCGATTTTTCACTTTTTCACCAAAAAGTCTAAAATTTAGTAAAAAGTCAGTTTTCACAAAAAAGACACCTTCGTTAAGAAAAAGGTGACTTTGTGTTAAAAAAGGTGCCTTTTTCATGAAGAAACTGTCTTTTTGATGAAAACTGTGACTTTTCAGTAAATAATGCTCCAAAAAGGAACCTTTTCCACCAAAAGGCACCTCTTTCAAAAAGAGAACTCTTTCTATAAAATATAATTCACGCTTTTCACCACAGTGAAGGGTATACCTTTGTCAAAACCCAACTAAGTTTTAAGAAAACGATTCTAAAAAGCATTGATTATACTCCCAACTTGAAAGTAAAGCTACCAATGAAATATCATAGTGCACTATCTACTAATGGTACCACACTGAAACCACCACCTCGTAACCAATTTTTGTCAGTTTGTAGTCAGTATCCTGATGTTGTATATGTGTTTAATGCATCTAGATGAATTTTAAAACAGAGATCTCATCTATTTAAAAATCAAAATCATTTTAAAAAAACATGTTACTCTATATATATTTTTAATATGTATTCAAATTATGTTATGTTACACTCATCATTTTCGTAGAAATATAGAATTTTTTTAATATTTCGAAAATCGTTTGTAGAAAGTTTTGCAAAAATTTTTTGTAAAAATATTTTTTTGAAAATTTTTTTCGAAAATTTTTCTGCAAAAATATGTTTTTTTAATGTTTTTAAAATTTTTTTTTAAAACTTTTTTGTAAATTTTTTATTAGATTTTTTTTTTACTGCTCGCGATCTAATATCTATTTAACAAAAAAAGCAAAAGAGAATCATTACAACCGCTGCCTCCAATTGAGTGGTCTGATGTTGCCGAATTTCAATAGCGAAATTTTGAAACTATGCCTGGCAGATAGGTGGGCTTAAATTTACTTTTTATATATTTTTTAAGTGATCACAGATTATTGACCTTTTGCCTGTGGGACGCTTAGTTTAGCTGACAAATGCGTTTTTAGTTTTTCATATAAAAATTTCAATTTTTCTGTAAAAAAATACCTTTTTAATAGATTTTTTAAGTGATCACTTTTGCCTGTAGGCTGGAAAATGCGTTTTTAGTTTTTCATATAAAAAATCTAATTTTTTAATAAAAAATCCCTTTTTTATATATTTTTTAATAAAAAATATAAAAAATCAAATTTTTCAAAGTCACTTTTAAACTAAACGTAGCTTTTTTCACCAAGAAGTCTCGTTTTTCATCAAAAAGTCAATTTTTCACCAAAAGTCACTTTTTCACCAAAAAGTCACTTTTTTATACCTAAAGTCACTTTTTCTATCAAAAAGTTATCAAATGCACTTTAACCAGGTGCCAGCATAAGGCGAAGCTAATTTTAAAGAGATTTTTTTTAATTTTCACCAAAAGTCCATTATTGACAACAAGTCCATATTTTTACCAAAAAATCCATTTCTTACCAAAAACTACATTTTTTCATCAAAAAGTTCACTTTTCACCAAAAAGTCAATTCAAGTCCATGTTATTACCAAAAAGTCAATATTATTACCAAAAAGTCTATTTTTTCATCAAAAAGACTCCTTTTTACGAAAAGTACCATTTTTACACCATTTAAGCACCAAAAAGTAACATATGACAAATTAAAAACGCATTTTCCAGCTAAACTAAGCGTTCTACAGGCAAAAGGACAATAATTTGTGATCACTTAAAACATCTATAAAGGGATTTTTTTATTAAAAATTTTGATTTTTTATATGAAAAACTAAAAACGCATTTTCCAGCTAAACTAAGCTTCCTACAGGCAAAAGGACAATAACACAGTGCAACGCGGAAAAAAATAACCATATACGGACACCACTACGTGATAAAAGACCAAAAAAAAAGACCCCTGTCTCCTAGGAATGATTCTTAACACCGTTTAGGTAGCGCTTAGGTAGCCGCAAAAGTGAAAAATTTCCCTAAACGGTGTTAAGAATCATTCCTAGGAAGTTCATATGTTCTAGAAAGTTGTTTATTGAGATCTTAGGTTCATTTTTGTAGTTGATTGTTTCCTTGAATTTTGAACCGTTTGCTACCTATGGACCTGAACAGGGGAAAAAAGGTAAAAAAGGATTTTGACCTTGAAGATGAAGTTTTTTTTGATTTTATATGTTCACAATTTTTGTTCTTTATGACAAGAGCTACAACTTTGCCTCAGAGAGTATATCAAAATTCCAAACGGTTTGCAAAATATGAGCTTGAGTAAATGATAATTTTTTTGCAAAAATGACATCGAGGCCCCACATCTTTGAGGGCCCATGAAAAAAAACCTGGAGGACTTTGGGCAAAACTGGGAGACAAAGGTCTTTTTTTTGGTCTTTTATGACGTAGTGGTGTCCGTATATGGTTACTTTGCAATGACTTAAAAAATTACACAGTGTGTAATCTGTGATCACTTTAAACATCTATAAAAAGGAATTTTTATTAAAAAATGCAATTTTGAATATAAAAAACTAAAAACGCATTTTCCTGCTAAAAAGCGTCCTACAGGCAATTTCAGTATATTTTTTGAGCAAAAAGTATGTTTTTACTATCAGCTAGAAAAATAAATTTTTAAGACAAATATTTTTTTTAACAAAAATGATATGTTCATTAAAAAATTGTTTTAACAAAGAAAAAACTTATTTATTCAAAAAAGAAAAAACACTTTTTCTCAAAATTAAAATATGCTTTATGTGTCTACGCTTAAATAAAAAAAAAATATAAAATTTCACTTTTCCGCAAAAAAATATATTTTTCACCAAATATTCTCCTTTTCACCTAAAATCATTTATTTCACATAAGTCACTTTTTAACCAACCCACCCAATATTTCATAATAAATTATTTTGTACGAGTAATAGTGATTAAGGCTCTCCTTTTAAAACATATTTCTTACGAAGAAACTGTGTCTAACACGCGTTTAAAGTTACCGTGAGTGTGTGTGTGTGTGTGTTTTTTTTTTTTCTTAAAAAAAAAGTTTTTTTGCTCCATTTATCTTAATACACAAGTATGTATTTGGATGCATAAATGTTTTTGTTTTTATTTTCCTCGTTTTATCAAAATAGGAAAAGTTTCTTGATTGTTTTTTGTTTCATCTCTCTGCTGTTGTTTTGTTGAAATTTGAGTGGTTTTGTAGCATGTCCTGCATACAAAATAGGTCGACAGACTCACTTTATAGCAGAGGGTTTAAGGAGCAACATGAAACCGTAAATTAAGATGACTTGGCAATGTTGTAGCACGAGTCTTAAGAAAATATGACTTGTCCAGTATCACACTTTAAATTGTGTAATGGAAAGACAACAAACTTTTCTTTTTTTCTCCAGGATACGAGTAATAACAAATTACATTGTTTATACCACACAATATTTAAGAATAATTATGTAAAATGACTTGAGTGTTGGAAAGAATATATATCTAGAGTCGTATAGCAAAGTAAAAGTGTGTTTGAGAAAAAGAAATAGATAAATTACTTTTAAAATGAGAAACTTTTAAAAGATCCTGGGGCAATTCTTTTAAAACACATAAATAACAGTATCTAGCAAACACTCACACATATCTACAAATATACTTATTATAGTCAATATATCAATGGTGGACGTTTTCTTTTTATTAAATAATTTTTTATAAAGGTGGCCATGCCTTTGACATTGAAAGCGTTGGGCATAGAAGAGTGAATTTTCTTAACACCTTTTAATCTTTCGATTATACTGGTCTACTCCCTATTGGCGAAAATGTTGTATCAAACTTACTTTTCATTATTTTTTCCTTAGACTCAGAATGAAGCTGCTACAGGTTACCCGGCTTAATTTATAGAAGGAAGCGGTATTTTTTTTTTTTTTTTTTTTGTAGTCTTTTACGTGGTCGTATAGCGATAGGTCGGACAACTGCGATAGCTTAGTTATTACGAATTTAATCTTAACAGATGACTATTTTTTTTCAAGAGTACCACTCAGGCAATTAATGCCTATATTAACTGTGTTACTTCCCTTGAAAAGGGATAGTAGTAGGTAAGTGAAAATAAGTGTGATAGTAAAGCTTCGCTTATGGCAACACTGCATTTGCATGTTATGATTATTTTTAGAACAGTTTTGCAGCGCCTCTGGTGTTATGTAGACATATTATGTTGAAGCTGGCATAGCCAATTTATAATAATTTTCTTCGCCGGAGATTTAGTGCTATGTGCTAATACTGGCGAAGGAGGGCGCTGTTATTATAAAGAGAAATTAATACATATCAGAAAAATTAATGTTGCCATGGCTGAGTTGATTGAACTCGTGACCATTGCTTAGTAGTCAACGTGCTAACCACTTAAGCTACAGTAACCTACAGCTATGTCAGCAAAATTCTCCTTTTTAGACACTCGAAGTTGACATGCCGGAGCAGTGATACCCATTACAGTAATTTTAAAACCCTTCACTACAGGTGGAAAGAGTATATATAAGTTTGTCAGTTCGTGTGTAATTTCTACAATATTCATTTTCGATCCCATAAAGTATGTATATATATTCTGGAACCTTATATATAGAGAAGTTAATTAAGCAATGACCGTCTGTCCTTCTGTGTTCGGGTTGAAATTAACTTTGCCAAGACACTAGAAAAGATACAGATAATTTAAGCCCAGCAATCTGCCAGCCATAGTTTCAAAAATGTTGCTATTACAATTCAGCAATATCAGACCATTCTATATGAGGCTGTGAGCACAAACCACGCCCACCTATATTTTTCACGTTGTTTTTATTTTTTTCGGTTGTTATAATTCTCTTTTGCTTTTTTTTTTTTTTGTTAAATAAATAATAGACTGCGACCAGTAGATCGCATAGAGTGCATATAGGGGACTAAAAACCCCCTGGGAGGGGCGATTTTCGTTTGTTTTAAAGTTGGTAGGGTTTTTCTGCTTTGATTTGTAATAATGGTCTTTATAGAAAGCAATATACATAGAGGATAGACCCAATGGGAAGCAGGAGCAGTCAATAGACAATTTGAGGGGTCAATATGACCACCCATTCACTTATTCAATATGACCACTCTAACGCAATATAGATTGCAGGAAGGTTCTAACTTTTACAAAAAACTTTCGGTAATATTTTTACAAAAAAAAAATCGATAATATTTTTACAAAGAATTTTGGATAAAATTTTGGAAATTCTAATTAGTCCTTAGAGTAATTTCTGATTCTAAAATTAAACATAAAAAATTTTTACTTCATAGAGACCAAATAATTACCTTTTATATTGATGCAACCACTTATACTAGTAAGAACCAGACTTGGGAATGTCAATTACAGTTTGTAATTAATTACACATGCAATTACGCAATTATATGTAATTGTAATTGGATTTTTTTAATTACAATTAATTTCAACTATTTGTAATTGAGATTTTTTCAATTACACATTACATGTAATTTGTATTTGTGTAATTACAATTAAATTACAATTACTTATAATTTGTAATTGGAAATTTCCAATTGAAAAATTACAATTACAATAACTTGAAATTAGTAATTGAAGATTTTCAATTACAAATTACATATACAATTATATGGAATTGAAAAAAAATCAATTATAATTACATGTAATGGAAAATTTTATGAAATATAATAGAATTGTGTATCAATTGAAAGTAATATTTGTGCCTACTTACAATTACTTATGATCTGTAATTGAAAATTTCCCATTTCAATTAAATGAAAAGTGTAATTAAAAATTTTCAATTACAAGTAGTTGTAATTGACTTTAGTCCCTGATTTAAAAATACAATTACTTGTAATATGTAATTGAGAATATACAATTATCTATTAGCTGTAATTGTAATTGAAGTGTAATTGAATCTCCCCATATCTGATTTTTAGACACTGGATGAATGTAATGCATTTTCTGAATCTTTCGTTAGCATTCTTCCTTTAATTACTTTGGTTAGTGTGTAGTTGTAATCTTCATATATTTAAAAAACAAAAATTCAGATAATAGAATACGAGATTTTCATTCCAATTATCTATAGTATTTTTTTTTTTTTTTTGAGGAACCCGTACTCGTAAATTTCTTTTGATTTATTTGTTTAATCACTTGTCTTGCATGCCTATTCGACTATTTCAAATCAATCAAAATAAATTAATTTAATTAAAGAAGAATATCATGCCAATATACCTACAATTGTCCATCCATCCATCAGTCTATCCATCATCTATCAAACCATCGAACCATCATTAGCAAGTTTTTCTATTTATTAAATTTGTATGTAAATCAGTTGCACGAATAACATGATTTTTACTTTAAATATTTATTGTTATTTAAGGATTTATTTATTTATTATGGACATGCACACGCATGCATACATATACAAATATGTGTTTGTTTACCTAATAAATATATATATAATTATAGTATAAATATATTCATGAATTCTTATATGAAATATGAGCCAAAATAAGCAAATAAAATTAATGGTTGATTGGTTTCTTCCCAAACCCATGAAACTTTTTTCAATTTGACTTTGACAAATTCCTTCCGCTCAATAGTTTTTTTTGTGTTGTGTTGTTTCTGTCCTTGTAAGTCTAGTAGGAGGAAGTTGTTTAATTTGAAAACTGTAATTAAGACTGTCAATATAATAGGGAAGAAAATTGATATTTAACAAGAAGATACAAAGAAAATTTGTTTCAGTTTTATTTTAAACTTTTCAAATAAATTAAAACTTACTATATGTATATGTTGTTGCTACTTTTTTTCTGTATAGAGGTATCAAAGAAAAATTATTAAAATAAAAGGAAATACAGTAAAACGAAAGGTTATATTTAATACTTTAAATACATAGGCGACAGCAGCTACACAGCTACACAACTACAAACGTGGTTGGCTACAATCGTCAACTACTTAAGTATATTGAAAACCACAGCTACATTTTAAACTCCAAAGCTTGGGTTCTGTACTTATGGTTTTGCAAACGGTCTTATTATCTTCTTGGTTAAATGCTAAGTAGAAATAGGGCGCTGTTAATCAACTCAGTAAAAATAATCATTGTACAAATGGGTGAACTTAAGCCAAGAATGATCTCTTGGTATTGTATCATTAAATTTAAATCAATACTGACCTGTGCTTTACTGACTATGTTTGACAAACGTTAGAGAATGCAGCTAAAGCACGGTTTCATAGGTTATGTTAAGAAGAGTTATGCCAAAAATGGCACCTCCCTCCACTCGGGGAGCCAGAAGCTCTTTTGAGATACCCTTTAGCAAGCTAAAACTCCTCCTCGTCCTCGAACAACCTACAAAAATCCGATCTATCGTTAACCCATCTACTGGTTCAGCGATTACACCTTAGAACTCTTAGAACATTTCGGTCCAAACCCATTAGTAACTTAGTTTTTGTCAAATTGCCCGTGAGTACCTGCAATCCTCGCTCTCCTCCCAAGACTAATTAGTTCTCCATTTTTTTATTTATTGCGTGTTGTGCTGACACTAGCATTTTACACTCTGGCGACTGATACATGTCGACATTCTTCCTCATCACAGAGTCTATGGTAATTGCTAACATTGGCTTAAGGCTAAGGTCTCCACAGCATCTCCATTTAATATGTGTCTGCCCACGGGTCCAAAGCCTTTTTATGTTAGCCTTTTTCCAGGCACAGACTGCAAGTATCGCCAGATAATACTTGAGAGTCCGTTACCTGTCACTAACTTAGTTAACCATATATAGGCAACCAGACTATATCCAAGCTCCTTCTTGGTCGACCTGCCAAGTTTTAGTGACAAATTCTAAAGTCTTTGACGGGAACCTAACCCACAACCCCGAGCTGATAGATTAGCACACTACTTACTAGCCCACCGAGATACCAGTAGTTCTCCTTACTACCCACCCACGGTTTGATAAATAATATCGCTTCACTTATGCTTCACAACTCGGGCAATGTAAATCTGTTCCTCTAATATCCTGTAAAACAAACTCTTATTCGACTCTTCTTTATTTTCACAGATATATAACTTATAGGGTATTCCGAAAGAGACGTGTTACTCACGTATATGTGTTTACTTCGCATACACTTAAAAGTTACAAGCAGTAATTAAAACTTAGTTCGCTATATAAACAAGTATTTAAAAATAAACCTAAAAATTAAAGGGTGTTCCGATAATGACATGATTTACATGTATTTAGCCTAAGTTATGAAGCATAATAGGTAGACTATTATAGTTTTCACAGAAGGTATATAAATATGGCCGCTATAGCAACAAATACTAAAACTTATAAGGTGTTCCGAAAGTGACGTGTTGTTTGCGTTTATGTCTTTTTTTCTTGAGCTATAGGATGCAGACAGCTATTAAAACTATGTTCGCTATATAAACTAGTATTTAAAAATAAACTTAAAAATTAAAGGTTGGTCCGATAATGACATGATTTACATGTATTTAGCTGAAGTTATGAAGCATAATAGGTAGACTCTTATAGTTTTCACAGAAGGTATATAAATATGGCCGCTATAGCAACAAAGAATAAAACTTATAAGGTGTTCCGAAAGTGACGTGTGGTTTGCGTTGCGTCTTTTTTTCTTGAGCTATAGGATGCAACCACTTAAAATATGCAGACAGCAATTAAAACTATGATCGCTTTATAAACAAGTATACAAAATTAAACCTAAAAATTAAAGGGTGTTCCGATAGTGACGCGATTTTCATGTATTTGTCCTAAGTTTTGAACGATAATAGGTAGACTCTTGAAATTTGTACACGAGGTGTATTAATATGTCCTTTTTATAACAAATAGTAAAAATTAAAGGGTATTCCGACAGTGTCATGGAATTGCCATGGTCGCTGTAACAAACAATAAATTTAAAGGGTGTTCCGACAGTGACACGATTTAGACGTATATGGCCTTATTTTTTGAACCGTAATAGGTAGACTCTTGAAATTTTTACAGTAGATGTGTTGACACCGCCGCTACATGAATTAAAGAGTGTTCCGTAATAACATGTTTTTCACTTATATGGGCTTTTTTCTGAACCAGGAGCCTACCTATTTTCATAGAAAGTCATTATAATTAAACAGTATTAAGCTTATACTTATTATTTACACAAAATAAATTTTACACTATCTACTGTAACAACAACTAACGAATATAATTTAATAAAAATAAAAGGGTGTTCCCTAGATATCGCGAATTTGAGGAATTTGGCCTTCTTTTCTATACATTGTAGGCAGACACTTGATATTTACACAGGATATTTAGTACTATGGTCTAGTATAAAAAACAATTAAAAATTAAAGGATTGTTTTGAAAGTTATACTGAACATAGTACAGAGTTGTAGGATTCTATGTTTTTATGTTTACTCGGATTTTGCTAAAGCAAAAAAGTAAACATTTTTTTTGTTTTCAGTGCAATATAAATTTTATATAATTATGTACCTTATAAACTAATAGTTCCAAACTTTTTATAACAAAAATTAAACACCAAAGTGCCACGTACTAAAGAAAAAAGCGCTTATAAAAATATCTATCCAATCAAAATTATGCATTTTTGACCGCCTTTACGTAAAATGGTTCACTGTGACCCGGTGATTTACTGGATTTTATGATCTTAGATACATCAGTTCTTTTTAGGAAATTCGGATGTCATACAATACAAAATTTTGAAAAACACAAAACGATCCCTCATAGTCTTTGTTATGTGAGTGTCCAGCATTAGGTTTTCTTAAGAAAATTTTGCCGGCGTTGGTGTTACTCAAGAAGTTTGAAGAAGAAGTATCATTCGTAACTTTATTCTATTCCAGTGAATACAAAGCCAAAATAAAAATACGAGTGGCCTTTTTTAATACCTGCCTGTACATTTTCAGTATAACCATTATTGATCTCATTTGACTCTTCCAACGTATCCTGTGATGAAAACTAATTTGCCACCCATGTCTTTCCACAATTATGCAATTTATTTCGTCTTTTTCTTTCTGTCTATTTGCTTTTAATAAATGTTTGCTATTATTTGTTGTAATGCGATGACCTTACGACCTTTCAAACAACACAAATCTTTTCATGTTTTCATTGTAGCTATTTGTAGTTTATTTTTTTGCATTCTATAATTTAATGTTGTACCAATGACCTTTTAGCACTCAATATCATAGTGATAAATACTCTCGATAGTTCAAAGAACTAATGAATCTAATGTTTTAACACATAATAATTTTGTTATTTTCTGTTGTTTGAACACAAAATCACATGATTATATTTATGTAGATGCTTACTAACGAGGGTTGACTAAGAAATGCTTTAGTGCAATAATGAAAGAAAAGAGATATAGAAAGACAGCTAAATGTTTCTTTAGCAAAAATTATAGCCATTTCTAAAAAAGGAAAAAAAATATTATTAAAAAAATTTTTCAGACTACCTTCGTGTAACTCACTTTATACAGTACATATATACCCTTGGTAATCATCAATTAAGGCATATAAAATACAAATACTAAATCTTATCTAGCTTACACATGCAACATGTATTAACACATACAAACAAACGAACACGAATTTTTATAACACAACTCATACAGAATTTTAATGTGGCTGGCTGGTGTTGTTGTTCCCCAAGCTGTTGTTGTTGCTACTTGTTATACTCGCACTAAAAAAGCGAGAATATAATTTAATGTATAAAAATATTTAATTACATAATATACCCAACAACATCAGAAACATGTTGTTTTAAAAACAGATGAAAAAAATTACAAAAACAATTTTTTGTGTTGTTAGTGGCAGTTTGTAGACAACCAACAGGAGCAGCATTTGTGTAAAAACATGTTTAACACAAGCTTTATAACACTTTTCATATTTTGCTGTTTCTGTTGCTTTTTGTTGTTGTTGTGTTGATTTTCCATTATTGCCATATTAAATATAACAGGAAATTTTAATAGTAACACTTAAAATTCCAAGTGAATATGTGTTATTTCCTGCAACTACAGTCATGGTCGAACAAACAAACAAACAACCATCCACCCAACCAGCCCCCAACACCACTATATGAAGAATACATATATTAACCCCATTGTGTTGCGTACTTATTGTTGGTTAAACTTTAGAAGTTTTCATCAACCATTATTAACATTATTACTGTAAAAGTCTAAAATACATACATATACACAGACGCTACCCAGCAAACCCAAAGTCTTACGTTTAAAGTGGGAACGTTATTGCGTTTGATATTGAGGGTAATCGTTAAAGTAGAGTATTACAAGAAACCAGTTATTTCAGTAAACCGGTTTTCGGTTTTTAACCGAAAAATGGTATTTTTGAAAGAAGCGTTTTCGGTTCGGATTTTTCTAAATTTTAGAATGGAGATGCATCAGGTTTTTTAATTAAATGTTACATATAATAGTAACTCATTTCCTATCTGTCTGTGTTCGCATCACGTAAAAACTACTGGTTGTTTTTAACAAAATTTTAAAAGGACGTACCTTAGTACCCTGATTCCAATAAATTAATTTTTTTCCGCATCTTATGTCTTATTTCCAAAGTAGTGAAATTACGCCGATTTTTCTACCGAAAGGATTTTTAAATCTGAATTGAAAGCGGTATATTTTAAACACGGTTGCACAATAGATGGCGCTGTTTTAAAATAATGACAAAATATGACTGTTTTTACTGCCAAATAGCCAATTGAATAAAATTTGTATTTGATTTGTACTTTTACTTTGTGGAATTACATTGAATTATTTTAAACACATTTTACAGAGCTTAACAGTAATTTTAAGAATTTTAGAATTTTATATCAATTTTAGAATTTTATCCAGCGATGGATACCTTTATTTAAAGTAAATACAAAAGATTCTTAAAATTTGGTGTGAATTACTTTCAAAGCAAAATCGAACAAAATATTGTCAGGACGCACAGCTATTAATGGTGGTTCGACCCCCTTCGGTCCACCATGATTTGTAGGCAACCGACTTGTAATTTATGGCCACCTTACTTTCATTGAGTCACATGCTACAACCAGCCTTTAATGTTGACTTTAGTAATTTCCGGCTGTCGACTGGCAAACTTTCGGCCTTCTTTCTCATTATGGAGTCTCTAGTAATTGCTAGCATTTGTCCAAGGCTTAATTTTCCAATGGCATCTACATTTAACATGTTTCTGCCCCATGGTCCTACGTCTAATGCTAGCCTGTGTTGGACATTCACACACAATACCGTATCAGCATATTCCAGGCATAGTATCATCTTCTTGATGTTTCCATGACCTGTCACTAAAGCAGTTATTGGGCTTAAGATACTTCTATTATATCTGAGTACCTTACTGACCTTCCTGAAGCTCTTTAAGCACTATTCGCGCACCTGAAAAGGTAGAAGGTATTCCTTCTACCTTTTCAGGTTTACCGAGTTCAGTCATTATAGAAACTTTGTTCGCATTAGGTCATTACCCAGTTGATCTGCTGTTTCATTCAGAGCTGCGCCTATCAGTGTTTTAATCCACATAAATGTTACCTCATTAACCGAGGCACATTTGTTAAGTTTTAAAATACATTCCAGCAATAGATTAAACTATCCAGCAGGTAATCCAAGGCATGCAGCAACCCAAGCAATGCTGCCTGGTAAACGGAAAAGCACTCCCACAAACACCGACTATAGAATATATTCAGCTCATCTGAGTATGCACCTGCGCATGCTATTGCTCTACCGTCCATCAATAAAAATGCTAATGTCCTTCTCCATTCTCTTATTGTGTATAATACCTTCTGCAATGAGTGTCCGATGCAATCTAGAGATAATTTTTCTTTTGCTCATGCGTTTCATTGGCATTTGAGCTTCCCTAACCTCCTCATTAACTAGGTCCAGTTTGCACGATGTTCGACCCTTGGCATAGCTTTGGGCATCACTTTTCACACGCAAGCCGTTGACCTAATGAAGAAGTCTAACGAGAGCAGTCTCAACAGTGCCTCAGTTGTCTGTGTTGGAGCCGTGAGCATTGAACCACACATAGTTATATAAGAAATTCTCGGAACCCCATCCAACTTACGCTTAATTGTAATCTTAGAGGCTTTTGGCCACCAAAACACAGATGCATAAGTTATTATGGGTCACACCAATATTGTGTAAATCCAGTTTGCAGCCTTTGGAGAGAATCCCCACTTATGGCCACAAACTCGTTTACATTAATGCAAGATTATTTTTAACTTCCGTATCTTTAGTACAATGTGTTTGTTCCTGGTAAGTCCCTTATCCAGAGTAACGCCTAGATTATTCACCTTCCTTGAGACACTGATTTCCGATCCGAAAAGCTTTAAATATACAACCTCTATACCCACCTTCATCCATCGAGTGAAGAGCATAGCATCGGATTTGCTGGTATATATGGTTAGCCCCTGTTCACTGCACCATGCATCCTTGGATAGTATTGATGAACTTTTCACCAACCATGAGTGCCACATCGTCGGCATATGCCACCGTACGGACGCCTGTTGAGTCCAGCTTTCAAAGAAGGTCATCAACGGCGATGTTCCACAAAAGAGGTGACAAAACTCATACCTGCGAGCAACCCTATACTACCCTAGCCTGAATTCTGCTTTGGTCTAGAGCCAAACATTGTGTTGATCCTTTTTATAACAATGGATTCAACACCACGCTCATTAAGATCATTTCTTCCAGAAAGAGATTTTGTCAAATGCACCTTCAATATCCATAAAGAGGAAGAATGCAGAATTTCTATTGACTCAGTTCAATATTATTTATGGACCTCTCTTGGCCCACCGTGCAGCTTCGTCAACAATAATACTTAAGTTTTATTATGCTCAATAGTTGGTGGTTGTGTGGTCAGAAATAAATAAAGGTATTCTGTTGTACTAAATGTTAATCTGTAAATGTAAAATACATAAATATCACTGTATGCGTGCGTGTTTGTGTGCGTTGGTATTTAAAAAGCATGAGTATGAGTAAGTGTTTTTGCATTGTACTTGTGCTCATTATCGTTAAATAAAAATATAAATACAACATTCTTACATAAATACATACGTTTATTTATGTTAGTGTATTTGCGTAACAGTATTTATGTGTGTGTTTGCGTTTACTGTTTGTGTTTTAAACGTATTTTTCTCATACAAATTTTACATTTAAAATTTTTTTTGGCATCCCTTAGTGCCCTGTCGTCAAGAGATAAGATGTTTTTTTTTTTTGTTTTTGTTGTTATTGTTGTTGCTGGTTCTCATTGTGCTCAGGGTTCAACCATTTATATGAGTGTATTTTTGTATCTGATTAAATGTATGTCAGTGCTGTTTATTTTTATTTATAAAACTTTATATTTTTTAACATTTAAACAAAATTTTCAACATCTTTTTTTGCAATGTTTTTTTTTTTTTTTTTTGAGTTTATGCTCTGTGCTGTAAGCCGGGGATGGAGCTAAATTCCATAGATTTGTTATCTCTTTTTAGAGAAAAAGCGTTGAATAGTAAAATCCTCAAAATAAAAATTATTTTTCTATATTCCAATGTCTTTTCTATTTTTTTGTTTCTTTTATAAGTTCTTGTAAAGTTAATCTGCAGCAAGCGTGTCCTAGGTGGGCTATTTTTTTCAAATGGATTGTGAAAAATTAAATTATTTATTCAGAAAATTTTATCCTGTAATCAAATATCGAAATTAAAAGCGACTTTCTCTAAAAATATTAAATATATAATTACTTGAAAATCTATACAGTTTATATTTCTAGAAGTTTGGACCTGAAGAGAACCAAATAGATAAACAAATGGCCAAAAACTTCAAGCTGGTGAAAAAATTTAGAAAAAATTTAGCTGGCAGAAAAAATCTATACCTGGATAAAATTCTTAAATTTATATAAAATTCTAAACATTATTGCAGGGCTCTGTAAAAGACAGACAGGAAATGAGTTACTCATTATTTTAAAACAGCGCCATCTGTTGGGCAACATTGCTTAAAATATACTGCTTTCAAAAATAAAAGATGCCTTAAAGTATGCAATACCTTTAAGTCGGTATAAAAAATCGGCACACTTTCACTGCTTTTTCTCCACTTTTTCGTGGAAATGAGATATTTTTACGGAAAAATATATATTGGAATCAGGTACCTCCTCACAAAATTTTGTTAAAATCCATCGAGTAGTTTTTACGTGATACGAACACAAAAAGACAGACAGGAAATGAGTTACGGTTTGATTATTATTGTATAGATTTCTTCATTGCCATGGAAGTATAATATTAATAGAGAATTTAAGTACCAGCACAAATATTATTACATAAATCGGACAAGTTCGAGTCAAGCTCACGGTAAAATGTAAACTTTACATTTGAAGAACTATAAATCTGGAGCTGAATTTGTCCCCATTTTCTTATTGATTTTTTTTTTTTTTGTGTAGTTAATAACACTTATTTTCGTATCTACATAAAGTTTAAAACCCAAAGAAACGAAATACAATAAGAAAAATACACAGAAACACCAATATACTATTCACATGATTTCACATCATTTATTCTCTATTTAAATGTTTAGTTTCTTATTTACATAGTCTTTTGGGAGGGACTGCTAAACTTTGTTAATGTGGCCATGTTATTGAAGCTAAATCAATCGAACTTGCTGTCATTTGTTCAGATTGTTTCACCAAATCACCGTTGATGAATACAGCGTTCAAAACCACGTGTAAATAATAAAAATCCCTTCCATTTGGTAATGGTCCCTCACTCCTCGTGTATAAATTACAGTCCATTACATTAAACAATAATCAACCAACACCCTCACATCATCGGCACGCAAGAGTTGACATAATATCGCCGCTATCTGAGAGAGTGAGCAGGAGAATCCGAGGCGCCCAATTTCACGATGCTTCAACTTATGTTGGCCTATGTATATTGGATGATATGGACACCGCAGGCATGTGGTTCCAAGAGGAAGTCGCCACGTACTGCACAGTACATGCCACATGAAGGTTATTTGATCTAGCCACCCCTGGACGTTTCTTGTATGATTTCACGGGTCTTTATTATAGTCTTAGACATATGAAGAGTCAACGTGTTGTGTGTTGTATTTATCCCAAAGATATGCAACTAAATTCAAAGAAAACAAGTTAGAGTGCTATATTCGGCATTGCCGAATCTTATATACCCTTCACCATAGTAATGCCAGATATTGTGTTAGCCTCTTATGGGTAATTCCAAGTCAAATCAACCAAAAAATTGTTTTCAAATTTACCACTCCCGATTTTATTGAAACTTTTTTTATTTATATTCGTTGACTCCCTGAATCTAAATATGATTTTAAAAAATTCTATCTCTTACAGTTTTTCCGCTACACAGTTATCAAAATTGAAAAATGTCGCTTTTTTGCATATGCGCTCGAGGATTAAATATATTCTAAATCCAGCTCTATAAGTCCTAGAAAGTTGAGTAATAGCTCATTTTAAAGGGTATTTCATACGCTTTAATTTGGTATCAATCATGAATCATGGTTTTTTTAACAAATTTTTTTCTGATATTAAAAAAAAAGTTTTATTTAAATCTTTGAGATAGTGTCTTTTTTTAAATTTACATATATTTTTTAACTTGGCTTAATGAGTACGCCATAAAAATTTCAGAGTGGGACCATGGTGGGATCAAAAGTTATATTAAAAAAACTTCATTTTGACTCATTATAAACTGAAAAAATATAAATTTTTTAATAAACTGGGTTATAAAGGTAAGAAATATTCCTTTAAACTGAAAAATATGTAGTTTTTTAACATAACTTCTGACACTGTCTCAATGATTTTAATAAATTTTTTTTTTAAATATCAGAAAAAAATTAGTTAAAAAATTTCCTGATTCATGATTGATACCAAATTAAAGCGTATGAAATACCCTTTAAAATGAGCTATTACTCAACTTTCTAGGACTTATAGAACTGGATTTAGAATATATTTAATCCTCGAGCGCATATGCAAAAAAGCGATATTTTTCACTTTTGATAGCTGTGTAGCGGAAAAACTGTAAGAGATAGAATTTTTTAAAAATCATATTTGGATTCAGGGAGTCAAAGAATATAAATAAAAAAAGTTTCAATAAAATCTAAAGTAATTTTGAGTGCCTTGTTGATCTGACGTGGAATTACCCTTATGTTTCTAAAAATTTGTTGGAGAAATTTTTTTATACAAATTTAAAATTTTAATTAAATTTTTTGTAAATTTTTTTTTATATTTTGTAAAAATTTTTTTCAACATTTTTTTTTTTTTTGAAAATTTTTTATAAAAATTTTTTTGTTATAATTCTTTTTTAAATTTTTTTTTTAAATTTCTCGTAAAAATTTTTTTAAATTTTTTTCTAAATATTAAGAACTTCTTGCAATCTGCGTTAGAATGGGCCTATTGACTGCTTCTGCTTATCAGTGGACACCCCGAGGGTCTATTGGCTTCCTCTATATGTATTGCTTTCTATAAATGCCTTTAATACAAATCAACGCAGAAACACCTAACCAACCTAAAAAACACAAAATCGGCCCTGGCAGGGGGATATAAAGAATTTTTTTCCCCTTTGCTGAAAAATTCATAGGAAGTTTCCGTAAGCAATGAAAAAAAAACCCACCCTCCTTTTTTTGAATTCATCGCCTAAGTGTTGGTCCATTTATAAACAAAACTTGCCAGCCAAGGCAAATATATAAGAAAACTCATCTGGCATTTATTGCTGATTTAATTTCCAAACTTCTTTCATGCAATTATTTTTCATTATTGACTTTTCTATAAACCCAATAATACACGTAACTTAACTATAATTTTCGTTTTTTTTTTTTCTCTTTAATTTCTTAATACATAAATTTTTTTATTACTGTTTTGTTGTTCGTTCTGCTCATGTATAATTATTTGCGTAAACTTTGACATTTAGGAGCGAAAACAGCCATTAACACCTTGTTGCTTTTTGCACATCAACCAACCTAGCAACCAACAACAGCGAAAGGAAGGTGGTTTGTATACGAAAGCAGTAACAATAAAGGTGAAATCATATACAAGATTATTATACGGGTAAATTTATCCTCATGTAGCTGTAACATGTATTTATGTATAAAAGGCCTACTTAAAGTGTTCATGGATGCCAAGAAGAATATAATATTATTTGTTACACATAGAGAAATTAAAAAACTTAAATTTTTAGGCAAATGATTTTATTAGAAATTTAAACAAAACGGTCGTATTGTACACTAGCAGTCCTGAAAAAAATTTGTTCGATTTTGCTTTGAAAGTAATCCAAACTAAATTTAAGACTCTTACTTTTATAGTCCTTTACGCATACATATTTTCTTTATATAAAGGTACCCAGCCCTGAATAAAATTCTAAAATTCTAAAAACTAATAAAAGGTATTTTAAATATTTTAATAACAATGTAATTCCAAAAAGTAAAAATACAAATTAAATACAAATTTTATTCAATTGGCTATTTGGCAGTAAAAAAATTCAGTTTTTGTCATTATTTTAAAACAGCGACATCGTGATTAAAATATCCCGCTTTCAATTCATATTTTCTAATTATTTTAAAACAGCGCCATTTCAAAAATAAAAGATGCCTTAAAGTATGCAGTGATTTCAAATCGGTAAACAAATCGGCATACTTTCACTGCTTTTTATCCACTTTCGGTTCGAAATATGATATTTCTGCATTTATATAAATATTTTTTATTAACATCCAAAATATATGGGGCATTCCAGGCCAACTTAAATATTTGAACAAAAAAATTATTTTTGATTTCTTGAATTTTTTTACATTAACACTCGCATAGGTTAAGAGATATTGATTTAGAAGAAAAATCTTCAAATTTTTAAATTTGCTGTTTACAACTTGTTCAATATTGGTCCAAATTGGTGTTGTTCCTTAGTTAATTTAATGGGCTAAATTTAAATTTGCATTTCGTTTAATTAAATTGGGTCAATAGTTTTCGAGATATATGTATCGTTATATCAAAAATAAGAATAAGTGCAAGACATAACTCGATAATTGTTTTTCCTATTTTTTAACACTTCCAAACTATGGAAAGAATTTTGATAAAAACAAGGATGTTTTGCTATTTCAATCTTATATATTTTTATAATTTTTCTTATAAATTTTTATTTTTAGCCACAACTTTTTCGATGTCTTTAAAACTATTAAAGGCCATTTTACACTATAATACAAATATTGATACTTTTGTGGAAAATGAAAACAATGTCATAATGAGTTGTTTTTTGGTTTTATAAAAATTTCAAACAACAATTTAATCAGGGTGGAATTTTATTTTATTGAAAAGTATTATTATTTGTATTATAGTGTGAAACGACGTTAATCAGATCTTATGTAAGATTTGCCTAGACTATCTTATGGTAAACACTAGACTATCTTAAAAAAAATTTATTTGTGATAAAACAGATTTAAAAAAAAATAAAACTAATCTTCAGTTAATCCAGTAAAAAAGGTTTGCTAAATTTTAAAAATTCTATTAAGAAGATAAGAGCAATATATATCGGTATGATTTGAACTATTGATCTAAAATATTTTTAAAATGTATCGGAATGCATTCTTTTGTGTGTTACAACAAATGCTATAAAACAAGCAAATCAAACAGTAAAATTTATCAAACTTACCGATGTTAACATGGAATGACCCATATATATTTAAAAAAAAATTATTTATCAACTAGCTGTGGCCGTCACTTCGTCAGCGTCCTTGAAATATTTTGTAATTTTTAATACTCTTACTTGATACAGTGCTTGATATATGGCTTATGTATTTACTTTATATAAAGGTTCCCATCCCTGGGTAATTACTCAGAAACATAGGCTTTGTATAAAATTCTAAAACTTATAAAAGTACTAAAATTATTGTAGAGTTCTAAGTAAATAGTTTTTAAATAGTGTTTAAAATATCCAGCTGACAAAAATAAAAGGTGCTGCCAAGTTTGCAGTACCATTGAATCCGTAAAATTGCAAACTTTCACTGCTTTTTCTCGACTTGATTCAGAAAATGAGATTTTTGTGCGGAAGAAAGTATCCTATATTTGAATCTGGATACTAAGGTATCTTCTTACAAATTTTTTTTAAAATACCTCTAGTTGTTTTTACGTGATGCGAACACGAAGATACCTTAGTATCCTGATTTTAATATAGGATACTTTTTTCTGCAAAAATATCTTATTTCTAAGAGAAAATGGAGAAAATGCAGTAAACGTGCGCCGATTTTTTTTTTACCGATTTAAAGGTACTGCATACTTTAAGGCATTTTTTATTTTTAAGCAATGTTACGCAACAGATGGCGCTGTTTTAAAATAATGATTAACTCATTTCCTGTCTGTCTTTTACAGAGCTTTACAATAATTTGTAGAATTTTATATAAATTTTAGAATTTTATCCAGGTATGGGAACCTTTATATAATATAAATACGTATATGTGAAGTACTATAACAGTAAGAGTCTTAAAATTTGGTGTGGATTAGTTTCAAACCAAAATCGAACAAAATATTGTCAAAATATTGGACACATCTAGTTATTATTATTAATATTATTAATAATGATTATAATTATTATTAGTATAATTATTATTCCGAAAAAGCCTTCAAAGTTATGTTTGAAGACTTTACGCATACAAATATATTGTTATTAATTTGAACTCGAGCCTACTAAGTACATTTCATTTGAGTATTTAAGGTCCTTTTATTTAAGAAAAAAAAAATCAAACTTTCAATTACTCAACCATATTTATTTATGACAAAATAAAATTTTTTGATATTTTACACTTTTTAAGTGAAATGAACTGAAAAGAAATATAAAACTTTTAAAAATAATATTTATGTTTTTTGCTTTCTCTACTTACTTTTTGTAAAACGTTGAAACGTATGCTGATGTGTTGAAAAATGCGATGTTAAACTTTTGATGGTGGGTGTAACTGGAGTTATAAATATTGTTTTATATATTTTGGATATTATTTTACAGCTTATGAGCTTCCGTTTCCGCTTAAAGATGATGTTGAGAAAAGTTTTAACACGAAAGAAATTTTATATAATCTTTTTTTTTAGCTAAAATCAACACATTTATAACCATTACTTTTTAATCCTTATATACATGTGTATATACATAGGATAAAGCTTCTTAACACTTTACACTTACTGCACTTAATTTGAAATTTGCTTGAGTTTTATTTAATGAATAATATTTCTGAAACTTTTTATTTATTTTTTAATGCAAATTTCCTAGATATTTTAAACTTTCCTCTTGGGTAATTTTGTTGCCTTTTAATTATTTTTTTTTTAGAATTTTAATAATGTTGTTGTTGTACTAACTGTTTAAGTAAATGTTTACTCAATTTTATAAAACTAATGATTCATTAAAATATTACACTTCCGCTAACACAAGATATACAACTTCCTTCCGGTTTCATTTGTGGGAGGAAGGGAGGGTATAAATAATATTTCACATGCACTTACACAACGTTAAATGCAAAAGTTTTTAAATTAAAACTGCTCTAGTAGTAGTTGCTGTTGCTATTGTGATAATTAAACGGAAATGCTTTGAACACTGGCTGAAGAATAAAATAAAGTTTTAGTTTAACAGCAAACACTTTATAAAAAATTAATTAATTTTTTCTTTTAATTTCTTATTTTTATTAAATTGATTCTAAAGGTTGATTTTTTTTTAATTTTTGTTTTATTATTAAATTTTCTATAATTTTTATATGATTGTTTTTTTTTTGTTCCGTTCTTTCTTTTTATTTAATTTTTAATATTTATTATATTCTTAATTATTTTTTCACCTTTGCAAGCTTCAGCCACTGCCATTTCATAATTTCTTGCGTTCTTTTATGGTTTTCTGTTGGTATTTCTTTAAATTTCCCATTTCATTTCTTTTTCTTTTAACATTTTCTTATTAGCTTTTTGCTTCTAATTATGCCTGTTGACCGCTACACTTTACACTTCTGTTTCCGCTTATTATTTGCACTGTTTTGTATACGAAATGCCTTGTGCCTCATGTGAATTTTATTATAATCAGTTATTTTAACTGTTTTGCTTTAATTTTGCAAATTTAAACGTCCGTTTTAAACAAGTTTTTTCAAGTTATTATTCATAATTTTAATTTGCTTTAAATTTAGTTAATTGCAATTTCGCGCATTAATTAACTTTGGGGGTATGTTGTGGCTTTTGCTGCGGTTTTTACTGCGGTTTTCTTGCTAAAAACACACATTTATGTAATATATTTATTTATTAATGAATTTATTTATTTTTTTTTTAATAGTGGCTTATGATTTTTCAAGAACTGAAAGTAAACAAAACGCTAAAAGATTAAATAAAAAATAAATTAAAAATTATTTAGAAGTATGAAGTGTTACAACACAAGCTTAAAAAATCTAATTAATTCTTTAAAGCATTAACAAAGTCAGAACCTGTTATCGTTTGGTGCAACCACCAATAATCCGTTTAAATCCGTTCTCTATGAAATACACAAACGGGTTAATATTCTGACCCGCTACAATCATCACCAGTATTTTTCATGTCACAGAAAAGGATTAATTTTATTAATCTACAACCTTCATTGTCATTTTTTGTGTCACTGCTTATAAGTTAAGCCAATTGTAAAGGACTAAAATATTTTTCTGATCTTTTACCGAATTTAATAATAAGGTTTCAAGTTTGAAGGAAGATTGCGAACCAATTCATTTCCTTATAGTTACATTTTTTAATCACTATGGATTATTTCAACTAAGCCAACTATCACTAGTCCTCACGTATACTTTCACGTAAGTATTTTATGTGTTTGAACATGGTTTCCCCTTTAATTAGATTAATAACATGGGGTCTATTTATAACTACTAATGATTTTTAGGCTACGACACTCGTGTGCAATGCAGCATAACATCGATCTTACGAACTTCCAGAGGTTTAAGTTTAAGCCCACAATTCCACAAAAAATAGAGGCTATTGGCACTGGTGGTAAAAGAGCCAGACTTTAGCAATTGAACTTGAAAATTGTTAGGGACTTGTGTATTGCAGCTAAACTCACATTCAATAAACATCCAGTAAACGAACAACAACAACTTAAAGAAACAACAGCTGCCAAAGAAAAAGGCCATGCACGGTATCTCAAAAAACCGCTAGAGACTGACGATGAATCTTAGAACCACAGGACAACAGGAAGCGCAATAATAAACAGAAACACAGGAAGCAAATGATTAGTGATAGTAAATTTGTTCACTATGAGCATTAGTGAAGGGAAATTATCGATAGTGACCACAATCGATTTTGTCTATAGTCTATAATATATTATCGATAATACCAATACTAGTATCGACTTAGAAAAAAAGCTTAAGCAGAAAGTTGAAGAGAGCTAATGGTATCTTATATATATATATATATATATATATATATATATACCACAAAAGGTACCGCCTGAATTTCCCGAGTTACAGCTAAACTTGTTACTCTTAATTGTCTTCTTTGTCCATCGCTATTACGCCATGCGTAGTCTTGTCTAGTACGCTGGTTAAAACCAGTTGAACGAACTTTGAACACCTAACGAACTCCGCTGGTTAAAACCAGTTGAACGAACTTTGAACACCTAACGAACTCCGGTTTTACTATTATTTTGTAGGGGGATTCCGAATCGGAGCACTAACTTCATGAGTTCCTTTTGACCCCCTTCGTTCCTCAATGATTTCTGGTCTCCGGCTGGAAATTTACGAATACCTTACTTTCATTGAGTCTCGTGCTGTCACTAGCCTTCTACTCTCGGCTGTAGTGATTGCAGACTGGTGACTGATACATGTCGACATTCTTTCTCATCACAGAGTCTATAGTAATTGCTGTCGATGCGCTGCTGACCTTAGCCTTAAACAAATATTAACAATTACACAGAAACTATTATATTCACCAATTAAAGGTTTTAATTGGTTTCCAATTAAAATTTAATTAAATAATTAATTGATTCAATTATTTGTTTAATTAAGAATTTTTTGTTTTGTTCTCAACAAATATATATTTAAATCATTTAAAAAATTAATTAAACTTTCATTTAAAACTAATTAAAATTTTCATTGATGTAAAAAGTTTTTCCGTGTACGAGCGATTCCACGATTAGGAAGAAGGTCGACAATTGTCATTCGCCAGTTTGAAATCACTAAAGACAATAGACTAACACCACGCCACTGACGTTCTAAACTGGTGCCAGAAGAGTGACGGGGACCGGAAAGGGCCCACCAAACTTAGTGGTCTTCTTCGTTATCCCAATGCACTTTTATTATTGACACATCTGCACCAGCCTTTAAGAAAACCTTCAATTAGGTTTCAGAATTAAAGTTTGTGAAATAACTGATATAAGTGATTTTACTTTCACGAAACTTGGTGCCGCGATTGCTCTTCTTTAGATTTAGGTTTCTGTGACTTTTGGTTGTTTCCAAATTTAAAGAAATAGCTTGACGAGTAAAATGACTCGAGTCGAATAAAAGCATATTTTGAAGACTTTAAAAGCTAAATTTAACCCACTTTCCAGTTAAAATGGTCGTTCATACGCCCATTTTTCTTTTCAACTGTTTTTATAAAAATTTTACACATATCGAGAAAAACTTTGTTGCACCAATTAAATGAGTTTCAAATTAATTAAATAATTTATTGAATTAATTATGTATTTGTTTATTTTGTTCTGTTTAAAAAAAAAATATTAATGTTTGAATCAAATAAAAAATTAATTGAACTTTAATTTAAAACCTTTAAGTGCTGCAAAAAAATGTTTCTGTGATCAAATTATTCTGATGAGAAATTATTTTATCTTTGAAAGTGGGCAGAGCTACGCCCATACAACATACTTAAAATTAATAAAATCTATTGAAACTTTACACACACTTATGCTTATACAAGATTTTAATAAAAAAATGGGCGAAGCCACACCCACTGCGGCTGAATAAAAGTATATTAAAAATACTGAAAATTTACACCCTTGTTAGACTAATCTGACAATTTGCGGTTATGATTACAACAGTGGGGGAATTAACGCCCATAAAAATTTAAAATTTTCTTTACTTTTTCATTAAATTCATTAAATTTAGTTATTATCTTTGAATGATAGATTGCCAATAAAATAAATGAGAACAAATATTTTATATAGACATCTTGATACAAAAAATATTTTTTCTTTATTCTTGTGCTTAAGTAAAAATTCTGATGTTTTAAATATAAAAAAAAAAATAAAAAATTAAAAAACAATTCACTCACACTTATTTACACTGTTACCAATTTACAAAAAATTAAAATTGCTCATGGAATTGCTCACAATCACGTAGCATCATTTGGGCATTTACACTAATCGTTTATTCAGTGCCACCCATAATTTAAACTTGCATGAAACTAAAGCTACCATTAAGGAATAAGTGATAAGTTGTTTTATGAAGACACAAAACACACTTTCAAGCTCATTATAATTTTATTAAAATTTATTTATAACATAATTTCTACGCCAATTTTCAACAGATAAAGAACCAAAGTCTTCTTTCTATAAGCCTTAACCACCATGTCCTACTAAACGCTTCCTTTTACAAAGATAAAGACTTCAAAATCAGTAATATTAAAACGTTAACAAAATGTAGGGCGTCTAAAAGGGAATAAAAAATTCTGCTCACTGCTATTTACTCTCAGAAACCACATGTAAGCTGAGGCTTAATTTTTCCTGCCTTTTTAATAAATTTTAATTATAATAATCATTAAATATACAAATTTTTTATTTAATATTTGTTGAATTAAGAAGACACAAATCAAAAATTTCCATGCCATTTTGTTTTCACTTAAAAACGAGCGGTAAAATCCAACAACAATAAATAATCCTTGTATTTTATTGTCGCTGCTGCTGCTGCTGCTGAAGATGAAGATGATGATGATGTTGTTGTTCTACGCATACCAGTGTCACTAGAATTTAAGGTAAAATTGCTTTATCCACCTTCCCCTACCCCCATACAAAAAATAAGCAACAAAAAATTCCACCAAAAAATGGCCAGAAGTTGTAACTTAAGAAAAAGCACAAATAATAGCAACTACAAAAACATCAAGAACAAAAAAACTTTTCATAACTGAAAAAAACATATTTATTTTAATTTAAAAGATTTTTCTCACTTATAATTTTTAATTTAATTTTTTACATTTTTTATTTCCAATATTCCACTTTAATATTTTGGTTAGAAAAAAATTATTTATATTTTTTTGCTGAATTGCTTTTCTTTAAATACAATTTTTAAGAATTTTCTTCACTTTCAATTTTTTACATTTTTCTTGGTTTGCTATTATTATTTTTCAAGAGCACACGCGTTAAGTTTTCTTACGTTCCAAATTGACCCGACGACTGGAACTCCATGACTGAATTTCAATAAAGATTACATTTTTACTTCAACCACCTTCTTTTCGATGTCATAGCCATCATTATAAAGGTTTGTGTGTGTGTGTTTTTTAAACTAAAGCCTTGTGTGTAGAAAGCTGTCAGAGAAAAAAAAACAATAATAACATTCTTCGTTTGCCTGAATCTCCCATAAAAGAGATGGAAATCCTAAAACAATTGCTCCCATTTTGGTACGGTACTATTTCAAGTTACGAAATAAAGAAGTACTTTCAGACCTACAACGCTACAATTTCGTTCGTCATGGAAACTCCTTCCGCCGAATATAAAATATTAAACCAAATTTACGACTAAAGGTTTTTTATGGTCCTTCGAACTGATTCAGTTTACCATTGTTCAGTTTTAATGCTGACAAATTCAACTATTCTGCTGATACTTCACGCTGTAAAGCCAAAGCGAATAACTTCGTCTTAACGATACAACCAACGTAACCAACGAAAACTACAACAAACTCTTTAACAAAATATTCGCACATACAATAGAATATCAGTAGAATATTTCACAAGCTCAAGGGAGAGCAGATTAACCTTTTATTGAATAAATCAACGAAAAATTTACGACCAGATGTTTGTTTATGGTCCTTCAAACCGATTCAGTTTGCTCACTTTTAATGCTGACAAATTCAGCACTATTGTACTGACACTTCACAATGTGAAGCCAAAGCGTATGACTAAGCCTTAACGACACAACCATCTTTCCCAACGAAAACTACAACAAATTCTTTAACAAAATATTCGCACTTAAAATTGAATTCTGGTAGGACAGCTCCTATAAATCAACGACAAGCTAAATCTGAAATAAAAAATTATAAAAAAGTAATTCATTAGATGAAACTTTTACTCTGTTTAGTGGGAAAACCCGAAATGCTGATAATGATTTGATTTGTTAATGCGCCAACACTTTCACTAAAAGAAGTAATGATTCTGTTGGTAAGGCATGTAGTGAATAAGTAATGAGAAACTTTTCAATAATTCGTTGAATAGTAAGTTGAATAGTAGTCGTCCTTTTGATCCTACGCCCACCGTAAATGACGCCGTGGACGACACGTCATTTTAATAAAACGTTTCAGCATTTCACATAACCCGTAAAACTTTTGATTAAGGACAGCTTCAGCTGTATGATTCAATTTAAGATAGCAAACAAGTAAGAGTGCTATATTCGGCCATGTCGAATCTTAATGTTATATAATGTTAAATGTAATGTTAAATATTCCCTTACTCTGTTATGTTTCGCAATTTTACAATAATATACATTTGGTTTTCAGTTTTATGATTTTTAACTTCATTATTACAAATATAATATAAAAATATAGCAAATATTTTTTGTAACAATTTTATGGAAAATTTTTTGTAAAAATTTTAACGAAAATTTTTTTTTAATTTAATCGAATTTTTTTTTAATTTTATTTTTTTGCTAAAAATTTTGTCGAAATTTTTTTCTAAAAATTGTATCGAATTTTTTTTGTTAAATTTATCGAAATTTTTTAGTAAAAATTTTATCGAAAATTTTTTTTAAATTTTTGTAAAAATTTTATGAAAATTTTTTTGTAAAAATTTTAACGAAATTTTTTTTTTAAATTTTATCGAAAATTTTTTTTAATTTAATCGTAATTTTTTTTCTAAAAATTTTATCGAAATTTTTTTTTTCTAAAAATTGTATCGAATTTTTTTTGTAAAATTTATCGACATTTTTTGTAAAAATTTTATGGAAATTTTTTGTAAAAATTTTATGGAAATTTTTTGTAAAAATTTTATGGAAATTTTTTGTAAAAATTTTATGGAAATTTTTTGTAAAAATTTATGGAAATTTTTTGTAAAAATTTTATCGAAATTTTTTTTTAAGATTTTATCGAAATATTTTGTAAAAATTTTATCGAAATTGTTTTGTAAAAATTTTATCGAAATTGTTTTGTAAAAATGTTATCGAAAATTTTATCGAAAATTTTTTTGTAAAAATTTTATCGAAAATTTTTTTGTAAAAATTTTGTCGAAAATTTTTTTGTAAAAATTTTATCGAAAATTTTTTTGTAAAAATTTTATCGAAAATTTTTTTGTAAAAATTTTACAGAAAAGTCTAGGGGATCATATTGACATCCCCCACCCAGCCCCCCCACAATATACCTATTGACTGCTTCTGGTTCCCAGTGGGCACCATGTGGGTCTATCGGCTACCACTATGTATATTACTTTCTATAAAGGCTTTCAATACAAATCAAAGTAGAAAACTCTATCAACTTAAAAACAAAGAAAAATCACCCCTCGCAGGTTTATCCCCGAGATATGTATGCACTTCATACGATCTACTGATTGCGGTCTAACAAAAAAAGCAAAATAGAATCATTATAACCTAAAAAAAATAAAAACAACGTGAAAAATAACAGGTGGGCGTGGTTTTTTTCCCGCATCCTCAAATGGAAAGGTCTGATGTTGCTGAATTGCATTAGCTTAACTTTTCTGTATCTCTTTTGATGCCTTGGCAAAGTTGATTTTATATGGACATCGCTTAATCAACTTCTCTATGTATAAGGATCCAGCATATATATCCTTTATGGGGTCCAACCCCCATATTGTAGAAATTACACAAAGAATGAAAAATTTTTTATATCCCTTCCTCCTGTGGTGATATTATTTTCCCCATAAATTACCTATTTAATTCAAAACTTTTGTAGTTTTACAAAATATAAAATTATTTACGATAATAATTGATCATGAGTAATTATGCCTCGCATTCACGTGAGCAGAGCGCATCTCTAAATGCTCTTGTACATACATGATCGTCTATTTTATAATTTTGTTATGATTATATGGCAATCCCACAGTGCTATAAGATAAAAAAGTAAAAAAATCACTAAATTAAAAAAAACTGTAAAAATAATTAAAAAATGTTTATACTATTACCCCCATATTTATAAAAAAAAAGCAATTCTATTTTAGAACTAATTTTTCATATAAAAATTATTCTAAAATACATTTCAAATAAGTTTTATTTTTTATAAACATGGGGGTTAGCAAGGTATATTTATCTTACTAGGTAGTGTCGTCCGCCCAGCTGATTTAGTAGTTCGATGTGTCAAAAGTTGTAGGTGTTCAGAAATTTTATAGTGTAGAAGTGAGAAAGCAATAAATCACATACAGGCCTTCTCAATTTTCTTATATGTTTTTTGACATTTCGAACTACAAAGCAACAACGAAATGCCATGTTGTTCTTGTATTGTTGTATTAGTTGTAGGGACGCCACTACCTAGTAAAATAAATATACCTTGGGGGTAAGACTTAGTTTTTAAACGAATTATTAATTTTAAAAGAAAATTACAGAAAATTCCCTTTACTGCCAAAAAGTACACATTTTCTACTTTATTACCAACATTTGTTATTTTCTTTGAGCATCCCTGCTCCTATATAAAAACACTCATACAATTTTATAGCTCACAATATATAGGAGAGCTTAACCAGCTGTGCAAAAAGCTTTTCGAAATAATTTAAGTATTATCCTTTTTTGCTTTTTGTAAGTATTACATTTTTCTTTTTTATTTATATTTTTTATTTTATTTTATTTTATCGTTCGTTTGTTTTTCACATCTACATGTGATTTGGTTTACGCACATTTCCAAAGTTCCATATTCCAGCAGGTGTTTTGAACATGCACACACACAAATACTTTTTAAACACACATTCAAAATACAAAAAGCTACTTGCAATAACAAAATAACACAAACAAAGTATACTACAATTTTTTCCTAAATTCTGTCTACATCTTCTTTCAAATCCGTTTAACACACATTTCAATTTTCGGTTTACTTTCAATTCAACAACACGACGCGTCGTTATGTTTGTTTTTCCTTTTCCTTTTTATTTAAATGTTTCTTTAAACAATTCTTATCATGTTCATGTTTCATTGTTTTGTTTTCTCTGGTCATAGTGTGTAAGAAAAAAATAAAAGTAAAAGCTTTTGAAAATGTGGGTGAAAGTTTAAATTGTAAATTTCCTGCGCAAACACAGCTCATTTGCAAACAAACTCTCTTAACAGTTCTATTTCTAAACAACTTTCTCGCTCTCTCTCACTCTCTCGAATGAAATTGTCTTTGCTGTACTCATGTCCTTGATAAAAAAATAAAAATAATAACACTACCTTTACTTAATGGTTAAATAACTTTAAGCTGGCAATGCCTCTCTGCACTAACATGTGCCGGTATTTAATAAGTTGTTGTTGCTGTTGGTTGTAGGTGATGTTATTCTCTTTTGTAGTGTTGTTGTAATTGATACTGATAAGCTTGTATAAGAATTGTATGTAATTTCTTTCTTTTTTTTTTTTTTTGTTTTCTGTATACAATTGCGTTTCCTGTTATATTTCATTATATGAGTGTGTTAGTGTTAGTGTTTTAGTAATCTAAGAAGATTTATTGAATTCTTATATTGAAAAAACATTCGTATGCATAAATGAAATGAATACTAAAATGTGTATAATTTTTTTCTGCAACAGTTCTTCTGTATATTTGTCTATTCGTGTGTGTAAAAAAATATTACAGTCACCTTTTATCTGTTGTTGTATCAAATTAAGAAACGCTCCTCTTATTTTATATTTATTTATTTTATACAAGAAAAATTATATATAGCACACTAAATCATAAATAGTCACAACATAAAATTTATCAAAATAGGTTTTTTTCAACAACCAGTTCATAGATAAAATCTCTAACGACCACGAATATTCCTTTTTGCATCACTGGAACTTAATCTGTACATATAATAATAAAATAGTAACTCATTTCCTGCCTGTCTGTCTTTCTTTTTTTTTGTGTTCGCATCACTTTACGTGATGACGTAAAAAGTACTGGATGGATTTTAACAAAATTTTGTGAGGAGGTGCCTTAGTATCCTGATTCCAATATAGGATACTTTTCCTCTTCTTATTCCAAGAGAAAGTGGAGAAAAAGTTATGAAAGTACGCCGATTTTTTACAAATTTAAATGTACTGCCTACTTTAAGGCATCTATTATTTTTGAAAGCAGTATATTTCAAACAATGTTGCGCAACAGACGGCGCACAGTGAGACAACGCCGGCATTAAATACAAGGAGTTATTGTAGAGCTCTGAAATTTTGCACAGGTTATTTTTGAGATAATTCAAGTTTAAAAAAAAAATTAAGAAAATTCGCCCTCTTTTACGCCCAACTCCCATACAATCGAAATTTGTAAAATGCCGTATTGTCCGTAATACTTTAGGTATAACTTTCAATTTTGGTATACTTGAATGTTATATTCTTACAAACATTATCGGAAAAAATGTTGAACTTTGGCCCACTTTTACCCCCACCACCCATACAACCTCAACATATTTTCTAAAATATTTTAGGTAAAACCTTCAAATTTGATATTACTGTAACTTATCATTTAAAATGTTTCAAGCAAAAATTACAATGGCATGCCCCTATTGATATGCAATAAAAAAGATAATTTTTTTTCATTCTATTAATAATTTTTTAACATCATCATGGTATTCTAATTTATACAATTTCATTCTCATTCTAAATGAATTAATATAAGGATCTGATGATATTTGCAAATAGTGCATTACATCTTCATTTGTAGAAATACGTGAACTTTTACGAAAATGGAAAAGCCTACAGTTTCTATACTCCTTATTCATTGCTTCTAGCGCTAATCTCTTATCAAAAGAGATCATTACAAGAACACTCGTTATTACTTAACCCAATAAATAATGCAACAACTAAATTCAATATATAATAATTAAACTAACCACATTAGAAAGTGAGCATAAGACAACTTAGATAAGAACAACAGCTTGCACTATCAATTTAAATTAAAAATTATGCAACTCTCTAACCCAATGACCTTCAAAAAAATTATCAATCAAATGAAAAATGTAAATAAAATAATAATAAACAATAAGTGAATAGCGGTAAACAATTTAAAAAAAATAAAAGTAAAAAGTTGTAAACATGCTATTGCATGCTAACATACGTATAGCGCAGAATGTATTTTTTGTCTGTTTAAAGTACTTTTTCAAACTTTTGCTATATGTCCCTTACTTCAGATGAAAGCTGAGACTTCAATCTTTCATTTGATATAAGTCTGCCCCTAGGGCGAGGGGCTGCTCTATATTTCCTAGTCCATTGAAAATGCAAAATGTTCAATTTTTACACCACAATGCTGTTGTAAAGAATTTTTTTTTTGTGTTTTTTTTTTAAATTTATTTTTTCATTTACTCATTCTACAACAACTAAATTAATTAAAAAAATACTTTAAAGTTATATTTATTATGTATTTTTTTTTTATTAATAATTGGCATACCTGAACTTTGACTTGTTCTAGACCAAAATGTAATGAAGTTATGAGGCTAAAATTTCAGGGAATTGTTACTCATACATCTATTAATATACTGTGAAAATTTCATCCAAATTGGACGACACGCCAAAAAATATTTTTTGCCGCGGTTACTATAGGGCTGTCTCACTGTGCAGCGCTGTCATTTACAGAGCTATACAATAATTTTTAGAATTTTATCTAGGACGCACACAACGTGTGTGGACACGGCTAGTTTGATTATAAAATTACAATCAGGTTTTACAAAACAGTAATCAGTATAGAGAGTTTTAAATTTGCCTCTCCTGAATAATTGTGTATTATGTACGACGAAAACTATTTTTTTACTTTATGTTTATTTTTTATTAGTATCTCTGTATAAATCTACTTTTAACATATAAAAGAATCTTTAAGCCGCAAAAACAAATCAGATTTCTTTTTTTTTTTTTGGCGGAACCAAAATTGGAAAATCGGAAAATCAGAACTCCCTTAATATCTCTCCGAAGGGTACCATTTTGCAAGCGTGTCGTATGGCTGGAATGTAAAAAGGTTTTAAACAATTAGAAAGTTAAGAAGCCCCATGAAAGAAATCTGTGTCTGATATAAATTCTAATAAATCCTGAAAGTATACTTTAAATAATAAAAATTATCATTACAGTTGCCACATAAATTTAGAACAAAATTATTAACTACATATATTACAGAATATTGCCCTTCGTGCCATTTAGGTCCATCAACAGCCACCACGAAGGGCCTCACCAACAACAGTTCACGTAGATAGTGGCGTAATACCTGTGGTGCTACCGGTTCCTGTGGTAAGTCATTTGAGAATGTCTTATCGTCTAATTTGAGACCACGGGCAAGCCTCGGAGCTTTAGCTGTGAAAGTAATCCACACCAAATTTTAAGACTCCTACGTATTTACTTTATATAAAGGTACCCATACCTGACCAAAATTCTAAAATTGTAAAGATGATTGTAAAGCTCTGTAAAAGACAGACAGGAAATCAGTTACTCATTATTTTAAAACAGTTTCATCTGTTGTGCAACATTGCTTAAAATATACAGCTTTCAAAAATAAAAGATGCCTTAAAGTATGCTGTACCTTTAAATTGGTAAAAAAAAATCGGAGTACTTTTACTGCTTTTTCTGGACTTTCTCTTGGAAATAAGATACTTTTGCGGAAAAAAATAATCCTATATTAGAATCAAGATACTAAGGTACCTCCTCACAAAATTTTGTTAAAATCCATCTAGTAGTTTATACGTGATGCGGACACGAAGGAAAATACATAAATACAAATAGGAAATGAGTTACTGTTTTATTGTATGTATAGATCAAATCAGCACCTCTATCAAGAGTCCACTTTTGATCGCCTCCACGAAAATATATAAATCCCATTGCTGACAATATTCAATGCTACCTGACAGCTGAGATATTTTAAATAATTTAAAGCTAATTTTTACTTGAACAAGGAAATGAAACCAATACTTGGATTTTGCTTTAATATATTTTTTTAATACCGAAAACTATACAAATAGATCATTTCTGTTGTGTGCGTCATTAAAACTTTTATGAAGGCTATTGTTCTAAAGGCTAAGCTTGTCTGCAATATGTATGTATGTATGTATGTATGTATGTATGTATGTATGTACATATGTATGTGTGTTTACTTTTTATTAAACGTTGAAGCATTTCCACTGCACTTGCTGAAAACTGCTGTGCTGTGCTGTTTAACGTTTTTTTAATATAATTTTTTCTCATTTAATTTTTAACTAAATTGAAAACACCTGGGACTAAAGCTGGAAGGCAAATTGAGTTGAATGCGTATGTTAAATATTTAATTATACTTTAGTATGTGTTCAGACAAAAGAGCGTATACACACACACACACAAACATCTATACATATACGATTAATATACATTTTTAATTTTATCCTCCATTTATATGCCGTCGTTGTGTCTGTATAATCATGTCCAGTTTTTTCTTTTTCTACTATTATTTTTAACCCAGTTGCATGTCCTTGCAGTAATGAACCTTAACATAAGTATTTTTACTAACGCTGTTGTAATAAAAACACAAAATTTTTTTTTTTTTTAATATTGTATAATTAAAAGAAATATTGATAATATTTTAATTATTCACTCTTGAATTTATCTGCGCATTTAAACACGTGTCTTTGTATTAAAAAAAAAAACTAAAGGGATAAAATGTGCATTTGTTGTTTTCGTTTGTGTTGTTGTCGTTGTCCTGTTGTATTTCAACAAGATGGATTCTGTAAATGTTGAATTAATTAATAATCGCTGAATTGCAAAAAATTATTATAAATGAATTCATTAAAATTAAAAACGCCTTAATGATAGGCAACAGAATATCCCTGAAGTGGACTTTTAAAAAAGAAGTAATTAAATTTTATTTAAAAACATAAATGCTTGTTTAATAATTACAAACGTTAAAAAGAGTTTAATTATGAAAACAAAAAATAAATAAAAACGTTTAATAACACACTTTCTACAAATTGCTTCTTATAATGGTGTGTGGTTTTATACGCTTTTGTATAAGCTGTACGGATCAATATAAATTCATCATTTGTTATGCAATTTTTATAATACAAGTCCGACAATCTAAGATGTACACACATGTATTTACACAGATTATAAATAACAAATTGCTTACAAAATACAACAAAAACAATGTATAAATTCAAATGTATATTTACAATATGTTATCTTCAGTTTGCTTACCAATTCTCATTTAGTTTAAATTTCTTTATACATATATACTTCAATATACGATGAGTTGTTGTACAAGCGGCAGAGCGCTGTCAGAAGTTTTTTCCTGAAACTATTTAATTTACCTAAACATATTATAAAACAAAAACTCCTGTTTTATTATATGTATCTGCCTGTCTTTCTTGTTTGTGTTCGCATCACGTAAAAACTACTGAATAGATTATAATAAAATTTTGTAAGGAGGTACCTTAGTATCATCATTCCAATATAGGATACTTTTTTCCAAAAATATTTTATTTCAAAGAGAAAGTGGAGAAAAATCAGTAAAAGTAAGTAAATTTTTAGCTATTTAAAGGTACTGCATACTTTAAGGCATCTATTATTTTTTAAAGCAGTATATTTTAAACACGGTTGCACAACAGATGGTGCTGTTTTAAAATAATGACAAAATATGCATCGAAAGCGGTTTATTTTAAACACGGTTGCGCAACAGATGGCGCTGTTTTAAAATGATCACAAAATATGAATTACTTACTGCCAAATAACCAATTGAATAAAATTTATATTTTATTTGTATTTTTACTTTGTGGAATTACATTGTTATTAAAATATTCTAAACCCCTCTTACAGAGCTTTACAATCATTTTTAGAATTGTATATAAATTTTAGAATTTTATCCATCGAGGGGTACATTTATATAAAGTAAATAACTAAGAGTCTTAAAATTTGGTGTGGATTACTTTCAATGCCAAATCGAACAAAATATTGTCAGGACGTACACAACGTGTATGGGAACAGCAAGTATAGATATATAATCGATATTTCTGTTTACATCATGCAATTTTTATTGCAGCTCTTGGTATGGATATACGCATTTGTTTACATTTTAAACTTCATAGTTATAACTACGAATGAGAGGACAAAACGAATCTCAAGAATACATGGATAATTAAGAATTGCAGGAACAAAATTTGCACAATCTAAAAGGGGACAAAGTAATACACACCTGATTTTATAGTGCTTCATATAAAGGTATCCATCCCTGGGAAATTTCTCAGAAACTTAGGGTTAATGTAAAATTTTAAAATTTATATAAAATTATTTTAGACTTCTGTAAATGGTGTTAAAAATTTCCCGCTGATAAAAATAAAAAGTGATGCCAAATTTGCATTACCAATGAAAGGGTACAATTGCGTGCATTCTCTACTTTTTTCAGTTTTCTCTTGGATAAAAATATTTTTGAAAAAAAAAAGTATCCTATATTTGAGGTACCTCCTCACAAAATTTTATTAAAATTGAATCAGCAGTTTTTACGTGATGCGAACAAAGACGGACAGGCAGTCAGACAGAGAGACAGACACGCAGAAAGTTGCAGTTTTATTATATTTACGAGTATAGATTATTATTAAGAGCCACGTTAATGGAATTTTGAGCTGGAGAAATTAGGCAACCTCAGCCGGTTGGGATAATAAAATAAATACATGAGATTATGAGGACCCAGAGAATAGCATAGGCAAGAGTTCAAAGTGCCAGGTACTTTTTGTTCATGGTATCAGTTGAGTATACCGCACCATTCGGCTCTTAATTGTGCCAGGGTTAATCAAGTTTTCCTGCAGGGCGATGTTCATTTAAGATTGATTGCTGATGCAATAGTTTTTGAGCTGTCACTATGGACATACTGTCAACGTCGGACATCATTAAACAAAGACATGTAGAATGTGTCTACACACAAAAAAACAACATGATTGAGGTAACCATAATCTAAGAGCAACATATTATGATTAAAGTAATATGGCTTTAGTCAAACCATATTATTATTAAACATTATAAAATGAAAATATTATGGTTAAATTAAACGATTACTATATGATTAAAAAATATGAAATATGAAAAAAAATATTAATAATACATTTTTTTATTTATTATATTTAACAACGATTTAAATTTTATTATAAAAATTGTTAATTTATTTATTATTTTTTTCAGCGCACAAAAATCAGTCAAACCCGTTAAATATTAACATAATATGGTTAGAAGTAAAAATAATATATTATTTTGGAATATTTATAAAACCTTGATTATAGTTTGAAATTTTGCAAAAATTGTATGGTTAAAACCAACCATGTTGAATTTTTTGGGTGTAGTAACCATTTAATGATGAATTCTTAATCAAAATTTGTTTATCCTGATAAAAGTAAACTTTCTTCATCGCAACTATATATAGTTACAAAGAACATAATGTTGCTGTTGCGACCATACTTTAATCATGATTTATCTTTACGTATAGCGATCTTGGGAGAGTATTCGATAATTTGGATGACTTGGCAGGTGGTATACCTGGTTAGCCGTCCACTGTGTTGTTTGGCCGGCAATATCTTGCCCTCCTCAAGAAAGCGATAAACATTAGTCATTTTGATACATCCAGCTACAATTTGGATGGTTTTTAAGACTCCCATTGAGTGTCGCTCACAAAAGAGGTAGAAAGAGACCAACCGATCGCTTTATAGATCGCTACAATTGCTTTCTTTGTCATTTATCAAGAGGTACCAGTGTTAGCTTTTATAACCGTATAACCGGCATTTCACTTTATAGCTGATGTAACTGGCGATACGACTAAAAGAGCTGTCGAAGACTACTTTCAGGATTTTTGGGTTGTTAATTATAAGAATATGTCTGCTTTTGACTCAGATATTCAACTTTGTCCTTACTTGTTTTGTCCCAGAAATGAAAAGAACTACCAACGACTTTGAAAGTGATAGTTTTTCTGCAGAAATTCCATGACGATGGCTGCATAGATAGGTTGAATTGTAGTTAAGAACAGTGATTATGCTCTTACCCTATATCTGATATATAGTTTTGCTGATTGTAAGTCCTAATATTTATGCTATCTCAAGACATTCCGAATATTTTTTGACTTTGTTATTAAGTCGATTATAAAAAACGAGCCGTATCCTTACAAGTATCCGTCTAATTTATTTCAAAATAAGAAGCAGACCTCTGAAATGAATCTGGATTATTTTTTATGGGGGTCCTCATGGGTTCCTTTTTCGACCACTTACGTTGCTCAATGATTTCTGGTATCCAACTGGAAATTTACGAATGCCTTACTTTCATTTAGTCTCGTGCTCTCACTAGGATTTTACTCTCGACTGTAGTGATTTCAAACTGACGACTGATACATGTCGACATTCTTCCTCATCACAGAGTCTATGGTGATTGCTAACATTTGCTTATGTCTAACGTCTCCACATCATTTCCATTTAATAAGTGTCTCCCCGTGATCCAAGTCCTTTTTATGTTTGACTTTTTCCAGGCTCACTCTTACCTCGATTTTTAACTTGGCCAGATAATATTTGAAAGTACGTAACCTGTCACTAACGCAATCAACTATTTGTAGGCATCCAGATTATATCCAGGCTTTCTGCCAACCTGTAGTAAAAAATTCTAAAGTCTTTGGTGAGAATCGGTTCTGGAAAGATTAAAAATTATAATTAATTTGTTTTTACGATTAATATTTTTTATTTACAACGCAATCAGTTTATAATTTGGCCTTTTAAAGGCAAAACAGCTGAAAGTATGCAGCACATTATTATTTTTAAACAGCGCCCTTAAGTAGGCTAAGCAAAATGTGCAAACTACAATATTTAAACTTATAATCAATTAATTTTTTAAATCTTTTAAAGTTCATATCTCTTACTTTTGATATTTCAAAAACTAATTTTTATTTTTCAAAGTTAAAATGGCAAAAAGTGCTAATAGTTTGACATTTATAAAGCATAAAAATAAAACTATAATAAAACCAAGACAAAAGCAACAAAAAATGAATCCATTATAAAATAAGTGTTTTTTGCTTAATTCGTCTACAGATGAATACAAATAACAATGAAAATGGAACTGGAAATAAAATTGTAACACACTTAAGTGCACTTGACAAAAATCAAATTGTACATGTCACGGAAATATGACATATTTATACATATTTATACAACTCATACTTACACATTCAAACACACTCATACTCACACATACACAAACTAACATAAATATATCCTGTTTGTTTGTACATCGTTGTATATTTTCCATAAAATTTGTTGTTTATTCAATTGTTCAATTGTCGTCAAATGGCAATAGATAGTTAGTTGAACTATGGAGAAAGAGAAATATATGAAAGCGTTTTTTTTTTTTTAAGAAAATGAAAATGAGTGTCATGAGTTTTGTGCTGAAAGTACTGTCGTGACTGTTCTAGGAAATGTATACGAATATGTGTTGTTTTAGCAAAAGCTACACAGTGGTAAAAGGAAGGAGTATGAAGGCCTTCTAGAAGGCCTTGGAGCCACAAGGCCATCCATTTGCATTCCATTCTCCTATTTCTTTTATTTTCAGAGGTCGTTCGTATAGAACAGGCCTTCCACTGTCGCTTCTGCCGGCAAGCATTCCAGAAGATCTTCGGAAAATTGTCTGCTAGAAAACCTTCAATTTAATGCTTTTTAGAAAGCTTTTCGTAGCAAAAACTAAAAAAATGTGCTGGAACAAGGTTTTTATTTTTGTTCTAATGTTATCAGGCCTTAAATTTTTTTTATTTTTAATTGAAATATTTGAAATTTTTCTTTTTTTTTTTGAATTTTTTTTTTTTTTTTTTTTTTTGAATTTAAACCTCAACCTTCAGGCTGGTAGTCTGGTGCACTACCAATTACTCTATCGAAACATCTCACTCGCCAGCAGCACGGACTTAGATAAAAGGCACTTGTATTTATGTGTTTTATAAATGAGAAATCTAAAAATAAAAGCTGATATATTTCCCAAACAAAAAGATTATACGGGGTGATCCAATTCGAGGTTCCCTACTTTTTTAAAGAAAAAAAAACACAGAAAATTCAAATTCAATGGAGAATGTTTATTATCATTTGAAAGAACACTCTTTGGCATTTTTTTATGTTTCCCTCCAAGGCCTGAATCGAAGCGGGTTTGTCCGCATAAACTTTAGACTTTACAATCCCCACAGGAAAAAGTCTAACGTTGCGATATCACACGATCTTGGTGGCAATTGACCGGCCCAAAACGTTAAATTATGTGCTCACCAAAATGTTCTCTCAATAAATCCATTGATTGATGCGAAGTGTGGGAAGTGGCGCCGTCTTGCTGAAACTAAATGTCGCCGCGATCGCGAGCTTTAATTTCAGGTAATAAATAGTCGGTTATCATTGCACGATAACGGTCGCCATTGACGGTTACGTTGGCACCGCCATCATTTTTAAAGAAATATGGACCGATGATTCCAACGGCCCACAATCCACACCAAACCGTTGTTTTTTCTGGATGAAGTGGCAGCTCTTGAATCTCTTCAGGTTGCTCTTTGTCCCAAATGCGGCAATTTTGTTTGTTTACATACCCATTGAGCCAGAAACAAAACAAAATTTGCCTCGAACGCGTCAGATCTTTTTCGTAATAAAGTTGAACGTTTTGTAAACGTTGTTCAGGCGTAAGACTTTCCATTATGAAATGCCAAACAATACTAAACAAAAATAACATGACAGCGTGACACGTGATCTCTCAAAAAAAGGATATTGAAAAAAGTAGCCAAACAATACTAAACAAAAATAACATGACAGCATGACACGACTCACACGTGATCTGTCAAAAAAAAGGCTATTGAAAAAAGTAGCTATACTTGAATCACCCTTTATATTCCTACTTTCCTTCCCTTAGAAGCTAGAGACTAGGTCTTCTTCTAAGAGAAGGAAAGGGAAGCGAAGAACTGGATATTTTAGAAGGGAGATTCAAGGCCTTCTAGAATGTCATCTTTGGAAGGCATAGAAATATTAAGTTCGTAGCGGGAGAAGGTCTAAGCTAGCCTTATAGAAGGCCTGAAGTCAGAACGCCTGTTTGAAAAATTTAAAATTAGATATTTGCCTTACAAAATGAGTACACATTCCTACTTTCCTTCCCTTAGAAGCGAGAGACAAGGTCTTCCAAGAGGCCTTCCTTAAAAAGTCTTCTAAGAGAAGGAAAGGAAAGCGAAGAAGAAATGTTTACTGGAAGGGATAGAGAGAAGGGAGAGAAAATGTTTACTAGAAGGGAGAGTCAAGGTCTTCTAGAAGACCATCTTTGGAAGGCACGGAAAAATGAGGGTCATACCGGGAGAAGGTCTAAGCTAGCCTTAGAGAATGCCTGAAGTGACAAGGCCTGTTGAGTTTTACGACTGGGTAGTGCTCTATTCTGTGTTCATGTGTATTTTCCTGAAAAAAAGTACAACACTCAGAGTCACAGTTGAATTAAAATTCAACGACCAGTAGAACGTCCATAATAATTATAATAGCAATACAGAAAAAAAAACACTTCGACAAAAAGCACAATCAAGACAAAGTGCTATAGTGGTTCCATAAAATGTATTCCAAAGTTTTGAACTTTAATATTTGCTAGTTTTGATGCTGTTTTAAAGGTGTGAAAAGCAATTTAATGGAATTTAATTAAAATGGAAAAACAGAGAAGACATAAAAAGCCATAAATAGAAATGCTGTCATGAGTATATCGTAGACTCAATGACAAAATTGCTAATCTTTCAATATTTCTATTATGTCAAAGTTTCCAATTATCCTAAACTATTAAAAGATAAAATGCATTTTAATACTTACTTTGCTTTGAGGGCCTAAATGCAGTTTTGTTAGTTTATCATAGTCAGAATATCTAATAACTTTGATGACTAAGACCATTACAATACGAATCTGTTAATGTATTAGATAATGAAATGCAATAATATGAGTTTATCAACTTCAATCAATTAGCTAATATTAAATTATGACCCTGTTGTAATGGTAATAACACATACTAGTGAAATGAAAATTATTTTTATTAACAAAATACACAGAAAAAAATATTTTTACAATTAAAAATTTTAATTGGCTTCAAATTATAATTCAATTAAATAATTAATTGATTCAGTTAATTTTTTAGTTAATTATATTTTGTTTTTTTCTATTTTAAACAAATATGTAAAAATTGTAATTAATTAAAAATTTAATTGAACTAAAATTTAAAATTGATTAAAACCTAGAATGAAATTTATAATCAAGCTTAATTTCGTTTTTATTCTCTCTAAGAAAGAATTAATTAAATTACAAATTAGGTGATAATATTAAAGAAAAAAAGTAGTGCTGATGACGAACGTGGCTGTCTAGAAAATGTGCATTCCACTCGTGCTGGTGTCTAAAAATTTAATTTTCCCAATTTTTCTTTAATATTATCACCTAATTTGTAATTTAATTAATTCTTTCTTAGAGAGAATAAAAACGAACTTAAGCTTGATTATAAATTTCATTCTATGTAATACATAAACAGTTCGACTAATAATAATTAAAATTTTCAAAAAAAAAAATCGATTAAAACCTCTAATTAAAAAATTAATTGAACTATAATTTAAAAAATTGTTTCTGTGTACATAAAATACAAAAAAAAAACCTACAAAATATTCGTAACAATCAAAGTGTTCAACAGCAAAAAACAAAATCATCAAAATCCATCAATTATCCAAGTCTTATTCTTCAAAATAAGGGTCAAGTAGTGCTTCAGTTTTAATGCTCTCGCACAATGATCACTTAATTTAGCTTCAGAAATTTTTAAACGGGAATTATTACCTCTTTCAGGTCCTGTTGGGGTACGATCACTTACTTTTTTTATTGTGTTCCTTTTTTCAAACTTTCTTCACAGAAACCTTTTCTGGTGAAACGCAGAATCCGGTTTAGTTTTACGGAACTGTAACCAAACAATACCTCGCAACAAGTTTGCAGAATTATTTTTCTTTTTGTTAAATTTGTAGGCGGGATAACGAAGCAGACCACTAACTTTATGAGTTCCTTTTCGATCCCCTTCGTTCCTCAATGATTTCTGATATCCGATGGGTAATTTACGACTTCCTTACTTTTATTGAGTCTCTTTTACCCTCGACTGTAGTGATTCCATATCGATGATTTGCAGGTGGGATGTACGTCGCTCGCTATGTCGGATCCCTTAACCTAGGTTCGTAAATATGTGCAATGGTTTGTAGACAATACTACAAGCTTTTCTTAAACTAGGGAACAGTCAGTCCGATGACTGATATATATTTAAAAAATCAACTAGTTTACCAAGATAAACCAGTCGGCTCTTTCATTATACGAGTGTAAGTATAATGTCCGAGGCTTATATAAAGTTTCAATTTCCTGTCTTGGTTCGATTGCAACATGCCGGTTGACTGCCAACCTTAGTTACTACATACTACATAAACTGAATGGGAAGTATGTTTATTCCTTTACTTGTTTCAATACTCTTTACATCATGGTTAGTTTACACGACATGTATAGTTGTTTTTACACGTCATGTTATTGTTTTGTTTTCTGCTTGCATTTGCCCTCATTATATACAAGAATATGTATGTGAGGGTAATTAATATTATTGACACGTTACAACATTTCGACATTACTCTTCTTCACAGAGCCTATGGTAATTGCAAACATTTGTCTAAAGCTAAGGTCTCCACGTGGTCCAAAGCTTTTTTGTTAGCCAGTTAACCATTTGTAGTCACCCAGATTATATCCAAGCACCTTCTTAGTATTCCTAGCAATTTGTAGTGAAAACTAACAGAGTCTTTGTCGAGAATCGAACCCACAACCCCGACCTAATAGACTAACACATCTAAGATCTTATTCTCAGTCGATTTGCGACAATAATGAGATTCTACAGTAGGGAAAGAAAGTACGCATTCAATTATAAGCATTTCTTTTTCGTCACTTATTTTTTATGGTGGCACTTTTCTACCTCTCATATCTCGCATCAAATTTTCTAATTCATTTGCTTTGTCAATTGCCCTTCTGAGTGCTCCTTCAGGAATATTTAGAAATTTTCTAGTGTGCCGACGATATGCCCTAGTTAATGGAGATGTATTCATTTTAGCTCTTTTGATGCACATCACCGGGTGCGATGTTGTTTATCATTTTGTTTGTAATTTTCCTAATTCAAATTAGCTGCCCTTTAATGCAACATAGGCATTTCCCAATTAAAAATCAAACTTCGCAAAATGTTAAAGTTTTTAGAATGTATGCTTAATGGTAGGAGTGAATAAAATATATTTATGTACATCTTCGGTTTAGCTTGAGATATAATTCTGATATTTTTAATGGAAAAAGAAAATGTCAAGGATTTTTTTTATGAATTTTTGTAGGATATAGAATTTTAGCTGCTTGAATATATGAATATTTTGCTCTTGGATAGTAATATAATATATAAAATTACCCTAAAAATATGCAACACTTTCTTAGGTTGTAAAGGATTTTGTTAGGATATAGAATCTTCTCTGCTTTTATATATATTTTACAGTTGCATATTAATATTTCCACTTATTTTAAAACAATATATAAAATTATCCTTAAAATATGCAACATTTTTTGCAACTGCACATATGCAATACTTTTTGATAATAAAACTATGTAATTATTAAAACCAAATTATATTTCAATAATTTACTTTTATATATATTTTGTTGTTGCTTAATACTATTAACACTTATTTTTAAAAAATATATAAAATCATCCTAAAAATATGCAACTTTTTTATAATAAAATTATCTCATTATCAAAACCAAATTATATTTCAATAATTTACCTAATCGATTAAAATAAAACCGCACTTAACAATACATTAAACATTTATTTATTTGGTAAATTTAGTTTTGCTAATATAAAATTAAACATTTGTAATTAATTATTTCTACTAGAGCAGCATTCAAAAGTTCATATTGAAATAGACTTGTCGAAAACAATACCTTTTGTTTTAAATTGAATTTCAAAAGCTGTATCTGTTTCTATTTCTTTTTGCCTTTTAGCCCAGGTATCAAAGTATTGTTGTGTTCAAAAATAGTTTGTCCAAAAAAGAAACTTGTCCGAAACAAGGGCCAACGTAAAGAGGGAGAGTATAAGAGTAAAAATATACCTGGTGTTTGTCTTACTTTTGCAATTGTAATTTATCAATAAATTCTTAAAAGGGAAATGCCAAACAGCATCACCAAACACCAAAGGTGATAAATAGCAAAGCATATTTTTAGGGGGTTGTCTGTGTTACAAGATTTTTGTTTTTCCAAGAAGTTTAGAGGAAAACAAAAGCATTTGTTTTTCATTTTCATTTTCCTGTTCAAGTTTGCGTAGAACATTCATAAATTATTTATAGCATGCTTTCAGGTGTTGAAATGAATTTTATAAATATAGATTGAAATAAACTTTTACCACCAACAAGATAAAAGTTTAAACACTTTTCCCCTAAAAACCACTGAATATTTAACTTACTTAACTTAAAACTAATATTTCTTTTGCTCTTAATATAAATTCCGTAGAGAACATTTTAAGCTGCTCATGGCTAAATAAATATTTGCCACAACAGTGAGATACTTAAATATAAACCGCCTGGAAGACGTAAATACTTGTTAAGCAAAATATTTTTAGCCTTTTCTTAGTATTACTCGTATTTGCATAAAAATTAAAAAAATAACAAAACAAAGTGCCAGCAATTGTCAAATGATTTTGAAATATTTTATCTCTCTTTACCCTAAAGAATAAAAATTTTTTAAATAGTTTTCACATTATTATTGAATTACTGAAAAATATTTAAAAACATGTTAGTATCTGCTATACATACTTTTGGTTGTGTTGTTAGCCGGAAATCAGGCACAGCTTTTAAATTATAAGTAAAAATTCTGTAAAATGTTCGTGTTTTGCAAAATCTTATTAGAGGTAAAGTAAAAGTAAAATATTAATTTTCAACCCAACAAAGTACATATATCCTTATACATAGAGAAGTTGATTAAACGATGTCCGTCTGTTTTCGGGTTGAAATCATCTTTTCCAAAGCACCAGAAGAAATACAGGAAATTTAAGCCTACCCATCTGCCAGGCATAGTTTCGAAATTTTCACTAATGCAATTCAGCAACATCAGACCATCCCATTCGAAGCTGCAGGCAAAAATCCACGCCCTCATTTATTTTTCCATATTGTTTTTATTTTTTGGTTATAATCGTTTTATTTTGCTTTTTTTTTGTTAAATAAATATTAGACCGCGACCAGTAGATCTATTGGAGTGAATACAGATCTCGGGGGATCAATAACCCCCAGCGAGGGGCGATGTTTGGTTGTTTTTAAGTTGGTAGGGTTTTTCTGCTTGGATTTGTTTCAAAGTTCTTTATAAAAAGCAATACACATAGAGATAGCCGATAGACCCACAGGGTGCTAACTGGATACCAGGAGCAGCCAATAGGGTAATTAGAGGATTCAATATGACCCTTTCAATTTACTTTAGTCTGACCATTCTATCGGTATATAGATTGCAGCAGGATACTAATTTTTCTAAAATAAATTTCTGTAAAAAATTTTTACAAATAATTTTCAATAAAATTTTCCAAAAAAATTTTTTGATAAAATTATAATTTCTACAACAAATTTTCGATTAAATTTCTACAAAAATTACCGATAAAATTTGCAATAAAATTTTTACAAAAATTTATCGATAATATTTTAACAAAAACTTTTCGATAAAATTTCTACAAAAATTATCGATAACATTTTTACAAACAATTTTCGATAAAATTTATGTATAAAAATTTCGACGAAATTTTCGACAAATTTTTACAAAATATTTTTGATAAAATTTTTACAAAAAAGTTTCGGTAAAATCTTACAAAAATTTTTGATAAAATCTTTACACAAAAATTTCTATAAAATTTTTACACAAAAATTTCGATAAATTTTTTACACAAAAATTTCGATAAATTTTTTACACAAAAATTTCGATAAATTTTTTACACAAAAATTTCGATAAAATTTTTACACAAAAATTTCGATAAAATTTATACACAAAAATTTCGATAAAATTTTTACACAAAAATTTCGTTAAAATTTTTACACAAAAATTTCGATAAAATTTTTACACAAAAATTTCGATAAAATTTTTACACAAAAATTTCGATAAAATTTTTACATAAAAATTTCGATAAAATTTTACAAAAAAATTTGATAAAATTTTTACACAAAAATTTCGATAAAATTTTTACAGAAAAATTTCGATAAAATTTTTACAGAAAATTTTCGATCAAATTTTTACACAAAAATTTCGATAAAATTTTTACAGAAAAATTTCGATAAAATTTTTACACAAAAATTTCGATAACATTTTTACACAAAAATTTCGATAAAATTTTAACACAAATTTTTCGGTAAAATTTTAAAAACAAATTTGATAAAATTTTTACAAAAAATTTTCGATAAAAATTTTAATAAATTTTCGACAAATTTTTGGTAAAATCTTTACAAAAAATTTTTGATAAAATTTTTACAAAAAAATGTTGATCAAATTTTTACAAAAATTTTTCGATAAAATGTTTACAAAAATATTCAATAAAATTTTAATTATTGTATTTCTTAAAATTTTTTACACAAAATTTTCGATTTTCGAATTTTTACAAGAAAAATTTAAAAAACATTTTCGATAAAATTTTTCCAAAAAAAAATTCTACTAAAAATGTTCAACAAAATTATACAAAAAATTTTCAATAAAATTATTACCAAAAATTTTCAATAAAATATAAACAAATTTTCAATAAAATTTTAACAAAAAATTAAACAAAAATATTTTCGATAAAATTTTTACAAAAAAAATTCTATATTTTTATATTATATTTGTAATAATGAAGTTGAAAATCATAAAACTAAACACCGAATATATTATGTGAAATTGGGAAACATAACAGAGTAAGCAAATATTTAACATTATTATGGTGAAGGGTTTATAAGATTCGGCATGGCCGAATATAGCACTTTATTTCGTTTTGTTAGTAAACTTAATTTACTAATAATTAAGTTTATAAATCTTTGGTTTTCAATAGCGAAAATTAAAATTGCTACTAAAATTTCCAATATTTTAGCCTAATTGTTTTAAGAAAATATCGGCCTTGTTTTGAATGGGCTTCCTTTATGATTTTGTAAAGACTCACTGATATCCCCTTCATTACTTAAGCAAATTATTACATACAGGACAAATATGACGTTGATTATAAGAAATATTTTTAATTCATTAACCAAAAAAAGTCTTTTAAAAATTTGTATTACTATTTAAATTTCATTATTCGAACTACTTATTAACATACAAATGAAGTAAGGTTTAAGTTCCCTTCAATCTCTCTAAGTTGAAAGAATATTTTTTTTACAAATTTTAAAAAGAGAATAAAACTAACTAAAAATTCATTTGTATATAAATTACTCTTACTTTTTTTCTTGAATTTTACAGAGAAACAATAGCATGCTTTTAGGATTATTGAAAAGTTCATAACTTCGGTTAATCCTTAAAATAAATATTTCATTTATTTTTTTGTAATCATTATTTTATTTTATTTTTTTTTATTATTACATATTTATAACAATTTTAATTCATATAAATAAAAAAATTTATAATCCTTAAATACATGCACAAATGTCAATAAAAATACATACTCAAACAGTAAACTCTGATGCATATAAATAAGAGAGCAAAAAAAAATTAAATGCATAAAATTATTGAGTAAAAAAATACACTTCAATAAATCAATGTGAATGTATGAATATTTGTACTGCTATAAGTCGAAGTAATCCCACAATTTTGATGAATGGTTTCACTAGTTGGTTTTCCTCGTTTTATGCTGTGAAAGGAAATCACATGTAAACCTACCCTACGATAAATTTTTTTTATATGCTGGTCTTAAAAAAAAATAACTTGACTACTTTACATATACCCTGTAATCTAAGGCAGGGCTAATTTAGTTTCTGTTTCATAACTGATAACTACTTGATACCTTTCAAAGTAATCAGATATAGTAAAGAAGGTCTTCAACTCTTAGAACTGCTGGGTATTTGTAATTTTAATTGTATGTGGTTTAAAATAAATATAAGAAGGGGAGCAAGAGTGAGAGAGAGTGAAAGTATGCTAATGAATGTAAAATAGTTTTTATGAATGTATGCGTAAGTTTCTTTATTTGCATAGGAATTTTAAAAGTATTGACAGATAAAGCCACATTTTAATTGTCATTTTTATTTGTAAATATTTAATGATACAAACAACTCCTCTTACGCACATGATAAATTTCTATTTTTATTCTAGTCTATTTAGAGACACACAAAAATTTGTTGTTACATAATAAAGGTTAAGTTAATTATATACAGTTATATTGGTTGCCACACGTATAGCTTACGTTCTTAATACCTTTGTGATACCAATTAAGATTGAAGAAAGACCGAAAATACAAGGAAATAGAGTGTTAGCAAGGCAAGAATAGAAACTTATTTTAATAAAAAAGAAAACCGATGAAATTTAAGGCGGTTTGGGATTAGAACTGAAACCGAAGATTGATTGTTCAAAAATTACGCGTAACTCTAAAAGATAATAGTATCAAAGAAAAAAGGTCCACACTTGCGAATTACATCACAGAGGACCTTCAGGGTCTCCGAAATGATGGCACATTTCAATAGGTATATTTCTTCTTAACCTAACCTTACCTAACTAATGTCAACTTTAACAAACAAACAGGTTAAATAGACTCAGAGTCAAAAATTTATTCAAAACCATATAAAACCCCAAAATATCGATTTTCGGGAATATAATTTTTAAAAAGAATATTTACCAATTTCAATAAAAATTAAAAAAAATAAATACACTATCGTAAAATATCTAAATTTACATTAAAATTATATTGAAACTGTCTTATGATTTCTTATAATCTAATTTTGGGAAATTTTAAAAATTTTATATAATTTGACGTTTATTTTATATTTCACGATTTTGTCTTAAATAAATAAATTTATTTTATTTTATTAGAAGCATGCGTGTAAAGCTAGATTATGATGTTCAAATATAATTTTTTATTCGAATAATTTTTTTATTCGAATAATTTATTAATCGAATATTTTTTTATTATTTCTTTTAATTTCTTATAAATGGCGAAATTTTGTGCTGAGAGCAATTTTGAAGAATTTTAAAAATTTTGTATAATATTATGTTTTTTTATATTTGGCGACTTTTTTTAATTTAAATTTTTTTTATTTTGTTTTATTAGAAGCATGCACATAAAGCTAGATTATAAAGAATCATATGTATTTAAATATTATTTTTTATTCGAATAATATTTTTATTTTAACAATTTTTAATTCAAATAAATTTTTTTATTCGAATAATTTATTAATCGAATATTTTTTAATCGAATAATAGCCTAACCTCACCTAGGATTATCAACTTTTACAAACAAACAGCTTAAATAGACTCAGACTCAAAGATAACTTAAGAAGAGTATTGCGGCAAAGAAACGCCATTCTTAAACAATACACATATTCTGCTGGTGTTTCATCGATTAATTTTTTTTTATAAATTTAACGTATATAAAACATGAAATTGAGATTGATATATTTGCGGTCGTATTATTTATGATTATTTTCTTACTCGTTTAAATTCATACATCACTATTCAAGAATTTATTCAAAACAATATAAGACCCCAAATAAAATATAAAAAAATCAATAAAAATTAAATCAGTCTTATAATTTTTTTATAAATGATGAAATTTTACGCTTAACAATTCAGAAGAATTTTGAATAATTTTACACTTTTTTATATTTGGCGATTTTGTTTTAATTGCATAAAATTATTTTATTTTAATATGGAATATTTTAGTCGAACTATGATTAAGATATAAATGAAATTTTTATTGATTAAAAAATTATTCGAATAAAAAATATTATGAAATAAAAAATTATATTTTATATTTGGCGATTTTGTTTTAATTGCATAAATTTATTTTATTTTAATATTGAATATTTTAGTCGAACTAAATGAAATTTTTATACATTAAAAAAATTATTAATAAAAAAAAAATAATATTTAAATAAAAAATTATATTTGAATACATGATTATAAATATTGAAAAAAAATATTAAACAAGAGGGAAGTTTTAGGTTGTAGTAGACTTCGTTATCACTAACTGACGATAATGATTGAATACAGTTTTTCTCCTATTCCTTTATCTGAGTTTAGTTGGTAAAATAGATGATGTTTACAACTTAACACCACCCAAACTAAATAGACGCGAAGAGTACTGAAGACGTATGTAGCGATCCAAAAAATGCATTATATTCTACTAGTGACCACAGTAATATTTTCTCATTTTTTCTTTTAAATTAATCAACTAATTTTCCGATTAATATTCTTTCGACTTAGAGAGAATATAACGAACTTATTAAGCCTGACTTGAAAAAAATTCTTTTGTATGTTTATTTTATTTTAAAAGAAGCTTCAAAAGAAGCATCGTAAAGCCAGAATATGAAGAATCATATGAATTTAAATAGAATTTTTTATTCGAATAATTTTTTTAATCGAATAATTTTTTTAATCGAATAAATTTTTTTTATTTTCATGTTGTAATTTAAAAATAAAAATAAGATAATTTAACACCACTGTATGACCCCTCTAACTATAAGAGAATAACGAGTAAAGCCCTTTAGTTGTTATTGATTATAGTTTTAAAAATATTTTTTTTACACTTACACTACATGAATGATACATGCATATAAATAGAATATAAAAGTTGAAATAATTTTCTAAATATAAAACAAGAAAAATTATTAAAATAAATATTTCAATGACTGTTGCAATTTGATTTTATTTTATTGTTTGTTGACTTACTCATAAAATTACTTATAAATCACATATTTATTTATTTGAGTATATGCTAAAATACATCTAAATATTCATGTGTGTACGTGCATATATATTGATGTATTATAATGTTTGTTTGTTAAAAAAAAGAAACTGGTTCAGAAAAGCGAAAACAATAAATTTCTATGTAAATTTTTATGAACTTGTCATATTTTCAATATTTGTTTTTCGGTACTGAATATTTTATCAGTTTTTATTGGTAGAAGGCAAAATTTATTTCTATAACTGTGGCACATTTAAAAACTAGAACAGTGTCTGTAGTGCGACTTAAATCTTCTAGTGGTAGTGACCCATTAAAGGAGTGCTGACTAAATAAATCGTTTGGAAGGAGATAATTTTAAGAGAAAATTGCTCGAATCTACTCTGAATATCAGTAGACTTTCAGTTTAAGTAAAGAATGACTTTGGAATTGGAAGCATTACAAAATTACTCTGATGAACAATGGAACAGTATAAGCAAAAGGATGCATGACCAAGAGAAACTTGATGGTGACTATGCTTACAGGTTTAATGCATCAGAATAAATGATACGGAGTACCCTAAGCTGAGTATCTCTGGTGGTAAAAAAAAAATAATAAATATAATCAGCGATGTTTAAGAAAGTCGAACACTTCCAGTCAACAGCCAGACCCTTCTTAAACCGAAGGTAAATGTTAATGATGTCGAAACAGCCTATAGCGAGTGGGAAGGTCGACAATCAAAATTAATTAGAAATAAAAAGGGGTTTTGCAAAACAATTTAAAACAATATCGATCTGCTTTACTTTATTGCCCTGAAAAATTAAAATCACATTTCACTACCTTAAGTTTTAAAGCTTTTGTTACTTTTACCCTTAACCAATCTTTTACTGTCGAATATTTTAAATATTTCGTTCGAAATGTTTGTCTCTGTAGTTTTATTTATAGTTTTATTTCCAAAAACAAAATTTTAATTTTATTGAATATTTCTGCAGATAAAAAGACTGTCATGCAGCTGTTTTAATAAATATTAAATAAATAATAATGGTTTTATTTTAGTAAAAGTGAAATAATTTCCAAAATGTTTCTGGCTTCATGACAATCACAATTTCAAAATTAGTTTATTTTTAACAGGAAAAGGAAAATTAGTATCGTAAAATACATACATATAAATTAGATAGTTAAATATTTTATAAATAAGTAATTCATTGGCATGTGATAAGCAAATTTTATTTCAAATCTTAAAAATAGCTAAATGAAATTATGAAGTCAATTTTGAATAAATAAATTGCATTTTCTTTACAAATAAATTTGATTTAAGTTAAAATATTTAAATATATACATATATTTAAATATATTCGGAATTGTATTATATAATATTATTTATTTCTAATTCCGCATAATTACTTGAAAATTTATTAAATAAATATTTTATGATAGAATCATAAAATATGTGTTTTCCAAAATTCCAAATCCAAAATTTTTTTTTCAGAAAGTTTGGGAAAATTCCAATAATGAGCTGGTTGAGCACCAGTAGAATAGCTATATAGATATGCTTTTCCCACAGTAATCCATTTCGATTATTATATATTTATTTTTGAAAATAAATATTTTATAATTCTTTCATAAAATATTTAATTATGAAAACATTTTAATAAAACTTGCAAATAGTTATTAAATTAAAGCTTGTAAAATATGCTCCAGCCTATAACTAAGGGGTCATAAATATTGCCCATTTTGTTGGCTATTTAAGTAAATTTTCTTTTAACTTTTACATTAAATCTTTTTATAATCATATTCAATTTTTGTTAAAATGTCCTTAATTAATATTAATCATACGCCTTCATAATAATTTTAGTTGTACAAAAAATTGTATTTTGTTTGATGTGAAAAAGTTTATTACTTTAAGTAAAATAAGACTAAATTAAATAAATGAAAGTCTAAAGTGCTTTATTACTTAACATTCAAAATGTTTGGGACTATGGTACCTAAAACGTTGCACCGTATTTGTAATTTGTTATTCCATAATGTTTATTCCTATTGATTATGGAATTGATAATGCCAAATTTAGTTTAAAATAAATTTTCCCAATACAGCAGGATTTGTTCTGTCAACTATTATTTCAAAAATTGTTTCTCTCTACTTGATAAATATTGAATTTAAATTTTTTTATTTTTATTTGTTTTTTTTTTATTGGTTAGTGAAAATTACGTATTTTATATTTTCTTTTATTTTGTTATATTTTATTTTATTTTATTTTATTTTATTACATATTAAAATATAAATTTTTAAATCATTTTTGTAGATTTTTACCAATTTGTTTTTTTCTATTATTTTCTATTTGTTTATATTCATGGGATAAAAGTAACTAAACGTCCTTTCAATTCACTTCCGTATTCCATTGGTAGTTGTTAGAAAAATATTATCAGCTTTTAAGTCTATAAAACGAAAGCAATTATGTTGCCTATTTTAAGGCTTTTGGGGAATTCTCAACAATTTTTACACAAAAATCTTTATTAATTTGTTCACAGTATTTTTTGTTCTCATACTTCTTTTACAAGAATATAGAGTGCAGTGGGACAGAAAAAATGCATATTGCTTAAAAATTAATAACGAAAAAGTTTTAAATTTTATATAATTTTTTAAACTTGTTTATAAATAAATTAATAATTTTCAGGCTTAAGTTCATTATTGTAAAGAGATGAAGAAAAATTGGATACCAGCAGGTTATCTTGCATTCTCTGGATCGCTACATCCTTCTTCAGCATTACATACTGCTAATATCTAAAATTTTCTTTATCACTTTATACTAATGAACTTAGGTCTAAATAAATTTTAATTTATTTATAAAAAAAATTTAAATGAAATAAATTAATATAAATTCACAGAGCAATGTATTGTCATTGTCAAATTTAACACACATAAAAATTGTTTTCCATCAATTAAAGGTTTTAATTAGTTTTAAATTAAAGTTAAATTAATTTTTTAATTGTTTAAAATATATATTTTTGTGTTTAAAACACAAAAAAATTTAATTAAACAAATAATTGAATCAATTATTTATTTAATTAAATTTAAATGTGAAATCAATTAAAATCTTTAATTATTGAAAATATTTTTTTCTGTTCGCTATTGTGTTGATAATCAAATATACAATTTAAAATTTTTAATTGCTACGACGACCGAGCGATGTTCGTCTGCCCACATTCGGGTTGAAATCAGTTTTGCCACGGCTTGTAATAAGTCACATACAAATTAAGTACACCAATTTGTCAGACACAGTTTCGATAGATCTTCTATTAAAATTCTGCAACATTGGTGGAGTTATGATTTAAAAAGAGGCGAGCGCCTCTATCATGTTTACCCCCGGGGGTTCCAATTGTCACTGCAGGAATATGGCAAATGCTTTAACACGGTTCACTCGGGGAAAATAGGGGCACCAGACGCTAGGGTTCCTAGAGCCTAAATCTGGAAGAAAAGGTCTGTTTTTTTATAACACGGGTCCTCTTCGAGGCCCGACCAGTGCCCAAAGGACTGGTACCACGGGAATCGGTGGCCCCACAGAGAGCCTATCCTCTCTGTGACCGGTTATTGGTGAGGTCCTGTTCGGGGGTACACGTGGTGGCTGTGGTTTAAGATCGATTAAGTAGGTAAGGTGCAAGGTCGATCAAGTGTGCTGTTGCACTCTCAACAGACGGAGTTTGGATAGTCTCCAAACCCCTAAGCAAGAGGTTATAATATGGATCTAGGCTTGCCTTGGAAAGGCTTGCCATATTATATAAATTGCTACTCATTGTGACTGTATCACACACAAAAAGCGATTGGTGTCAATCGTAAAGTGTTGTTATACTACACAATGGGGGCGCTAGTCGGTGGTATACCACCGTGAGGTTAGGCCGAGTATGGCAGGTACTCACGTTAATCTTGTTCCACAAAATTACAGAAAAGAATCAGAATTCCTTTAAACGATTGAAATTTTTGCAAAAAATATTACCAAAAATTTACAAAAAAAAATTAAAAATGTAATTAAAAAAAAATAATTTCGATCAAAAACTTTTAATTTCATTAAAAACAAAAATACACAAGATAACTAAAAATTATCAATAATTATAAAATTCAATAAAGTTCAACCAAGTCTTACCAAAATAAAAATAACAATATTTTTTAAACACTCCAGAAAACTTATGGAAATTGTTGGTATTCCAATCTGTGAGATACAGTTTGGGGAGGTTTGCTATTGAAAATCAGTAAAAAGTGGTCTATAAATGGTGCAGGCGAGTGCTTCTATTTTCCTTACGTTTCCCCATGTGCTGCTTAATATTTCACTTCTCAGTAACACTTGTATTTTTTTCTGTTTTCGGTCCCACTGTATTTATCTATAATCCAAATCAATTGAGTTTTATATCATTTTATTTCTGTTTTCTTTCCTTTTTTCCATTTCAATTAAAATGTTTTTGTACTTTAATACAACTGAGTACTTTGTCTAAGGCAAATAACCAGAACCATATAAAGATTTTTTTTCACAAAATTAGGTTTAATCTTTCCTGCTTTTTTTTGCAAGCATTTGATGATAAAAATCACTTGATTCTATAAATAAGAAAATTTGGACAAACAATAATACTTAAGGTTTCATGTCAAAACAAATTGTATCGATATACTCGTACATGAGTTACACAGATAAACAATTTTGTCAATGCATGTATATACATATGTATATGTAATAAGTATATTATATTTATGTGTGCTATTTATGTGCAAGTATGTGTGCGTTAGGCTCATTTTAAGTTAAAATCAACATCGAAATTCTTGTATTTTTTCGAAACATTTTTGTTTAACACGTAACCTACAAACTACGCAACACATTTATAACATTTTAACACATTCTTACAAACTTCTTTTAATAAAATATTTCTTTCTCTCTCTGTCTCTCTCTCTCTCTCTCTATGTGTGTATATATAGTTATTTTATAAGTGTGCTGCTGTGTTCATGGCTCCATGGTAATAATGTCAGTGTTAAAACGTAATTGAGATGAAGTTGTAGTGTATACGACTATACATTTTGCATATAATTAAAATTAAGGTACGACAATGAATCCCACAAGACTTAAGAGGTATTTTAGCATAGTTTTAAGTGTTAGGAAAAAAAATTGTTTTTGCTGTTAAAAAGCGAATGCTCTAAAATAAACATTTAAGGACCTAAAAGAAATTAAAAAAAAATTAAAGCATTGTTAACGCTATAATTTATAAAATATATTTTTTTAAAATTTTTTCTTTCAATTTTAAAAGCCAAGAAAACAAACTGTCCTTTTGGCTGTGATATGAAATTTCAGGTATATTGTCTTTAACATCTTTTATTAGTTTATAAATCAATTTTTTATAACCAAAAATATAAAGTTCGAATGATTTTTTTTTTTACTTTACCATACGTAGTATAAGGTAAAGTATAGTAATGATGAAAAAAATCTAGGTCGGGATTTCGACGGATTTATACGTTTTAAGATCTCCTGAAACCATTTTGGCTATTTTCGCGATGATGTCTGCGGGTTGGTGTGTATGCCACTAATTTTGTAGAGTTTGTACAGGTCATACCGTTTGACATGTCAAAATGAAATTTAATATGGAGATGAAGATCTATATAGTTTTTGGGCATAATCGGGTGGGGCAAGGGGAAGTTTTCACCAAGTTTTGAGAACGCTCTACAAGTAATACCGTATGACATATTAAAACGAAATTTGGTATGTGCCTTTGGTATATGGAGATAAAAAGTTTTGTAAATTTTTGCATAATCGGGAAGGGACAAGGGGTAGTTTATTTACTCCCAAATTTTGTAAACGCTCTACAGGTCATACCGTATGACATATCAAAATGAAATTCAGTGCATACCTTTGGTTTATGAAGATGAAGGGCATAATCGGAAACGAGCAAAGGGTAGTGTACCTAACACCACAAACCGAAAATAATTAATTTTTCGATTCGTATATACTTTGAACTTATATTCTTTATGTAATATATGCATAAAAATATCTGTTTCCATTGGGTATGTCGAAGTTGAGTGTAGGCCACTACAGATTTTTTTTTTTTTTTTTTGTTTTACCATTTTTGAAGTTAGCGATTTTTTTTTTTATTTTGATGAAAACTTTTAACGACTGCTGTTAATTTAAGTCGATGTTCGATGGAGTTAAAAATCTTTAGTATATATATTAGCTTTTTTAAACAGAAAATGTATTAAGTTTTATTCTTTCAAAAATTTTTTTCATTCAAATTTTATTCTTTCAAACATTCAAATTTTAAGATATGAGTAATTATTGTTAGTTCAAAAATATTGAAGATACAATAAATAAAATATGAAAAAAACATTCAAATGACATTAAATTATATGTTACCATACAATTATATTCTAACTTCATTTATTTTGCATAGTAAATAAAAATCTTCTCCCATTGCTGTTATTGGTGAGATACGCACCCGCATCCCTAGACTAGCACACTACCCATTACTAGCGTACCGGGGCAGCCACACACATTAAATAAATCTATCTTCACATATAATAAAACTGTAACAGGAGCATTTCTGTACATGATTTGCTAGTGCAAATAGTAATCGAAATGGAATACAAAACATAAATTTTAGGAATTTTTGTCTGTCTGTGTTCGTATCACTAAAAAAACTACTGAATGAATTTTAATAAAATTTGGTAAGGAGGTACCCTGGTAACTTCCAAATATAGGCTCCAAATATAGGATACTTTTTTCCCGTCAAAATATCTCATTTCCAAGAGAAAATAGAGTAAAAGTACTGAAAATATGCAATTTTACCGATTTAAGGGTACTGCAAACTTGGCAGCACCTTTTTTGGCAGCGGAAAATTTAAAACACTTTTTATAGAACTCTACAATAATTTTAGAATTATATATAAAATTTTTAATTTTATATAAAGCCTAGGTTCCGAAGTAATTACTCAGGGATGGGTACCCCCTATATGTAGAGTAAATACATAAACCACATCTGAAGCACTATAAACATTTGGTATGGATTACTTTCAAGGCAAAAATATTGTCAGGACGCTAACGAAGTGATGGAAACTGCCAGTTGAACATAAACAAGTATACAAAATGAATAGAATCAGAAATAAAATTAGAAAGTTGATACCCCTTCTCTGAGGGTTCTAACCACTTTTGTTTGGTTCTACATAGTTTATACTGATAGTTTATGGAGCTTTATTTATTTAAAATGCAGCTGTTATCTTTTATTTATTTGTTTTGTGTAGAGATACCCACCCGTTTTTTATATAAAACTCTATTATTTGTTAGTGATGTCTAAAATTTCCCTTTTATAAAAATAAAAGGTGCTACCAAGTTGTCTTTCTACATTAATTATTATTATTATTATTATTTTATAACCAAACCTTTGTATTGCCTATATTTAGGCCTTAATAAATTTTAAAAAAATCTGTCTACATTTAAAATATTTAATTAAATTAAATTTTTTTTTATTTTTACTGCATAATAAATACTTCACTCTAATCTCTTGCTTGTCATAAATCTACTGCTAATGGAATATTATTGCTATTTTTTATTTATTAAATAAACCATCAATTAAAATCAATTTGTTGTTACATCAACGTACAAACAACACAGATATAATGTCATAAACACTAAAAAAAATGTTGACTGAAATATTTAATCTCAATTTCAACAAAGTTCTTTTTCGAAAAAAAACTGAACACAAATTTAATAAAAATTTAAGATTTAAAGGCATTATGTCTTTCAATTACTATAGATCAGGTTTGTGTAATTTAATTTAATTTAATATTTCTTGAGCCTTTTTTTACAGTAAGGGAAATAGATACAAAGTTCAGGTTTGGGTAGTGAAAGAAAAACAAAGAATTAACAAATCTTTAATAAATTAAGAAAAGCTTATATTTAAAAGAGACCTTTATCCCTATATCGTTCTATCCCTTAAGCATTAAATATTCACAGCTGAATATTACTAGGATCCAGAACATTACTAGGATCCAAATCCAGTATCCAGATTTAATATAAAACAATAATGATGTTCACCATAAGAAATATAATGGCAAAGACAATCAGAAAATCTTCACTTTACTTGAAGTCACTAGTAGTGTGGAAGAAATTCGTTGTGACACAATAACATTAATGACATTTTTAAATTCAGGACTAGGTAAAACGCAATTGTCATCACCAATTTTCAATCTAAAAGAGTGATTCTATAAAAATTTTCCACTTTATGTACCTGGTTCTATTGAATCTTAAATCTATAATTTTTAACTTATCTGCTGTTTTGGGTACCTTTTTCAAATCCAAGTAATCTTTTAATCGGTTAACCGGGTTTTGTTTTATTATTCTCATTTATCATCCTACTAAACTTTCACAAGTATATAAAGCTCTAATGAAATCAGACTATTAATTTAGTAACTACAAACATATTTCTATTTTTTGTATTTTCCCACTGTACAATACTTCTAAGTTTCACCCTTACCCATCTAAATACTTTATGTAACAGCACCATTATCAACTGAGTGCCTTAATTTTAAATTTACCACATATTAAAACACAACTACTTTCGCTTTTTCTGGCCTTTCTAGAAAAAACAACAATTTGGGAAGAAGTGCCAGATGATACCTAAAGGAAAAGATTTAACTGGCATGAAACCATTTACACAGACAAGGAAAAACAGCCAAAAACAGTTAAAAAACATAAACAATCAAACTTTGACTATTAAATATTTAATAAGCCATTAGTGCTTTTCTGTTATCAAATTATTTTTTGTTTATTATTTATACAAATAACCCTAAGAAGCAATTAATAGTACGAGTATATACAGTTGAAGACAAAAAATACAACGCTGAGGTTCATTATATTTTCTATTGACCTTTTTTTAGGGTTACATACCCATAGTGTAGGAACGTAACGCTTTTAATATCGTTCCTATGTCTGTTCTTCTGTTACAGGGCTTTGCCTCTCTCTCTCTCTCTCTCTCTCTCTCTTTTGGAACGTAATAGGGACGCGTCATAACAACAAATTAATATTCTTAATTAATAAAATTTAAGTTTAAAAAATATCTTTAATTTTATTGCAGCGAAAATACTTGCATACCTTAGGGATGAATCTATATACATAAATAAAATGAAATGACGTTCGTTAGTAATAGCATCACTTAAGAATGGCTGCACCGATTTGGCCAATTTTTTATAAATCTTTATCTTTAACGGAAAGAAAAATTTACCACGCCCACTTTTTAAGTAGCTAGAGACCTTAGGGGGTAGATATTTTTTAAATTTTCCACCAGTAACCCCGTTATTATTACACATAGTTTGGCAAAACACAGGCTGGATTGGAATAGTGAACATGATACCTCCCATACTAAGTGAAGAATTATTATCGTCTATGTGGATATCTGCAATAAGAACAGTCTTTACACTTTGCACAAGAAACCCTCATACTAATTTGCATAGTCTAGTAAAATACACACTGTATTAGGATAGTGGAAGGGGTACCTCCCATAAAAAGCAAAAAAAATATTATCGTGTTAATAGGCATAGTCTAGCAAAAAACAGATTGGATACAGTGGGCGTCGTACCTTGCAAATAAAATGAAACAGTTTTGTCGTTAGAAAAACGTGCATTTTCGACTTAAAGTTTGGACATACTTTTCTTCCAAGTATTTGTTGTGTTTTTTGTGGGGATAGCCAGTATAAATTAAAACTAAGAAATGACGCAGGTGGCAAACTTTAAAAACAAATTTTTCAAGTGATTTAAGTGATTAAAAATATGCTGCATTTGGTCACCAAACAACAGAAGGAAAGCTCTCAATATGAAATAATTGTACATCGGTATCATTAATGCTGCGATCGTTACTTGTTTAAATTGCGCTAACTTTGTTCTTCTTGTAAAACGACCGTTAACCGCCTTGTTCAGGCTAACATTTGGCTGCCTCTATAGAATGGTTGGCACTGCGCTAGTCTATCAGATTGAAGGCTGGGAATTCGATCCTCACCAAAGACTCTGGATGCTTTCTACGGGCATGCCAGAAATTTCGTAGGTAATGTGTCATTAATCGAAATTAGAAATTAAAAAAAAAAAACTATGTTAACAGGCTCTTGGGTCATTCTCTATATCTAATTAAGATTTCCTTCCTTTATAGATTTAATTATTTCCTGGCTTTATAGATTTTTTACATTTCTCTTAATATTTGTTCGATAAATTTCTTGTATATATAAACCTTTAAATAAAATAGTATTTAGGTTTTCAATCTGTAACAAAATTATTTGAAATATCATTAATCATTTGATTTATGTATAATTTTTTTTTTTCGTTTTATGTTTACACGTGTTTAACTTGTTTTTAAAACTCTTTAAGAAGAATGTGTGTAAAATGGTTTGAGCCAGAGCCAGGACGATCTTCTGTAAAACATATTACTTACAAATCAGTGATTTTTCTTTAGCATACCTTTAGGCTTGTGATGTATGTTTCTCATGTTGAAACAAAATTTTTAAATAATAAAAAAAAAACTAAATGGAACAGCAAGTGGTCTGCTGAAAACAAAACACAAAATGTAACAATTTGTTTATAATCAGCTTATTTTGTTGGTTATATTTTATTGCATTTTTGTGATAATTTTTTTTAATAAATATTAAATTCAATATAATTGCTTTAGGTCAAACTTTTGTATTTTCTTTTTAGTTTTTTTTTTTTGGAATAAAAACTATAAGAATAAAGTATTTTTTACTAGCATCAAATAATAATCACTTAAATGGAATTTTAACCTATTTGATTTTTTTTTAATGAAAAGGAAAAATGGTTCATTTAAAAGTGTATCAGGCAAATTACTCTACTGAAAATAAATAAATATATTGAATTTGCATTGTAAAATGTGAAACTTAAGGTGTTCAAGTATTGAATCCACAGAGTAAGATTCAAGTTAAATAATTTTAAAGTGATATAGTGGTACTTTTTCATTAAACGTTTTAGACAACAGTCGTCGCTATATATACATAAATCCCATGGAGCTAAGGTTTTTACAAGAAAATTTCAAAGTTTAATTTTTACAAAGTAATGGTCATTTATCCCTCTTGGGACATGGGGATTCTAAGCTCCTTGACAATAATGCTTGGTATATCAGGACACCAGTACTCTAGGCTTGGACAGGACATGAAACTGGAAAAAAGAACAATCGAGGTATGACCAGTGTACAAACGACTGCTGCCAGGAGAACCAATATCCCCATGGGGACTCTGTTTGGTTATTGGAGCGGGCATTCGGGGAGTAAAGCGAATGTGGCTTAGACCTAAATCAGAGGTACGATTATTTTTAATTCGGTGTTCTGTTATTGGTTATCGTAGAGACCATTTGAGAAATAATATTGGTTTAAACCTAAATCGCCGGCAGCGTTAGTTTTAATCCGGTGAGCTGTTTTATTTCACCAGATTTCATTGGTTAATCGCTAACATGAGCATAGCAGAGGACTATATGAGCTTAAGTTTTGACACTGGGCACCATCCACTTGCCACGGGTGGTGCTATTCTCAAAGTTGGGAACCTTTTGCCTGCAAGTTCTTTTAGAGCCTAGTATTTCTTCAACTTTATGCGCAAAATACTAAAAAATTCAAATTTTGAGATTTTTGGTCTTTATTTTGGGAATTGTCGAATTTAATTTGCCGTAGCTAGGTACTAACGTATCATATTCCTGTTCTTAAAGCGAATGGCTTTTGTCATATGTCCATACTGGAAACTAGAGGAAAAACCTGAGACAGTAAACGCCTTAATGATTGCTCTTCGCGGGAATAGCCTAAAAATACTATTAAAAATCGCGGACAGACTAAGCGCTAAAGGCAGCTACATCGAACAGTGAAAAATATATATAAAAAATTAAAATATTCTTACTGAAGTTTTTGAACAAAACTAATTAAAATTTATATAATGACAGCACTTTTAATTGGCTACAGTTCAAGCGACGACTAGTGTTTATAAGGATCAAAGTGCAACTGCGAAAAATCTCCTATATTAAATTTTTAATCTTGTAGCCTCTGCCTGCTTTTAAGCTTTCACTTTCACTGTCTTTACTAGACGTGGCCAAACTATCTCATTCTTCTGCTTATCTTTCCAGATCATAGATTTTGGTATTTTCTGGGTTGGGCGTCTTATGATGTATATACATTTTCTCTCTATCTTATTCGTAATAGATAAGGGTGTGGTGGCCAAAGAACAAGATAGATTGCCTAGAGTTGTATATAGACTATCCCTTTAAGCCAGAATATACTCACAGGCTTTTGCACAGAATTTAAGATGCAATAACAGTTTTAGCCAGGATATTTTACTCAGGTTTATATTATGAACATAACTCCATATTTTAAACGGGAGAAGGTTGATGGTGCTTTCCATATTGCACAATATTGACCTAAATTATATCTCTCCCTCAAAATTACATTTAAGACATCATTTAAGCATCCTACGTCTATGAATATGATATTGGACAGGTAACAAAAATGGGACATATCATGCTGTTTAACACCCTGGTAGGGATAACAGATTATATGACGCCTTAATGTTTTTACAAAAATATTTTGAATGTACGAATATTTAATTTAAGGAATAAGCAAATATTTTATTAGCTTTTCAGTACAGTCATCCTGACTTTATATTCTTCTAAGTTACATTTAACTATTTTAACCTCCTAACTTGCAACAATTCCGTGTCATAACATGCCATAAAGATCGATGAAGTATTATTTATACATTTCATTTTTTCCTGCTACTAAAATTGCATTACCCCCCACATTAATTCCAACATGACAATATTCCTTTTTCAGTAAAAAAAACACGTGATAACGAAAAAAAATTATTTTAAAAAGATAAATGATAAAACATCAAAGTAGTCGTAATAAGAAATAGTTAAAAAAAAAACCCAGTTGAAAAAGAATGTTACATTAGCATAGAAAAGTAACAAACGGCAATAATAATCATGCAAATCACTTCAAGAGAAACCACAAAAATGCTGCAGAAAGAAAAAACAACAATTTAGAATAACCTTCAGGAAATTTATTTTGGCCACAGATCTAAAGTAATTGTAATGTTTTCCACAAAATAAAACTGGCCATTACATTTTCCCCTCTTCTCACGCCCTTTAAATTGTGCTCATTTCTCTTAACCTTTTTTTTTTTTTTTGAGAAAAAAACAAATAAAAAGAAGTGGATGTTAAGTTTGCGACAAACATAAATGTTGAAGGTTACGGACAAAATTTACGGGAATAGCAAAAACTTTGAAATGAGCAGTTAAAAAAGACCAATCTTGGAAAATTTATTTGAAATGTTGTAAAAATAAAACAGTTATATTAGTTAAAAGCCACAAGGAAAAAACAAAAGCTAGATTTCTTGTGACTTGAAACATGACGTACAAAACGATTTTTTAAGTCCGACACAAGTTTCAACAAATTGAAATAGAGAACAAAAGTTCTAAACACAAATGAAGAAATCATTTTTCAAAACTTTTGAAACAGCTTTTCTTTGCAAAAGTTCTTTTTGAAACAAATTTTTAGAAAACAGTAAACTTAAGAAATGTAATTTTTTGCGCAATTTCTTCCTTGACAAGTATAAATCTTTAATTTTGATTAAGCTTGTCATTTAACATGCATCAGATGGGAAATCTGCGCAAATAAATCGTTAAAAACCAGGGTTGAACTATATTGCGTATGAGTAATATTATATATGAATTTTTTCAGGGTTCAGAATTTTTTACTTATAAGCGTTGAAATTTCAACATTTATGATATTTCTTATAAATGAAATTTCTAAAATTATATATTTTTTAAGGATCATAAATGAACAACCAAAACTGATCTATCTACGATCACACATGAGTGAGTGTAACTGTTTTTATACTATTCAGCACAGGTGGAAGAGGGTATATGTATGTATATAAATTTATCATTCCGTGTGTAATTTCTAAAATATTAATTTCCAATCCCATAAAATACATATACATAGAGCACTTGATTAAACGATGTCCGTCTGTCTGTCTGTGTTCGGGTTGACATCAACTTTGCCAAGGCAAAGGAAGAGATGCAGAAAATTTTAGCCCACCATAGGCCAGGCATAGTTTCGAAAATTTCAATAATGGAAATTATGGAAATGGAAATTTTCAGGATGTTTTTATGTTTTTTCTTTTTTTTGCTTTTTATTAGACCATGACCGCATAAAGTGTGCATATAGATCTCGGGTAATCAATAACCCCCTGCGAGGGTCGATTTTTGGTTGTTTTTAGGTTGGTAAGGTTTTTCTGCTTTGCTTTGTATTAGAAGCATTTATAGAAAGCAATACACCTAGATGTAGCCAATAGATCCACAGGGTACCCACTGATAACCAGGAGCAGTCAAAAGACACATTGGGGGAGTTAAAATGATAACTTTTTTTTTATTCTTTTTCTTTTGTCTGAAAATTCTAACGCAATTTAGAATTCAGGAACGTCATAATTTTTACAAAAAATTAAAAAAAAATTTGTATAAAAAATTTTCCAAAACATATTAACAAAAAATAATACAAAAACTAACAAACAATTTTAACCAAAAATTGTCAAAACCATTTTTGCAAAAAAAGTTTACAAAAAAATTACAATAAATTTAAAAAAATGTTTACTAAATCTTTTAAAAAAAAAACTTTAAAAACATTTTTACTAAAAATTTGTAAAAAAAATTCTAAATAATTTCCAAAAATTAAAAAAAAAGTTAAAAAAAATATTAACCAAAAAAATCAAAATATTCTCTATAAAATTTTTACAAAAAATTTTTACAAAGATTTTGTATTTTTACAAAACAGTTTCAATAAAATTTTTACAAAAAATTTTCAATAAAATTTTTCAAAAAGTTTTGAATATAACTTTAACAAAAATATTTTCTATAAAATTACAAAAAAAATACAAAATTAAAAAAAAAATACAAATCAAAATATTCTCTATAAAATATTTACAATAAATTTTTACAAAGATTTTGTATTTTTACAAAACAGTTTCAATAAAACTTTTACAAAAAATTTTTAATAAAATTTTTACAAAAAATTTTCAATAAAATTTTTACACAAAATTTTGAATAAAAGTTTAACAAAAATATTTTCTATAAAATTAAAAACAAAAATCTACAAAATATAAAAAAAATTACAACAAATTTTACAAGTTAAAAAAAATTTACAAAAAAATATTTCAAAACAAATATTTAAAAAAAAAGTTTTCCAATAAATTTTGTATAAAATTTTTAAATAGTTAGGCATTTCAGGTGACGATATATACTGTATACGAAATATTGCTGATTAGTGGAAAAAAGCACAGTTCTTTTTTTTAATGCGTTTGTCTCTTAAATTAAATCAATTTTGTACCTACATACATATGAACTATATCTTTAAAAATAAAATCACCATGGTGAAGGGTAAATAAGATTCAGCACTGCCTAGTTTTTTTTTTAGCATGCATACATGAATGAAAATGAAAAACTAAAAATAACCGTATTAGTCATATATGGTAAGTAATTATTATTATTATATCATTAATGTTCTTTTACATAAATGCTTGTATTTTTTTTTTTTCAATTATGAGCGTTTTCATTTATGAGTGTTCATTTATGAAGTTTCTCATAAATAAGATTTCTAAAACACTCTGTTACTGCATACGCCGACAGTTGAATGTTTCTATGTCGGGAGACCCAAAATTTTCTGATGTTCGATGGTGAGCCATCACTTTAATTAATTATTGTTATAGGTGCCACTTGGGTGGAACTAGGAGATGATTGTGAAGTTTGTTGCTGTTTTTCCTCCCATAAGTCTGGTAATATTAATTTAAGGAGTACGTCCAATGAATCCACAGGTTAATTGGGTTAATTAGGATGTATTTTAAGATAAGTCTCATCTTCAAAGCAGAACATCAATGGCTTCTCCGATACAATAGATTCGCAACAACTATTGTAGTTTAAATCTAGTAGACGATCCTAAAGGTTGAACTCCAATGACTCTTATTTTCTTAATTATAGTTTCCTTTGTCGCCCTTTCCATGATATTTATTGTAAAATTAAGCTTGTTGTCGGGAATCAAACTAAGATAATTGACTAATAAGTATATTATAAAAATATTGTCAAAGAATTTAAAATAATTAAAAGCAAAAATTAGGAGGATCCCTGGGTGATCCCTAAAGGACTATAAGTTACTTTGTCTATATTATAGAAAATTTTTTAAAACAACTTTCTTTACAAAAAAACAAATTAATTGTGTTTCACAATTTCCAGAAACATGTTTTCCCAAATGATAATTTTATATTTTTGCCCATCTAAGCGTATGATAAATATTAATTTTAACTTTTTTATAAAAACAATCAAAACTTCCACAAAAATAAAACGATTTACTTAAAATAAATTTCGAACAAAAGCTAACAAAATAAACTCCTACATCTTTTGTCCAAAATGTAAAAAAAAAAGTTTTTTCAATAAATCACTTTAAACACAACATTTTACTTTTCCTTAAATCAACACTGTAGGGCATTTCCATGGCAAGGAAATAAGGAAATATGTGGCAGAAATAATACACAAACAAATACGACAGTAACATTTTTAATCTAAAGACATTATTTATTTGAATACGACATGCCATGACCATAAAATTTTAAAATGCAAAAATGTCTAAGAAATATTTAACACAAGAAATGACTTTCAATTTTCTTCTATTTTTTTTTTTACCAGAACCCAAAAGAAAATCGAATATTAAAAGGTTTTTTTTACAAACACACTCATATATGATAAAGAACTTTGTTAAGTTCACTTCACATTCTTTCGCTTTCAATTCATGGCTAGTTTTTGCTTCAACTGGGTTCAATGTCAATGTAAACTAAAAGGAAACATTTAAAAGGAATTTGCAAGAAAACATTTTTTTAACTCTAACACTTTTTGCTATAATGATGTAAGTATGTGTGTGTTTGTTGGTGTAAAATATATTCTAAATCATGTATATAATAATTTGCATTATAATCAAGATTTTTTCGTATTTTTTTTTTTTTTTTTTTTTTGTTTAATAGAAACGAACACAATTTGTGTCTTATTACCTTGACAAGGGTTGAGTTGTGCTTCCTTTTCAAATATTTTCCTTAATTTATATACAGAAATTTTTGTTTTTTACTTTTTTTATTTCAATTATTATCCAACCTCGTTTACAACTATGTACGTACATAGCTTAGGAGAGAAACTTTGTTTAAAACATTTTCATAAAATGTAAAACTTGTTGCAACTTTGTTCGTGTAAGAACTCCTTTTTATTATTCTTGTCGTTGAAATAGTTTTTGTTGTTGGTGTCTTTAATGACACCTGTATAAACAAGAGTATATATGTATATATACAATTAATTTATTATATTTTGTGTGTTAAAGGTAAGTGAGCGTGTTTATGCATGCAAAAGTAGTTGCTTAAAATACAAAATTGTATTAAGAGTCTTAAGATTTACAACAAAAGAACATTGTGTTGGCATAATTTTACATGTAAAATCATTTCAATGCCGTATTGAAGCATAAATATATAATTACTTCGAAAAATAAAGTTAAAAATAATTAGTAGTATTATAATACAATGACTTAATCCAACATTCCTAAGGGCTTAAAAGTTGGAAGAGGGTAGCCATTTGCTTTTACAATTTTACCATTCTTAATACTACCTATTTCATTCAAATATTGTAATCAATAACATTTATTTTTCTTTATATATAAAAGTTACAAGTCAAATTGTAAATTAATATTTAATTAAAAATAATCATACGCCTCATATGCCGAAATTTAGTTAATCTTAGTTTTTTAAGCAAATTATGGCTTATTTTTCTAAAACTTATTTGTAGTAAATAAAATTGTAGACAAAACCTTTGCAATTTATTACAGGATATTATATTTTTTCATTTTGTGAAATAAGATTTGCTTAAAAAATATGTAAAATTTTGTGATTATTTTCTTTACATCTTCTTTACATATAATAAGACTGTAACAGCACCATTTCTGTGAATGAAATATTTTTTTTTTTTTTAAATTGTCTTGCTGGTGCAAATCGTAATCGAAATGGAATACAAAACAGCAGTTTGTGGAATTTTTGTCTGTCTGTTTGTGTTCGCATCACGTAAAAACTACTGGATGAATTTTGATAAAATTTTCTGATTGCCTGATTGTGTTCGCATCACGTAAAACCTACTAAATAAATTTTAATAAAATTTTGCAATGAGGTACCCTTCGTATCTCGGTTAAAGTTACTTCAATCTTGATAGCACCTTTTTTTAAGCGGCATATTTTAAACATTATTTTTAGTACTCTACAATAATTTTAAAGCTTTATATAAATTTTAGAATTTTTTTTTCAGGGATGGATACATCTACATAAGGTAAATAAGGTAAATAATTGAAGCACTATAAAAGTAAGAGACTTAAAATGTGAGCTGGACTACTTTTTAAAATCGCTACGCTACGCTACAAAAATATTGTCAGGACGCCTACAACATGGCGGGCACAGCCAGTTTATATACAAATAAAAGAAAAACATAAGTTATTCCTAGAAAAGATTTTTTGGAACAATTATTTTAAAATTCGTTTTGTATTGATAATTTTTGATTTTAATAAATTTTATTAACGTCTCATATCTAACGTTAAACAATTTTACAAATTTAAGTTTTTAACGATATAAGGAATATTGATCTGATCTTAGGCGCTTTAAACCAATTTCAGTAATTTTTTTTTAAATTTGCCGTTTTGGTGTTTTTTATAATTTTTTTATGATTATAACGATTTTTCATAATTTTGCTGTTTGTGATATAATGAGTTTATTATCTTATTATGATTTTCTGCTTTTTCAGCTTAGTGTTTTTTTTTTTATTAAGGGCTTTTGGAGATTGTAGCAATTTTTAAAATTTTTTAACCTTTTTAGCGTTTTTTTTTTTTTTTTCTTATATATTTTTTGGCGATTTTGTTTATTTTTTAATTTTTCTGGTCTTGTTTTCTAATAACTAATTTATCGCTGTCACTTCATCCTCACCGAATTTCATTTTAGGCAACTACATTTCAGTCTCAATGCCAATTTTGAAGTTAATATATTGGGTGGCTCGGTGTGCTAGTCTTTCAGTGCGGGGTTGTAAGTTCAATTCCCTTCAGAGACTCTGGAATTTTTCACTACAAGTCGGCAGGAAGACCAAGTAGAAGCTTGGATATAATCTGTATCTGTACCTACAAATGGTTGAGTGCGTTAGTGATAGGCTACAGACTGTCAAGTATTATCTGGCCAAGTTAAATATCGAGATAAGACGATACTTGCCTGCAAAAAGGCTAACAAAAAAAGGCTTTGAACCACGGGCAGTTACATATTATATGGAGATGCTGTGGAGACCTTAGGCTTCAGCAAACGTTAGCAATTACCATAGACCCTGTGATGAGGAAGTATATCGACATGTATCAGTCGCCAGTCTGAAATCCTACAATCGATAGCAAAAGGCTAATGACAGCACGAGGCTCAATGAAAGTAAGGTATACATAAATTTCCAGTCGGATACCACAAATCATTGAGGAACGAAGTGAGTCGAAAAGCGACCCATAAAGTAAGTGCTTCTTTATCCATCTACAAAATAAAAATAAATAGTTTATATATTCCAGCCTTTGCTAGACCTAAAGTCTTACTACAAAGTTTCCAGAGTTGTCATTTCCATTTTTTCGCTTTTGATTATGTATTATAAGCTAGCCCTGAGATTAATCTTTCCACCCCTTGTTAGGCTTTTTTGTAAATATCATTTGGATTCTTCTTCTTGCAAATCTTTCTGCTTAAGTTTCTTGAGAAATTAAACTCTACGGCCCTTGTAAGGTTTTATTTTTTTTTTTTATCTCGTCTGTAATATAGAAGAGAGCAATTATACCTGCCCTAAGCATGTTAGTCTATACTAAAACTGGAAGTCATCTAGAGTTTAGAGTTCGCATAATAGCAATTATGCTTCTCTCGGACAATCAATACCATGTTCCACCATTATTAAAAATATTTTTAAAAAATATTTTCTACGCCCGACTTATAACAGCAGCTTTTTATTAAGAGCCTGCTTCTGGTAGCCATCACTAGGTTGTATAACACGAATTTCCAAGAGTAGAAGTAATAATTAACTCTCAGCTGTCAATTATTTTTCGGAAACCCTTTATATCCATGGCAATAAGGGAGAAAAGTATAAAACCATACAATTTTAATACAATATTTGCATCTAGATAAGCAAACCAGGCAATATCATAACATTAAAAAAGTTATAGTTTTGCCAACTGTGTCACTAACCAACTTGTATGTCCAAAAAAACACAAGGGGACATTTTTTTAGAACCAAGTTTAAACCAATGAAATTTGATTATCAGTTTGACATACTTTTGCCCTGTCTTCAGCTTTTCCCAGCTCATTTCAATGTTAAAACACCTAAGTATTCTTTTGTTATTTGCATTTTAAATATGTTCGTTCGAGTAAATAAATAAATATCCTAGAAAATTGTAAATTTTTTGAGAATAAAATTTTTTAATATTTAAATAAGTGTAAAAATGCCTGACCTAAGTTTTTATTAAACTTTGCATTTCACATGTCAGTACGTTTCTATTGTTTTGTTTTATACATTTTTAAAAGCATATTTTCGTTAGGTTCCCATACATGTTTTTGTTTCAAGTTAAGAATAAGTCAGTCACTTAAAATTGGGAAGCACTGTATCTTGGATTTTAGCGTCCTTCGGTTGTAAAACAAAAGTAGTCAGTAGTAGATGTAACAGATTTTGGGTCCCCACATAAAGGGTTTAAACTCGAAATTCGTTTACAACAAAAAAACACACAATTTATTTATTTATTTTAAAAGTTTATTATGGATCATAATTTTTATTAAATTTAACCCTTTGTAACCAGAGATTTAAAATATATTCGATTGCTTCCTGCGGGAAACTTGTGACTATTGTTTTCTTATTATTAATGTAGGGGGAATATCGAAGCAGGTCACTTCCTTAACGGGTCCCTTTTCGACCCCCTTATGTCCTATATGATTATAGCCAACCGAAATGTTATTACGGAAACCTTACACGTATAAAGGTCACGTGCTACAATAAGCCTTTAATCTTCACTTTAGTGATTTCAGACTGTCCACTGGTAACCGTCGGCATTCTTTCTCGTAATTGCTAGCATATGTTCAAGGCTTAGATCCCCCAAGGCACCCACATTTAACAAGCTTGTACCAGTCCTAAGTGTTATGCTAGCCAGTGCTACCACACACACAATATTCGCTACCGTCCTAGCCTCTTCCAGGCACAGTCTGCAAGTATCATCTTCTTCGATTTTCATCTTGGCTAGATGATACTTGAAGTTTCCATGACCTGTCACGAATGCAGTTATCCAGCTTAGAGTACATCTATTGTATCTCAGTACCTTACTGGCCTTCCTGCCAATGGGCTCTTTGAGCACAATTCCAGCCTGCCTACACGTAGTGGTCTCCCTCCACCTTTTTAGGTTTAATGAGCCCACCCATTGCAGGACCTTAGCTCGTATTATACCATTTCCAGCGCCACTCTGGGTTCTAGTCCACAGAAATTCTCAGCAGATCCTCCTTTTGCTTTTTTTCCCCTCATGCGAGGATAAGGCAATATGTCTACACAATCATATAAAGAGCAATGAAAATTTGAAGCACACGTTCCCTCCAAAAGTCGAAAGGGACATTTTTATGAAAATGCGTTTTTTAGGACAAATTTTCATATTCCAGTAAATTACAAGCCGTCAATAGATATATATTAATGTAGGAGGAATGTCAAAGCAGACCACTTCCTTGATTGATCCTAGGTCTTATGCTAACCAGTGCTAGACAATCACACACAATGTGCGTCTTCCAGGCATATTCTGAAAGAATCACCTTCTTCGATTTTTATCTTGACTAGATGATACTAGAAGTTCCCATGACCTGTCACTAACGCAGTTATCCAGCTTAAGGTAGTTCTATTAAGACAAAAAGTTCTGTGACTCTTGGAATATTTTGTACAATATTGATTGATAATCAATGCACAAAGTGTAACCAACAGATAAATCGACTTACTAATGAGTTATCACTCATATTTTTCAGAATTAACAAAAAACCTTCCAAGTATTTTATTCTTCTAGATCTCAAGGCACCACACTCTCAAAGTACTTGTTATGAAGTTTCATTGTATATTTTGCACTATGGTTTTGAAGACAACTCTGCACAGTGGGGCAGAATCAAAATATTTTAGAAGTAACTTAACCATTTGTAAAGGGCTAGTGCGATTAATTCGAAATTTGGCAGAGGATTACCTGAGGTTAAGTTTTGAAGCCATTGAACCATACACTTTCCAGTAGTAGCACTATGTGATCTAAAAGTTGGGTGCCTCCCATCTGGTCTTAAAGGTCTAGTTAATACCTACAAAATGTAACTGCATATTATCTGCAAATTATCTTTTAAAATGATCGAGTTATAAGCATTTTAAAATTTTTGATTTTCGTGAGCCTGGTCCAGTTTATTTGTTTAATTAATATAAATTTTTTTGTTCTATTTTAAAGAAATATATATTTGAATAAATTAAAAAATTAATTGAACTTTAATTTAAAACTAATTAAAATCTTTAATTGATGCAAACAGGTGTTCTGTGTGGTAGGTTTACAAATCCTCTTATCGATTTGTCGTGTTTTATTTTTCTTACTCCAGAAAAAGAAACTAATCCCTATAGTCCGTCTTCATTCTAAATGAACTGTTTCTTTTTTATAACTATCAGTACATGTACTTACACATATATGTAAGTATGAATGTATGTATGTGTGTATGGATGTGTGTATGAATGTATGTATGTATGTATGTATGCACGTATGTATGTATATACGCCTGTGATTGTGTTTACTGACTAGTTAAAAACCCAAGACACATGTGGTTTAACAGCAATTAAAAAGCGGCTCTTTAACCCAGCCAGTATGTTTCACAATTATTTTTTATTTGTTTTAAAACAACAAGTACAACAATAACCTTAAAGTTTTGTAAAAAGTCACAAATGAAAAAACAAAATTTTAGTTCAACAATAAAAGTACCTTGATGTTTTCAAAAGTGGAAGATGGAAGTTACGCTTGTTGCCTTGTTGCCATTTTTACTGCATTTTCATTTCCAAAAGTATATTTTTTTTTTTGGAAAAAAAGTCCATACAAATGAAAATAGTTTCTGCAATAGTCCATGAAGTTGTTTAGATGATTTTATTTTAAGATAAACTTGATAAGAAAAATTTTAATTATTACAAAAATTTTTAATTAAAACTCTAATGAAATGATAGGGAATGTACTTTGAAAATTGTATGTTTTTAAAAATAATAAAAAAAATATTTATGACTTTTAATAAAACACAAATTTATTTTGAACAACATTATTTTGAAAATTTTTATCGAAAATTTTTTTGTAAAAATTTAATCGAAATGATTTGTAAAAATTTTATCGGAAATTTTTTTGTAAAAATTTTATCGGAAATTTTTTTGTAAACATTTTATCGGAAGTTTTTTGTAAAAATTTTATCGGAAATTTTTGTAAAAATGTTATGGAAAAGTTTTTGTAAAAATTTTATCGGAAATCTTTTGCAAAATTTTTTTTGTACAAATTTTATAGAAAACTTTTTTGTAAATCTTTTATCTAAAATTTTTATCGAGAAGTTTTTGTAAAAATTTTATCGATAATTTTTTGTAAATTATTTTTGTAAAAAATTTTTCGATTATTTTTGGTAAAAATTTTATCGATAATTTTGTTTCATAAATTAATCGAAATTTTTTTGTAAAAATTTTATGGAAAGTTTTTTGTAAAAAAAATACAGAAAATTTTTTTAAAAAGTTAAGACCTTTCAACAAACTATATCGCGTTAGAATGGTCAGACTAAAGATTATTGCCTGCTCCTTTTTCCCAGTGAGCACCTTGTGGGACTAACGGCTATATCTATGTGTATTGTTTTCTATAAAGGCCTCCAATACAAATCAAAGCAGAAAAACCCTACTAACCTAAAAACAAACAAAAATTGCCGCTCTCAGGGATTATTGATCCACTGAGATCTGTATGCACCCGATGCAATCTACAGGTCGCGATCTAATATTTATTAAACAAAAAAGGAAAAGAGAATCATTACAACTGAAAATAAAAACAACGTGAAATATATAGGTGGGCGTGGCTTTTGCCCATCCACATATATATTCGAAACAATGCATGGCAGATTGATGAGCTTAAATTTTTTGTATCTCTTATGGTGCCTTGGCAATGTTGATTTCAACCCGAACACAGACGGAAATCGCTAAATCAAATTCGATGGAAATACAGAATAATAAAACCAATTTATAAGATCTCCCAAATTCTCCAAAAGTGCAACTGAGTGTGAAATAAAAAGAAATTAGGCGATGACAATATTGTATGTTTGCATTCAATTGAAATTTGTTTATATTATGTATGTAACTGTATATGCTGGTTATGTATTTGTACATGAATCTGTGTAATAAAAGTCATTAGCAATATTTCATAAAGTCTGCTTGTCCTCATGTGTAGTATTTTATGTCAAGTAATTTACATAAATTTTAATTTTTTCATACTCTTCTACTGCTCGTTTTCCTATTGCTCATGGAACATGATCTCTTTAATGCACTCAGTAATCCTTAACTAAACCAACATTATTATTTTACCATGGTTTGTTTTTGTTGTACTGGTAATTATTTTTTTTTTTTTGCTGTTCGCAAAATTTAAAAAAAATGTATGAGTACAAGTGCACAAAGAGTACTAACGTTAAAGTTTCACTGTCGACTATCAACATTTGTATATAAACATTTTTATATATAAACATTTTTTGTCATATCATTTCTTCAATTCAACAAAGTTATAGGAGAAAAAGTGTTTCTTTTTTAGCCATAAAATGAATGAACACTAACATTATGTTAGTGTGAAGTGTAGCCTGCCCATGTTAATGGATTTTCCGCGTCTTAACATTTATTATTAGAGATGTTTTATAACATGACAATGTTGATGTTGTTATATTTTTAGGTTTGCCGGTTTAATTTTAAACAGCGCCATCTCTTGCTCTTACTATCTGATCTGTAATAGGCATTTCAACAACATTGTTGGAAAACAGAAACTTATGTTCCAGCAGAAAATGACAAAAAGACGTATTCGCCACCTATAACAACAAGGATAAATTAATTATTATATTAATTATGTTGTGTTCAAATTGATTGAGTTTTTGTAACAAATGTTAAGACTTGAAAAAATAAACTATAACATGAGCAGTCTACATTTAACACTAACATGATGCTAGTATTAATATTTATAATTTTATGTCTAATGTAGACGGTGGTAAGAACCCGTCTACATTAGGCATCAATTTGTCTTAACTTCGTATAAAAAAAGATTATGTTTAATATTGTTTTTTTTTTTTTTTATATGAAGTTTGAATTGTTAAGATATGTTAATGACTAGTGTAGACGGAGGATAGAGAAATTAACCTTTTATGAAAAAATTGATATAAGGAGTAACATGTATTTAATAGAAACTTGGATACATTACCACAGATGTTTTAATTAAAAAAAATTTGTAAAACTAAAACTTCTTTATGTTTGTCGCTCGCTACTTTTTTACAATTAACTAATTTGCAACTATTAAGTAGCAGCAAGCAGACAGAACAGGTTATAAATGTTTGTGACGAGATCATGCAGTCAGTAGCATGCGCTAAACATGGTTTGTTAACATTGCAAATTCAAGACAACTTTAGGAGTCAGTCAATTTAAACTAATTTACACACATAAATAAACGGCTGACAGACAGTGCGTGACTTGTTTTATTTCACTAGAAGAGATACGAACAAGAACTATTTAAAATATAAAATCATTATCGTGAAGTGATTTTTAATTTAATATGGAACCTGCTGTTGATATTGTTAAAAGCCATTTAAATGTTAAATTAATTCTAAAGTCGTGATTGATTTATGTGTCACGAGATTGAATAATTTAACATTGAAAATTTTATAGTTTTAATTAAGTTCTAAGAATGAATATAGAAATTAAAGGAAATTCTTAATACCCGAAGGACTGTTGTTCCACTGGAGAAATTACCAAAAAGACAAATATTTATAGAAAATAATGTTTAACCGAAGAGTAATTTATTAATCAAAAAAGAACTTTTTTTGCCAAAAAAAAAAGCCACTTTTTATACAACTAACCGCAATTTCTACCTACCGCAATTTCACCAAAAAAAAGTTTCTTTCAAAAAATTCACTTTTTTATTAAAATTTATTAACTTTTTTCAAAAAGACAGTTTTTTACCAAACAAAGTTTTTAATTTTATAATTGATCTTTTAACATAATTATATAATTGATCTTTTAACATAAAGTCACTGTATTTACTAAAAAGTTATTTTATCTGCAATCATTTTTCGTATTTTCTTCTCACATAAAGCTACTTTTTTTAATAAAAATCTATTTTTAAAAAAATTCCTCTTACTAAAAAGTAAAATTGTTTTCCACAAAATCACTCTTGAAAAAAGATTTTTTCCAAAAAAAAAATCATATTTTCCACAAAGTAACTTTTCACCAGAAAGTTTCACTTTTTTTCAAAAATTTACTTTTTTCTAAAAAGTGTTTTTTTTTAAATTGTTTATTTTACTAAAAACTAAATTTTCACCAAAATATCGATATTTTTAAGCAAGAAGTTGACTTATCTATCTATACACGTAATAAAACAGTAACTCATTTCCTGTCTGTCTTTCTCTTTGTGTTCTCATCACATAAAAACTACTGGATGGATTTTAACAAAATTTTGTGAGGATGTACCTTAGCATCCTGATTCCAATATAGGATACTTTCTTCTGCAAAAATATATTACTTTCCAGAGAAAGTAGAGAAAAAGCAGTGAAAGTACCCCGGTTTTTTTTTAATTTAAAGGTACTGCATACCTTAGGACATCTTTTATTTTTTAAAACAGTATATTTTAAGCAATGTTGCGCAACAGATGGCGCTGTTTTAAGATAATGAGTAACTCATTAGAATTTTATATAAATTTTAGAATTTTATGCAGGGTTGGGTACCTTTATATAAAGTAAATAAGTAAGAGTCCTAAACGTGTGTGGGAACAGTTAGTTTACAATCAAATTAATAAAAGAAAATGTAATTCAAAAAATTAATAAAGAAACATATTTCGCAATTTATTTTCACAAAAAGACACATTTTATAATAAAAATATAATTATTTTGTTGGGGGAATAAGTAGTTCTCATCAGGGTTCAGAATTTTTCATTTATGAGTTCACGGTCATACGTGAACAAGAAAAAATGCTCTGTCTACCATCACACATGAATAAGAGTAACTGTTTTTTTTTTTAGCATACATACATGAACGGTGAAAAACGAAGAATAGCCGCATTATTCATATGTGATAAGTAATAAATTAGCTCATTCTCAATAATGCTCTTTTACATAAACGTGTGTAAATTTTGTTTTTTCATTTATGAATGTTTTCATTTGTAAGCGTTCATTGATGAAACTTCTCATAAATGAGATTTCTAAAACACTTCTTTACTGCATACGAAGGCATTTGCACGATCTACTATCTTTTCATTTATGAAAAATTAACAAAATAGTAAAATTTCATATATGAGCTCTTGCGTGAAAAAACAAAATTTTTTTAATTTATTCACTTTTGAATATAAAACCCCAAAATAAATCATCTCACTCATAATTGAACAAACACAAAATATTTTCTAGTCTCTCATACATGTATGCAAAGAAGCAGAAAAAAAAAACTGAAAAGTACATACTCACACATGATTGAGCAGTGAGTGAGCATTTCGGCACTCTGATTCTTACACGTATATTACTAATTGCTTAGGCCAGATCATCATTAGAAAAGACAAAAATATTTTATAAATAATAAAATTATAAAAACAGAATGAGAATTCTGTTAAACGAAGACTATTACAAAATATTAAAATTTTAACAAAATACCCTTCTGCAGTAGAAAGGTTTAAAACAGGATTAGGTCGCAATAAAATAAACACCAACACAAACAAGCAAATTTTTCGCTTGCAAGAGTATCAAAAAAGTGTTTCAACAAAAAGTCACTTTTTAAACAAAAGGTAATATTTTTAGGAAAGGGAAATTTTATTGCAATATGCCTTCTTCAGTATTGGCACTTTTTTCACCCAAAAAGTTACTTTTCTAAAATTTTTTTCTTTTCTTGCAAAAAGAACCATATTCACCATAAAAAATACTTTTGGTCGAGTCACTTTTTCAAAATAAAATATTTTTTCCAATAAAGGTTCTTTTTGTCATCCCAAAAAAATGTTTAATCTTGTTTTGAAAGAACTAATTTTTTGTAGAAAAAATTTACTTTCTTTTAATATTCACCAAAATAATATTTTTTCCTAAAAATCATTTGTATTTTTTTATTACGTCTTTTTTACTCTTAAATATTTACTCTTATAAATTAAAAAAAAACAATATGATTTAACTTTTAAATGCTGCCATAAGCAACTTCATTTAAATGTTCATCTACTCATTAAGCAATTATTTATGACAATCATATCCTCTTTAAAATTATGTTAGCACGTTGTAGAAAAAATAATGTTGCAGCATTTATTGACATCTTAAGTTGGCTTTAACTTGTTTTGTAAATTATGGTAACGTTGATTTCAAACAATTTGTGAAACTGCTATTAAGCCATCTTAATAGTTGGTTATCTTTTCAGTAAATGGCAATTTCCTTACTTGATTATCAGGTTCAATTTATTTTAATGTCTTCTTTTTTAAATATGCATAGCTAGTGGCAGTTGTTATTCATCGTGATCATTACATGCATTAAGAGTTTATACACTGAGAGAAAATGTATTAAGCATTAGAAGCACTGAGAAGTCAAATGTTTTAAGATAAATTTGCAATTTTTGTGTTAATTCTTGGTGAAATTAAATCGACTTTTCAACAGTCAACTTTGATTGTAAAGGGTGTTTATTATAGAGGTATAAAATTTTAAGTTGGCATTACTTTTCAAGATGGCGACCGATTTAACAGCTGTCAAGTGATTTATTATCAATTTGGTTTGGCAATTCATCATGAATAGACTTACGCCTGAACAACGCTTGCAAATAGTGCAATAGTGGTAATAGTGCAATTTCACGTTTTAGACCTGTGAATTGGCCTACAAGATCTTGTGATTTAACACCGCTAGACTACTTTCTGTGGGGCTGTGTAAAGTCATTGGTCTATGCGGATAAACCACAAACGCTTGACCATTTTGAAGACAACATTCGTCGTGTTATTGCCGATATACGGCCACAAATGTTGAAAAAAGTCATCGAAAATTGGACGTCCAGATTGGACTACAACCGCGCCAGCCGTGGCGGTCATATGCCAGAAATCATATTTAAAATGTAATGCCACAAGATTATCTTTCGGATAAATAAAATTCATGTCATTCGAATAATCCATCGTTGTTTTATTGCAACTTAAAGTTCTATACCTCTATAAAAAACACCCTTTAGCATAACATTTAACTGCTGTGTACGCCCATATATGGCATATAAAATTTGTGATTAGATGAGAGAATAATTGTTAAAAACTTGGTAATATTTCATAACACAAATTTTTAATACTCCTTGGCCAGGAACTATGAAAACAATAAATGGAAGTAATATCAAAAGGATGGATTAAGAGCAAAAATTGCCGATGATGTTACAAGATTGGGTTCGGAAGGAATAACTCAAAAGAGACTACTATCTTACTGGGCAGTTAGTAGGTAGAAGAAATAATCAGTCCTCTTATATAAGCAAAGATTGCAATGCCCCACGATTCATTTGGCCGATTTTAGACCAGACATTCAATTACATTTCAATTATAATTAAAATTACAAGTAATGTGTAATGAGTAATTGCATATTCTCAATTACAAGTCATTGTAATTTAAATCAGGGACTAAAGTCAATTACAACTACTTGTAATTTCTAATGGAAATTTTTAATTACACATTACATGTAATTGTAATTGGAAATTTTTAATTACGAATTATAAGTAATTGTAATTAGGCAATAATTGTAACTTAAAATTGAACAAAATTCAGTTATGTTCTTAACAATTTTCAATTACATGTAATTATAATTGAATTTTTTCAATTACAGTTAACTGTAACTGTAATTGTAATTGTAATTGAATTTTTTAATTACATATTACAATTAATTATAATTTTTCAATTACAAATTAATTGAGAAAATCGCAATTACAAATAGTTGAATGTAATTGTTATTGAAAAATTAATATTTTTAGTGCCTCGATACACTGATTGGTAGTGCGCTAGTCTATCAGTCCGAAGATTGCGGGTTTGATTTCCAGCAAAGACTCTGGGTTTTTTCTGCTATGCAAACACTATCTATATAATCGCAACTCAATTCAGCTTTTTCTATTAAAAATTTTTTAGTGGCAACTTATTTCAATTTTGTCCGGACAAAAATTAAAATTAAAAAAATCACTTCTCTCACGTATAAAAAAAATGGTGTCCAAACAAAAATTTTGTACAGACAAAATGGGTAAATCCAGCTTAAGTTTCCTTACAAATTTCGATCACATATTGCATACAGATGTTGCAAGCTAAAAGCTTGAATTAAATCAATTTCAAAACTTTAAATAAATTTTATTTCTCATTTATTTCCCTAACTAAACTTGATGACATATAAATATGGACGATAATTCATTTATATTTGGGCGTTTTTTCACAATTTTTGGGCCAAATTTTCATTATTCTTTTTTGGGCAATTTTTCATTATTCATTTGTCAAATTTTTCATTTTGGTTTTTGGACGATTTTTTGATAAGGTCATTTTGCATGCAGCAGTAGTCTACACCTTATTTTAAAATTATTACTTGAAAGTGCTAAATATATGGTGTGTATATTTACATTATATATAGGTACCCATCTTTGGTTATTAGTCATGATTAAATTATATTTACATCAAGTACATGCACGTCTACTACAAGTACAACATTAGAAGAACAACGGGCATTTTGTTTGTGTCGCAAAGCATCTGACTACAACTTAGGGATGACAAACTTTTTTTAATAAAAAAAAACTTTATTTATTTTTTTTTTTTTTTTTTGCTTAATAACAACAAAAAAAGATATAGTACAGTGATCTGTTTACGTTTAGATCAATAAATTAATCTAAATTAAGACAAGAATTCATAAAAGATGTGTTTTGTTCAACTTAAAACAGAAGAAAAATTTTAATTTCGTTTACCATCCCTGATGAAACAAAGGAAAGTGAAAAAATATAGGTACTTGAAATTTTATTTTAAATTTTCTTTGAATTTGCTTTTTAAAAAGACAATGGTGCTAAAAAAAATTTAAATGTGTATTATTTATTTCATTTAAATATTTATTTCACACGTCTAATAATTAAATACAAATCGAACAACTATCGGCTGTGATCTTGAATGTATGTACTGGATATAGATATACTTTGGTCATGATGATGTAACAAAGGTTTTATATAAAATTCTATTGCATTTAGTGTCCAAAATTTTCCGTTGAAAATTATAAAAGGTGCTGCCAAGTTTTCGTTATTAAATCCGTAAAATTTCGTACTTACACCATTCGGTCTGTACTTACTCTTGGAGACGATATATTTTAAGGAAAAAATATGCTACATTTTAACCAAGGTACAAAGGTACTAGCCCGCAAAATTTTATATTAAAATTTATCTAAAAGTTTTTGCACGATGTGACCATAGATAACTGGACAAATAGATCTAATGACAGAAAATTTACTATTTACTATTTGAACTAGCAGCAAAATTTTAAAAAAATATTTCATGTACAATAATGGTCCTAATCCTAGTCCTAGACCTAAATATCCAACTTATTAAATGAAACCCAAAAACTATGCTGTATAATTTTTAAAATAATCTGTAAGAAATGAAATCAATTAATTGTTCAATTAAAATCAATTAACAAAAATGCATACGTTTTGTAGTTAAAATATCATTCGCTATAAATTAATTTAAATTATTTGACGCAACCACATGATAATTAAATTTAAACCTTTAATAAACCATATTCGAGTTATTTTCGGTGCAAGGCAATGCATCAATGAATGAATATATAAATTAATTAATGAATAAACAATTAATAATGCCAATTGATTTATAAAGTTCACAAGCAGCACACACACACTAGCAGCACTCGCACAAACATACAAAAGTATCATAGTGAAGAATACACCCACCCACTCACTCAAGTGAGGAAAGCAGTGTGACCACTTTGGCTTTTTTGCAGCAAAATTTGGCAGTTTTTATTTTAAATTATTTTTAAAATGGTATTTTCAAATATTATAAAAATAAACTTTAGCATTTTTAAAAGAAATTTTAATGAAATCTAAATTAAAGAAATCAGAAGATTGGCAAGAAATTTATAATTCACCAAAAAATGTATATTTTAGAAGAAAAATGAAAAGGTTTATTTAATTATAAGATATAAGATTATTTTAATTGGATCTTTGGATCTGATAGTGCATCAAAATAGTTCTGCAAAAGAACGCTAAACTAGATGATGGTCTAGGACCAAGCCGAGAAACACTCTGCAGTAAAGCGCAAGAGGGTGGATATCAATTCCAACAGATGACAAGGGGTTTTTAGTCGGTACTCAATACCAAAACAGCTGGATAAATTTTAATAAAATTAAGTGAGGAGGTATCTAAGTGTCTTGATTCAAAGATAGGGTACTTTTTTATCGCAAAAATATCTCATTTCCAAGAGAAAATGTACAAAAAGTAGCAAAAGTACGCAATTTTACTGGTTCAATATTAATGCAAACTTGACAGCACATATATTTTTTGAAAACGACACTATTTACACAGTGCAACACGGAAAAAAATAACCATATACGGACACCACTACGTGATAAAAGACCAAACAAAGACCCCTGTCTCCCAGTTTTGCCCAAAGTCATCCAGGTTTTTTTTTATGGGCCCTCAAAGATGTGGGGCCCACATGCAAAAAAATGATCATTTACTCAAGCTCATATTTTGCAAACCGTAGGGAATTTTGATATACTCTCTGGGGAAAAGTTGTAGCTCTTGTCATAAAGAACAAAAATTGTGAACATATAAAATCAAAAAAACTTCATCTTCAAGGTCAAAATCGCAAAAAACTTTAAAAAATTCATTTTTTTTACCTTTTTTCCCCTGTTCAGGCCCATAGGTAGCAAACCGTTCAAAATTCAAGGAAACAATGAACTACAAAAATTAACCTAAGATCTCAATAAACAACTTTCTAGAACAAATGAACTTCCTAGGAATGATTCTTAAGACCGTTTAGGTAGCGCTTAGGTAGCAGGAGACAGGGGTCTTATTTTTTGGTCTTTTATGACGTAGTGGTGTCCGTATATGGTTATTTTGCCATGACTTAAAAAATTACACAGTGTGTTATTTGAACTCCACAATAATATTATAACTTTATATAAATTTTAAAACTGTGTTCAGGGATGGCTACCTCTATATAAAGAAAATATATAAAGAAAATATTGTTAGGACGCCAACGACATGGCGGGCACAGCTAAATAATCTTTGATACGATAAAATATAAAAATGAGAATAGTGGAATATTTTAGGAGATAATTTAGTTTTTTTTTTAATATAATTTCGAGCTAATTTTTAACCGACTTCAAAAAAAGAAGGAGGTTATCAATTCGTCTGAATGTTGCTTTTTTTTTTTTTATGTTTGTGCCCGCAGAACTCAGTCATTTTTGAACCGATTTTAAAAATTTTGCACTATTAGAAAGGTTATGGCTACAGATTGGTCCCATTTTAAAAGAAGTTCAAAATTTTAAAAATTAAAGGGTGTCCCCATACAACATACATGTTTTTTACGTGTATTATGAACATTATAGGTCACCAATTTAAAATTAAAAAAAAGTGCGTATCACTGTAGCTCCCAAAAACAAAAATTAATTAAAAAATAAAATTAAAAATTAAAGGGTGACCCCATAGGTGACTTAATTTCACCTTTATTCTCCTATCTTTTGAACCGTTATAGACAAACACTTGAAAGTTGCACAGAATGTTCGTTACTATGTCTGTTATAATAAGTATAAATATTTAAAATTAGAAATTAAAGGGTGTCCCATTAGTTGGTTTATTTTGATAATATATGGCCAAACTTTTGAACCTTTATAGACAGACAGTTGAAATTTACAAAGTACTTGTATTGCTAAGTCCGCTAAAATAACAAGTGTAAAATATGAATTTGGAAATTAAAGGGTGTCCCAATAGTTAATGTAAAAGTAATATATATGGCCAAACTTTTCAACTGTTATAGATAGACAGTTGAAATTTACAAAGGACCTATATTGCTTAGTCCGCTATTCAAACAAGTATAAAACTTGGATCTATAAATTAAAGGGTGTCCCCATTATTGATGTTATTTGACCATTATGTCCTCATCTTTGGAACCGTTATAGACAAACACTTGAAAAATAGACAAAATGTTCACTACTATGTCTCGAATACAAACAAGTATAAATATTTAAAATTGGAAATTATAGGGTGTCCCAATAGTTGATGTAATTTGATGTATATGGATACAAAGTTAAAATTTAAAAAGAATCTGTATTACAAAGTGTTCTTTAAAAAGTATTTATATTAAAATTTGAATTTAAAGGGTGTCCCAATAGGTGACGTCATTTGATATATATGACCCTATCTTTTAAACAGTTATTGATAAACACTTAACAATTAGAGAGAATGTCCATTACTATATCTGTTATAATAAGTATAATTATTTAAAATTATAAATTACAGGGTGTCGCAATAGTTTATGTAATTTGATGTATATGACCAAACTTTTAAACCGTTACAGATAGAAGGTTGAAATGTACAACGAACCTGTATTGCTACGACCGCTATAACTAGTATAAAATTTGAATTCGGAAATTACAGGGTGTCGCAATAGTTACCGTCTTAAAGAAACATGCCTTTAAGTTTGTCTGTTTTGAAGTCGGTTTTTTTTTGCAAGAATTATTATTTTTACGAGTATTGCCAGTTTATGAAAAACAATGCTTTAGATCTGGCACGAGTTGGCAACTCTGACCAGTGATAGTGAAAAAAGGATTATTCATTTAAATGTATACATAAAACATTTATATGCATATATACATATATGTATTTACATAGATATGTATGTTTGTATACATGTCCCTGTCCAATCTTACACACATATGTACATCTGTGCATAATTGCGTGCAGATATGTATGTACATATGTATGTTAATTTCGTATGCCTTTTGTGGCTCTGTTGATTAAATGCTTGTTAGTTATTAAGAGTTAAAACCATGTGTTTGGTTTATTTAATGCAATTAGCAATACATATGTATATTATACGCAACAATACAGATACAAGCAAGTGTACATACATATATATATGCTATCGTGGACACCTGCACAATTAATTTGAGAGCATCTATAAACCTTTACTTCATAGTTGTACAGATATTTTAACAATAAAACCACAAAATATGTTTAAATATGCATCCACTAGTTAGACTTAAATCCTAGTAAAACTAGAATAATGCACACAAGTCGAAAGATATTCAGTGTTGTATTTAATGTTAGAGTATGTGTAATTACATCTACTTATTCATATTGTTTTAAACTCTTCTTGGCAATTTTCATATCTTTATATCAGTGGTGACTAAACATATACTCGTACATTGTATAACTGTGTTAAAAGCAGCACAAGTAAATAATTTAATTTTTGTTGTCGAAATGTAAACAAAACAACAGGTATAGTGTGTGTGTGTGTGGTCGACGTTGCGCTAGCAGAAATATTTTGCCTTATACTCGTGAGTATGCAAAAAGAACTAGAAGCAAAAAATAGTTTTTTATACGAATTTTTTTATTATTCATTTTTAGTATTATATTTTTAACATTGTTTTTTCATTTATGAATTTTAGCTTTCATTTTGTTCAGTAGGGCATTTAAAAAATTATTTCATATTTTACAAATCTGCCAAAAGTGTCCTCCCATATATATTCACTTTAATATATTTACTCAATTAAGCTTCCGATTTTGTTTTCTTATTTGTTCCTCACTTTTTCTCAAAGTACCGAAATGCTCACTCACTGCTCAATCATGAGTGATTATGTACATTTCAGTTTTTTCTGTTTCTTTTCATACATGTATGAGATACTAGAAAATATTTAGTGTTTGTTTATTTATGTATGAGGGAGATTTTTTTTTTTTTCTATTTATTTTATTTTTAGGTTGGTATGGTTTTTCTGCTTTGATTTTTGCTAAAGGCCTTTATAGAAAGCAATACATATAGAGGTAGTCAATAGACAACTGGGATCCCAGGGAGCAGTTAATAATAGGAGGGGGGTCAATATGCTTTAGTCTCGCCATTCTAATGCAAAATAAATAGCAGAAGGAATATAATTTTTAGAAAAAATTAAAAAAAAAAATTTTAAAGTTTTGAAAAAAATTCAAAATAATATTCAAAAAATTTTCAATAAAAATTTTGAATAAAATATTCAATAAAATTTTTACAAAAAAATTTTAAATAAAATACTTACAAAAATATTCTATTAAATTTAAAAAAAGTAAAATTTCTATAAAATTAAAAAAAAAATTCTATAAAATGTTTATATTATTTTTACAAGAAAATTTTCTATACAATTTTAATGGATATCGAATTCTGTAATTTGCCCCCAGTTTAAGACTAATGTAATTTTTACTAGTCTTGCGGTCTAAGTTAAAGTATAATAATAATCTACTCGAAAGATTATTAAAAAAATTGTAAATTTGTAAATTTTATCCTTGTTCGACTAATGTTACTACCAACACAAGATAAATAATAATAATGTAAACTTGTCAACAACATGCAATTAAACAAACTGAAAGAACGAACGCTAAATTGTATGAGACTGAATAACAAAAGGCGCACATACCACAGTGCAAACATATATATAATAGAAAGGATGGTGTAAGTATGGGAGTAAAGGAGAGAAAGAATTTGCATGAGAAACTGAATGAGGAACAAAACGGAAGTCTTTTGTAAGGGATATTATAAAATACAAAATATCTAGTAGTTTTATGTCAACGATTCTCTATCCCCCTTGTGACTCTACACATCAATTACGACAGCTATTTTAAATGTTTAAATTAGGAATGATTTAAATAATAACAAGTAAGAGTGCTAATATAGCATGGACGAATATTAGATTGGTAGTTGGTTGTTAGTTTTTTTTAGCCCATCTACTGGTTCTCACACTAATGACGCAATGGCCAGTGATCACACCTACAATGACTCTTTGAACTTTCCTGTCCAAACCCAGAAACATTTTAGTTTGTAGAGGGTCAAGACTGGACCAAATGGCCCGTAAGACTTTGTAATCTCCCCTAGCTTCCCAGGACTGATTAGTTCTTCCTAGTACCCAGTTAGGTAGAATTCTTAAGTAGTGACTAATCGGTGGCTTCACAGAGACTACTCCTTCTAAATTATTCTCCTCCGAGCCGAATCTTGCAAGATCATCGTTGCCCTTAAAATTGCAATGACCCGAATCCTAGCACAATCTAATTTAATACTTGTCCTTCAGCAAATCGAAAGCACTCGCTTACTACACTAGGATTGACGCTGTGTTCTTTTAAAATTTTAATGGCCACTTGGCTGTCGACTTTCAGCGTGACATTCTCTCACTCTAAGACTTGCTCAGACGCCTTTAGTACCGCCAGTAAATCTATCTAAAATACACAGCATACATTGGAGAACCTAACTCCTGCACTGGTAACCACAATCATCTTTAAACCATTCGTAAAAACCGCAAACATGTCTTTAGCGGCAAGGGCTTTTTAGCACTACAATCAGCACTAAATTCACGGTATTATTAAATATTATTAAATATACAAAATCATATTCTTCGACTTTCATTTTGTTAATTATACAATCTCTTAGTATGACATCACGAAATCATAAATATCAAATCACGAAAGGCTTTAAACACATAGACCACAGCGGCTACACAGCTACATAGCTACAAACGGCGTTGGCTACAATCGTCGCTATGTTGGCAGCAACTTAATTATATTGAAAACGATATGAATATTAAAGCTCTGCTGCTTTAAAAACATAGACAACTACAAATGCCGTTGGCTACACTTGTCGCCGTGTACTCAGCTACTTCATTAATTTAAATACTACACTCTGACATTATTGTAGAAATACATATTATACCAAGGTATATTTAAGTTACTAGGTAGTGGCGTCCCTACAACGAATACAACAATACAAGAATAACATGGCATTATGTTGTTGCTTTGTAGTTCGAAATGTCAAAAAACATAGAAGAAAATTGAGAAGGCGTGTATGTGTTTTATTGCCTTCTCACTTCTGCACCATAAAATTTCTGAACACATACAACTTTTGACATGTCGAACTACTAAATCAGCTGGACAGACGACACTACCTAGTAAGATAAATATACCTTGATAAGTTTGCTACAGGCACAACGGTGTTAGAGTAGCCTTGTAACTTTGACGGCGTCAAAATAATCGTCTTCCTTTAAACGTGTGTATTTTAGTTTTGAACTTTGTAGTCGGTAGTCTGATGTTGAAAAGTTTATTAAAATAACTTTTTTTTAAATTACTTTCATGACCTCAAAATAAATATAGTTATTGGCTCAAAACCTCTTGATTGTAAATGAATTTATAATTTTGTAATTCTGCAATTTTTTCCTCTGCTGAATAAAATAAAATGTTTTTATTTACCCCTTTCTCTCAGCTCATTATCGCTATAGAAATTGACCTAAGTTGGCAACAGCCACAATAGTGATCGTGCAACTATATATGTAGCTATGTAGCGTCAAAATATCTGTCTTCATATAAACGTATGTATTTTAGTTTTGAGAGTTTGTAGTTGGTAGCCTGCTGTCGGTTATGTGCTTAAAGCATAAGTTTTATTACTTTAAGGTTTTAAATAAACATTTGTTTTAAGAACAATAGTAACTATCAGACTAATTTTAATGTTAAACAGGAAATCAATAAATTAAAAGCATTCACAACTAATAATAAAATGTTATGTTAAAATACTTTTGTTTATAACAATGGATTTGTTAAATAAATTATCGAAATGAAACCCATTCAAAAATTATATTTTTTTTTTTTTATTTTATACTTGATGGCAAATAATTGTTTGCAAAATTATGAATGACCTAATAAAACACGCAATAAAATAACAAACAATTAATATTTTTCAATACATCAAATTAATAAACTCACATTGTTATTAATTTGATGTAATTATTCTTTTTTATTTTTATTTGCGGATATCAAAATCCACAAACAAGTCTAGCGTAAAATCAAATTTATTTATTTATTATAAATAATTTAAAATCATTTTGTTCAAACTATTACGAAAAACATAAACATGAATACTAAGATAATACAAAAAAAAAATGCTTTTTTAATTAAAATAAAAGAATTCAGTTTTCCATAAACAGTGATGATCGAATATTTTTAACTGAAATCATATTTTTCCATAAACAGTGGTGGTGGAATATTTTTAACTGAAATCATATTTTCATCAAACATTAGGAAAAATTATAAATAATGGTCTATTTTGCACAATACTGATTAAAATGAAATACAGGTAAAAAATTTGAAAAATCGGCTTAGTGGGATTTATTAAAAATAGTGTTAAGATATTAAAAATATTTTTAAGAATTTTTTTTAGAGAATTTGACTATTTTGTACTCATTTTATATGGCAACTCTAAAATTTAAAAAAAAATCCTAAAATAATGCTTTAAAATTAAAAAAAAAACATATATGTAGGATACCCTTCACCTCAAAACTGTGTTTTATTATTTCGCGTTAAATGGATACAGCCGTATGACAGATGGACAGACAACGATTATAAGCAGGATCCTCCGCTAATACCCTTTGCGTAAGGAACCTTTAAAACCATTATGTGAAAATTAAAAATAAATCCTATGGTATGCTTTGAAATTGATAAAAAATGAAAAATGTATTTGGGGACACCCTTTACTTTCAAACTATTCTAGTTTTTTTATTATAGTCGAACAGACAACAATTATAAGAAGGAAAATTAAAATAAATCCTAAAATTATACTTTGAAACATTTAACATTGTGCAACAATTGATAACATAATGTCTCCATTAGACATTAATATGTCTTAACAAAAGTCAAACTTCATATAAAAAACATTATTTTATATGAAGTTTGACTTTTGTTAAGACGTGTTAATGACTAAGTCGCAATTTACATAGGACAGAAACAGGGCAGACATTTTTTGAATTCTCTTTTGCTCTTGCTTAAACAATTTACATTGGACATAAACAAGACAGACAGATTTCACTGAAGTGAAAAAATTCCATTTTAACACACACGCACTCTACTTAAGAAAAACTCATTAAAATGCCGCCGGCTTGAAAAATATACCTAATGTGTGGAAATTCCATTTTCCGCACATGCACATTCTACTAGAAACTCATTAAAATGAGGCCGACTTGAGAAATATAAAGTGAAGCAACAAAGAAAAAAGCGAAAAGCAGAAAAGAGAAACGAAAAAATGTCCAGTACACTAGTCATGAAATACACACTCTACCTCTTCAACCCCTTGCCAACAAATCTCGTCTGTCTGCCCATTTTTCTGTCTAATGTAAATTGCGACTAATGTAGACGGGATTTATAACAAATGTTTTAGGCCGTCTACACTTAACACTAATATGATGTTAGTGTTAATGTTAATGTTAATGTTTATCAGTTTATATTATCATTTTATGTCTAATGTAGATCGGGGGAGGGGAAACCAGAGTGCGCACTAAAATGAAATCACTCACACAAAAAAAACAATGTCAGTTTGTTTCCGTCCAACTTCACTACCTAACGCTCTGTCAAAACTGGATTTTCCAATTACTAAGCGTTGACGCCGTACTATTTACCCCCGTCTAAATTAGCCATTAATATGTCTTAAAGTCAAACTTCATATAAAAATAATCTTTTTTGATATGAAGCTTGACTTTTGTTAAGACAAATTGATGACTAATGTAGACAAGGGGTTAGGTTTGTTTCATACACTTTGTACGTACATTGAAATTTTTTGACAGTTAGTTTGCGCTCAGCGCGCTCAGCACAAATAATATGAACCTCCGTCTTCATTTGCATATAAAAAAATACAAGTATTGAAAATGATGTTTTTTTATATGAAGTTTGACTTTTGTTAAGACATGTTAATGTCTAATGGAGACGGCGGTAAGGGTTGTATTGATCTGACAACCGAATGCCAGTGTTATCTCTATTGGAAATTGGAAACTTTAATTAATACTTCTTAATATGTGGGATAGTTTTATAAAAATAAGTATAATAAATACAAGTATTCAATGATAGCAACACCAGATCTCGAATTTACTGAGATTCGTAATTATAAACAAGATAAATTAGGGACTTTGTGAAGTATAACTTTTTTTTATATTTTTGTGCTGAATTTAAAGGTTTTGAAGCGGGATAGCGTAATCTCGTGTCAATCATTCTTATTTAATTAGCATAGAAAATGCATTTATGGTTCACTCAACAATGATAGTTTAATGCACTCGTTTTAAAAACAAAAATATTAAAACAGTGACAACATCATTATTATGCTTTACTTCATTATCATGTTATGCGATTTTGACAATAATTACTAGAATAAAACAAAACCGTATCAAAAAAACTTGTCGTGATGACAATCAATAGTGTCAATGAACAGTTGTAGAAATCGTACTCGTAGTATTTGAAATGTATGTGTGTGTGTGTGCCTGATGTTCATTAATTTCCTGTTTTTGCCGTATGATTACAAAAAAAATATTGCATGCTAAAGCAAATTGCTCCCAACACATTTTTTAATTCGTTTTTTTTTTTTTTAAATAAGTGTAGTCAAGTGCGCGTGCATGTAAGTACATATGTGTATGATTTAGTTTACAAGTACAGTTGGGACGACAAGCCACAAGCTACACTAAAATCCATGCAAATCGTACTGAGCGATTTTCACAATACTTTTGAATTTAAAATAGCATTAAATAATAATCTTTATAAGAAATTCCTTCTATTCCTCAATATTTATAAGTTTTACAAAAATATTAGTAATTAATAAATTCATTATTAATAAATTAATTATATAAATTAAATTAATATAATAAATATTACTGAAGGCTCTTTTATTAAGAATGATAGGATTTTAATTTTGAATATTATTAATATGTTTAAGATTAAAGTTTAGAAAATGGAATTGTTTTTGGAACTAGCTGTGCCCGCCACGTCGTAGGTGCCCTAATAATATTTTGTTCCATTTAGCTTTAAAAGTAATCCACACCAAAATTTAAGAATTTTACTTTTATAGTGCTTCACATATGGTTTATGTATTTTTGTTATGAAGAGGTACCATGGATCCCTGGATAAAATTCTAAAAGTTAAAAAAGAAAACTATAATTATTATAGAGATCTATAAATATTGTTTGAAAAATCCCGTTTTTAAAAAACACGAGGTGCTGTCAAATTTGCTGTTACTTTAAATCGGTAAAATTGCATACTTTCACTACTTTTTCTCTATTTTCTCTAGGAAATGAGATATTTGAACCTTCTCACATAATATTATAAAAATTTATCCAGTAATTTTTACGTGATTCGAACACATATATGCGGACGGACAGACAGACAAAAATTCTAAAATTTTCTGTTTTGTATTCCATTCCACCAGCAACAAAATTTTCAAAAAATATTACATTTACAGAAATTGTCCTGTTACAGTTTTATTATATGTATAGATTCTTATCTATTCAAATGCCCATTACTGGCCTTCATGTAACACTAATAGGTTACCCTCGCATTAATTATAATTAAAAAAGCAATTCAACCAAAAATGTGCCTCGTCAAGAAGATGATTTTTTGGGCAAAATCAGGATCGTGTTACAAGTGCTCATGGGCCCAGTCAGCAAATTCTCGAAGCAATCTGTGATTATTTGACTTTAGTTTTTTAGTCAATATGACTTTATAGCGATGCAACCCTAGATCTTTATACAATATTCTCCAAATTAACGTCTTAGATAGCCCCTGTTGTTGGGATCGTCATGAAATCGACAAATTTAGTTTGTCGGTAACACTGGCCGCTGCCGCTCATTATTTCGCAGGATTTATTGTATGCGCGGCCGACGTATAACCAGTTCGGAGTGCCGACAGCGGAGATACCATTATCCAGAGAATAGACTTTAAATATCCTGAGCTGGGATTGTGGTAATATTTTTTACTACTTCTAGCCGATCATGAGAATTCAAACGTATCATGAAACTGCACACTATACAAAATATGTATATTAAGCCTAGTACTAGTATTAAGCCTAGTACTCTGTTCAATTTTTCATGCGGAAAGCTGTCAAACTGCATACATAAAAAATTTGTATGAAAAAGTCATGTAAACATGTTGCAGAAGTAGTACTCTGTTTTTACTACGGATAAAAATTGAAATGATTCTGGCAACATTTTATCAACTCTGAAATAAAGCAAATGGACATTATTTCATGTGGAATTTTTTGTAAAATTTTTTGTGGAAAATTTTTTAAAATATATTTAAAAGAAATACAATCGTAAAATTCTTCAAATAGCGAGAGAGACACCAAATTTTAAATGTCAAATTTGCCCTGTGAAATAATAAATGTTGCTCAACATTTTTCCTAAATTAAAACAGAGTACTAGGCTTTAGAAAGCAAAAGATCTCCATTTGAAAAACTATTGTTCATGTTGTTACTTATTTTTGTACACGTAAATTGTATTTATTGGCAACATCACAGCGACGAGCTCAATCATATTCAAGGTATACGTAACGCAAGAATCTCTGTTGTAGCTCGCTCATAGAGAGCGAAAATACTACAAAGATCAACCTCACATCAAAAGAAGTCCTAATCCGATAAAATATTATTGAGAAGTTGCCCTTAAACATTATTTTTAACTCCTTCGTCAGAGTTGTTATAGCACTGCATCTGGCGATATTTTTATCTGATATATATCGATACTGTTGAAAGGTTTCGATACAATATATGTATACATATATCGATATCAATTTTACAATTAATTTATGATTCTTCAAAAGTTATATTAAATAAATAATTTTCAAAAGACTCGGTATATTAAAGTATCACTTATATATAATTTATCGTTTGTCGCCTTCACTCGCAACTTCAATAAATTTTAATTTCATTTATTCGCTCGATATATTTTAAGTTTATTGTGTTTTAATTTATATTTAAATTATGAAATTTGTATGTGGTATTTTTATTAAATTAAACGATTTTAAATTATCAAATTAACAACAACAAAAAAAGATCATTAATGCTTGAGCTTGTATTTTAATGTGAAATTAAAAATACACATAAAATGGAATGTATATTTATTATTGCCGAATGGTTATTAAGGATTTGCGGGCATAAAAGTGGAATTTATTAATTTTCATTTATTTATGAAATTAAAAAAATGTGTTGCTTAATTTTTTATTAATTGAAACTTCGTGGAAAAAATATTAAATAAATATATTTTAATTTTATTTTTTATTTTAATATTTATTTGTCGAACTATTAAGTTATAATAAAATTAAAGATTTTCATTAGGCTTGAGTTGGCAATTTTTTCCATTATTCAAAAAAGAAGAATCTTGAGTGAGAACAGGAAAGATTTGTTATTTTTAACACTAGCAGAGTGTAATGCAGTTTTATCCTTTCTCAGTATTCTTTGTATCTGTTTTATGTTAAGTCGTAAACAGTCTGCATTTTTTTAGTTAAGGAAAAAAAGAAATCGAGAATTTATGGAATTAAAACAAATCATTTAAAACGAAGTCTGGCATTTTTTCTTTAACTAACTAAATCTAAAAATATACTAAAACATAATAAAACTGTAATAGAAACATTTCTGCACATGAAAAAATTTTTGAAAATTTAGCTGCTGGTGAAGTTAATTATTTTTGTAGGGGGAATACCGACCCCCTTCTTTCCTTGAGTCTCATGCTGTCACTAGCCTTACACTCTCGACTGTAGTGATTTCAGACTGATACATGACGACATGCATCCTCATCAAAGAGTCTATAGTAATTGATAACATTTTCTTAAGGCTAAGTTTCCCAAAGCATCTTTATTTTTTGATACTAGCTGTGCCCGCCACTTTGTCAGCGCCCATGCCATATTTTGTTCGACTTTGCTTTGAAAGCAATCCACACCAAAGACCCTTACATTTTTAGTTCCGCCTTAAGCTATGCTGCATATTAGTTTATGTATTTTTTACTTAATAAAAACTAAAGTATACTATCACTGATTTTTCTCCACTTTCTCTTGGAAATAAGATATTTTTGCGGGAAAAAAGTATTCAATATTGGGATCAGGATACTTAGGTATCTCCTCACAAAATTTTGTTAAAATTCATCCAGTAGCTTTTACGTGATGCAAAATAAAAGCAGACAGACAGTCGAATGTCTGGCCCACAGACACATGTCTTTTATGTTTCAAGCACAGTCTGCAAGTATTGTGTTACCGCGGTTTTTCATCTGGTTTTCTTCCCAGATGATACTTCAGAGTCCGTGACCTGTACTAACACATTTGTAGACACCCAGATTATATCCAAGCTCCTTCTTGGTCTTCCTGACAACTTGTAGTGAAAAATTCCAGATTCTTTGGTGGGTGTCGAACCCCGGGCTGATAGACTACCTAATAACCCACCGAGGCACGCTGCTGGTGCAGTTAGTAATCGAAGCGGAATGCAACACAGCAGTTTTTAGAATTTTTCTAATCTGTCTGTCTGAGTTCACATAACGAAAAAAAAAATAATAAAATTTTGTATAGGTGCCTTAGTATCCCGATTCAAATATAGGATACTGTGTTTCCGCAAAAATATCCCATTTCCAAGAGAAAATAAAGCAAATGTAGTGAAAGATCGCAATTTTACCGATTTAAATGTACTGCAAACTTGACAGCACCTTTTATTTTTAAAAGCGAAATGTTGTAAACACTTTTTTCAGAACTTTATAATATTTTTAGAATTTTATATAAATTTTAGAATTTTATATAAAGCCTTTGTTTCTGAGTAATAACCCAAGGATGGGTACCTCTATATAATCTAAATACATAAACCATATCAGAAGCACTATAAATGTAAAAGGTTTAAAATTTGGTGTGGATTACTTTCAAAGCAAAATCCAACAAAATATCGTCAGGACGCCTACGACATACATATGTAAATATCTTCTCTAAACTTGTGTCATTTAAAAATGGAATTGAGAAACATGTGTAAAGTACTTATAATATATTAAATCATTAGAGTGAAGGGTATTTAAGATTCGGCATTGTTCAAAAAAAGCACCCTTCCTTGTTTTCTAAACTTTTTTTATTTTGTTTTTATCTAATTTTTTTGGGTGTATTTAAATCATGCGGCTTTAAAATTTGTAAAATACTGCTTGTTATATTACAAATTTTATCGTTATAAATGTCATATTTAGAACGGTTTCCTTAAATTAAAAATAATAACATTAAGAATTTATTGGCATTTATTAATAAACAAATTTAGCCAGAAGATTTTCACGTTCGTTGATCTTTATGCTTAAACATGTTTTTAGTTCAAGCAACATGTTGCTAAACTGGTCATATTTACAGGCGGCATGGATGGAATCAAGACGAATTTATATCAGGTGGTGTTAATAGCCCAGCTGAATTTCGTTTCTTTCGTTTTTTGGAGGCAGGTTTTGTCAAAATTTGTTTATTTAGAAACAATATTTAAAACAAAATTGAAACGAAAAAAAAAATTATTTAAAAAAGGCGTTACATATGAATGTATGTATGTTGACTTTTTATTTCAAATTTTTAATACACACAACACAATAACACATAATGCAACATTTTAACAATTTAAATGAGCTGCGGTGGGTCCAGATTATTTTTTTATGCTTTTACTTTAATTACTTTTTATGTTTTTAGTTCTATTTTTTCTTCGTTTTTTCTTTTAGTAAAAATAAACAAAACACATTAGGTTTGTTCTTTAATTAAAAGTAGTTAATGAATTTTTTTTGCTAGTCATGCAGCTCTAGAAACATTGTAGGTCGTTTAATAATAAGCCCTTAAATTATTATTGTGTAAAAAACCATACTTGGTGAATATTAATTACATTTTGTAATTAATTACACATGCAATTACTAATTACATGTAATTGTAATTGAAAATTTTCAATTACTAATTACAACTAATTGTAATTGAAAAATTTCAATTACAATTACAGGTAATTAGTAACTGGAAAATTAAATTCCTAATTACATGTAATTGTAATTGAAATTTTTCAATTAAAAATTACATGTAATTGAAAATTTTAAGTAATGAATACTTTTTTTTGTAATTATTGTCAAAAAATATTTAACTACAAAAATGTTCAATTACATAAAAATTATAAAAAATAATAACAATCCTATTTGAATAAATAAATTTGGCGCCTTAGTGTTAAAATAATACTAGCGAACAAATATAACCTTTCAACTGGTGCTGAAGATGTTAAGGGAGTATTAGACTGTAAAAAGGCCTTTAGTATTGTAGGATAGTTTTTGAGGTAATTTAGAAACGAATTTAGACCACACAAGTAAATCTGAAGTGCAAATTTCAATCTATTTTCTTTTTCACAATGTCAATGTGTACGGAATATTAAACGAAAAAATGTATATTTGACCGCAAAGTTTTCAAAATTTTGTAAGTGAACACCTTTATGAAGGTGTTCAACGTAATTGAACATGGATGCAGTTTTCTTATTGCTCGTTTGAATAATACAGTTGATCATGCAACGCAAGATAAGCTTGAATTTCGTTCAATTGGAAGTAATGATTACTGCCTAATTACAATTACAATTACTTCTAATTTGTAATTGAACTTTTTCAATTACAATTACATGTAATTAGTAATTGAAAATTGCCAATTACTAATTACAAGTAATTGTAATTGAAATTTTTTAATTACAAATTACAAGTAATTGTAATTGATTTTGTCCCTGATTTCAATTACAATTACTTGTAATTAGTAATTGGAAATTTTCAATTACAAATTACCTGTAATTGTAATTGAAATGTAATTGAATCCCCCCATGTCTGTAAAAAACTAATTCAATTCAATATTTTTCATAAATGTTGGAAGTTTCTGCTTCGAAAGTAAGCTATTTATTTACATTTTGCTTTAATATTAATTAAGGCGAATTAATTTATTTTGACAGAGGCAGCCGACCAAATAAAAACAAAATACATGTTTTTTATTGTTGTATTTGTTGTCTTCTCGCTTTCACCTGATAAATGGATTCGCCTTGGATGGAATCATGTTATTTTTATTTTACACATTCATGCTGCTGCAAGATGTTTATATTCATTCGCCTTAATATGTTATCAACAATTGCGTTTATTTGTTTCATCAACTCACAATGAGCTCTCTTTGGTTTTGATTTAAGCTTAGATTTCATTTTGACCGGGGTAGTTTAAAATAAAAAGCTTTGCACGATTTAGCTGAACCGTTAGTTGTAACAAGACGGGCTTAACAGCAGTAATCATTTGGTGTTTCTTAATTTGTGACTTAAAGAAATCGTGAATATTTAATTATAAAATATACAATTATAAAAAATTTACCAAGAAGTGAAGAGATAAAAATAAATATACAAAAAACACATTAATTTATACATATTTTACGAAGGCTCCTTAAGTTAAAACTATGAAATTATTATTAATATTTTCTGTAATAAGTTTGGCGGTTGTGGTAAGGGCAAAACTAGAAGAAAGATTTCATTGGAAGCAATTGATCTTTGATTGGCCGAGCGAAGAGGCGGAAAAGGCTGCTATTAAATCGGGGCAATATGTAGTGGAAAATAATTTACCACTGGGCTTGGAAAGATGGAATAATAAATTATTTATAACAGTGCCAAGGTAAGTGAAATTTTTTATATTTTTTTTTTTTCATATATAAAAACAAAAATTTATTAGTAGTTGTAGTGGTAGTGGCAATAGTAGTGGTTTGTTTTCTTATATCATGTATTAGTAGTTGTAGTGGTAGTGGCAATAGTAGTGGTTTGTTTTCTTATATCATGTCTATTATCAGCGTTTTCTAAACAGTCTTATAAACTTTTAAGATTTACTGGTTTTGCCTAAAATTAAAACTTAGTTTTTTATTGTTATTTTTTTTTATTTATTTTATTTATTAACACCTGTTTCCCGTTTATTAAAGTCATAAAAAAAATTATAGTTTTATTTGTTGCAATTTATTAAGACATTGTATTTTTATATACTATTTATTATTTTTATTGACGTTATAATTTCTGGTTTTCTTTAAATTGGGTTTTTTATTTCTTTATTCTAATTTTTAGAAATTCTTGTTCTTTTTAAGTAAATTCTCAGAATTTATAAATTTTATAATTACGAGGAAAAATCATAATTTTGTAATTCTTTTTTTCATCAAAATTTGTTTCATTTCGATATATTTCATCTAGCGTTTCTAGAATATTTTTATATTTTCTCAAGATTTCGTAGGGTCCTCAGAATATGATTATGTTTTAGAAATTGCGGTAACGCACATGGTGTGTGAATGTCCAGCACACTGGCTAACATTACTGACCAACCTAAAAAAGCGCGCAAGGCGTAACGCTCAAAGTAAAATCTAATAAATTTATATGAAAATAGAGATAAAATCGCTAGATATTGCAGAAAGTAGCTAAAATATAATTATTCTTACAAAAAAAAAAAAATAATAACAGTTTTTATGCATCCAACTTCACTACCTAACGCTCTGCCAAAATTGTTAGTTTACGTTTAACGCTCTTGTTTAGGTTTAGCAGTTAGGCTCTGAAATTAATACACGAGATTGAATTAAAGTGAGGTAGTCATAAATTATTAATCGGATAACATCAAGGAACATATAGGTCTTATTCAGTATCGCTCAACAAAATAAAAAAATACCAATCTGCATAATAGTTCCTTAAAAATTATGCAACCAAAAATACGCAAAAGAGGTCCATAAATAGCGAAGACATGGACATAAAACGACGGGTAACACATTTTTTCCATGTTATTTTTTGTCCCTTATGTTTGCACGTTTTGCTTTTTCTAAAAAAAAATTAAATTAATAAAAACAAACGTCAATACGGTGTCCTTCAGTACCGCCAGTAAATCTGCCTGAACTGTATTGGGGGCCTATAATATTAAATCTCAAATTAGTATTAAATCATGAATTAAAAAAAATTACAAGGCCTTAAACAAATAGACGTCAACGGCTTCATGGCTAGAAATGCCGCGCAGAGAGCTTAAAGTCGTTTTTTCGCGGATTAATTAATATCTCCACTACAACGAGTACAGTAGTGAGACCCACAAAACTTTATATAGTAGGAGTGGAAAGACGGGTACCCCCCACACAAAAAAATAATAATATTCCTATATCTACAGAACTACAATAGCGAGGCACCCTAAAATGAATGCGGATAACTCTTAGAATAAACTGTATGTGTAAACAAAATCTTGGATATATACGAGGGGGAAAATTGATACCCCCATACAAAAGAACTCATATTTTCCCTATATCTGCAGAACTACAATAGCGGGACACCCTACATTTAATGAGCGTAACTCTTGGAGTAAACTTAATGTTTCAACAACATCTTGGCGGTATAGGAGAGAAGAGACGAGTACCTATATCTGCAGAACTTTAATAGTAAAGTTAACTAAATTTGGTAATACAACAAATAATATTGATTTTAATTCTTAATGGAAACCACAAAAATTCCAAATAACAATTGTACTTACATGCAGTAATAAGTACATGATCCAACAACAACAAGGTAACTAACTGCCAAACTAATAAGTGATGGTAAATTAACCAGTGATGGGAGGGTGACGCAAATCATTATATGTAATATTTAAAAATAACCACACCCAATGGTAATTCAGGTGTGCCTCAGGCATGGTTCGCATTTGCACATTTTTAATAAAATACATAAAACAATAAAACTGTCATCAAAAGCGGCACAGGGCTAGTTGTTGGCAAACTCAGCGCGTAAAGCTGTTACTAATTCGCACATAGCTTAACGAATATTTGTTCATGCCTTAAAACTAAATTAAAATCTTTGCTCAACTCAGTCCAACTAATAACTTTATTGTCACTTAAAAAAATAAATGAATTTTCTAAGTTTAAGTGATCTAATATAAACAGTAAAAACAAAGGCACTTCCACAAATAATTTGAAATACAAATTTGTGCAAAACTTTTCATAAAATACCTAAACTTGATGGTTGCATGATTGAATTTATTGCTTTTTCATAATTACCTACCAAACAATTACGTCTACTTGGAAGCAGGTTTGTAAGGGAAAGAGAGAGACACTACCTTCCAACCTGCTTTAGAAAAGCATGATTATTGTTTGCGATGTCCCACTTGGAAGGTCTCTTTGCTTCACCAAATTCTATATAAAAACTTATTCGCTAACATACCTGCTTCCGCGTAAGCGAGAGAGGTCCCTTTATATCACTAAATTTTACAAACAAAACTTATTCGCTTACGAGAGGATGCAGTTTGTTATTATTGTCTTACAATTATAGCATTCTCGAATGCGCTTATTAGATACGCTTAAGAGAATCGCTTTTGCAAGACATGAGTTTTTACTGCTTACCAAAACCCAATAATTTTTTGCTGTATACTTGTGGTAAATAGTGTTTAATTGCATTATTCTACCTATTTTACAGTTTTTTTTTGCAGAATGTTTGACTTTAATTTGTTGGCCTAGTGATGTAAAATTGTATGCTGTTTAATCGAATACCTTTAGTTTTTACGATACTTAAGTTTTTTAATTAATCCGCGGAAAGGGTCATTTGGCCCCTCTGTGCACTATTGGCTACAGCCGTCGTATAGCTAGCTACTTAATTATATTGAAAACGATATCGACATCCAAGCTTTTATCACGACAAAATAAAAAAATGTATGAATTTAAAATTTTGTTTAATTTTCTTCTGTTGAATAAAATAAAATATTTTTCTTTCCCCCTTTTACTCAGCTCATTGTCTCTTACAAAAAAAAAAAAAAAAACAAATTGGCCTAAGTTGGTTACAGACACAACGGTGGTAGTGCAGCTGTATAATGGCGTCAAAATAATCGTCTTCATATAAAAGTGTATATTTTTAATTTGACAAAAAAACTTAAACAAGAATTGAATATTCACCGAAATTGCTATATTTCTCTAAAAAAGAAATATCAACAAAAAAAACTAAATTAATAGTGTCAAATTTAGTTGACTTTTTTCAATAATAATTCAATAGTTAATAATTTTTTTTTCGGTGTACTTAATAAAACAATAAAACTAAAACTGGTTTTTAAAACAATATTATACCAACAACCACAAAATTATTCATCAAAAAAGATATTTAAAACTTTAAACAAAATTCGTAAAAAGATATAAACCCGCCTTTAACGTTTAAAGAAATTAACTACACACAGAATTTTATAATAGCAGCTGCATTGCTTTTAAATTTTAAATCAGCCACACAATCAACAACTCTCAGGTGTCTTTTTCCGACTGCAAATGAAAACTTAATAAAAGCGATGTGGAAATCATAATTAAAACAATCCGTCCCATTAAACCTTTAAATTTTATATTTAAAACACTGAAATTAAATTTAAGCAATTGTGGTTGCTAGAGACGAAAAAGTAAAAATATACTGCTGTGTAGCTTATGTTGTAAAAGTAAGGAAGCATCACTTTGTGACACATTTTATCTCATACTATTCGATTCACTACACTACACCCACCGTAATGGGCCCTCATCTTTAATGTCATAATTAAGTAAAGTCATGTCTTTTGTGTTTTAAATACATGTACATTTAATAACTGTTTGTTTACCTCATGTATAGAGAAAACGTTTTTCAAGCAACATTGTTTTAATGGGTGATTTTTTTGAGGTTAGGATTTTCATGCATTAGTATTTGACAGATCACGTGAGATTTCAGACATGGTGCCAAAGAGAAAGATGCTCAGTATGCTTTGACATTTCATCATGAATAGACTTACTAACGAGCAACGCTTGCAAATCATTGAATTTTATTACCAAAATCAGTGTTCGGTTCGAAATGTTCAAATGTGACAAATTTTGTTCAGCGATGAGGCTCATTTCTGGTTGAATGGCTACGTAAATAAGCAAAATTGCCGCATTTGGAGTGAAGAGCAACCAGAAGCCGTTCAAGAACTGCCCATGCATCCCGAAAAATGCACTGTTTGGTGTGGTTTGTACGCTGGTGGAATCATTGGACCGTATTTTTTCAAAGATGCTGTTGGACGCAACGTTACGGTGAATGGCGATCGCTATCGTTCGATGCTAACAAACTTTTTGTTGCCAAAAATGGAACAACTGAACTTGGTTGACATGTGGTTTAAACAAGATGGCGCTACATGCCACACAGCTCGCGATTCTATGGCCATTTTGAGGGAAAACTTCGGAGAACAATTCATCTCAAGAAATGGACCGGTAAGTTGGCCACCAAGATCATGCGATTTGACGCCTTTAGACTATTTTTTGTGGGGCTACGTCAAGTCTAAAGTCTACAGAAATAAGCCAGCAACTATTCCAGCTTTGGAAGACAACATTTCCGAAGAAATTCGGGCTATTCCGGCCGAAATGCTCGAAAAAGTTGCCCAAAATTGGACTTTCCGAATGGACCACCTAAGACGCAGCCGCGGTCAACATTTAAATGAAATTATCTTCAAAAAGTAAATGTCATGGACCAATCTAACGTTTCAAATAAAGAACCGATGAGATTTTGCAAATTTTATGCGTTTTTTTTAAAAAAAAAGTTCTCAAGCTCTTAAAAAATCACTCGTTAGTTGTTTTCGGCAACATTTCTCAAATTGTATTTGTACATCTGTGTGTGTGTGTACGTGAATTTTTAGATCTTAGGAAGTTTTTGTATCAATTTATCGTTCAGAATTTATTACGTATTATGAATAATAAATTACATTTTTTATATTTTTATATTATTATAAAAATAAAGACAGAATAATACACATAAGAAAAAACGTTGAATTTCGAACCCTTGAAAGATAAAGCATCTGCCATTTTTGTCAAAAATTTTTTTTTGTTTAGTTTTTGGCAGATAAAAATGTTTGATAATTTCAAAATTTAAATTTACAATTCTTTTCCAATAAACTCGTAGTAAAAAAATTTTAAATATTACTAGGGCGTGGCGCTTCCCATACAAAATAAATAGTTATTACATGTTACTTAGGAACCTTATTAGGGCGCATTAAATGAAACGCGACACGTCTTTATCTTTCAATCACAGGCTTATTAATGATCTTTCGTTTTAATTTGAAATTTATACAAATTTTTTAAAAATCGAGTTTTTCAGTGATTAAAATACATTTCACACAAATACACCTTGTCACAAAAATTGATTGCAATAGTGTAAAAAATAAAGTCTTTTGTGATTATTACTGTTTCTACTACATTCTCCTGTAAAGTTAGAATTATTTGACTTAGGGCCTTTCTATTCAATTATTTATCTATCTTATTATCTACGTTTTTATTACAAAAGATGAACAGAGACAGATATATTATCAATATTCTATAAAACTAGACAGGTTTATGTACAAATAACAGCTGTTATTCTGGAATACATAAAGAGAATATCAAGGTATATTTATTTTACTAGGTAAATGTCGTCCACCCAGCTGATTTAGTAGTTCGACATGTCAAAAGTTGTATGTGTTTAGAAATTTTATGGTGCAGAAGTGAGAAGGCAATAAAACACATAAACTCCTTCTCAATTTTCTTCTACGTTTTTTGACATTTCGAACTACAAAGCAACAACAAAATGCCATGTTGTTCTTGTATTGTTGTATTTATTGTAGGGACGCCACTACCTAGTAAAATAAATATACCTTGAAGAACATAATACAGTTAAAACAGTGTACAAGTTAAATTAGTCAAATAGTACACCATGAAAAAAATACAGTAAGATTTGAAGTTTTGTGCAAGTAACTCTCTTATCAATATGCATAGTGTAGCAATGAATCTGTAGAAGTGGGCGTGGTACCTCACATACATAGTGAAAAATTATTATCGTGTACCTAGACAACTAAAATAGGTATACTCTTAGAATTTTCCACCACAAACCTTCACATTAATATGCATAGACCCGCGAATAGATTGGAATAATGGGTGTGTTAGCTCTAATACAAGCTGAAAAATTAATATTCTGTATTTAGGTTCTGGCAGGATTAGAACAGTGGGCGTGGCACCTGCCATACAAAGTGAAAAATTGTTATTGCGATTTTTTCCCTAAGGAAAAAAATTTCGGCTGTTTCTAAGTTGACAATCTTTGGCAGAGTAAGACAGGGCTCTTTCTGAAGCAAACATCCAATTGTCGTGCATAGTCTAGTAAAGAAGCTACTGGATTAGGATTGTTTTGCGGGCTACCTTCTATGCAAAGAGAAAATTATAAATTTATTAGAGAACTATAACAGGTAGAGACTTTTACTCTAAGAATAACGTATTTTTGGGTATGCCCCATACAAATTAATTATCCTATATCTAGATCTGCAACACTCTCTATATTTTACATGGCCTTAAAGAAAAACGTGAGTTTTAGGGTTAAAGATTGATTGATAAAAAAATGCCGAGCCACATTGTGAAAAAACAATAAAAAGTTTAACCATAAAATCCTTTGTCTTTGTAAGAAAGATTCAATATAAAATATGGTTTGGGTCCGCATTTTTATTGTCAAAAATCTAAGGTTTTAGAAAAAAATATTGCTTTAAAATATACATACATAAAATAAAAATAAAATTTAAATAAAAACTAATTCAAAATCCTTTTCTTATACAGATGGAAATCTGGCGTGGCCTCTTCTTTAAATTATGTGGACCTTAATTCCAAAGATGAAACTCCCAAATTAATGCCCTACCCCAGTTGGGAAGCGAATATTGTGCCAACGGAAAAATGTGAAGATGGCTGCAAACTAAAAGATAATTCCACCATAATTTCCACATTCCGTATACAAGCCGATAACTGTGATCGTTTGTGGGTCTTAGATACTGGATTAGCCGATATTTTGGGCGAAGCTAAGCAAGTGACTGACAATGCTATAGTGATATTTGATTTAAAGACGGATAAATTGATTAAACGTTTTGTCATACCTAAGGAACAAGTCAAGGAGGACTCATTTTTTGCCAATATTGTAAGTAATCAGAAGTTACAATGATTTATTCACATGTCTAACTGAATATACAGAATAATTAATTTATAAAAGAAACTTTTTTGTTATTAAATTAATGTTATATTTTAGATTGTAGATTCTGATCGTTCACAGTGCTCTAATGCTTATGCCTATATTCCGGATTTGGGTGCTTATGGTGTTGTCGTCTATTCCTTACACGATGATGAGTCTTATCGTGTCAAACACAATTTCTTCCACTTTGATCCTTTACAAGGCGATTTCAATGTGGGCGGCGTTAATTTCCAATGGACTGACGGTGTATTTGGCATGGCTATAGGACCCATGAATCCTGATCATTCAAGAGATATTTATTTCCATGCTTTGGCCAGTACCAAAGAATTTAAGGTATCAAATCGTGTCTTACAAAACAAAACTCTTGCCACCAGTCCCAAATCGTACTACGACTTTAAATATGTAGGCGATCGTGGAATGAATGGACAATCTACCGCTGAGGTTTATGACCAAGAAACCGGTGTAATTTTTTACACTCAAGTTAATAAAGATGCCATTGCTTGTTGGAATGTTAAAAAGCCCTATACACCCGACAACCAAGGACTCATCGACTCCGATTCACATACGCTGGTGTTTCCAAACGATATGAAAATTGATTCAAAAGGCACCATATGGGTTTTATCTGATAAAATGCCAACCTATTTGTACAAGGAATTAGATCCTGCTGCCGTCAATTATCGTGTACTAATGGGAAACAATAGGGAACTTATTAAGGGTACTTTATGTCAGTTGTAAGTCGTATAAAACTGGATTGTTTTACAAATAAAATTAAAAAAATATATATTTTAGAGTTTTTTATTTACTTTAATTCACTTTAAGTAAAACAGAAGAAAAAAATTGTATTACTTAACCGGCGATTAATAGCCATAAAAATTCGAACAAAAATCTATGCTATGTTTTGCACATACATATTTTTGAATGTATACCATACATACAAACAATCTAATCAACATGTTCATGTTTGTTTATTTATTAGGTCATTAACAAAAATTCATAAATTGTTTACGGTGTTGAAAATTGATAAATGTGTGTTAAAAAAAATTTTTATTTCGAATTTTTAGTTGTTAAACCCTTCGCCACAGGTGGAAAAGGGTATATGTATATAAGTTTGTCATTCCGTGTATAATTTCTACAACATTAATATCCGACCCCATAAAGTATATATATTCCAGATCCTTATACATAGAGAAGTTGATTAAAGGATGTCCGTCTTTGTTCGGGTTGAAATCAACTTTTCCAAGGCACCAGAAGAGATACAGGCATAGTTTCAAAAATTTCACTAATGGAATTCAGCAACAGGATGTGGTCAAAAAACAATGCCTACTAATATTTTTTCACGTTGTTTTTTATTTTTTTTCTGCTTTGATTTGTAGTAAAGGCCTTTATAGAAAGCAATACACATAGAGGTAGCCAATAGACCCACAGGGTGCCCACTGGTAACCCGGAGCAGTCAAAAGACAATATGATAAAATTTTTTTTGCATTTTTTTGCTTTTGTCTGAAAATTCTAACGCAATTTAGATTGCAGGTCCTAATTTTTACAAAAAAAATTTGGAAAAATTAAAAAAAAAATTTTAAACAAAATTTTTTTAAAAACATTAAAAAAATTTTACAAAAAATTAAAAAAAAATGTTCAAAAAAAATATTCAAACATTTTTAACCAAAAATTTTCAAAAACAAATCTTACAAAAAATTTTTGGTTACATTTGTTTGAAAATTTTTTGTAAAAATTTTTTGGAAATTTTGTTTTTAATTTCTTGTAAATTTTTTTTTTAAATTTTTTGTAAATTTTCAAAAAAATTTTTACGAAACTTTTAAAAAAAATATTAAAAATAATTTTTCTAAATAATTTCCAAAATTTTTTAAAAAAAATGTTTAAAAAAATTTTTACAAAAATAATAAAAAAATTACTAAAATATTTTTTATAAAATTTTTACAAAAAAAAATTTAAATAACATTTTTACAAAGATTTTCTATAAAATTTTTAAAAATTTTGAATAAAACTTTTACAAAAATATTTTATATAAAAATTTTCTATAAAATTTAAAAAAATTAAAAAAAAATATTTTTAAACAAATATTTAAAAAAAAAATATTTTTAAACAAATATTTAAAAAAGTATTTTTAAACAAATATTAAAAAAAAGCCAAAAAATTTTCTATAAATTTTTTTCCAAAAAATTTTCTAAAAAATTATCTATAAAATTTTTACAAAGAAATTTTCTATAAAATGTTTACAAAAAAATTTTCTATAAAATGTTTACAAAAAGATTTTCTATAAAATTTTTACAAAAAAAATTTCTATAAAATTTTTACAAAAAAAATTTCTATAAAATTTTTACAAAAAAAAATTTCTATAAAATTTTTACAAAAAAAATTTCTATAAAATTTTTACAAAAAATTTTTACAATAAAATTTTTAAACAAAAATTTTCAATAAAAATTATAAAATTTTTAAAAAAAATTTACCGTTTACGATATATGTATTGCTAAAAAAACTTATTAAAAACGGAAAATTAACTAATCTGATTCAGCTGGTTTATTATAATCTCGAGATTGAAAAAACAGTGCAAGAATTATCTAAAATGTGTTCAATATCAAGGCTAACTAACTGTTTATTTTAAGTCTGTAATGGTTTGCAGGTTTTAATAGTTAATAAATTGAGTTAATTTAAGAGACAGACGCATAAAAAAAAACTTCGCTTTTTCCACTAATCAGCCATATATCGTATACTGCAATTTTCGTAAAAAGTTTATAGAATTTTTTTTTTGTAAAAATTTAATAGAATTTTTTTTTTTTTTTGTAAAAATTTTATAGAATTTTTTTTTTTTTTTTGTAAAAATTTTACAGAAAATTTTTTGGAAAATATTTTTTAAATACACAGACAGACATATTAAAAAACGAATGTCTCTAACCGTGGAAATAGATTTTCCGTAGACCCTAGTGATTATTTAAACCTATATAGTTGACCGATCTGTTATATAAAGTTTCGAAAATTATGGTGCTGAAAAAAAATTGATATGCAAAATTTAGAATTTGGTTTTTAAAATCTTGTTCTGATATGATCCCAATTTGAAGTTAGACCTCCATGTTTTAAAAAATTTAAACTGCCTTAAGTAAATATTCTATAGGAAAATTAAAACAAAATAAAATAATTTTCATTGATTCTTTAGTGATGTATTTGAAATAAAAAAAATAGGGGGAATATAAACGTTAGCGGAATTTCCATTAAGTTAAATATCAGGATTTAAAAGATTGCCCGCCAACTGTACCTTCTCGCCGGGCTTAAAGGCTGGCATACCCAGATAGGGGCAAGTAGAACAACGAAAAGCATCACCCAAATAACACTAAAAACAAAAGAAAATATAGGTAGTTATTTTTCTACATACATATTTAACATATTTAAACATACACTGCCACAACTTGATTTGGCGTTTTTAGTTTCTACTCCAGCTTTATTAGTCTTTTCAGCTTCCAATTCCTCTGCCAAGCCACAAGAACAGTCTTTGCAGGCCTTGCGTTTTCCAGTAGTTCCACATACTTTATACAAAGAAGGCATACATAGGTATAATTTAATAAACAAAAGATCTTAAAATATCTTACCTCTAAGGGATTCTGGGTCGGGTTTCTTTTTATCCTCCTCGTCTAATAAATCATCTTCATCAATTAGATCTTCTTCTGCTTCCTCGTCTCCATCAATTTTCCATATGGTTGCTGGTTTTGTGCTACTTTTGGCAAATGACAGTTTTACTGCTGATCCTGTTTCATAGCCAGGTTTTTCACTAGTTATGCTGTAATTTGCTTGTTGAGCATTTATAAATCCTGATAATTTAAGTTCTTGCATTAAGCTTTCAGCTGGTCCAACGAATCTTAAGATATGCAATTTTCCTTTAGGTTTCAATAGTTGCAGTAATTTGCCAAAAGCATCAGTCAGCTGAGCATTGTCCACCACAATTAGATCGAAAGAAGCATTTTCATGAGAAGCTGTTTCGAAAGTAAATCCAGGATAACAAAATCTTGTAAAAGTTTTCCCATAATAATAATTTACCAAATGTTATACGATTAATATTTTCCACCAAAATTTCTCCACCTGTAGCTGCCTTTAACTGGTCCACTTGTTTTTCCAAACTATCCGATTGAGACCAAATATACAAAGATTTTTGTAGTCCTTTAAATTGCTCCATTTTGTTCACAGATCACTAACTAATCTAGATATAAATTATTGTTTCTACCAAGGCTTTTACTTTCAATTTAATTTTAGCATATCATGTTAATTTGTATAAAATTTTAAAATGAATATGTATGAAAATATATTTCTGGTCATACAGCTGTTTGGTACAGCATTGCCAATTTTACTTTAGACGAAAAAAACTAATATGTTAATGAAACACAACCTTTTCGTAGTTAAATGTCAAAAAAAATTTTTACTTGGCAATACTATAACATCGCCATCTTTCTTTTTCTCCTACTGCACGACCGCGTGGAAGGTATTTTCGTAAAGGTTGGTGATTTTTATCAAATAAAAGTATAATTTACCTAAAATTGCCGAAATTTGTTGCTTAATTATGATTGTGTATACTAGTGAGTTTTTAAAATGTGTATTTATACATTTTAGGAAACAACAAAATGACAAATTCCAAGGGTTATCGTCGCGGCACCAGAGACATGTTCTCTCGCCCCTTCCGCAAGCATGGTGTCATCCCATTGTCCACTTACATGCGTGTTTTTAAAATCGGTGATATTGTGGACATCAAAGGACATGGTGCTGTTCAAAAAGGTATGCCCTACAAGGCCTATCATGGCAAAACAGGCCGTGTATACAATGTCACCTCCCATGCTGTCGGTGTTATTGTAAACAAACGTGTACGCGGAAAAATCCTACCCAAGCGTATTAATGTTCGTATTGAACATGTCCATCACTCAAAGTGCCGTGAGGATTTCTTGCGTCGCGTTAAGGAAAACGAACGTTTATTGAAGGACGCCAAGGCCAAGGGTACATGGATCGTGTTGAAACGTCAACCTGCCCAACCTAAGAAGGCTCACTTTGTTAAGAAGATCGAAGAACCTATTGTATTAGCTCCCATTCCTTATGAGTTCGTTGCATAAAATAAATTTACAACATGGATAACGGAGTTTTGGTTTTTTGTGTGAAAATGCTTTTGTAAAGTTTTAATTTAAAAATATAAAAAGTGAATGAAAAAATTAAAAATTGATTTCTGATCACTGTTTATTGGAGAAGAAATTCGAAGGTAGGTGTGTAGGTATTTTTGATTTGAAATATTGGATTTCAGTCTAATGAAATTTGGGAAGCATAGTCATGCTTTATGCTCTCGATGTCACGAGAATTTAAGAAGGTAAAATGCAATATTTTATTACACTTTCATATTAAGGTGGATTCTTCCTATAAAATAAATCTTGCAAATAAACTATTCAAATAGTGTAGTTTGCGTTGACGATATTTTTACAATATAGTAAAGATTTATCTTCTCCTTATGCTATTTGATCAATATGATGACATTTTTTAAGGACTTTTGTCTGAACATTATAACGCAATTAAGAAGGTCCTAAATTATTAAATTAAAATAAAAAATATTCAAAAAAATATCCAATAAAAAATATTCAAAAAAATGTTCTAAATAATTAAAAAAAAAATCCAAAATATTTTCTATAAAATTTTTACAAATATTTTTCAAAAGATGTTCAATAAATTGTTTATTTAACAGTTTCAATAAAATTTTTAATACAACTTTTCCAAAAATATTTTCTATAAAATTTTTACAAAAATAATTTCTATAAAATTTAAAAATAAAATTACAACAAATTTAAATAAAAGTAAAAAAATATTTTAAAACAAATATTTCAAAAAGTTTCAAAACATTTTTACAAAAAAAAATTTCTATAAAATTTTTACAAAAAAATGTTTAAAATTTTTACTAAAAATTTTTACGTAGTTAGCCATTTCAGGTGACGATATATCCGTATACGAAATAATGCTGATTAGTGGATAAAAGAGTGTTTCGGTAATCCGAAACCGAGTGAAATTAAAATCGAATAAATTTTTAAAGAAAAATATAATTTATGTAGGTACTAACTTTGTATTATATGTTGGATTACTTGAAAATATGTTCAAGTGTATATTAAACTGAAAGTCAAACTAATAATTTATATTTAAGAAAAATCGCATAAATATGTATCAGCGAATTTGATTCTTATTGATAGTGTGTTTATAAAGAACACAATGTTTCCAATAATAAAGTTTAGTTAAAGACGATCTCGAAAACCTTAGTAGCAGTAAACATAATTATTTAACCCACCTAATTATTACATATCTGTGTCATTAATTTCATTTGAATTGCATAGAGAAACCTTACAACTTTGTTTTGTAAACAATTTTCCCAAAATTTTATTACTATTTGCATTCATGGAAAGAACTGATTCTAGGATCAACTGTAAGCTGTGCAATAAATGTTTTTCTCAAAAATCTTCATATAATCGACATGTTAGGGAACAGCATTTGCATCCAGGTTTATATCGATGCCAACAATGTGGATTGAGGTAAAATGTTTTCAACGCAATAAAATACTTGACTTTAAATCTTATTTATTATAGATTCTCCAAAAAATATAATCTTCAAGTGCATAAAGAACATGTGCATTTGAAAAATATACAGCAACTGAAATGTTCTTATTGCACGGGTGTGTTTACGAAATTAGCTTTCCTAAGGAGACATGTTAAAGCCCATCATAAATGTTGTGAATCAACTGCTTCTTCAAACACTACGTTAGATGTTAAAGATATGGATGCTCAAACATTAGCGGAATCGGTATTAAAAGAACTCAAACAGCTACAACAAGAATTAGAACCATCAGAAGAATTTGTTTCCAATTATTCGCATAAAGAAGATAATTTAACTGCTAGTGAAAAAGGCACATTGGAGACTATCACTGTTAAAGACAATTTATATCCTTCTGGACATTTTACTTCACTTAGTGTTCAAATAATTGAACGGCAGGACAAAGTAAAATATTTAATATGCGAATTTTGTGATAAAGAATTTAGAAAAACTTATAACTACTTAAGGTAAACTTAACAAATTCTTAAATATCAATTGTAATCCTAAATATTAAACTGTATACTTAAGGCATCGAAGAATTCATACTAATGTGAGACCGTTTGTATGCGTTTTATGTAAAAAATCGTTTCCCACCACGGCACAATTAAAAACACATTGTTCCACACACAAACTGGATGAAAAATTTGGACTGTTTCATCGATTGTATAAATGTCCCAAGTGCAATGAGTGTTTTAGTTCCATGAGAGAATTAGATAAACATTTATGGTATAAACCATTTTTAAAATTTCTTACTTTATTTATTTATTGTGTTTTTATTTTAACGAGTGATTTTTTAAGAGCTTGAGAATTTTTTTTTTTAAAAAAACGCATAAAATTTGCAAAATCTCATCGGTTCTTTATTTGAAACGTTAGATTGGTCCATGACATTTACTTTTTGAAGATAATTTCATTTAAATGTTGACCGCGGCTGCGTCTTAGGTGGTCCATTCAGAAAGTCCATTTTGGGCAACTTTTTCGAGCATTTCGGCCGGAATAGCCCGAATTTCTTCGGAAATGTTGTCTTCCAAAGCTGGAATAGTTGCTGGCTTATTTCTGTAGACTTTAGACTTGACGTAGCCCCACAAAAAATAGTCTAAAGGCGTCAAATCGCATGATCTTGGTGGCCAACTTACCGGTCCATTTCTTGAGATGAATTGTTCTCCGAAGTTTTCCCTCAAAATGGCCATAGAATCGCGAGCTGTGTGGCATGTAGCGCCATCTTGTTGAAACCACATGTCAACCAAGTTCAGTTGTTCCATTTTTGGCAACAAAAAGTTTGTTAGCATCGAACGATAGCGATCGCCATTCACCGTAACGTTGCGTCCAACAGCATCTTTGAAAAAATACGGTCCAATGATTCCACCAGCGTACAAACCACACCAAACAGTGCATTTTTCGGGATGCATGGGCAGTTCTTGAACGGCTTCTGGTTGCTCTTCACTCCAAATGCGGCAATTTTGCTTATTTACGTAGCCATTCAACCAGAAATGAGCCTCATCGCTGAACAAAATTTGTCACATTTGAAAATTTCGAACCGAACACTGATTTTGGTAATAAAATTCAATGATTTGCAAGCGTTGCTCGTTAGTAAGTCTATTCATGATGAAATGTCAAAGCATACTGAGCATCTTTCTCTTTGGCACCATGTCTGAAATCTCACGTGATCTGTCAAATACTAATGCATGAAAATCCTAACCTCAAAAAAATCACCCATTAGTTCAGTATCTTCTTGTTGTAATATTGATTTTAAATGTCCACATTGCTTAAAATCTTTTAAAAGTTTGAAAACGTTATTGCGACATAAGCATTCCGTAAAAGATAATGAATTAGAAATGCTTAAGTCAATATTGCCAACACCTTTAGCTTTCGAAAAATTATCTAAAATTGGGGAAAACGATTTAGAATGTAATTATTGTGAAATACAAATTATTAATAGCCTCGCATTAAAGCAACATAAAAAGAGACATGAGAATTTGTTCAAAAATCAATGTCCGAAATGTCATTGTTCGTTTGTGACCGAAACCGCCTTAAAGATGCACACAAAAGTTCACTTAAATAGTGTGAATTTTAAATGTCACTACTGTAGCAAATATTTTCAAACAGCCCAAAGTTGTCGAAGACATATGTTAAATCATATAAAGCTATTGCTCGACACTAACGTATCAGTACAAGATGATAGTAATGCCCTGAAGACGTTTCCAACTTTGATAAATAACGAGAACAATGGTCAAACAGAGACCAAGGCAACAACTATAATAAAAACGAACATTAAGCATAAAACCCAAAAAGAAAAATATGCAAGCAACGAACTGAAATATAGATGTTCAGAATGTGTGAAATCATTTCGCTATAAAGCTTGGTTGAAAAAACACTTTAAATATAAACATACTACAGACTTGCCGCATGAATGCAGCAATTGTTTAAAAAAATTTCGTACCAAGCAATCTTTAAAAAGTCATATTTTAGTCCATTCAACTGAACGCGTCAAACTTACCTGTCAAGTATGTGGTAGAAAATTTGCCTCCAGTAAGTCCTTAAAGCTGCATTTAAGAATACACACTCAAGAGAAACCTTTTACCTGTGATAAATGCCCCAAGCTATTTCGCACTTCAGGACACCTAATACAGCATCGAAAATCAAGCCATACAGTTATTTAAAATTAAAAACGAATTTATTATAGTTAATAAAAAATATACATTAATTGATTACTGAATCTAATTCACTGTACATATATTTGATATATTTCTTCATAAATATTATTAAAAACTATAGTCTGTTCAAGCAATTCTATTCAGTAGTAGAAAATAGTAATTTTGAAAATAAACCACTTAAATAAAAAATATGTATTACATAATTTTGATTTTACAATATGAGTTACAAAAGCAATTTGTATTATATATTAAAACCTGGCGATAAGCCATAATTAAATTGAGCCTCTTCTTGGCTTTTGGCTAAACTTTGTGATTTTGGACGTTTATCTCGTAAAATAAAATCATCGATATCATGTTCATCCATCATTTCAGAATCACCCCGCTTGCGCGATTTATTACTACTCTCTGCCACATGAGCTATATGTTCTTCAGCTTCACTAGCTTGATATACCAAATAGATGGGAGTTATATATTTAATAGACCTGCGACATAATTATAAAAAAATAGTATTAAAAAATAGAACAGTTAACGCAATCCGCGTAACAATATTAAACCTACATTTTTAACAAATAAGGATCAAAGGGGAAAAATGTATCTAACGTTTCTTCCGGCGTTGCTGTATCATTGGCGTATACTGTGGCTAACTTTCTTCTAGCATTACGTTCTAATATGGCATGACAATAAGCTAATTGATATGCTCTAGTTACACCCGCAAAAGCAGTGGCTACAGCTGGTAAGCACACTCTCAATGGATTTAAATTACACGTTACCAAAGCCGATAAATGTAAAGATTGCAAAAACAATAAACCTGTAAAATAAAAACGGTAGGTTTTTATATTATTTTTTTTTTTTTTTTTTTAATTGACATCTAAATGAATATGTAGGTATAAATATATTCTATCTAAATTCTTAATTCCAACTCACTTTTCTTATCGCTGGTTAAGTCCTTAGATCTAAAAGCTATTACATAGAATATAGCTTGGCATACAGAAAAAAATACTACATTTGCTTTTAGAGAACCATTTGAACGGTACTGATCGCAACCTTGTATATATTGATGAGCCCAGCTGCACAGTTCTTTTAAATAGTGTTTTAAATCGCTAAAATATATGAATTATATATGAATTTAATTATTAATATATAAACTAAAAACTAACCTTATAGTTATGAATTTTGACCGTGCCAAGAAGCTGGCTATATACCCCACAGAAGTTTGTCTAATTACCGCGGAACAGTTTGGATTCCTTATTTTCTCCCACAACGAAGCCAAAAAAGTTTCAGCTAAACATTGCTATTAAATATTAAGAAGTAAATAAATTAAAATATCATTTTTTTATAAACATACCTTTAAACTGCAAAAATAAAATATGATAAATTGTGCGTGATGAGTGTTGTGTATGGGAAGAATTACATTGTCAAAAGCTCCTATTATAACCTTCAAAAGCTTTAATGAATCAGTCACAGTATTTAAATTTGACGCTTGACCATTTTTCTCCTTTAGGAATTCAAATATTTTTAGCATGCAAATGTCTAGAGTGTGGGCAATGGCATGTTTCATAGGTTCATTAGTTTTATTGGTATCTACAAAAAAAAAAAATTGCAATTAAAAATGTCTATCCTTTAAATAATTCTGTTGCAATGCTCATTCAGCCTACTTTTATCACAGTCGTCCATTTCAAACATTATGAGCTCTTCGTCCTCATCCTCATCATCACTTTCCATATCTTCGATTGCTGAGCGAGGAGCGTGGACGTCTAAAATAACCAATCTGGCCAATGGAAATCATCAATAAGAAAAAAATTTTGGTTAAATTTAAATTTCTTACTTTTGCATTATTAGTTGCATCACATATTCGGAAAAAATTGGTTTATATTCCACTAATTTTAGTAAATTATGCACATAGCCTGCAACTGAATATGTCGGCCTCTTATAATAGGGAAACAACGTTTCGATAGCCGTTAGAGTAGCATCAAATGCCATTGGTATAGCATTTAAAATACGTTCTAATAAAAGATGAATTGATTGTAGTTCTTCTTCTATTTCTTGACTTGGTTTTTCATGAAACCACTGATCACTGTCTGTTTCTTTTGGTATCCACAGCTTTATTAGATTTACTATGCCAAACTCTAGAAATTTGTTGTGAGCCACTAACATGCTTAGACAAAATTCGGAATAGGTTTTACGACATTCCTGGGATCTCTTGATCCAAGACAGAGAAAGTAGTGATTCGACTAACGGTGAAAACTTGGGACTTAAATTATTGATAACAGTATGGCCGTCGTTAAATATACGCAAAAACTCCGAATCCTTAAAAAAATGTAACATAATTATCATAATAATTTTTTTTTTAATTTTCTACTTACATCCAATGTATTCTCATTTAAAAAACAAACGAATTCGTTTAGTTGATCAAAATTGTTTCTTTCCTCCACAGCAGTAACTACTTCTAAAACACCTTTTTGTTTAGGCATGTCAAACCTCACTTTATTGATAATAGCATTTTTTGTTTTATCTCTCTCGGATGGTGAGTAGGTCTTTAATATCGAAGATAGAGACGTACGTGTCGTTTTTGCACTGAACACTGACATGTTAGAGTTTAGAGCCATAGTGCCCAATTATCAGCAAAGTTTCCAAAAAAGCACAAGTTGCACAATTGTTGAAATCAAATTTTGCCAGAGTATATTTCATTAACTTTGTAATACAATCGTATCACACTTGAGCACAAGAACCAGCTGTTTTTCAAATGGGAATTTGTATTACAAGAAAAGTTGTGCGACGTTTTTTATAAATTTAAAAGCATTTACTAATGAATTTATAGAAATTAAGTATTTAATGTTTAGCATTAGTTTCTTACATTAAGTGCCGTTACTTTTTGATAATTTTTATTTAAAAAAAGGTTCTTTTTCATATTTCAGTGACTTAATACAACACGTGCACATTTTCTTTTTTGACCAATAAAATTATTACTAAGGAATTCACACTGAGATGATTACGCCACGGTCATATAAATATATGTATATAGGGTTAAAACTTTTGCGGTTCTGAAAGGAATCGTAAAACGAAATAATTTCAATTTTGAAAGTTTTGGGTAATTCTACATCAAATCAACAAAACACTAAAAATTACTACTAAAGATTTGATTGGAACTTTTTTGATTATATTCGTTCAATCCATGAATCCAAATATATATAATTTAAAAAAATTCGATCTCTTACAGTTTTATTAAATCTTTGAGATAGTTTTAAATTTTTTTAATTTAGATTTTTTTGAATGTCGCTTAAGCCCCTTTCACTCTATGATACTGAGTATTAAGATTTTCATTGGATTTTGTAAGATAGAAATCCAATGAGAATTGTGTGATTGTCAAAAAATCTAACGTAACATAACATTTCGTTTTCACACTATCACACTTCAAATAAAGTGAAAAATATCAGCAAAGGAACAAGCCGTGACGAGACATTGAACGGCGTCGGTTGAGCAATTTTATGTGGACGGCAGAGGTGCAGGGTCTTTAGTTTTTTTGGCCGTTCAAGTTTCCGGTTAATAAAAAGAAATAAAAAACAAAACAAAAAAAAATAATACGTAAATTCAACAATTTCTGGACATGGCAGAAACAAAGTACATATGTAGGCGTTAAGACTGATGGCAATTTAATGCAAGTGCAGGACAAAGAAAAAATATTATCGGCGGCGGCGAACTATAGGCTGCGAATCACTGAACTTGGTACTTTGCTTTAAAAAACAGAACCTTGATAAAATGAAAAATGTTATCGTTTAGAAAATTTTCTAAAAATGGTTTGGTATTATGGGATGTCAAATTTCTTTCCGTATTATTTTACATTTTGATAACATACTGCTTTCACACTATCTCATTGGATTTAAGTATTTGACAAGTCTTAATACTCAGTATAATAGTGTGAAAAGGGCTTTAGTCAGTATACCATACAAATTTTAGAGTGGGACCATGGTGGAATCAGAAGTTATATTAAAAAAAACTTCATTTTGATTCATTACAAACTGAAAAAATTTTAAGTTTTTTCTAAAGGTAAGAAGTATTCGTTAAAACTGAAAGATATGTTGTTCTTTTAACACAACTTTAAAATTTTTATCGTGTACTCACTAAGCCCCTTTAAAAGCATACATATGTAAATTTTAAAAAAACACTATCAAAGATCTTAATAAAACTTTTTTTAAATGTAAGAAAAAAATTTGTTAAAAATTTTTTTTTCATGATTGATATCAAATTAAAGCTTATAAAAACCTCTTTAAAATTACCTATTACTCAAATTTCTAGGCCTTATAAAACTGGAATTAAAATATATTTAATCTTCGAGCGCATATGCAAAAAAAGCGATATTTTAATACTTTAATAATTGAACAAAAACCTGGGAGAGATAATTTTTTTAAATTATATTTGGATTCAATAAATAAAATCGGGAGTTGGAAATTTTAAAATGATTCTTTTTTTGATTTAACATGGGGTTACACTTTTGTTATTAAAAATTTCCTCCACAGAATATCTTACAGGATTGGATTTGAATAATAACTTTTAACAAGAGTTTAAAAACTATTTGAAGGTACTACGTTATAGTGTTATTTCTCTAATTAAATTATTTTATTTATTTATTTTACTTGATATCAATGCAAGGAAGCCTTAATAGCCAATTTACATGTATTATTCATTTAATAGAATATTAGTTTTTTTTATTTATTTATTACATGATATGACCAGCACTAGCTACCAGGGCTATTAGCTATTTTCGGTATTTAGCTTATATTTTTAATTTTAGTCGTGATATTTAAGTAGTTAAAAATTGCGTTGATATTTACGAGTGATGGTTCCTTAAGTAGATTGAGACCACAGTTGAGGAGGTGTCTTGTCTGCAGTCCTATAACTAGGACAAGTTGATAGAATATATTTTACTAATAATTCTATCTATTTTATTTTCTTTAAGAGCAGTAAGATTGTTGGTAATTGTAAGTGGTAACTAGCGGTTTAAGTTCAAAAAAATTTCTAACCTTGTGGAAAGGAACATACTAGGGTCTTTTACGATGGGTATACTTCAAATTGGCATATTGTTAATTTGCTATGTTTATTAAAATATTTCATTAGCGTACTTTTAAAATATATTGCATTTTTGCGCAAAGTCTTTAATTTTGTTTAAAAAACCAAATAAAAACACAAACAAAAATATTAAATAATATTGTGTTATTTTTCCAAACAATTTTATTTATTTTTCCTTTTCTTAGAAATATGTTAAGCATTTTTGTTTATTTTTATTTGTAACTGCGCAAATATGCACCACCATTTTTGCTCAAGATCTTTTTTAGTGCAAACGGAGTATAATGAAACATTTCAAGCATGTATATATTGCATCAACTGCAGTTTGCACTATCCATCGTGAAAACCCCTACTGTTTTATTTAACGACTTGCCACTCACAACAATATGTTAACACAGTGCAATATTTTTAGCAACACGACGTGCAGTTGTTTCATATTTCTCCTTGATTTCTACCATTTTTTAAACACGTTTTTAGAGATTGATTGCTTAGTTTGAAGTGGCGATGTCCTTATTTGTTCTTGATACTTCAGGCAATAAAGATTTGCTTGCAGTTGATGGTTTAGCAAAGCCAAAATATGAAGACTACAACAAGTTCAAATTATTAAAGGAATCTTCAGGAGTAGACTTGAGTGCCTTAGCGTCCGAATTACAAAGTAATGATAAAGACGAAAGTAAAAAGGAATATGATTATTTTGGTAAGTTTCCTAAGCGTTTCCGATATTTTATAATATCTTACTTTCCTAGGACTTCCACCACCCAGTGTCGATATTTCCAATATAATTCAAAACACTTTGGCCATTACACGAAAAATACCTTCAAAAGTGGAACAAGAAATGAATCGTGTTATTGAAAAGGCCGATGAAGCATTTATAAAAAAAGATCAACCCCAATTTACATTGAAGCCTATGGTGGACTTAGACCATTCGGACTTAAACGAAATTACAGGAAAGCGGGATGAAGAATTAACATTTAAAACTAATATTGAAAAAGAATTGGCTAATTCTGAAATGGTGCCAAACTTAGAACAACTTAAGGAATTACCTAGTATAACGAAAAAGAAACAAAGGGAATTAAATAAGGTAAGAAACACAAAGTTTGTAATTTATTTCAATTTAGCCAACCTTGATGAAATATTCGACATCATAAGCTTGCTTAGTTGTAAACAAGTTAGTACTTGGCCAATATTGTTTGAGACGTTTATGACATCTTCTGACTCAATTAAGTTATAACTAAGATCAAAAAGAATAGTTTCAACCGTTGTAATCTTAGCAATTGCTACTGAAGTGTTAAGCAGTTGCTGTAAGGCCAACGGTAAAGAAATTGAAAAAAAATCTACCAGTTAGACTGTTGCTTGTTGTAAAGTTTTTGCAAGCAATTTAATTGGGGTTTACATAAGAAATAATAATGAAACTCTTTGTCTTACATATAACTTAGCAAGACGTAAAACGTTAAGATATTGGCCTAAGTCGTATTGATGACATCTTTAGTAATCTGATCAACGTACTACCGTAGTAAAATTCATTTTTATTGTAAATGAATATTAAAATTTTATATTTGTATGTACTTTTTTTACCTTTTGATTTTAAGATTGAGCGTTCAAAAACTAAGGGTAAAGGCTGGTTTAATATGCCAGCAACTGAACTGACAGAGGAAAGAGAAAACGACTTGAAAATCTTGCAAATGCGTTCTGTTTTGGATCCCAAGCACTTCTACAAGAAAAACGATTTAAGAGTTTTACCGAAATATTTTCAAGTAACTAAATGATATAATTTTTGAAAGCGGCAATATATAACTTCATTTCTAAATTTTAGATTGGTACTGTCCAACACTCGCCTTTAGATTTCTATAGTGAACGTGACACCCGCCGTAATAAGAAGCGAACTCTTGTGGATGAACTACTCGCGGATACCGAGGCACAAAAGTACATTAAACGTAAACATAAGGAAATAATGATTACGAAACAAAAATATGCTCATCGCAAGGCAATGAACAAGATGAAGAAACTTAAGAAAAATAAATAATCTTTATTTATCTGGATTTTCTAGTTGGTCTTTTACTTTTAATTTGTTAAGAATTTGCTGAGCTAAACTGTTAAAGCTTTTGGCATATTCTGAATCCTTGTATTTTAGTACCATTGGAATACCAGCATCACAGCATTCTGTTATGTTGGGGTCAATTGGAATTGAGACCAAAATTTCTGTATTTAACTGTTCCAAATATTTCGATGTGGTGTTTTTAAATATTTCTATTTTACTCTTACAATTTTCGCATATCGTATGGCCCATATTTTCAGCAATACCAAATATAGGCACTTTTAAAGTTCTATACATTTGTGCTCCTCTAAGCGTTACTTCTAAAGCTGCGTTTTGAGGAGTACTTACCAATAGAACACCATCAATTGGAATATTTTGTGTTAGCGACAAATGTACATCGCCCGTTCCGGGTGGCGTGTCCACTATTAATATGTCTAAGGGGGACCAAAGGGTACCTTTCAATAATCTCTGTATAGCAGACATTACCAATGGGCCCCTCCATATAATAGCACCGCCCTGTTGAGTTATAAGACCCATTGATAGACATTTTACGCCATAATTTATGGGCGGTATCATAAGATTCCTGTCATCAACTAATGGCTCCTCGTGTACATTCATCATTAAGGGAATAGACGGGCCGAAAATGTCAGCATCTAAAAGTCCGACACGTTTTCCCATAGAAGAGAATGTTGCTGCTAAATTAACGGCAACTGTAGATTTCCCAACGCCTCCTTTGCCTGAAGCTACTATGACTACATGAGAAACGCCGGGCAAGGACAGCCTCTTTGGCAAGCCTTTAGCCATAAGGGCTTCCTGGTGGGCGGTGGGTTTTGAAGATGTAAAGCGCTAGAATATCAACTTTTTAGTTTTGCTTTTTCTTTTAAGAAGGAATTCCAAAGTACATTACCTTAGTTATTTGACAAAGGAAATTCCTTAACATTTTGAAAGCAAAATATTTGTTTGCAAAATATTCGTTTCAAAGTATAGCTTTGATTCACAATAACAATTAATTCAATAGGGAGGGTCAAGTTTAGAAATCAGTCAAGTTGGGCAAAATATGTAAATTTGAGAGAAGGAGATATGGCCTTTACATAATCTAATCCTCAACTTCTTTATTATTTATATATTTTAATCTTAATACGAATTTTTTAACCGCATATGTCTAGTCATCCGGCGCCTTTTAATTATATTTTATAAGTTAAATTTATGGAATATAAATGGAATTAGTAAATAAATATATTTTTAAACCTATACCGTGTTAATTACAAATGTTATTAATCTTCAAAGAAAAGCTTCCTTACTTTCTTTAAAGAAGAAACACAAAAATTTTAAGTTTTCTCTAAAAGCTTGTGCGTTCACACTATTTCGATTTCCCCCTCAAATTAATAAAATTTAATTTTTTAATAAGCGCAAGGTCTTTTGTTATAAAAATGTTTTTTTAATTTTTTCAATCATTTAAATATTATAACTTTCATTATTTTTATTTCCTGAAGATGCTACCAAATGGTGTAGCGAAATATTGAGAATAAAAATTAATAAAACATTCTTATAAAAAACCTTGTGCTTATTAAAAAATAGAATTCAAATATAAAAAAGGCCAAAAACTACAATAATAATTTAAAAAATTATATATATTTACAAAGACGATTAGAAACAGAAAAGTAGTAAAATATTTATAACATTTTATTTAAAATATTTACACAAAAAGTTCATGATATCATCTTTTATATTGTTATTTATTTTTTCACTGTATTCTTATTAAATATGAAAATATTACCTGATTTTAATGTCTCCAAACCTGTAAAATGGTCAATATCATGGCGAATTAAATTTACCAGGTATGATCGATAGATCAGTTGATTATGTTTTGCTAATGTCTTGTCAAAAATATATTATTTTATATATGATACAATAATATCTATATGCTAAGAATGTCGAAGTTGATTTGTTTTAGTTGTTGCAGTAGTGCTCTCTTCTTGTATTAATTTGCCTTGGGCATATGTGAAATTTTTACAATCTATTTCACCACCATAAATATAAACTTTGCTTCGGTAACACTGCAGTAGGTACATACAACCCTGTGTAACTTTTTTGTTTGACGTTTTGCTCTCAGTGTACAACTTTTTTCTAATATTTTTCTTCTTTTGTGCAAAACGAGAAAAAATTTTGGTGAAATAATATAAAATAAAAAATAATTAAAAAAATAGAATATAAAGCGAAATTACGAAAATCAATGAAAATCTACTTATTTACTAAACTAATAATTTTCTCAAATGAATAAAAACAAAATTCTTCAAGATATTACCATATAATAATTATTTTATGCAAAAAAGAAAAATAGTACATTAAAACGAAAAAAAATCAAGAGAAGGTGCGTATAAAAAATTTTTAAAAGAAAAGGAAGAAAATGCATAAAAATATGCTTAAATAAAAAGTAAATCGATTAAATTTATGAAAAAGAACTAAGATGCAGAGTGAAAAACAAAAGTAAAGAAAAAGAAAACTGAAAAATGTAGATATTTTGAAAGAAAAAGTAAAGCAAAGTATGATGTGAATAAAAAATGTGCAATTAAATTCAATTAAAGTTAATTCATTGGAATTAATAATATATGCACACAACAACAATAGTAACTGACACAATACAAACAACAATAATAATAAAAAAACAACCAACCAATAACCCAACGAGTCACTTTATTTTATTATCGCATACAATCACAAACATTTTTTTAATCAGACAAGACAACAATAACAAAATAAAACGTTGAGGATCTGCCTACCCAAAAAGTAGATTTCTAATTGGAGTTTTAGTAGCATCAACCAAATTTTTATACAAAAATTCTTCAAACAAATGTATAGAGTTGTTTGCAAACTCACCGATAGAGTTTTGGATTAGAAAAATAATTTTATAACTAACCCGAAGATTTTTATTTCGTAGTTCAGAAACTGTAACTAATAATTTTTATATAGGTATTACCAAAGAAACTTTTCAAACGAGGAACATCATTAAATTTTTCTTATAAGTACTTATCTTTTCCTAGAAAGATACATAAATATTTATAAAGAGATCATTCCGATAATAGTTTTTTAAGTCGAAATTACTTGTTTTATTATGCATTTAATTTGCATTTCTATGATATGTTAACTCTGGCTTTGCTATAAATTTTGTACTTGCAAATAATAATTTACTCTACTTTATAGCCATTAATGAATTGCATATAATAACCTTAAGGATATAGGTTTTAATTGGTCTTAAACCTAAGAAAATCTGCTTAGTGAACTTGCATATTCCCTCCATTTGTGAAGGTGTGATTTGATGGCCACATTATGGACATCTTTTTTAAAGAAATACCCGGTGATGTTGTTGAATGGATTGGAATTTTATATTTTTCTCAACGGATAAAATACGACAATTAAACTTATTAACCGAGATGAATAGCCTCTAATTGCATATTATAAACGGACCTTAGTTTTAATACTAAACTATATTTTTAAGTGTAAACTAATTAATTAGATTTTAGCCAAATACCTACCTACTTTTTAAAATTTTACTTTCTTTTTTAGTTCTTACTCAAACAAAAAAATAATAAATGTTTTTATTCATATGAATCTTTTTTAATTGCAATACTTTAGCGAAGTAAAAGTTCACACTGAGAAAAATGGTGCTAGCGGAAAGGTAAAAATCTGTGTAAACAGGAAATTATAAAGTCGTATGTTCTAAGGAAATTTTATTTATGATTTCAATAATTTTATACAGTCACATACTTGTAACCTTTGTAACACATTATCACCGTCTCCTCTGAAGAATCATCTTTATCAACTTTGACAACATATTGTTAGATACATTTGCTTCCTGTCAGTCTAGCTTCTGCTCAGTCTTTGTATGTATTTACTTACATAACAGTGTCAGTTTTCGAGAATAACATTTCAATTTGTTGTATATTACCAATGCTTTCTTTCCACTGCTTTTATATTTAAAAACCCTGCATACGCTATATTTTTTATTTTTACTATTATATCTATGCACCATTTTGTATAAGTTATATTTTAAATTATTTAGGTATAATAAATTTAAAGCAATAAAACAAAAGAAATGTGTGTATATCGACAAATGAGGTCATTATAATAAGAAAGCCTTTACCTCTTAAAACTTCATTTTTTAAATAAATCATATTAGTTTAATCGTTACTTTTTTCAGAACTCTGTTTACTATTAACATAAAAACCGTTATTATTCATCGTATATAATGCTATGAAGTTAAAGTAAATTTATGTCAAACGGTGTGTTGTAATACCGAAAAAAAATATAATTCCACTTTCACGTTTTTTAGGTTTATTTGAAGTTGTGTTATTGATGGCATTAAACAGTTTTATCCATCATTGAACATATCCTGCGCTAATTCTTATTTGTGCTCGATTAACAACATTTATGTAATAGTTGAGCGCAAAACATCTGACTGTAATTTTTTTGTTTCTTGCCGTTCACACCAGATGGTCTAATATGGTCAATAACACGATCTCAAGGTTCTTATGGCACCAATATGATTGCATTAAGAACTCTGCACGTATGGTGAAAATCCCTCAAAGACATGGGCATCTCCTTTATATTAAATTTTGCAAAAGTTGTCAGGATGAGGAGAAGGGAGAGACAACGAAACATCTTCTCTGTCATTGTACTGCCCTGTCTACTTACAGGGCTGCGACATTGCCAAAATATATCACGAATGGTTCGTACGATATTAGATTTAAGGGAGATCGATCCTGAGTTATTCAATCGTTAACGGCAAATCACAAAAAAAAACATGTCTAAAGGACATCAAGGTGGCTGATAACACGATTATCGAACTTCGTGCTCTAAACATACATTGTTTTATGAGCCGTGTAACATGTTGTGTCATCCTGTTGAAACGCTGCGACAACAGGAACTATAAAGATTGTCCACTAGCAAGCCAGTCTCATAAACTTTTTGCATAAACTTAAGTACCAAGTGGCCAAAACAACATTTGCTACACAGCACTCTAGAAATAAGTTTATAATATTCCGAACAAAAAAATTAATCCTTAGTGAAATAACATATTATTAGTAAAATTACATATAATTATTTAAAATAACATATAATTATTTTACAGAAAGAAAATTGGATTAAATATTGGTATCAAGACACGTTTATCAGGGAATATTAAATTATTTTATAAGAATTTTGACAGTTAAACTTACAATTTTTCCTCTTAAATTTTAGTTTAAATTTCAAACTCCATATATAAAAATTTAAAAATTTCCCTCGTCTTTAGTGAGGCTACCTGGTAAATGTGACTTGATTGCTATGTTACACGCAAGGCATATTAATCAGGTAGCCTCACTAAGGAGGGGAAATAATAAGGCGAATATTTAAATATTTTTTATATAAAGTATAATAGTTATACTTCCATTCAAGGGGAAAAATTGTAAGTAAAACTGTCAAAATCCATTTAAAAAAATTTAAAATTTTTGCCCTAATATTACCCCTCCGTAGTGAGGCTACCTGATTAATATGCCTTGGTTACATGTTAACAAAAATTATGAAATGTACTTTACAAGTTGATTTTTTATAAATTTTATTACAAAATAAATTCAATTTTTTTAAATTAATTATGTAAATTATTTTTATTTATTTATAATAAAATATAAAATATACTCTCCATAGAAAAGCACTAATATTTTATAGAAAATAATTTTTAACCTAACTTTTTCAAAAGTAACAAAATATAGAAAAAATGTATATATAAGAATTACCATATATCCTGCAAAATAGATCCATATTTGAAATTGCGTACTAGCAAACAGAATCTTAACGACATATCGTCGCGTTTCTTCTTAAACCACGTAAGGGACATTTTTTCGAAATTGACTTTGTAGACTTGACAGACTACATTCTCATCTTAACAAGTTTGTATGAAAAATAAATAAATCCATTTTCAAAACCTCGTAAGCGCCATACAAATGACATTTGCATGCAAAATATAATGATTTTTATATTTTAAGTTGGAAATGTTAAAAGTCTCAACCACTAAGTTTTTTGCATTTAAGATTAAAAAATGAAAGTTGCAGGCCAATTGCAGCATTTTTAAAAGTTTTTTTTTGATAAATACAAAAATAAATTTTTATTTACCCAAAGAAATTTGTAATTTGCTGTTTGCGCCAAAACCACGTAAGCTACAGATTTGGCTTCAATTAATTGTAAGTAATGAATTTAAAAACAAAAAAAGTTTGTATGCCCTTCAGAGAGTCGCACAGCCATGTTTTGCAAAAAAAAATTATTTTGAAACCCATATTAAAAAAGTTATTAAGTTTTTTTCGTTTTCTGAAAAACGACTTCTTGGCGCTTACGTGGTTTAAGAATAAACGCGACGATATGGGTATTTTGGTATGTTAAAATACTAAGACTTGTCGTAAAAAAATCGATTCATGTTTAAAAATTAAATATGTGGTGTATAATGGTCGTACCATGTTATAGCCACCCCTTTGTGCTACATTGGACCGCTTAGTCCAATGATTTTTACAAGGTATTTTATTTAAATGAATTAATATTTTTTTAAATATTTATTTTATTTTATTTTATTTTAATTGTGCTGCATTTACACTTATATCTCAGAAAAGAAGAAAAATTAAAAAAATTAGCTTCCGAATATTTGTTGCTTGGATAAAAAATATTTGCAATAAAAAAAAATATTTCATTTTTTTTAACAAATCTTTATTTAGGAGTTAATACTAGTATTATTAATTAAATTATGAAATGTCTCAATTCTTTTTTAACCTATACAAATGTTTCGCAAAAATATAAATTGAAGAAAACACCAAAATTACGAATTTTTTGATTCCTAGTGTTTTTACAATTCCATCCGTATTCAATTCACTCGGAATAATACAGAACAGGGACGAAAAAGTTACCCGGATTCGATTAAAGAACCGGATTTCAATTATAGGCAACAATGTAAAAAATAAATCTGTATTAATTTTATAAAAGTTTCTGCCCAATTGCCTAGCATTTTTCCTTTTTAACTTAGTTTGTGTAAATATTTAAAATTATTAAACATTTGCTTATTTTTTGTTTATATTATAGAATATGTGTGTATTTATTTATATACATATGTGTGTACATAAAAGTGGATGTCCATCCACATATGTATACATACATTTATTCCACTCTTCAGAGTCTTATTTGTTAGTGGTTTTGTCTGTTTACAAAAATACACCACAATTACTCAATAATAAAGAAAATAAACACACAACGCAACCGTTTAAATGATTTTTCTTGGCTTCATATGCACGCATTTCAGGCAGTTGTTGTTTGAACAATTTGCCCAATAATTCTATAGTTTCTTTTTTTTCCTTTGTAGAAACGTACACAAGTTTATTTATAAATTTTCAACTTAAAGTAACTTTAAATATTTTGGCCAGGGAATTGCACGTTCTGTTCTTGTTTTCTTTTCTTGTATAAGTTATGAATTTTGTCGTAAATAAAGTTAAATTATCATATCGAAACATTTAACATAAAGACTCTTATCTACCCAGAATGCTTTGCATGTATTCCAGAAGGAAAAAAAATCATCTAAAGAAACCAATACAATCCATATCTTGCCGTGACAGAGCAGTGCAGATTCGGATTAATTTAATTAGTTTAACATTGGCTTTTTTTGGAAGATGTTTCCTTTTTTATACCTATTCATTTCAATTATAGGGATACTATCGCAATACAATAAGTCGCTTCGTAATAACAGATTTCCACTTTTATATGAAAAATTTAAATATAAAAAATTAAATAAAATATCAATAAAAATTAGTGTCCACTTTTCGAACATTAAGAATATCAATCACCCCTGTTCTGTAAACCGAATCCAAGTAACTTTTTCGATTGCAAAACAAATTAACTTTCGTTTTACCTCCGAGAGTTTTATTTTCAAGTCAACCTTTTTAAAAAAAAAGATCGAGTAATATTTTCGACTTTTTCATTCAAGTTTTCGACTTAAAAAATTTAAATATTCGGCCATATTCCCGTTGGGATTGTAGTTTGAAAACGAAATAAAAACGACAATTTGGCATCACCGTTGGCGTTAATCGACATTCGTCGTAAATATAATGGTATTCTTTATTTTGAAACGAAGATAAAAACGACAATAAAACATTTGTTCTCTGTCGTCATTATTGTAGGCAAAGAAATTCAAAGGTTTACAAGAAAAAAATTTAAATGAAAAAAAGTACATCAAGGCAGTTTGAAATTTTAGTTCCTTAAATGGAAAAACATTCCGCTTATGCAATAGGTTTTAAAAAGAGCATAAAACCCTAAAATTTTTGATATTTGAAGCGAAACTGTCGAGAAATTAAATCCGTTTGGTCCACCATTTCTTGATGGAGAAGGTTGGCATAAAGTAAGTAAAACTAAATTAGGAAAAAAAATCCATTAAAATGTTTTTTATTAATATAAATCAAGATAAAAAAGAAGCTCTGAATCCAGAGAAACAGAGGAAGGCTGTTATAAACAGGTGCGAGTGTCACCATTGAAGGAAGCGGTTTTAAACCTATTAGAATCTGTAAAACAAATTAACCCGAAGGGAAACGTAGTGGTATTCTCCGACCATGAAGAAGTTAGATCACTACTAATAGAGTTTCTTACTTAGAATCTGGGATGGCAAAAATTTCTATTACATATTTCATCATCAAAATAAAATTCAGTACTCGCCATATAACTTACAAAGAAATAACAACCTTTTCAGAAATTTACAAAAATGTCATAAATAATAACACAAAAAATTACAGTGCTACCACACTTTATTAATTTTTATTTTTGTTTTCGATAACGTTTCTTCATCGTTTCAATAAAATTCAAGAATACGAGTTAAGGAACGAAACGACGATAAAAACGACAACGACATACTACTATTAAAATTATAACGACAACGGGAATAGGGCCGATTATTCAAACTTAATTTTGAAATGTCTTCTTTGTGATCTAAATATACTCATAAATCGATTTTAAAAACGATTTGATTTTTAGACCAGGGGGGTTTCTGCGTAATTCGATTAAAAAAGGAAATCGTTCGAATTTGTATGACTTTAACATTGTGTTTTGAAAAAGATTTCTTTCGAATCGAAGTACGCAGTAGCCCTGCCCTGTTTTATTTTTGGTGAATGAAAGGCTGTTCCTATTGTTGTAACAGCTCTGCTGCTTTCGAAAGTAGTTCCCTGTAAAAGAAAATGTCCGGTTGATTCAGACAGCTGTTGCTAAGTTGACAATCTTTGGTCGATCCGAAGCGAAGGTAAAATTATTAGTGTAATTGGTTGTTTATTTTGATGTTTGTTGTTCAACAACACAAAACTGTCAAAACGGATTCGGATGAAATTTGGTACACATAGTTTTCAACCTGGATTATTATAATTAAAATACAAAAATATTTTCCGGTATAACCAGATAGAAGGTGCTGTTGATGAGATCTAAATAAATGTTTTATCTCTGAAATTACTCATTCGATTTTAAAAACAGTTTTTTTTTCATAGTTAAGAGTGACTTTACAAGGCGTTAAATTTTTTATTGTTTTTTTTTTTTGATATTTAAAATATGTGTTTAAAAACAGAACATCATGTTTTGGCAATAACTCACCCCCTACAACAACTACTAGCTCTATACGGGAATGTTTTTCATTATTCATTATTGTTCCCACGACAATTGGATCTTCGCTACGGAACGACCCGAGTATCACTCAACCAAAGATTGTCAACTCGATTGGCAACAATTGCACCAACCGAAAGTTTTTTCCTCAGGAAAGACCTTCCATCAGCAGCAGAGCTGTTACAATAACAACAAATACTAGCTTTATTAGCGAATGTTTTTCATTTTAATACGTCTATCAGATGTTTAAATTATTGAATTTTTGTTTAATTTTCGTTAAAGACATAACTTTGAATAAGATTTGCACTTTATTATCACTTTGCGTTTTAAATTCTACACATGTAAAGCTAAATATCTGTAATTTCATATATGCTCGATTTTCTCAAACTTGAAATATTGCACTATTTAATTAAATGTGAACATTGATTGTCGTTTAAGAAAATATTATCAAATAAAAAAAAAAAAAATAATAATAATGTAAATGTTCCTCTAGTTATGGTTTTAGTCAGCAACGAATGGCAAAACAAATGTGAAGATGTCCCAAAAACGACTGCTATTACAACAAGCACGGCCGCTAATAATACAACAACAGCACCAACGACATCATCATCAACATCACCAGCCACTAGCACAGCAGCCAGTATTGCTGAGCCCTCAGGTACAGGTACAAAACCTATTACAAAGAATAAAAATACATCAGAAACTGTAGCAGGAGATTTAATAAATTCCATAACGGCCCCAACTACAATTTCATCGACAGAAACAGCAAAAGTAAAAGCAGAGTCCACAACAACCGCAACAGCAACAAAAATAAATAAAACTTTAACAAACGATAACGCCAACAACGAACAAAAAAATAAAATAATAAAAGATAAAAGTTCTTTAGAAGTCGCATACAAAAATAAAATAAACGACGTCGACGATATAAACGAGGATCGCTGCAAGATCGCTGAAGTTGGAAAATTGTTTCCTACAGCCAAGCAGCTAAAAGAAGATGATAATTTGAATGAAACTGTATTAAATTTTAATAATAGTATAAAAAGGATGGCAGAGAACACTAAGGAATCGCCATTAAAGGAGGAAAAAGAAGAAGAGGATGTGCAGTCACAAGATCTCATCAATAATCATCATACGGAAAATATTAAGGATCTTGATGATTTAAATTCGTTTCAAAATTCCAATACTAATACTCTTACAACAGCCTCAATCACTGTTAAAACACAACAGAACAATCAGCAACAAAATATAATTACACAGCAACAGGTGCCACTTAGTTGTCCTATAACGCCGCAGGCTCTAAGCAGTGCGTTGCAATCGGCTTTGAATGCAACCAATAATGCCAATAATGCTAACAATTCGGTGGCAGCAGCTGGTTTGCAGCCAAATTTTCTTAGTCAGTTGGCATTAACCGCGAATGTAGCTGGACTGCAAAAACCCCCAACCACAGCCGCAACCATCTTAACTGCCAAACAATTGAATCAATCGTTTATTACGTCGGACTTGAATAATCAAAACAAAAGTGATACTACCATTTTGGAAGCCACATTGTCAACAACAGTACCTGCAGCAACCTACGATAATAATGGACAAGCGAAAATTGTTCTGATTTGTGAGGGCAATTCGCATCCATTTCAAACTCGTTCTATAACCTTAACACCAAACATTGAGTGTATGGTAGGGCGCTTAATAGCGAAGAGTAAAGCTTCTGAAAGTAATGCCATTTTTGACTGTAAAGTATTATCGCGTAAACACGCCGTCATTTGGTATACCCAAGATGGAAAATTCTGGGTTAAGGATACAAAATCCTCAAATGGCACGTTTATTAATGACAATAAGTTAGGTGACGAAGAGGCTGAATTGCATTTCGGGGACATTGTAAAATTTGGCGTTGACGTTTTAGAAAATTCCCGCAAAGAGGTACACGGCTGCATTATTGCGTGTGTTAAATTATATTTACCCGATGGCCGCGAAGCCATATCGATTGATACATCCGCCCATCGTAATCTGTACTCGGGAGAGAGTCACATCAGCTATGATGAACTGCATCGTTTAAATCTTTACATCCAGGAAACATCACAACGTGAAAAGGTATTGACATCCAAATTATGTAACATTCAAAATGTGCTGGATGCCACCCGTAAAAATTCTGCTCTCTGCTGGCAATCAATGATAACCGAAGATCAATTATTGCACCGCATACACTCATTAGAGAAGAAATTGCAATTTATGGAGAAAAATGTGCCTGAAAACATACTAAGAAATGAGGTTAGTACTTTAAATTAATAATAGAAAACTTAAATGCTTCAATATGTTTTATGACGTTCCTTTCAGGTTCTTAAATTACTCGATGACAAAAATTCATATCAACATACAGCCAAAGAGGCCTTACGCAAAGTTTATCAAGAACGTTGTGATGCTATGCAAATGCTTTCAAAAATGGAATCTGCCTATACACAGTCCGAGAACGAGTGTTCACTGCTACGAGATCAAATTATCAGTTCTAAACAGACTTTACAGGAGGTCAACACACGTTTACTACGCCTAGAGGCAGAGTACAATGAATACAAAGAGGAAGTTTCACAACGAGAACAGGAGGCAAAAGATCGCGAAGAAAGGCGTATTAACGAACTGACAGAAAAGTTGTCTAAGCGTGAGTTAGAATGTATGGATTTGAAAAAGAATATTTCAGATCTTTTACTGAAACGTGCTAAAGATCTCGATGATGAAGAACATTTACTAGAAAAGCAAGCCATAGATAAATTGGATGCTGCAATAGCAGACATGGATTTGGGCGACGATGAATATAGCAGTAATGAAGATGATGAAGTAAATATTGCAAATAAAATTCTTGATAATAAGGAAGAAGAGGAGGCTAAAGAGACAGATAATGTTGTGGAGCAGGTTAAAGAATCTAAGTTTGCCATAAACACAAAGAAACCAACCACAAGACCATCCATATTCCGCAATAACTTCAATGGTGTCGAAGAGGAGCAGCAGCAGGATAATTCCAAGGTAAGATTTGTTTCTGTTAATATTTGCAATTTTATAAAAATAAACCTGTATACTAAATCTCATGCCCTTAAATTTATCAAAGCTTAAAAAAGCAAAACTCAAATCACCGCCAAAACGTGTAAGAGAAACGACCATTATGAAGTGGTTACAAAATTCCGATTTAAATAAAAATGAAGGATCATTTGATATATTCAAAGCCATATGCAATGAAAATGATGATGATGACGAGTCTGAGGAATGTGGTATATTAACTGAAGAAGAGTTGAGAAACACTAAACCTACACAAATACCAGATTATTCGACTATAAACGAAACTGAATTGTTTGGCAATTTCACAAAGAAATTAAAAAATGTACAAAAATATTTAAAACAATTAGAATCTGAAATTGAAAATGACATTAAAGATGAAACGTGTGCTAAGGATGATGTACAGCTCAAAGTCAAATCAGAAAATGTGGATAATGGAAGTAGCGATGAAGACGATGCTGATGACGCTGAGGAAGGTGCCTGTGCTGGAGAAGAATTCATTATTACGAGTAATGGAAAAACATGCACAACCTCCTCTGAAAACCAGGTGCTTTCGATAGAAAATAAAAAATATTTATTATTAAAAACAAGCGTTGATATGCTAAGAGAAGCCTATAATGAAATTTGGCAAGGCATGAAAGAGCAGGAAGGGACACGTTGCCATAAACAAAAAGAGCAAGAAGGCGAGAAAGAAAAATCTCCACCACCAAACATTAAAGTCAAAACTCAATTCCAAACCTATAACGAAAGCCCAACAACTGTGGCAACAAAAAAATCGGACAACCAAATAAAAATAGCATCTTCTGAATCAGATAACGCTGAATCGGATTCAGAAGCTGAAAGCTTAACCCTTTCTTCACCCATAAATAGTTCTCGAAGTCCGACTGTTGTCGAGGTAAAATCCAATGCGCCAAATAATAATCAACTACTGGTACAACTTCAAAACTATCAAAGCCAAGTGGAAGTATTAAACGCAAAGCTGCAGCAAACTGAATTGGAGGCTCACCACACTATGGAAATAATGCAAGTCGAATGTGATGATGTTAAAATAAAAATGGGAAATCTTACTAACACCGTTGAAGCCCTACAAAATGAGAAAATGGCTTTAGAACAAGTTAAAACAGTGAGGCAAAATAATTCACCAATATCATCGCCAGACCGCTCAATTCCAACAAAAACCTGCACGGAAAACGATGCCCAACTGGAAAAGGAATTGGAATTAGAAGAGGATCCCGTTTTAAAATCTATTAATGTAACCGCCTTGGAACGCGAAGAAGAGTTGATAACTTATAAGGAGCGTTTAGATGAACAGCAAAGACAAAATATTGATTTACGCAATGAAATTGCGTTACTTAAACAAAAATCTTTGCCCGGAACTACAAAAGATTTATTGCTCAAACAATATCTACCCTATGGTTTTATTGTTATAGCGATTATAATATATTTTTTAACAACTTACCATTAGTACGTTCTTTTTTTAATTTTTTGTTCTCAATAACCCATCAAGCTTCCATAACTTTTTGGCACCCTTTTAAAAGCACTCGCATGATAATTTGGTTTATTTCTTGGAAATTTTCTGTTTCATATAATATTTAATACCATCCACTTACGTTTTAACTGTTATTATTATTATAATTATTTTATTTAATGTAATCATTTTTTTGCTTTCACACGAATATTTTAATAACAATAAAAATAAATAACAATAAAAAAAAGAAATAAAATAATTATACTGCATATATCTATCCGAATAAATAATACATTATCGTAAAATAAAATATGCAAAGTACCAACTCAATTTTCATTTATCAACAAAACAAAGTCTAACTACCAAGATATATAACGAATCAAGGCCTGTAACATGATATTTAATTATTCTTATTAATATTATTATCAACATTATTTAAAAAAAAAAAAACTAGATAAAAAATTAAAGCTGTTTTGTTTTAATGCTTAAAAAACTAACAGGTTTGGGTTAAATTTTATATTAATTTTTAATACACAGCAAATCAAATTTTAATCTTTTTGAACAATTTTTATAATGGAACTTTCAAAGAAAGTTTATTTTATTTTCGTATTTTGCGTCTTGTGCAGAAGCAAATATTAAAAAAGAAATAAACACAATGTCTTTCATATAAAATTAAAAGTTTTTGTTCGAAAGGGTTATGGTTTTGCTTAGGATTTTTTTTTTAAATACATACAAGTCGTTTCCAAGGTACTTTTTTGAAACAAATAAAAAAAAATATTTTTAAATGTGTGTTCATTAAGCAATTAACAATTTTGTACAATTTTTACCTAGAAAAAAAAAAAACTATTAAGAAGATAACTTGTAGTACATGTCAGCTTCAAAATATCTATTATTCAAAGTGTTTTCCTTTATTAACTTACATATGTGTAAATGACACCCAAACTAATTAGTTATTACATCATGATCTATTGTATTTTTATAAATTTTACAGCTATAAAGGCAAATTGTTTAAAATATTATTATATTTTATCGAAAACCCACAAAAATTAAAATAATAAATTATACCACATATAAATTTGCATTTGTAGAAAAAGAAAGGCAAAAAATTATGAAAAATATGAATTATGTAAGAATAAATTGAATTTGTTAATTATTTTAAGTTTTTCTTAACATTTAGTTAATTTTTTATTAGTTTTATTTTATTATTTTTATTATTATATTTTTAAAGAAACACAGTTTTAAAAATCGCCTTTTTGCAGATTAATTTAAATTTTTTATTTTTGTTGTGTTTATAATTTGTTAACATCCATCCAGCTCCCACTTTAATACAGCAACAAGCTTTGCTGTTTATTAAAGATTTATATATATAAAAAAAATATTAATTAGGTACGCAAACACTTTGCCAGAATAAAAAGCAAAATATTGAAGGAAATTTTTAAAAATTCTGCTGAAAATCATCAATACATAAATGCTAAATTATTGTAAATTTTATGCATATAAAAAATTATTATAATATTTAAATACCTTGAAATATATACAAAAAATAAGTAATTATAATAAAATGAAAGAAAAACAATTATTGTAAACAAAACTATAGTGAAGTTTTACTTTAAACCAAAAACTGATTTCCCATCCCCTGGAATTTAATCGCAAAACTAGAAAAGTAAATAAAATTAAATCATAACGGTTTTAATTAGTAGAACTTTAGGGCCCATGGTGGAAGTAGTTGAGCTCATTATTCTCCCTACATTAATTATTATGAACTTGAGGGCCTTGAAAATTCTGAGAAGCAAATTAGGTGTATTTATGTCTCTTCTTATACAATTTCTTTTGACACTTTCCTTTCATTCGTTTATTTCTTTCCACCCTTAAACATTTGAAACTCGTTATTATCGTACTGAACTTATGGGAAAAAAAGAAAATGAGAAAACTTTCAAGAAGTCGCAATCCACATATTTACGTAAAAAAAAAAAATTGGTGTTTGTCTTTGCTACCTTCATATTATTAGTTTTGTGTAATATTGCCAGAATAAATTCATCTTTTATAATTCGGCTGGCACTGACAATGTGGCACTACATGATTTAACGAAAGAATGGCATTGGCATCACTATGGTATTGCTTTTTCAGTGCGACGAGTGCTGGCAAAACGAGTGGTCGTGTAGAAACGGAAATACGGCAATCAGAAAGAGGATGTGTTTTTTCATAATTTGGAAGAAATTCAACAAAAGATAAAAAAAATTATAACAAAAAGCAGCAGTAATAAAATGTAATAATGACAAAATGAATTAAAAAAGCTAAATTACATTAAAATATTTGTCATGATATAAATAAAAGAATTTTATCAAACAGTATTCCAGTTGGGTGTTCTATAATACTTTAGTGTGTGTGTGTTTGTGAATGTTTTTCTTTCTTTTTCTACTGCAAATAATAAAAATCTAGATAATTTATAAATTTCTTTACTAAATGGCACAATCCATTGTATAAAAATTGAAAAATACGACTTAATTGCAAGGAGGTAGTTTTAAAATCAAAATAATGGGTTGGGTGGTAGCAAAAAGCCGACTAAAAAAAATATGCAAAAAAGAAAGAAAAATATAACGAAGTTAAAATATCTATGACATTTTAACGAATTTGAAGTTAAAGTAGGGAGTTGAAAATAAGCAATAAAAACAAGAAAATTAAAGAAAAAGGGTTGCCAAACAAATTGTTAATACATTTTTAATTAGATTTTGTTTTCTTTTTCGAATCTCACTTTAATATTTACGTGTTTTGTATTTTCCTATTCAGCTAAAAGAAAAAGAGATATAAAAATTAAAACAAATTGTTAAAAAATAAAACTTTATAATTGAATCGTTACAACGACAATACTAATTGCCTGTTGTTGTATGCCAACATTGTACATTTTTCTGTCTGGTGAGCTGGTCAAAACAAGATATTTCACAAGCACACATTACAAAATATTCAATGAGGTAAGAAGACATATATTTTATTTTAATTCAATTAATTTTTAATAACACAAATATTTTAAAATAATTCGCATTATAAGTTCAATATCCCACCACTAGTTTATTAATTGTGACAAAAAAGCAAAACCGGCATTAAAAACACCATAGATGAAAAAAGTTCTTAAATTTGGTTATAGGTTTCCAGTAAGTTAAATAGATTAATAAACGAAATATCAATCGAAACGAATTGTCCATCAAAAGAAATACTGAAAAATCGTTGCTATGCAAACCAGTGTTCAAAGTACCACAGAAGTAAAAATTCTTGCAAGCAAGGTTGCCTATGAATAAAACCTTTAGTAAGCAAAACTACTTATTTAAGACCAAGATAAATTTACCAGGTGGAAACGACAGAGCAATTGATTATTTTTTACTCTTCATTTGTATACCATTATTTCTGTGCTAACGATTTGTCAAAGTTTTTGTTTTGCTAATTTTCTTGCTGTAGTGCTCGCTTAAGACTATTAAAAACTTATTCTTTGTCGCTGGCGTCTTAAGACTAGACTCATAATTACTTATTTTTATTTTGCGTTAATTCCCATTCTTTTAGAAATGGGTGAGGGTCTAAATTATTATTATGCTTTCTGTAGAAACATCGCTTTAATGTACATACTTGCATAGCCGTAGGAATATATTAATCATTTGTTTCAAAAGGCAAAATATAGGAAACCTTGTGAAAATTTTCAGCGGACAACATTCATATGCATACAAAATTTAAGGTAATAATGAGAATCAGAAATAATTTCGAGCTCAGTTTTACTCTTTGTGTTATGAACAGGCTGCAGCAAAAAAATATTTGGCGTAGCTGTGTTTACACAGGATGAAAAGTATTTTTTCTCCATTATGTTTCGAATACCAGCTATGCTTTCTAGATCTTGTGTGCTATTTTGACCACGAACTTCGCTTAACATTAATTTTTTGCATATTTGGCTAACGCCCGTCCTCAAGAATTTTCTTTTCTTAAGTAATACGAACAAATGCTTCGATGACTAAGAATTTTCGGCAATAATATACAGACAACTGATATTTTAATAAAAATTAAATTAAATATATTTTTTGCATTAATCAATATTTTTAATTGAATATTGTTTATAATTTAATTTTTCTAGTGATTTTCGATCTACTAAGAAGTATTTAATACTAGAGCATTTTTTTTAATTCAATTTTGGGAGGTCCACAACTCGAAAGATATAGGTTTCTACTGGTTTTTTTTGTTTATTTAATTTTTTAAATTAAATTTTCTGGGATTGATTCAAAGGTTTGGTTGGGAAAACAAATTTGATGCGATCCCAGAAAATATAATTCTTGCAAAAAAAAAACCGACTTCAATACAGATAGAAGGGCACAAATTCTAAACTAAAAATGTAAGAAGTAATCTGTAAGAATTAGATTTGAATCAAATAAAAGATGCGCCAAACTTAGAGGGAAAAATGAAGACTATTTGAATGTCAAGCCTCTCCTCTTTTCATCAGTATCCGTCTTTTATATGGGCACCATTCAAGCCTCTGTCTACGGTTTCACAGATAGGGGCACACAGATCAAATAACATCACATATTCGGACACCCTTTAATTTACAATGTTAAATTAAAGACCTGTTGTTATACAGGACTTGGCCAGAAAGATTCTTTGTAAATTTCAACTATCTGTCTATAACGGTTAAAAAGTTTAGCCATATACATCAAACTACATGAACTATTGGGACACCCTTTACATTATAATTCCAATTATTTATATTTGATTTGACATTCTGTCAAATTTTCAAGGTTTTGTCTATAACGGTTCAAAAGATAGACCCAAATAGGTCAAATTATGTCACCTATGGGGACACCCTTTAAATTTTAAATTTATATTTTTATTCATTTCTGCTGTTGAGAGCTATAGCGACACGCAATTTTTTTAAATTTTAATTTGGTGCCCTTTGCGGTTCTTAATACACGTATAAAACATGTATGTTGTATGGGGACACCCTTTAATTTTTAATATAATGATAATGGGACCAACCTGAAATCATAACCTTTCAAATAAAGGAAGAAATTTTAAAATCGGTTCAGAAATGGCTGAGTTCTGCGGTTACATACATAAAAAAAGCAACATTCAGGCGAATAGATAACCTCCTTCTTTTTTGAAGTCGGTTAAAAAATAAAAGTTGTCAATTGTATGTATAGTCAGTTGTAAGTATGTATATATTTCTTCCCTAACAATTATTTAAAACCTTTTAATTTTCAATGTTTGTATATATATACGTTTTAACTTTATTAATTTTTGGGTACAAATACAATTAACCTTAGGTTTTCTATATAAATAAAAGGCTATCACTAGGCAATGCTTAAGTGTGCTGGAAACGAAATAAAACTGTTATTATCGATTTTCCTTGCATAACAAATTAATTACGTGTTTTAGAAATTAAATATCAAATAAAACCTAAACCTTTTACCCTTCATCGAATTAATTTCGAAATTGAAATCCCTTACATACCATTACTGCTATCTTTTTGTAAAACGTAAATTGTTTTCTATAGAGATTAAATTTAATTTTTTTAACAAAATTCATCTCAATTAATCTTATAAATAAATGTATTTGGTTATTAATACTTGAAATATTATGAATTAATAACGTACTATTTCTGCTGTTTAATTTTCCATTAGTTGTGGTTTGGTAAAGTATGACATTTTATTTTTTTTTTCTCTTACATGCTATCACAGCTGTAAAATATCAGGGATAGGTACTATATGTTTTAATAGACACATTTCATTGGGCTATTAAGTTACTACTTGTGATGTCATTTTAAAAAATTAGGAGAAAATTGTATTCGTATTAGGTCGTTATGTTCTAACTATTGTAATGCCAATATTACAAAGAAAATAAATTAGAGTTTAATTTAAATCAGTTAAATTAAGGTTTTTAAAGACAAACATCACCGCTTTTTGTTTAAAAATACACAGTCGCGTATATAAATGAACACTTTGTATAAATATTTAAAAAAAAAGATACAATTGTTGCCGGCATTTTGCCAAACGTACTCGTACATATAATTAGTCAAAAGTATATTACTGTGTGGTTAATAACAGTCTATCTTTTGTCTGATATTTCTTTTGATATTAAGAAATCAAAAATAATTGCAAGATCATTGAGTGGGTGTGTGTGTGTGTGTATAGATATTTTCTTATTTTTAATTTTCGAAATTTAAGAGGCAACACGCCTTATAATTGTTTTTATTGTGAAATATTGTTAATAAAATATTGAAATTTTTTTTAGAAAATGTAAAGAAAGTAAATTATTTTAAGATGTTTATTAGTCTTTTGGAAAATTTGGCTTTCTTTTGAACTATTTGCTTAACTTCATCACAGAGGTGGGCAACTGAAATTCATGCAGATTTTAACGTAGAATAGTTATTGACTGGAGCAACAAAAATATCTTTCTTTTGTGTGAACTAAATACACAAAAAAAAACTTATCCATCAATAGAATAAAACTGTAACTAAATTTTTTGAATATTTTGTTGTTGGTGCAGATATAAAACAATAATTTTTGGAATTTTTGTCGGTCTACCTGTCAGTCTGTATCTACATCACGTAAAAAAATACGGAATGAATTTTAAAAAAATTTTAATTTTTTAGACACTATTTACAGAACTTATTAATCTAAAGGAAAAAAACCTTACAGACTATGATAATAAAAATAATTAAAGCTCTAGAACTTTATAACAATATAATTTTATATAAAAACTATGTTACATCATCCTGAGTTAAGGCCATGATTCACTATCATACTCAGTGTGCTCAAAAAGTATGATAGCGTGGATTAAAATTGTATGTGTGTGACAGACTTTTTGACAGATCTGAACGATTTTATAATCTTTTGAAAAAAATCATAAAATAGTATTTTTCCATGCGATCAGAGTTGCAAAATCTTATTTTGTATGATAGTGTGGCTGGCATCTACATCGTCATTTTGAAACGATTTTTTGAGTAGAACAGAATTCTGTGAGATTTTTTTGTGATTGAATAGTACGATTGTGTAGGATAGTAAATCCTGGTCTTTAGACCCATTGAAACCATACATTAATTAGTAAATTTCTATAATAAATACCTATATATTAATAAAAATTATTAAATTAATAGAATTAAAAATTGAATAAAAAAATATTTACATATAAGTCTCCTTTTACATTATGTACTCTTGAAATTCGATTTGTGATGTTATTCGTAGTTTTATTTATGAAGTAAACTAATGTTTACATCCATACAAATTGCTGCAATAAAAATTGCACCATATAAACACAAATGAAATTTTAAACAAGAAAAGAAAAAAATTGCAACGACAACAGTTTCATAATGTAATTGGGCACTAAAATTGTTTATTTCTAATCACACATAATTTATTGATAATTTATCGAGTGCCTCGATAGACCGATTGGTAACGCACTAGTCTATCAGTCTAGAGGTTGCGGGTTCGATTCCCGCCAAAGACTCTGGGTGTTTTCTGCAGACAAGCCAAAAGCTTCGTAGAGTTAGTGTTGTCTTTAAAAAAAAAATAAATATTAATTTTCCAAAAATTTAATATCCGAAATAGATTACTAAGGGGAAGGCATTTCCATATATCTATTTTTCCAGTGCTCAACTAACTCTTAAGTCGATTTTTCCCAAACTTTTTGAAAAAAAACCATATTTATATGCTTAAAACTTAATAAACCGAATGAGAAGTTTATTTAGAAAGCAAGAAAATCCTAACTTATAATAAATGTTAAAATATATCCATATAAAAATATATAAAAACTATATAAAATTTAAAATAAAAACAATATTGCAATAAGTAGAAAAATTCAATTGATAAATACCTTGTAAAACATTACTTTATTAGGGAAATCATCAGTATCCACGAATTTTATACAAAATTTAAAGAAAAAATAATTTTTAAATAAGTACAACTTCCTGCAATTTGATTAAAATGCCAATTGATAAATAATACCTCCCAAGCATAAAAAAAAATAAAATTAGGAATTTTCTTGGCAGGACTTTATTAGGGAAATAATCGTTTACACGAATTTAATTTATTAATTTTTTTTTAGTTTTTATTTAACATTGCTATACAACTGACCTCCATTGTATATTTTATAATTTTGTTGTAAGTTTTGTTAAGCATTTTTGTTTGCACAACAAACAAACCACGAAATAATTTTAAAGAGAGAAAGTGTATTTATAAGCCAAGTAGTAAAATTAGTTTATTGGCTTTGAATGATTTATAAACCAAAATTAATAAAATAAAATAAAATAAAATATTAAGACAAAGGTATCTTTATAAAACTGGGCAATAATCTAGAAAGTTTAAAGTTATTCGAAAACTTTAAACTTTTTAGATTTAAAGTTATTGGAAAACTTTAAACTTTAAATCTGAACTCAAAATAAACTATTTAAATAAGGAAATTTTTCGTAATCGCTATATATAAGCGACGTTTTGTAACCAATAGAGATGTCAAATCGCTTGACCTCGTTATGCCGTATAAAAAGAATACAAAAAAATTTGAATTTTCTTACATATAAAAAGCCAATAACCTACAAACGTGTAAAATTCTAAAATATTTTATTATATTTACCTTTAAAAAATTAAAATTAGGAACAACAATTTTGTTTTTTTTTTTTAATTAATGAAAAAAAAAACAACAAATATATGTCGCCCAGAAAATAATAAAAATTTATTTCATTTCCTCTCTTATCGCACCAGCCCATAGTTGTTTTTGTTTTCTGTATAAAAAAAAAATATATTTTTTATCATATTTAATTTGCTACATTTTGTTTCCTTTTTATTTATATTTATTTCCAACCAGGGACTTTACTATTTAACTGCGATGGGAGCTTAAATGTCATTTTCTTCCAGTATTGCCAAAGTCAACAGAAAGATCATCATGGCAGATTTTTTATCACAACAACAACTGGCAATTAAAACAAAAGTTTTTTCTAAGTTGTGGCCTTGATAAATAAAATTAAATTTTATCATTCTATCTAAATAACATTTTAACAGATATAAATTTACCATTATGTGTTTTTTTTTTCTAAATACAATCCTCCAGTAACATTGTAGAAATGAATATTAAAAAAGCTCAACCAAAATGGAAATAACTACAAACCTCTCTCTACGATTTTTAAATCATCTTTTGATGATGATGTTAAAATTTGTGCAAACAATTACACAGGTCTACAGTGATTTTAATGTTTGTGAGCTGTTTGCTAATTTGTATATGTTTGGAGGCCCTTATTCCAAAAAACGTGAAAATGTGATTTCACAACACTGGTTAATATTAGATTTTTCAGCAAAGCAACAGAGTTGGCGCAGAAGTGTCAATACAACATTGAAACCTGCCCTACAATAAATTGATAACCAAAACTAACACGTAAACAAAAATAAAAAAATTAAAATTAAATATATGGTTACACTTTTGCACATATGCAAGAATAATCGGGTATGTTCTGTAATCCGAAACCGAGTGAAATTGAAATCGAATAAATTTTTAAAGAAAAATATAACTTAGTTACGCCTAATATTTTAAAACATTAGCAATCAAGGAAGTTATGTGAATGGTCTTTAATCAAATGTATAAAAAATAAAATCAAAATGTTGGAAGATTTAAAAGTTATGACAATTTAAAATTTCATTCGGATTCAATTTCACTCGGTTTCGGATTACAGAACATACCTGAATGTTAACAAACTCGAGGGAGATAAACAATTCACACGAACACAATGTTTTCATCATTTTTTGCATTTTGCCCTTAAAAATTGTGATGGGGAGTTTATCATACGAAATGATGGTAAAATCCAGTAAATATCAAATGATTGGTCAAATGTCTGTCACTGTTCTTGTAGGGTGCTTATGTGCAGTTTACATACGGTTTATAATTTTTGCTTTCAAGCGTACATGTGTAATTACATCTGACATAACCTATAATATATAATTTTTCGGACACACAGTTTTGTATTTCCAACCACAGCTGATGCAAAGATGCAAATATAGTGCTTATGGTACCACGAAAAACCTAAAATAGCAAAATATCAAGTTGGCATTACAGGATGTCACATCAAAATAGAACACGTTCTAAATGAAAAATGTCATATGTATTATACACATGGAAAATACACATGTTATGTTTGCAAGTCATATGACAAATACACGCCGTGTAAAACCACTTTAAGGAAAGAAGAGCTTGTGTGAACAATTCGAATAACTTTTGTTATATCTGTGGTAATTAAGTCGTAATAAAGCAGAGGCAAACTATATTTTTTTTTTGTGGAACATGAATACATTTATCAGTTATACCCATACCTACTGCTTCAAAAGCACTAAGAAACGTCATATTGTCCGACCCAGATGACTGTGATTTCACACCAGATTTCAGAGAGCCCGAAGTGCGACATAAATGATTTAATTAGAAATTTCCACCTTCCAAAGAAGCATCCTTCTGAATTGTTAGCCTCCAGACTTCGTGAGAAGAATTTACTGGCACCTGGCGTCACATCATGCTTTTACCGGAATTGGGAAAAAGAGTTACGTCAATATTTTACTCAAGACGGACCGCTAGTGTACTGCAACAATATTCCTGATTTAATTTCAAAATTAGGAAATGTGCCGTATGTAAAAGAAGAATGACGCCTATTTATTGACTTGACTCAAGCGTGGTAAAAGGCGTTTTATTGCACAATGGTAACGAACAGGCCTCGGTACTCGTTGCCCATTCGATACATTAAAAGGAAACGTATGAAAATTTAAAAAAATTCTTTTTGAGAAAATAAACTGCCAGGAACATCAGTAAATACTTTGTGGTGACCTTAGTGGTTATACAAAATTTCCATGTTTTCTTTGAGAGTGGGATAGTCAAGCAAGGGATAGACATTGGACTCAAATAGAACTGCCCTCCAGAACAATCCTTACACCGGCTAGCAAAAATGTATTAAGTGGATATTAAAGCAGGACATACTCTTAAAAATACAGCCGAATGTCCGGTCAACTCAGCTTTTCATTAAAAAAAGACTGAGTAGAGTATTTTTTTCCACTTTTAAACTTGTAAATTTTTACTCAAGAAATAAATAATTTTTTTACAAATATCTTTTTTTTCCTTCAATATTTGCGGGGAAAACCCTTAGTTGGTACAAATAAATGCATAGAATTTTTGAAATCAGCCAACCAAAATTATTATATAAAATCAGTTCAATCAAAATAAAAACATCTGTCAAAAAGTTTAATTTTGTAGTCCTGTGTTATTTTTTTCCTAAAATCTTTGTGTGTAGATTAATGTTAAGATTGTGAATGTTTATTTTAAATAATTAAGATTTTATAGCTTTAAAAGTTGAATAGTGTTTATAAACTGTACTAAAAACTTACCAAATAGCTTTGATGACGGGCCATTTTAAATTTGGATACCACGTCAAAAACAACAAAATTAGGACTTCCGTTTTGATAATGAGGTGGAGAAAGCGATAATTAAATGCTATGAATCTGTCTTACCGTAATAGGCTTTTTACACTGATCAATTTGTGAAGATGTTGACATCTGTCCATAAGCATTATACAGGGCTAAAATTCAACATCTTTACAAGATAGTCCCATCTCAGTTTGTTTCAGTTTACATCTTTCGATTATTTGAGTGTCAGTACTAAACAAATGCAATAAATTATATTAATTTAGTGGCATCACTGAAAAATGTCATTTATGTGCAAGACGAATTCATATCAGGTGGGAACAAAACTAAATCTTTGACATTTTACTATAATATATGTATATAGAACAATATATTTTTGACAACAAAAATATATTAGGAGAGCAGAAAATAATTAGCTAGGCTAACGCTCCCACCTGATATAAATTCGCCTTGTTTATGTGGAAAAAATATAAACCAATATTTAATAAAAATAAGCGACATACAAATGATCACTTAAAATTTTTTTTCATACACATTTCTCTAAAATACTTTCTATAACTTAAATACTCTAAATTAACAATTGGGTTTGTTGTAGCAAAGCAATAATTATTCTAATTATGAATATATGCTGTAAACCAATATTTTTATTATTTTATTAGCTAAACTAGCTCTGTGCCTGCCACTTCGTGAGCGTCCTTGCAATATTTTGTTCGATTTTGCTTTGAAAGCAATCCACACCAAAAAAACCCCTTACTTTTTTAGTGCCGCCTTAAACTATGCTTCAGTTAGTGTTATGTATTTACTTTATAAAACAGCGCCATCTGTTAGTGGTTAGTGCTTCAGTTATGGTTTATGTATTTACTTTTTACTACTAAAATAACTGCGTACTTTAATTGCTTTTTCTCCACTTTCTCTCGGAAATCAGGATACTAAGGTACCTCGTCACAAAGTTTTGTTAACATACATCCGATAGTTTTTACGTGACACGAACGCAAGAGAAAAGTAGACAGACAGACGTACAGAGAGACAGACGAAAATGAGTTACTATTTTATTATTTTATTACTTATTTTTTACTTTTAATTTTTTTACAGTTGAGTTGATGTTAGATTTTATATGTAAAAAGATGAGGCAAATGTAAACCGATGTTTCACATTTTCAACATCTTCCATACGTTTCACTAAGATGTAGGTCAGAGTAACAAGCCTATAAAGGATCTATGCCATTGGTATCTGGGATCTCGTGCGCTCATGCTTTATTTGAATTTAATTTAAACCCATATTTAATTTGTGATTTGGTTTCTGCTATAACCTCGGTTTTCGCAATTTACTGTAATCGATATTTTGCCTAAAATTTTACCAAGAATCTCACAAAAGTCTAATTTTTTTCGAAAATAATGGAAATTTCAGCAAAAGGCTGCAATTCTACTTCACAAAAAAACCCAAAATTCGAGCGAAATTGAACTTGAATAGCTCAAAAACCTAGTGCTTACTATTGATTTCCTTAAAGCTTAATTTCCTACCTTTTTATTATTTATTTGAACGATTAAGTAAATAATTCGATTTTCTTTGTTTTTGTATGAAAAAAAAAACGTAAATTAAAATTCATGCAATGTTAAAAGTGCATTGACTTTTATATACACAAATTTTTGATGTTGTGGCATTTTACCAAATAACGAGTATTAAATATACTTACTAATGACTAAGTTAGATAACAGATTTTTCATTCATATTACGTACAAGGCAGTAAACAAAATTCATATTTTTCAATTTATAAGCCATAACATTCTTCTATTTAATATCAATTTTGTTGAGAAACACTTAATAAACAAATAATAATACATATGTATGTATATGGACTAACTGCTGACCTCTCTCCATCGTGCATTTATGTAATATGTTTTTATGTACTCGTATAATTAAAATGACTCATAGCTTTTTTAATACTCAGCTGCAAATATAAAAACAATTTTACAGTTTTTGTTGCAAAATGCAAAGGTGCAGAGAAAACAAAAAGAGCATTTAAATGATATTACAACCGACGCTTGAAAATGCCAGACGACAATGAACGACCATCGACAATAATCAGTTGTGTTTGCATATTAGTACACAAAGATATACGAGGGTATTGGCATATAAAAAGTAATTTACTTTGAAAGTATTTATTATTTTTACTTTTTAGTTGGAAATTGATTTGGTCGGTATTATTTTTAAACAATTTTAATTATAATCTATACATATGTATAACAAAATAATATAATAACTCAAAAATAAAATAATAACTTATTTCCGTCTGTCTGTCTGCTTTTCGTTTGTGTTCGAATCACGTAAAAACCACTGTATGGATTTAAACAAAATTTTGTGTGGAGGTACCTTAGCATCCTGATTCCAATATAGAATACTTTTTTTCCGGAAAAATACCTATTTCCAAGAGATAAATATTTAAAACACGGTTGCGTAACAGATAGCGCTGTTTTAAAATGAGAAAATATTAATTACTTACTGCCAAATAGCCAATTGAATAAAATTTGTATTTGATTTGTATTATTACTTTGTGGAATTACAATGTTATTAAAATATTTTAAACACATTTTACAGAGCTTTACAATAATTTTTAGAATTTTTTTCTAAATTTTAGAATTTTATCCAGGGATGGGTACCTTTATATAAAGCAAATACATAAACCTTAACTGAAGCACTATAAAAGTAAGAGTCTTACAATTGGCGTGAAATACTTTTAAAGCAAAATAGAGCAGGACGCCCACGACTTGACGGGCACAGCTAGTACTGTGATAAATGATAAATTGGTAAAAAAAAAAACGGGAATATTTTTATTTTAGATATTGAAGTATTTAACTTCTTTGTTTAAGTTTAAAATTGTTTGTAAATTTTTAGTATATTTGCTAATTTCTTGATAGCTAGATGGAGCCAAACCAGCCTATTATAAATAGAAGAAGTAAGCGAAAATGAGTTGGATAGCTCACACCCTCCGGAAACCAGACGATGATATTGCTAAGATATGTGTAGATTCGAACCCGCAGGGAAGCAGACGAGTCGGGAGAGCAGCGCTTACCTGACAACAGAACAATAACTGACAACAGAACTCTCGATATTGCGTATGAAGTGGAACGAAGTCAAGCATCGAGCATCGAGATTATTGGAATCATCTTGTTATGGCTCTATGCTCCCTCAAGGAGTGAAAGGAATATACACATATATGATAGTTATTTTTTAAGATTTCTGTTTAATTTATATTGTTTGTTAAATTTCTTGGGGACGTTTCGATTTTTTGTGAAATTTTAATTACTTGGTTGAATTTTGGATTCTTTGAGGGAAAATTCTTATTTTTTTTGATTTTGTGGTTTTAGGTATTTTTTTTAATTAATTTTTAATTTTTTACGTTACATGTCCCAAATTTTTAAAACGTTATAGCTAGACAATTGACATTTTCTTATGGGGGTTAAAATTACAAATATTAAACATACGGAAATAAGTGTTGTTAACTACTTACAAAGCAATCCGAAAACTTGAACGAAGACCCGGAGGGTCAATTGTCATTCCCTTCAGCTAACTTAAACTAAAAGAAAAAGAGAGACCTATATGCGTCCTACTACCATCACTCAGCCACTCGATTTCCTTGATGAAGCCGACGACATCTTAGATTTTGCACCACGCGATCTCGTAGAGCCCTTCGAGAAATCTTTCACCTAGCCATCTGGGATTGTTATACAGAGCAGTGACACACAATATGCTCTATAACTCCTCTTCGTTCTCTCACATCCAACAGAAGTCCGACGTACCAGTAAACCATCTACTAATTCTTGCTCTAAAGGCGCAATGGCCAGTGATCACACCTATCACAACTCTCAGAATTTTCCTGTGCGAACCCTGAAGTTGCCTAGTTTTTGTAGCATCAATTCTGTGCCAAATTGCCCGTGAGACTATGCAATGCTCCCTAACTTTCCAAGAACGGTTAGTTCTCTTTACAACCCAATCGAACAGAAGCCTATAGTAGTGACTAATCGGTGGCTTCACTGATTCTCTGTCTAGGTTAGTATCCTCAGACCTTTATATTGCAAGTTCGTTCGCTTGGACAATTAATTTTTCCAAATACTCTAATTGGTAAATAGAAAAATGTAGATGCCCTCGTTAATTTAATGCATACATATGGAGTGCAAAATATATTTTGTGTCGCTGTTTATGTTACGTAGTGCATAATGCAACATTAAATATCAGTTTCTTTTATACTATTTATTTCTTTAAATAAATGATTAATTTGTCTTTATACATCCATACGTTTGTGACTACACGTTTTGCAAATTAAACAGTCATTTCAATCGAAAATTCTTGTTGTGTCTCTTAACAAGCCTGAGTCTACTGTATTTTTCCTTTTTTATATTTTTTAAAGCGTTGGCGTCATCATCTTTTCCAACAAGATCATCATCTCCAAATAAGCCAAATTTACCGAATAGACTTTAAAAAAATAATAATGAATTTACTTAAACATATAAAAATTAGCAACACGTTTTGCCAATGAAGCAAGATTATAATTTTTTTTTTCTTTTACTCTGGTTGGTGTATGTATTTTTTGCTTAATTATATTTATTAATAGTTTCAATTTGCTTGCGTGACGTGTTTTTCTGGCATGTTGCTCTTCTGTTATTTTACATTGTGCTGTCGTCGTCATTGTTAAGCCCTCCCTGGTTCTGTAATTTGAGAAGCATGTGTTATGTTATCGGAGAGTTTATTGTTTAGACTTTTTTTTATTAAACTTCTTAGTTTTTTCTCAACACTTTGCGGATTAAAACAGCTGTTTTAGTTATAAAAAATAATCCAATACAGGGTGTGTATATAAAAAGTGTTATGAAATTTTCAAAATATCTTTTACTAAGGTGTGTTTTATAAGTTTTATTTGATTAGTTATGGTTAAGCTTAGTTTAAGCTCCATATACACTACATGTTTTTTTAATATGATTTTTTAACTGTGTGAGTCATATGTAATTCTGTATGTCTGTTTGTTCACAAACGTACATGTACACTTACGTCTGACATTTCACTATTAAGCCGTTCGGTTGCAAAATGATTTGTTGCCGCCTTAAAACATTTTTGTGTGCGCTACAGAATTGCTATTTTTTTATGAATGTAGGGGGAATATCGAAGCAGACCACTTCTTCCATAATGGATCCCTTTTCGATCCCCTTCCGTCCTCTATGATTACAGGCAACCAAAATGTAATTTACGGCAACCTACTTACATTGAGTCACGTGCTACAACCTGCCTTTAATCTTGACTTTAGTGATTTCAGACTGTCGACTGGTAACTGTCGGCCTTCCTTCTCATCACGCAGTCTCAAGTAATTGCTAGCATTTGTTCAAGGCTCACAATGGGCGCTGCCGTCTCAGCCTCTTTTATTTCCCCGTCTGCTCTTCTGCCTCTGCGTCTCACTTTTAGGCATGAGCTGTAGAGACTCCTACTCGACGTTGAAGGAAAGTTTTGAGGTGCTTGTTTCCGAAAAGGATTTACTTAAGCCCACAGGTCCAGGTGCGTCCAATTCATCCACAATTACCTCCATAGCCGTAGGAGTATATTCATAGCCTGACCAGTCCACCATTGATCAGTGGCAACCGGAGATCCTAAAGGGATTAACCTCTGCACCTTTAGCGAGGCATCCTTGTCCATCCCTATCGAAATATCCCGATTCAACGCCATAGCAGAACCTTTAGAGATTAACCTGTTCACTCCTTGCGAGGCGTTCCTGTCCATCCATTCTGAATTCTTCACTAGGCCATTTGTGGAACAAGATTAACGTGAGTACCTGCCTACTCGGCCTAACCTCACGGTGGTCTTACCACCGAGTGAAACTTAGGCGTAGACTAGCGCCCCCATTGTGTAGTATAACAACACTTTACGATTGCCACCAATCGCTTTTTGTGTGTGATACAGTCACAATGAGTATCAATTTATATAATATGGCAAGCCTTTCCAAGGCAAGCCTAGATCCACATTATAACCTCTTGCTTAGGGGTTTGGAGACTATCCAAACTCCGTCTGTTGAGAGTGCAACAGCACACTTGATCGACCTTGCACCTTAACTACATCAATCGATCTTAAACCACAACCACCACGTGTACCCCCGAAGGGGACCTCACCAATAACCGGTCACAGAGAGGATAGGCTCTCTGTGGGGCCACCGATTCCCGTGGTACCAGTCCTTTGGGCACTGGTCGGGCCTCGAAATGGACCCGTATGTTTCAACACACAGACCTTTTCTTCCAGATTTAGGCTCTAGGAACCCTAGCGTATGGTGCCCCTATTTTCCCCAAGTGAACCGCGTCAAAGCATTTGCCATATTCCTGCAGTGACAATTGGAACCCCCGGGGGTTCTTCACTAGGCCATTATTGGAGAAAACGATGTCCACCCACACAGAGCTTAAGTATAAAAAACCACTTTTATAGAAGCATAAGAAAGTCTCATCACCATCAGCTGTTGGTAAACAGATGTAAAAAATTAAAATGAAATTGCAGAGTGGAGGTAGACTACAAACATTTTATCTTTATTTTGAAACTGTTAGCAACGATTAAAATAAATTGTGTGTGTATTTATGTGTATGCAAATATTGTAGATCATCTCATTAAATGCAAAAATATAAACATTTACAAGGTATTCATATGAAATATGACACTCTTCACAACGGAATGAAGTGTCACATAACAGAAAACGAAAACATGCGTTGGCGTATGAGTTCTATGTAGAATGGCAAGAACAAACTGACTAGCTGCACTTTAAAGATATGTATGTATGTAAGTATGTATGTATATATGTATGTACATATGTATGTGTTTATTAAATATTTTTTATATGGCAACATTTTGAAAAAAAAATTCAGTTATAATTGTATTAAAATGCAAACAACAAAAAATCAATATTACACCTTAGTAAGGCATTTTTACTGGTCTGCTAGCCTTGAAGATTATTAGATGTTTTATATTTTAAAGTCTTAGTTGAATGAGCTAAATAGAATTGATACTGGTTAGCTTCTATTAACTTACGAGGGTAAGTTAAAAATTATATAAAGAGCACTAAGGATTTTTAGAGAGATTTTTCTAATAGATTTTTTTTTCTATACCCACGTTAATTTAATATTTTTTATTTATTTTTTATCGATTGATTTATTGAAAAAAATAAGAAAATTGCGTGCTGTCATCAAAGACTTTTATTTGAAAAGAAAAATATGTATTTAAATAAATAAATTATTCAAAGAAAAAGTAGACGAAATCCAATCAATTATTTATGTCTACAGTTGGATAAAGGAATTAAAATAGCCGAACATATGCAAATAATGAAATTTTAGTTATGACAATAACTTTGGAGACCGACGAGTTAAAGTACAGAACTAGTTGAGGTCATGGGCATATCACATGGTTCGTTAATTTAAATTAAGCAAAAAAGACTGGGTATGAAAAAGATATGAACTAAGTGGATTGGGAATAAACGAAATCGTTTGATCTGTGTCAATTGAGCAGCTCATGCCCCCAGTAAAAACATGGTTGTAGTATGGCCACAAGATCCATATTATGAATATGGTTCTGTAACAATATATAGTTTCGGTCAAGGCGTATTTAAAATGGTGGCAGCGCTACAACAGCTGACTATTTTTTCCATTTATATTTGTGCATTATAATGTCAAGAACTTGTTTATGTTTACAATTTTTTTATTTATTTTCAATAAAATATTTTTTTTTCTAAAACGAATAAAAGATGTGTTTTTGTTTGTTTTGCTGAATGAATCATAATTTAAAAGTGAGATTTTATTTTTCTGAGATGTTTTGAGACTTCAACAACAGCTTTTTTGTGTTATAAAAGTGTACTTTTAATTGTGCCAACAAATTGGGTTTTTTATTATGTATTGTTTTTTTCTTTAAGTAAAATTTTTTATGACATTCTCTGCCACATTGCACAAACAAAACTGTGTGTAGTTGTTGTATTTGTAGCTCTATCGTTGTCATCGAGTTAAGTAAATATGACTTGGTTATAGTTGTTAATAATACTTTAGTCACAATGAACAAGTTTTTGTTACATCTGATCATTAATTTATTACTACGCACAGAAAAATGCAACAAGTTTGGTTTGAACTAAATAATTTTGCAAAAAATCAACCAAAGTTGTATAACAATTCCCATACAATATAGTATTTATAACCATAACATTATATTAATAAAGCCATTTTCAAACTATTATACTGAGTGAGAAAGTGTGAGCGTGAAAGTGTAAAAGCAATATGTTATCAAAATGTGAGAAATTACGGAAAGAAATTTGACATCCCATAATACCAAACCATTTTTACAAATTTTTCTAAATGATAACATTTTTCATTTTATCAGGGTTGTGTTTTTTTTAAAGAAAATAACCAAGCTGAGTAAGTCGCAGCCGGTAGTTCGCCGCCATCGATGTTATTTTTTCTTTGTCCTGCACTTAACTTAAAATACCATCAGTCTTATCGCTTACGTATGTGCTTTTTTTCTGCCATGTCTAGAAATTGTTGATTGTACGTCTTATTTTTTGTTTTTTTTTATTTTTTTGTTTCTTATTAACCGACTTAACCGAACTTGAACGGCCAAACAAACTTAGGATCCGGCACTTCTGCCGTGTTTGTGTAAAAAATTATGACTAAAAAATAAACAAATAACTTTTGGTTTTAAAAATATTTTGGTTTCACCCTCGGTTGAATACTTTTCTATCACTTCAGTGTTTTGTTTGTAAGCTGTCGGCTTATACAAAAAATAATAAAATAATTTATTTAATATCATATTCTGATTTATATTTGTAATCATATAATGTTTATTGCTGAATCATAATATTATAATTTTTTATCATATTATTTTCATATTACATATACATATGTTTATACTTTAACATAACTATGGTTATATTTTATAATATTATTTTTTATGTTAAACAAAAACATTGTTCTAACAGTAGCTAACTTATTTTATTTATTTATATATTTATTCATTCAAATATAGAGGCCACAATCGGCTATAACATACTACTTCTATATATTTCAATCAAAAGCTTAAAGCTCCACTGGATAAAGTTTATTGCCAAAATTCATAAAGACTTAAGCTTACTTGAAGTATTCTTCAAATTTAGTATGAAACTTTGTCAATTTAAATAAGGGTATATGAAGCTAAACAGAGAATTCAAAATAAAAAAATAAAAAGAAACAAACAAATCAAATTATCCTCGTATTTATTAGCAATATTATATTTTTTTGTTGGTAAGTTAATATGAATTATCACATACATATTTATTTAGGCAGTTTAAATATTTTTTGCAAATATTTATTTTGTCGATTAGAACTTTTTTGTGAAATTAATGCTTCAATTGTAGAAAACAATCGAAATAAATCAAGTTCATACTTTCATCACTAAATCTCACGCAATTCAACATCCTTGGGGGTTTCTCTATGATTGGTAGCACGCTGGGGTTTCTTCTGCACCCAAGACAGGAGCTTAGCAGCTCTATATATATATATATATATATATATATATATATATATATATATATATATATATATATATATATATATATATATATATATATATATATATATATATATATATATATATATATATATATATATATATATATATATATATATATATATATATGAAGTTTGGTTGAAATCCGATAACGCATGTGTGTGCGGTGCGTATGTGAAGTGAGTATGTTTTTGCAGCAGGCATTTTTTGTACCGCATACAGCATTCATTAGTATTGAATACATTTTGGTCGTTTGTGTATTGGAGAGCATTGCACGGAGTGATGCAAATAGCAATTTGTTATCATTTCTCTTTGGACGTCATTGGTGATTGATCTTATTATAATCGATTTTTGAAAATATTAATTTCTTCGCATTTTTTGAGGTCATGAACAATTTGATCGAAGCAACAATTTTAAAGAGGAAGTTTAAAGGTGAAGATGTATTGATTACACGAATTCCAATGATTCCATCAGATTTACCTTTTGAATTCAAAAGACTACAGTTTCCAATACGTCTTGCATTTGCTATTACAATAAATAAAGCGCAAGGGCAATCGTTGGAATTGTGTGGAATTGTAAGGTAAAAATAATGGCATTACCATTATTTAGTATGCGTCTGCCTGAAATCCCGAGTATTCTAGATGTAAATTTATCAGTGGCACTATTGCTCATTAAAGACGCTTATTCAGAAAAGGTTTTATTGACATTTTCGAAATTTCAACGTATAGGCGACGACTGATTGATAAAAAAATCATTCATTTATATTTTGTCTTCATTTTTCTTTGGATTGATTTTTCCAACCCAAAGGTCAAAAGTAAATAACAAAAAATTGAGTTATAGTTTTTTACATTGTTTACACACACATAAACATATATATGTATGTACATGCAAAAATAAAAATGTATAACGATAAAATTAATTAAATCTTTTTGACAACTGCATCATACGATGTGTACATAGATATGTATATTAAACGAAATTCAAGAACACTTTTATTGTGCTCTTATTTTGTATGAAAAAATAAAGTTATTTATTTCAATCTGTTGGATAGAAATGCGAATGCGTACACTGTCATCACCATCACTATCAACAAACTATTATTACAATGATTACTACACAATACCCAGAAAAAGTCCTTGAACTTTTTATTTTTTACAGATTGACATATACATTCATAGATATGTATGTACATATGTATATGTATGATACTGTTATTTATTAAAACAATGTAATGTTTGCTTTTTAATTATTGTTCCAAATGTATGAATATAAAATACAATAACAATCTCAAATAATGCTGTCAAAAGAAGAATTAAAAATATGTATGTATGTAAAAATATTACTTTTTTATTATTGGAATTTAAAAGTCATAAATTCTTAACAGAATAAGAAGAGCTACGATTTAATCTATACATATGAAAAACTGTATCAGACCCTTTCTGTACATGAATAATTTTTAAAAAAAAATTTTTGCATGCAAATAGAATGCAGAACACCAATTTTTAAAATTTTTGTATGTCTTTCCATTTGGCTGTCTGTGTTCGCGTCACGTACCTTAGAACCTCTATTCAAATATAGTATACTTTTTTTCCCGTAAAAATATATAATTTCCCAGAAAAAATATTGAAGTAAAAGGAAGTATTGTATGCTATTGAGTATCCAATTGAAAAGTATTAAAAAGTATCGAGTTATTGAGTGTAGCAGAAATTGCCAGTGTTAGAAAGTACGTAATTTTGCCGATTTAAAGGTACTGAAAATTTGGCAGCACCTTCTATTTTTGTAAGCGGAAAATTTCAGCCACTACAGAACTTAATAATAATTGTAGAATTTTATAGAATCATAGTTGAAGCCTTTTTTGCAACATCTACATATATAAAGTAACTAACTATCCCCTGTGCGCTTCTCTACATTCATCCACAAAAAATACAATTAACACTGGGAAGAAAAGTGTGGCCAACCTTTAACTTGTAAATGCACGCTATTCTCACATTTCAAATGTTTTAGTTTATATTCAAGTTAGGACGCATACTGTTTTCATCCTATCTGTTTTTTGCTAGACTATACGTATTAACAAGATAATAATTTTATACTTTTTATGGGAGCTACCACTCCCATTGTATTTGTAATACACATTACTCTGAGGGTTACTTGTGCAAAGTTTCAAGACTCTAACTATTATAGTTCTCCAGGTACACAACAATAATTTTTCACTTTGTATAGGAGGTACCACGCCCACTGTCCGAATCCAGTCTGTATTTTGCTAGACTATGCACATTACTCTGAGGATTACTTGTGCAATCTAATAATGCGATTTTCAATAAAATTTCTGCAAAGAGTAGATTTATGCCGGTGATGTTGTGTCGTGGCTGCTGCTTTCAGTTCTTCAATCGTGAGTGGTTTGGACTCGTAGAGTCGTCTACTCTTTAAGTAGCCCAATGAAAGCTTTTAGTTAAATCACAAGATCTCGAAAATAAATTAATGTTGTTGTGTTGAGAAATAATCTTGAAATTTGTTTTGCCGTTTATTCTTGCTAATGTATGACAGGTGGCAGCGATTTGTTGTCTTGAATTTAGAACTCTCCAAATGCAGCAGTTTTACTTGTTTACATTTGGGTTGAGCTGAAAATATTTCTTTCTTGCTCATAAGTAAAAAAAAATATTCTTCGAAAAATGCTCGGTGTTCGTTTTTATTAAGCTCAAGTGCACTTATAGTTTTGTTAATTAATTAAATGAAAAGTATCGTAAGAATTTTTTCGGGTGTATTTTTCGGTAAAAATAAATGTCAGTATAAAAGGTCATTAAAATTGGCATCACCAATTGACACACTCTAGATTAAATAAATTTCCACTTCAACTAATTTTTGTAATTACACTTAGACATGCATTTTTAATATTTATTTTATTTCTTATCACCAATGTCTCAAAACAAATAAACTTTATTTGTCTGGACTTGGAGAAGAAAGATGAACATTATTTGCAATGTCAGCAAAAAAAAAAAAAATCAGCATTCGTCGACTAAAAATAACACGAAATGCAACCACTGAAGTAAAAGAAATCTAGTCTTTATGATTTCTATTTTTTATGGTTAAATACCCACCATAAAATGTCTTAAATAACATTCTCCGACAAACAAACATATCTAATGATGAAAAAAAGGGAAGAATCGAATCAATGGTTTGTTGGCTGCATTGCTTGAAGGGTAACACGTACAGGTTGATAAAAATATAAAATAAATATTTAAAGCTTTTCGTAATTTTCATACATTTATAAATGCAGACGTATTGTTCGTACTCGTATATACTTATACATACATATGTACATGCCATGTATCATAATTATTGAAAAAGACGGAGGAGTATTAAAGGGTGATTTTTTGCTATTTATTTTTTTACATCGTTACATTTTACATTTTCTTTGCAATTGCAGAATCCTGGAAACTTGAAAAAGAAAACAGACCTAGAAAACATTTTTATACACTTCATCAAAAATCTCTATTAAACATTTCGATTTAAAAAAACCAATGCTTAAAAGATTATCCTATACAACAAGAACGCAAAAAATTAAAACGATAAAAAAAGAAATTGTCATGGCTTATGAGCATTTTTAATGGTTGAGTACAATACCAAAAGTCAGGGGCAAAAATTACAACAGCTGCTGAGTAGCTGAGAAAAAATAATAAAAATGGTTAACTACAACGGTAAATTGTGTAGGCTTGCTTCTTCTTCTTCATTTGGTCTACAACATTACCATGTACAAACAGAAGAAGATAAAGAATGATAAAGGTGAACACAACTTTTCAATTGTATTGTTGCTTATATTCTAAACATGTGTAATGTGTGTTTGTAATTATTAAATATTCTTAGATTTTTTGTATAAAAAAGTAATGTATAAAAAAGCTAATAATTAAGCTTAAAGAAATTACAAACGGTCATGGTGTAACCACTACTTTAAAGAAAAAGTTTGTTATTTTAATTAAAACTTGTTTTTAGCTTTCTAAGGTTATGCCCAATTAATGGAAATAGTATTGAAAATAGTTTTTATACCTTTCACCACAGGTATAAAAAATATGTGTATGTATGTATGTTTGTATGAATGTATGTATAAGATTGTTATTCCGTGTGTAACTTTTACAATATTAATTTCCGACCCCATAAAGTATATACATTCTGGATCCTAATACATAGAGAAGTGGATAGTTTCGAAAATTTTTCTATTGCAATTCAGCAACATCAGATCATTCCATTCGATGCTGCGGGCAAAAAACCACGCCTATTTATATATTTCGCATTTTTTTAGCTTGTGTTTATTTTTTCGGTTGATGATAATGATGTTTACTTGCTGTTTTTTTTTTTTCTTACTAAATGTTAAACGGCGACAAATAGATCGCATACAGATGTCGGGTGGCAATAACCTCCTGGTAGAGGCGATTTTGTGTTTGTTTTTAGGTTGATAGGGTTTTTCTACCTTTATAGAATAAGAAATAAACATAGAGGTGGCCAATAGACCTACAGGGTGGCCACTGGAAACCAGGAGTGGGCATTGAAATGAGATGGTGTGGTAGTTGAAAATATAATAGTTAAGAGATTTTTATTTTATATTCGCTCAATGCAATCTAACTATCGGAAAATGTTAAAATACACCCATACAAAAAAAAGGTTTTGAAAAGTCCACAATATTCCAAAACATTTCATTACATGTGAGAGTGTTCTACCATGATGAGATATTATGGGAGGTCACAGAGCATTGCAGACTATTTGTGAAAATTTACCAACATTGCCGAATATTCTAGGATGTTATAAATGTTCTAGAACACTCATACCCTCTTCTATTGTTTTGTTTTTTAGATTTCACTCTATTTCTGAACATGCCGCAACATTTCAGAATGTGATGGGATGTCCTGTCTAGTGTGAAATGCCGAACCCTTAGATCTTCAAAAGCAGGAGTTGAAAGCTGGATCATATTTAATGGATGGGGGTTAGTGGGCTGCCACATCATACGAGTATATGTAATTGCATCCTTAATTGTACCAGGAATAGTTTCTAAATTTTAGGGACACGCATATTGTCCACTTACCTTTATAAAATATATTATTTACATGAATTTTCCGGATTGGAAATTTTGACAATTAATTTTTTAACATTATAGCTTTAATATACCCTTCTCTATACCCATCTACATAATTAGTTTTTGCTTTTTAAATTTCAAACCCGAAAGCAATATTGCTATATTCGGCCGTGCCCTTCACCACGGTGATTGTCGTGTTACCAAGAAGAGCCCATCGCCCTCCCCCTGGCCGTAGTAGGAACGTCCTGCAATCCATATTGACTTAAAATGGTCAGACTAAAGGAAAAAACCTTAAACAAATTTTAGCTCATATTGCCCTCGCCCCCTGGCTCAAAATTTTTTATAATAGGCCATCTAACATCACCAACATTCTTTGTTTAAACATTTCCTCTCTGAATTCCAGACCAATTCCATGCTTACCTAGCATTTACATTTCACAATGCTGTCATGACAATAAAAGAATACGTATTAGTTGTCAAAAACGCTGGCAATTGTCTCCGCAGTATATGCGTCCAATACAATACATTTAAACTTTGCGATTTTTCCTTTTTGAATTTTTTTCTGTACACAAAAATTTGAGTTATTGTCGGCATACGTCAAATTACTGTCCTATTTACTGTCTTCAAAATATTCAAGAGTGTTGAGACAATTTATAATAGAAAGTATGCATGAATTAGGAAAAAAAATTATATGTATTGCTATTGCTTTAACAGCATTGTCAGTTGTAAACGCAGTGTTGGAACTTCGTGCGTGCTGGTCTGCCATACACATACTCGTATGTATATGCTACATAGGCCAGCAAATTGCTCTGCCAATGGATGCTTATCACTCATTTGCATTGCACAGGGCATAAAGATAAATCCATAAATCTATCGTAAAAATTTTAAACGATGCTTTGCTTGCAACTTTGCTCAATACTTATAAGAGGAAGAAGGAAAACACAACAGAAACACTTTAATGAAATACATATGTAGTTGAAAACTTTTTAAGTAAAAGTTTATTGGTGTAATAAATAGATATTTCAAAATAATTTTTCTATAATATGTGAATGAACCAGGGTCATTTCTTAAAGATACTGTTGTATCAAAAGTCTGACTAATTGCAGCTGTTATTTAAAAAAGCTGCTGTTGTTATCGGTTTATTGATTAAAATTCTTCGCTGATTCAATAATTACTTGTACGAGTATGTATATTGTTTAATATGTATTTGCCATTTTTAATGCTACATGTAGCAATTGCTTTCTAAAGAAAATACAAGTGGAGTGATTGAGACTTCAAATACTTCAATGAAGAATCACTCTTCATTTATGTCTTTAAAGTTGTTTCCTTTGTTATAAAAATATACAAACTAGACTATTTTATTTTCAAGCATTGTTTTCTATTGTTAATTTTGTTTTTATAGGTATGTATGTATGTATGTATGTATGTATAAGTCGCATATATTTTCTGCAAGGAAAACAAATGCTGTTGCCGATTTCCACTTGCTTAAACCCGAACAAAGTTCAATGAAATATGAAGCCGTAGTTTGTGTTTTTTTAGTTTTTTACTTTTTTTCTTTAATCAGTTCCCCTTCTCTTTTAGTCCAAACGTTTTTATTTTGATTGGTAACGTAAATGGATTCTTATTCTCTTCAGTATCAAAACAAACACATATTCATAAATAATATGTCTGTAAGTGTGCGTTCACTTATTCCCAGTTGGCCAAATTGCCATACTTATTTTATAAATGTCTTATGAATACAATTTCGATGTAAAAGTGAACATAGATGTAAATGACTGAGTGATTGACAAACTCTTGAATGGTATTTTATTTTAAGCCCTGACCAATGTTATATTGATTGCTGTTCGTTAACCTTCTTTGATAACAAGGTTAGCGAATAACGTTGTCTTGCACGTTATTTCCTACCAAGAATGACAAGGTAAGTAGCATTATCGTTCTTATTGTCTAGCATGATCTTCGAGACACTTGTTTGTAAAAATAGCTGTCTCTTATACATGTCCTCAAATATGCTCTATTGTCTTATACCTGTCGCTAAGATTGCCTTCAAGACATGCCAAACTGGGTACACTTGCTCGTAAATAATATAAGCATGTGTATGTGTGCCATCTTTTATAAACATAAATAAAAGAAAACAGTAATGTTTTGAGTTAAGAGGTTTTATTTTAAAGTATTTAATGGATTTTCGAATAAACATACATATATGTATGTACATGTTTTGTTAAATGTGCATGATTCTTTGATAGTAATTCAGACACACTTTTTTAACGGTAAAAGAGCCAGAATGTCTTTAATAATTTTGTAAAAATAAAACATATAAAAACAATCCGACAAAATGCCCTAAATTCTTTATAACTTCACATACCACAACATTAAAAATAGACTTTTTTTAAGAGTTATGTTTATATACAAAGAATAATAAATAAAAGTGAAATTGCAGATTAGCATCACGAACAGCCCACTATCAATTATGTTTTGGCTCAACTCAAGCAGTAGCTTGGATTTTTCATAAATCAGTCTTATGATTGCGTCTCTTCTCCATTGTGAGCAAATGCGGGTCTAGAGTTATTAGCCCAGTTTTCGAATTATTCGTAAAATCTTTTTTCGTTTTTTTTGCATTTTTGTCGATGTTTTAAACCAGGTTATTAAATTTTGAATTATTATATTACAAACCAGTTTTTTTTTTGTTTCGAAATATTCGCTTCAGGACTGTACACTGCCCTGTGTCTAAGTATCAGCTAAAGCATGTTTCAGAATTCCTCTTACTACGACGATTTCATACATGTCCATGTACCTATCATATTTGAAGTGAATAAGTAATTAATTAATATTTCATATTCATGAAAATTGTTATGTTCAAAAAATGTCCCTTATATTTTGCGCATAACGACAGAATCATACTATTTATGAAATAATTCATAATTCATAAGTCAATTACAACTTACATACAAAATTAATTATGAAACCTACTAACGAAACAATTTTTGGGAATCGAACCCACAACCCCCAGTTTGGGGCATCTAATCAGTTCATATTATTTATTTTAAAAATTTTGTCTGCGTATTGGAGGTAGAAATGAAAATTTGAAATTAAATTTATTTTTTAACTAAAATAAAAAAATCAATAAAACACTTTTAAAAATCATCTACAAGTTTTCATTAAAAAATATATTATTAATTAATTTTGTATGGTTGTCTTTTCTCATTTGATACAAATTTTTAAAATATGCGCGATTAATTGGAGTTATTCGAGTAATTTAAAAACCTTAATCGATTAATCGACCAAAATTTAAATTACAAAATCGATAAATTATTCGCTAGAACTTAACATTAAAAAGTTTATAGTCCACAAAAGAATAAAAAACTAACATTTATAAAACAGCGACTAATTATTAAGTTAATTAACAGTTAAATATTGAACAGAATAAGATTTTGTTTAATAGATTATAATTTCTAGGCCGACGTTAGTTCGTTTTTTAAATAAAATTTGTTAAACAGATCAATTTTTGACGGTCGAAGTGTTATTTTAAGATTTTATTTAAATGCAAAATTTCAAAGCGTTTTTTAAAACCCGGTTATTCGATCCGCTTAAAAATTGAAACCCGGGTTTTATAAAATCACAAATTTCCGAAAACGTGGTTTTTAAATATGTTGAATATTGGTTATCTTTAAGCGGCAGTATTCATTTTGCCGACAGCTTTTTTATACCCAAATTTTCATACACGAATAATGGATCGTGGTCTCAACGAACTCAACTGCTTTCAACTCGACGGTCACTCAAAATCGATAAAATCTAAAGTAAATGGGCGCCCTGATGTATGGCCTCGTTTAAAGTCAAGCATGATAGAAGACAAGGTTACCCAATCCCGAAAATAAAATTGAAATTTTCTGCGCTTGTCGGCCTAATGATGTCACGAAAATGTCTTCCTATTGGTTAATAATTCTGATTTAGAGTATAACTATAAATTATGAGAGTTTTTAATATAAATTATGAGAGTTTATTTGTATTGTTGCCAATTTTTGCCTATTACTTAGATTTATTTGTACGTACTTATTTGAGGCAATTTTTTGATTACAGACTTGGCAATCTTACATTGGCCGAACAGCGTCATCTAACGCGAAAACATGTGCATGCCCGATCTTGTCTCTATCATTCTTGCTTTAAAGATATTGTAGAGTTATTTGTAGAAACATTTTTCATGAACTTTGCGAAGAGATCTTTAAGTTATTTGATTTTGAAGTAAAAGTTTTCAATTTATTTTTAAAAAATATTATGTAAATGTTTTCACAACGAATCGATTATTACAAAATATAAGAAGATTTTTCTACAACATATTTTAATCATCTTATAATTTGCGATTATGAAACAAGGGGTTTACATAACATTTAAATGTTACTCTTAATCTTTAACTATATTTTTAACTATATTTTTATCATAAGATAAAAAATGCTGAATGCTGTTTGTACTGAAAAAAAAAGAATAAAAATAAAATAAAAAGAATTGTGGATTCACAGGACATCGTAAAGTCATATACAGATGTCTTATGTGAAAAATATAAATATCACTAAACTTTTTACATAAAAAAATAAATAATATAATAAAATAATATCCAGTGCCAAAATTAAGTGGGAATATTTACGATTTTTTTCATTTATGTAGTTAAAAATTATTTAAAAAAAAAATATTTATATATGTACACATTTAAAAGAACAACAACAATTATATTATGCTATTGTAAAAATTTTAGAATACAATGACAATATGACATGATAGAGTACATACACCTTGTGAATCCCCCAAATATGTGTGTATGTATCTTGTTATGTATGTTGCTTAGTTATCTTTAATTAAAATCTCGACATTAAAAATAAACAAATAATAAAACAAAAGTCGGTCAAGTGGTTGCCAAGTTTTTCTTTAGTAATTTTAACTTTGAAGCATTAATGTTTTTACCCTTAAATTCTTCTACTAATTTTAAGTTGAAGAGCTCATGCTTCTGTCTTAAATAAAAAAATAATTAAATTTTATTTCTTAAGATTACCTTTTATATAGTTTGTTGATTTTTCTAATACTAACAACATGAAAAAAAGTATTTCAGAAAACAAGCTTTATCTCAAAAAATTCAAATAATAAAAGATAAAATTTTGAAATTGATTTGAAAACAATTTCAGAATAAATTTTTTTTTTAGCTAAATGGGAATTTTTTAAGAAATTAATTATTGTATTTAATATTAAGTTATTCTAAGTAGTGTTAGAAAATGATTTAAATCTAAACATTATTTTTTACAAAAACCCGAAATTCCGAAACCAAAGGCTATTGTTTTACCCGAAAATTTTCGCGTTCTCCTAATAGCGGGTTCAGTTAAAGCATGAGCGCCTTTTGATTGATTCAATTGTGAATCTTAACCCTGCTAAGACCCACTTTAATATACACTAAAAATTTCGTCCTCTAGGAAATATAAAATCAAAGCGCCGCCTACTGGGTCACACACATTCCAACACTCAGACACAATTTTAAAGAAAATCTGTCGTCAATCGGTAAACTAAACCAGGATTAAAGGAGTTCTGTAGTACTTCCATACAAAGGAAACAATAAGCATCGCTGACCGGCGTCACTATACAAGCTATCTAAGCTCCAACATTTTTAAACGTCGCAAAAGTTTTTCTGGTCTAGTAAAAGTTGTAGGGAATAGAATCTGTCTACGCTTTTATTTCACTCAGTGGCAAGACCACCTTCGGATAAGAACCAACGCCTAGGTGCCGACGTTAATCTTGATCACATCTGTCCTTGTGTTCGTTCATTTAATCATTTCATGTCATTTCATTTAATGATTCGTTTTATAACTGGTTCCAGGTAGAAAGATAGATTATTTTAGGAACAAAAAGGTGTCGCGATTGTCGCCATCTAAACACTTTTGTTTATTTATTTATATTTTTGTTATTTTAGAGGTAAAATAATATATTTGTCACTTATATGGTTGCTAGGTTGCGCCACTGCTGATAGCTTATATTTATTAAACGAAATTTTTATTTCTTGTATGTGCTTGGTAGGTTGTTGCTATCATACCTGAGCGGACCAAAATAGTTGCTTTACACTTAAACAACATTGGTTGGGTGCTGTTAAAGACTGATGTTATTCGAATAATACAGAAACGATTCATACTTTTAAGGCTAATATGGTCCCAGCTATTCGTGAAATAGAACCAGATTTATAGTTTTTTTTTACAGACAACTCTATCTGCGAAGCTTCACCAAGATTCTTTGGCATGAATCGAATCCACAGCCTCCAGACTTATAGACTAGTGCACTACAGGATAAGCTACTGCAAAGCTAGCCTCCCCTCAGAGGCATTATATTGCTTTGTTTGATTTTAAATCCTTGACACCAATGCTACTAGGGTATATGGGGACATCAGACCCCAATCGAGAGGATTGAAACAAGATAAGAACCTTCTAGGTCTACCGGTAGCTCACCAAAGAGATTTTCGCAAATCTTTGTGACCACCAATAAATAGCTGGCGCCCGGAAAGGCGATTTAGATCGGTGTGGTGTTGAACTACGCAAGAAAGGCACCAAGGGCGCGTCAGGATTTTAGATAGTAGGTATCCAACTTCTAAACAAAGGGTATGAAAATTGCTACCAATTTTGTCACTACGACTGTTCTAAATACATATATATCGCATCTGTATTACATAACCGCCGGCAGTCAAATGCATGAAATCGTGTTCCCAAAATCTTGGGAATCTTTGTTATCTATACATGTAATAAAACAGTAACAGGACGATTTCTGTACATGAAATATATATTTTTTTAATTTGGTTGTTGGTGCAGTAAGCAATCAAAATGGAATAAAAACAGCAATTTTTAGATTTTTTATGTGTCTGTCTGTGTTCTGATCAGGTATATACTACTAGATGAATTTTAATAAAATTTGTGAGGAGGTACCTTAGTATCTTGATTTAAATAGAGGTTACTTTTTTCCGCAAAAGTAAATTTCCCTCAAAATACGCAATGTTACCGATTAAAAATGTACTGCAAACTTAAACTCACTTTAAAAGCAGGATATTGTAAACACTAATTGCAGAAATCTACAATAATTTTAGAATTTTATATAAATTTTAGAATTGTATCCAGGGATGGGTACCTATGTATGAAGAAAATATAGAAGCCATAACTCAAGCACTAAAAAATTAAGTGCCTTAAAATTTGAAATACTTTTTAGGTCGGCCACGACGTGGCGGGTACAGCTAGTTTATAATAAAGCCATAATAAAGGGTGTTTTTTTATAGAGGTATAGAACTTTAAGTTGGCATTACTTTTCAAGATGGCGACCGATTTAACAGCTGTCAAGTGATTTATTCTCAGTTTGGTTTGGCAATTCATCATGAATAGACGCCTGAACAACGCTTGCAAATAGTGCCCAACACGAGATTACCGTTGTTCCCGATTTTCATAAGCGAATTTTGTTTAGCGATGAAGCGCACTTCTGGTTGAATGGCTACGTCAACAAACAAAACTGCTGCATTTGGAGTGAATTTAATCCTCAAGTGTATGTCGAAACACCGTTACATCCAGAAAAACTGACTGTTTGGTGCGCTTATGGGCTGGTAGAATCATTGGTCCGTACTTTTTCAAAAACTATGGTGGCCCGAACGTTATAGTCAATGGTGATCGGTATAGAGCCATGATTACTAACTTTTTCGTTCCTGAATTGAATAACCATGATGTCCAGGAGATGTGGTTTCAACAAGACGGCGCAACATGTCAGACAGCTCGTGCCACAATAGATTTATTGAAAGACACATATTGGTGACCGCCTAATTTCACGTTTTGGACCTGTGAATTGGCCTACAAGATCTTGTGATTTAACACCGCTACACTACTTTCTGTGGGGCTGTGTAAAGTCATTGGTCTATGCGGATAAACCACAAACGCTTGGCCATTTGGAAGACAACATTCGTTGTGTTATTGCCGATATACGTCCACAAATGTTGGAAAAAGTCATCGAAAATTGGATGTGCAGATTGGACTACATCCGCGCCAGCCGTGGCTGTCATATGCCAGAAATCATATTTAAAATGTAATGCCACAAGATTATCTTTCCGATAAATAAAATTCATGTCAATCGAATAATCCATCGTTGTTTTATTGCAACTTAACGTTCTATACCTCTATAAAAAACACCCTTTATAGAAAAAAATAATGAACCTAAAATTAATTTTATTATTTTTATTTAATTTTTAAATAGATACTTTTTTATTTTGACTACATACCTGTTATTTAAAGATAATAACAAGTACATGGCTAATTTTAAGAATTATATTTTCTGACCTAATAAATATTTGTCGAACCCAAAAGGCGTGCACCTTGTTAAAGTATTATTTCGACAAGTATTATCTATCTCCCTTTAACCTTACCTACGGTCTATTTGGTTGTTTTCCGGTATACGTTTTATATACATAAATATGTATTATTAAAAATTTATTTAGCTAAAACCACACCTGGCCATTATATCTTCGTCATCAGTATTTTTAAAATAACGGATTGGCTTTAGGGATTTGTAGGAGCCAACAATAAAAAAAAAACAAACGCTTGTTTAAGTGTATGTGAAAAACCATAAAATTTCTTAGCTTTCTATGAATAAATGTGTATAAACCTTACAGGTATAAATACTTATATAAAATTCATTGGAATGGGGCATTAATTTAGTTTTCCTTTTAATAAGAATATTGCCATTTTTAGTCAAATAAGAAAACCATTTATTAGTTTTAGGTAGCTGACTTATTCGTTTTGTAGAAAATCGTGATTTTTTCTAAGCTAAAAATCAACAACAACAGCAAACTTAATTATTTTTTTAGGTCATTAAATAATTTTCTTAAAGTTTGCGTGTTAAATCAACGAAATCTCCACTCCTATAACCTTTGACTAGCATTAAAATGTTACTTTTTGTAATATAAAGTAGACTTTGAGGCGTAATGGAATGAAATATTATTTATGTACATATGTACATATGTATGGATGTATGCATGTACTTAGTGTACGTTCGTGAAAATATTCTTTTTTTTTTGCTATAATAGGTATTTATAACCAAGATTTTATTTATTCCAAAATTATTTTCAATAATATAAATATCCTTAAGTGTAGGAACACAACAGACGACGGTAACGGAACGATTTGTCGTTACTGAGAATTCGTACACAAAACAACGACGGCTTGCTGACGGCGTTATCAATATTTATTTACATTTCCGTTGTATGCCACTATTTTTGTGGAGTTTGTACAGGTCATACCGTGTGGCATATCGAAATAAAATTTAGTATGTGCCTTTGGTATATGGAGATAAAGAATTGTGTAAATTTTGGGCATAATCGGGAAAGGGAAAGGGGTAGTTTACTCACTTCCAAATTTTGTAAACACTCTTCAGGTCATACCGTATGACATATCAAAATGAAATTCAGTATTTGTCTTTGGTTTATGGTGATGAAGAGATGTATAAATTTTGGGCTTTGTCGGGAAGGGGTAGTTTACTTAACACCCCAAAATAATAAATTTTTCGATTCGAATATACTTTTAACTTTTATTCTTCATGTAATATATCCATAAAAATATCTGTTTCAATTGGGCATGATAAAGTTGAGTGTAGGCCACTCCAGTTTTATTTTTTATAAAGACAACACTACCTCTGCGAAGCTCTTTGCTTGTCTGCAGAAAACACTCAGAGTCTTTGGCGGGAATTGAACCCGTAACCTCCAGACTGGCACTTCAGTCTCCAGTCTCCTCCATACGAGGCACTAGATATGATTATTATCAGTAAATATCAACATAAACTTATATGATCTTAGTATTATATCGTGATTTAAAATAAACTTCTATAATATTTCCCTGCTATAACAATATGGTTTCATTTTCGAGGTATTCTAATTAATTAAAGTTGATAATAACACGAAAAATAATTTAGAGGCAATACTAAAGCGGAACACTAAGGTGTTGTTTGCTTTTCTATCTCCTTTATTTCCCCCTTCCATGTTCTAATAACAACGTCACTTTTAACAGCTAATTATTATTTTCGGCTTAAGTGACCACTGGCTATAGAATAGCTATTTTAAACCGCCTAATAAAGTGGCATATATTAGCCAAAGTTCTAAAAAAAATATGGTATTAAAGAAAAAACATTTTTCTTATCGGATTTCTAAAAGCATCAACTTATATTAAGGTCATAGTCATTTCTTATAGAGCAAACTTAAAAAAACAAAATAAATAAAAATCAAAGTAAATGACTGTTTTAAATGTCAATCTTTTCGCATTTTTTAAACTTCTTTAACATGTGTACATACGTATGTATGTGTTGACATACATAATATGTGTTGACCAAACACAATAAATTACTTTTACTTATACTAAATATATATTCTGAAAAAAGTTTACGATTTCACTATGAGAGACACACATATCTTTAAATACATGCACTGCATATGAATTTTCCATTTATTATTGGCAACACTTGCCAAAATACAATACAATAAAAAGTACACAAATGGATTTTTCAAAGAAGTTTTCCATTTTTATTTTACATTAATTTGAAATAACCTAAATATTCATTTATAAAAGTTATGAACAGAATATGTAAATAATAGTCACTCTTCAAAACAAAATTTCGGCTATCATTTTATTAGAAACTAGCTGTGTCCGCCACGTCATGGGCCTCCGACAATATTCTGTTCCATTTTGCTTTGAAAGTAATCCACACCAAAATTTAAGACTTACTTTTATAGTGCTCGAGTTATGGCTTATATATTTTATTTATATAGAGGCACCTATCCCTGAATAAAATTCTTAAATTTATATTAAGTTCTAATATTATTGTAGAGTTCTGTAAATAGTGTTAAAAATATCCCGCTTTCAAAAATAAAAGATGCTGTCAAGTTTGCAGTACATTTAAATCGGTAAAATTGCGTACTTTCACTGCCTTTTATCTATTTTCTCTTGGAAATATGATACTAAGGTACCTCCTTACAAACTTTTTTTAAAAATCATCCAGTATTTTTTACGTAATTCGAATACTGATAGATGAACAGATAGACAGAGAAAGTTTATAAAAATTGGTTTTGTAATCCATTTCTATAGCAACTATCTATAACTAATGGGTGATTTTTTTGAGGTTAGGATTTTCATTCATTATTATTGGACAGATTACGTGAGATTTCAGACATGGTGCCAAAGAGAAAGATGCTCAGTATGCTTTGACATTTCATCATGAATAGACTTACTAACGAGCAACGCTTGCAAATCATTGAATTTTATTACCAAAATCAGTGTTCGGTTCGAAATGTTCAAATGTGACAAATTTTGTTCAGCGATGAGGCTCATTTCTGGTTGAATGGCTACGTAAATAAGCAAAATTGCCGCATTTGGAGTGAAGAGCAACCAGAAGCCGTTCAAGAACTGCCCATGCATCCCGAAAAATGCACTGTTTGGTGTGGTTTGTACGCTGGTGGAATCATTGGACCGTATTTTTTCAAAGATGCTGTTGGACGCAACGTTACGGTGAATGGCGATCGCTATCGTTCGATGCTAACAAACTTTTTGTTGCCAAAAATGGAACAACTGAACTTGGTTGACATGTGGTTTCAACAAGATGGCGCTACATGCCACACAGCTCGCGATTCTATGGCCATTTTGAGGGAAAACTTCGGAGAACAATTCATCTCAAGAAATGGACCGGTAAGTTGGCCACCAAGATCATGCGATTTGACGCCTTTAGACTATTTTTTGTGGGGCTACGTCAAGTCTAAAGTCTACAGAAATAAGCCAGCAACTATTCCAGCTTGGGAAGACAACATTTCCGAAGAAATTCGGGCTATTCCGGCCGAAATGCTCGAAAAAGTTGCCCAAAATTGGACTTTCCGAATGGACCACCTAAGACGCAGCCGCGGTCAACATTTAAATGAAATTATCTTCAAAAAGTAAATGTCATGAACCAATCTAACATTTCAAATAAAGAACCGATGAGATTTTGCAAATTTTATGCGTTTTTTTAAAAAAAAAGTTCTCAAGCTCTTAAAAAATCACTCTTTAGTAGTGCAGCCACGGCGTGGGCGTGCTGACAATATTTTGCTCGATTTTGCTTTGAAAGTATTCGTCACCAATTGTAAGACTCACTTTTATAGTGATTCAGTTATGGTTTCTGTATTTACTTTATAAAAAGGTACCCATCCCTGGATAAAATTCTAAAATTTCTAAAAATTCTAAAAACTATTGTAAAACTCTGTAAGATAACAATATAATTCCACAAAGTAAAAATACAAATCAAATACAAATTTTATTCAATTGGCGCCATCTATTATTGAGCAATTTTGTTTAAAATATCCCACTTTAAAAAATAAAAGGAGCGCAACCGTGATTAAAATATCCCAGTTTTAAACAGGAAATTGCGTACTTTCACTGCTTTTCCTACACTTTCTCTTGGAAAAGCAGGATGCTAAGGTACCTTTTCACAAAATTTTGAAGACAGACGTACATACAGACGGAAATGTGTTACTATCATTCACAGAGACCTATTTGTATGCAGCTCTCTAGCTATAGTGAAAAAGCGCCATAATATTGTTGAGCAAATTAGTCAGTGATATATACTAAAATATGAAAACTTTCCCACTTTGCCTAAAGGGTTACCCGTAACCTAGTGTCTATACCTGACAAAAAATTGTCTTGATAAAGGTCAAACTTCATATAAAAAACCCAGTATTAAAAATAATGTTTTTTTAATAAAAATCAAGACAAATTATTGTTAAGTATAGACACTAGATAAGTAATGTGTTTGTGTTTTTTTAATATAAAAACAGGGCGAAGGGGTGCTTGTAACTTTGTTTATAGACCGGAACTTGAACTGGATAGTGATGATGATGATGCGCCTAGATATCATAATAAACTTAAAACTCTACATACTTAGATATACATATACAGCAAAGCTCTCTTTTCTGTATACACATATCTTTTTGTTTTCATTATGATAGATATGAACTTTGTAACCTTTTTAGTATTTAATTTTTTATTATTTATTTTTATTCATTTTGTGTTCTTTAATTTTACAATAAAAGGTCACAGTTTTTTTTTATATTTTTTAAGAAGTTTTAAAATTTTAATATGTCAGTTAGATAGATATGTTTTTTGTATTCAAATTTGTGCTATATTCAGCAAATTGTTAATTAGCTTTTGTTTATATTTTAAACCAGTTTTTAGCTTTTTAAATTGCAATCAAAAAACTTAAAATTATAACAACAACAACAACAATTTTAAAGCTGTTGTTTAATCATATCAAATTTATGCAATAAAGTTTCAAAACCAGTTCAATTTTCTTTATTTTGAAAGTTATGTTTTCGAATTATTAACATTTACGCTATTTTAATTAAGGCAGTAAATGACGAACTGTTCATAAAAAATTGGGATGGACTTAAATTTCTATTCACATTGATTGATTTGAAATGAAAGTAAAATATTTCCCATATTCATAAAAATAATTTTGTATTATAAAAGGATTATTAGTTATATTTTTTATGGAAATTTGTTCAATAAACAAAAATATTTTAGATTTTTATTTTTGAATATTTTAAACTTTTTAATTTTGAAAGAATTTTTGTTTGTCGCCTTTCACATCAAGGCGAATCTATAGAAGGCGGCAGTGCCGTGACAACAAATACAACAGCAAAAAACACCCAAATGCACTTTGTTGTTGGTTAAATGTCCGGTTGACGCCAAAAACACTAATTACAATTTCATATCCAACAACTAAAAACATTTGATTATTTTGATTATTATCAATATTTTTTTCTTCAAATAAATATTAGAGCGCGACAGGTAGATCGCAAGGAGTGCATAGCCATCTCAGGGGATCAATAACCCCCTGCGAGGGGCGATTTTTGTTTGTTTTTAGGTTGGTAGGGTTTTTCTTCTTTGATTTGTATTAAAGACCTTTATAGCAAGCAATTAACATTAAAAAAAAAACTAAAAAAAATTTAAATATATTTACAAGACATTTTCAAAAATACATTTTTACAGAAAACTTTTTGAAAAAAAAATTCAAAAAAATATATTTTGGAAAAAAAATTTAAAAACAATTTTCGAAATATTTATAAAAAAATTTCAATATTTCTATAAAAATTAAATTTTTGATTTGTATTAAAGACCTTTATAGCAAGCAATACACATAGAAGCCACAGGTTCCTAAATTAAAAAAAAAATTCATTAACTTTTAAAAAAAAATTTTTTAAAATATTTACAAAACATTTTCAAAAATACATTTTTACAGAAAACTTTTTGAATTTTTTTTTATATTTAACAAAAAATTTTCGAATAAAATTTTTTAAAATAAATTCAAAAAAATATTTTTGCGAAAAATTTTTACAAACAATTAGCGAAATATTTATAAAAAATTTTCAATATTTCTTTAAAAATTAAAATCATGAGTGTAACATGATTCAATCTTTTTTATCTGTAAAATTATTTCATAATTAAATCTCAGGTTAAATCTAAATATCTGTAGCATTTTGAAAAATTCGCTTTTTTGAGATAGCACAATGTTGCATTAAACGGAACAATTATATACACATGTGTACATATATACAAATTTTATGTGCTTTAGAAGACGTGCTTCTACGATATCTTAGCCGCATTTATCAACTAAAAATTATCAGTAAATTTATTAACTAAACTAGATTTTTGTTTTAAACAATTTCAGAATGGAGATTCAAACTGTGAATAATCATATAAACAATGCTCTGATATCACCGTTATCTGCCACAAATTCTCAAACACTCAACAATAAAACATCAACACCAATAGCACATCTACAGCAAGCAACGATACAATTAAATAACAGTCTAACAAGTCATAATCAGCAACAAAGTCGCAGTAACAGTCCGACAAGTTCAAATTCGGAAATTGAAAAGGAACTGCAAGATTTGGACTTAAACAGTTCTATGAATAGTGGCAGTATTAGCTTAGGTGCCGAATTAAATTGTAAATCAAATGGTTCATTAAGTGGTGCCTCATCGACATCCACACAAGGCCTTACAACATCAACAAATATTTGTGTGGGTGGTGGTGCGAATGATAGTATTGGATTCAAAGAGAACATCTCGTCGAATTTAACAAATGGCAGTCAGTCAGCTAATGGTTTGGCCGCCAATGCAGTTATAGGTGTAGCAGTGGCAGCTACTAATATAAAGAAGAGAATTTCTTCAAGTCGAACACCGACAAGAAAGGCGAGAAGAATAAAGTTTTATCGCAATGGTGATCGTTTTTATCCAGGCATAACCATTCCAGTTTCAAATGAACGTTATAGGTACATATTTATGCATTTTGTGAAGAAATTTAAATATGAGAACAGGACGTGGACGTTAAATCTTATTTTTATTACTTTGTTCTATTATAGATCGTTTGAAAGTTTATTTGAAGATCTTACTAGACTTTTAGAAGAAAATGTTAAAATTCCAGGTGCTGTACGCACCATTTACACCATGTGTGGCAAGAAGGTATGATGATAAACCAAATTTTAAGATTTTTTCCTGCGCTATAATTTCTATTTAATATTAGGTAACCACTTTAGAAGAGTTGGAGGATGGTCAGAGTTATGTGTGTTCCTGTAATAATGAAAATTTCAAAAAAGTCGAATATAACACAACCTCACAACCGCTCACTAATCTCTCAATATCGAGCAAGGCTTCGAATCGTCTTTCAAAACATTACCGCCCCTCCTCGCCTCTAAAGAACGGTTCAACAATTACATCAAACCCCGGCAATAGTGTACCGCCAAATAACGCTGCGACTGGTAACTCTAATGGCAGTCCGATATTGGGAAAACTAAGTGAACGTGATAGTGTCGTACATCCACGCATAGTAACACTTATACGCAATGGTACAAAACCCCGCAAACTTATGCGTTTATTGTTAAACAAACGCAATAGCCCTAGTTTCGATCATGTTTTAACGGCTATAACGCAAAAGGTCAAGCTAGACACTGGTTATGTACGCAAAGTTTTTACCTTGTCCGGTACACCGGTGACACAATTGGCTGACTTTTTTGGTCCTGATGATGTCTTCTTTGCCTACGGCACTGAACGTGTCAACAATCCCGACGATTTTCGTTTGGAAGCTGACGAACAGAAATCTTTACAGAATATACGTAAAAATTTACGTACGGCTGGTACAACTTGCAAGGGTCCTAAACCAAAAATGCCTGTTAAGAGTAAGAAAACCTATGACACTTCCGCTATCGATGAAGAGAAACTACTCAATGATAGTGGAATCGATGCAACAGATCTGCCAGCCGTCATACGAGAACGTTACATTTTAGGTCAAATAATAGGCGATGGCAACTTTGCTATTGTTCTTAAGTGCAAAGACCGACAAAATGGTTTAACCTTTGCTCTAAAAATCATAGACAAAAGTAAATGTAAAGGCAAAGAACATTACATTGATGATGAAGTGCGTGTTATGAAGAAATTGTCACATCCTCATATTATTTCTTTAGTTATGGATGTTGATCAACAGGCGAATATGTATTTGGTGCTTGAATACGTTAGTGGTAAGTTGAAGTTGAAATTCTATTGTTTACAACTTTACAACAAAATGAATAAGAAAGACGATATAATTTATGAAAACCGAAGAACCAAGTTGTTGCTTGCTACAATACAATTAAAGTAAAAAGGTATTGGTCTAATCAAAAGCTTTGTGGTCATTTTGATCTCAGTACTATTAACGGCCGAAATTTTTTTAGTACCCAATGTTTTCGTATTTATATGTTTGTGCGGATCTGAAAATTAACTTTTTCTAATTTAAATTCTAGGTGGTGATTTATTTGATGCTATTACACGTGTAACACGTTTTTCGGAAGAGCAATCGCGAGTTATGATAAAACATTTAGCCTCGGCTATGGCTTATTTACATTCCATGAGTATTGTACATCGTGATATTAAACCAGAAAATTTATTGGTAACTATTTAGTGTTTTATTTAATTTCTTTTTTTAATAAATCTATAACTGTGCCTGCTTTTATGCAAAAGGTTGAGCTGGATGACAAAGGAAATGTCATTGAATTAAAATTAGCTGACTTTGGTTTAGCTTGTGAAGTAACTGAGCCACTATTTGCTGTCTGCGGTACACCAACATATGTGGCTCCAGAAATTTTAATGGAAACTGGTTATGGTTTAAAGGTATTTTACTATTATGATTATTATTTGCAAATCTAGAATTTTATCATCATCACTTGCCTTCGTTATCTCCAATATATATAGATTGATGTTTGGGCAGCAGGTATTATTTTATATATATTGCTTTGTGGTTTCCCACCCTTTGTTTCACCCGACAATCAACAGGAGCCCTTGTTTGATGCCATTATATCGGGTATTTATGAATTTCCCGACCCCTACTGGTCAGGCATTGGCAATGGAGTGCGCGATCTTATTGCCAATATGTTACAATCCGATCCAGATGTACGTTTCTCCAGCGAAGATATTCTCGACCATTATTGGACTATGGGTAACGATGACATCAACGAATATAGCAGCTGAATATAAAAGCAAGAATATTTTAAATTCGTATTTTAGTACTTTAGTGTATTTAGCTACTTTACATTTTGTATTGGCTGGCTGAAAACTGCTGCTGTCCCTGTTTAGTTTTTGTTGTATGGAAAGACCTGTAGTATTCGTTTTTTAATTGTCAAAATAATGAAAATTATATTTCGATAATTTTATTTTTAATTTGTAATTTATTAAATTATCTCATATTAAAAACAAACACAAGAAATTGAAAAAAATATATATTGTTAACCAAAACTTTGGCCGGGCAACTTACAAAGTATAAAATCTATTTTAATTTGTAAAATTGCCAAGACAAAAAAACTAAAAACGTAGTTTCTTTTTAACATTTTTATAATTATTTTATACATATGCTATACTATATACATACATATATATATTTAAGTATTTAAGTTTTACTTTTTACTTTTTTTTATAAAAGAATAATAATACTTTTATATTTTATTTCGTATATTTAAAAGCTTAAATTATTACTTTTAATTTTAAAAATAATAAATGTTCTTTTATTTATGCAAAACAAAGAAAAAAATCAGAACACAATCCTTGTACATAAAATATATTATTGACAGCACCTGTTCTGTGATCCGAAACCGAATATTTTTTTTTTTATTCTAAAGAGAAATATGCCGAATATTTAAGCGGTTCTTTCACTTTTAAATATTTTTCGGAATACAAAACAGAGACAAATATAAAAAATTACTCGACAAACTTTTAACAATTTGTGCATTTACGTACGCATTCCAAACAAAATCGAGTCTTGAAATATTCAATGCCTTTGAAGCCTTTACTCTTCGTTTGCTTTTTATATAAACATGAAGATTGTGTTCAATATTTATGTATATTTTCAGTTTGAATTATAGATTAGTATTCCTTAAACTATGATTGATGTAAATTAATGTTTTAATTTAAAATATTTTTAATGATTGAAAAAATATATATATTTTTTGTTTAAATCCTTTTAATTACTCTTCGATTTTTTTTTTTTGTTTTTCAATTATTGTAACTATCTTTTTTTGTTTTACTCTAATAACTCACTTTCACATACATGCATCTTAGTCTTCAATAGATTTCTTAACAACGACTTTGTTTGAAATTTGTTTCATTTTTACAAACAATAAATAACACCATTCGAAAGTTTTCAAATAACATTTTTTAGAATTACTATATATAAAACAAAAATATTTATATGCAATTTATTATAAAAATACAATTAAAAACACCATAAATGATTTAAATATAATATTAAAAATAAAAACAAAATCAAGACCTAACGTCTTCTTAAATCTGATTATTTATTATATTTTAACATTTTACGAAAGAAAAAAACAACAACAAAAGAAATATTAATTTCAATAAAAATTGCGGCTATAAATTATATACAAGTAATAAAAGAATTGGACTAAAATAATTTCAATAGTTATTTATTTACTAATCTCAGTGTTGGTACGTACTTTTTTAAAAATTTTTATTTTAATAAAACTTATATTTGTGAAACAGGAACATCAGGTATGTCGCGAAAATTAATTGTGAATAAGAATCCTAACAAGACCGAAAAAGTTGTGGTATGCTCCTTATTTTCATTTTGTATAAAAATGTTTAATTAAGAACTTAAGCCTAAATAATTAATTTATTAATGTTTAACTCATTTATATTATTTAGCTTTTTTATTTATTTATTAAAGTTTTTTTTTGAACAAATTTAGTATGTAATTTTGGTTTACAAATGACAAAAAAAAAATTTGACAGAATTCTGTCCTACTCAATAAAGCATTCCAAATTGGCATTGTAGATGCCACACTGTCATACAAAAAAGATTTTGCAACTCTGATCGCTTTACGTTCCCACATTCAGTTACGCACAAACCGAAAAAAATGTTTTCCAACAAAAAACTGAATCGAAAAAAAAGAAAAAGACAAGAGTATATTCAAGCGAACTGTTTTTCTATGAAACAAATGAAATAGGAACAGAAAAAATAAACAACTATTTGTCATTTTAATAAAATTTAAATTTATTTCTGTTTTTATTTCAATTAAATAAACACAACTTATTGCGGAAAGTCAAAAAAGCCAAAACTCCAAAAAGGTAAATTATTTCATATAAAGTTACACTTTAAAATTTTATCGTTGAAATTGTAGGTGGTCTTTTGTACCAAAATTCGAGTCAATGTTACGTGAAGCCTTCAAAAGTTACGAAAAATGCAACCAAACGGCATTACTGTACATTAAATACTTTATCACTCTCTCGGATTACAAACAGTAAAGAGAAGTGAATTGTTGTTTGTCAAATACTTACAAACAAGGATGATAGAAGACAAGGTTATGCCATCCCGAAAATAAAATTATATTTTTTTGCGCTTGTCGGCCTAATGACGTCACGAAAATGTCTTCCTATTGGCTTATAATTCTGATTGAGAGTATAACTATAAATTATGAGAGTTTTTAATAAAAATTATGAGGATTTATTTGCTGGGATGCCAATTTTTGCCTATCAAATTTATTATTTATTTGAATCAAATTGTTGATTACAGACTTGGCAACCTTACATTGGCCGAACAAAGTCATATAACGGGAAAACATGCGCATGGCGTAATCTTGTCTTCTATCATTGTGCTTGGAAAATCAGTAATATCATTTGTATACTTCGACCCGATTGGGTACTTGTGATCCAGTTTATTACTAGTTTTTTTGGTACAGAAAGTGTCCCCACAATTGGTGGTTTTTCATTATAAAAATAGAACGAGGCAAATATGAAATTTCACAGAAAAAATTTCAAAAGCAAATATTTCTTTTACACAAATATTCTATCAGTCTCGCAAGTGGTGCCCTTCACATACTACTACTAATCAGCACTAGTATTTTTTAAAGAAAGTTCTAACCCTGTTTTCGTTCGTATTTATCCTAGTAATTTAAGACAATCATCGCTTGATCTCCTTCAGGGTAGCCAAGTACCTAAAACACACATCTAAAAACTTAAGTTTTGAGCACGTAGCATGTACTTTATTATTCTTATGAAAACCGATGAACATAAGAAGTTATTCGAAAGTTTTGTTGTACTCATAAATGTGTAATTCATTGTTGTTGTAATACTTCAAGTAAGGAACCATAATTTGCCACTGCTCGTATTCAAATATTCTTGTGCAGACCTCTACATCCCCTGCGATTGTCAGAAAGCTTACCTTGTGTATACTAAAAAAGTAAAACCGGTTGACAGGTTATCTTTAATAAAAATTCTGTTTTCAGTGTATAAAATATAACGATAACTTTTTTATTTTTAAAGCATGATGTATGAAAAATAATTAAGTTATATGAATACATTAAAAATGATGACCCCTGTTCTGTAAACTCAATGCTAGTACCCTTTTCGAAATCATTTTTTTTTTTTTTTTGCAAATCTTTTCATTTCACTAAATTTATTTTTGAGTGTAGAAACATTGCCGGGAAGTAAAGTGTTTTTTGTGTTTGTTTAAGTAAAAAATAATTATTTTTCTTCTAATAACAAAAATCATTATGGCATTTTATAATTAAAAATTATAATTAAAAACCAGCTTCTTTACAGAACAGGGTGGTGCAAATTAATATTATACAGTTGATTGAAAATCATTTCCATATACATATTAAAGCTTTTTTTTCTTTTAAACATAATTAAAACATACAATTATTAGCAAAAGTTTGCATTACGTAAAAACTTAAATTCAAACTATTACAGCTTCAAATAAAAAAAGATAAATACAAAGTTAACTAAAACGAAATTTAGTCTGAATCGTAATCTGTACTTAATGAACAAAGACCACAATGTTCATTGATATAACGACCAGGAACACAGGGTTCATGATAGACATGTCCACACTTAAAAGCAAATACATCATTAAGTGGTATATTATCTTTACATAAGACGCTTCGATGACATTTTTCACAATTATTATCGTAGCTAATACTAAATCCTCGATTTTGTTGCCTCACAACATCAGCATGTGTGCCAAAGTAATCAATTAGTTGTATTTCGTTAAAGCTCTTTTGAATTTCCACCTAAAATGAAGAAAACAAGGAAAATCTGTAAAAAAAAATAATATTGAAAAAATGCAGTTAAAAAACAATCTTACCTGTAACCGATAATCCCATAACATTTTATATAAGGATTTTCTTAAACCTGGTATTTTTTGTCCTAATTTAATTTTATTCACCAAGGCCTCAGGGTTAATGTAACCTTTAGGTGCAAAAATTTGTTAAATAAAATGTATACAATATTGTTTTCTTCTTACCTATTATACCATCTAATAATTTCGTCAGAATTTCCGGGTTGTTAACAGATTCTTCGATTAATAAATTCCATAGATCAGAATCGTCATGTTCCTTACAAAATTCTATGGCCATTTCAATGTCTTTAATCTATACATTTTGTTACCTTAATATTTTTGTTTATTTAAAATATATTTATTTTACATTTTCTAAATACCTTGTGTATTATTATATTTAAAGCGTCAATAACGTTACCCATTTGCCCTAGTAAATACACCGTTTCGGGATGAAAGTTGTTACTTTTGCAAATATTCAAAGCTTCCTGTATTTGATAATGTTTTGAACGCCTGAGAAAGGGTAACAGCTTTGAGCGGTTATATAAAGCGTATAAGCCTACTAACTTCCAATGGAATGTGCCACTATTATCGACTTTATCTAATTCATCTAAATACTGGAAATAAAAATATGAATTTAAAAAATATACAATTTATATTTATAAATCAAAAATACCAAATACAAATATTCCTGATGTTGTTCCAGCTGTTGAACAACGATTTCGGGAGGTATTTTATTTTTATTAATTAATATTTCAAAGGCTCTTTCCTGATCCAATTGTATTAGAGGTACAATCATTTTGTGTATCACACTGTAGAGATCGTAACGTCTAATTAAATCGAATACATCTTTGTTTTCTAACTTCAAATACATTTTTAATGCATTTTCATAATCTCTTTGGTAAGAGTAGAGCAAAGCTAAGGATTCCAATAATTCATTGGCATATTGTGGGCGAAAATTATCATGTATAGCATTTATAACAGCTGAACAATCATATAGATTTGATGGCCATTCTTTGATTAAATTTAAAAATCCCTTCACATCTAATTTTAAGTATTCGTACAGTACCATTTCGTAAACATGAGGATCCAACTTGCATTCATCCGATGTGGGTAAGTAGGCACTAACCGATCTTAATTGATGGTGTTTAACAAATTTAAATACTTCTTCCTCCCACAATGCCTTGTTGTTTCCCAAAACACGAAGACAAAGTTTACCAGCAGTTTCAAAATCCTTTTTTGTTATTAAATAATTAATGTAGGTTCTTAAAAAATGATTGTTGTTAAAGAATTTTCGACAAAATATTTATAAATATTCGCACAAACTTACCGAGCTACAGGCAAAACATTACCACCATGTAAAGATGTAATTTCCATGGCTTCTTCAAATTTTCTATAATAAATATAAATATTGTAGAATCAATATATGTATGTGTACTTTTTTAAATTATAATTTAATTAATAATTTATTCATTGCATTCATTTGTTTTAAAAATTATAATTAATGATCTCACATGTCTAACTAAAGATTATTTTTATTTTTGCATATTTTTAAAATAAATTTTCTATTGTAGTAGTGTTTATTAACTATATAAGGACCTTCGGGCTCGCTTGTGTAAATTAAGATTTAATAAAAAATCTGGAGTGGCCTGCACTCAACTTTACCATACCCATGGAAACATATTTTTTGTGGATATATAAAGAATAAAAGTTCAAAGTATACTCGAATAAAAACAAAATAATTATTTTCCGTTTGGGGTGTCAAGTAAACTACCCTTTGCCCCTTCCGATTATGCCCAAAAACTAAATTTCATTTTGATATGTCGAACTGTAGAGCATTCACAAAATTGGGGTGTCAAGTAAACTACCGCTTGCTCACTCCCGATTATCACCAAAAAAACATACAGCTCTTCCTCTCCATATACCAAAGGCACTTACTGAATTTCATTTCGATATTTCAAACGGTAAGACCTTTAAAGCCTTCCAAAAATAGTGGCATACACAACAGACAACTAAAATAAGCTTTTATATGAAACAATTTGGAGTGGACTACACTCAACTTTACCAAGGTAACAGATATTTTTATGGATACATTACATAAAGAATAAAAGTTCAAAGTATATTCAAATCGAAAAATTAATTATTTTCGGTTTGGGCTGTAGGTAAACTAACCCTTGCCACTTCCCGATTATGTTATGTCCAAATATTGTTTTTTGTCTTTTAATAAACAAGCTTAACGAAAGATTTGCAGTTTTTGAAGGTGGATATAAACTTTTACAACACGATTTTAAAACAAGTATTTAAAATAACAGAAAAAAACATAAATATCTATGTGGCAACTCCTTTTTTCTTACATATGTTTATCAGTGTTGTCAACTAATGCCGTAGTGCAATTGCTCCTTAATCATCTGGCAAGAGCTCCACCAAATTGTTTACAAAAAACTTCCGTAAAATATGTGGAGAATAGTTAAATTTAATTTAAAACTAATACTGTGAAAATAACTATTTTATAAAAGTGCTAAATTAAATTAGTTCTTTTTATATTGACTAAATAAATACAACACAGAAATAAACGAGATATGGCACGAGACAACAGACGAATAAAACTCGAAATGTAAAGAAATAGGGGTCGGATTTATCTGGAACAAATTTGAATGAAAAAATTTATCCTTGTCAAAATAAACATGCAAAAGAATACATCATGAGGCGTATGAATAACTTATTGACGTTATTTACAGCAATGGTTGCCTTTTTCTTCGGATTTTTTATCACAAAACTTTTAACTACCGTTGATAAATGTCCTACACAAAAAAGTGGCGTTCATATGCTAGAACCACATCCGGAAATATTTTTAATGATTGTTATTTTAAGTGCTCCCCGTTATGAAGAGAAGCGAAGAGTTATTCGTGAAACATGGACGAAATTAGGCAAACCTTTAAGTTTGCCCTATTATCCCGAGGAATTTGTTTATTTGCCATATTATGGAGCAAGAGGTCATCTCGAGGTTGAAAGTCCGACAGATCAGGCTAATCGTTTGCGCATTTTTATTGATTGGATGGAAGAGGAAAACCGCAGAAACTCAGATAACACAAAAAGAAACATCAAAGTCAAACATTTCTTTGCCATAGGCACGGAAGGCTTGGATGCTGCGTTACGTTATCAATTAGAAAAAGAACAAAAGCAACATTTGGATTTACTGCTTTTACCTCGTTTAACTGATTCATATTATAATTTAACAGAAAAACTATTACACTCACTAGACGCACTGACGCATCATTATGATTTTAGCTATTTACTTAAAGTGGATGACGACACATATGTCAAACTAGATTATTTATTAAATGAATTGGTGTCGTACGATCGCAAGTTGATTCGAAAAAGTCATGAGTATAGAGGGCATCCGTTGCCAAATTTATATTGGGGATACTTTAACGGCAGAGCCAATATAAAAACCAAGGGACAATGGAGTGAGCCCTACTATTATCTTTCCTATCGTTACAACACTTACGCTTTAGGGGGTGGTTATGTAATTTCCCGTAAACTATGTGAATATGTGGCCAATAATTCTCACATTCTTTCAACGTATGTTAGCGAAGACGTTTCAATGGGTACATGGTTGGCACCATTTAGAAATGTTTATCGACGTCACGATCCACGATTTGATACCGCATATATGGCTAGAAAATGTAAGAAATACCATTTGGTACTGCACAAAAGAAACGAGGTCCTTATGAAAGATTTATACAACAAAAATCTTTGCTCATTTGAGATGCCCAACGAACAACAAATGCAAAGACCTAAAGAATATTACTATGACTGGCGTAAAACTGCTGATAAGTGTTGCGATAATTTAGTCGTTTAAGTTATTTATCAAGAAAAATTAGTTTAGTTTGTAGCATTAAACTGCCTTAAAATGAAGTCGAAGACTACAAATTAAAAACAGCTCAAATTTAATAAACAAATTAGAAAATGAAAACTAGTGTTTTTTTATTCTTCAACAACTTCTGGGCGTCCTGATAATATTTTGTTCGATTTTGTTTGTAATCCACTCCAAATTTTAAGACTCTTACTTTTATAGTGATTCAGCTAGTTATCGTTTAGGTATTTACTCAGGAAAAAAAGGCTTTATACAAAATTCGAAAATTATTGTAAATTTCTGTAAATAGTGTTTAAAATACCTTACTTTCAAAAATAAAAGGTGCTGTCAAGTTTCCAGTACCTTTTTCTCTATTTTCTTTTGGATATAAACCGAGATACTAAGGTACCTCCTTACAAAAGTTTATTTTACGTAATGCGAGCACAGCAGACGGACAAAAATTCCAAAAATTTATGTTTTGTATTTGATTACTTTCTGCACCAGCAACAAAATTTAAAAAAATATATTTTATGCACAGGAATGGCTGTTACAGTTTTTATATGTATAGATGTAAAGATGAAAGGCAAAACAACGTTTTTATTAACGGTTTGTGAAGTCATATATAATTAAAAAATTATTTTTGTACTTACTTGTGTTCTATTAACCATTGAACACGGTCTTCAGTATCTAGTAAAGTAGCCACAACAATATCCTTTGGTGCAATAAGATAATATCGATTTTCTTCTGCCAAGCAACCAAGAATATAATCATTTACTGAGTATTCCTTAAAACTAATGCAAATAGATTAGAAGTAAAAACAGTATATGACTTAATATATACATACCCTCTTAAGGACAAACTATCAGTGCAGACTTCTTCACTACTGTTCAATTTATATTCCAACACTGATAAAACGGGTCGCAAAGCCTTGCGTTCAGAGTCTTTTTCCTTAGGATAACCAAGAACAACCAACTGATTAGAAGATAAAGCGGCTAGACCACTAACATAAAATGTTGTCTGAAATGTTGATACTAATCCAATACAAAGAATTATTGATATAACAGCATTCAACAAATAATAATACTGACTTGGATCAACAATAAAACCAGGCAAAGCTCTTAAGGTTGCCTCTACAGAATTACGTTTGCGTATAACACAAACTCGTATTGTATCAACCCAGCCAATAAGCAATGTATTTGAATTAGCCCAACGGAAATTGCAGCGATAGTTTTCCAGACGCGAACTAGGGTTTATCAAATTACAATAAATTTCTATTTATAAAATTATTAAGAATTTTACTTAGGCGGTTCCTCCCATTTCATTAGACCCAGAGAACATTTCTCATTTAAATCATATACTCTGACACCCAAACAACTAGCCCATGCTATAAAGGGGCCATTCCAACACACCGATATGACACGACCTTCAGCATTTGAAAGTACGTTTGGTTTCAATTTCTTAAGAAAATTTTTCTCATAGAGAGTAAGTTTTTCATCACCTGTAATTAAGAAAACGCAAGCAAAGATGGAAAAGACCACGTTGATATATTTTATCAATATTTTTCAAAATTTCGAGTTATGCACATAGAAATACTTTCACTTAACGACCAAATTGTACACAATTTTCTATATAAAAAAAAACTTACCAACTATAAAACGTCTGCCTTCAGTAACTTTAGGATCTGGATCCAGTACCACCGACCTTATTGAATGACCAAAAGTAATAGTTTGATTGTGCTCATCACTAAATAACCCTTTTATATTGACTCTGCCATCATCCGAACATGTTACAACATATTCACCCCTAGCATCAATGTCTACCTCATTTACTGCTACAGTATGAGCAAATTCCTTTTGATCACAACTTAAGTGGGAATTAACAGAATTACCTTGATGATCCAAGAGGTAGACACCTCCCAAAAATGTGCCGAAAATTATGAACTAAAATTTTAAAATCGTTTTTAAATTAAAAAATAAACATTGGGCTATGACTAATGACACCTTGGAATGTACTGCACAAGCTGTAACCACATCCTTATTAAGAATGTCTTTTAGGTCATGAGCTAAGCGTTGATATTTAAATTTTGGTTCGATGTCCTCTTCCGTACTGTCTTCAGTCTCCTGGAGTAAAAACATGTTAAAGCAAAACTACGTACAATTTTCCACCTATTTTATCACGCTTCAACTTACACTGCAAAGTGTTTCATTGTCGGCCATAATTAGTTTTCCCTTTTAAAAAATGTTTAATAAAAAGTTACTTTACCAGAAATATGCTCAAAATAAAGAAATGTTTATTCCATATTTTGCTCTACACAGACTTACGTCTATTTGTCTACATCAGCTGTTTACTGACTTTTCGAGTCAAATGTTTAGAAGAGGAATGTAAAAACAAAAATTTAAATAAAACCATGTTAGCAACACCAAAAAATTTTAAGCGCTAGAAACAGGACACTACACTTAAAAAAACACTGAATAATGGTAATTCCACGTTTGTGCATCATTTCCACTAATTTATATTTAACACTTACAACCATAAACAATATTTAAAACCAAGTTGAAAAATTGATACATGTTAATTATATACATTTTCTACATAAATAGAAATATATAATTTTCTCCGCGATATGAAATAAAAAAAAGGTAATAAAAAAATAGCAAATTTAAAAATGAATGATGAGGAGAGAGAGCTGCTGGACCTTTTCGCTTATTAAATAAACATATATAAAGAGGCAAGTGCAAAACGGTTCTGTTCCTTTTTCAATTCTGTTTGTTCTTCTTCTTTATTTGCATATTTGGTTTTCGACCAATACAATTAAATATAATCTTTCTGTGTTCTAAGTTATATATACAATTTTTTTTCAATAATTATTTAAATCTTTTTCACTATTTCTGCAAATGGATCTCTATTTCTGGCCTCGCTCAGCAGATTCCCTACATCTATAATATTAGTCCATATCTGTAAGTTATGAAGCCATGTTATTTCCTTTCTACCTCTAGATAGTATTCCTTCTATGTTCCCCCGAATTATAGTTTGTAGTAGCTTATACTTCGAATTTCTCATGATGTGCCCCAAAATGCTGTTTTCCTTCTTTTTATTGTTGATACAAGTTCTCTTTTCTAGTTTATCTTTCTTAGAACTGCTGAATTAGACATGAAACGTGTCCAGAGAATTTTAAGACACACTTGTTATCAGAATTGTGTCTGTTTGTTAACTGATATATTTTAAATACGTTCAATATTTTGGTAGTAATTAACGCTGAAAGTTGTTTCTAACTCATATGCAAAACACAATATGTGAAAGCTACAATCAACGGCAACAAAGCAAATTTTTAGAATATATTACTAGTTATAAATAAATATTAAAAAATACATTTAAAAATTTTAAATGTTAATTGTATTTTATATTAATAAATGAGACTTCTGAATTCGTGTTATCTTATTGAACTTATTTTTTATTAATTATATAACTAATACTAAAGTAATTCAAAAATTTTTTAATGATAATAATAAACGAATATCGACTACTGGTAGTACACTTGTTATCAGAATTGTGTCACCACTAATTTAAAAATAGCATATAGCATAGTGCATTTACATATATGACTGCTAAAACTAACAAAAACATGTAATTTTGGCGTCGTGTGTGCTGCGAGTGTCAAAGAATTGCCATACATAATAAAATATTGTCATATTGTGATGCTACTAAAAATTTCATGCATACTGCTATAGTAGCTTAAGTATTCTTTGCATCCTCGAAGGCTAATAATTTTTGTATGACAAGTAAATTTAACAAAAACTACAATTTTAGCACATTAACTTAAAGTGAACGATAAAAATAAACAACTTTTTACAATGGCCACGTTTGTAAATGCCAATTTTTGGATTTATTTTATTAGAACTGACGATGACGACCGAGTTAAATGTAAAATTTGCAAAAAAAGTCTCAAGTCTAAACGAAGCTTTAATTTAAGACAACATTTAAAACATGCACATAAAATAGAGGTAATATTAATAATACGATTTCAATGAAAGAATGCCTGTCTATAGGTTTTTGGCTGATACGGGTAATGCCTAATCCTTTTTTGTATTCGGGTTTTTTTAAGGACGTTTAACGAATTTTCTCTTTTCTTTATATACATAAGGTTCGTTCGGATAAGAAAATATCAAACGAAGCTGTACGTTCGTTTAAAGGAGCTAGTTTATGGACTTATTTTACTAGTAGTGATAGAGCTGACAGAGTTACATGTAAAATTTGCAAAAAAAAGCTTAAATCCAATTACAGATTTAATTTAAAACAACATTTAAGACTTACACATAAAATAGAGGTAATTAAAAACGAAAATAATAATATATTGTTGGCAAGTGGTCTCAAATATTTCGTTACACCAAAACAAAAATTAGCTCTGTTTTGGTAACAACTCTAGCATCATTTTTATTATCAGGCAATCAGACCTGTGCTTATTTTTCTATATTCTAAAGTTTTGGTTCTTACTTAATAAAATTTAGACTAGTGACTTACTGTATCAACTTTTTTGTGGTTTTATTAAACCTATGGAAAATTTTACTAGGAGTCTGACAGTTTCGAATATTTAAAATTCCTCTAACCCGAATTTAGATTAGTAAATAAAAATTATCATATACCCAAGAACTTTCTGCCTACAAAGAATTCTTTACAGATTGTAAGACCTCTACACTTTAATGTACCTATATTTTTTATAAACTTAGGCTCGTTTAGAAAGGAGGATCTCTAAAAAAAAGAAGCAGCATGAAAATTCTTCGCTGGAAGGTAAAAATACAGGAAGTCAAACATTGGATTCAAATGATTCATTTAGCAGATTGTCAACAAGTAGGTGTAAAAAGTATTGATTAAATTTGAACGTGTATTTATTTTGAATAAGCTTTCAATAGTTGGTATAAATTAGACTTTGTATTAATCTATTTTGGAAGTCAGCGTAAGTTTCTTCAGTGTTTTATATTATTTTATACATCTCGTTTAATGAATTAAATTTGTTAAAACTATGTTTGTCCAATAAAACTGAACAAAATTTAATTTTCAATTTGACTGAATTTCATTATGTAAAACATAATGAAGAGCTTCCGACTTCCTATAAAGAAGCTTGTTCTATTATTGGGCCTTATTTTGAAAAACGAAACGACTAAGTTATAGGATTTCGGTTTTTATAACATAACATTTGTATAAAACGAATTTTTGATAGGTACATATTTTGTTATTCATATAAACTTATCACCCTAGTCGTAGCGTATTTCAGAAAAATAAATACACATTTGAATTTATATACAAAGATACATACCTACATAGTTAAAGTAATTTATATTAACACGAATGTTTAAGGTCCGACTGTAGACATAAAAGAAGAATGTGTACAAGAAGTTCTTGTGAAAACTTATAGAGACTCAGTGGAACAGGAATCACCTTTTGAGGTAAACAATCAGGAAAACGATAAAAATGAAGAATCATCAAAGGAAGATCCCTTAAGTAAGTGACACAGGGATATTGAAAATAATATTAAAAACTAAATTCTGAAATATTTAATTCTAGCCTCAACAATAAACTATGACAAATCTTCTGCTATCCCTGATTTAAACAATCGTAAAAACGATAATAAAGAAACATCTACACAAAATCCCCCAAGTAAATGATGAAATATAAATGTTAAAAACATTGCAAATTTAATTCTTAACATTTTAATTTCAGTTCCACCTCTATATTATGCTCAACCGGACAATTTTGTTGAGCCTTTGGCAATACAAAGAGAAAATAAACGAGGTTGTATTGGTATATTTAATTATATATTAGTGTTTTAATGTTAAATCATTACAGATCCCTTAAATACTTTTAACCTTCCAACTAACAATAGCGATGAATTTCAACCTCGCTCTAAAAAGAAAAAAATGGCACGATCGGTAGACGGTAAGCCTGGTTAAAAATGTTTTAATTAATTTCATGTTTGCAATAATGTTTTTCAGATGAATTTGCAACTTCCCACAGAAATGATAATTTTGAACTATGGGTTAAAAAGAAAAAGCAACTGCTTGAAATAGAAGAATTGGAAATTCGGAACTACAAATTAAAATTAGAACTGTGGGAAAAAGAGCAACAGCTACACCTAATTTGTTCGAAGTTCACTAGAGACATTAAAAGCAGTATTTAAAAAATAGTTAATACCTAAATGTATGTGTCTTTAATCAAATCAAGAATTTTCCTAATTAAATTTTTTATAATTAAAAAATCAATTTATAAAATAAGAATTTTACTTTGTAATAAAAAAAGGTTTTTTCATTAGAAAAAAATAAAAACATCTTATTTTTAATTATTTAAATGATTATTATTTTAAAATAAAATAATTTCTTTTTCAACCAATTACGACTGATTGCAGTTGTTAGAATGTTATAAACTGTAATTATCTCTCGATTTAGGCATCAGCTTCTGATTGAAGCTTAGCCACATAAGCGGCCTTATGTTCAGCAACCTTAGTTTTACGTTGCTCATTTGTGAGTTTCTTAGCATTCCACCTCTTCTTCGAGACACCGCCGCTCTTAGCCACCTTCTTGTGGGTAGGATCAGAGCGAATAGATTGGTGGGCTTTTTTGTAGATTTCTTCAAGCTGAAATAATAATAAAATAGTTAAAGTTAAAATAATTGTAATACTTAAAGCCATTCTAATAAGAAATGGAATTAGGATTTTTTAATGATATAAAAGTATAATGCTTTTATTATATGAATGCACTTAATACACCAAAGATTATTGACGTTGTTTTCATTGATTCTTTTTTTGTAGAGCTGTATCATTTACTTTTAGATTTTGATATTAGGCAATCATTTTTTTTTTTTCAAAATAAATTATTTTGTTATGAATTTCAGCAATAAAAAATCAAACTCTAGTTTTAGTTGGTTTAGGGCAAGTCTTTGTTTGGCCTATTATTTTGTAGAACTATAAACAGGAAATTTAATCCATTAAAATGGGATTAAATTTCGAACATAAGTTCATTTTTATGTGGTCCACTTTTGGCACAAGCAATGTCATAGTGTAAGACATAGTAGTAATTTTAGAAATGGACGTTGGACAACAGGTAATTACATATAAGCACATATATAGTACTCACATCATCAGCACGGATTCCCAATTTAATATAACGGCTGAATTGCCGTTTGAAGCTTTCCTCGTCTTCTTCTTCCAAAGTACGCATGTAGTCGGCAACATGTTGACCAAAAATATGGGCTCGGTGTACATCAGCATTGAAGCTCTTGGTTTCAGCAGAGTAACCGGGGAATCGTTTGACGGAGTGAGGGATGTTCAATCCACCATCAACAGCACCCTTCATGGCACCGAAAACACGGGCACCAGTGGTGGTGCGTGCTAAACCGACATCCAGGTAACAACGGAAAGCACCGGGACCGTCATTGACTGGCTCAACGTTGTATTCTTCACCAGTGACTTCAGTGCAACCACCGTACAACGAGTCCAAACCCAATTTGTTTAAGATACGCCGAGCTACTAACAAACCAGTGCAATAAGCAGCAGCATAATTTGTCAAACCAACCTGTAATAGCAGCAAAATGTAACCTCAAAAAAGACGATTATACATATTTGTACGTCTTACCTTAATACCGTACTTTGGAAGTTCATGGGAATAAGCAGCGCACACAATACGATCGCCTTCAATACGTGAGAAAGCAATTTGAACTGTAATGTCCTTGTTTGACAAGCGGACAATCAAACGATACTTTGGTGTATTGTACTTGTTCTTATCTTGGAAGATCAAGCGTTTACGGGCATAGTAATCGGTTTTACCTTCACGACGCCTGCGGAACTTAACTTGATAGCGCTTGAAGTACTGCTTGTTCTTAACTACTTTTACGAAACCCTACAATTTAAAAGAAATGTTTATATAAAAACTTGATTAGCTTTTTTTAACCAATAAACATTTGTTTCCATCACTTAAAAATTGCACACCAGAAATCGTAAACATTCATAAACATCCTCACTATTTTCTCGTCTTTAAACATTTAAATTGATTTGAATATTATTTATGAATAGGTATTTCACTAAATCTAGTTTTTATTATTACCATTTTTCACGATTTTAGTTACAAAACACCGACGTTAAAAATATACGCGATGTTCTTCACACGTAGGTGAAAAAAGAAAAGATGGATTTGTTTCACTTTTGACAGTTGAAAGGAAATATTTCAAGAAATATTAACTGCTGCCAACTTCGGCGTATATCAAACAAAATTAGTGATGACACTTTAAATAACAAACAAAAGCAATGATTTTATTGAATATATAAATATTTAATTAAAAAAAGGTTTATATAAATTAATAAGAACATTAAATATTATTTTGTTTTTAACAATTTATAGCATTCATAATTAATGAATACAAACTGTTTGCAATGCTGATTATTGGTTTAAAAAAGACGTTCTCAGTGACACAGTGTTGCCAAATTTTTTTCTCAAAAATCTTTAAATCAACCAAAAAATATCATTTTTTTTTAATTAAAAACCTTTTTTAGTGATATTTTCTTATGTTCATGCTTTTTTAATCCATTCGTACATTTTTTTATTGTTTTAATTAATTAATTTCTTTTGAAATATGTGAGATTATGATTAGAATTTTTAGAACGCCCCAAGATCTTAAAATAATAGGTTGGTGTATCTAGTTTGTTCTTTATTTCTCTTTTATTGATATTGATTCAGGAAAAAGTTCTTTCAACTTTAGCTGTTGCTGCTATTAGTAGTTTTATCAATAAAACTGCATAAACTTTACTAAACACGATACAAGTCTCAAAAACCTCGAAACTATTTGAATTCAAAACGATTCTACAAAATATTAAAACAAATTTTTTCATCCAATAAATTTGAAGGAATATCGGTAATTGGAAATAACTTTAGCTGGTGCTTAAAACTCTACAAATTAAAAAATTCATTGTAAAAACCAAACTTTTTTAATAAACTGTTACATAGCCTCATATAAAACTTTAAATTATAATTTCTTCATCGGATAGATTATGGGTAGAACTAAGTGCTTTAGCTACTTAGGCACCTAAATAAATATACTTAGGATCTTTAAAATATGTATAATTATTTATATCACTTTTGTTTAACTTTTCAATACGAATATATTCATTTTTTGCAAACTAAAATTGTTAAATATTAATAAATTAATTATTTAGGCTTAAGTTCTTCATTATAAAGAGATAAAGAAAAATTAGATACCAGCAAAGCAGAATGCATTTTCTAGACAGCTATGTCCGTCATCAGTACTCCTTGTATCAATCTACCCGGTAGTTTCAATTGTTATTCTGCTTTGCTGGTATCTAATTTTTCTTTATCTCTCTATAATTAAGAACTTAAGCCTAAATAATTAATTTATTAATTCAACAATAGTTCAAATAAAATTCATATAATTGTTAAATATCACATTTTAAAAATCTTTTTTTTAAATCTTTTTATTTTTTGACATCTCAAAAAACACTGGTAACACTGGTGACAAAGTAAAATAAGCGATTGATAATAAAAACAAACAAAAAATTCTGACACGAATGAAAATCCTAACAACTAAATAAAAATAAAAGAATTTCAACCATATAAAAGTTAAACGAATACAAATAAGTTTATTAGTTTTAAACATTTTAACTACCTCAATTGTGAGATAGAAATACATAACTTCAAATGGGAAACGAAAGCAGCAAATTACAAGGTTTGGAAATCGATAAAAATGCTGTAGAAGCCAATGACTTTTGGGCTTTATTTGATTCCGTTGCTGCCACCACCACCAACGAGGATGGTAAACAATATTTATCAGTTTTTCAAGGTGAACCAGTAGTTACTGGTCAATTATGGGTTGCTCAAGGGCCGATGGAAAGAGCCATCAAAGTAAGTGCTTTTGTTTATCTTATTTACGTTTAAAATACAAATGCCAAGACTTCCATTTGCAGAATTTAATGATCTATAGACATCCGTACATCCTGAAGTATATCTGCACTTGGGAACAGGGCGGCCAGAAGCATTTAGCCACTGAAAAAGTACGTCCCTTACAAAGTGTTTTGGTTCAACAATCTGACATTCAAGTTTGTTTAGGCTTGCGTACAATATTATGTAGTTTAATATTCTTAATAGAAAAGGTAACATACTGTTTGCAAATTAGTTTAATTACCTATATTAATTTCGTTTAACTACATTTGAACTCTCCTAAGGCTATGGCTCGACATTTAAATATATGCACTCAATCGATATACGTTACTGATACTGGTAGTTGGCGTTTAGCCGGATTTGAATATGTCTGGAAACAAAAGGAAGTTACTAAGAATCTACTTGATTTTGCCAACGCTTATCGATATCAAGCTGCGGTCGATCCAGATGAATCAAAGGAACAAAATATCGAAACTATAGAACAATATGCATTTGCCACATTATGCGAAGAGATTTTATTAAAATGTTCAAATAATAAAAATCAGACATCTAAGGCTCCAATTCCTCATGTACAAGAGTTTCGAGAATATTGTTTGATTCATTTAAAACATAAAAATCCTCAAATGAGGCCAAAACTTTCGGCGATTCTATTGCATCCCTATTTCAATCACGAGTTTGTCTTAATACACTCATTTCTTTTTGAATTGCCTTTAAAAAGCAATCAGGAAAAACAAGAATTTTTTACAGCACTTATAGATCGCCTACGATATTTTGAAGAGGACGTTGTGGGGTCACAATTTGCTGGCGACTTGCTCTCCCGTATGGTTTTGCTAGATCCCACGGCTCAATTGTGTGTCACTCCTTATGTTTTGAGAACTAAAACGGATCTTTCGTCTGCCCTTTTTTCATGTCCTGCCTATAGCAAGTACTTGATGCCTCACATTTTGAAAATGTTTCGCTTAAAGGATGCTCAAATACGTTTAATATTATTAGAGTATTTTATGGAATTCGTGAGACTTTTAACGAAACAACAATTAGAGGAACACATTTTACCTCATCTAGTCGTTGGTATGCAAGATACAAATGATGTTTTAGTTGCAAAGACACTCAGATGTATGGCTGATTTGATACCCATATTAGGAGCTACCGCTGTACTTGGGGGACAAAGAACAAGATTGTTTTCAGATGGCCGACCACAAGCCGCTGTATCAGACACTAACACTCATTGGGTGGAACCGAGATCTATCACGCCCGTATTGGGTGAAACTAGTGATTGTCCGATGGTGTCAGGTAGTCCTATACCTGAAAACTTGATAAGTAAGTCCAACAGCTATTCTTCCTTGTCTCAGGCCAATAATTCTGAAATATTTGAACATCACATGCCACCGCGTTTAAGTCCAGATGGCGGTGAAGATCTCAAATGTAGTATAATACAAGATTTAAATAATGAAACTGAAGAAAAAAACAATGATAACAAAATAGTTAAAAAAACAGAGTCACAAAGAAAAGATGACAGTAATGTATCGGATACGGACACGGATAACAATGTAGAAGACGTAGATGATGATGCTTGGTCAGATTGGGAAAATAATGATAACATAAGTAAAGTAAATAACAATTTACCTGCAAATGATCTTACTAATGCAACATCAAACAAACTAAAAGAAGTTTCAATAGAAAACCAAACAGATTCAACATGCAATAACACTAACATTGGAAATTCTCCTTCCTACAACAAATTACCTTCGCAAACATCCCTTACTGATTCTTATCGCACAGCACAATCAACTAACTCCTCTTCGCATTCCTCGTTAAAGCCTACCTGTTTAGTACTTGATGACTTATCATGTTTGGATATACAGGTGCAAACAACTATAGGATCGCTAAGAAATCCCGAATCCTCCGAATTGGATTTTTTTAAAGATATGGAGCCTATAATCGAAACCAACAAAAAACCCCAGCAACAAGATAACACTAACAGGGGTGACAATGTGTTAGAACCCTTTAATATATTAGTGAATTCTTCGAGATTTGCTGCTATTTCGTGTAATGACGATGGAAACAATGGATGGCAAGTAGAAGATGAAGATGTGACAAACATAGACGATTTTATTAACTCGTCATCCTGAGCATCTGGTATTTAGTAGCTTTTATCATAAATTGTTTAAGACTTAAAGTCGCTTTTTTTGGATGTATGCATTATGTGCATTTTAGCCTTAATGTTACTTAATACTAGTAGAACTAATTAAATTCTTGCATTAGTTTTATTATGAAATATTTGGTTTATTATATTTCTAAACTATATACACACACATACATATGTATGTGTTTATATATGTATGTATATTTATTAAAATTGTATTCATTTCTGTATATCTTTAGTTATTCGTAAATATTTACACAAAATAAAAAATTAAACTTAATTTGTTTTATTTTGAACAGATTACATCGTGCCACGGAAAACATTTTAATATATTCGATAATTTTTATAACATATACTTGCTATCCCCAGCGCGCTTCGCTAAACCCATAAAAAACAAGAAAATACAATACGAACTCGGTAGAAAAGTATAGCTAACCTTTAACCCGAAAACGTAGTCTATTCTCACGACAAAACTGTTTTAGTTTATAAGCAGGTTAAGACGCCCACTGTTCCCATCCAATGTTTTTTTTTTGCTAGAATATGCGTAATAACACAATCATTTTTCACGTCCATCGTCCCAATCCAGTCCGTGTTTTGTAAGACTATGCACATTAGTATGAGGGTTACTTGTTGACGGTTTCAACACTCTACCTGTTGCATATCACCAGTTAGACGATAATTATTGTTCACTTTGCATGGGAGGTACCACGCCAATATTCCAATCCAGCCTGTGTTTCGATAAACTATGCATACTAATAACGGGGTTTCTTTAAATCTGCCTTTCCTGTATGTAATATTAATCATCTGAAAGATCTTTATTACCGGGTTGATTGTTCAAAAATATATTTTTACTTTACCAACTAATTGTGCCAATATTGCTCGCAGAAGTAAAGAATAACACATCCAAACATCATATAACATAAAATTTGAAACAGTGATAAAACAAAGTTTTGACCAACCAGTTCCAAACGGTAGTAGGGATAGCTTAATAAGCCAATCAGTTACAGTTGTCCTGATATTAATTCACCCCTTAGACCATAATCCCTAAATTATATCAAAGTGTAACTTATTCTCTTAAAACACATACCAACGCATTGTATTCTTGTCTCAGAAGAAGCACTAGCATGTTTGGATGAAACTAATTTGATTTTCGACCGTTTTAATTCATTTTAACACTTATTTATACACCATTAAAAACTGAAAAGGACATATAGATTTTTATGATATATATTTTTTAAAACTTTATTATTTATTTTTGGGTGTATATTTTTTAAAAATTTCATTTAATATTAATTCCTTTGAATAATATTCATGTTTTTTTGTGGTTTTTGTTTACATCTTTAATACGATTTAGCAAAAACGCTAAAAGCGTTTTATTACACGATAATATTAAGTATGTAGGATTTGTTGTTAATAACTTTTAAACTGTAGGTGATAAATGTATGTTTGTTTTTTTTTATTAATATTTTAACGATTTTAGCTAAAAAAAAATGGTTGTAATTAATATATGAATGTATTTAATATTGTATTTACCAAAAAATGTATTATTTTTTTTTGAAATTTGTATCTAATTATAAGTTATAAATAACTGGTGATTTTAAGAAATATTTTTTAAAAATATTTGTATTACGTGTATAGAGTGTAGTTGCTAAAAATAATTAATGAGTGAAGTAGTGGTGCTATGATTTCGTCAGTTAGGTCAGTTCTTTAAACATTTGGTTATTCCCTCAATTTTAATTATTTAAACAAAAGAACGAAGAGAGGTGTTTCATTCTTAAATCTTTTTTTACAAACTGGTTTGTTATAGTTTAAAGTCTTCTTGTTATATATAATTTATTAACAGCCTTATTCATAATCCACAAATGTTAGCTAACTACCACAGTGGAGAGTAGCGAATTATGAATAATACATAAATCCTTGAAATATGGCTGTCGGTTTGTGTTTGTTAATTAAAAAATATATATATGTTTGTATTTATATTCAATTAGATATTATCATCTTAACTCAACTCAGATTTGACTATTGGACTAGATTTATCATTATGTGTTTATAATATTAATTAGTGTTCTATCTGGTATAATTGTTTAATAAACAATTTTTGCTTTAATGTTTGATGTTTTTTTTTTTTTTTTAAATACAAGCAGTTATTTAAATCAACATTTAATCATATTTTTATATATGAGGAAAAGAAAGAAAAAACGTAATAAACAAAAACTCTTTTGTCTTATGACCAGAATACATTTTATTAAATTTTGAATCCTCAATATTATTTTTTATAATTATTCGAATTACAATTGTGCTTTTGTGGTAAAAAAATGCAGTGTTTTCGGAGTAATATTAATTATAACACACTGTGTAATTTTTTAAGTCATGGCAAAATAACCAAATACGGACACCACTACGTGATAAAAGAAACAATCAACTACAAAAATGAACCCAAGATCTCAATAAACAACTCCCTTACGGGAGAAGGCTTTATAGTATCTCAATGTTGAAGTAAAGAAAAAACAAATGAAATTAAAAAAATTTCGGGAAATTTTTCACTTTTGCGGCTACCTAAGCGCTACCTAAACGGTGTTAAGAATCATTCCTAGGAAGTTCATATGTTCTAGAAAGTTGTTTATTGAGATCTTAGGTTCATTTTTGTAGTTGATTGTTTCCTTGAATTTTGAACGGTTTGCTACCTATTGACCTGAACAGGGGAAAAAAAATTGAATTTTTTAAAGTGTTTTGCGATTTTGACCTTGAAGATGAAGTTTTTTTTATTTTATATGTTAACAATTTTTGTTCTTTATGACAAGAGCTACAACTTTGCCTCAGAGAGTATATAAAAATTTCAAACGGTTTGCAAAATATGAGCTTGAGTAAATGATCATTTTTTTGCAAAAATGACATCGAGGCCCCACACCTTTGAGGACCCATAAAAAAAATCCTGGAGGACTTTGGGCAAAACTGGGAGACAGGGCTCTTTTTTCTGGTCTTTTATCACGTAGTGGTGTCCGTATACGGTTATTTTTTTCCGTGTTGCTTCCGAGCAAGGCCGAAGTGCTGGGGCCTAATCACCGTATTCGATATCGAGTAAAATATCGTATAGAATAAAAAATTTGATACGATTCGAGTAAGCTAATTATGCCATTCGACATGTATCGAATCGTTATTTATATCAAATTGTAATAGATTATTAATAAGTCAACAAGTGAACAAGAAAACACGGTTTAAAAACATTTCCTTTCGAATGAAATTACGAGACTTTTTATTCGATATCGAGTGCGATGATACCAACTCACAAAATTACGAGAGATTTTACTCGATATCGAACGCGGCGATTAGACACCCCTGCACTATCATCCACCTCAAGCATCATTTTAATTTTATTTTACTATCACCATATGACTTAAGCATTATGTTTCTCTCTTTTTCATTCGTTCTTTGTATGAAATTCCAACAAGATCAACCAAAGGACTAAACTTAAGACGAGACAAGCTTGCAGTGGAATGTACTCGTTGTTGTTGGCACTTTATGTAAATAGGGCATGAGCTATAACAATTCCGATTTGCCACAATAACTCCTGTTTTTCGCAGTTTTTTCTCAGGAAGACTATTGAAAACTGCGAAGCATTTCTATGAATGTTGTTTAATGCTGTCATGTACAAGGCATGGTAAAACATATCTTTCACATATGGTTGTACATACATGATCTTTTCTAACATACTGTAGAGAATCCGTAACTGCAAGTTGTTAAAGATAGATATTTTCTGATGTCTTTAAATCAGGTGATTTACAAGTTGTCTTTTACGGCCCCTGCATCAATTTCTATTGTTTGGAGAACTGTTTTACTCTAGCATGCGTTGGCTTATGACAAAATTTTGTTCATCTTTATCCAAATAAAGAAATGTGTCAATGTAGTTCGTTTAAAATATTTGCAGGCTGCGATGAATGAAGCAGTTGTGGATTTCATCGAAATAATATTCAAATAATTCAAAATTTGATGTTTTCAAGGTTATGTTAGTACATTTTATATTTTTTATCAGTATCAACTGGTTTTACCATTATTTAAAAAAGTAACGTTTAAATTTCATAAGTAAATGGGAAGGGACATACATTTGAATTAAATTCTAAAAGCAGGACTTCAAAAATGTGTATGTGTAACTATTGAAAAGAAAAAAAAAAAACTGGTCTGTCGGAGTCTTAGAAAAAAATTTCGAAACCGAATATTAAAAAAATTTACCATCCACGATTTTCTAAAGGCAAAAATTAAATAAGTGGTCTGTTTTAATTAAACACAAAAATAAAATGCATTTAACACAAGGATTTCTTACAAATCGTATGCTCTTTTGTGTCTTAGTTTAAATTTGTCTAATAGTAATAACCCGCAATAAGAGCCTTAATTATTACGAGTATGTATATATTATTTCAATTAAAAATAAAACCATTCCATTAAATTTTTTCAAATTTATCATATTTATAATATAATTTTTTGTTTAATATTAAGAAAATAAAAAATGAAAAATAAAATAATAAGAAAAAATGAGTACAACTAACATTATATGAATTTGCAAAAAATTTCAATAGTTTTTTTTTTTAATTTTTGTGTGTGTGTGTTTTTTTTTATAAAAATTCAACTTTTTTCAAGTTTTTGCTTACTTCAGTAAAAGAGATTTAAAGAGAACAATGAAAAAGTAAATATTATTTTACAAGTGCCTCGATTCTGCAACAAAGTTGTGTATAGAAAACTAACAAAAAAAGGTGATATAAATGAACAAGGTTCGGCGGATTTAATTTTACATTATGTATTTTTTTAACTTTATCTTTTCGTTTAAAGACGCAAATATGTAATAAAAATAGCAAGGAACGAAAAAAAGAAAAATGATGGAAGTAGTAGTAAACAAGAAAAAAGCAACTAGATGCAAATTGTATGTTTAAGCTTTTTTACATGGGGAGAAGGATTTTGTTTGTTTTTGTTGATGCAATTGTAGATGTTGAAGATCCGTATCAAAATCAATATCGTATTGATTACACTACATTGAATTTCAATTCAATTCTTTATCTTCTAAGTACTTGTATTCAAATGTGAATCCTTCCTTTTTTCGTTGACTCCATTTTTCATAATCAAAATATATGTACGTACCCTAAAAGAAATAATAAGGAATTTAATTCAATTTCATTTATTTAAAACAATAAAATTAATTTTAAAATTTAGAGGTATGGTATAAGTACTTGTTCGTAATCGTCGTTTATAATTTTTGGTTCTTCATGTCTTTGGAACCACATCATGTATTTTGTGTGAAAGCGCCAACTTTGTTTTTTGAGTGCCTTTGCTGCCAAATATTGAGCTTTTGAACCTTCCATGTAGTAGAAAACAAAAAATAGTGTTTCCGTTGAGAGTCGCTGATAAAATTCAACTGTATCGTAAATTGGAAGTTGTTGCTGAAACAAAATGAGTCATTTGTTTAAATATATGTACATATATACAATTTTAGAGGCTTTCGAATTTAAAATTTATAGTTTTGAATTTATTAGTGACTGGCTGAACTATATCAAATCACAGCCGTACTCAAACTTAGAAAGGGGCTTCATAAAAACTTTCAAATAAATGGATTGATATCCTCTATTAATTTTTTTATTCTTTTCCGTTTTTATGCTAGTTTCAATACTCTTTTTTTCTGGCTATGACAATAAAGGTTATTTTCTTACTGTATTGTTGTATTGTCTATTCAAAAACCCTAAATTATTCAATGTTTTTGTAATGCTTAATAGCGTGCTTAACTTTTTTCCGCTATAATTGTTAACCAACACTGCTAAAATATTTTAAATTTCCAATGAGGCCTGTTTTTTTTTCGTTAAAAAAGGTTAAAGATATGTTTTCTAAATATTAATGAAATTTCATACTTGACTTTTTTTGTTTTAAAGAAACATATTATTAATTTTTCTTAACCAAAAATTTTCAAAACTTCATCTCGATTGGTGTGTGAACTATTTAACCTTAGAGAAAAAATAAATATACGTTCCTTATAGTTTTTTATGCTCTATCGGACTGTGCTATGCCAATTTTGATATTTTTAAAAATTGTTAAAAAGTTATGTCCCTAATGTTCATATGTACATGTGTATGTACATAGATATATCAGAACAATAAATAAGGGCTTTAAAAATTAAAATAAATAGATTTAATGAACTAAAAAATGCAACCACGAATAGGTACAATTAATAGGCTCAGATGTCTGTTCGTCTATTACCTCAAAGAGTGCTTTTATAGAAAATATATGTAAATCCTAAAAGCATGCTATTGATAATAAGCTAATAAACACCTATTTGAAGTTGCCAGATATTTTCTGTACAAAATCGCCAAATTATTTAAAAAAATCGTTAAAATCTTGGAAACTTTTTTAAATCGTCAAAAATTCATCAGCGTTAAATTTTGGTATTTTAAATAAATTATAAAAAATTGTTTGTTGTTCGTGCGTGGAATCGACACGCACTTGGAATTCACTTCTTAGTTAAACTAAGTTCAATAAGAAAAAAACTTTAACGTATATATATAATAAAAGTAAGGACACCACATTTGATTAAAAGATGTTAAATATAGCTCAGCAGGAACTGGTTACTGGACTATTAATTTATTATGAAGAAATTACTTATTTATATATTTATTGTTTTTAAGCGTAGAAATGTTTAATTGTTTGCTTGTGTTTTTAAAGTTTTACATTGGCTTTAACGGGACAGAGTCGTTAGGCAAAATTCCAATTTATAAACAGTATTCATCTATATAAAGCAAAGGTTTAACGTTGAAATTTAATTTTAGCAATAAATATAAATTTATCCTAATCCTAAATGGGATTTAACTTTCAATACAAAAATTCTTTAAAGTATGTATATGCGATAGCACTCTTAAATATGTCAACTCGTGCTGTAATCAGTAATTTAAGATTGGGTTTTAACTTTCAATACTTCAAATCTTTAAAGCATACGCACCAACATGTGGTCTTCAAAAATCTATTTATACTTTCTAAACATAAATAACAAGCATTGTTTTAAATTAGATACGGAAAGACAAATTTGCAGAAACTTCATAATTTCGAAAAAAGAAAATAATATTTTACTGATAATTTTTCATTCGAATCATTTTCTACACAGTTGTAATTTAGTTGTAATTAAATTTAAACGAATAAAAACATCATAAATACCTGTGGGTAATGCGCTGGCGTTTGCACAGGAGTTCGATGAAAGTACGTTGTAAGTTTTTCAGAGTCGCTAGGTGTTGGCAAATGGTAATAGGCGGCTTCCATCATTTGGAATTGTAGTTGGTGTTCTTTCTGCAGTGGAGATGGACCTAGCGGTGCTACGCCCAAAAGGGGTGGTATGTGGGCTTCATTTGTTGGCTGCTGTTGCTGTTGCTGCGATAATTGTTGCTTATTTGATGCAGATGATGCACCTGCTCCAATTGGCTGCTGACCGGCAGCATTTGTTAAAGCGTTTGCGTTTATACTACTACCAATGGGACCAACATTGCCACCACTATTACTACTAGAGTTGCCACCAATTGATGTAGGCCCATTTGTTGCTGTCACGGCAGCAACAAGTCCTGCTGTTGTAGTTGTTTGCTGCTGCTGTTGTTGACGTGAATTGGCAGTTGTTTCTGACGAGAAATGCTGTTGCAGTACTTGTTGTTGTTGTTGCTGCTGATGCTGTTGCTGTCTGGTATCAATGCTAGACGCTTGCTGTTGTTGTGATAGGCTATTCGTATCGATCACAGATCGATTAATGGCTTCTTGAGCCATTGTTTTTAACGAAATAGCATCTACAGATGAGGTATTGTTATTATTATTATTAGCTACACTCGTAACAGGCAAACCTAATATGAATTACAATTGAAGAACAGTTGATTTAGTAAAGCATAAGTACTTAGTTCTTAAGAATTTCATCTTTATTTCTTACCATTCATATGTTTAGGAGAAAGAAGTCCTGGTGACGCTCGAGCATTGTTGTTATTTGCTCCCATACCTAGTGCTTGTTGCTGTGCGTTCAGAGCTTGTTGCAAACTTGCAATACCATTTGGTGAAATGCAATTAACCACAGATGCTGCCAAGTTATTAACATTAGCAGAATTTGCTCCTTGTTGTACTACATTTGCAATGCTACCTACTGTAGAATTATTGGAAGTATTATGGGCTAAAAATGATTAAGAAACCGATAAAACCACAAAAGAAATTATATAGATAAACATATAAATTAAAGGTTTTTCGTACCATTTTGTAAATGAGAGGAATTTGCTTGAAGATTTGATAATTGTTGTTGCTGAGAGCCACCAACTATAGCATAAGAAGCTCCACCATGTATAGGACCGTTTTCAAGATGTGCTAAAAAAGGTATTTTTATAAACATTGAAAATTTTTCACATTACATAGCATTAATACAAAACAATTAATGCAATAGTGACAGCAGACTTACATGTGTTATGTTTAGCAACTGCTGAAAATGCAATTGTTGGGGTTGCTTGAATCACAGATTGGCCTTGTATTTGTTGTGTGGAACTGGTAGAATTTGTCGAGGACGCAGTAACAGATGCTAACGTTAGATTTCCTTGTAACGTGGGCGCTGGTGCATGTTGTTGTACGGCAGGATTATTATGAACTGTAACTATAGATGCCGCCGCTGCCGCCGCCACAGCTGCTGCTAATGTCGGCGCTCCAGATGTGTTAATATTGTTCGAGGTATGATTACCAGTAACAGAAGACGCTGCTGCTGCCGCTACAACTGCAGCTGCTGTCTGTTGATGTGTGGGATGATGCTGCGTTTGCAATAGATGGTGATTTTTGCTAGGGGTTGAACTTATTATTTTACTTGTTGGGCCTACAAAGAAAATATTCAAATAATTGATAATTAAAAATATATTTTTTATTTTACCATCTGTTGAACCACAAGATATTTTATTGTTTGCTCGAACGGCTGTAGGTTTAACGGGTTGCTAAAAAAATTAAATAGTTTGTATATTTTTTTAAAAAACATGATCTTAACTACTTTTTTATCATTAAAAAACAATCATTAATTCCTAGCATTTTATAAGAAAATGATTAAGTACGGTCAGATATGTCAAACTTAATTATGTAAACAATTTTTTGTTCTTACCAAATACTAAGAAATATAAGATTCTACTCAATATAAAATATGAGATATCGCATTTGTTACATTTTAGATCTTTATTTGTAACAATAAGTGGCATATAAGATTGATTTAACATTTATAAAATTAGTGGTTAAGCTGATATATATGACCCTACCGTAAAGCTGTAAGGTAATCCGCTGTTACCTACAACAATATTTAGCTAGAAGTAGCTGCGGTAACACAGTTACACCAGTCTAGATTACTTTTTGATAAATTCTTAATCGTACGTAAACGAAAGTTAAATCATGTAATTTTCCTCTTTTTGCAATATAGTCATTTTTTAATTTTAAGTAGAAATAACACAAAAAAAAAAATTAAAGAATAGAAATTTATTGTATATTTACCTTTGCTTTGCTATTAGCATTACTTTCATTTTTATTATGCTTATCCTTTGCCGTTCCATCAGCAGCTGTAGAATCACTTGAATAGTTCAAATTAATTTGCTGTTGTTGCGTTACCGATCCACTACCACTTGTGTTTGAAGTCTGTTGCTGAGCCGGTAATGGGGATTGCACAGGACTTCCACCAGATGTAATACTACTTGGTGAACCGCTGGTTTCATTGCTATTATTACTGTCTGTAGTTGCTGATGATGGAATACCAAGTGAGACACCTTTACCATTGATGGTATACATATTTTTGTATTTTACATGTACGTGTATAATTATGGTAATGTTTTTTGTTTGTTTTGATATTATTTCATTTCAATTCATTTCAATTGGTTTTGTTAACAAACATTAAGATAATTTAACGTTTAAGAAGATTAATTCAATTCAAATCATATCATGTAATATGTTATGGTTTTGAAGTACACACATACATAAATTTGAATATATTTGTTTGTTAAGACACAGGGAATTTTTTTCATTACAGGACCAAGTATTTAACAGTTTGTTTGTTTTGTTTTTTATTTTTTAATTAAAATAATATGCACATTTATGAAAAATTTTGCGAGAAAAGAGAAAAACAAAAAAGAGAAAAACATAAGAACAAACATAGAGTATTTCTCTAAACCAATATTTCAAAAATATCTATGTATTATTGATGAAAACAGTAATAAAAATTGAACTAATAAATAGGAGATTGGATTTTTGGAGAAATTTTAAAAGAGTATAGGAAACGTTTACTTTACTAAAATAGTTCTGAATACAGTAGTAAGAAGCATTTCAAGTGTGTAGTGTAAGTACATCAAAGATTTCTTGTTAAGATAGAATAGAACTGTGTAGTTTTCCGAAGTGATCACAATAATTAAATTTTTTCTTAGGAAGAAGGCTATGCTTAACAAGTTACCAACACATTTAATATAAATAACAAATTCATTTACAGTAAGCCCTTAATACCTATTCATACTGACTTTACTCATTAAATGGTCAATGTCTCCAACTAAATAAAAATCTTCTCATAAGTTTTTTCCTATCTCCTTGATAAGGTTAATCGTAGTACAAAAAAATTATTGCTTCCTCTACCACCGAATTACATAATTTTTAAAATGCATTTAAAAGTATTAAAACTATTTTCTAAGGAATACCAAATTATTAAAACAAAAATTCACCTTGTAAGATTTATATTTTTAAATTTGTATAAGAACTAATCTAAAGGATGCAATTTCCAAACTAATATATTCATAAATGTAATTGAAAATTTGGTTAGTCTCCTAGCCTAAAAAGATGTGTCTTAAATATTCAAAATATTTTATTCATTCGAGTTTTATTTTTATTTTGGTACCTAATTTTTTAAAAACTGCATAGGGTTTCGAAAAGAGAAGTTTTGGAAAAATTTAACAGAAAAAATATTTAAAGAGCGTGTATGACATAAAGATATTTATTTTAGAAATGCGATACACAAAATTTTTAGCCATATTCTACACATTTAACAAGCAAACGAAAATTTGTGTAATATAAATATATAAACAACTTACCAGTACCCGAGTATTCAACATCATCTATGCCAATAATGTCATCATAAATAAATTCATTCTCTTCAAAGTCCGGCTCTTGTGATGAATCAATGTAATATTCAACATCGTCTTTGATTTTATTTACCTTTGAAATTTGTTAAATGAAAAGTTTGTAAATTTTAAAGTTAATGAATTAGCCTACTTGCTCGGCCTCAACGTTATCGTTATCGAGTAGACGCAGTAATGTCTCTAGTTTTGTTACATGGAATTTATGTCGGTCCAGCTTTGATCTTAATTCATCCATTCGGTCCTGTTTGTCGCGATCTAAACGTTTTTTTTTACCCGCCAGTAGTGATTCGATTTCACTTTCATACTGATCTATTTGAATTTGAAGTGAACTTATAGAATTCGTTAACCAATTGCGGGCTTCATCTTTAATACGTTGAGCAGGATCCATTTTTTGTGCAGCACCCAAACCTTCTTTTGAATACGCTTTAGTTTTTGTTTCACGTTCAACGATTTTAAAGCGTTCCATTTGCTAGTAATGGAAAATAGTGTTACAAGTGTGCATATATTTTGTAAGATCTAACAAGCTTTTAAATATATAACTCTGTAAGTATAGATTTAAATATACCGTTTCTATTAGCCTTCTGTTTTCCAAGAGAGCACTTTTATCTTTAATTTCAGCCGAAGCAATCCATGATTTAATCTGATCGCGAAGCCGTTGCAACTTTTTGATTTCCTTTTTGAGATCGGCTTCATATTTTTCCTATCAAAAAATTTATTTATTAAAAAGTTCAAAAATTAATGTTAAAAATTAAGTACAATTACTTTCTGATTGCTATTTGTGGCATTGTGTACTTTTTTCCATATATCTTCAAACGTTTCCACTCCCTCAGCTACTTTTTTCAGACATCGATCAATTTCTCCTATGAAATAATTTTAATATATACTATATTAACTAGACTGACTATATCTTGAGGAATCTAATTTTTGAATAAAAATTAGAAAATACATTTACATATATTTAACTACCACATTACAGACTTGGGAGTACTTTTAAATATGTATTTAGAAGTGAGTTTGCTTGATATTGCATTAAATCTTTATTCCCCTGAACTTTAAAGAAAACATAGTAATTCGCTTTTTACGACAAGATTAAACTCTGATTTATATTGGAATTTAAATGTGTTTATCTAAAGTACGGGTATTCTGTCATATGTTTTAAATTATCTACTTTTATAAATAGTAGTTAAAATTTGATTTTAATCCTGAATTTAACCGTTTTAAAAATCTGTGAAGTCCTTCCATGAATATTTTAATATAATAAAAGGAAAATAAAGTAATTTACTAAAAAGCTTTCTAAACTTTGATTTCTATGAAGACTTAAAAATCATTAGGCTTGTAATAGCCCTTCTTTCTAACCTTGCAACTTTCTCGTCGCAGCCATGGCTATGTTAACTGTTGTTTATTCTGTTGATACAAATGCTTAGACATAGTCCAGTGGAACTAAACCAATTAAAAAATTTCTGATAAACTCTCTAGTACACACGCACACAAATACGCAGGCAGCGAGTTTAGTTATCTTCCTTCTTCCCGAAACAATTTGTTGATACTGTATTCCAAGTGAATTTATGTTTGTTTAGATGCTGAAAATAGAGAAAAGAAAAATAAACTATTTAATATTGATATCAAAGTACAAACTATTAATATTTTAAAATTATTACTTATTCAAGTTGATATAATGAAGATAATCTTTAAATCATACGAATTTATTTTTGTCGTTTATTGTTACTGTTGCCAATGTAATCGGTAAAATAAAAGAAACAAAACGTCACAATGTACATAAGTAAAATTAAGGTAAAAGACACATAAAAAAATAAAAAGGCCGCAATGTTTAACGATTTATAATATTTGGAAAGCTAGATTAAATATACTACATATGCGTTTTTTTATTTATATGGAAATTTGTTTATTAACGATTAATTAAAATAGCAGCCAAATCAGGTAGATAATTTGTGTATTGTCCTTGTATATTTTCTAATCATTATTTGTTTTCAATAAGTTTAGTACAATATTTGTGTGCTGTTTTACCACCAGAAAAAAAGAAATCTCAAAAAAGCATAAAACAAATCAATCACTAAACTTTCTATGCTTTTTTGTAATTTTTATTTTTGCCATTTTCCTATTTCTTGATTAGTTATTCTTTTTTGTTGCATTCGTATTGCTTCTTCTTATTCACAATTTCTTTATTTTTCCACCAAGTATATTTTGCTTTGTATATATTTGTTTAAAACTCACTTTTTTCAAGTTTTTCTTTTTCGCATGAATGTTTTTTATTACAGTTACCGTTTTTAACAATTTAACAAAAAGTATTTATTAAAAACTATGTTTTTTCACCGAATTTTTTCCGCTGTAAGCGACTGTCAATTGTTTCGATTTTTTTTCTTGTACATGAAATTCTTAATTCAGCAAACCATAGGATTTTTGTCTTTCATGTTGGTAGCACTGTTACGCACAGATGATACGGTATTAACAGAGTTGTGTTTGTATCTTTTTAAATAAGGGATTCTAGTTACAATAAACTATAACGTCTTTTCTGATTCTAAAATTAATTGAATTTGTGACTTATAACATGGATTACACTACTTATACGCTGTTAATTATATGAATTTTAATTTCATTTGAACTTTTTTTTAAATAATAGCGTTTATATAAAAAGAATATACAGCACTTAAACAAATTATAATTGGTCTAACGTTAACTACTTTATAACCTTTAGGTTACATAAATGAGTATCCACAATCTTTTGAATATTTTGTAAATGAATATATTCGTTGAGAGTTTTATGATAGGACTACACCTGGTACTCATAGAGGTTACCAATGTTTTTTGTTAATTTTGTTTATTTTTCTTTGTTTAATACTAGTTTTTAAGATTAGTTAAAAACGACATTCGTTTATGATAGATTCGGGAGCAAAAGCGTATATAATTGTTTGCATTTTTTAAACCAATTTTAATTAACAAATTTTCCGATAAGCATGGTTCTTTAATATTTTCTGTAAATTAAGATATTACTTTCTAGTAATAATTTTAAGTTTGATCATATAAAGAAATGGAAGAAGGCTCAATAAATTTAAAACTTAAAACTTTTTTTCTAAAAAAAGCTCAATCACCTATTAAATATAATATAAAAATTGAAATTTCTCGTATCCTCTTTTTTTGAGTTTGTTTAAATAGAAAATTAATTGAAACTACCTTGCAGATAGACACGAAGAATGCTGACGACGGTTGCAGCGTTCCAGAAAATGCATTACATTCTGCTGGTGTCTAATTATTCTTTATCTCTTTATAATAAAGATCTTAAGTATTAATAATTAATTCATATAATCATATACTAAGAGACAAATGACTGTGAAAAAAATAATTTCTTTTGATTCGAAGTAAACTTCAAACTCCCATGTAACAATTCATACTTATATCGTTAGGGGCAATTCATAATCAGAAACAGTTTCACATAAAACCTATAGAACTTGATAACTTCCTTATTAAGGTCTTATTTCAGACAATTAATTGTTTCATAAGCTGATGAAAGCAAAATATTGATTAAAATATTTCGTTCAATCCAAAAATATATGTAATAGTGCACAAGAACTGCATTTGTAGACATACGTATACAAATGTAAGTTTCATAAAACTGAAAGAAGTTTAAAAAAACACGTTTTTTTTATTATAAAATTTACCTAATTAAAAAAAGAACACAAAATATACATAAAACTGTAAATCAAATATATAATTTTTCTTTTCTTTTGTAAATAACTTAAAACTCAATATAAATTTTTTCATACACATTAATAAGTAAAAATTATATACATAAATTTAAATATATACACATGTTACTGCTACTATCTAAAAACATCATAAAATTCAATACGTAATTTTAAATATACATTTCGTAGATTTTCTAAGTGCATAGAAATCGTATTTGAATCAACATCACTCGACTCTGTTGATATTAATGAGCCATATAAAAGTTCGATATCACTTTGGTAATTCTAAAAAAAAGACAGCTTTAAACTGATGTCTGCATATATTTTACATACATATGTATGTATGTATGTACATTCACTTACCAAGATAATATGCTGCATATTATTGACAGTAGTGTCTTTGATTTCTACATTAGAAGACTGCATAGCATGTATGAACAATAATTTAATATAAAATATTGCCGCCGGATAACTGGAACATATTAATATATTTCCCTTAGAATCATCATAACTCAACTCTATTAGGTGTTGATGAAGATAGTATATTTTGAAATCCATATCCATAGGCCAAGACGACGACTTCATCCTAAGTTTTTCCATAACATTTCTTAAAACAGTCTTAGGTATTTTATAGCATTGTTTGAGGTTATAAAAAATTTCTCCGCATTTCATTGTATTGTTGACATCGTTCGCGTGATTTGACTGTTTTCTAAGTAAATTTTTAATGTCATCGTATGAATTTCGAAATATGTTCAAGTTTTGTGTATTGTAGCTAAATAAATTAACGTAGGTCTTATCATTTGTTTCTAAGCTTAAATTAAATTTCAAACATATTGAGTGGTGTTGATGGTTAAGAAAAGTTAACAAGTTTAATGAAAATTTTGGCAAACATTGTTTTAGGGGTATGGGTGTGTCAATAATGAAGCACAGTTTTTTTAATAAAATATCGTAAGGAATATACAATTGCAAACATTGTTCCAGACTTGAAATATGTAAATACCACATTGTATTTGTAAAAACTGATGATAGGAAACTGTGGTTGTTATTATTCAAAGATATAAATATTAAACAGAATATTGTTTGCGTTCCTATTTGTTGAACTTGATGGGTTGTTGTTTTGATATGCACACAGTCTTTCTCAAAATATTCTATTCCTGGTAAATTTACATGATATTCCAAATGACATTGAAACAACTTCTTAAAAATATCAATTTTCGATTCGAGCGCTAAACCTTGTTGCTTTCGAAATTCTTTTTCTATAGCGTTATGCAGGCGTTTAGGTTGTTCCATTAACTCGTCAACCATTCGAGCCTTAGCCGTGAGCTCATTAACGCGTTTCAAATTGAGCGCATACAACTTAGTCAAATTTTCATAATTTGTTTCATTTCCACTTTTGTTATCTACGGCTTCAGAAAGCGTTGTAAAATTAATTCTGTAGAATATGTTATTAATACTTAAACAAATCAATTGTTGCAATCCTTCTACAAACGTACAAGCAATCATTCCACCTATATACTTTCGAGTTTCTTTAACTCTGCATTCTTCTTCAACACACATGCTGTTACTAATGATGATTTTCAGCTGTATTACTTCTTCCGGCATCGTAAAATAAAATATATTTTCTGTAGGCCAGTAATCGTAGTCTAAAAAATGTGAAATTTCATGCTGTTTATGGAAAAGCGCACCGAGCATTTGTTTGCTTTTATACCATATGTCCATATGCCCAGATTGCAACAATACTATTAGTAAATTTTTCTCACAATCAATTCTTATACATTCGATTGGGCAAGCATACGTGTTTAGCAACCGAATACTAAAACTTTCTACTTGTGGATTTGATGGTATGGATTCGACTTCTGTAACAATTGCTAGAAATTTAAAAATTTGTTTGATTTTGCTTAAATTTTTTTTTACTGTTATTTACAATTACTGTGAAAATATAAAGTATAGTTACTTTTGATACGTTAAATATAAGGTACGATTTATGTCGATATTAAAAAAATATATTTAGCATTATATCGGAAATGCTCTTTAAAACTTTAGTATTGAAAACAATTAGATAGCCGTTTTGAACTTTTTTCAATTGATACAAATCCCATATTATATAAATAATTAGGAGCAGAAATATTATAGTTAATATATAGTATTAAATCTCAACCAGTCCCAAAGATTACTGTGTAGATATGTATGTTAATAATTAGAATACATATGTATGTATATGTGTAGATGTTAGTATTTTTAAGAATTTTTTAATATTTATTTATTTAATCTAAAATATTCGGAAGGATGAAAGTATTAAAACAAACAATTGATAGTTAATTAAAATATTGTTATTGACCAGTTATAATTGGGAAACTATTGAACTATTAAAATAAACTTACCACCAACTAAAATCAAAATATTTCCCGAAATGGTAAAAATATGTACCTCTTGGTTCATATTTAGATCTACGATCTCTTCTGACGAACGAAAAATATTTCCCATAGATACCAGCTGCTTTAAAAACATGATATTTCTTTCATTGGTTATCAACGATGTTAAAGTGTAAGTTTCATCACGCCAGTCGCAATTGAACAAATTTTCCAAATCAAAACTGATATCGTAACTATGCCTTAAGACGTCATTGCGAAGGCTTTTCCCCAATTGCGGAATATCTTTATAAACTTCTAAACTAAGTACTTTGTTGCGAGCATGATCGCCATGATCATCGGGACACACTAAACGAATGACACTAAATTGTGTGAGGGGACATGAAGTCAGACATCGAATTCCTGTCAACCATTCGATCTTGTGCATGGATTTAACAGAACTAAAATAATAAACACGTCCACTTCGCATATAAAGTAAAGTATTCATTTCCAATATTAGCATATTAGAAATTTCTTCTAATTGTTGGTCTTGAATCGGCATTGATATTCGAACTTTTGTAAGAGTCGTTGTTCCTGTTTTGCTGGAGGTTTTAAAAACAAAGTTAAGTAAATAATTTTCGTTCCATGTAACGTACACAGACTTTCCTTTGCCAGCACTGTGATGCCTAAGACCCTGAGCATAAAACAAAGTATCGTCTTCTATGCACCACAAGGAAAAACTATCCTCATTACCTTCCATATCATCCATTTCCATGTCACTGTCTTCAGCATTGTTGCACAAAACATTGAATTTGGCAGCTTTGGAAGTTGAGGGCTCAGATGTTTCCCACATCACAAAGTGGTCGAAATTTTACTCTTTGCTTTAAACTTTAAAAATAGCATTTAAAATTAAACAAATCCTTTGTTTACCACAAATTAAAACTAATCCTCAAAAAAGAGATTTGTGGCGCGATTTCGCACTCAGGCAATCACTCAAAGGTGAAATCGTATCAATGTTGCCAATATTTTTTTTTAATTCCTAGCCATACTAAAAATATCCGTTTTCTCCCCATAGAATGAATTTTTAATAAGAAAATCCCTTGTGTTATTAAAATTGAAAATTAACAAAATAATAATATGAAAATAAATTCAAATAAACATTTTATATATAAAATAAAGAAAATTGATTTGATTTGGCTCCACAGCCGCAGAAGAAAAAGAATATTTATTAACAAAAATGTATCAAATACTAAATTGGCCCAATCAGTAGCAGTATTAGAAGAAAAATAAATAAAACACAGACAAATATATAAAAAAATTGTTAATATCAACATATAACGGAAGAGTTTAATTAAAGAGTTACATTAAATTAAAATTGCAAAATAACAAGCAAATTAAATTAAACTCTTTCAAATAATAATAGCGCATTCAGGCTGCCACGAAATTAAGTAATTTCGAGCTGAAATTACGAACGAAATCTAAAGTGTTCATACTGGGCTTTTTTAAATTTGAGTTCATTTCGTAAACAGCTGATCACGTTTAGTTTCATTTGTATAATTAAATTATTTTGCAAAAAGCTTTCGCACAACACTTTCGTATTGATTTAAAATATACATGAATATTAAAAACAACACTACAACAAAATTAATGTAGAATTATGTATATATTTCCATTATTTCATTTGGCTTTTGAATTTTTTTTAAACAAAACGGACTTTCAAGGTTGTAAGTCTGGTCAGGGTTGCAAAAGAAGTAGCTTTTTCTACAAAACCAGCGTTGTCTATCGTAATTTCAAGTTAATTTCGACGAAATTAAGTAGAATGAGTTAATTTGGGCAATGGTAAAATGTATGCGAAATTACGTAATTTCAAGTTGATTTCGGCCGAAATCACGAAATGACTTAATTTCGTGCCAGCCTGAACGGGCTATAATAAGCGATTAAAAATTATATGAAAATAATACCAGACTAATGGCTTTTTCAACAAAAATTGAGAAGATTTGCTTATTATAACCGGCATAATAATAACGATAACATTTTTTAAATTTTTATATGAAGTTTGACAGTTGAATTAACTTTTAAGAGGAATTAAAGTAAGTTAAACTGCCAACCTCTAATAAAAAAATAAAAAGAAGTATGCTTAAAAAGAAAAATGAGTGAAAACTAAGAAAAGAACTAAAGTGAAAAACTTTTCACATGAAAATTTAGTAAAAGCCGGTTAAAAATAATAAATGTTCGAGTAAACGAACACAACTATTGTCATCGCCCATATACACCATATCATTTTTTTACACTTTGGTGCACTTTGGCAACTTGCTTTTTAACTTATGACAGATAGTAAATAAAAGATTTTTTTTGTAATATAAGTGAATTGCTGTTTTAATATATAAAAATACAATTAATTATATTTTTAATTAAAATAACATTATGTCGCGATTTAGTGGAGCATTGCAGTTAACAGATCTTGATGATTTTATAACACCTTCACAAGTAAGTCAATGAAATTGAGTTTAAAATTGATAAGATTCAAGTTTTTACATAAAAAAGCAGCCTAACTCCTGCTGTAACTTTCAAGTTTAAAAGGTTACCGGATTCGTTGTTTAGTTAATTAATATTTCTTTTTAAAGGAATGTATAAAACCAGTCACTATTGAAAAGTCAAAAACCAAAACGGGGGCTAAAATATCAATCCAAGAAGACGGCTACTATGAGGAGACAATAGTAAGTAGAAAAGTAAAAATATTTACTCTTATATGTATTTACTTTTATATGCCATCATCCTCTTCTTGTTAGGAAGGTAAAACAAAATTACAAAAAGTTGAAATTACATTGCAAGATTGTTTGGCTTGTTCCGGTTGTATAACGTCTGCCGAAGGTGTGTTAATAACCCAACAGAGTCAAGAAGAAGTTTTAAGAGTTTTGGAGGAAAATAAAAAACTTAAAGCACAAGAATCGACAGCAAATCAAGCGCAAAAAGTTGTTTTTACGATTTCCCAACAATCTATAGTAAGTCTGGCGCAACGATATAGTTTGTCTGCTGAAAAAGCTGCAGAACATTTAAGTGGTTATCTGAGACAGTTGGGAGTTGATTATGTTTTATCTACCAAAGTAGCAGATGATTTAACTTTATTAGAGTGTCGAAATGAGTTTATCGAACGTTTTCGTGATAACGATCCTAGCAGGCCGTTTCCTATGCTCTCTTCATCGTGTCCTGGATGGGTTTGTTATGCAGAAAAAACACATGGAAACTTTATATTACCCTATATTGCCACAACTCGATCACCACAACAAATTATGGGTGTTTTGGTAAAACAGATGTTGGCCCAAAATTTAAATATTTTGGCAGAAAAAATCTATCATGTTACAATTATGCCTTGTTATGATAAAAAACTAGAAGCATCAAGGGAAGATTTTTATAATGAAGCATTAAATTCCCGAGATGTAGATTGTGTTATAACTTCAAGTGGGTTTGCTTAATTACATTGAGTGAATTTTTATTAATAATCATTAACTTTTCTTTTAGTTGAAATCGAACAAATGCTAAATGAAGATTCATTAAATTCCTATCCTTGTTCTAGTTTTGACTGGCCTTGGGGTGAAATGAACGATATGAAAAACTTTAATGTATGGGCACATGAATATAGTACATCTGGTGGTTATTCCGAACATATTTTCAAATATGCGGCAAAAGAATTGTTTGAACAGGATATAGCAACGGTTGAATATAAAAATTTGCGGTAAATATGAAAAATGTTTATATAGCAACGCTATATGTATAACAAAATTTATTAGAAATCCAGATTTTCGTGAAGTTTCCTTAGAAATTGATGGGAAATGCGTTTTAAAGTTTGCTATTGCTAATGGTTTTCGTAACATACAAAATTTGGTCCAAAAACTTAAACGAGGCAAGGTTCAATATCACTTTGTAGAAGTTATGGCTTGTCCTTCTGGTTTGTATAATTTTTGGCAATAACCGTAACATTAAAAAGAATTCATGTATTATTTTACAGGATGCATAAATGGTGGAGCACAAATTCGTCCATCTAACGGACAACATATTAGAGATTTAACGGTTCAGTTGGAGCAATTATATCGACAGTTACCACAATCGGATCCGAATAATTCGTGTACAAAAACGATATATAATAAGTTTTTTGATGGCTACCACACCGACAAAGCCAAAATTTTATTGCACACAAATTATCACGCTGTCGAAAAAATGAATACAGCTTTAAATATTAAATGGTAGAATTATATTTAAAATAGTTGTTTGTATATATGATACTTATTTAGGAAAATAAAAAGATGCGGTAAATAAATAAGATGACCTTATTCAGCATTGCGTTTTACTCTATTTTTATAGTAAAGAAATTGAAAAAATATTTTTAAATTCAATTTTAAACGGTTTGTTTTGTGAAAGTAGGCCTTTAAACTAAAAAGTAAATAATATAAAAGCCAATAGCATTTGTTGCCTGTGCTTTAGTTAGTAAGATTTAATTTAATTTTAAATAAATATAATTTAAAAAAAACTAATTTTTTATTAAAAAAAAAAAAAAAAAACAAATTTTTGGGGATTTTGCTGAAAACTTTGGGTATTTTCTTACAGTCATTCTTCACTTAATAAGTCAAAAATGTCATTTATTGTTTTATTTCACCACAGCTGTAAAGGTTTTCAAATTTTGTTTGCTTTTCTGCGGCTACTAGTGTGTTATTAAATATTTAGTTAATTTACGATATTTTATTACTAAAAAGATTAAATTTGTTATTAGGGCTGGTAATTTTTTTGTTTTGAGTAAAATTTTAAAATTGTACTACACACGGACATGTATTCACCGGCTCCAAAATCTCCAGAACAATCAGATAAAAACAGAAAATATGATCGTCAAATTCGGTATTATGGAGTTACGAGCTACATAGTTGAAACCAATTATTTATTCATTTTCTTATAGTTTATGGGGTGAACATGGTCAGAGCCTTTTAGAGAGTGCCAAAATATGTCTAGTGAATGCTACTGGTTTAGGTTGCGAGATACTTAAAGGTTTAGTACTTCCCGGCATAGGAAGTTTTACAATCGTCGATGGAAATGTGGTAACAGAAGAAGACTTGGGAATAAAGTAATTTATTTTTCCGTTTACTTTGACAACACTTTATTGTATGTTTTTGATTTTAGTTTCTTTTTGGAGGCGAGCAATGTGGGACAATCTCGTGCCGCATCTTGCATGCAATTGCTACAGGAATTAAACAATGATGTTAATGGTGATTGTGTGGAGGAGAGTGTAGACTATATACTGAATAATCGCCCGGCTTTTTTTGATAGTTTTGATATTGTAGTTGCTTCAAATTTAAATGAAAATTCCCTTTTACAACTTTCCAGCTGTTTATGGGAAGCTAATATACCTCTAATATACTGTCGCTCACTTGGATTTTTTGGATCGATTCGTCTTCAAATTAATGAACACTGTGTAATTGAGTCTCATCCAGATAACCCCCAATACGACTTACGATTGCAGCATCCTTTTCCAACATTACGTAAACATTTCGAGGTATAAAATTGTTAACAATAAAAAAACCTATTTTCGAATATTACTATTATGTTTAAATTCATTACCGAAATAGACAACAATTATTACAAATAAAGTTCCATGGCTACTAGTTCTGAATAAATACTACCAACAATGGAAAATAGAAAAAGGCTTATCAATACCATCAAATTACAAAGAAAAATCTCAGTTACGCGACATGATTAGAAATGGTAATTCCTTGTTTATAATTGATAACGAACAAATTAACTTTAATTAAATTTAATTCCTTTTAGATATAAAAAACGACGAGGAAAATTTTGAAGAAGCGATAAAGGCGGTAAATACAGCCTTCTCTGGAGGTTGTATTCCTTTAAATCTCAAAACTATATTTGAAGATGATGCCTGCCATAATCTTAACAAACAGGTAAATATATAGAATGTTACGCTTACACTGTAAATGTAATAATATAAACATGTTTTTAAAGAGTAAACATTTTTGGATAATGGCTAAGTCCCTAAAACAATTTATTGAAAACGATAACAATGGAGTTCTACCGCTACAAGGAGTTTTGCCCGATATGACTGCCGATACAGAATCCTACATAAATCTTCAGAACTTATTTCGACAACAGGCAATGCAAGATGCAGACAACGTTTATCGCAGATGTCAGGCCATTGTAAAGGAATTAGGTTTGCCTTTGGATAGTATTTCAGAGAAAACTGTTCGTTTATTTTGTAAAGAGGCTGCTGGTATCACTTTAATTAGAGGTTCCAAAATTTCGGATGAGTATGAGAAAAATAACCGTTTTCTTAACGTAGTTGATGATATAGATGTTCAGGGTACTCTCACTGAACATTATATCGCTCTTAGAGCATATGAAAGGTTTTTAACCGAATGTGGAAACATTCCCGGAGACTGTTATGTTGAAAATGATACGGCTCGGTTTAAGAGTGTTGCATGTAAAATGCTAGCGGAATGGGGAGTTACGCAAGCAACTTTGTCGGACGATATGGTGCACGAGGTTTGTCGTTATGGTGGAGGTGAAGTCCATACCATTTCTGCATTTATTGGTAAGAATTATATAAGAATTTTAAATCCACACCAACCCAACTTAAAAAGCTCAAAAGCGGCTGCGATAATTTTTATAATTTATTATAAAATTTCTTAAATTTATCTGTGTGAAATGAGCTTTAATTTTATTTAAATATTGAAATCCGTTTCCGAATATAATCAATTTTTTGATTTAGGATATCAAAAATAGTTTCGAAATATTTCAGTATGTTCTGTGGCTTCACATCCACATGAATAACATTAACAATTACATACGTAAATGTGATATTATTTTACTTTACAGTAGATATGTAATTATATAAACATATCTGATTGAACAAAACTAGATATAAATTGAATTTCCATACATAATACATTTTAAAACTAAGTATTGTAGAAATATGCCGATTGGCATAAAAATCGAATAAAATGGATTTAAGCTTTCTTGTCCATAGACTCACAGGTACATAAATATGTATGTACATATGTTTTTTGATAAATTATGTAAAATACATAACTTAAAAATTTAAATTATAGTTTTTAGTTTCGTTATATTCATTTGATTATCATTAATATTGTATTTCATGTTTCTTATTCTAGCTGGCTGTGCTGCGCAAGAAGTTGTAAAAATTTTAACAAATCAATTTAAACCCGTTGATAATACATTTATTTACAACGGAATAACATCCGAAACCAAAACTTTAAAGTTATAAAAAAAAACTTTACTGAAATTATATTATGAAGAAATAAAAAGTTTGTAAAAAGGAATTTTGTCTATTACATTTTAAGATCTCAAAATATATTTAAAATAAATTACGCTACAAAGACGTTTTTGCATGTGGTCAATAATAATCAAAGAGTATACTTTCTGATACTAATCGTTATGCAGTATATAGTTAATAAAGGAAATCAAATCACGCAAAACTCTCTAACATCTTACTCAACATAAAAAGCAATGCTCCGGTATTTTTATGTTTATCATCTGAGTCTGCACCTGACATATTTAAGTAATGTAAATGTAATATTTCACAAAAAAAAAAAAAGAAAAAAAATTCGCTGCTTTATTATATACCAAACTCCATATACATATATAATTATTTTTATTTATACCTATATTGAGTTTGAGAGTAAAAAAAGAACTGAAATAATGATCGGCTGTTCTCCTGCGATCATACATTTAAAATGTTCCTCTACTGTATAACATATATTTGTCTAGACAAAAGTCAATTATCATATCAAACAGAGCCGATATTTTTACATACATTTTGGCTTTTGTCTAACATCCTCTCTTCACGAGCTATCGATTGTTCTGGACAAAAGTCAAACTATGTATATAAAAAAATATTTTTAACATTTTACGAAGTTTGAGTTTTGTTATGGCAAATCGATGGCTCGTTAGAACAGGATGTAAATAAATTTTTGTTAGGTGTAGACACTATGTACATAAATAAACTAAAGAAAAACAAATCAGCTGAGCTACTGAGGTCACCTATTTCGATTTCGTCTATAACGTAGTTTACTTTTTTGGATGGAGCTTTTGGGAAATTGCGCTCGGAACAAAGATGAATGAAAATCAGTTGAGACAACGTCAATCCTCATCTCAAAATGAGAAGAAAATAAATGGGACTAAGGATAAAGACAGGAAAAAGAATAAAATGTAAGTTGTTAAAAAAATTTACTACATACATACATTTTGAACCGTTCTGCTAGAAAGTTATGCGGCAGAACAATTTGTTTACATTCACAGGGTAAAATATTTAAGTTTGCATTTTTGCGCTGTGTTATATTTTAAGTTATTCTTCCTTAAATAGGAGATTTCAACTGATATTACAGTAGTTATTATATAGAGTCGTAGAAATGGTCAGGTCTAGATCTAAATTTGTTCTTAATATTCTGTGGTTTTCGTTTCTTGACGTTTTTATCTATACTATACACTAAATTCTATACTTTTGTGTGTCTGGTTTGATTGCTAAATGGTCCTTGATATGTTTATCTATCATTTGGACAGCTAGAGATATCGTAAGAATATTTAATAATAAAGAATAATTGGAGTAGCAACAGATTTCTGGTAAAAATTGGTACTATTTATTGAACCGTAATACTCAGTAAATGTGTACTACCAGTTATTTGAAATGCATTATTATCTAGTCGTTTTAGATACAATTTATTGCCCAACACCACTTAAGTTATGTGGTGCCTTGTATAATATTTACAACTACAATGTATAGAAATTAACATTTGTTTCATTTTTGTGTTATATGGAAGTAAATAAGTAATGAGATATTTATAAAATTTAGAGCTGCTGCCCACGATGAATTGCAACATGCTACCAGCTCGTTTACTCATCGGCTTTGGACACGTGCTGTTGTTGTTATATCGGTTATGACAATAGTGTATTTCTATACCAGTCAACAAACTCGTGAAACTAAATTTGCTCTAGTACGTGAAAATCTACCATTACGTATGCAAAAATTTAAATGCTCCGAACAATACGAAAAGGAAATGAAAACTTTTCCTCAATGTTTGCCAAAAAAATGTGGACGATTTGTGGCTGACAAATTAATAGAAGATAAAGAGGTTGAAACACTTTTAGATATGGCACAAAATATAATTGGAATAGCGGGATCCTCGGGAGGGGCATCTATATTGGATATACATACAGGAGCCCTATCATATGGTAAACAATATCTAAACTTTTACAAAATGCCAGAAGCAAAAAAATTGCTTAGAACTGAACATTTAACAGTTTATAATGTAAGCACGAAGAATAACTATAAAATTTCACTTTTATTAATTTCTAATTCAGTTAGTTAAAGGTAAAATAAAATTGGCAATTGCCGAACAATTTGGCATTGATCCCTCAAGTTTGTATTTAACTTCACCTACATTTTTCTCTCGCCTTACAAATGTTACCGCCAGCAGCATTCATGATGAATATTGGCATGAACACGTAGATAAGGTAAGATTAACTAGCCTCATACCGTGTTACACTTGCTTAACTATTATTTAATTGAACTACAGGAAACATATCCCTCTTTCCATTATACGTCATTGCTGTATTTAACCACTTTGAATAAAGATTTTAAAGGTGGGCGGTTTATTTTTGTTGACGGTTTTGAGAAAAATCGCACAACTTCATCTATAGAACCTAAAAAGGGTAGAGTGAGTGCATTTACATCTGGTTCTGAAAACCGCCATCACGTTGAACAAGTAATAGAGGGATCAAGGTAAAAATTTAAATTATTCTTTGAAAAATTGTTGTAATAAGATTTTTTTCTTAATTTTAGATTTGCTATAACGATATCATTCACGTGCGACAGAAATCAACAAATAAGCGATCCTCAAATAGCTATGCTCAAGGAATAAACTAGTTTAAGATAAATGATACATTCCAGAAAATATTTATAATAAAAATTATATGCGAAAATGCAATGTTAATATAGAATTTATTTCCTTTTTAGTGTAATTCTAGGCTTTTAAACTTATCATAGTTATAAAATCCAGCCCGTACTTGACGTCCACCGAAGAAGCGACCATTTAAATCCACAACAGCTTTAACATAGTACATAAGCAAATTTTGTTTCGTAACAGTAATATGTTAAATTCAAAAAGCACTTACCTTTAATAGCACTTTCAATGCGTTTAAACTCAACAAAAATTTTTACTGCATCTTCTGGTGCTGTACCAAATGATTCATGTATTAAAACATTAGCTACATCTCCATATTTGGTATTACATTCATCTTTTACTTCGGGTTCCAGCTCTTCATCAACATCACCTGGTCCAACCATATTCTGTTAATAAAAGAAGCAATTTAGCAATTGTTCATGCAATGTCTTTAAGCGTACCCTTAGTAAAACCACTTTACTAGGAGCTTTCATTATTTCCGTAATGCTAGGCTCTGAATCTATAATATCTGGTATAGATGCAACAGCTGGGGGAGTGGGAGGACCCATGTTAGCAATTGGATTAGAGGCAACAGCTGTAGTAGCCGGTGCCGCTGCCGGCGGTGGCAAGAATACATCACGTTCATGTATAATGCGACCGCCGCGCTTTGATGTCTTTTCCACTTGCAAAGCCATGGACATACCCTGCTCCTGCTTTCCCAAACCCTGGCCATCCTTATAACCAAATTTGGCCATAATTTTTGCCGCAACGGAACTAGCAGAATAGGGTATAGTAACATTTGATGAAGGATCCCCTTCATTGGCAATTGATATTTCTTGCAATGAAGGTGGTGGAGCAATAGCTACACCGCCACCCTTATTAGAAACGGATCCCGGAGCTGGAGGACTATAACGATCCTCCTCTGTTATCCGTTGACCAAAGCCACTAAATTTTACTGGAGGAGAATCATTATTGCGAGAATTTCGATTGCGGCCACGTTTACGATCTCCACGGTCACGGTCGCGATCACGATCCCGATCTCTTTCACGTCCCCGATCACGATCTCGTTCATCTCTTACTTTTTCCTTGTTGCTATTCTGTTTATCTTTCAGTTTTTCATACTCATTAGGCCACATAGGATCATATTCATCAACAAAATCCCAATCATCTGTTTTCACATTTTCCAATGATGGCACCAATGGCTGTGCCGAAATGATTCGCTTGTTATCGCTTTTTGTCACAACTGTTTCTTCAGAGCTTTGCAACTTTTTAGATTTTAAGTTCACTACAGGAGTCATTAACTGGAAAGAAAAACTCATAGAATTTTAATTGTTATTGTTAAAAACTAAAAGTTGATAAATAAATACCGGTTTTTTGTTGGGAATCTGTGCTTTTTTGATAGCCAATTGTGTTTGCAGCATTTTAATACCCGACGACCATCCATCTATTTGGGAAGTTTTCGGTTTCGTGTCTATATCGTCATATAAATCCATTTCTATTTAATATTTTTCCTGAAAAATTGTTTTGTGCAAGAATTTTATAAATTCTATTGTTTACCACTCAGATGACGGTTCAAATAATCTGTCAAAGAAAAACATTTATTTTGCAGAGTTGCACCTTAGAGTAGTAAAACTAAAGTACTAAAACGAATTTGTCGGGTAATTGGTTATTGAAGAAAATAATGTAATTTACACAATGTAAAATACATAATATTTTAAAAATAATGATTTGTTTAATATGATGGTTATAGACCTTATACGGCATTTTATATAAATGATATTAATTTAACTAAAACATGTGAAACTTGTTTGATATTTATTGCAATATATGCCATAAAAAGCAACTTCAGAATTAAAATTGTAAATAAAATTTATATCTACCTACCAATCTCAAGATTAAATATTTGTATTCCCCTTCAGGACAAGTATCTTTTTGGAACAAATCTACTTCAGCAAAGCTTCTCCAATCAAAGAAAAAAAAAATATCCAGGGTGATAGAAAGTTGGAAAATAAGAAAAAAATATGAAGTGAAAAAATTGGCGGTCGCAAATATTGTGCAATACATTTTTGAAAATATCAGATCAATATGGGTATAATTTAAAAGTTTTTGAAAATATCTTTCACGTGGCGCTACATTAAAAAAAAAAATTAACCTATCAAGAGCCGAATAATTTATTTTTTTGATACGAGATAAAGAAAGATTAAATTAATTAATAAATAAAAATATAAAAACATATAAAGCCCTCATTTCGAACACCAACATCGCATTCGCGATTTTCTTCTCTTTGGTATGATCAACACCGGCCTCGCTTAGCAGAGATTTTTTGCATAGCCGGCCTTTGGACGGGCGCAAGGATTTTGTTCTATATGGTACGACCAACGCCAGCTTCGCTTACTAAAGATTTCCCTTTTCTCCTCTATGGTATCACCAACCCCGTCTTCGGCTTACTAAAGATGTCCTGCATAGACTAACACTGGCTTCGCTGGCTTTACTATATAAAAATTTACATAAAAAAATGTCATCTTAGTAGCTAAATTTAAGGATGTGGATCGTTTCTGGATTATTCGCATAGCATCGGCCTTCAAATCACACTTCTCGGAAAGGCCTAATTGACATTGCTAAGCTTAAAAATATGGCCGCTATAAACTGTCAGAGATCGGAAGTCCCTACTGCTAGACTATTTATTGTATGTTAAATTTGAATTAAGATTCATTAACTGAAACACTTATTAAAAATCAAAACTTCTATTTAATTAAAAATAGAACAAATAAAACGTAATAATAATCTTCCAACAGTGAAGGTAAGAATAAAGCGGGAGAACGTCGTTATATGTCGCCGGAATATAATTTATTTTTCTCTTAAGCGGAGTGCGTTTGTGCCTTTGGAAACAAATTGCCTTTGTGTTAAGATTATTTTCTTTTAAGCTAAGCTTAAAAATTAATTTCAATTAATATAGTATGTATATTTTTAAAATTTATAGTGTCAATTAAGCGAATGTTTTAAATTAAAAGGCGTATACAACAAATCCACGCAAGTCGCAAATATAAAACTTCAATAAACAATTAAAAGAAAATCTCAATTTTAAAACTCTAAGAAACTATAAAATTTTAAATTTTTGTTTAAATTGAATGTATAAATATTACGAGTAGACATCAGATAAAAAATGTATTTGTTCTTAACAGCTCTTAAATAAGAAAATATTTATTTTGGAGTTTTCGTTTAATTTTAATAAAGAAAACAAAAAAGTTTTTTTTAAACAAGAATTTTAACATTTTGAAATGTTATTGAATTTTTTGTTTAAATTTAGTTTGAGTTTTATTAGTTTTATTCAAATTTTAAAGAACTTGAAGACGGTGTTGCCGAATTCGAGGTTGCAAATGTTTCAATCGATGGCTTATATGGCCTTGCTAAGCAATTGTTAATAAAGTTACACACACAATGGATATACTGCGTAGGATATTTTGTATAAATCTTTACATGTTCGGCATCGTCAAAACATACTGAACTTATATCGACACCTTGTTGCTGTCGTATGGTGATAAATTTCTCTACATCCTAAAAATAATAATAACATTTAGAAACACTTTTTGTTGTAATATTAATTAATATATGTATATATTTTCCCCACCGTATATGGTATAACAACATCTCCCTTAGAGTACATAAATAATTGGGGATATTCATTTGGCTCATTTTTTAAGTCATTAAAAGGATTCGTTTGAATTGGCTCGGTTTTTATAAAAAGACTTTTAAATGCTGCAAATGTTTCCTGGAAGTGTAAGAACATATTAATAATACATACTTTGTTTTAATAGTACAAAGCATAAATTAACCATAGATAAAGAACGAAACATAACACATAAGCAAACCACAATATATGTATAAGTATATGTACATACATAAGTATATATTGTAAATAAACTTATATAAAATTTAATTTAATAACAATTTTTTGAGACGTATCTCAATTTTGAATGATAAAATAAGAGTTTTTTTTTACATATTTTTGAATGTTCGAAATTAATTTCTAATATTCGAACATACTGTTTAAATTAAAAAGAACATACTCTAAATTCATACTCTAAATTCAAGGGCTAAATTATCTGCGATTTGATCCCAACCTTACCTACGAACTGACAAGATTAGGCCAAAGAAGAAATAATTAAAAAATTGTATAATCAGTAAAGCCACCGATTAATCACTTCTATAGGCTAACTAGGTGGTAGCAAGAACTAATAGATGTTAGGGAAGACTGCAACGTCTCACGGGTTCATTTTAGATACGGCAAAAACTATACTATTTCTGGGTTTTGTCAGAAAAGTTCTGAGACATTAAAGCCCTAATCACTGCGCCATTAGGTCAGAAACCATGAGATGGGTTAATGGACATCAGACTTTTATAGGATTATATGCCATTACACGATATTACAAAGTCCCAGACTTAGATGGTCAGGCGAACGATTTCACTATGAGCTAAGCGATGAGCAGGGTGTAATCTAGAGGATGTAGTCGCCTTCATCAGATAAATCGGGGGAATCAGGCGGCTAAGTGATAGATAGCAGGACGCAAATGGAGCGTTTTCTTTTGGTTTAGTTATCTGAAGGGAATCACAATAGACCTTCTGGGTATTCCAATCGATGTCCACCAAAGACTCTGAAATTTTTCACTATAAAACGGCAGCAAGATCAAGAAGAAGCTTGGATATAATCTGGGTGCCTAAAAATAGTTAACTGCGTTATTGACAGGTTACGGACTCTCAAGTATTATCTGGCCAAGCTAAAAATCGAGGTAAGACGATACTTACAGACTGTGCCTGGAAAAGGGCTAATATAAAAAGGCTTCGGAACATGGGCAGACACATATTAAAAAATGGAGGTGCTGTGGTGACCTTAGCTTTAGGTAAATGTTAGCAATTATCATAGACTCTGTGATGAGGAAGAATGTCGACATGTATCAGTCGCCAATCTGAAATCACTACAGTCGAGAGTAAAAAGCTAGTGACAGAATGGGTTTCAATGAAAGTAAGGTATTCGTAAATTTCCAATCGGATACCAGAAATCATTGAGGAACGAAAGGGGTCGAAAAGAGATTCATAAAGTTAGTGGTCTGCTTTGGTATCCCTCTAAACTATAATAATAAAGAATTATTTATCGAAAAGTAGACAGAAATCAAAGTTTAATCTCTTCTTTTTATATTTACACCCAAATGAGCCTTATCCTTTTAAGCTGTCAACTTAGCATTTTTTTATTTCTTGCGATTTATTTTCAGGTAAGTCGTCATTGATTTGCTTAGGCATTTTTTTCTTGCATCTTTAAAGTGTGTATTTATAGCTTACCTCAACAAACCACATAATGCCCAACGTTAACGTTATTATAACTGCCGTTATACAATGAAATTTTTTTCTCTCCTTGCCATAAATAGCGGTCACTGCACGGTATAGTCCTAACAGACGACGTTCACCTGGTGCCGAATCCAATATCATGCCGCGTACTTGTAATGGCGTCTTATGTTTGCGTATGGCCAATGATATGTGTTGATATAAATAAGCACCACCATTTGAGAATATATGAAAGATAACAGGATGCGAATCGAAATTCATGTCATAGATAAGTTTAAGGATTTTTTCACCTATTGGCATCATTTCTCTACGTTTCCAAAACAGTGTATCAACAGGGGCAGTGTAACGAACTGTGATTAAACTAAAAGAAGAAAAAAAAACATTTTTTTTTAAATTACTATATTATTTCTGTAGCTATAAGGAAAAACTGCTTATGTTTTATTCTGTATTTTTGAAGTAAACCACTTTGCTTTGAAGTAGATCCTTTGCAGTTAAGGATATTTCTTTCCGTCGGTCTTTGTAAATTAAGAAATGTGTCGTTCCACATTTTTATAAAGAACACAGTCAAACAAATGTGTTATTAGCGCCTACAAAACATAAAAGCTTAACTCGACTTAAGCACTTTTTCCTTTTTGCAACAGATTTTATGCAATAAAATTTACCCTCTATCTTCGTATATTTTTGAATATTTCATCAAATAACGATCCTGACAACCAGCCCAACCCAAAAGCATTACAATAGGTACGTGTGTATCATTGTAAACAAATACAAAATCATCTGCCTCCTGCTGATCCAAAGACGCGGAGTTACTTTCCTCATTACGGTATCGTGGTGTTGGAAATTTAATTATATACTCTAAACTGTCTTTTGGGTTCATAAAATTTTCCAATTCTTGCTGTTGACTAGCTGGAACACTGGCAATTAGTCCAGTACCACCAATCAATTGCTTTCCGGTATTTTGCTGCGTTACCCCAGCTAGAGGTTTTCGTCCAGTAACTGCAGCCGATTCTAAACGTCTCGTAGCCGTTTTGGTAGTTGTGTTGCCATATTGGTCATCATTTTTATTTCCAGTTGTCGCCAAGCCATAAGGATTATTATTGCTTAGATTTGTTGATGACATTTTGTACTACAAAAGTAGAGAATAGAAAAAAAACATAATAAGTGTACTTACATAAATTACTAATAACCTTCAATCGATATTTAATGTAGCAATTTGCTTCAGTTAATTTTGAAATAATAATATTTACAAATTTTATAAATAAACTATTACTACGGATATTTTTTATTCAGTTTTCATATTTTAAGCAACCTTATAATAAATAAACGAGAATATTTCTTAAATTGTATTCCTTTTCATTGCAAATGTAGGCAGGAGTAAATTGCGAAATATGTAATTGAATATGACATTTACGAATATGTCATGATCAAGAATTTTTTTAAAATTGCTCTCTAAACCGCCGTCTTCATTTGCTATGCCTTAATAAAAGTCAAACTTCATATAAAAAACAGTAATAAAATTAATGTTTTTTTCATATCAAATTTGACTTTTGTTAACGCATGTTAATGTATGATGCAGAAGGGGGGTAAAGGCCATGATTCACTATCGTACTCAGTCGTACGATCTGTCAAAAATAGCCTAGCAAAAAATTAGGCATTACCAAAAGAAGTACTCGCTACATCATGACTTACTTTTGGGATTACCAAATTCTGTTACTCGATTATAAAACACATTACATTAAACTTACAAAAAAGTAATATGGAATTGAACTAATTCTTATATTTAAGGAGAGAATGCCTTTAAAATATTTAAAAAATAAGTCATTATTTCAAATAAATAATTTAAAACCAAGAAAAAATAAAAGGTGCTATCAAGTCTGCGGTACCATTGAATCTGTAAAATTGCTTACTTCCTCTGCTTTTTCTCTATTTTCTTTTGGAAATGAGATATTTTTTCAGAAAAAAGTAAACGATATGTGAACCGTGATTCTAATCCGGGATTTGAAATGGAAAAATCCAAATTTGATGTTTATAAAACCTTTTTTAGAAATTTTTGGACAAGTTTTGTATTAAACTTGTAAATTAGTCCTTCATGCCATACTTTGTCAAACGGCTGACAGTTGTCTATAATAAAAAGCAGAAAACAATATTTTCTTTAATCAAATGCCTTTTTAGGGTTCCGTTGCCGAAGGGTAAAAACGAAACCCTATTGTTTTTGCTACAATGTCTGTCCGTCTGGCCGTTTGTCAGCGCCTTTTATCTCTGGAACCGTAATAGGTAGACACTTGAAATTTTCACAGATGATGTATAGCTGTTGCCGCTATAGCAACAAATACTAAAACTTATAGGGTGTTCAGATAGAGAGGTGTTATTCACGAATATGTGTTTATTTATTAAACTGTAGGAGGCACAGACTAAATATTAGTAATTAAAACTTATTTCGCTATATAACCAAATACAAAAAAATAAATCTAAATCTAAAATAAATAAATCTAAAATAAATAAGGTCTAAGTTTTGAACCATAATAGGTAGACGCTTGAAATTTTCACAAAAGGTGTATAACTGTGGCCACTATAGCAACAAATACTAAAACTTATAGGGTGTTCCGAAAGTGACGTATTATTTGCCTTTATGTCTTTATTTCTTGAGCTATACGAGGCAACCACTTTAAATTTGCAGACAGTAATTAACTCTATGTTCGCTTTTTAAACAAGTATATAAAATTAAACCTTAAAATTAAAGGGTGTTCCGAGAGTGATGTGCTTTGCGTGTATATGTTTTGAGCGATAATAACAAATAATAAAAATTAAAGGGTGTTTCGACAATGACGTGATTCTCATGTATAACGCCTTATTTCTTGAACCGTAATAGGTAGATTCTTACAATTTTGTACAGAAGATATGTTGCCACGGCCGACATTACATTTACTAAAAATTAAAGGGTGTTCCGACAATGACCTGTTTTTCACGTATAGTGACTTATTTTATTAGTCGTAATAGGTAGAATCTTGATATATTCAAAGTAAGAGAATTTCCATGGCCGTTATAACAAATATCAAAATTGAAGGGTGTTCCGACAGAGACATGATTTTTACTTAAATAGCCTTATTTTTAGAACCGTAGTAGGTAGATTCTTGAATTGTTTACAGTAGATATTGTACTTCGGCTCTTACTAAAGGGTGTTCCATCAGTGACATGTTTTTCATGAATATTACCATATTTTTTAACCGAAATAGGTAGGCGCCTGATATTTTCATAGAAACAACTCCTAAAATTTAAAGGGTGTTCCAATAGCGATGTAATTTTCGTGAATACGATTTTGATTTGATTTTAAAAATAAAGGGTTCTCCATAAGACATGAAACTTGAATTTTTAAAGTCGTACTGAACATAGTACGGAACCCTACGTGTGCGAGACTAGCTCGCACTTGACTGATTTATTTAACTTCATTTACTAATTTGTCAAATTGACGATTTGGAATACATCCTTACTGGCTCAAAATTGGGTTAGCTTTAAATACTTTTGACATGTACATACATACATACATACATACATACATACATACATACATACATACATACATACATACATACATACATACATACATACATACATACATACATACATACATACATACATACATACATACATACATACATACATATGTATTTGATAATAAACTTATAGGTCAATATGATTTTACCTTTGCTTTACTTCTAACTTAGGTATCATGGTAATCAGAGAAACCTTCTTAAATCAATAACAAACAAAATAGAAAATATTTACATATATGTATAAATGTTGTATAAATGTTGTTAATCAATGCTCTGGCAATTTAAAATAATTATTTAAATTTATTAAAAAACTCATCCATAACGGTTTGGTTTTGAAGTTTTTTTTTTTTGTATAATGAAGATAGTACATAGCGGTGGCAAAAATTACAACAAAAAAAAAAAACATAAATAAATTACACATAACTTAGTTTTGCATATATGAGAGTGTTTGTATATTGTTATGTGTAGTATATAGACTGTATATATGGATATATGCAGGCATATACTATAATTTCACATTTAAATATGCAGAGTTTTTATGAAATTCTTGATAATGTTTTGCTATAATTTTTTCTAATTATTGATTTATTGTTTGCAATAACATTAACTCTAAAAATCTTTTATGTACCTATATATTTTATAAACTTAGGTCAGTTTCTTTTTATTATTTTTGCACTTACCTCAAAATTGTTCACAGCACCAGTTATCTTTTTAACTCCTTCTTCTATGTAGTTGTGAGTGAATAACTGTGTTAAGGAAAAACTATTGACAAATGAATTCTTGACCTTCTTCTTAGTTACCGTTAAAAACAAAAAAAAAATATATATAACTGGCAAATTGTGTGACCAAAAGTTTTCCTCGTTTACGATGACTGCTTAGGCACAAAATAATTCAAAAGGAACCATGTGTTAAAACGTTGTTTGACTAAATAAGAAGAGTTGTCTAGGCGTTCTCTTTATCTATCTCTCTCTCTTCTATTTCTTTGCGGGCAAGGATATGCGCAATGTAGCTAATGGTATAATTTATCCTGAATTTTTTGTCATTTCTGACATTCTATGAGGCCGGTAATATAACATACTAGAGCATACATATAAGCTTTTAAAAATAACTTTAATAATCATTTTAACTGAAAATTAGTATTTAAGTATTCAATTTGAAATAATAATAAAGTGATGGACACAACAGTAAGCCTAATGTAATAAAAAGCTTAATATTTACTTTAAAATTATATATTAATTTTTAGTTCCACCCTTGTTAAGACTTATTCTGGAGTCTTTTTGTAACTAGAATTTTATTTTTAGTTCACATGTGTTATAAATTAGCTTTTAGCCCTTTTGGCATTCGAATTTCAAAATTTTGTGCCACAATTACTTGAAAATATTTTTGTGTTAACACATTGATATGTGTTGAAATTTTAATTGTCAAAAATATAAAAAAAAACAAAAATTTGTAAAAAATATTCTTCAACTACTATGAGTAGTCAGAGAGAATAAAAGAACTGGAGCCTAACTTTAGCAAATTAGTTATAAAACAAGTATGAGTGCTATATTCGACCATGCCGAATCTTACTTCACCATAGTAATGCTAGATATTATGTTACACTTTTATGTTGATTTGAAAATTTTTTTGCGAATATTTTTTGGAAAATTATTTTGAAAATATTTTAGAAATTTTTTTTAATTTATTGTAAAGTTTTTTTTAAATTTTTTGTAAAAGTTTTTTTTTTAATTAGGAACTTCCTGCAATCTATATTGCATTAAATCCTTTAAAAAAATTTTGTCATATTGACCTTCCTAATGGGCCTATTGACTACTCCTGATTACCAGTGGGCACTCTGTGGGTCTTGGAGGGGGTTATTGATCCCCCGAGATCTGTATGCACTCCTTGCGATCTACCTTCGCGGTCCAATATTTACTTAACAAAAAAAAGCAAAAGAGATGATCAAAATATTATATATACCTTAATAGAAATGGTTAATTATAACCATTTTATAAATTCATAAATGGTTAAAAATTACTTTTTTGACGTTTATCTTACAATTGTTATGTCCCGGGTTTATTTTCGTTCTATTTTTTAAAAGTGTTTGCCGTTTTATACTTAGCATTGAATAGGCAATTGTATTTGATTTTTTTATTCATCGAAAAGGCAATTAGTGCCTTTGCTAAAATACTAATAGCTTTTTGAACACTGATTTTCTTTTTTCCTTTATTTCATATAAAAGGCTAATAACGTCTAAGACTACATGCAATAAAATATAATACATTGAAGGATTTTGTTGAGGAGATAGTTACAAACGAATTATATCGTCACCGGCAACACTTTTTTTTTATTTTTATATTATATTTTTTTTATCGAATATTAGTACTTCAAACCAATATTTTTAGTTCAAATCAATTTATTAAATTAATTCTAGTTAATTATTTAAAGAAAAAGAGATTTTTTAACGCTTTTTCTTAACGTATTTTTGATTTATGATTTTGAGAAAATTGAATATTCAAACCAGTGTTGTACTATGAAATAACAAAGCGCATGTTCTAAATTAATAAGCTCAAAAAAAAAAATATAAAAATGAAAATGTCAAACTCCTTCCTTAAAACTACCACGTTTGACGTCATTATAACTCACACAAAGTCAAAATTCATTTAAAAAAATATTTAAACCAAAAGAAAACACTTAAAATCCGAAATAATGAAATTAACTTTAAGTCGTTATCGCATATTATTATCCTTACAATTTGCTTTGCTTTTAGCTGATTTGTTTTTTAATACTTTTGCTCATCTGTTATTGTCACCCAAACTCCAATTGACCATATTGCTGTTTGTGTAAGTAGAAATATAATTTTTGTTTGTTTTCACAATAAAGTTTTTCATTGATTTTTTTCATTTAACTATACAGGACGCAGGACTTGTTTATAATATGTGAATATTTATTTTTCACTTTTGCCGTACATGCAACCTGTGTTTACGAGGTTTGTACATTTTTCTAAAATTAATATTTATTTTTGTTTACATTATAAGGGATTTTTTTTATTTGGCTTTTATAGGTTGGAGCTACTCATGTTATTTTAAGAAATTGTAAATTTTTCCTATTCACCATCCTTTTGTATTTCCTGCTCTCGGTGTCACAACATTTTTGGTTTGTCTACAATGTTCTTTGGTATCCAATGGCAAACTGGCCCACCACTTTAAAAGCTTTGTCTTTTGTGCAGAGGACAGGTAAGAGCAACAGAATCTTCAGATGCCTGAAATAGTCTATTAAATAAATGTTTTCTAAACCTTCTATTCCAGTATCATTTTTTTATTATTATTCGTATAAACGCACAGCATTAACTTTATCTGATCCTCGTTATTATGAGGATAATATCGATTGGATTGCCGAGCAATTAAGTAATAAATGAATCAAATTACGTATTTTAAAATACTGTTTGTTATAAAAATTTAGATTTAATTGTTGGTTACTAAAATAATAAGACAATTTTCGGAAACCTAAGTCCACAAAATTTAATTTATGCATTAATTTCATAACGAAAATTCTTTGAAAATAGCAAATATACATACCTTTGCCGAATTTTTTTTTGTTATATTTAGAATAAAAAATATTTATGGAAAGAAAAATAATAATAAATTTTATGAACAGTTTTTTTTAGATGTTAAAATAAAAAATAAGATTTAAAATATGAATCATGTCAATCTTTCAATATTCATACTAACTATAAGATTGTTTATTAACAACAAAATACTGTAAAATATAACCAACTTAGCGCAATTCATACTCTGGGGCCTAATCACCGCATTCGATATCGAGTAAACTATGGTATCGAATAACAGATACGAGTCGAGTAAGCTAATTATGCCATTCGATATGTATCGAATCGTTATATATATTAAATTGTAATAGATTAATAATAAGTCAACAAATGAACAATAAAACTCGGCTTAAAAACATTTCCTTTCGAATGAAATTGCTATACTTTTTATTCGATATCGAGTGCCATGATACTAAAATGAAAAATGACTAGAGATTTTACTCGATATCGAATGCGGCGATTATTTAACTTCTTTATTTACCCCGTAAAGCTGCATAAATTTAAAATTTATTTAAATGGAATTAAAATTATTGAATTGAAGTCACATACAATCTATTGTTTAACTCCCGCAAACGTTGAGGAAAAAATTAATCTTTCTTATTTCTTCTTCCTAAAGCAAAATTGTCTTGCGGAAGTGCAAATGCGTTTTATCATTAAGGCTGATTTCATAAACGCAGTTTGCAAAGTAACACTTCAAACAGATGCGCTAGCAAGGCATAGCAATATTGCACGTCAACACTGCTCTGTCAAATTATGCAACATATTTTTTAAACGTTTATGAACGCAAAATTGCTTTGTCGTAATTTTCGTTTGTTGTGTGTAAAAAAAAAACATTGTGAAGTGGATCTTCAAAACATTAGGGCAATTATTACTAAATTATGAAAAATAATTAATACATTTTATTTTAAGCAAATACATTTCAACCGCTCATCTCGCAACGCATCACAAATAAAAACAGTGCACAGATTTGGCAACTGATGCGCATTGAAAAGGGTTGCACTGCAATAATGAACTCACGACATTGTAAAAAATAATGCTAAGGCGTTTAATGTTTAAGGCGTAAAGTTTTAAAACACGCACCCAGCCACGCATTAAAGCATTAAAAAATATATAAAAAACCAAACTGTAGACGAAGTATAAATGAATCGATTGTTTGTGAAAGGTATTTGGTTAATTGGATTTATTCTGCTCCGAAAATCTATGTCATAAATTAATTATTGATTTCTTTGCAAAAGGACTCATGTTTGAATTTTGCTACCTGTGTTAGTTGTTTACATATCTATACATACATGACAAAAAAATCTTTTTAATTTTCCAAAAGTTTGCTTTTTGCAGCAAGACGCCCGCCACAAATAACTGATTCAAATATATTTATATATAAATTTCTCCTTTAAAAAAAAAAACAAATTTGTTTAATACATTTTTTTTACTAAATATTGCAAATATATATATTTATTTATTAAATTTTTAATAGGGTTTTTTCATAGTAAATTAAAAGCTAAGGATTTTATTGAAAACTGACCTATTAATTATATTCATACATTTTGATATAAGATATTGGCACCTGCCAACTTATGTGTTCTTTCTACTATTAGATAATGATAACAAGTAATAAATATCTGATCTGTAGGACACAGAAATTGTTAAGCATTATTATGTTCGAAAAAACATTCGCTTATAAAATGTCGTATTCATTTTTTTTTATTTAATTTTTGTTTTTCCTCTTTTCACAGCTTGACAATTGTTCGCTCTTCTTCTTGTATTTTTTAATCAAAACTAATTTGTAATCTTTTGTTCAAGGTATATTTATCTTACTAGGTAGTGTCGTCCGCCCAGCTGATTTAGTAGTTCGACATGTCAAAAGTTGTATGTGTTCAGAAATTTTATAGTGTAGAAGTGAGAAAGCAATAAAACACATACACGCCTTCTCAATTTTCTTATATGTTTTTTGACATTTCGAACTACAAAGCAACAACAAAATGCCATGTTGTTCTTGTATTGTTGTATTTGTTGTAGGGACGCCACTACCTAGTAAAATAAATATACCTTGCTTTTGTTGTTAGATATCAGAAAAATAAGAATTAATTGATAATAATTATTTCACATTAATAGATTGATATGTGAGATAATTTAAAGTTAATTTAAAAATACTAAATTTAAAAGATTTATTGCTAACGATTGCAAAATTAAAACTGTGTTATTATGGCTTTGAGAAAAACAAACAAAATTCCTAATTTATTTACATACATACGTAGTATAGAAAACAGAAAGTTTAATAACTTTTACAGACATGAAATACATACATATATGCGGTGTAGTTTCATATATATTTCACTTTTTATGCACTTATCAGAGGAACACCAAATAATTTTTCCCATGATTGTGCTATTGTATTCAAACAAGTATTTGCATTTTCGGCTGTTTGAAATGTGCACTTCCAGAGCTCACACTTATCTTGGGTTTCGTCTAAGAAATTTATAATAAATTTATTGTCCGAACAATGCTCAACTTCCACTAAGTTGGACATGAATTGAGTAACACATAATTCAATATCCGAGTCATGGTCCGGTTCAGAAAGCCAATCTAATTTTTCTGAACTCAAATAAATACGTGAGTCGGTGGCCAAAAGACCGCATATGTTAAATGAACGTTTAGCATTTTCACACGTTATTTCACAGCCATCTAAAAGTGAACACATATTAAGTTTTTCATCTATGACAGCGGCACTAAGTCGTTTTGTCAACAGCTCAGCTGGATGATATATAAGTTCACACGTAGAGGGCAAAGCATTATCTGAAATAATTTTTGTTAAATTTAAATCAAATCAATTATGAACTTAAACTCACTAGCAAAAAATAGTAGCAATGAATCCGTTCTTAAAATGTCTTGCAACAACAGTAAGAAGCCACCCCAATCGTTTAGATAGAACGATAAGCCCATTTTCCAAGGCAATAGTTGTATTGTTGCCAAGCGATCCACCGTACAACTGATTATGGGTCTTAGCCATTTGCTGACATCATCATTTTCAGAGGCATAAGCTTCCATTACATATAATTTGCAAGTGGATAAAATAACCACGCCATCTGTTAACTTTTTACTTCCTTCATTAAAGATGCGTCCTTTAACAATCCATTTAAAATGTTCATCTTTTTCGAATTTTGTTTGATAGAAATACAATTTCAAACGATGATCAATATCATTGAAATCAGTATAGTTAAATTTATAAGGCTGGCTGTTCGAGGTAGATTTGCTATTAGTTGTGGATTTGTGTATAGGTAATGCAATGCCAGATTTAACATTCGATAAAGTTTCAGAATCAATAAGTTTTTTGGAACTGGTCATTAGAATATTAGTGGATTGCATAAGAGCTAAAATTTAAGTTCAAAATATTTATTACAAAATGCTCAGCTTCCTCAATGGAGGAACATGTTTATAACGTCTACTTACCTCCAAATATAGACGAAAAGCCAGTATCTTCCTCTTTCTTTGCATGCCGATCACTTGTATTTCCATTCGTTTCTTGCTGTAGAAAATCTTTTACTTCTTCTTTTCTGTTCGCCAGTGATTGTGTCGCCTTTTCTCCCTTTTGTTCATAAGCTGTACAAATGCTATCCGTTACCGAACCTGAGGAACTGCTTTCCGTAAGATTGTTGTTTATCATTGCTGATGAAGATTTTTTAGTCAGTAAATTGGCCTCCATATTTGCTTGGGTTCCCGTGGCGTTTGCTTGCTGTTCAAGTTGTGAACATTCCTCCGCTTTATCTTTCTTAGCATAGTTGATCATATTATCAAACTCTCTTTCCAAGAATGTTTGGGTATAACTTTGATCATCGATAGTCTCTAAACTTGGTATGTGAGCAATGCTACGTTTTTCCTCCCAATTCTTGCGACTAACACAGGGATCTAATACTTCAATGCTAGACTGGCTTGGATTGGAGATAATATCAATATCACTTTCACCATTTGTTTTGAAATCCAAATCACGATCAGTATTTGAACTGCCTACTAAAGACTGATTCGAGTTAAAAGAACTTTCAGAATGAGAGGTAGCGGAAAGTTTAGAACAAGAAGAGCCATTTAGAGAATTTGCAGAACCTAGAAAAGGTATATAAGATTTAAGAATTTGACGTTTAAGTATAACCAAGTGTGAAAAAGAAACATTGGAATGTTAGTAACCAAATGCTTTAACATTAACATAGTCTTAAGGATTGTTTTTTATTATTTTATTCACCCCAGCTTCGTAAATCGCGTGATTTTCAAAATAGAAAAATTAACGAATTGGTGTTCTGGGGATTTACTGCGTATTTCGATTCGAAAGAAAAAATTTTCGAAACACTGTAGTATATAAGTCTTACAAATTCGAATGATGTTTCTTTCGAATCGAAATTCGCAGCAACCATTCGTGAAAACCGTTAATTTTAGTATATTCGCAATTAAGTCAGAAACATAAAACACAACGGTTAATATAAGAAAAATAATAAATTACCAAATGAAAATTGCACTCGATTTGCTTAAGACTAAAAAGTAAAACAGGTAAAATTTCAATTTACAGATTACCAAAATTCTGAATTCGCTTCTTCGGATTCGGTTTACGAAACAGGGGTGACAATTTTTGTTTTGTACCAAACCAATGCTTCTTAGGGAATTATTAAAGCATACGAATACAAAAAAGTGGTATTAACTTTTAAGAGTTTGCTTCAGTGTCCTACTATGCAGTGGATTATTAGCAGAAAGCCTTGCGTTTCCTTTACCTTAAAAGACCGGGGGTAATAATTGTTATGTTAAAGGAATTATTTTTACATTACAGCACACAAAACAACATCAGTAAGTTAAAAATAAAATAAAAAATTAAAAAAAAAACATGCCAAAAGATTATTATAAATTAATTTTATTTTTCGAGCCTTTCAAAAAGTCTTACCAATACTGTTTGTATCTTCAGCTACTTCTACGGAATTCGAAGGGGTTGATAAAAGTTTTTGTAGTATTAAGGGGACGACAGATGCAGGCAATTCTACTATAGAGGCGGGTGATAATTTCTCTGTAAGACCTGGCTTTTCTAAAGACCTTGGTATGTCATGGATTTCAGCAACAAAATTCGATTTACAGTACGGACAACGTATTTCTAAATGAAGAATAATATTTTTATATTTATATATTATATTTTTTATAATTATTTTATTTGCCGAACTGGTTTAATTATATTAAATAATTCATATTTAATATGGCGTAATTTCTGTTTCTGCACACGAAAAATTGTAGTTAGTTTTTAGTCGAAAACGTTACTCGGATTCGGTTTACATAAAATCTTAATATTAACAAACTTGAGTCAAATTAAAAGTGATTCGATTGGCACAAGAATTTAGTTATTTTATTATTTACTAGCCGTGCCCGCCACTTCGTGAGCGTCCTTGTTTTGAAAGGAGTCCACACAAAAAACCCTAACTTTTTTAGTGCCGCCTTAAACTATGCTTTAGTTATGTATTAACTTTATAGAACAGCGCCATCTGTTAGTGGTTAGTGCTTCAGTTATGGTTTATGTATTTACTTTACTACTAAAATAACTGCGTACTGCCACTGCTTATTCTACACTTTCTCTTGGAAAGAAAATTTTTTGCGGACAAAAAGTATCCTATAGTGGAATAAGGATACTAAGGTACCTCCTCACAAAATTTAGTGAACGTAAAAGACAGACAGACAGACAGACAGACGAAAATGAGTTACTATTTTACTATCGGTTATGTTCTGTAATCCGGAACCGAGTGAAATTAAAATCGAATAAATTTTTAATGAAAAATATAACTTCGTTGCGCCTATTATTTTAAAACATTAGCAATCAAGGAAGTTATGTGATTGGTCTTTAATCAAATGTATAAAAAATAATATCAAAATGTTGTAAGATTTAAAAGTTATGACAATTTAAAATTTCATTCGGATTCAATTTCACTCGGTTTCGGATTACAGAACATACCCGTATATGTATAGATTTTGCATACAAATGAATATTTGAAGTTAGGTTTCAGTTCGTTATATTCTTTTTAAGTTGAAAGAATATTATTTTATTGTAAATCATTTGTTAATGTTCCGTAAAACGAGTCGCCGATGTTCTGTAAAACGAGTCGCTTTTAAAACCAAGTGTTCTGTAAATCGCATGTTTCAAAACATTCGAAATTAAGTTCGAATGAAAAAAATCAAAAACATAAAAAACTGTTAGAAAAAAAAAATTTGATTTAATTTCAACTGAAAAGAAAATCAAGAAAATTTACGTTTCGTATTTCGATTTACAGAATATCTAAAAATATAATCTAGTTTGGAAATCCAAATTTTTCATACATACCTGAATTTAAAAACTTCATTTTCGTTTCCTGAGAAAATTGGCAGCTGCAATTGACACATTTATAAATAGATTGGTTCATTTCGGTTAAATTGCGCTGGGAGAGTATATCTCGTAATTTCTTTTCCAACTCCTAAAAAATAAATATATTATTGAAACATAGATCAATAAATTAAAAAGGTAATAAACTAATGTAACTAAAACATATCTGTGGACTTTTGACAAAACACCTTAAGTCGATATAAGAAAATTTTGTAATTATTTTAATCTAAAATGTTAGTTTTTAAAGCTCGTATTTTCGTCCAGTCGGCACATTTTCACAACACTTAGTTCTAAAGGTATTATTAAATAAAAATCAATCATTTATAGCTGGTTTTGTTCAGTATTTAAAAATCATTTTTGCTTTCCTGAAAAATATTAAAATTAGACTTAATTTGTTTTGTCAAAACACCACATTTATATATTTAATACTTTAATTCCCAGTGGAACATACTTGACACAAATCCTCTTCGACCGTATAAACACGTTCTTGTTTATCCTTTTTAACAGTATCAAAATTTATACGTAACGTATTGGATTTGATACGATCACACGATTCTAAGATTTTTAAACTCCATTTTGTTTTCGTTCTTAAAAAAGTAAAATAGAAAGTTAGAAAATTAGGAAAACCACATTTCATTTAATTCACTTCTCTGTCAAAGGATCCCTTTCTCTAAGAAAATTGGAAGACTTGGTTAAAAATATTGCTTCATTTTGATTAGTGGTATAAACAATATAAGTTTCTTCATCTTCTTCTCGCTCAGAAACTGAAATGTAAATTTTTTACTTTAACATTTAATTAAATACTCCTTATGTTTTTAAACGTACACTCCTGCTCATCCTCATCAGTAGGATTTGCTGTCGATGAGTAAATTGTACTTAAAATAGCATTTTCTGCCTCTCTTTCTTCAGCCTCGTTCTGTTGTAATTCCGCTCCCTCACATTCATCAGTCTCTTCAAAAGGGTTTTTACTTTCCGTCTTAGTGCTATCTAACGATTTATACAAGGTCGTATCATTGACTGTTGAGGTATTAGTTAAAGTTTGAGTTTGTTCTAAACTTTGATACAGGGAAGTGGTTTCGTTATTGCCAGTTTGTGCTTTAGTGGGCGTTAGCACGACATCAGCCATAGTATTATTTAAAGCAGTGTTGGTTGGTGTTGAGGTACGTATAGTAGCATTTGACGTATCATTTTTAGAATCTTCCGAATAATCCTGTACATATTCATTGAACATTTGACGGGACTTTTGACGTTCTAAATCAACATCAACAGCAAAAGTATTTGAAGAAGGTAAACCTAAATAATACGAAAATATGCAATATTGTATGTGTTAAAATTGCAACAAAGCGGGAATTACCTAAAACACTATTTCTGATTTCCGCATTGCCAGCATGAAGCCATTCATTTCCATATTTTTTACGCAAGTTTACTATTTGACCTTTGATTTCCAAGTGGTCATTATTTTCATCAGCAGCAACGGTCAAACTATTATCAGAGATATCCGAGGTTGTTAAAGGATCTAAATGTTCACCACATTCCAAAATATCATCTTCAATTTCAACGTGGCGAATTTTAGAACACTTTTTCCTAACTGGTTTAAAAACTATATTTTCCGTGTTGTTCGCTTCTAATGTATCTGAGTTATTGTCACTTAGTTTAAATGATGTTATTGAACCAACGCTAGAAGCCGGTGTTTGGTTGCTTAAAGATGAAGGTGTAAGGCGTCCAATTATAGTTAACGACGAATTGGAAGAGCGAGTAGTATAGTGATTAAGACTACCTACTGATCTTAGTTGATGGGTTCCCGTAACAGATTTTTCATTTTTCGAAAGTGTTTCAAAATCCAATATAAATTTAACAGTCGCACAATTCTTATGTAGATACTGGGATGAAGCCAAACGATGCTTCGGATGACACTGCAGAGGATTACCATACAAATTTAAAAACTTTAATGTACTGATGACACTTAAAGGCAACAAATATGTGTGATCCAACAGAAAATTGTCGGATAAATCCAAATCTGTCAAAGCATCCAACTTAACAATGCCCATAAGATCTTCCAAGAGATTGTTGCTCATGTTTAATGATTGCAAACGCTTATAGGCATCCATATGAAACTGAGGTATAAACTGCAAGCGATTGAAGCTTAAATCTAACGCTTTTAAATGTGGCAGCCATTTTATAGCCTTCACAGATTGTAATTGATTGTGTCTTAAATTCAAATGTTGCACATATTGAGCAAACTCCAAAGAAGTATCGACGGTTTGTAAGTTATTGTAACTAAAATCGGCTATTTTTAATTCATTCCAAACGAACCCATTCGAATTGTCACCACCACAATGAGTTATTACATCATCTACACACTTAATACTCTTCGTACAGATCAAATGCTGTAATTGACCACGTAATGGTTGTATGCCACAAATTTGTTTTATTTGAACTTTTTGTATTTCCAAACGTTTAAGTGCTCGAAATTTTGTGATGTCTATTTTACCCTCAAAATATTCTTCACCTGGATATTGTATTATACAAAGCAAGGTAGTTTTTTGCACGAAATCATGCACCAGTTGTAGGTCACGAAAAACGGGTGATTTGGAATTGATGGGTTTGACAACTTGAAAGCTTTGTATATCGCCGATTTCAAGAGAATCGGCAATCAGGGTAAAAGAGTCGTTGAGAGCGCGTAAAAGAGAGGCTGCAAGAATTAAATTAAATAGAATTCGAGAATTAAAAAATGGAAGTATTGCTCTGTATATAATGATTTAAAAAAAAAAATCTTTTATTAATTCCAACGATTTTTGAAACAAAAGCAGCAATTTTAATATTTTTAACAAATTGTCAGGCATTTACTGCAGTCCATTTTTCTTATTATTACTACCTATTTCTATATTTTTTCAATTTTAACGTATTTTAAATATAGGTAAATTTTTGATTTAGCAAGTAATAATTTGTTTTAAATGTTATGACTTTTAAAATATTTTGTTCGAACTTAATTTCGAATGCACTTGATTGCTCGATTTACAGAACATAATTTTTCAGATTCCGAATTTAAATGATTTTAAAATCGATTCGATTTGCTTCGTTAATATTAATGTCAAAAATAAGGACATAAGTTAAATTTCTTATGATTTTTTTTTCAGATTTAATTATAAAAAACAATGCAATAGCCAAACGAATAAGTAAATAAAATATGTCATATAAATATCGAAGGTTTTTGATTTCTATTGTAAACAAACAGATTAATTGGACAAAGACTTAAAAACTAATTATTCTTATCTGACATGCCAAAGACACACGTCAAGTGAATAAAGTAGTTGTAAGATTAGTTCAAAAGTATCTATCTACCATTTATGAAATTAATTAAATATTTTAAAATATGACTTAAAACTGTTTTCGAAGAAATACCTGAACCTTCATATTTTTGAAAAATATATTTAAAGAAATTTGATCTTTATCCTAACACTTTATTTAATTGAATTTAAATTAAAAAAATTTAAAGTTTTTTTTTTTTTTTTTAACCATTCCATGATAAGCAAGAGACTCCGTCTTGCACTGGAAAACCAGTGTCCACATTTACTACGGCATTGGTATTTTTGGACCCTATTATAATACCGATTATAGGTATCATAATTTCACAAAAAGATGTTAAAGGCATCAGGTTTTAACTTTAAATAAGTCAACTGTGTACCGACTTTTCTGTCTACACCAAATAATGATAAGAAATGTTTAATTAAAAAACAGACTGTAGTAACTTAAAAAACCAAATAAACAAGTATAATATAATATCAATTAATTTAAATGCATATTTACCAGACAGCGTAAGAGTAAACTCTGAACTTAATATTTTATCACCATTATTTCGTAATAATGTAGCAAGTTCGGTGATTTTTTTCGGATCCATATTTTTGAGCCCTAATGTGTAGTACGATTTATGATTTAATCACAAAATAACAATCCAACATTAAAGTTGTATTCAAATAATTGTAAATAAATAATTTGGCATTTTGTTGTTTGAAAAACTTTTTTAATCCAACAAATATGAATCAACTATGACGCGTATAGTTTAAACAAAAGAACATATAAATGTACATATGTATTGTATATAGAAAAAATACAATAAGGCTGCAAGTAGATGGGAATTTAGACAATATTAATTAATGCTTAAAAATCTATGCATAAAAAACTTTACCTTCTTGAAAGTGGAATATAAACAATATTTCTTCAAAAATTAGAAATATTTTCTATATTTTTCGATCTTCTTACGCACTTTATAATTGCAAAAAATTAACTATAACGTATCACTTTTTAATTTTTTAAGTTAAACTTATTAATTTTTTTGATAATACGTTGCATTTTAATTAAATTTGGTTGAAAATAGGTTTATAGTTTTTGCGTTTGTTTTATTAGTTTTGTTTGACCAAATAAATAACAAAAAACAAAATGTCAAAGTCAGCTGCAAACGCAGAGTTGCTATTTAAAGTATTATTATGTTAACCCTTGGATGGACATACGTAAATATTGAAGGGAGCAATAATTTACATGCTTAATCACAATATTCTGCCTGAAAAACACTTAGATATATCTTTATAATTTTGACCTAAGTCAAAATAAAACATGTGTTAATTAAAATTAGCAATGTGAAAATCATACATGTAGATAATTACAACAATTGTGACTGGTATTTCAAAAAACACAAATAAAAAATTGGTATTTGAAAATCCTTATAGTTTTCGAAAGACGAAAAAACAAATTAATTATTAATTAATTATTTAGGCTTAAGCTCTTTACCATAAAAATTAAAGAACTTAATTCTAATTAATGAATTAATTTAAAAATTAGTTCAAATAAAATTAAAATATATACAAATTAATTATTATTAATTATATTTGAACAAATCTAGTTTACGGCCAATAATAAAAATTAAAAAAGTAGGCAATTGTGTGTAAAATTCAATTTTAAGCAAAAAATGTGAAGTGAAATATTCAGGGGCGACCGCTAGTTTTGGAGTTTTTTTTTGCCGTAAACTAGATTTAAGCCTTGAGTGCTATCTGCTCAACTTTCGTTAATCTTGCCTGTAAAAGCACACTACCTTATTTTTTTTTTTAGAGAAGTGATATGTACCTTTACTATAAGACTTCACCAAAGTGTCGTAAGGATTTACATTGAAGTCTTATGTTTTTTAAGTTTTTTGTTCAACTATAACATTAAAAATGGAACAATTAACCTCCGTCTACATTACCCCCCGTCTCTATTAGACATTAAAATGTCAACAAAACAATACATAAGTCAAACTTCATATAAAAAACAGTATTTAAAATAATGTCAAACTTCATATAAAAAAACATTATTTTAAATACTTTTTTTTTTATATGAAGTTTGACTTTTGTTAAGACATGTTAATGACTAATTGAGAGGGGTGGTTAACATGTCTTAACAAAAGTCAAACTTTATATATAAAAAAAAAAACAGTATTAAAAATAATGTTTTTTATACCCTTTACCACAGGTGGAAAGGATATGTAAAAGTTTTTTATTCCGGTTGTAAATTCTACAATATTCACATTCGACCCCATAATGTATACTTATTCTGAATCCTTATACATAGAGAAATTGATTAAGCGATGACCGTCCGTCTGTGTTCGGATTGAAATCAACTTTGCCAAGGCACCAGAAGAGATACAGAAAATGTAAGCCCACCGATATGCCAGGCATAGTTTCGAAAATTTTACTGATGGAATTCAGCAACATCAAACCTTTCCATTCGAGGCTGTGGGCAAAACACCACGCCTACATATATTTTTTTACGTTGTTTTTATTTTTTTTCTGTTGCAATGATTCTCTTTTACTTTTTTTTGTTAAACAAATATTAGACCACAACCAGTATGGATAGCATGGAATGCATATAGATCTCGGGGGATCGATAACCCCCTGCGAAGGGCGATTTTTGTTTGTTTCTATAAATGCCTTTATTGAAAGTAATACACTTAGAGGTAACCAATAAACCCACAGGTAACCAGGAGCAGTCAAAAGACACATTGGGGCTGAAAATTTGATAAGATTTTTTTTGCTTCTGTCAACAAAAAATTTTAACAAAAAAATTTCCAAAAATTTTTTACTAAAACGTTTTACAAAAAATTTTCAAACAATTTTAAATTTTCAAAAATAAATTTAAAAAAAAATACAAAAACATTAAAAAAAATATTTTTACAACAAATTTTCATAAAAATTTTTTAAAAACATTTTCTAAATAATTTCCAAAAATTTTACAATTTTTTTTTAAAACAAAGTTTAAAAAATATTTAAAAAACATTAAAAAAATCCAAAATTTTTTCTATAAAATTTTTACAAAAAATTTTCATTAACATTTTTACATAGATTTTCTAAAATTTTTGCATAAAACTTTGCAAAAAAAATATTTCCAAAAACTTTTCCATAGAATTTTTACAAAAAACTTTTTATAAAATTAAAAAAAGAAATATTCTATAAAATTTTTACATAAGTTTTCTATAAAATTTAAAAAATTTTTCTATAAAATTTAAATTTACAAAAAGTTTTCAAAAAATTTTCTATAGAATTTTTCCAAAAAAATTTTCTATAAAATTTTTACAAAAAAAAAATCTATAAAATTTTTACAAAAAAAATTTCTATAAAATTTTTACAAAAAAAATGTCTATAAAATTTTTACAAAAAAAATTTCTATAAAATTTTTACAAAAAAAATTTCTATAAAATTTTTACAAAAAAAAATTTCTATAAAATTTTTACAAAAAAAATTCTATAAAATTTTTACAAAAAAAAATTCTATAAAATTTTTACAAAAAAAATTTCTATAAAATTTTTACAAAAAAAAATTTCCATAAAATGTTTACAAAAAAATTTCTATAAAATTTTCACAAAAAAAATTTCTATAAGATTTAAAAAAAAAATTTTACATAGTTAGGGATTTCAGGTGACGTTACATACCGTAGACGAAATATTGCTGAATAGTGGACAAAATGATGAATGGCAATTTTGTACCTATATCAGTAAAAATAAAATCACCTTGATTAAGGGTATAGAAGATTCGGCACGGCCGAATATAGCACTATTAAAAAAGGGAGGGGCAAAAAAAAAATTTTCGTAGTCTTTAGAGAGTTCATCTGTCAACTCGTTAAAAAAAAAACTATTTTGTTAAATTATGAGTAGTGACAACTTATGATTTAGTGTGGGATATGTATCTAACTAATAGAACAATAGATAATAGCCCCTTCAAGGGTATACTCTATTATATGTATAATTTTCGTTGCAAGTTAAAACTTGATTATATTTCATTCTAAACTTTGTCAGAAGTTTAGCTGAAATATCTCCAAATCACTGTGTGTCTAGAAAAATGTTCAGTTCAAAAATTGCTAAGTGAAGACAATAGTAAAAATATTGTTTTTGAATTGTTTGCAGTTTGACGTTTATCTCAAGACATTTATTTTAGCTAAGACGGCCGACTACAGATCGCTTAAATTAACAGTTTGGTACTTTCTTTGAATATTAAAAGTACGCTTTTCCTGTTGCTATAGCATTTTTTTTAATTGTATATTTGTTGAATCAATAATCAAAGTTGTCAGTAAAGAAAAATTATTTTTATATTAAAACATACTGAAAATGCATCGCAAAGAAGCCCCTAAAGAAATCTTGGGTTTAACTCGCATAACTAAAAAAAAGATTTTGGAATTATGCAGAAAGGATAAACTATACCAAACGCCTGTGCTAAATGATGTTCTGTATTTGCATTATCAAGGTTGGTTTTCAAAAACATAAAATATTAATCCAATACCTCTAAAAAGGTGTTATTTAAGGCTTTGACTGCATAGAGTGTCTGGAGGAATATACAGAACTTAAGTGTTTATGGTTGGAATGTAACGCTATTTCGGAAATCCAGGGTCTCGAAAAACAAAGCAAACTTAAGTGTCTATTTTTGCAAAGTAATCTGATTAGAAAAATTGAGAACCTGGAATATTGTAAAGAACTGGATACAGTTAATTTATCACAAAATCATATAAGAAAAATTGAAAACTGTGGTTTTGAAGTGTTGCCAGTACTAAACACTTTAAATCTTTCCTCGAATTATCTAAGAGATTGTGAGAGTTTAAAGGAATTAGAGAATTGCAAAACCCTGTCGGTATTGGATTTGTCCAATAATCGTATAGATGATATATTGGTAGTTAAGGTAAATAAAAGTAGTTTTACTAAATATTTTATTAATAAAAGTTATTTTCAGATTTTTGCTTTAATGCCGGAATTAAAAGTTTTGGTGTTGCAAGGAAATCCAGTGGTTTCAAAAATTCCTCAATATCGCAAAACCCTGATATTGGAATGTGTAAGTGTTGTAATATTTTTATTGAAACAAATTTTGTAATTTTCGTTTACGAAAAAATTCGACAGAAAAATTTAACCTATTTGGATTCACGCCCTGTTTTTTCAAAAGATCGGGCTTGTGCTGAAGCTTGGTATGTTTAAATAAGTTTATTACTGTTCTACTATTCAAATGTTTACAATTTCTAAAAGGAAACGAGGTGGTTATGAAGAAGAACGTAAAGAAAACGAGCGTTGGAATCGTAAAGAGCGTAAGAAGATTAGAGATAGCGTAAATGGTAAAATTTGCATAATATTGGATTACTTTTCTAAATCTTATAATATTTTCTTCTACCTCTGCAGCTACTATCAATTTGCGTAATAAAAATCGTAAGCTTGAAGATCAAGTATCCCTTTTAGCCTCCTCCGACTCTGAAGATGATGCAAATAAACAAAAGAAAACTATTAGACCACCTGTAGATTCAGAAGCCAGAATGGATGATAGTATTTGGGATGAAGTGGCAGAGGAAAAAACGTCAGAGAAGTCTTCAGTTTCAGATTCTTCTTCTGACAGTCAAAAAAGTGAATCTAGTCAATCGTCTGAAAATGGTAGTGGTAGCAATGAAGAGCCAGTAGTTATCAATGTAAAGGATAAAAGTGATGATGATGTCAAAAAAGTTCATTTTGAGGATGAAGAGAAAACAGAGGATATGGTTCAAGAAAGTTTAAATTATGTATTAGAAAGAATTGTTGATGAAGATAAAGATTTCCAAGTGACTGATGAAAACGATTCCGATGTGGATCATCAAGAAAATTATGAAACTACAATCAAAGCAATAGGAAATATAACAAATTCTGAAGCTATTTCCGAATATTTATTCGAAGCCCAAATTGAAAATCCCGATACAATTGAAGAAAATTATGAACCACTTAAAGAATTAGAAGAAGCCATGAATATATTTTCACAAAAAACCACATATGACGAGCCATTTTGCCAGTTTGAAACAAACAAAGCAAAAACACTGGAATCTGAACAGGAATGTGTAAAAGTAAATAACAAGGTGGAGACCGACTTTGAAGAATTGACTAAAAATCTGAGTAACTTCGTAAATCAATTAGAAAAGGAGCAAGAAGAACGGCAAGAAATTATCGAAGCCCTTTTTACTAAAGAACTAGCAGCTAAAGAGAGCAGTAGTGAAAGTTCAGGCAGCGAAGACAAAGACATTTTAGAGAATTTAAAACTTGAACGTATGGTTGACCAATGGGACAGTGAATCGAAACTGAAAAAAGGAAGTTTTGGAAGATTAACACAAAGGCTCATGAATAGGGAACAAATTAGGATAAACTATACAGAAAACGAAAGAGGTGAGAATATGGGAGATATTCTTAGTTCAGCATTAAATAAAAGTGATGTCGAAAAAGATCGAAATAATAAACCCTCTGAAAATACAGATCATATGGGGTCGTCTGGAAATTTTGAATATATACCCTTGGATATTTCTTATTTAACACGCAAATCTAATGAAGCTTTAAATGCATTGGAAAGAGAATCCAACGAATTGAAAAAGCTGCTGCAAAAGTTAGAAAACAAAAATGAAGAAATCTATGAAGGTATAAACTCACAATTTAAATATTCAAAAGACAGTGAAAGTTGCGATGAACAGGAAAAGCAAACTTTTGAACTCAATTTGGCGGAAAGCAAAAAAGAAGATGAGCATTTATTGGCTAAAAATGTCCAAGAGGATGTTAAGGAGCCAAAACAAGACGATTTGCTAAAATATGAAGACGATCAAGAAGATGATCATACGCAAATTGCTGGCATAATTGTTGAAGAAATTCTTCAGTCTGTGGACTTGATACATTTTAATAAAAAATCCTATGAATTTCCAGATGATCTCACAGAATACCAAGAAGAATGTGATTTATCGTTTAAAATGGAGTCGCAACCGCAAACATCTTCGAAAAATATTCCCGAATTCATTGAAACTTTCAATCAGTTCTTCAACAAAATCGAAGTTAATAAACAGAAGGAAAGTAAAAATTTCGTTGATAATCTTGATAAACAAAAATCACGCATTCTAAAAGAATTGTCTACGCAAACAGATCTTAAACAGTTCAATAATGACACTCTTGAAAGTTTGGATGCCCAATTAGATGAAATAAGAAGAAGTCAGCATGTAAAAGTTCGTCGCATGGTTGATAGAGTGTATGCGCAAAAAGATCGTTATGATGATAGTTTGGAATTAGTCGATGGAAAACTTATGGTGCGCAACAAAGAAACTCAAGAGCTACAAGAGCTACCGCAACCTAAGCAACAAGATCTCAGCGATAGTGAGGAAGATTATAATACCGCACATTCAGAGGAGGAAGAAACAAATGTTAAGGAAAATTTAAGAAGAGAACCATTTGCACGAAGACCCTTTACACCAACAGCACGTAAATCTAGTGAGGATCTTATTATAAGAGCTTTAATTGAAAATAACCCAAATAGATCCAATGATAGCAGTGAGGAGAGCGATGATGAATTTTGTTCTTTAGATGGTCATGACAAACAAAATCTTTATAATATCGATAAGGAATTTTTTAATAAATTAAAATTTGACTTCTCAAACTTATCACAAATAGATGCAAATCAATTTGTGCAATGTGCCAGAAGTTATGATGAATTAAAGCACTATTTAACACTTAGCGAAGAGGAGAGATGCCTAACTGAGGAGGAAAATCAGTTAGTGGAAAATATGGTGAGAACTCCACGAAATTCTGGTGACTTAAGCAAAGAAGAACAATTGTGGCTAAATAAAGTAAAGTCGCAGGAGAGGCTTCAGATCCAAGGTAGCGAAAATACTTCCGATGACGAAGATGAAAAATATAAGTTAACGAAAACCTGTGAGGAATTAACGGAAAACACATTGTTAAGGCATATTTCAAAAGATCAAGATATTGATGAGAGTTTAAATGATAAAAGTAACCAAGAACTATTGGACCGACAGAGTGAAGAAGAAAAGAATGAAATTGAAAACAATATTGATATCGAAAGCTGTACTGCAAATACAAAATTATTAGATGGTAAAGAAAAATATGAAGTTTCAAAAGATAAATCCGAAGTAGAAAGAGTAGAAGAAATTTTTTTAGAGTGCGATAGAGATGAGGAGACAGATCAAAATACATCTGCTAAGAATTCTCATGAAGTAGAGGTTTTAGAATGTAGCTTGGAAATAATTGGAGACAATGAAGAAATAGTTGATACTATTACTGTTAATGCTGAATTACATTTTTAATGTTATTTGGCCAGATCACATTTTTACATTTATTTCATATTCTATTGTATTCTTTATTTTATGGAATTTTAATCCTAAAAAATTTTAAACCTTAATAAAGACTTTGATATTAAAAATTCTGTTATTTATATTTAAATTTATTATACTTTGCAAGGTATATTTATTTTACTAGGTAGTGGCGTCTCTACAACAAATACGACAATACAAAAACAACATGGCATTTTGTTATTGCTTTGTAGTTCGAAATGTCAGAAAACATAGGAGAAAATTGAGAAGGCCTGTATGTGTTCTATTGCTTTCTCACTTCTGCACCATAAAATTTCTAACAACATACAATTTTTGACATGTCGAACTACTAAATCAGCTGGGCGGACGACACTACTAGTAAGATAAATATACCTTTATACTTTGATTTATATAGCATCTGTCAAGGCGAATCTATATAAGGTGGAATCGCCGTGACAACAAATACAACACCAAAAAACACCCACAAGCATTTTGTTGTTGGTTAAATGTAAGGCAGACTCCAAAAACTCTAATTTAAATATTACATCCAACAACTAAAAACACTTCTTCCTTACCTCTTCAGGTAGTATTTTCTATTATTTTAATCTTGCAAATATTTTTTAAATATTTAAAATATAATTTTATTTCTTTTTTTTAAATTTTAAAAAATAAACGAATTTTTGACAGCTGCTTTGCACATAAAAAACCAAGTCGAGTTCATACCAGGTGGAGGCGATAGCCCAGCTCTCTTTTTCTTGCTTATGTCTTGTCAACAATACATTGTTTCATATCTGCTAATCTAATGTTGTTGTTATTGCCCTACTGCCAAGGCGAATTCATACCAGGTGTGAGCAGTAGGGCAACAAATACATCAAAACAACAACTTTGGCATTAGACTAGCAGATATGAAACAATGCATTTTTGACAAGACATTAGCAAAAAAAGAGAGCAAAAAATAATCAGCTGGGCTATCACCTCCACCTGGTATGAATTCGCCTTGCCTACTGCACACACTTGTTATGAATGCGACTTGTAAAAAACAAAACTTCGCCGTGATGGCACCTAGTAAAATTAATTCGCCTTGGCATCTGTCATTTTAGAATTTATGGGGGATATCAAGGCGAATCCATTTAACAGGTGAAAGCGAGACGACAACAAATACAACAATAAAAACAACATGTATTTCTTTTTTGTTTGGTCGGCTGCCTCTGTCAAAATAAATTAATTCGCCTTAATTATTATCAAAGCAAAATGTACACAAAATAGCTGTGTTCGCTTACTTTCGAAGCAGAAACATTTATGAAAAATATTGAATTGAATTGTTTTTTTACACAATAATAATTTAAGGGCTTAGTAATCTTATGCGTAAAGATCACTGAAAGATGTTAAAACGACCTACATGTTTCTAGAGCTGCTGGCTGCATGAATAGCAAAGAACAAAAAATAAATTTGCTAACTATTTTTAATTAAAGAACAAACCTAATGTGTTTTGTTTATTTTTACTAAAAGAAAAAACGAAAAAAAAAAATAGAATTGAAAAAATAATTTCATTTCAATTTTGTTTTTGTTTTCAATATTGTTTCTAAATAAACATTTTTTGACAAAACCTGCCTCCAAAAAACGTAAACAAACAAAATTCAGCTGGGCTATCAACACCACCTGATATAAATTCGCCTTGGGGGATATCTAGCAATCAGGTATAGAAGTCAAATGATCGGCTTTGAATAATAACAGAGGAACAGTGTGATGAGTTTCGATCTATTTTGAAAATCATCTTAAGTAATTCAAAGTGCAGATCATAAGGTAAAAAAAAAAACATTTTGTCTATAAGTTTTTTTAAAAAATAATGAACAATTATTAAAATATTCACAAAATAGAAACATTTATTTTTGGATTTAAAGCGAATCAAAAATGTATATTTGATCTCCTATAACAAACAAAAATATTCATGCTGTTGTCATACCTTCCGGTAAACACCGTCTTCACTGGCTACACTGGCACTGGTACAGTTGGTGAGCGATTTCATGCAAATCCAATTTAACTCTAAACAAATGTACTTCATCTGTATAAATAGATTACATTAATTTATTAACCTTATCAAACTGGAATATTCTTATCAAATAAAAAGTTCAATTTTACCAGTTTGTTTATATTTCTGAAACCAGTTCTAACCGCTCTTAATTTTTCACTCACTTAGCAAATGTCTGGTATTTAATCGCACAGAGAAAATTTCTAGTCAACGTGTTTATAGATTTATGTATATGTTATTAAATAAAAAAAGATTATGTTAAGTAATTATTTTTTATTAATATAATGATTTGACTGACAGACCTCAGGTCTTATCAAAAATAGTACACCAGTGAATTGGTTTAAACCGGCTATTTTGAAGTGCTAAAAGTGAAAAATATCTCAAAGATTCCTTTCTTTTGTTTTATTAAGAAATTCGTAATAGGTTAATAGCGTTTTTTAATTTTTTGCAAATAATTGTTTATATTTATTTGCAGTAATCGCTTGAATATTATTTTCGTTTTTTTTGTGGCAATTAATACTGACTTAGCTTTTTTGGAATTATTAGAAACTAGCTGTGCCCGCCGAGTCGTAGGCGTACTGAAAATATTTTGTTCGATTTCGCTTTGTAATTTATCCACACCAAATTTTATACCTCTTACTTGTATAGTGCTTCAGCTATGGTTTATGTACTTACTTTATATAGAGCTACCCATCCCTGTAATTACTCAGAAACAAGGGCTTTATATAAAATTGTAAAATTTAAATAAAATTCTAAGATTATTATACAGTTCTTAAAATTTCTCGCTGACGAAAAGAAAAGAAGCTGCCAAGTTTACAGTACCATTAAATCGCTATATTTTCTGCATTTCCTCTTGAAAACGAGATATGTTTACGTCAAAAGAGTTACTAAGGTACCACCCATAAAATTTTATTAATATTTATCCAGTACTTTTTAAGGGATGCGAACACAGACAGACAGGCAGAAAGTTACAGTTTTATTATATGTATAGAAAGAGCAATTATTTTAACCACTCAACCAATTTCCAAACTTTAGGAACAATACCCCCAGAATTATTATATTTATATTTATTTTTATAATATTATTTTCCATTAAAAGTGGTTTTGAACATAGAAAATATGTCCTCCTACGCTAATTTCTTTCACCATAGTAATGTTAAATATTCCCTTACTCAGTTATGTTATTTTATAGACTTTTTTGTTAAAATTTTATAGAAAATTTTTTGTTAAAATTTTATAGAAAATTTTTTGTTAAAATTTTATAGAAATTTTTTTGTTAAAATTTTATAGAAATTTTTTTGTTAAAATTTTATAGAAAATTTTTTGTTAAAATTTTATAGAAAATTTTTGCTTAAAATTTTATAGAAAATTTTTTCTTAAAATTTTATAGAAAATTTTTTCTTAAAATTTTATAGAAAATTTTTTCTTAAAATTTTATAGAAAATTTTTTCTTAAAATTTTATAGAAAATTTTTTCTTAAAATTTTATAGAAAATTTTTTCTTAAAATTTTATAGAAAATTTTTTTCTTAAATTTTTATAGAAAATTTTTTCTTAAAATTTTATAGAAAATTTTTTTCTTAAATTTTTATAGAAAATTTTTTCTTAAAATTTTATAGAAAATTTTTTCTTAAAATTTTATAGAAAATTTTTTCTTAAAATTTTATAGAAAATTTTTTCTTAAAATTTTATAGAAAATTTTTTCTTAAAATTTTATAGAAAATTTTTTCTTAAAATTTTATAGAAAATTTTTTCTTAAAATTTTATAGAAAATTTTTTCTTAAAATTTTATAGAAAATTTTTTCTTAAAATTTTATAGAAAATTTTTTCTTAAAATTTTATAGAAAATTTTTTCTTAAAATTTTATAGAAAATTTTTTCTTAAAATTTTATAGAAAATTTTTTCTTAAAATTTTATAGAAAATTTTTTCTTAAAATTTTATAGAAAATTTTTTCTTAAAATTTTATAGAAAATTTTTTCTTAAAATTTTATAGAAAATTTTTTCTTAAAATTTTAAGAAAAAATTTTCTATTCTTTTGTTAAAATTTTATAGAAAATTTTTTGTTAAAATTTTATAGAAAATTTTTTCTTAAAATTTTATAGAAAATTTTTTCTTAAAATTTTATAGAAAATTTTTTCTTAAAATTTTATAGAAAATTTTTTCTTAAAATTTTATAGAAAATTTTTTCTTAAAATTTTATAGAAAATTTTTTCTTAAAATTTTATAGAAAATTTTTTCTTAAAATTTTATAGAAAATTTTTTCTTAAAATTTTATAGAAAATTTTTTCTTAAAATTTTATAGAAAATTTTTTCTTAAAATTTTATAGAAAATTTTTTCTTAAAATTTTATAGAAAATTTTTTCTTAAAATTTTATAGAAAATTTTTTCTTAAAATTTTATAGAAAATTTTTTCTTAAAATTTTATAGAAAATTTTTTCTTAAAATTTTATAGAAAATTTTTTCTTAAAATTTTATAGAAAATTTTTTCTTAAAATTTTATAGAAAATTTTTTCTTAAAATTTTATAGAAAATTTTTTCTTAAAATTTTATAGAAAATTTTTTTTTAAAATTTTATAGAAAATTTTTTGTTAAAATTTTATCGAACTCTTTTTGTAAAAATAACTCTTTTTGTTAAAATTTATCGAACTCTTTTTGTTAAAATTTATTGAACTCTTTTTGTTAAAATTTTATCGAACTTTTTTTTGTAAAAATTTTATCAACAATTTTTGGAAAAATTTTATCGAAAATTTTTTGGATCCAGAATATATGGGGTCGGAAAAAAAATTTTAGAAATTACACAGGGACTGACAAACTTATCGACCTGTGGTGACGGTCCGATGTTTTAACATTTAATATACTCGTACACCTTTGAAGGTAAATTAAAAGTACAACATTATTGATATTTGAAAAGAATATAAAATGTTAAAATTATCTTTATATTATTTATATTTAATTTCAATTTTATCAAACTTATTTCAATGCTTCACTTGTAAAAACTTATATTCTCGTAGATTGTAATATTCTCTGGAACTTTTGGTGACTCAGCTTCGTTTACATTACTCTTACGAAATTGTAGTAATATAACCAAGTACGTAACAATATTTGCCAAAATCTAAAATTATTTTTGTAAACAGTTTAATTGCAAATGAAATTTTGTTCAGTGTATTATGTTTAGGGGTACCTGCATTAATGATTTTAAATTGACAGTAAAATATCCATTTGCTGTTATTGTTATGGGGTTTTGTAGAATTTGTAAAATAAAACTTTGCAGCAAGGAATTGTAGCATTCGCTATTTGTTGATTCTGTTCGAGAAGTTCGGCACACTCGTTTAAGGAAAATTAACACCAAATTACCCTGAAATAAAAAAGTTGTTATTGAATCTATATTTTATTCTCTGATAATGAAAATGACAACTATAGGAAATTAAACCATTTATTTAGATACACAAAAATTTCTGTTTTAAATATAAATTGAGTATGGTTGCATTTACGTTGCTAAATTTGTTTTTCACGCAAGTGCTCATACATGAGAATTTAGAATTTTATTAATTTTTCATTAATAAAAAAATCATAGAAAAATGTTCGCATTAAGCATTCGCATAAATGTATATATGTGTGTATGTATATGCAAATATTTTATAATGTGCATCTGTCAGTGTATGCGGCAACAAAGTGTTTTAGAAAACTTATTTATGAGATATTTAAAAAATACGCACTCATAAATGAAAACGTTCATAAATGAAAACAGAGCATTAATGAGAATGAGCTAATTCATTACTTATCACATATGAATAATACGGATAATTTTCGAGTTTCACCGTTCATGTATGTATGCTAAAAAAACTAACAGTTACACTCGTTCATGAGTGGTCGAAAACAGAGCATAAATATACAATTCTGAACCCTGATGAACACAATTTCAATTTAAGAATACAATAAAAAATATGAAAAAAGAGATTAATCGTGCGGCTGGACCAGTTGTAGGGTGGATATACATAAATATTTCTATTAACAAAATTTTCTTCTTTTCATACCTGCTTCTCGCACTGCTCGGCCGTATAGCACAACATTATTAGAATGACAAATAGCGATATTAGCGTTGCAAATGTTATCAAATTATAAAATGATTCATAATATTCGAACAGTGTTAAAAATGTCCAATACGTATTGATTATTATATCTAGAACTACCACTGTATATAAAAGAACCAACGAGTGGCCAAAAAGCTCATTATATCTTTCATGCAAAGCATAAATTTCCATATAAATTCCCTTTAAGTTCTGCAAATAATCGTATGATTCCAAATAGCCATAGTCAATATCCAATATATGATAATTCCTATCGATCTTACAGGAAATTAAAGCTTTTAGTTTAACATTAAATAATTCCATATAGAAAACAATATAATCCAAATAGAATAGGACCTGTAAACTGCGACTTCTCAGAATAACGATGGCTAATAGAGCATACCAAAAGTAACCGTTATACGTTTTAATGCCTATAACGACTATTGATGCAATTAAGCTGCCATATAATGTCAACGCACCAAATGTGTATTTACGCCATTGGCGTTTTTGAATCGAGGCCGTACAGAGTTGTATGTGTAACAAGTGCTTCATTAATAGCTCGACCCTGTTGTAATTGTTAATTAATTCATAATATTTTTCATATGTGAACATGGTCTCCAGCAATATTGAGATCACGGCAATAATTTGTACAATAAATGTAATTATGCTGACAAGATTCGAGATGAAAAAATTATCTTCGAATGGCAAAAACATTACACCACACAAGGTTGTTATCAAATTGGCAACAATTAACGTCACTGTGTAAATTTTTTGCCAACGTAAAGGTCTATAATGATTATTACATCTATAACGATGAAGGTTATGATGAAGTTGTTGGTGGTGGCTAGGGCGGTGGGGATATTTAAATGTCTGTTTAAGATTATATTTTTGTTGTCCACTTGGCGTCACGTATGGCACTAGGCCAAGAATAGCACCGTATTTAAGATACTTTGTATGTAAATTGTTTATCATAGTAAATATTTAGAAAAAATATCGAAGACAACTACTTGATGTGTTTCTTAGTTACTGTTTGTCTTTTAAATGTCCTTTTCGTTCGATAGACCAATTAAAGTTGTGCTTGTCATAAATGAAAACATTTTTACGATTGATTATAAGGCATTTGTTACTTTGATGTTTCATTGTTAGTTATTAATACACAAACACATCTACATTAAGTAGGTATATAACGACTCAAGAAGGTGCTATTTAATTTTAATTTATATAATTCTGATTCTAAAATTAAATCTTATATAAAATAAGGAATGTTAGAACGAATTAAAGGCAAATTACACTGGTCTGTAAAAAAATTGCTCCTTGAATATAAATATGTGGAATATAGTGATAAATATTTTTTTCGTTTTTTATTTAAACAAGAATATCTCAAAAGCTAGATGTAATTACTTTCAATTTAACAAAATTCTAGTATATTCCTTAAAATTTTCCATTAAATGCAATTATAATTGTTTTTTTCAATTAAAATTACATATAATTGAAAATTTCCAATAAAAAATTACAACTAATTGTAATTTAATGCGTAATTGAAAAAATCTTAATTACAATTACAAATAGTGGAATGCATTTGTAATTGAAAAATTGCAATTACAATTACATATAATTGCGTAATTGCATTAATTACAAACTGTATTTGGCGAAAACGTAGAATGAAACGCTTCGTTAAGGCTTTTTTTTATAATACGGTTTTACAAAATTTAAATAAGAGTAGAAGAAGGTGATGAGAATTGAATTATAAAATTTATATAATTGTGTTTATGTTAACAGAAAATTCCACTGTACTTGCCATAAGTGGTTGTATAAGTGCTGATATAAATCCCTTTTTCGTTTGATCCAAATCTCTTACTAACCAGCCAAGCTACTAAATCTGAAGATCATGCTAGATGGTGTAGCAGCTTTTAGTCTAATTTCTAATTTGTATACACACGTGTTCATCTGGGCGCTGTCGTAAGTGGTAAGCGGCAGATATTATGTGGAAAGATTTTTCATAACCAAAATTTATTCGTGCATTTTGATTCTACGATCGTCCAATATAATTCAATGGATTTTATCGGCAATTTCTGTAGTGACGACCTCTTCTGGGCGATCTGATAGTTTGGCATCATTTATGGTGAAGCGACCACTTTTTTACCACAGAAATTGGTGGTACAGAATCCCCATGGATGGAAAAATCATTTTTAATCAGCACTCCAAATTTAATTTCTTTTATTTCGTTAAAATTATGACCATGAAAAAAATATATATAAAATTTTGGAAATTTAATTTATGAGAAATAGCATAAGTCAAAATATTACATATATTAACCCTTATATCTATACACATAATAAAATAGTAACTCATTTCCTGTCTGTCTGTACTTTTTTTGTGTTCGCACAAAAATATTTTTTCCACGAGAAAGTTGATAAAAAGCAGTGAAATTACGCCGATTTTTTTATACCGATTTAAAGGTACTGCATACTTTATGGCACATCTGCGCAACAGATGGCACCGTTTTAAAATAATGAGTAAAGCCCAGTACGCAGCTCTACGGAATTTCAGGTTTGATTTTTTTCTTTATTTTCTAAAAATTAAAACTCATGTTTTTTATAATTAGATTTTATATTTTACACAATAACATTATATCAAGACAGAAATGAAAAAAATAATATTTTAAAGTGTAAAAACCATGAAATGCCATAAATTCCGTTACCAAACAATTACCTGAATATAACATTTTGTTTCAGTTGAAATTTTATTTAGTTTTCTTTTCAGCCGCGTATTACCAAACTAAAAGTCGCCTGAAAATTTTCAAACCTGAATTTCAGGCTGTTTTTCACACACACTTTTCTTATGGCAAACTGAAATTCAGTCAAGCTGCGTGCTGGTCTTAACTCATTTCCTGACTGTGTTTTACAGAGCTTTACAATAATTTTTAGAATTTTATCCAGGGATGGCTACCTTTATATAAAATAAATAAATAAATAAGAGTCTTAAAATTAGCTGTGTATTACTTTTAAAGTAAAATCGAACAAAATATTGGAAGAACGCACACAAAGTGTGTGGGCACAGCTAGTTTCTTAATATATTGGAATTTACTATATTTTAGGTTAAATGTTTTTCACATTTGCTTTTTTTTCTAAAAAAACTGATTAAGTTGATTATCTCGTAACAAAATGTGTGAGTTGAGTATTTCAATATTGTTTTTTTATTTTAAAAGATTAAAAAATTCATATAAATAGCCAGGATTAGATGGCTTTGAGTTTAATTAAAAATTTCATCTCAATACGAATATTTTAACAGTAATAACTTTTTCGTTCGTTTACAAAGTAAAAGTTCATTAAAAAATTTATTAAAAACTAAAATAAAATACAAAAAAAAAAAACTATTGACAATTGTTTCTTACGAAAATGCATGTGAGTAAATATTAAAAAAAATGTGTATTTGTTTAGAACTAAAACTTAATTTTACAAATTAAACTTGAATTTATAAAAAATATATTAAAAATAAGTAAAATATCGTGTTGCATATAATTTATCACCCCACGTCTACACTATACATTAAATGATTTACAAAAACATTAATATCATGTTAGTGTTAAGTTTATACTGGCCATGTTAATGTTTTTTCTGCGTCTTAATATGGATATTAAAACATTTGTTATATAAAATGACAATGTTTTTGTTGTTATATTTTAGTTTAACAGTAATTTTTTTAAACAGCGCTATCTGTTACTCAACCTATTACTACTATCTGCTGCGGAATAAGCATTCAAACAACTTTGTTGAAAAACAGAAAATTATGTTCAAACAGAAAATGACAGAAACATACATATATTTTCCACCTATAACAACATGCACGAATTATTACCGTTGCTCTGCCGGCGTCATGTTTATGTTTTATTCATATTGATGGCTAGTGAAAACGGGGTTTTAAATTATAAGCCACTTTGTTTTAATGCATTAAATCTAGATATCTGTCAGCAAAATTGAATTTTAGTGGATTTGTATTATAAAGTTTTTTTTTTATAATGAATAATGTCTCCTGTTGAAAAATTTTCTGTTTGTACTTCAGAGGGGTATTCAAAAATTTACTCAAGTTTTAAAAGTATTTTTAAAAAAATATTTTTTTTAATTTAATGTAATTTTTTGTATGCATTCTTGCGTTAAAAATGTTCATGAACATTTTCCTTAAATATGGCTGATTTTTATTGAGGCATCGTTACCTCAAAGCATGGGTAATACAGTAATAAAGTTCCCAGGGTGGATAAACAACGCGATCGCATTAATGTCATTATCGCTTAAGGGCAGTAAGGCCCTCATTGTTATTTGGCCTTCGGATGAAGTACGTCTCAATTAAGCATTCGCTGTTTGGTCTCCCTCCAATAGCTGTACTGCAGTACAGTTATAACCTTAAAGCGAAAAAAATAGGTTAAAACCGTATACTGGTGGAGCATCATTCAAAACTCAAATTATCATAAGTTATAAATCAAATGTCGTATCTTGGTGGAGATCCATACAAAACTCATATTTTTAAAAAGAAACTGAATTTGGGAATCCTGACTGCCTATACGAAGGTGTAAGTAGGTCAGGCAGCAGATCCTTGAGGAGGTGTTGAACGTTAAACCAAAAATTTTCGTATGAATTTGAGAGCTCTGACATCCTATACAAAAGTATATGTTGGCTACAGACCCTGAAATAATAAATTTATATCAAAAGTCTTTTATTGGTGGAGTACCACACAAAACTCAAAATTTTATATAATCTTCGTGGCGTTTGCGGTCGAAATATAAGGCTTTAGGGCTTGCTAACTTTCTGATCTTTTAAATTAAATAAATAACTAAAGCAAGGGTTGTTGAGGGCAGATTAGGTTAAGCGAGCCGCACGCACAAGGCGAGTTCACTCGGAGGCCAATAAGGACCATTGTGATACCCCGACGACCCCCCACTAGTCTTGATAGAACTGCAGTACCGCTAGTTCGTAAGAACAACCTGGAATTGGCACAAAGCCTAGTAGGCTACTCATTGTCACATCTCGGAGACAGTTCAGCTCCTGAAAGAATCTTTGGCCCAAAAATTTGACCCTACGTTTGATTGGCATAGAAATTTGGTGGTGATCATACAAATCTCTCGATATGTATGAGCACAATGATGAATGATGTCTCATGTAGTTATTGAACTGATTAAGGGAATATAAGGCTACTTCTTCTTGAAACCAAATATTATTCAGATTATTGCATTTCACTTACATCAAGTTATTTAGTTTCTCCAATATTCTTTTATGTATTTCCAGACCTCATTAAGAATTGCCATCATTGGCCAAAGCAATTTTGCCGCTGATGTTTTAAGTCTACTCTTGGAAAAGCAGTATAAGATTGTGGGTGTATTTACTATACCAAATAAAGGGAATCGTGAAGATATTCTAGCAACTACAGCTGCTGCCCACAATATACCAGTATTTAAATTTTCCACTTGGCGTCGCAAAGGTGTTGTCATTCCCGAAGTTTTAAACCAATACAAATCAGTTCAGGCTAATCTTAATGTTTTGCCCTACTGTTCGCAATTCATACCTATGGAAGTGATAGATGGCGCTAAGTTGGGTAGCATTTGTTATCATCCCTCCATTTTACCACGTCACAGAGGTGCTAGTGCCATTTCTTGGACTCTTATAGAAGGAGATGATGTGGCTGGTTTTACCATATTTTGGGCTGATGATGGTTTAGATACCGGACCAATTTTGTTGCAAAAACAAGTTAATGTAGAGCCTGTTGATACATTGGATTCTTTGTACAAGCGTTTCTTATATCCTGAAGGCATTAAATCTATGGCCGAGGCTGTGGACTTGGTAGCCAAACGCAAGGCTCCCAAGATAACACAAACCGAGGTAGGAGCTACATATGATCCGGCCATGTTTAAGGAAGAAAATCAATATATTAATTTGAATCAAAAAGCTCAGAAAATTTGGAATTTTATAAGGGCCTTAGATTCGGTACCGGGCGCCTTAGCTACTGTGATAAATGAAGATAATACGGAGCAAAATATAAGATTATTTGGTGCCCATTTGTATGAAGATGAACCCTGCAAACAAGGCCAATCATTAAGACTCAAAGGTTTAGCTACTCCAGCCATTATACACGAACGTGGTTTATTAATTCAGGGCACTGATAATAAATTTGTCAATGTACAACGTTTGAAGAAGGGTACGAAAATGATTAATGCTTCCGATTGGTTTAACCAATCTCAATTACCCCAAATTACCAACTTTACTGAAGATGAAGTGTCCAAAAAAGAAATTTTGCGCAACATTTGGTTGTCCATATTGAAATGTCCCATTGAAAGTGAAACTGATTTCTTTGCGGCCGGTGCAGGTTCCATGGATGTTGTCAGATTGGTGGAGGAATGTAAGGAGGCGTTCGATGTACCTCTGGAAAATGAGCAGGTTTTTATGGCTCCCGTATTCGAAGAATTTTACATGGAAATTGTTAAGGCCTTAAGACAAGGCACCTCGGCTGACAATCTGAAGATTCATTTCGATGGTTTTGTTTTAAAAGCCAACAAGAAGGATATTCCCATACCCACCCAGCTTTTTATCAATGGTCAGTTTTTAGATGCTGAAAATCGTAAAACTACTGATATCGTTAATCCCGCTATTGAAGAGGTCTTTTGCAAAGTCGCTTGTGCTTCGCGTAATGACATTGATAAAGCTGTACAGGCTGCTCATAAAGCTTTTTATGGTTCTTGGCGTCAAGTATCGGCCAGACAAAGAGGTCAACTTATGCTTAAGTTGGCCGATTTAATGGAACAACAAAAAGAAGAATTGGCTACCATAGAATCTGTGGACTCCGGAGCTGTATATACTTTGGCCCTAAAGACCCATATTGGCATGTCCATAGATGCTTGGCGTTATTTTGCAGGATGGTGTGATAAGATACAGGGCTCTACAATACCTGTTAATCCAGCTAGACCCAATAATGTATTGACTTTTACCAAAAAAGAACCACTAGGGTAAGTGAAGTCTTAACTCATTAAGGGTACAATAATCCTATTAATTGTCTTTCATTTACAGAGTGGTTGGTTTGGTTACACCCTGGAATTATCCCTTAATGATGTTGTCTTGGAAAATGGCTGCTTGTATAGCGGCTGGCAATACCTGCCTTATCAAACCGGCTCAAACATGTCCCCTAACAGCATTAAAATTCGCAGAACTTACAGTAAAAGCTGGCTTTCCTCCAGGCGTTATAAATGTGGTAACTGGTAGTGGTTCTGAAACCGGCCAGGCCATAGCTGATCATAAGTTAATAAGAAAATTAGGCTTTACCGGTTCTACTGAAATCGGCAAAACGGTAATGCGTTCTTGTGCTGTATCGAATTTAAAAAAATGTTCTCTGGAGTTGGGTGGCAAAAGTCCGCTAGTGATATTTGCTGACTGTGATTTTGAAAAGGCCGTAAAGCATGTAAGATTGTTCGTTTTCGTAAAAATTTAAGAAATCTTAAAAATATTTTTCCCTTTGAACTTGCAGGGCATGTCGTCAGTATTTTTCAATAAAGGCGAAAACTGCATAGCAGCTGGCCGTCTCTTTGTGGAGGACACTATACATGATGAATTTGTCAGACGAGTGGTAAAGGATATACGTTCAATGACCATAGGTGATCCACTTAATCGTTCCACAGCTCATGGACCCCAAAACCATCGTGCCCATTTAGAAAAACTCATTGAATTTTGTAATCGTGGAGTTAAGGAAGGAGCAACATTAGTGTGCGGAGGCAAACGGGTAAACAATATGAAAGGCTTTTTCTTCGAGCCCACTGTATTTACAGACGTTAAGGATCATATGTATATAGCTCAAGAGGAATCGTTTGGTCCCATTATGATCATAACAAAATTTCATGGTAGTGACGTCGAATCAGTAATGAGACGGGCCAATCGATCGGAATATGGTTTGGCCAGTGGTGTTTTTACTAAGGATATTAGCAAGGCTTTGGCATTTGCCGACAACATTGAAGCCGGTACGGTGTTTGTTAATGTATACAACAAGACTGATGTAGCTGCACCGTTTGGTGGCTTCAAGCAAAGTGGTTTTGGCAAGGATTTGGGACAAGAAGCTCTAAATGAATATCTTAAGACTAAATGTGTAACAATAGAATATTAGATGGAAGTAATTAGGTTAAGTGTAGTAAGTAAGAGCATATTTAAGAATAAAAAATAATAATATTTAGACTAGACATAGGGTGATTCAAATATATTTTAATTACAAAGAAAATTAAAATTACAGGTAATGTTTAATTGCATAATCTCAATTACACATTACAAGTAATTGTAATGTAAATCAATTACAACTACTTGTAATTTGTAATTATAAAAAATAAAAATAAATTTTTTAAATTAAACATTACATGTAATTGTAATTAGGCAATAGAATTAAAATTATCCGTGAAATGTAATTGTAACTGATTTTTTCAATTAAAATTATATGTAATTGAAAATAACAAATTATAAGTAATTTTAATTTTTAAATTAAAAATTACATTTAATATAAAACTAAAAAATCTCAATTAAAATTACAAATGTGGAATGTAATTGTCATTTAAAAATGCAATTATAATTACATATAATGACGTAAGTAATTAATTACAAACTGTACTTATAACTGATTTTTTTCAATTAAAATTATATGTAATTGAAAATTACAAATTATAAGTAATTTTAATTTTTCAATTAAAAATTACATGTAATATAAAATTAAAAAATCTCAATTACAATTATATATAATGGCGTAAGTAATTAATTACAAACTGTAGTTATAATTGATTTATTGCAATTAAAATTATATGTAATTGATTCAATTATAAGTAATTGTAATTTTTCAATTGCAATTTACATGTAACATATAATTAAAAAAATCTCAATTATAAATGTGGAATGTAATTGTAATTGAAAAAATTCAATTACATTTATTACAAGCTGTAATTGACATTCCTCAAGTATGATTTAGACCAACAAATTTTTATTTGAATATGAACTTGTTATCAAAGACTTTGATAAAAAAAAAACTCCCTTCCTTATGTTTATCTTATTTATGCAAATTTCAAGATATTACACTTCGTCAATCAAGAGCGTGTCTATTAGTTCACTTCCCCTGAAAAGTATCGATTTTATTAGTTTTTTTTACAACTTGTTTGTGCTTGCATTTCATGCATGTTCAGGCAGGCATTAACATGCCACCTTCCATACTCTTTACACTTTTACCTTTTGCCAATTACCCGTGAGAACAAAAATCTAACAATTTTTCATATCTTTTTCTGTAACTTGTGCATTTATGTAGGTTCAGATAAGGAAGGGTATAAATATTTAGACTTTGCCTTGAATTTTTTTTTATAACATTTCGCTAAAAATTATATTTTAACAACTACAATTTTTCATTATTTCTCACAGGCTTACAAACATTAAGCTAACATGCGAAAATAAATAAGTAGATTAGGGGGTTACCGCATACACAGTAGTATTTTCTTACATGTGAACAAGTAACATGTTTTTTATAGATTTTAAACAGCTTACGATAGATGGACACGTTTTAGAAATATTTTGTAATAATTAAAATTAGCAGACATATTATTTTTCTTGCGCCAGTTAAAGGTTTCAATATGTTTTACATCCAACTTTAATCAAATTTTTCAATTGGCTTTATTATAATGATTTAATTCAAAAATAACAATATATGTAATATTTTAAATAAGTAAATAATTGTATCAATTAAAATTTAACTAAATTTGTATCTGAAACTATTAAAACTTTTAAATGGTGCAAACATTTCTTTCTGTGTAGTAGAAAAACCATGTGTTTTAATTATTTTTGAATTATGGATTTTTTGGTGAGTTATCGTTTTTAGTTAAATTTTGATTTAATAGTTTATTTTTGGATTGTTTTTTTGACAAAATAAGAGTTTTTGTGAACCTCGATACGGGATGAATTTTGGATTTGTGGTTAAATTTCGATTGTTTGATGAAATTCGGTTTGGGTTCCGTACCCAAAGGGCAAAAACATAATACTATTATTTTCCCTACAATGTCTGTCCATTGGCCCAATCCAGTCTTTATGTTGCTACGTTATGCATATTAGTATGAGGTTTACTTGTGCAAAGTTGCAAGACTTTACCTGTGGTAGTTATCTAGGTGGACGATAATAATTTGGCCAAATCGGTAAGGCCGTTCTTAAGTGATGCGTTTTCTAACGAACGTCATTTAATTTTATTTATATAGATGTACGGGGAATGTCGAAGCAGAACGCTTTCTTAGTAGGTCCCTTTTCGAACCGCCCTCAATGAATATAAACAACCAATTTGTAATTATGGCAACCTCACTTTCATTGACTCACGTTCAGTGATTAAAAATGCTTGACTATTTTCAATGCATATGTAATTGCTTAACTGTTGCTTAGAAAAAGTGTGTAGCAAAAGCAAAAGCAAAAAAAAGAGCAACTCATTTGCTTAAGCTTGCTATGTGTCTATTTCTGCAGCAAAGCAATTAGCAAAGCAATTACTTTAAAAACATTTGCTGTTGCTTAAGCAATAAGTTGTTCTTCATTTTCATTTTTATTTTTGCTTATGCTTAACTCTTTACTGTGAAGTAGTGGCTGACTACGATTGCTGTTTTTTGCTGTTGTTTGCTGTTACTCGCTGCTTCAGTCTTAAGTAATTAAAAATTCTTTGACATTGTGAGATTAAAATTATTGCGCCACTTGTATGTAAATCGAAAAAAACTAAATTTTGAAAATCTGCAAAATAAAGATTTCCAATATTGTTTTACAGCAACAGCAAAAGAAGAAACAAACATTAACTTATTGCTTAAGCAACAGCAAACGTTTTCAAAAAAATTGCTTTGCTGATTGCTTTGATGCAGAAAGAGACACCTAGTAAGCTTAAGCAAATGAGTTGCTCTTCTTTTTTTTGCTTTTGCTTCGCTTATAACAAAATGTTATATAAATGCTGAGGAATTCAGTTTTTTATTTGCTGTTGCTATTTTTAAGCAAGCAATTCAAACCCTGCTCACGTTCTGTTGTCCGATAGTGACGTGGTTTTAACGTATTTGTTTTTTTAACCGTACTAGGCAGAAACTTGAAATTTACACAGAGTAATTATAACTGTTTTCTTCAAAATTTTACAGAAGGTTACTATAACAGCTGTAACAACAATTACTAATAATTAAAGGGTGTTCCAATAGTAACTCGAAATTCAGGTATATTGGTTCATTTTGGGAACCGTAATAGGCAGACACATTAAATTTATGCAAGGCATGTAATAATTTGTTCGTTATAACAACAAGAAAAAATATATTAAAAAAAAAAATAAAACCAGAAATAAAAAGGTGATTCGATAGTAATGCTACTTCACCAATATGGCCTTATTTTTAAACAGTAGGCAAATATTTTGAATTTTCTACATAGTGTGTTTTACAGTGTCTACAATAACATCAAGAATCAAATATAAAATTAATAAAAGGGTGTCCATCAAATGTCAGAATTTGACGCATTTAGCCTTTCAGACAAACACTTGAAATTTACACAGGGTATGTAATGCAAAGCTATAATAATAAATATACCAAAAATAAAAGTTAAAAACTGTCCGCTTAGAAGACGTGATTGTGACGTATGTATATGTGCAGACCTTCTAAACCCAAGCAGCCAGTAATAAAAGCATAAAATAAAAATTAAAGGGTGCCCCATGAGTAACGTGAAAAAATACTTTTATATGTCATATATTTTTTTCTTGAATATAATTAATTTATAAAATAAAAAATTTGACCATATACAATGCATAGATTTTTTTAAGTGCAAAAGTAACAATACATATTCAATTTAAAAATTCTCTGGTTGGGTGCCTTTGATTTGAGTCTATTCATAACTTCATACATATGTATGTATGTATGTATGTATGTATGTATGTATGTATGTATGTATGTATGTATGTATGTATGTATGTATGTATGTATGTATGTATGTATGTATGTATGTATGTATGTATGTATGTATGTATGCATGAATAAGTTTGTGTGAGTATAACACACAATAACTACATAACATTTTATAATGTGGGTCATTTTATGGCTACATTTATTATCCCTCCCCACCTCCCCACCAACCATTTTTTTTAATTCAAAAACGTTTACATCCATTTTGCCCATTCTTTCCTTATTTTCATTTAACAATCACAGTCTTAGTTTACAGACAATTGTTATGTAAAATAAGTTAAAAAGTATTTTAGTTTTTTAAATTGGATCATGTAGGACAAGTCAAATAGGAGAATACTGTTGTACATTTGACATAATATAATTTGCAGTAAAATGTTTTAGAAAAACATGTGTTGTTTTAAAATGTTGACTTGACGATTAAGCGTCTGTTATTATTTGTTAAATACGTTTTCCTTGTTTGTTTTTCAGTCTGTCTGTCTTTGTTGCTGGCGCTGCTGCTGCTGGTTGCGGCGGAAAAGCCAACCCAAATAACTATTTTTGCAACAAAGCAATATATTTTTATCTAATACTAGAATGTGGGACATTTTCCGGAAAAGGATTTAAGAAAAATATTAAATTACTTAATGGAGTGCATTAAGTACTCATAATTAGAAAAAAGTTTGTAATTTGTTCCTTTTATTACAAACAAGTAAATGTTTCTGTAAAAAAGAAAAAATGAATGATAGTTGGAATGGGGTTACAACTATTAAAAAAATTATACACTAATCATGATATAAAAATTTAATAACTGTCCCACATTTGTCATACTTGTTACATTCTATTGTTCGATCCCTGCTAGGGTTTAATCCCTACTAGCTACTCAGGTATATTTTACTGAATGGGTATTTGATAAATTATGTCAGAATGAAATTGTGTATTTATATTAAAACAATAAATAGATGTCGTAATTGCCAAATCGGATTAACTCCACTTTACTATTGTTAATTGCTGATAATTTTCAAACATGTTTAAACAAACAATTTTTTCTGATGGTGTGTACATATGTATGTAAACTTCTAAATGACATCATTTCATATGATTTAACAGTTTAATGCTTTAAACACATAGACGACAGCTGCTACACGACTACAAATGCCGTTTGACTAGAATTGTCGCCGTGTAGTCAGCTACTAATTATATTGAAGACGACAGCAATATCGTAAACTCTGACATTGTTGTAGAAATACAAATTTTACTTTTATAACAACAAAATAACTTTTTTTAAATTTATGTTATGGATCGGTTGATACGGCGAGGTTTCTGTCTAGCTTAATATTTTTTTTCCTTCCCACCGGCCGCGTATCCTAACACAAAAAAAAATTATACAAAAACACAACTGCAACTACAATTAACAATACCACAAGAACTAATAATATGGAAAAAGTTGTTCATCTCCTATTTTGCATCTCAACCATGTAGCGGTAGTTTCCTTACCATTTCTTTCCTCGACTCAAAACCCATTTCTCCATTTACCTTTCCATCGTTGCCCTTACTTACTTTTTCAAAAAAAAAAAAAAAAAATTATATTCTGTGATATTCTCTTCTGTTGAATAAAAATTTATCGCATACAATTGTAGCCTAAGTTGGCTACAGCCACAACGGTGGCTGTGTAGTCTTGTGGCTAAGATGTCGGCAAAATAATCGGGTTCATATAAACATAGCCTTCTGGCTATGATGTCGTTAAAGTAATCGCCTTCATATAAACGTGTATATTTTAGTTTTGGCAGCTTGTAGTCGATAGTCAGGTGTCGTCTTTAATTTTTAAAATAATTTAAAAAAAAATCAATAACAAGATTTTGCACTTGAGATGTTTAAAAAATAATATTGTTTTTGTTTTTGAGTTTTAATAAGTTTTTTGGGTCATATTATTTAAAGTTATATCGCCACGTTATATCCATCAAGTTCTGCCTGTTGATATTTACTTTATTTTAAAAGAAGTAAATCCTGATTTGCACTTTATACTTGTTGCTATAGCAGACATGGTAAAATAAGCTCTGTGTAAATTGCAAGCATCTGTCTATAATGGTTCCAAAGATAGGGCCATATAGGTTAAATAACATCACCTACTGGGACACCCTTTAAATTAAAATTTTCAATTAAACACTTGTTATAGAGGACTTAGCCATACAGATGCTCTGTAATTTTCAACTGGTGCTGTCTGTAACGGTTCAAAAGTTTGGCCAAATACATCAACTATTAGGACACCCTTTAATGTTTTATTTTAAATATTTATAAATATTTCTGTTTTAAATTTATATACCGAGCATAGTAGTAGACATTATATCTAACTTTCAAGTGTTTGTCTGAAACGGTTCAAAAGATAGGGCCATATAGATCAAATTATATCAATTATGGGAACACCCTTTAATTACCAAAATAATTTTTTTACTTATTGTTATAGTGGACTTATCAATACAGGTTCTTTGTAAATTTCATATGTTTGTCTATAACTGTTCAAAAATTTGCCCTATCTACATAATCTATTGGGACACCCTATATTTTAGCGAACTTGGCAGTACAGGTTCTCAGTAAATTTCAACCATCTGCCTATAACGGTTAATACATTTTGCCATAAACATCAAATTACATCAATTGTTGGGACACCCTTTCATTTCGAATTTTTAATAATTTTACTTGTTATTAAAACTTACATAGTTATGGACATTCTGTACAATTTTCAAGTGTTTGTCTATATCGGTTCCAAAGATAGGGTCCAATAGATCAAATTACATCAATTATGGGGACACTCTTTAAATACCAAATTTAAATTTTATGCTTATGATTATAACGGACTTATCAATACAGGTAATTTGTAAATTTCATATGTAAGTCTATCTAGCCATGTACATCAATATATATTAACTATGGGGACACCCGTTATTTTCCAAATAAAAATTGTATACTTGTTGTAGCGAACTTAGCAATACAGGTTCTTTGTAAATTACAATCGCCTGTCTGTTCAAAAGTTTGGTTATATACATCAAAGTACATCAATTATTTGCACACCCTTTAATTACTAATTTTAAATATTTTATTTCTTATTATAACGGACATTCTGTCCAATTTTTGAGTGTTTGTCTATAACGGTTCAAAAAATACGGTTATATAGGTCAAATGACATAACCTATGGGTTCACCCTTTAATTTTTAAGTTTATTTTTTTATTACCTTTTATTATTGGGAGCTTTAGTAAAATGACCTTTTTTAAAATTTAAAATTGGTACTTTTTACGGTTCATGATAATACAAGAAAAAATTTTAAAATTATCAAAAATTATTAAAATTGTAATAAAAAAGAAATTTTGAATTTTGCCTCAGAAATGACTAAGTTCTGCGGGTACAAACCACCTATCTATAGAAACCAGCGTTCGGTGATGATGACGCGAGTTCAATGATTTTTATTCACCCAAAACATGCTCATCGCGCCTAAAGAAGTTTTAACTTAAAAAATTCTTTCAATTTAGAAAGAATAAAACAACCTTAAGCCTTACTTCAAAAATGCAATTGCAGACATAAAAAAACTTAATTTAATCAGTCCAAAAAGTTCTTCTAGTTTTGCACTCTACAAAAGAGATGTACTCGTTGTGAAACGCCTCTTACCCTGCTGGCACCAAAAGAAAACATTTTTGAAATGTTTTGCAACAAAAGACAAGAGCAACAGCGACAACAAATATGCAAATTTTTTGTTTTTTTTTCCCTAAACAATGAACATGAAGACAATTCATTTTTCATTTTTTTGTTGTTTGTATTGGTGGCAGTTACAGCAATACTGTGTGCCATGAAACGTCCTTCAGCCTAAAGGGGATTACTTAACTACAATAATAGAAAGCAGCAGAGAGAAAATATGTACATATACATACATACATACATACATACATACATACATACATATATACATAGTTACATACATACATACACACAATGGACAATAGTGAAATGTATACACAATAGTACTCTTTATACTACACTTGTATACAGTTGAAAGGTTTAACCACAAACGCACTTTAAAATGAATTGTACACTTTAAATTGGTGTGATTGAGTATAGAGTGGGAAAGGCGAGATGCTTTTGTTGTTGTTGTGGTTAATAAATTTTCCGAAATGTGAGTTCAAATTGTATGTGTTAATCCTATCATGAACAGAATGGTTCATTGGTGGCATAAAAATAAATATAGTTTCTTTGCAATTATTTTATATTGTTAAGAGCTACAAATTATTATACATAGATTTGTGCACAGAGTTAGGGAGGGGAAGGTGTAAGAATTTCTAAACATGGGGGTGTTGTATAACACAAATTCTTAGATAACAGCTGAGAAATGACGTAAGATTAAAAAGGGGCATTAGAAAATAAAAAGGGCACAAAATAGCACAGTATTAACAAAACATAGATAAAGAGAGAAAAAGAGCGTATAAAAATATTTGAGAACTGGGAGAACATAAATCACGTGGTTATAAATCATGGCAAGTAGCTGTTATACCTATACGACTTGAACCATCTTTTATAGAAATTTTACAAAAGTTTTTACTTTTTAAACATTTTCTTTGTCCATATAATTAACAAATTATAAGGTAAATAATTTATAGTTTGCCTCTTAATTTATCATATAAACAGTTAACTGACATTCCTTCTCTGTTCTCTTTTGTGTCTTGTTCTTTCTGCTATTACTGCTATTAAATAATTCTTAATCAATACATTATTGTGTAGAATATCTTGCCGTATTTTCAATTTTCTCTTTTATCTTGATTTTTGTTTTTCCTTCAAATTTATTGCTTCGTCTTTTGTGTTTTAAAGGCAAACCTGCGCTTTTGATCCTGTTCATTTAAATGAAAATTTCTGTTCAAATATGTACATATGTAATTTTTGTTGTTGTTTGCTGTGAAAGCATTGAATTCAAAGGGCGAGTTTACCGTCAATTTTGTTTTTTTTTGCAGTATACTTTAGTTTGTCCTAAGGGTGTTGTTCTCATTTAATTGTATTTTTAGAACTTTTGACTGTAGTTGCATGAGAGCAAAAAAAGTAGTGATAGTTTGACAAAAGCAAATTGTGATTGTCAAAAGCTTTAATTGAACTTTTTTTTGATGTTAACAAAATATAAAAACGTTTCAAATTGTAAAAGATTGTAAAATTTTGTAAGTCAATTGTAATAGATTGTAAAATTTTCTTAATTTTAAATATTTATTGTACTCTTAATACGAGCAATGTTGTAGGACGTATATAATGCACAGATTTTTGGGATGTTCATCCATCAATTAGATTGCTGAAGTAAAAAAATTGCGTAATTGAAAAAAATCTTTTCTAATTTTCTTTAAGTGATTAATATTACACATTTTACTAAAAATTGTACTTTGAAAATATTTTTAGCTGGCAGAAAAAAAGAAAACTAATAAAAAGAATGTGTTTAAATAAAGCTACTTGCTACACTCGGCCCTTATATCCGCCATTTATGCACCGAAAAGTTATCTAGGGTCTTCAGAATATCAATTTCACAACAACACGGATGGACAAAAATCGTCCCCTAACTATGTATATGTATGTATTTATTATAAATATATCATCGGATTTTAGGCAAAACAACTTAAGTCGAGTTCAAAAAAATGGTTATTTTTTATTATTAAATATAAATTGGTTGAGCACTTGGGTATTTTAGTCCCGTCGGCCTATTTTTATAAAATTATTTATTATTTTGCAAAATTTGTTAAAACTAGATTTAAAATATTTTGTTAAAAGTCTATAAATTTATATTTATATTAACCTGGATATATGTACATACATAAATTCTTCAAAATCCCAAATTTTATAGAAATTAAAATTCAGTGAGGTTTCACTAAAAAAACTGACACTCATCTTAAATGGTTGACACCCTAATAGCCTACTAAAGTAACACCCTAATAGCCTACATAAGTCCCGTTCCACACTTGCTATTTTTGTTTCTGAAACATTTTTTCAATTCTCTTTTGAAGTTTGCATTCGTGTCCATACTTTAAAAATTGTGTTTCTGACGACTGTATATTTTTATCTCTCATGTTGAAAAGAGCAAACAACAACAACAGTAGAGAGTCGCCGCAGAGTTTCAAGTACGTGAAACATCGTACAGTTGCCATTTTTATTTTCTCTCGCAACAACAAATACATGTGTTGCAGAAATAAAAATTGGAAGTGTGGAACGGGACTAAGAGGCCGTCTTCACTGGCCATCAATTTGAACAAATCATAAACATGACGCCGCACAGTGGCTGAAAATCGTTTTTCGTTGGCCAAAATTCTGTAACTTTTGAACCGATCAAAATATTGAAATCATTTTTTTTTTAATGGATAGATATTTAGCTCAGCTTGATTCAATTTTAATTACATTAAAATTGATTGAGGACTTTTTAAGGAATTCGAGGTCAAAGTTGAACATTTTAATTTTTTTAACTTTCAGAGTGAAATATGGGTTTATTCTGTGTGTAACATAGTAAAATATCCCTCTAAGATCCAAAAAAGTATATATATTCTTGATCAGTGATGAAATCTAAGACAATATATGTAGCTATGTCCGTCTGTCCATACGTCCGTCTGTCCATCCGGCCGTCCGTCCATTCGCCTGTCTGTATGAACACGATTCAGTCTAAACGAAAAGAGCTAGACCCTTGAAATTTGGTACACATATATCTTGAAGGATAGGGCAGGCTAAGTTCGTAAATGGGCCAAATCGGACCAGGGGGAAAAAATTCCCCTAAGAAGAACTAAACCAACCCCTGAAAAACTACACATTTTTACAAGTTTTTTTGTAAATTTGTTAAGCAAATGAAACATTTTTATGTCAAAGAAGGTTCAAGGTCTTTACCCTGGAGCCAGAAAATCATAAAAATTTATTTTTGGACCCCGCCCCCTTTTTGTGGGCGTTTATATAGCATATTATATGAAAAATAGTGTCAATAATTAACAAATTGTATTACCTAAGCCTAGATTGCATAAAAAATTAATTTTTAAGCTTTCATGACGAATGGAAAATGTACTCGGATCTTCTGCGCTACCTTCACCTCACAAAATCTGAAAATAAGGTTGAAATCCACTCCTGTTATTTCAGATGCTGTTTCTGGATCTGAAAAGAATCTTCTTGCGCTATTGCCATCATTTGTATTGCCTGACCCTTGTTTTGGCTGATCTATAATCAGTCCACGTTTGCGATATTCATCTTGAACATGTTTCTTTTTTGAACTTCTTAACTCTTTGTTGGTCACGTTGTTTCTTATTGATCCTGAAGACCCGAAATCCAAATCATAACTGATTTTTAGTATGTGTTTCATAAGTCGTATTCTTGCGTGTAGTGGTGATAATCCTAATTCATATGCATCGGTATTATCTAATGATTTTGCTGGGACTTGGTTTAATTGGGTTGATGTTGCTTGGCATATAATGCAGCTGGATGCAGCCTTCGTGTTAGTCAAAGCCTGACCCACTTTTCAATCTATCATTGTCAGGACTAACTGGTAGCTTACTTCAATTTGCTGCCCATCTAACTGTAATTGTAATGGCTGTAGTGCTGTAATTTGGGCCTTGATATCACTAATTTCTTTATTAATAACATCATTTGTTTCTTTTTTGAATTGAAATTTGATTGGCCTGCAGTATTTCTTAGAAGATGGTGTCTCATTTTTCCAAATATCCATTGTTTGCGTTGTACTAGTCGAAGGCTCTGAATCTTCCAAAATCTTTTTCAATCGCAATGGTACAAATGATACCATGAACATATCTGAGTCAGAAATATTTTCACATACAGCTTGTTTATATTGTTTTTGTCCCGAAGAACCATCACATCCCCATTTACAAAAAAGAATTAACTTTGTGTTTCCGTATTTCTTCAACTCATTTCCTGTTATTGATTGCAGCAAGCGTGCGGCTGTGTGATCAAGTAGAGATTGTAGTTGTACCTCTGCCGAAATTGGTGTGATTGTAATAGTGTCCTTTGATGGCAAACAGTCCATTTTAGCAGCGGTTATGTGATGATATGCTGGATATATATTTGAGCCTTTTTCAATCGCACGCTGTCTGAGTTTAATATATTGCTGTTTTGTTAATTTCAAATCCAGAAATAATGCTAATGCCTCCTCATTTGTGTACTGTATTGCAGCATTCGGAGTTGGTATACTTTTAAGAATCCGTTTTGTTCTCGGTGGACTAGCTTTAACAACTTTTTCAATGATATCCACTTTTGTAAATTGGTTCTGTGATCGTAATTGATGTAGTAAAGATTCTTTTATATTTGTAGAACCAAAGGCATCGTTAATATCTTTAAGCTTCCGCCTCTTAGATCTATCGCTGCAATTGTCCACTAATGATTTGCGTGGTCTTCCAGCCTTATCTTGCTTTGCTGTTTCTGCAGCGACAGTAAGTTGACCTTCTAACCACTTTGCACTTTTTATATAAAATTTTTATTTACTGTACATAACTTCTTTGTAGCGTTTTTTTAGTGCTTTGACGAAATTATATAATTGCTCTTGCATTTCGGTGCTACACGAATTTAAGTTTAATTTTATTTTAACGTAACTAAGAACATCTTCCTGATTTTTGTTTCTAAAATACACTTCGGCCAGTTCTTTATAACTGAAGCTCTCCATTTTCTTTTGAATATTTTTATTTGCGTTTGTTATGTTTTATCCGTACACTTAAAGGATTAAGTTATTACTGAGTAATCCCTTAACGAATCCGTACTTTTATAAATTTTTAGATACATGTTCTTCACACACTGATCTTTAATTTCATAGCAGGTAGCGCTTAAATTGGACAAAACTGCACTCATGCATCAATATGGGGTTGTTTTTTAACTTTAGTGGTTTAATGTCGCAATTATTGTTATAAAATTGTTTACGACTTTGGTTGACCCTAACATTTGATAACAGGTAAATTTAGAAAGAGATCATATGCTTCCTGTAGAGCCCATTGTGAAAATTTTATTACTTATTTTTTGCTGATCAAAACAAAGCCATTAAACCCTTTCGAAGGTATTATATTTATTTTTTTAGTTATACGTAGCCTAAACTAAAAAATAAACTTTTAGGCAAAAAAGTGAAAATTTAATACACCATTGTATATGAATTTTTTTCGAGTAATTTCATTAAAATGAAAACAGGCGGCTCGTGGCGGGTGCAACAGTATATATAGCCTTAAAGAGGACACTTTCACCTTTCTCGTGGTTGTATACGTTTCTTGTTCCCTTTTGTTCCCTAGAAGTTCTATTCCACTAAAGTTTAAATTTGAGGAAAATATAGTAGTTTCATAAATATTTCATAACGCCCCTAATATTAAACGCTAGAGCTGTGTCTACTTACAACAACTAAAGACAATAATCCTACCAACATTATAAAAAAACCGCAGACCATTATCGATGACAGCTTGCGAGTAGTAACCATTTAATTTTGATAAAAAACCAAAGAAAAACACCTTTTTCTGAAATTAAAAAAAAAAGTTGAGTTTGACAGCATGCCACGCCCACAATTATCAATATTTTAACATAATTTTTTGGCTACCTTAATTTGGATATATTAACTACAAAATGACGTAAAAATTTTAAAAATCGGTAACAAAAAAAAAATTTACTTTTGGCCAACGAAAAACGATTTTCAGCCACTGTGCGCCGGCAAAGCAACGGAATTAATTTGTGTAAGTTTTTATAGGTGGCGAATACGTGTTTATGTCATTTTTTGTTTTTACATAATTTTCTGTTTTCCAACAATATTGTTTGAATGCTTAAGGACAGGATTCAATATCCTATACAATCGTACGATTCAATTACAAAATAAAAAATCTAACAGAATTCTGTCCTACTCAAAAAATCCTTTCAAAATGGTGTTGCAGGTGCCACATTATCATACAGAACTCTTATTGCATGGAAAAAAATATTTTAAGAATTTTTTCAAAAGATTATCAAATCCTACAGACCTGTCAAAAAGTCGGTTCCACGCTACCATAATTATTTAGCACACATGCTATTTTTGAAAGATCGTAAGACTGCGTATGATATAGTGCTGGAAATTTCTACTACTTTAAATTACTCGATACAACTAAATATTTTTATAAATTTATTTCTAAAAATACTAAAAGTACCGTAAGAATATCGATTAACTTCTCTTGTGTATTGGGTACCCAAAAAACGAGTATCGAGTACTCGGTACCTTCTACTCAATACTTTGCCACTACTAGTATGATACCGAATTATGGCCTTTATTGTATAGCAGATAGTAGTAGTAGTAGTAGTAGTAGTAGTAGTAGTAGTAGTAGTAGTAGTAGTAGTAGTAGTAGTAGTAGTACGGTCGAGCAACAGATGGCGCTGTTTGTAAATAATACTGTCAAACTAAAATACAACAACAAAGTAATTGTCATAATATAAAGAGTTTTTATAACAAACTAGCTGTGCCCGGCACGTCGTGGGAGTCCTGACAATATTTTGCTCGATTTCTCTTTGAAAGTATTCCGCACCAATTGTAAGACTTAAATTTATAGTGTTTTAGTTATGGTTTATGTATTTACTTTATATAAAGGTGCCCATCCTTGGATAAAATTCTAAAATTTATATAAAATTCTAAAAATTATTGTGAAACTATGTAAAAGGTGTTTAAAATATTTTTAATAACAATGTAATTCCACAAAGTAAAAATACAAATCAAATACAAATTTTATTTAATTGGCGCCATCTGTTGAGCAATTTTTTTTAAATGTCCTACTTTGAAAAATAAAAGGTGTTTAAAACCGTGTTTAAAATATCCCAGTTTTAAACAGAAAATTTCAGTACATTTTCTCCACTTTCTCTTGGAAATGAGATATTATTGCGGAAAAGAAGTATCCTATATTGGAATCAGGATGCTAAGCTAACTTCTCACAAAATTTTGTTAAAATCCATTTAGTAGTTATTTCGTGATGCGGACGCAAAATAAAAGCAGACAGACAGATAGACAGACAGACGGAAATGAGTTACTATTTTATTATATGTATAGATGTTTTAACAACCATGTTAGTGTTAATGTTATATCATTTTGTGTCTAATGTAGACTGGGGTTGAGTAAGAAAACCAAAAATTCATCTTTATATTTGCTTAAGTTTTTTATTTTATCAATTAATTTTTTTTTCAAACTGCCAATTGAGTTAAGAGTTCTAACGGTCACTTCAGTGTTAAGCTTTAGGAAAATATAATAAAGCTTTTTTATGTTGGGTAAAAACCAAAACAACCCTCAAATTAAGTATTAAAATCAAATAAAAAAAGCTTCCTACTGTATCTCTCTCTCTCTCTCTCTCTCTCTGAATTATTCGTCAAAGTGCTAATCAAATACCAATGAATGTTGTTGTGCTAAATGGCTTACAAAATTATGCACAAACACACACACAAGTGATTCCAGTAGAAAAGCAACATTTTTAGAACATAAATTTGGCTCCCCTTTACCGCCCCAAATAACCGAAAAAAATATACTAAACAAGAAAAAGCACACAACACACACACACGCACACACCTCTAAGTTAGATTTTCAAATACCACTAAACAATTTTCAACACACAAAATAAACTTCTCTTTCAGTTGCAGTAAAGACACTATCATTGGCGTTTCAACTCTGGACGACATACGGTAGAATTTTGAATACGGATTAAAACCCCATAGATATATATATACAGATAGTGCAAAAATCATACAAGAAAAAAATTTTTTAAAAGTACATACTAGCAAAAAATATATACACCTAAATGTTTTTAAAAAGAAAAAAATGATAACTTTAAATGAACTACAAATCTTAAAAAAGACTTCTTATGGCCTTTAAGCTAAACAAATAAAGAACATTTTAAATATTTCAAGTGACAGTTTTAGAGTGAAAATCTTTGTTAAAAGTGTTTGAGAAAATTGAAAGAAAAAATATCCTTGTAACTTCTATATACATACTAAAATGCGATTTTTACTTTTTCACCAAAAAAAGAAACATTTTGCTAATATTGTTATTTAACGATGGCCATTAGTTAAAATAGAAAAGAGACTCTTGCTTGTAAAACAGAAAACAATTTTAATTCAAAGAAATATTGTGTAACAGTTTTACATACATTATTAACGGAAAAATCAATATGGAAGAAGAAAAGAGAAAAAAGGATGACAAGCAAACTTTTTAATTATAACATAAAAATTAATAAATATCAACCCACCCACCCACCACTTACTTCAAGCTTTTACGAGTTGAAAAATAATAATTTTTAACGTTTTCTTTACCGACAATTGATTTTGAATAAAAATTTTCATAACTTTTTTAAAATTTTTTTTTACAAATTCTACTCCCTAAATTTTTTCTCTTTTATGTGTATGTAATACCACAAAAGTAGTAGAAGTGAAATAAGAGACAGTTAAATAGAGAGATAGAGAGAGAGTACTAGAGAAGGATATAGAGATTTGTTATGTATAAATAACCGTTTTCAATTACAAATACAAACATATTTTTTCGTATGTATGCTTACAAGGACTTAATTCCTCCATATAACTGTTGTGTCATTTAATTCCTTAGGTTCGTTAGATTTTAAAATTTTTTAAAATTCTTTTTACTGCTATTTTTTAACACCAATTTTTCTTATACTCTTATATTATTCGTAAAGCTTTACCAATACTCTTTTGTTCTCTTTTTTATAAGTTTCAAATATTCGTTTAACTTGCGCATTTCTTAAACAAAATTCGTTTTTTTTAAAAGGACTAAAACGCTTTTTTTATGATATTAGAGAAGTGTTATAATCGGTAATAGAACAAAAAAAAAAAAAAAAAAACAAAGTGAAGTTTATAAATTAAGTTTAATATGTGTCAGTAGGATAAATTTGTGTGTGTGTGTGCTTGCAGCTATATTTTACAAAAGTGGAGTAGTAATGTTTGTATTTAATAGTGAAAAATTTCAACACTCTATGTCCTTTATAGTTATTTTCTCGAATACTCAAAATTGCCTTAGTAACACACACTTGCTTATAAGTGCATTTTAAAGTGGTTATCTTGGCAAGAAGGTGTAGATTTGCACAGTAGTATATATATTTTCTTAAATTATTTAAGAAATACTTCAACTTCTATATTAAATGTAAGAAAAAATATTGCCACGCCCACTGGAAATTTTTAAAATTACTTATGTAATATAACTCTTTATAAATTTTAATAATTGTAAAAAAATGATTATAAATGTCAAATAGAAAAATCGTTTCATAATTATTTTTAAATGAAATATTAAAAAAAAATTTTAGTAATGATTAGTAAAAAAATAAGTAAAGCTAAAGAGAGCAACTGAGCACGAAATATTCTCTTGTAAAATTCTATGTTTAATAAAAATGTTCAGCATTTTCGACAATTCGGTTGTAAAAAACTTTTCTTTTAATTCATTTTACACAAAGCTGCACTTATCTTTTATGTAATAATTGAAAACAAATTGTCTAAATTTAACACATTTATAATATAATATTTTGAACAACCTTCTCTAGCTGCTTCGCCTTAAGTTGAGTTTTAGAAATCAACAAAAATTTTATAAATAATAAATGTGTTATCAGGTAATAAATTAAATGCCCCTGACTGTTTTTATTTAAAAATTTCTTTTGAACCAGAAATTTTATGATAACAAAAATTAGGTTTTTTGAAAGACTATAAAAACATAAATATAAGAAAAACAAAATTAGCGATTGTTAAAAAAAATTTATAAAAGTAAATAAAATAGGGTACCGTTAAAAAAAATGCAATAATAATTTTTGTATAAAAGTAAATATACATATAAAATATATAATAAAATGTACGTTTTAGCTAAAAAAGTACGTTTTTAATATAAAGTTTTTTTTAATAAAAAGAACAGTTTAAATAAAAAATTTCATTTAAAAAAAAATAATTTTTATAAAAAGTACTTTTTATAGAAAGTACTTCAAAAGGATTTTTTTAGTGAAAAGTACTTTTTAGTAAGAAGTAACTTCTGAATAAATATAGTTTTAAACAAAAATATGCCTTAATTTTAATAAAAGTAACTTTCTATTGAAAATATATTTTTCTATAAAATTATTAATAATAATACTTTGACAAAAATAATATTATTAAATCTTTAATAACTAAATCTTTTTAATAAAAGTATATTTTTAATAAAAGCTAGATTTTTGAGATACACTTATCGTTTCTAATAAAAATTAAATTTTTAATCTAAAGTACATTCTTCCATATAAAAAATACAATTTTAATAAAAAGTACCTTAAAAAATACCTCTTTAATAAAAATTTCTTTTTAATATAAAATGCCTTTTAAAAAAATTGCCTTTTAAATAAAAAGTATATTTTTAATAAAAAGTGTTTTTTTAAGTACCTTTTTAATAAAAGGTACCTTTAAAAAATATCTTTTTAATAAAAATTCCTTAAAAAAAATGGTAACTTTTAATAAAAATTTTTAACAAAAAGTAAATTATTAGTAAAAATAATCGTTCAAACAAAAAGTAGAAATTATAAAAAGTACTTAAAACACTTTTATTTAGTGAAAAGTACCTTTTAGTAAAAAGTATCTTTTTAAAATATTAACCATTTCAAAAAAAACATTTTTTTATACATTTCGTTGTAAAGAAAGTACAATAAAAAGCAATTTTTTATTAAAAAGTACATTTTAAATAGAATGTACTTTATGAGTACTAATTGCCTTTTAATAAAAAATAGCTTATCTATAATTAAAAAGTAAATTTTTAATACAAATACAAGCTTTTAACAAATAAAAAAGTACACCAAAACACCTTTGTTTTGTCAAAAAATAATTTTCGTTTCAAAAGAAACTTTTTATAAAAACATTTTTAAAAAGAGAAAAACTCACATTTAATTTTTTAATTAAAAAAATTACTTTTACAATAACTCGCAGCTAAAAAACTTTTAACAGATACATATTTCAAAAAACCTGTAAATTAACATATAAAGGCCATGATTCACTTTGATTCGTACGATCTGTCAAAAATACTATTTGTGCTTAAAAAGTATGGTAGTGTGGATTAGAAGTGTATGTGTGTGACATGCAGGTCTGTAAGATTTGATAATTTTGTGAAAAAAATTCATTGAAAATATTTTTACATATGATCAAAGTTGTAAAATCTTTTTTGTATAATAGTCTGGCACCTACAACGCCATTTTGTAACGTTTTTTTGAGTAGGACAGAATTCTGTCAGATTTTTTGTTTGCTTTTAAATTGTACGATTGTGTAGTATAGTGAATCCTGGCCTTAACAAAGGCCTAGGGAAAGTAAATTTTAAATCTCTTACAAGGTTTAAGTTTTGAGTTTTCGCTTTTTCTCTCTTTCTCTTTTTCTCTTTCGCTCTCTCTCTCTTTCTCTTTTTCACTATTATACATTAACGGTTACAATATTTTATTTTTCACCTCCTTCTTTATTTTCTATGTTTTTCATTTATTTTTTTTTAGAACAATCTCTGGTGGGGTTTTAGTACTTATTTCATATTTGTTGTAATTTTTAGTACCAGGCTTAATAGCGCCTGCAAAAGAAAAACGGTTGTTATAAAAAAAGAGTACTTTAGTACCGAAGCATTAAGAAGCAAGGAACCAAAACCAATATTCGTACAAACCATATTCAAAGGCTGCATAGAACAGTGCCGAATTGAGCTGGAGAAGTACAAAAACGGAAAAAAGAAAACGACTTGACAAAAGAAAGAAAAAACATTTTTTCTTTAACGATTCATGCTCGGTTACATAACTGTGTTCTGTAGGCCAAAAGTTGTTGGAAGTAATAAAAATTTTTTAAAAAATAAAACAAAATATATAATTAAATAACATTAATCAAAACTTAAAAACACTTAACTATAGTTAATAAAACATTAAGAAAATAATTTAAAAGTGCTGGAGTTTTAAAAACAATTAAAAAACTTTTGGAAAAAACCCCTTTAATCTGTTTTCTAATTTCTTTCTTCTGCAAATTTTTTTTTCTAGGTGTCATCAACTATTAAAGTTATCAGTCAATAAAATAAAAAAAGTGTAAAATCTCTGTAACTATTACATACATATATTGTTATAAATGTTTAACCAATACAACCACCCATTAAGCAAAAAATAAAACAAAATCGTTAAAAATGTTTTTGCAACACAGTTGATTACGCGATTGCTACTACAACCAACCAAACAACCAACCAACCAAGCAAGTAACCAATAACAGCATTCATTATTCAATAATAATTTTATAATTGTTATTAGAATCTTAATAATAAATATTATAATTAAATATAGACTAAAATAACCTTCCAACTCACACACTAACGCGTAGCCAAGGAAGAAGAAGTCATAGGAGAAGAAGTAAAAAACTTTTTACAATAAACAAAAACCAAACTGCTCTAGACACACAAATACAACCCGTTAATTTAACAAGAAAAGAACTATTTAATCTAAAAAACCAAACAACAAACAGATTATTTATTAACAAAAATGGCCGATAAAAAGAATGAATATTATTCGCCACCACCTAAAATGGGCAAATGGCAGGGCTTCAAAACATTTCTGTGGGACAGTGAAACTAGTCAATGTCTGGGTCGAACTGGCGGAAGTTGGGGTAAGTTTATTAAAGAAAAATATATATAAATAAATAACAACATATTTTAATATATAACCAATATAATAAAAAGAAATTGATTTGGCTCATTTATCGATTTATTGACACATTTTAGTTTTTCCTTTAAATTACATAATTTTTTTTTTCAAGACAGTGTGCGTGTGTATTTTCATTGGCTTCGATATACTGTTGCCACAACAACAATAAAATGTTATAACAAAATTTTCGAATTGAGTTTAGTGGCACTTGAGGTCATATTTAGTTGTCATAACACAAATAAAAAAGGTTCGTTTAAAATACGGCAGCATTTTAATAATTATTAATGAAATATTCACTTTGATTTTTGACGTTTAATGGAATATACATATTTATAACTAGATGTGCCCGCCACATCCATCTGACAATATTTTGCACGATTTTGCTTTGAAAGTATTCCACACCAATTGTATAGATAGATATACATAGTTTATACACATATGTACATACATATTGTATGTGTAAATTTAGTAAGTCAAGTTCCATGCAAAATTTTACTTTGATAAAATATCAAAGATATTTTTTATGAATATGGCTTTAAATGATTACACTGTACTACAAAAAAAAAAAAAAAAATTATTCTCGGAATTGTAAAGACCCTCAACCTCAACTATTTCAAAGCTTAATCTATTTCGCCTAGAATTTCAAAATTCACTTAAAAATATTTTAATACACTAAAGAAAAGCCGTTTAATGTCCGGAAGAATGTCTACACTGATCCAATTGCTGAAAATCATCTACACTGAAAAAAACAAACTAAAGGTTTTAATTAGTTATAAGTTAAAGTTAAATTAATTTTTTAATTGATTAAATCTTATGTGTATTTGTTTAAAATACAACAAAAAAATTTTCCTAAATAATAAAATAATTAAATCAATTAATTATATAATAAAACATTAATCTAAAACTAATTAAAACCCTTAATTGGTGTAAATATGTTTTTCCTGTGTAGATACGTATGAGTCTGGCGTAATAGCTACGAAAAAAGGAATGTACAAACAAAAAAGAATGGAAATCTTTGATGATAAGTCTAGCAGTCAATAGATATACATATATGTGAACATGCTTATAGGGGATTTTTAGAGTTAAGAGTAGCTAGAAGTTAGATTAGATGACGCCTTTTCAGGCCATCAGCTAAATCAGCAGATTTTATGCCAAATGCTTTATACTTCTTCTTTAGGTAGGGAAAATATAAAGGAGTTAGATTTGAGAGAAAAAAAATATAGTTTTAGGATTAGATTCCATAAACAATTGTGATTTTTTCATTTTCTTGGGGGTAGGGTGCTATATTCACTCCAGAATTGCTTCCCCCAGAAATATTTAAAAAATACTATACATTTTTGGAATATTAATATAATAAAACACATTTCCTAGAAAACATGTCCTCCCACGATAATGAGCCAGTGGTGGATAATAATAGGAGAGGTGGTGAAAACTTTACTTCGAACAGACTACAAGGTCAATTATTCATTTTACTGGTTAATTATCTGACATTATTTCGAAAAATTATTAAAAAAAAATATAATAAATCTGGATGATGATTCCCGGGAAATATTGTGAAAATGTTTTCCGATATATCATCCAATCTCAAAAACTAGCGGCTCACTTATTACTGGCGCCTAATGAAAAATCTGGATGTTTTGGAAAATAAAAATATATTTTTCATTCTCCATACAAATCAAGAATATTTCAAGTCTATTTACAGTCTGGTAATTTTTTTTTTATTTTTCCCAAGAGGCAGTCTTCACTAGCTATCAATTTGAACAAAACAGAAACATGACGCCGGCAGAGCAGCGGGATTAATTTGTGCATGTTGTTACAGGTGGCGAATACGTGTTTATGTCATTTTCTGCTTAAACATAATTTTCTGTTTTCCAACAATGTTGTTTGAATGCTTATTGCACAGCACAGATATTAGTAGTACGGTTGAGCAATAGATGGCGCTGTTTGAAAATAAAACTGTCAAACTATATATATAATAACAACAACATTGTCATGTTATAAAACAGCTTTAATAGCAAATGTTTTAACAACCATGTTAGGACTTGGAAAAAAACATTAACATGGACAGTCTACTTTTAACAACAGTAACATGTTGTTAGTCTTAATGTTTATTTTATGTCTAATGTAGACGAGGTTTAAAGAAGGAGGCGATAGATACCTAGGGTTTTCTTATTTATTTAGGATTTCAGATTAACGCAATGCCATGTTAAACCGTGAAGCTAAATATTGTAGTAGCAGTATTTAAATGAATTTAACCTACCTGTTCTCATTTGAAGCTCTCGCTCAACAATACTTTTTTTGTAAAGAAAAATCTTATAGATATTGATTATTAATACTAATTATCTCTTAGGCTGTAATTTATTTTAATAATAAAATATGAGTTCAATATGTTTTTTTTTATTTATTTAACCGTTAATTTAAATGCATAAGTTGTACCGATTCGGGAAAAAAGGGCGTACCGAGTTTTGAACAGAAATGCCTAATGAAATTTGAATGGTCTTCCAATGACTTCTGAAAAGTCCCTACACTTAGTTATTTTTGAAATTAAATATTATTTAATAATATTACAAAAATATTTAATTTTTTGATCCCAAATGAATTTTCGGACTACGTTCTTTATGCTCATACTGACGTCCGCACTCATTTATTTAAAGTTAGTTTAGACGGGCAACTGCATATGATTCAGGTAACTTGTTTAAAATAAATATGATTCCTTTGTGCTTTATTAAAATAAAAAATTAACAAACAAATGATTCTTTATTAAAGTGAATCGCAGTGTATGCTATATAAATACAATTTGAAATAGAATTGCGTGTTTATAAATATTTTTGTTAACAAATAAAAACAACTACATCAACATATTAAATTTTGTTATTATCAAAAAGTCACGTTCAAAATACATAGTTTGTTTAAATAAATACAAAATATGAGTATAATTTCTTTACAATTAATAATAGCAAAATGAAATGAAATGCCAGAGTATTAAACGAGAAAGATAAAAAAACATACTTTTTAAAGGCCAACTATAATTTCATTCATCCATGGGAGTAATTCAATAGATTGACCAATTAATTGGTCATTTTTGTTAGAATTGAGTAAATAAACAATGCCAAAAGTGTGTTTGGCATTACCATTATTTCTGTTTTGTCATATTATGTATCATTAAAGATGTTAAAAACTGCTCAGATCGTGAATTTGGGTTATATATAAATCAAAAGTTTTTCACGAATTGTAATAAATATTTAACCAATTTCATTATCCTTGCATTGCCATTGATATAAACGAATATAATTGAAAATAAATCAGTAGCATTAATTAGTAATTAAGTTCATTGCCATTGTAATTGTTTCTAAATAATGCCATTGACATTTAAATGCCAATAAAAAAGTCCCGTGCCTGCATTTATTTCAGCACTTTACCTTTATTAGAATTGTATTTACACAATTCTAATAAAAAATAAAAAAATCAATCGTTTTTCACGCATTGTAATAAGTATTTAAGAAATTATCATTTCATTGCCATTGACACATACAATTATAATTGAAAATAAATCATTAGTATTAAATAGTAGTTAAGTTTATTGTCAGTGTATTTGTTTCTAAATTATGCCATTGACATTCCAATATCAATAAAAAAGTCACAAGTCTACATTGATTTTAGCAGCAACTTACTTTACCCCCAGTCTACATTAGACAAAAAATGATAAACATTACCACTAACATCATGTTACTGTTAAAAGTACACTGACCATGTTAATTTTTTTCCAAGTATTAAACCCCCGTCTACATTATTCTTTAACATTTCTTAACAAATTTTAAACTACATATAAAAAACCAGTATTAAAAATAATGTGTTTTTTATATAAAGTTTAACTTTTGTTAAAGGATGTTAATGTCTAATGGAGAATGGGGATAAAATGGTTGTTAAAATATTTATTACCACCAGTCTACATTAGATAAACATTAATACTAATATTATGTTACTGTTAAGTGTAGACTGCCCATGTTAATTTATTTTTCATGTCTTAACATGGTTGTTAAAACGTTTGTTATAAAAGCTGTGTTATAACATTACAATGGCGTTGTTGATTTATTTTAGTGTAACAGTATTATTTTTAAACCGCGTCATTTGTTGCCTAACCGAACTACTACTTACTATCTGCTGTGCATGTCATGTACATATATGTTTTATTAAAAATAACGGTTAGCAAAGACAGTGTATTACCCTCTGTTTACTTTAGACATAAAATGATAAACAAATGATACGTGTAGACTGCCCATGTTAATATTTTCTCCACATCTTCACATGGTTGTTAAAACATTTGTTATAAAAGCTGTGTTATAACATGACAATGGCGTTGTTGTTTTATTTTAGTGCGACAGTTTTATTTTCAAACAGCGCTATATGTTGCTCAACCATACTCTTAATATCTGCTTTGCTATAAGCATTCAAACAACATTGATAAAAAACATAAAATTATGTTCAAACAGAACAAAACATAACCAAGTGCATTCGCCACCTATAACAACTTAAACAAAGTAATTCCATTGCTCGGTCGGCGTCATGTTTATGTTTTATTCAAAATGATGACTAGCGGAGACGGAGAATTAGGAATTTTTGCGTAAAGTACGCAGAATAAGTTACACGTTTTTGATAGCACAAATGTTGCTGTTGTTTTTTATTGCTTTATGGCGTCAGTACATTTACGCTAGAGATTAGACTTAACAGCGGCAAAGCTTAATAATAAATCAGCGCTGTCATATACATTTTAAATGATGACAATATTAATTTGAAATTAAGTCTCTATTAATTTTCTATTCTATTTTGTTTAAAATAAACACAAAAAATAAGTTTACAAAATTTGCCAGTATTTAAGTCACTTAATTAAAGTAAATTATTTTTTTATTGTTTAAAGAAAATAATAGAAAAAAAATATTATACATTTCTCATAATAAAAGCATTAAATTGCTTTACAATTCAATTAAATATTTATTGCTTTTTAATAACATTTTCCTTAATTGATTTCGAAATAAACATGATATTTTTATATATCAAATAAAATGTGAATTTGTACATTTTCCACCACCCCACCCCCATCACCCTTAATTCGTAGAGTTTTGCTGGCGAAACTATTGAGGTTTCGTGTTTTATCTTTATATTTAAAATACATTGACATTATTAATATATTAAGTCCTAGGGGAGAATAGCCATAAAACGTGTTGTATGGAATGTAGACTCGTATAAATCGAAACATATTTAAATGATTAACGTTTTTTGTCATTTGTCAGTTGAAAGATAAAATTTTATTTCAGACTGCTATTGACTTCGGCTTTAGTTTCAGTTTCCAAAAAAAAAAAGAACTTACATTTGATCGAATATACGAGGGCAGTTTGAGAATTCCGTGACTTTTTAGATATATATTGTTTACGGGAGAAAAGCCTTCAATTCCTCAACATAGTCTCCTTGAAGCTCGATACAGTTAGCTTAACATCTTATTTGTTTTATAATTATATAATAAGATTTGTCAAGACCCTCAGAATAGGCATTTGTCTCAATGGTAACTTCTTCGTTTGACACAAATCTCTTACAACCCAGCCATTCTTTAAATTTGGGGCAGAGTATGATGAATGACGTAGTAGTTCGCTGCCCAATTGATGTATTTCTGCCTTAGTGACTGCACATGCCTGTGTGTGCACATAGTGTTTCATAGACATTTCATCGCTTGAAATGTCTATATGCTCAGCAAACTCACTCACTTTCATTCTACGATCATCACATCATTCCATGGATTTTATCGACTATTTCTGGCGTGACGACCTTCTTATGGGCGACCTAAAGGTTTGGCGTCATTTGTGCTGATATGACCACAACGGAACTCATTAAACCACTTGGAAATTATTGAATTTAATGGAGAAGAGTCCGTATAGTCTTTAGGTAGTCTTTCTTTGGTTTCTTTAATAAACACGAAATTCACTTTTTCCTTTTTCGCGATAATTAACGAGGGAGTCTCATTTAAATGGCTGTCAAAAACAAATAGAGGAAGGATAAGTAGATAGCATTGAATTGAGAGTTACTTCGCTGGAAATAGAAAAAGTCATGAAATTATCGAACCATCGTAATACTCAAAATTATCCCGAAAGTTTTTAAAGTGCGCGAAGGTCTTTATTTTCGCGACCAAACACCTGTTAGGAGAAATGAAAATTCCGACTGACAATTTATGATTATTTATTGAAGCCCGTGCTATCACTAATCTTTACTCTCGATTGTATTGATTTATTTACCTTATTCTCATTCAAAACGTTTATCTAAGGCACAGCAGCTATTACCGGTGCGCTTCGCTACACATATCCAATAAACATACAATAAACAATTGGAAGAAAAGTATGCCCAACCTTCAACTCGAAACGCACGCTGTTCTCACGACAAAACTGTTTCAGTTTGTATGGAACGACGCCCACTGTTACTATCCAATATATTTTTGCTAGACTATGTGTAATAACACGATAATAATTTTTCACTTTGTATGGGAGGTACCACGTCCACCGTCCCAATCCAGTCTGTGTTTTATTACACTATGCACATTAGTAAGAGGGCTACTTGTGCAAAGCTTCAAAACTCAACCTATTGTGGTTGTCTAGATGGACGATAATAATATTTTACATTGTATGGGAGTTACCACGCCTACTATCCCAATTCAGTCTTTGTTTTGTTAGACTATGCGCGTTAGTAAGAGAGTTACTTGCGCAAAGTTTCAAGACTCTAGCTATTGCAGATATCCAGGTAGACGATAATAATTGTTCATATTGTATGGGAGGTAGCACGCCCACTATATCAATCCAGTCTGTGTTTCGCTAAACTATGTATATTATAACGGGGTTACTGGTTACAAAATTTCAAAGATCTACTATTATAGTTCTCTAGCTACTTAAAAAAATGGGCATACAAGTGGGCGTGGTAAATTTTTTTTCTGTAAAACCCTTCTTAAATGACGCGATTACCAACGAACAACATTTGATATTGTTTATATAGATCTGTTCGTGTTACTAAGCCTAAAGCTGGAAATAAATTAAAATAAAAAAGAAAAAAAGCATGTGAGCGAAAAAATAAAAGACATCACAAAGAACAATTATGTAATATCTGACGCTATTAAAGAAATTTCATGCAGTCTTCTGTTACTAAATGAAATGTCTTTATTTTTACATTTCAATTAAATCGTTCTCCTCGCCTCTTTTGAAGACTAAAGTTTTCTATTTCCACAAACAAAAATATCATATCGTTTTTCATCAAATGCTACAACGTCGTCACATCATATTAATTGAATGCTCCATAATTTTTTATACAATTTTACCAAATCAGTGATTTGAACATATCAATTATATCAATTATTGACAAGAAACGACCTTAAATTTATTATAAAGAAAAAATCACAATTGAATTGTTGCAATCTTTTTTTTCAATTCAAACGAAAAGAAAAGAGAAAAGAACTAACAAAAGTACTGACAAAAGAACGTCAGACGTTTGATAAACGATAAAATTGCAAAATAATTCAGATTTGAAAAGAAGGCTTAACAATTTTTATATTCTTTATTTTTTTTTTCAGAAGAAATAATGTGTAATTGAACCAAGAAAACGTTGCATTGTAAACGATTTTTAAGTTAGCACAGTGGGAATTTTTAACTGACGTAAAGAGAAAAAGTAAAAAATTTACCGTTAATCAGTAAATATTAAAAAATGGTCAAAGCCTGAAAGTCTTAATATTGAAAAAATATTTATTTAACTCTATTGGGTTATTAGAGAGAATAAATGAACTTGAGCCTACTTGAATAATCATTTGTATGTTTCTCATTGTCTTTAAGAGTCAATCAACGAATTTGGGAAAAAAAGTTTTCAATTCTAAGGAATAGTTAGGATACGAACTTAGGCCGATATAACTATTTATTTTAAATTAAAAAATTTTTTTCACTCTTTTAAAAAATTATTTTTTTTAAATTGTACTTTCTTGTTAAAGGAACTTCTTTGAAAAGGGTATTTAAAAGATATATTCTTTTAAATTATAGTTTTTAAGCAAAAATACTTTTTAACCAAGGTACTTTTTTAATAAAAGTACTTTTTTGGAAAACTAGTTTTATGAAGAAATTACTTTTTTTTTAAAGTACGTTTTACCAAAAGTAAGTTTAAAAAAAACTCTGTTATTCATAAACTTATTTAAAAAAATATTTAAAAAGATTATTCATAAAAAAAATATTTTTACATGGAGAAAATTCCCTTTACGTAAATCTTGCATGTAAAAAAACTGTAACAGGACCATTTCTGTGAATGAAATATTTTTTTCTAAATTTTGTATGTCTGTAGGGGGATCCCGGGGACCACTAACTTCATGAGTTCCTTTTCGACCCCCTTCGTTCGAGATTTCTGGTATCCGAATGGAAATTTACGAATACCTCAGTCTCATTGAGTCTCGTGCTGTCACTAGTTACTTGCGGCTGTAGTGATTTCAGACTGGCGACTAAAACATGTCGACATAATTCCTTACCACAGAATTTATGGTAATTGCTAACATTTCTAATGCTAAGGTCTCCACTGCATCTCCATATAGTATGTATCTTCCCCATGGTCCAAAGCCTTTTTATGTTGGCCTTTTTCTAGGCACAGTCTGCAAGTATCGTCTTACTACCTAATTTTTTACCATTTATGGCCAAATAATACTTACTTGAGAGTACGTAACCTGTCACTAACGCAGTTAACCATTTGTAGGCACCCAATTATATCCCAGCTCTTTCTTGGGGCCTTCCTGCAAACTTGTAGTTAATAATTCTTTGGTGAGACTGATAGACACTACCTTCTAGCCCACCGTGGCACCCGCATCACGTAAAAACTACTGCATGAATTTTAATAAAATTTTGTGAGGAGTATCTTTAGAGAAAAAGTAGTAAAAATTCGCAATTTAACTGATTTATTGGTACTGCAAACTTGACAGCACCTTTTGTTTTTATCAGCGGGAAATTTTTAACACGATTTACGGAACTCTACAATTAATTTAGAGTTACTATTGACTCCTTATTTGGGCTTTAGGTCACTATATTTATTTAAATAAAACTCTTCTTTGTTTTATTAAATCACTCTTGTGAACTTCTTCAGGAATTGAGCAAAGCTCTCAATCTACACCCACCTACAGTGGGAGTATTATATCCAAATAAGGAGTTAATAGAAATTTGCATTCTTAAGGTCGAAGAAAATAGAAAATAAACATTATTTTAGAGTTTTATGTAAATTTTAGAATTTCATATGTTCCTGAGTTCCTGCGCCTATGTTCCCAGGGATGGGTATCTCTATATAAAGTAAATAAATAAACCATATCTAGAGCAGTATGAAATTTGATGTGGATTACTTTCAAAGCGAAATCGCACAAAATATTGTCAGCACTATGACAAAGTGGCGGGCACTGCTAGTCTATAATAAACCCCTTTATTGTATTTTCAGCATATATATTTCACTATTAAGATTTCACTATTAAGATTGAATAAATTTAAGATTTTGGTGCATTTGTACTCTTTAATGAATTAATGACGATAAGCACAAAACTAGTACAAGTTTATATTCATGCTAATAGAAATAAAACAAAACGTGAAAATTACCTTAAATGCTAAAATGTGAAATATTCTACTTAAGGTGTAGAAAACAAAAAAAAAAAAAAAAAAATATTATAAATTAACATATGTATGTGTATGCATTTTAACAATCTGTTCAATTTCGCATAAAACCTAAACCTGTGAAAACATACAGAAAAATGGCACAATCTATTGTTATAAATATTAAAATGCACTTAACAATTAGCAATTAATATTAGAGACAAACTAAGTAGTGATTTATGTAAACTAAACTAAACAATACAATTTTTTTTTATTTAAACTTGATTATAACTTACTTCCTTCAGGCTGTGCTGTGTTGCTGTAGTCATTTATCTCTATTGCCATTTAACATTACGTGACTAACAAATTCAACTTTGTTCTCGATAAACAAACTATTAAGTTAAAAAAAAATAATTTATAAATTCTATTTTTAGTTGGATTTTAGTGTTTAAACAAATACAATCAAATTTAATTAATTTCAAAATAATTCAAATTTTATTGCTTTTAAAATTATGGCATAATTAACAATAAATAAAATTTTTAAAATTATTTTGTAAATATATTTAAAAGTATTTTTAAACTTAATAAATCACTAGAAGTTAAGTACGATTTACTACACATATATTCGCATGTGTTTTTTTTATTGCAAAAAGGATTGAATTCACACAAACATTTATTAATATTGCGTAGTCATTAACTTTTATTGATTGAAATAAACAAATTTATTGTGTACTAATTGTATGCCGCAGTTATATGTACATCATGTGAGCAACTGTTGTAACAAAATAAATTAAAAATCAATATTTATTTAATGCGTGTGATGGAATCGTAATACCCATTTGGAAAATACAGTTATATATCCACTTTTTTGGCAAAATGTCCCACTGTGCACCATGTTGGCCTCTATAGAAATTCACAGCATAATTTTTTCGGATTATCTAAATTCAAAATATATAAAAAAATTCGTGTTTTATCTGTTAGCTAGTGTCTATACCAGACAAAAAATTGTCATGATAAAATATATATTTATTAAAAATATATTTTTTTTTGTCAGGTATAGACACTAGGTTAGGAACTCGTGATTTTCGTTTTGACATACGTAAGGTTGCCATATGAAATTAAAACAAAGTTTAAACAAGAGTTCAATCGGAATTCCAATTTCCAAGCTAAAATCATTCCAAACCATAGTGTATGTCACTATTTTTGTGTAGTTTGTACAGGTCATACCGTTTGACATATAAAAATGAAATTTAGTATGTGTCTTTGGTATGTGGAGATGTAGAGCTGCATAGTTTTTGGGCATAATAGAAAGGGGGCAAGGGGTAGTTTCCTTACCCCCAAATTTTGTGAACGCTCTACAGGTCATACCGTATGACGTATTAACACGAAATTTAGTATGTAGCTTTGGTTTATGGAGATGAAGAGCTGTATAAATTTTGGCCATAAACGGGAAGGGGCAAGGGATAGTTTACCAAATACCCCAAATCGAAAATAATTTTTTTTCGATTCGAATATTCTTTGAACTTTTATTCATTATGTAATATATCTAAAAAAATATCTGTTTCCATTTGGTATGGTTGAGTGTAAGCCACTCGTTTTATTTTGATTTGTGAATTTTAAAATATTTTTATAAGTCTTATATATTAAAAATCGCTATTTTCGTTTTGAAATGAGTAAGGTTACCATATGAAATTTAAAATTAGCAAACAAGAATTCGGTCGGAATTCCAATAGAAATATGAAGAGGCCGGCATAGTAATTAAAAGAGAGCTCGAAAAAGTAAACAATTTATTTAAATTCTCTCTTGTTTGAGAGTTATCGAAATAAAAAAAAAAGAAATTTAAAATTTAATTTTTCATAAATCTTTTTTGCCACTGTGCTCCATGTTGGTCTCTATAGAAATTCCCAAAATCTTTTCTTTATTTTCATTTATCAATTTAAAAATATTTCCAGAAATTTATTGTTTTTATATGTTAAAAAAAACTCTCGCTATTCGATTTAACATGCGTAAGGTTGCCACATAAAATCCAAACCAGGTGCCATATTGTATAATTCACGTAGCTAGAGCTATCGCTAAAATTCTAAAAATTCACACAAAAACTACGTGTATTCTTACATATTTTGACATTTTTAGTTTTAAATGCTCGATATAAGGACACAATTGAGCATTTAAAACTACAAATGTTAAAATATATAAGAATACACGTAATTTGTTAATGAATTTTTAAAATTTTAGCGATAGCTTTAGAACTAAGAGAATTACAGAAGATGGCACCAGAATTCGATAGGAATTGCAAGTTCGAAACTAAAACTATTACGATTGAAATATGGAGTAAATTCTAAAAGATTTATTTAAACTGTCTGTGTTATCGATACATACATATAATAAAACTGTAACAGGACTATTTCTGTACATGAAATATTTTTGGAAAATTTTATTGTTGGTGCAAATAGCAATAGAAATGGAATACAAAATAGTAATTATAGGAATTTTTGTCTGTTTGAATATATGTTTGTCTGTCTTTCTGTTTTCGGATCACGTAGAAACTACTAGATGAATTTTGATAAAATTTTGTGAGGGGGTACCATAGAATCTTGATTCAAATATAGGATACTATTTCCCCATAAAATCTCGATAAAATCTCATTTCCAAGAGAAAAAAGTACTGAAAGTATGCAATTTGTCCGATTCAATGCTACTGAAAACTTGGCAGCACCTTTTATTTTTATCAAAGGGAAATTTTTAACACAACTTGATAATAATTTTACAATTTTATACTAATTTTAGAATTTTATATAGAGCCTATAAAGCCCGACCTATTACCCAGCGATGGGTACTTTTATACAAAGTAAATACACAAACCATATCTGAAGTACTATAAAATTAAGAGTCTTAAAATTTGCTGTGGATTCATTTCAAAGCAAAATCGTATAAAATATTATCATTACGTCTACGACCGTGGCGGACACTGCTAGTTAAAAATAAATTTGATTTTTTTTGCTTCCTACACTTTTTAAGTTACGTATGATGAATATGTGTTGCGTATACTCGTCAGTTACCCCCCGTCTCCATTAGACATTAACATGCCTTAACAAATGTTAAACTTCATATAAAAAATACATTATTTTTAATACTGGCTTTTTCTTATATGAAGTTTGTCTTTTGTTAAGACATGTTGATAGCAAATGAAGACGGGGGTTTAGGTCTTCGTATAACTGAAATTTTTTAAAACTGCTCTTAAAACTAAAGCTGACAGTCATTAAGCTAACTATTTTATTTGCGTGAGAAAAATTTGAATTCATAAAAAATATAATATTAACGTAGGTTAATAAATCTTCATCATCTCCAGAGCTTTTTCAAAAAATATTTTTTAAATATTACTTTTGAAAATTTTAAATATTATTAGTCGAACTATTTATTTATTTTACATACATAAGAAAGAATAATTTATATTACAAATTAGGTTATAATATTAAAGAAAAAGTATGTAAATGTAAGTAAAATTCCATATGTATGTAAAATTATAAATATTACTTTTAAAAATATGGGATTTTACTTCGAAAAATATCTTTTACAAAACGTTTTTTTTTTCAAGCGACCCTTTTTATAAAGGAACCTTTTGATGAATAAAAAGTTGTTTTTTTTTCGAAAAACTGCTTGATAAAGAAGCTTGTATATCTAGTTTCATGCAAATAAAAATAAGAGGTTGGGGAAAAATAATGGATTAATTTTTCGGTAGATGAGTGTTGTGATCGATATCTCGTAAAGTATTAATCAAACAATTTCAAATTTGTGTTCGTTGTCAAGGTGACATTTTACACTAAAAAAATTATTTTACTGTTTTTGTTTGATCCATTCAGTTGTGAGTTACAGGGTGTTAAAAATGGAAGTCAACAAAAAGATAATTCGGTACATTTTATAGTTTTTCTTTGCTAAAAGCGAAAATGCAACCCACAATACTATCATATTTGACTCATTTCTATTCCCCACTTACCACCCGTTTAAGAAATGGCTCGACTTCATTCCATTTCGCCAAGGTTTCGCAGACCGAAATTCGATCCATCATGTTTTTTTTTTGGGGGTTTAATTGGTGTGGCACCCAAACATCGAGCTTCTTTTTGAATCCAACTCTGCGCAAATGGTTTATAACTGTGTTATGGCCAATCTTTAGCTCCTGGGTAATACTACTACCACTACTAACATGCCGGTAGACTTCGATTATTTCAGTGATTTCATCAACATTTTCGACGACAGGCCTGCATCTTTACCATCAAAAATGCCTGATCGGAATCAATGAAACTAAAAATGCACGTAATTAGCTGTTACAGTATCGGTTCTTTAAACACCATTCACAATTTCAACCGCCTGGCCTGCTTATTCGTCTGTAAAATGTACCGAATTTTCTCGTTGTTTACTTCCTTTTTTAACACCCTGTAAGTCACAACTGAGTGAACCAAACAAGAAACAGTAAAATAATTTTTTTTAGTGTGAAATATCACCTTGACAACGAACATAATTTTGAAATTGTTTGATCGATACTCTGCCGATGATACCGATCACTACAGCCATCTCTGAAAAAATAATGGATTTCTTTTTCTTCAACCTAATATATAGACATATGAAGCACAAATACCAGTATGTTCGTTTGTGAATTTAATTTTTTTTGTTACTTCTTTTATTGAAATGTATTCATATGTAAATATTGTCGTAGTAAGAAAAGAATTATTATTATTTTATATGATGTTATGGCATATTGTGTTGTGGAACGCATATCGTTTTAGTTTTTTTTTATTTTTTTTTAATTGTGTCATATAAATTTAACTAATGCGAATGTTGAACCTCAAGACATCAGCAACTTTTCAATTGCTGTTCGTACAACAATTATAAAGAGTTCAAAAGTATATTTGTGCTTAAAGTATTTCAATTAAAACTGACAGCATTTATTAAGTAAGAAGAAATAAATAAATAATAAATCAAATAGCTATTTACATATAAACACTCTTTAACTAAATGTATGTATTTGTATTAACCATTGTAGGGTTCTTGATATGACGGAAAATGTGAAAGACTTTCTTTCATTATCAATTAATTGATAAAGATACTGCAAAAGGTGGTAAATTCAAATTTTGCATAAATATTGAAACATTTTTATGTAAATTTTATTATTGAAAAAAATTAATATTATTTAGTTATTTATTAAATTTCTAATGCAAATTACATGTTTCCTTAAGGGAATTAGAAATTTAATATAAAATAAAAAGAGAAAACAAATTCATGGACACGAATATTGAATATAAATTCAATTGATTTACAAACATAACTCCACAGGGAATATAAAAAAGCAAACAACATAATGACTACAGTTTGTAAATGGAAACCAGAAAAAATCCATAAAATAAGGCAGAAAAGTAAATGGAAAAATAAAAAAGAGATTATAAAAAAGCAAAAAATAAAATATATATTTATTACAGATTCCTTAAAAACTATGCATTAAAATGGATGTGTGTATAAGTGTGAGTAAGTCATAAATAATAGATAAACTCTTCCGAAACTATCCAGCTGACTTTGCTTATGAACTTTGACATTTGAGAAATTTCTGGCCAACTACCTGTATACTAGAGAAAAAAGCTTCTAAAATATGAAAATATGCTGGCAAAGGAAACAAATGATAAATTGTGAAAGAGTGCTTGGTACAGGGAAAACTAGATAAAATATGAAAAATTAAAAAACTTGTAGAAAGTTTCTATTATATTCAAATTTTGTTTCATAAAATAAAAAAAATATTTTTAGCTTAATTAAAATTTTCGCGTTTTTTGTATAAAACCATTTGCCAAATTATTAAAATGGTATAAATTTTTAAAGACAAACATGCGCATTATAGTTTTTGCACAATTTCTCTTATATAAACTCGTATGACACATCCGAGCAATAAATACATTATTTCCCCTTCAATCTCTTGCAACGTTGTGTTTTCCGTTTTTGAATTCCTCTAGTTGAGGTTACATCATAGCTAAGGACATTTTTAAAAGCACCACCTTTTTCTATGATAGTAAAGGCTGTGTAGTACATCGGCTTTTAAAGTTATAAATTGAATTTATTTATAAAACTGTAATTATAGATATTTTATATTTAATTTCCACCTTCACAACTCTTATACACATATAAATAACCCTCATCAAGAAAACAAAAAAGTTTAAAATCGCTAAATAAATTAGCATTCTCAAGGCAGCTGGAGGATGACCTTAATTTTTTTTGAAATTCTTCATTTAAGCACCACAAGGGAAAAGAAATAAATATTTGATATTAAGATTCCTTATTTTTATTCTAACCGCCAACCATCCATCCATCCATCCATGTATCCACCACCTCCCTGTTTCTTTACAAGAAAGAGAATGATGATGTTAAGTTTTGTTTAACATAAAAAGACACTTTTCTGTACGAAATGACCTTTCAATCAATCTTAATTACTGACATTTACTTACAGGCATTAAGCTGTTGTGCATGTAGTTGAACTTCTGTATATGTTTGTCAAACTCTAAAGACACAATGAGTGTCAATGTGTGAGAGAAGGATGAATGTTGAAAATCAACAATAAAAAAAAAATCCAGCACAACAATAAAAAATTCAGCACAATGGATCCCAGCAAACACAAAGTCAAACGTTTGAAAAATAGGTTTTTTTTATTAGATATTAGGTGTAATTATCAAACCTTCTTTAAGGGTGGACAAAGATTAGAATTTAAATATTTTTTCAAGTCAGTGGAAAAAATAAATATTGGATTAACATAGTTAAATAAATTCGATAATCAAGGTTGCTACCAAGCTCTTTCTCAAGCCCCAACAAAAGTTTCTGTTAAATTACCTTATAATTTTATTTAATTTGATATAAATTTAAATAAAATCTCGATTAATTAAAAAAATAGATTGAGCTGTGCCCGCCATGTCGTGGGCGTCCCGACAATATTTTTCTGGATTTTGCTTTGAAAGTATTCCACACCAATTGTACTTACTACTTTTATACTGCTTCAGTTATGGTTTATGTATTTACTTTATATAAAAGTACCCAGCACTGGATAAAATTCTAAAATTTATGAAAAAATCTAAAATTCTAAAAATTGAATATTTGAAATTTTATTAGTCAAATTATTATCATCAGCACTCATCTTCTTTTTTAACTATTCCATTCTAAATATTATTGTAAAGCTCTGTAAGAGGTGTTTAAAATATTTTAATAACAATGTAATTCCACAAAGTAAAAATACAAATCAAATATAAATTTAATTAATTGAGTAGTTTTGTTTAAATTATCCCACTTTCAAAAATAAAAGGTGCGCCACTGTGTTTAAAATATCCCAGTTTTAAACCGAAAATTTCAGTATCTTTAAACCGGAAATTGCGTACTTTCACTGATTTTTCTCCACTTTCTCTTGGAAATGAGATATTTTTGCGGAAAAAAGTATTCTATATTGGAATCAGAATGCTAAGGCACCTCCTCACAAAATTTTGTTATAATCCATCCAGTAGATTTTACGTGAAGAGAACATAAATGAAAATCAGACAGACGGAAAGGAGTTACTATTTTATTATATGTATAGATTTACACAGAATAAATTTTTTTTCACCAATTAAAGGTTTTAATTAGTTTTAAATTGAATTTAAATTTATTAATTGATTCAAATATACATTTGCTTAAAACAGAACAGAAAAATTTCTTATTAAATAAATAATTAAATCAATTAATTATTTAATTAAATTTTGATCTGAAAACAATTAAAACCTATAATAAGTGCAATTATATTTTTCAGTGTATTTAATTTTACACATACAAATTAAGTTTGCTTCCTTAAATCTCAAACATGTTAAGGGAAATTGGGATAAATTTTCTTCGTCATAATTCGATGCAGTTTCGATATGAAATTTTTTGATAAAAAAATACTAATGAAAATTATTATAACAAATATTAATAAAAAATATTATAACAAATAAATTAAACCAGTTTTCAGTTTTAGAACATTTTTTTTTTTTGGAGATAACTATTATTCTCAAATCAGTTTTCAAATTATTTTCAAACGCTTACCTTTTAGAAAAAATTTGGTTTTCAATCATACTCGAGTTAATCTTATACTTGTCTGTTTGCTGGGATAGTTAAACACTTACTTATACATACATATATGTATGTACATATACATATGTCCTTTGTAATATTTACAAAGCGATGTCATTTTGCCAATTTAAAGACGTTCATAAAATACGTTTAATAAACGTATGCTATGAGCAAAAAAAGAGTGTAAAATTGAATCACAGTGAAATATTGATTTTGTTATGAAAGATATACATATAATAAAATTGTAACAGGACCATTTCTGTACATGAAATGAAATATAAAAACAGCAATTTTTGATTTTTGTCTGTCTGTGTTCGCATCACATAAAAACTACAGGATGGACTTTGAATAAAATTTTGTAAGGAGGTACCTTTATATATTGATTCATATATAGGATACTTTTTTTTACACAAAAATATCTCATCTCCAAGAGAAAATAGAGAAAAAGTAGTAAAAGTACGAAATTGTACCGATTTAAAGGTCCTGCAAACTTGGCAGCACCTTTTTGAAAGTGGTATATTTTTAACACTATTTACAGAACTCTGCAATAATTTTAAAATTTTATATAAATTTTAGAATTAAATAGAAAGTTTTGTTCTTGAGTAATCATTCAGGGATGGGTTGTCAGTTAAACTTATTTAAAACTGTAAGTGCCCACCAAACAAATGTTCCGAATTCGTAAATAATTCTTAACGAATGATTGCCGAAATCTTCCGATTTCGGAACCGAATTACTACCTAAATCGAAAAGACTTTTATATGAAAGGGTTAACATCGATTCGCAACCAAATGTAGGTACGAAATCGCAACGATATGTAGGTTCGATTTCATTAAGAGATTTTTTAACGACTTCGTTTAGAATATTCTTTATCTTTTTTAATAATTGTTTATTTAAAAATCATTTTCCATCATTTTACCTATATTTATTCACTTCAATATGACGATGAAATCTGAGCTATAAGCACAATTATGATATGAGCTATTATTTAATTCAGATAAACCGAAATGTCCTAACAAACTCGTTACAACAAGTCATACTTTATACGCCAAGTTTGTACTTCGTTTCTGTATCTAAAGTGAGAAACTTATTATATGAAAATATAATAGTCATTCTGTTTTTCCAGGTTGTCCCCCTACACTCTAAAACACTTTTGTTAAAAATTAGGTCGATAATAATATGCAACACTTTACCGAGTATTTTCGACCTTTAAAAATCTACATTTTTAAACCTTTTGTTAAATTTTAAACAAAAAAATGTTTAATGATTTTACACAAATTCTTTTTCCCCTTGTTTATTTTCAAATTTTTTTCTGTAATATAAATGCATATACATACATACATACATACATACATAAATGTTAATTACATTTATTATTATAATTTTTATAACATTACAATGTTAATAGACTTAATGTTAAACAGTTTCGAATTATCAAAAAATAACAATATTTTAAAAAATAAATTTTCGACCGCAATCGAATACATTCTCTCCTAAGTTTATGGATGTTCTAATCATCAAAATTGCCGCTTTTTAAGCACGGGGAAGAAGTGTGGATGTTTAGTGAAGAAATTGGTCTTAAGACCCAATGCAAAATTGGATGCTTAAGCAGTGAATATTCTTGGTGCTCGATCGATACCGTTGTTCCTGCATACATTCAGTTCTAAAAGTGCACATGTGTTTTAAACAACGGTGTCACTCGCTACAAAGTCTGTATTTGTGTCCTCTCTTACGATTGTGTAATTGAATGTCAATGGATTCCTTTTTATGAGATTAACCAATAAACAAAGCTCACTGGCAACATGTCCGCAATTAAGCCTCATTATATCATTGAAGCAGCTAAAACGAACAAATTATTTTTATTTATAAAGTATTTAAAACATCATAGATTTACCTGTAATTGCTGAAAAAATATGTACATATGTATGTACTTATGTATACATTGGTTTTTCTTGTTTTTTACATCTTTATTTTTTTTCAGTTTTTACACAGCTATGCTTGATAATAAACCTTTTGATATTATTTAGATCGTGCTGATTTTAAGCATAATTTGTTTAAAAATAAACACTTTTAATAGCTTTTTTATATTTGTTGCAAATAACTATAAAATCGATATACATAATAATAGACAACAAGTTTTTTTCAACAATGACTTAGACACTATTCCTAGATCATAAATTTTAAGTAATATTTTAGAGTGTAACTAATCCTAAAATTTTTAAAATGATGTAATATAAAATTTTGTTATTATCTCTAACACACCCTGTGTAACACAAGATGACTAGGTAATTTCATGTGAAAAGTTTTTCACATAAGTTACAGAAACGCGGCACTGGTTTCAGACAAACTACCCAAATTTTTCAGCGAATTCCTTACGACAAGACTGACTTCCAAAAATAATAAATCAGTCAAGTGCGAGTTAGTCTCACACACGTAGGGTTCCGTATTATGTCTAGTACGCCTTTAAAAACTCAAGTTGTTAATTTTTTCATGTCTTATGGGGCACCCTTTTCTTTTTAAAATCAAAGTCATATTCGCAAAAATTGCATCGCTATTGGAACACCCTTTAAATTTTAGGAATTGTTGTTATAACGGCCATGGTAATGCACTTTCTATAAAAATATCAGGCCTACCTATTGCGGTTCAGAAAATAAGGTAATATACTTCAAAAATATGTCACTGATGGATCACCCTTTAATTTTTATTAGTTGTTATAGTTTCCATAGTAATAAACCTCTTGTAAAAATTTTAAGAGACTACTTATTATTGTTCAAAACGTAGGCCATATACACTCAAAGCACTTCACTCTCGGAACACCCTTTAATTTTAAGGTTTAATTTAATAGAAAGCGAACATAGAGTTAATTACTGTCTGCAAATTTTAAGTGGTTGCCTCCTACAGCTCAGGAAATAAAGACATAACGGCAAATAACACCTCACTTTCGGAACACCCGATGAGTTTTAGTATTTATTGCTATAGTGGCCACAGTTATACACCTTCTGTGAAAATTTCAAGAGTCTACCTATTATGGTTCAAAACTTAGGCCTTATACATGCAAATCACGCCAATATCGGAACACCCTTTAATTTTAAGTTTTATTTTTTTATACTTGTTTATATAGCGAACTAATTACTGCTTGCATATTTTTAGTGTATTCGTCCTACAGTTCAAGAAATAAGCACATATTCGTGAATAACACCTCTCTATCGAAACACCCTATAAGTTTTAGAATTTGCTACTATAGCGGCTACAGTTATACACCTTCTGTGAAAATTTCAAGCGTCTACCTATTATGGTTCACAATTTAGGCCTTATACATGCAAATCACACCACTATCGGAACACCCTTTAATTTTTAGGTTTCTTTTTGTATACTTGTTTATATAGCGAACTAAGTTTTAATTACTGTTTTTAAATCTTGAGTCTATGCCTCCTACAGTTCACGAAATAGGCACATATTCGTGAATAACACCTCTCTATCGGAACACCCTATAAGTTTTAGTATTTGTTGCTATAGCGGCAACAGCTATACATCATCTGTGAAAATTTCAAGAGTCTACCTATTACGGTTCCAGAGATAAAAGGCGCTGACAGACGGACAGACATTGTACCGAAAACAATAGGGTTACGCGTTTACACTTTGTGTACGGAACCCTAAAAAAAGTTAAAAATTACGATTTGTTGGGTATTTTGTGTGGTATTCTGGAAGGAATTCTTTAATCAAATTTCTTACACTATAGTGATAATATTTTTGCGACCAAGAAATGTTTTCTTTTTTGTTACAGTCATCTCTAATATTTGTAGGGCTTTAGAAATTGTCAAAAGTTTATTTTTTACGTGATTGCAAATTATTCTATACACACCCATACATACGTTTACGTAAATAATCAAGGAAATGCACTTTTTGTTGAGTGTTCAACATTTCATAATGTCGAAGGTCAACAAATTTTGTTTGCTTAAAATGCAAAAAAAAAAATAAAAAATAGTATTTAGATTCTATACAGACAATTTCAATTAAACTCAATTAGAAGAATCAAAGGGGTTGTATCAACTTTTTTTACAAGTAAAAATCAATATTTTTTTATATAAAATTTATTTGTCGGTCTGTTTATTAACATTCAAATAAATTATTCCAAGTAGGCTCAAGTTCGGGTATGCTATTTACTGCAGTTCAATTTAGAGAATATATATTTTTTTTGTTAAATTCAGATGAAAAATGTTATATTATTGATATAATTTTAAGGAAAATGAAACCCCAATATGATAAGCTGTTATGGTTTAACAAAAAAAAAAATTTAAACAGCTATTAAACAGGGTTGCATTTTATTCAAGAGTATTAATCCTTGAATTATAGTGTAAAATGGCCTTTAGAGAGAGATCAAATCATACTTAAGGATAGTTTAGACGGTACGGAATTTACGTAAGTAAATTCCAAGAGAAAATAATATTAAATTTGAGTTTTTTCCATTGTTTAGAAAAATATCAGCTGTTATTGGGTAATTTTGAAGTCATTTGTCTTTGAAAAGTTGTCTTCACTTAGAAAAAGAATCATAAATTCATTACATATTATGTTTAGACGATACTATTCGTGCTCTCTTACACAAAAATTAAACATGTCGTAAGACTTCTGTGTACATGGTTATCGCCCTTTATGGAAAACTTAACACACGAGAGCTGTCGTACTACCATATAAATAGTCAAGGTGTATTTATCTTACTAGGTAGTGGCGTCCCTACAACAAATACAACAATACAAGAACAACATGGCATTTTGTTGTTCCTTTGTAGTTCGAAATGTCAAAAAACATGGAAGAAAATTGAGAAGGCGTATATGTGTTTTATTGCTTTCTCACTTCTACACTATAAAATTTCTAAACACATACAACTTTTTACATGTCTAACTACTAAATCAGCTGGGCGGACGACACTACCTAGTAAGATAAATATACCTTGCAAATAGTAATGCATCATAAAAAGTGTTTTTAATTTATGAAACTTCAAAAGAGAATTTAGAAAAAGTTTCAGAAACAAAAGTTGCAAGTGTGGAACGGGACTAACAGGCAAATCGATACGTTTTCTCCACATAGAAGAAAATAAGCAAATTTTTGTTCCCCTTGTGCTCGTCAAGCCGGCATGATACAGTTCAAGAGATAATGTAGAAAGACCAAGAGGCAGAAAAGGAAGGATAGTGGGATAAAAGAATATTGTTTTAGATAATTCGATTAAAAAGTGAAAGAAAAGAAGTTAAAAAGATGCGTTTAAAAATTAACTTCTTTACTTTATTGTTCGATGCACTGTGGTACGGAAAGATAGGTATTAATTTTACAAGAAAACATTCGATTAAGGAAACGATAATAAATTAGAACAAAGCCATAGAAACTTATACGCAACTCGCAACAGTAAGCACCTTTGTCCTGGTCTGTGCGCGATAGAGGAGCTTCAAAATAGATTTTCACCATATTAAATTATCATATACCAAGAACAGTAGTAAATGGTTATTCGTCTTTTGGTTATTGTCAATTTGCGTAATGTAGGATTGACTAAATATTTGATAAAAATATTGTTTAGGATTTTTCGTCAAGCCTACTCTAAACACCCCTTAAAAGTAACAATCTATAATTATTATTATTTATATATATTTTTTAAAACATAAATCAAACTTAAGTTTTATTTGGTTTTAAAGTATTAAAGTTAATAATTCGTTAAGTGAGCCTTAGGAAAAAATTTTTTGTCTAATATAATCATAATCATTATGATGATATTGATTATTTTTAATTTAAAAAAATCTTTTTTTTTTCTTTTAATTCCAGCAAAAATTCTGATATTTTATATAATATTTTATGCGGCATTAACTGGATTCTTTGCTGCCATTTTTGCTGTATTTTATCAAACATTGGAAGTAGAAAAACCCAAATGGACATTAGGAAATGGTTTAATCGGGACAAATCCAGGTAAGTTTTAATAAATAAATCAATCAAGAACAAAAATTTTATAAAAAGATTTGTAAGAACCCATTGTCGACTTCGGTAAAGATTTTCTTGCATTAAAATTTCTTTTCAAATCCATTTTCTTTACATCTCTTGATGACGATTTGGTTTTTAAAGATTTTTGCTAGGTAACGTAAAATCATCCAAGTCAGCGCTTCAAGATCGTAGCGTTATCTAGCGCTTAAATTTAACACTGTACCTTCTATATGAGAAATCAAAAAGGGTTTGATTGTGTTTATAACAATGTTCGAAAATTTACCTCATATAATGTAGTGTTTTGTACGATAGGATATTGAATACACAAACCCATATAGTGTTTGTTATCTTAATACACACCTAGAATACAATTGTACTGTTTTAGGATGAAAATGAGAACGCTACGTAATGTTTGTTACTTACTTTATAAAATCGTTATGTATTGATATCGTTTCTGCGTACAATACACAAAATAAGGTTCAGTAAATTTTCGAACACTGGTTTATAACATTAAATGTTTAATAACAACATGTAAAGAACACTCCCTTTTAAAACTGCGCAACTTTGTTAAAATATTTTTCTTATTTTATTTACCAAAACGATTTGCTACAGCTTAAAAAGAGTTTGCAATTAATGTTTAATAGATATTTTATGATGAAATGTTATTTAAATAAAATTTTAATTAACTAATTGGAGTTTGGTTTGCGGAAAAAAACTTTTTATTTCCATAATGTATTGGAAATAATTACACATGAACTAGCATGTTAAAATAAAGAGTTATCCATAAGAGGCAGGTAGTTTGTCAACCCACAAACACCAGACTGATAGAGTAGCACACTACCTACTAGCCTACCGGGGCACCCAGATTGTCAAGTGTTATTGCGGCATCAGTCAAATAATGATGTCTGGTTCCCTGCACACTCTCACTGACTAAAGCAATATTTTTTAATTCCTCGAGAAACATAAGGCGATATATTTCATATTTTACGTTCATATAAAAGCATGAATTTCACGTTGCTTTAAACAACTTTACTTGTGCTGCGAGACGCGCTTGTGATCTTTGGAATTTATTAACAATTCCATTTAGCTTGCTTTGCCTTGCATAGTCTACTCTGTATAATTTCTCTACAGCTCCTACTTTTTTTTAAATTATATAATTCGTCAGACGGTGAGATAGAAGACTGATCTGCACAATCAATGCCATCTAACTTCGAAATATCTTGGTGCATAGCGTGGATCATTTCTATGTCAACAACTATGGTAAATAATAATGTAGACAAAATGCAGCCTTGTCGAACTCCTACATAAATTAACTGTGATCACCAAGCAATATCTGTCATTAACCTCTATCAGTATGATTGTCTTTAAAGAGTAGTGGATGAAATAACTATTTACTTTTTTTTTAATATTACATGACGAATATGGCTCCTTATTGGGCCATATGGCACGAAAATCCAATCACATTTTACCGAAACGGTTTAACAAGTATACAACGATGTGGAGTGTTTGGGAACTCCTATGTGTCCTTAACTCAGTATCTGTTCGAATTTATGCAAAATGTTTAGAAACATTTAATATTTCAATTAGAAAATTTTATATTTAAAATATGGTGTTTATCTCGTGATTTGGAACAATTTTACGTTTTTATTGTTTTTAAGTATTCCACATTGTTTTACGAATGTTAAGTCCCCTTTCACAATAGGACAGAAACGGGGCAGACATACGAGATTTGTTGGCAAGGGGTTGAAGAGGTAGAGTGAATATAAATTGTTGTATATCTGCTAATAGAATGTCAAAGCCAGGCAAAACAATGGCGATTCAAGCCATTGTTCTACCATTACCCTAAAGTTGTACGTGCGTTTGTTCAATACTTAATCTTCTATGTATATGGGCTATGACTAAGATTGTTCTAAGTGGACTATGATTATGTTTGTTGATATATAGAGGTGTTAGCCAATTATATACTTCAAATTTTTTCTCGAACACCTGAGATTCAAGTTTTTTTTTACGAATTGCTATCCGGAAAATATGGAAAACCAGTCTTCAAGGCTTGTCTGAATTTAATAACTAAGTGCTACTAATAACGTTTTTCGAATATACGATCTCTTAGTCTCTTTGACGAACTACAATCCCGTAGATGTGGGGAAAGCCTTATACGTGGCTTGCCCGATTGGTGGCTTAATGAGAAGTTCCTACTCGTTAAGTTGTAAAGACGTTACGAGATATTGCAAAAACTGCTAATGGATTGTTCAAATTTAGATGTTATTCAAACTTTTAGTGAGAGTTTTGTTTATATTTCAGGCAGCCATAGTGCAAAAATTATCACTAATATAATGAAAGTTATTTTATTTATAATGAGGCAATATTAACGTTAAACTAGGCCACGAATGCAGGAACTGACGTTATGTTGGACCAACCCCTAAACAAATAAATATAACAGACTATAAGATAATATACTGGGATGAACTCCTGAGCATTATTGCCATAGAAGCACAACTATATCTTCTTATATAAATAAAATCAAATAATCTTTGGTGGTAATTGCATCACTTAAGAACGACGGCACTGATTTCATTTATTAAATCTTCATCATAACACAACTTAGGTTTTGAAGGAAAGAAAAATCGAACACGCCCACTTTTTTAATTTATCTAAAATCAATGAACGGTTTTGTATTAATCCAATTTAAGTTATCATGTACATAGAGAATATTAGGTAGAAACCTAAAATTATGAAAAATAAAATTAACAGGGTTTAAAAAAAGAATGGATTTATTGGATCAGTGGGCGCGGCACTTGCCATACAAAGTAAAAAATTATTATCACAAGTAATCGTTATATTAATGTAAATAGGTTAGCAGTAAACAGGCGGGATTAGAACAATGGACGTGGTAATTTCCATAGAAATAAAAAATCATTATGGTGTAATTAGTGAACTGCAAGAGGTAGAGTCATGAAATTTTTTACGAGGAAGTCCCTTAAGCCCGTATCACACTATAACACTGATTATTAAGATTTTCATTGGATTTTGTAAGATAGAAATCAAATGAGAATTGTGTGATTGTCAAAAAATCTAACGTATCATAACATTTCGTTTTTTAAGCCGGGGCACATATTATCCGTCATACGTTGTACGTCGTCTTTTTAAACTGACAAGTAAAGAAAAGTCAAAAATTATTGTCGTGAACCTGTCGAACTATAATAGATAGTATTGCAATTTTTACTCTAAAAATAACGTTAAATTTCAAGAAAAATTTGGAGATTGAGACGGGAGGGCCTCATAAGTTAGAGCAACTTATAATGTTGATATATTTTTATATAGTCTGAAAAAGCAATTAAAACATAATCGCCATCAACTGTCATAAAAACCCTTTATACAGATTAAAACAATGATTTAAAACACTTTTAAAATATTTAAAATAATAACTTTTGTATGCATATTTTCTTTTATTTTAGGTCTTGGTTTTCGACCAATGCCTCCAGAGGTGAATGTTGAAAGTACTTTAGTTTGGTATGAATCAAATAAGCCTGATAATTTTAAATACTGGGTAGAGGAAACTGCTCAATTCCTTAGATGTAAGTATTTTGAGAATAGTTAATATAATGCATTAAGCACATAGACGAAAGCTGGCTACCTACCGACTACACGCTGTCAAAACTAAACTACACGCGTTTAAATGAAGACGATTATTTGCAAGCCATCATAGCTACATGGCAACACCGTTGTGGCTGTAGCCAAAGTAGGCGATAATTTTATTTTATTCATCAAAAGAGAATATAACAAAATTATAAATTTATTTACAATCCTGAGGTTTTGAGCAAATAATTTTATTTCTTTTGACATGACAAAAGTATTTTTGAAAAAGTTATCTAATTTTTATAAAAGTATTTCTAAAAAATTTCAGAGTTTATGATGTAGCTGTCGTCTTCAATATAATTAAGTAGCTGACTATACGACAATGCTTGCAGCTATCGACTTTTGTAGTAGTGTAGCGGCTGTCGTCTATGTGTTTAAAGCACAATTTGTTTGATATTGAATTGCCTGCTAGTTTTCAAATATTTACTCCTATATTTATAAAATATAAAACTTATTGGAAATGTATTTTAGAACAATTTTTGTATGAAAAAACTGTTCTAAAATAAATTTTAAATATATTTTATTTTTTATAAATATGGGGGTATTATTTGAAATTAAAAATTATAAAAATTAGCAGGCAAAAGAATGGTTTTAATAATTGTGTTTCTGGTTTGGGAAATAATTTTAAAATTTTTATATATTTTTTTTTAAACATGTTAAAACAAACTTTTTTGTAAGTAAATTTTTTCTTAATCAAAAAATAAAATAGGCCAGTGTAATCCGTAAAAATATTTGTAAATGGGCTAGAAAAACCTTATTGTAAACAAACGCTAGTTGATGATAAATGTTGAAAATTTCTTTAAATATTTATTAATGCCGAACTAACAAAAAATATTTAATTTTTAAACCTAAACAGCCTATGAAGCTTTATCCAAAAAGAATCAAGTAAACTGCTCATTTGAAAATCCACCACCCAAGGACAAAGTCTGCGGCATCGATCGTACCCAATTCACACCCTGCACAGAGGAAAATCATTTTGGTTACAATCTTGCCAGACCCTGCGTATTCCTCAAGTTAAATAAGGTAAAATGAATGAAAGAAAGCTTTTATAAAATTCAGCAGACATTTGAATTTCTAAAAATTAAAAATAATGCCTTTTACTGGGTTTTCTTATGAATAATTTTAGATTTACAATTGGGTTCCTGAAATCTACAACGATTCAAAGAATTTGCCTGACGAAATGCCAGCTGAGTTGAAACGACACATCACAGAAAAACACACCTTGAGACCAACTGAGGTAAGTGTGAATAGAAATTAAAAACGAATATTGAACAAACTGAAAAGTGCTTAACCCCCCGTCTACATTAAAAATTAACCTGTCTTCACAAAAGTCAAACTTCATATAAAAAAACAGTATTAAAAATATATCAGGTTTTTATATGAAGTTTGACTTTTGTTAAGACATGTTGATGTCTAATGGAATTTTTATAGAAAGAAAGAATCGGGTTTTTTGAAGAACTGAGCTTCCGAGAACTCTCTTGTTTCAATTTTGGCTTCTTCATTAAAGTATTAAAAAAAACATAATTAAAACAGAAAACCGTTATTACAATTTTTTGTATATTCTAACAATAATGTATGGAAATATAGGCTAAAAAACTGCGTCATGACATTTAAAAAAATCCGCATTTTCAGTTTCGTTTATTTTGCGTCGTATCTCCTGCTTTAGCTTCGCATTCGTGATCGGTTTGGCCTCTAAGATTTAAATCTGCAAAGAGTTCAAAGAAAAAGAAACAAGAAATCGGAAGATATAAAGTCACACGCCGTGGAGGCCAACAAATTTAACCATGTTCTGAAATGTTTGGGACTTGGAATTTGGTTCGCAGAATCGCAACTGCTTTTGCTAATATATGGCAAGTAACACCGCCTCCTTGAAACCAGAGTTCCTCGATTTTCACATCTTCCATTTGGTCCCACAAAAAGTTCATAGTCCATCTTGTTGAATGTTTGGGACTTGGAATTTGGTGCGCAGTACCGGAACTGCTGTTGCAAGTAACATCGTCATATTAAAACCACAGTTTTTCGATTTCCATATCTTGCAATTGGTCCCCGTTCATTATTGCGCACAACATCAACAGTAATAGAATTTTCCAAATTATCTTCGAATCAATATAATCCAATTACAATATGATCCAATTCAGGCCATAAGGCATTCCTAACTGTTACTTTTTGAGAAGACATTTCTTTTCACTAAATCTGTCTTGGATAATGCGTTTTGGTATTTTTTTTTTAATAATTTTAGCTGTTTGCAAATCTGTTGTGGTGAAACTGTACTTCATTCTGGCTTCACATCGCTGTTAATTGAGGCTTTCGTTTTCTGCGTGGCGGAAGGCCACAGTTGCTAAAATCGGTGATAAATCAATATGCCTGATTTATCGGCTACACTTTCACGAACTCTGTCAATATTTTCTTTTGAGCTACCTGGTCGAATATGATAAGATGAAAAAGGTCGATTTTTTGCCCAAATTATTCATTTAAGGCACGATGAGAATTTTTTCACAATACACTCCGTTATTTCGAATCCGTCGTGTATTTTTCCATGAATTATTTTGTAAAATTGTTGCAACAAGTTTTGTGGGTTTATTAAAATTGGATATGAAAACGATATCGGTCAGATTGGTAACTCATTTTCTTACCGCTAAGAATAAACGCAATCGTCCTACTGATACCGTGGCTTATATAGAGCTTTTACGTCGCGGACCTGATGAATTTCTTCTCCGATATATAACTTTTGATTAAGCCTAGATTAACAATCAAAGCATTGGATTTTATCACGTGAACCCTCTCAGAAGAAAACAATGACAGTAAAAATATGACAATGCTAATCGCTTAATGCACAAAATTTCACGATTCGAATTTGGAAGTATTGCCGCATTCACTTGTACCTCAGATTTAGTTCGTAGCGATATTTTCCCGTTAACAAACTTAAAGAATTTACTCTTCGGAAAAAGAATCAAGTCATCATAGAAAGTCATATCTGCATCAAAAGATTATTTCAAGGACCTTCTTTATAGAGGATTAAAAAAGTTGAAGAATGCTGACTATGTAAAAAACTAAAAAAAAATCACTTGCAAAATGTGTTTCTTATATTTTTATAAATACTTATTGATTTCTCCTCGTATATCAAATTCATATTACATTTTATTTATATTTATATTTTTTTTTCAGACTAACGTTGTTTGGGTATCTTGCGAAGGTGAAAACCCCGCTGATGTTGAAAATATCAAAGCCCGTGATTATTATCCACGTATGGGTTTCCCATACTACTATTTCCCCTTCAAAAATATTGAGGGTTACATACCACCTATTGTAGCTGTGCAATTTACTGTTGAAAGTAAGTACCAATGAACTTAACAATAAAAAAAATTTATAAAAACAAATGTTATTCAAAAATGTGTAAAAATTAATTAAATCAAAGCTCGCCTAGCACTTAGTAACCAAAGCACATTCTACGTTAAACTCCCTAAGGAGTCTAAATTACTTTTTTTATATATAAATTATTTCTATTATAATAATTTGCTTTAAGGATAAACTGTTTGAGCTTGATTAACTTGAATAATTTTGTTAGTTTTACTAAATTACAAATTTGACAATTGTCAGTGGTCACTCGGAACTGCCTGAAAATAAAAAATAAATAAAAAAATTATCTGATTCACTTTAAGTACCATAGAAATAGCTAACAGATTTTTTAGACTACATGATTTTATAGACTAATATTAAAGTCTGGTGCCTCAGTGGACTAGTAGGTGTGTTAGTGTGCTAGTCTATCAGTCCGGGGTTGTGGGTTCGATAGCCACCAAAGGCTCTGAAATTGTTCACTTCAAGTTGGCGGAAGGACCAAGAAGGAGCTTGTATATAATCTGGATGCCTACAAAAGATTAACTGCCTTAGTGACAGGTCACAGACTCTCAAGTATTATCTGTCCGAGTTGAAAATCGAGATAAGACGATACCTGCAGACTGTGCCTGGAAATAGGCTTACATAAAAAGGCTTTGGAACATCGGCAGACACATATTAAATGGAGATGCTGTGGAGACCTTAGCCTTAAGCAAATGTTAGCAATTACCATAGACTCCCTGATGAGGAAGAATGACGACATGTATCAGTCGCCAGTCTGAAATCACTACAGTCGAGAGTAAAAGGCACAGTGACAGCACGAGACTCAATGAAAGGAAGGTAAATTTACAGGTGGATATAAGAAATTATTGAGGAGCCCAGGGGGTTTCGAAAAGGGACTCCTGAAGTTAATGGTCTGCTTCAAGTATCTTTTCTACAAATTAATAATGAATAATGTGAATCATATGATGCTGGTTTATCTGTCGACACAAGTGACTTCAGGAAAGTCTTAAAAATAGTCTCGATTCTATAGTTAGAGTCATACTGCACCCGATAAATTAATAATAAAAAATAAGTTGCTTGCCGAGCTCATTTTTGCATAGTTTCGTTGTTCTGGTTTTTAACCTGTAGCGGCGTCTTCTTGACGATCACAGTTGACACTTTAACGTTTAGGTTATAAAATCGATACTATGGAACGGCAATGAATATCATTAATAGAAGCGGAATGCTTAGCTTATCTAGACATATGAACCGATGTAATACGATCAAAAACTGGTAATATTTCCGAAATTCTTTGCTTCTTGATTGTTTTTCAGTGAATGAAAAACAATAGTATATCTTATGAGTATGACAACTGGTAGCTATATTTCTTTTAATTTTCTTTGCCAAGACCCACGTAAGGAGAATTTTGCTTTACCAGGTTGCCGGGCCTTAGTTTTAAGGTTGGGTTTAAAAGATTTGTGCCAAAATTGGCATCTCCACTTGGAGACCTTGAGGGTTCATTGTGATTCCCTTTAGATAACAAAACTAAAAAAGAAAGAACACATTTGCGCTGTACTACGTACATATTTACCCAGTTATCTAAGCTGCATCCTCGCTCATTCTACAGAAAACTGATGACTGGTAACCCATATACTTTTCGTCAAAACGGGACCAAAAGAACACAAGTGAGTCGAATTTCTCTACACAGAGCCGGCGACCCGTGTAAACTAACCCATCTACTGGTACTTGTCCTAATGGCGTATTGGCCAGTGATCATAGCTACAACGACTCTTAGAATTTTCCTGTTCAAAACCCGAAGCAGTCTAGAGTTTACCTCGTCTAGGACTGATTAGTTCTTCCTACTACCGAGTTAAAAAGAAGCCTATAATCATTGGCGTTCAAAAGGCCATTCTGGGGGGTGCAATGCCCCCTCCAGACTTCATGAAGGCCCCCACCTTTCCCTGGAAATTTAAAAAAATTGTAGTACATATTTATTTTCAGAATATTATTCTCCAATAAAAATTATTTTCCGAACCCTTCCTCAAAAACCAACCAGCAGGAAAAAACCTTTATTGTAGCTATTTAAAACGTAATAACTGTGAAGAATAAATTAAGATATCTCTGCTGGAAACTCTATAAAACATAGCCAGGAAACATGATTTGAATTAATTGCTAAAAAGGCTTATTAAAATATAAATCTTCCACTCTACTAAAATACAAAAAGGGTATTAAATACACAATTGTGTACATAAATCTACTTGGAAATTAATTTAACAGAAAGAAGAAAAAAAAAACAAAAATATTTCTACAGCAATTGTTGTGTTCTGTTGTGTTTAAACGAACAATAAATAGCTTTAAGCCAAAATCAGTAATTGTGGTTAAAATGCAAACAAATAAATAAATAAATAAGTAAAGAACAAAATAAGGTTAATATGTCACGTTAGTATACTTTATATGCAGAAAACAAAAAAAGTATTAAAACATGCAACTTAATTTTTAACAACCCCAATTTCAAAGAAATAAAAACATCATTGTTTTTTTAAAAAAAAGTACTTAAACTACTTTTACTAGAAACGTCGTCACGTCGCCATTGGCATTTAATTTTATTACATTTGGATTGTGTTCTATTACTATCATGTAAAGTAAATCTATTTAAAATTTTGCCAATTGAGATTTTTTTCACATGTTAAAGTTTTGTTGCTTGTCTAAAGAAATCTATGGAAAAAGCAATAACTGCTTAAGTCGAGTTAAGCTCTTAAGAATTGTTATCGTGAATAACTTATTGATTTAAATGTCTTTTTTATGGGAATGTAGAACTACATACATATTTTTTAATTTATAAAGTCCCGACAGAAGAAAATATCCTTAACTGCAATGGGAATAAATTAATAAAAACCTGCTAGTCAGCAAGTCAAAAATACAGTATAGTTCGTAAACTGTACACCTTGTTTGTAACGGTAAAAATATTATTTTAATTATAAGAAAGTGATACACTGAAAAAATTATTACCACCAATTAAAAGTTTTAATTAATTTTTGAGGGTTGTGGGTTCGATTCACACCATAGACTCTGGGTGTTTCACTACAACGAGTTCAGGCCTTCGTCACTATGCTCGGTAAATTAACTTGGAATATAATTTGTAATTCTACTGTAAGATTTAATAAATAAAATAAATTATTTAATTAGATAATTATTGTTATCTTTCTTAACTAATTATATAACTGAATCAATTAAAAAAATTAATCAAATTTGTATCTGAATTCAATTAAAACCTTTAATTGGACTTAAAATTTTTTCTGTGTGATTAATATTAATTATGTGTTGCTAGAAAAATAGGTAGGTTTGATTTCAGAGATCGCAGAGCTGTTTGAATAAAAATCTGTGCAATAACAGACTCATTGTGTTTCCATTAATTTAATATAAAAGTTTAATTGTGTAATAAAGCACTGCATGAGCACAAAAAAGAACGAAGCTCATAAGACACTTGTTATAATATTCCATTGAATTCATGCTTGTCCATTGCACATGAGTAACGATGAGTAAACAATAATAAACTGCGAAGACCAGCGAGCTAAATGCGATGAGCTTGTAGAGTTTACATAAACAAGTTTGAATAAGTACGAGTAGTAATTGAATATAAGAACAATTAACTTGGAGGAGTTCAAGCAGTTTTATGCTTTGATAGAAACAAGAATGCATTTCGAGTGTACAAACAAAAAACACAAAGTTTTTAAACAACATTCTTAAGAAGTACAAAAACTGCTACAAAACGGACTAAGTCCTATTCAAAAGTTTTACACAACTTTGTTTCGAACATGAGACGAGTAAACACGGCGATCACTAGTATAGAAAGTTCGATTTACTCAGTCAGCTCATTGCGTTTATAATACGAACAACAACATTCTTAAGAAGTGCAAAAACTGCTACAAAACGGACTAAGTCCTATTCAAAAGTTCTACACAACTTTGTTTCGAACATGAGACGAGTAAACACGGCGCTCACTAGTATAGAAAGTTCGATTTACTCAGTCAGCTCATTGCGTTTATAATACGAACAGACGTTTGCTCACTAATAGTGTTGTATGAGTAGCCATGTGTTCAGTAAATTTTAAGTACCAGCCTATGAGGTCATATATGCAAAATCGTGTCACTATAGAAACGCCCTTTTATCTATTATTAGAATTTTTTGTACTTGTTATAGGGGTCAACCTTTACATACCCTGTGTAGATTAAAAGTGTCTATCCATTCCGGTTCCATACGTAAATTTGTGTTACTTTTGCAACACCCTTTAATTTTTTTATTTGATTTGCTATATGGTTAAAGCTACAAAAGTCTAATGCACTAAAATCTTGTCACTATCGGAAAACCCTTTAAATTTTAGTAATTGTTGTTATAGCGGCCATAATAATACACATTTCATGAAAATATCAAGGGTCTACCTATTACCGTTAAAAAAATACGTGAGAAATATGTCTTTAGTTTTTATCTGTAAAAATTTCAATAGGCTACCTATTACGGTACAAAAAATAAGGCCACTGTTGTAACACCCTTTAATTTTTACTATTTTTTATAGCGGCCATAATAATACATACACCTTCTGTGGAAATTCCAAGAGTCTACCTATTATGGTTAAAAAATTAGGCCATATATATAAAAACACGTGACTGTCGGAACACCCTTTAAATTTTAGGTTTAGTTTTTATACTTGTTTATATAGCGAAAGTAGTTTTAATTACTGTTTGCAAATTTCAAGTGTCTGCCTCTTACGGTTTAAGATAAAAAGAACACCCTATAAATTTCAAGAGTTTACCTTTTACGGTTCCAGAGATAGAAGCCAGAAGAAGTGGAAGACGGATAGATGGCCAGAAATTGTAGCGAAATCAATATGGTTGCGTTTTTACCACTTGGGTACATAACCCTAAAAAAGTAGTGTATAGAAAGTACCTTTTTGAAAAAATTCCTCTTTTTTAAAAGATACCAAAAAGTACATTTTCAATTACGTTTCTTTAAATTCTTTTTAAGGAATTTATTTAAAAATTTACTATTTTGTAAGAACTATTTTAAAAAACGCTATCTTTATAAAAATGATTTTAATTAATAACTTTTCAAAATGTGATTTCTTTAAAAAGGTATTTTTTTTAGAATGTGTCCCTTGAAAAACACAGAACTTTTAATAAATATTTTAAGGAAAAATATTGTTAACACAAAAAAGTACTTGACAAGTTTCTTTTCATAAAATTGCAAACAAATTTTTAATGAACATTTTATTGAAGAAGATTTAAAGAGTTTATCCACTCAACAAATAAATTTGCTGTATATTTTTTGTTGTTTTTCATTTGATTTATTCGAAATCACGTCGTACCCTACCATAAATCCCAATATAAAATAAAAAAAGCAATAAATTTAATAAAAAATAAATGCATATAAATATTTTAGTTAAACAAATAAATTAGTTAAACAAACATTTGAATTATGAAACGTGTATTGAGGATGTTTGCTTTCGCACTGAATAGCAAAGTTTGTTCAGGATAAAAGGGGCAACGAGAAAGTGGGGTGGGGTGTTAAGTGATACAAGTAGATAGAACAAAGTAAATAAAGCGAAGAAATCGATTTTCCTAGACAAAAGCTCGAGGGTATGTACTCGTAACATACACAAATACATACATATATACGTTTATTTGAACTCGTATGTATAAAATATTTATAGGTAGAGATAAAAAATAATATCAACCATAATTTTAAGGAAGGAACTAAGTTATGTTTGTAAGAAGAAAAAAAAAAAACGAAAGAAAGAAAGAAACTCCTGTTTAAAGAATACATGGAAAAATATTACTTATTTTAAGCAGCAGCATAATTTGCAAAATAAGCTGGAAAAAATATTAAAAAGCAAATGCTTAGGAGTATACCTCAAGGCTGAATTGTCCTTTTTCGAATACAAGTAAACTTATACAGACGTACATATACAATATTCCCAACAAAAATAAACGCAGCTTTTGGGAAAATAATATGTATCTTCATACTCGTATGTACTTCTGTTTTAAAATAATTTAATCAAGGCAAATTTAGTATTTGACATCTACTTCCATGTAACACAATGCTTTTAAAATGTTTTGAGACCTTTATGTGTTTATTTGTTTTTTCTTTTTAGAAAAGAAGAAACCTTATTATAATAAAGCAAAAAAAAATAAAACTTTTTAAGAATAGTTGGTATTTAAACTGCAAATATATCGATTGCATTAGATGTTTTACACCAGAGATGGCAAATGAAATTTTAAAATTGCACCAATCTGCTTCTTAAGTTATACTTTTTTACTTAAATTGTATTAAATACAGGGTTCAGAATTTGTCATTAAAAAGCTTTTAATCTAAACAAAATTTTAATCACTTTTTTCTTTTCCCATCTTAAAGCTGGTGTCTTAATTAATATTGAATGCAAAGCTTGGGCTCGTAACATCCATCACGATCGTTCAGAAAGGAGAGGATCCGTCCATTTCGAGTTAATGGTTGATTAAGATCAATCTTCTACAGAATTAGGAAAACAGCAGCAGCAGCAGCAACAAAAACAAGAAAATCAACAGCATCAAGAGCAACAACAACAGCCGCCACAATAGAACAACAACAACAAAAGCAGCAGTAACAAATAAAGAAAGTTTTAAATAAAATAACATATAGCATGAAATTAACAGCAAAAAACCTGTAAGAAAAAAATCTAAAACAAAAACTTAAAAAAAATCGCAAGGCATTATTTCAATATCAAAAAAAAAATAATGCAACGAAATATAAAAAAATTACAGCAAAAACCAAAGATGCAAAATAAACTAAAAGAAGAATTAAAAAAATAAAGAAAAAATAAAATATATATTTAAAAATAGTGAAAAAACAGAATTAGAACATAATAAAAAAAATTAAATTTAGCTTTTGGAGACAACAACAAAGTAATAATTTTCTTCAGACACATGACAACAAAATTAAATGGAATTTATTGATATTCATTTAAATTTCAAAAATGCTTCTGGCTGCAATTTCAAACCATTAACTCTTTGTTATAATTTTTCTTTAAAAATTGTTTAAATTATCTTTTTCTTTACAATTGAAGGTTTTTGTAAAGAGAAAAGAAAAATATGTAATGATAACGAAAATTAGCACAGCGAAAAATGATTAAACCAAAATTTGAAAACTGTGTATTTAAAAATTTACTGTAAAATTGGTATAAAAACATCACATACATACATTAAACAGAACAGACTAAAAACAAATCAGTCCCCCCCCCCCCCCCCCTCTTTCTCGCACTCTAACAATTTTCAACATACTCTGTTATTAACAAAATCAAATTTTCGAATATATTATTATTAAAAAACGCCGAAATTTCCACTTGATTATTAGTTTAATCAAAGCCCACATATTCTTCAACACAAGAAACACAATATTAAAAATCGATGCTGTTTAGTAAATATTTTATTAAAAAGAAAGATTTAAAAATACAAAAAGAAAAAAACATTTACCAGTTTTCTTTGTTTAAATTTGTTATAAATTTAAGCAAAACAAACCCCCATTTAAATAAAAGAAAACCTATTTACTTAATAAATAAATTTATAAAATATTGTAGATTTTTAAATATTTAAAGCATTATTTAGGAAATTTTCAAGTAAATAATATTAAAAGAAGAAATAAACAAGCTAAGGAGTTTAGAGAATAATGCTATAAAAAAACAAATAAAACTAATCCTCTTTAATTAAAAAAAAAAAGAAATAAAACAAAAATATTAAAAAAATAAATCCTTAAAATAAGTATAAAACAAAAAGTAATAAGAACAAGAATCTAAACAAAATAACAGAGACAAATATATACACACACACAACTAAAAAAACAGAGATAAAAATAATATAAAACCAAAAAACGTTTAGCAATAAAATTTCATTTACAAAATATGTATAATTTTTTAAAGAATTATTTTTGAGACACTCTGTTCGTTTTTTCCCTTTATGTACGACTAACTGCAACTCTGCTTGTTAAGCTTTGTTTACACTTGAAAATAAAAAAGGATTAAAGAAACAAATAAAAATATATAAAAAAAAAATAATAATAAAACACCCACCACTACACATAACTGTAATTTTTGAAATAGTAAAGTTTTGCCACCATTTTCACTTTATTGGGTTCTCTTCTATCTATGCTCTTGTTCTTCTTCCTTTATTTTATTTAATTGTTGTATCACCATTTTATATACTCCCCCGTTTCCCTCCATTAACCCTTAGTATATTAAATGAACAAAAATGTTATACTTAGTATAAATGAATATTAAAATAATAATAAAGTCAAACTGCTAAGAATAAGTATTAATAACAACAACAATAAACCAAAAAATGTACTTTGTAATGTGTCGTATTAGAAGTAATAATAAACACTGCTCTAAGAAGAAATAAAAGAATTTTAAGGGATTTCATAACTTTTTAAAATTTTATTTTTCGTTAACACGGTATGTATTTTGAAGATATTACAAATAATTATTTTGCTGATAAATCAGGCAATAGTGAGATTTTAATGTGCATTTGAAAAATTACCATTGACCGTTAAACGATTTACATATGTATGCTTAAATTAATAATTATGTTTGAGTATAAATCGATAACAATTTGATGCTTAAGAGCCCGTCTACATTAGACATCAATTTGTCTTATCATTAGTCAAATTTACTACAAAAAAAAACACTATTTTTAATACTGTTTTGTCTTTTTATATTAAGTTTGACTTTTGTTAAGACATGACAGGGGGGTAACTGTTCTTAAAAATTTTAAAAAGTTACGTTTTTCGCAAACTTTGAGTAGTAGTATTTTTCAGTTTTGAAAATGGAATTTTATGCATATTTTATTGAGAGGAAAATTTGATTGATATTATTAATTATTTTTTGGGGTCTATATAAAATCAACATTTTTATATCTAGAAGTTTTTAATTCTTGTCACCTCGTCCCACCAGCGACAAAATTCAATAACAAGTTTTAAAATAAAAAGTATTTTTAAAATTTTTTTGAAATCGAACCACTTAAAGGATGCAATTTTTAAATGCACTCAAATGCTTTTTGTGAGAAAAAGTTGTGTTGCTGTTAAAAGCACAATTACTGAAAGTTATTAGATGAAAGTATGTAATTAAACATAAAAATGGAAAAAATATATTTATATATATTCAAATAACTGCCATTTTTTACACACAAATGTATGTAAAAATTATTTTTTTTTTGAGTGTTACGAAATATAAAAATATTATTATAAAGTAAAATAAAAAAACTTATAAATTAAAAAAAACACAAACAACACATTATTATAAAACTGAACAAGCCAAGAAAACTTTCAATATTTTTAAAATAAACAATATAAAAAAGCGAAAAAATAAATAATATTGTTTGTATGACAGCAGCAACACAGCAAGAAATTCATTAATCTTATACATAATTTCAAAATCCCAAGTTAATACAAGCAGGTAAATGTTAACATTTGATTTTCAAAGTAATAGTTCATTTAAAAAAAATAGTGAATTAAATTTTTTCTCCCAAAAAATTTTAAGTTTTATTTTTAACAACAATAAATTAACACAAAAGCAGTGCTAAAAAATTAAAATAATTAAAGAAAAAACTAAGTGTAAGCTAAATCTAGGCTTTAAGAACAAAAAACAATTTAGCTGAATAAAAAAGGCAAACATTTAAAATATTCAAACTTTCTTTTTAAAAAACTGTTCATACAATTCTTGCTGACTTTCCTTCAAATGGCGTCAAAATTTTAAAAGTTTGTCATAAATCAGAGCTCTATATATAAATAGAAAAATAAACTTCTCTTAAATAAAAATATAAAAAAACTACATTGTTCATATATACATACATATAGAAAATTGCCCTTTTTGTCAGTGTGAAGCATATAATTATAAAAAAAAATTAAATAAGCTAGTTAAACATAAATAATAATAAATAAAACTTGTGTAAAACCACTTTGCTATAACAAATCCCCAAAAACTTCATTAAGCTTCAATGTAAAACTATTTTAGTTTTTAAATTAAAACAAAAACATAAATAAAAAACATTTAAATTAGCAAAAAAAAAAAAACAAAAAAATCATAATAATTTAAACTTAAAACTTTAGAAGTAAAAAAATTATTTTTCTTTAATATAACAAATAACAAATTTTGTTAAGTTTTGTCTTGTTTACATTAATTTCTTTTAGTATTTTAAACGATATTGCTTTAATTTAGATTTAATAATAAAAAAAGTAAAAAAAACTTAACATCATTCAGTAAATAACAAAAAATCATCATAAATATTAAAAAAACAAACACTGCTTTTTGTAAAATTTAAGTTTAAATTAAAAAAAAAATATTAAATAATATATAAAACAAAATAACATAAGAAGGTAAAGAACAACAACCATTTATTAAAGTAAAATTAAAATAAATGAAGTAAATCGTTTAAATAATAAACAGACAAAAGAAAATTTTACTGAATTCAATAAAAAACAAAAGTAATAATGTTGATATGGAATTAAGTAATTCCAAATAAAAAACAAAAAAAAAAATTCTTGGTTTTTATTTCAAAGGTTTGTAAAAAGGTAAACGTTTTAATTATTTTATGATATTTATGTACCCACCCAAGAAAGTAGCGGGATTTTATTCGTTTTCTATTTTTAAAAACTTGTGTACATTTTCTTGATATCTCTTAAACTGCTAAACAGTTATATACCCAAATATATTTAAAACAGTCAAATGTAACCTATCGTTTACATTTGCTAGAACTGTCATGACAATAACAGAATACGTATAAGTTGTTAAAAATGCTTACAATTGTCTCCGTGGTAGAGGCGTCCAAACAATAATTAAGACAATTCATTTAAATTTTTTGATTATTCCGTTTTGAATTTTTTTCTGTACACAAACACTTAAGTTATTGTCGGCATACGTCAAATCACTGCTTAAGTTTTAGTTTTTTCCTTTTGAATTTTTTTCTGTACACAAAAATTTAATTATTTTCAGCACACGTCAAATCATTGTCCTATTTACTGTCTTTAAAATATTCAAGACAGTAGTTGAGACAATTGAGAAAGTAAGCATGTATTAGTGAAAAAGTATGTATGTATGTATTGCTATTGTCATTACAATATTGTTTAATGTAAACTCAATATTAGGAGGTTTGTAGCCAGAGGAAAAAAAAACTAAAAACACGCTATACTAATCACATTGTTAATATCTCTACTGAATTTCTATTGCATACCTAAATGATTAATTTGATATAAGGCTTTGACAGATTTGAAACACTATAATGAAGATGTAGGCGGCATGCATTTCAAAATGGCTGCAAAAATTAAAAATTTAATTGTGTACATACATACATATGTATGTATATTCAAATATAAACAAGAGAATAAAATTTCAACACGAATAAATAAATATAATATTATATTGCCAGTGGTAAAAATAAGGAGTATAAAGGCCTATTTACTCCATCTTTTTTACCCAGAGTGTCATTGCGGAGCAGGCCTTCTACTCTCGCTTGTACCGGCAAGCGTTCAGGAAGTCTTTCGAAAATTGTCTGCTACAGGGCCTTATCTAATCTAAGAAAAAATGTTTTGGGACAGGATTTTTTATTGTCGTTCTTCTAAATTTATTAAGCATTAAACATTTATTTTTAATTGAAATACCTATTTTTGCAAGCAGTACATTCTTTCCCTGCCATATAAAAGCTCTTAAGAATAAGCACATAAATGTTGTCTAAAGAAATGCAATTTTATTTTGAATAAAATGATAGGTTTGCAAAAACAAATATGTTTTTTACATTTCTCCTTACAGTGGTGTATACTAAATTTACGAGGATTTACGATTTGTTACGAGCTTAAAACGATATGATTTTAATCGCTTAAAAGAAAATGCTACTAAGTGGGACAACGCGAACAAATATCATGTCATAGGTAAGTAAGTCGTAATCGATAATAACTTGTCAATCCCCTAAAAAGCTGCTTGCGGCGAATGACAATTTTTTGCTGGGGTGAGTTTGTTTCTTTACATTTTTTAATGTCATTACCATAACATAATATAAACATAACATAACATTACATAATGTTTACTTTAATAGCTCGCATATAATCATAGTTTCCAGATCCTTTACAATTCAGCAAAATTAATTGCAAAGTTGGAATAAAAAAATTATCCCTTTGAATATGTAAATCTTGTTATAATTTTGTTAATAGTTATAATATTGTGCTCAACAATAATTATATATAGAATTTAATTAAGAAAATTTAAATTTTGACATTTTATATATATGTATGTACTTTCAAACAATACAAATACATTTTCATACCAAAAAAGAAATGGTTTTAAAAAACTGGTCTTATTTGGTATATCTATTTTTACTAATAAATATACCTATTTATAAAATATTAAAAAATACGATTCTATTTCCTTAAAAACGTAAATGGCAGCACTTTCCATAACGGTTTGTGGTTTTTCATGTATGAGCTTCTTTTTGACATTTTTATACAGCGGTTGATTTATTGTGCATTTTCTGCGATACGGCAACTGTCACACATTGTGTTTGTCATTTTTTTTTCTTAATTTTTCAACCATTTACATTTAATTGCTCATTATTATTTGAACGAATCGCTGCTTTTGGAGTGGATTTTATTCGGTTTTGTGTATTGTTGTAATTTAAAATAGAAGAAACTAGAAATTAATACGCATTTTAAACAAAATTGAAAATACAGCAATAATATCATTAACATTTACGTTGTATAAAAAAGTGATTTAGCAAAAAAGTTGAGAACAAAAACTGCAAACAATTTGGCCATAATGTTTCATAATAAATTAATTACTTTGGCAATATTATCAACTGCCTGCTGGTTAACAGGTAATTATTAAATATTTTAAAATTAAATTTCATTTTTATTTAATATTCAATTACTTGTTCGCAAAATCAGTAGATTAGACGTCATTTTCTAATTTCTTTTCATGGCAAAAAAGAAAATCAGCAAAAAATAATGAAACAGCAAATGCAAGAAAAGGGTTTTCGTTGTCTCAGCTGATGCGTCAACGTTTACAGTGTTTTTGTTGTTTTTTTCTGCTTAAAGTGTATGTGTTTTTATTTGTGCTTTAACAAAGAAATGTAGCCACTATCCCCAAAAGCAACAACAAAAATAAGAATAATAATTGTTTTTGCAAATAAAATTAAATTTCCAGTTATTTTTTATTAGGTTGTTGTTCTTTTGTTGTTTTTGAATTTAATTTTTAAAACTTTGTTTAGAATGGGAAAAGAGTTTGTAGAAAATTTAAAAATTATAAAAAAAGTACAAGAATCACCGCTAATCCATATTTTCCGATTATTGGGGCGGTCTAAAAGATATATTCCAAGTGTATTAAATGATATTGCACTAATATGTATGTCCAAAAATGTATTACACAGTCGCAATTTTATATGAGAAGTTCAGAGTTTCCTCTGAATAATAAGTTTCCACAGATTTACTGTTTTTATCCCTTTGGGTATTTTTTTAGTTGGAGTAGTTTCTCTTATCTTGATTTATCTTTGTGCTGAATCATAAAATTTATATAAATATAATATAAATGTATGAATAGTAATTTAGGATTTCATTAAAAATGGGAGGGAAAGCAAAGTACAATGCCAGTTTTCGGTTAGTTAGTTTTGGTTATAAAAATTATTTTGTTTTTAATTTGTAATAGGAATATTGTCCCCAGTTATTCACATTTCATTCTATTAAATTAATTGTAAGCGGCTTAGCTAGTTGCTATATCCATTACGATAATTGCTCAAGTTATGACTTTAGGCTATATGACATTTGGCATAATTATGTTAAAACCACGTTCACGTGAATACCTATCATCCAATTTAAACAACAAGATCTATCATCATATCATAAAATCACCATCTTGACTTCAATTATTTTTGAAATAATGCTAGCAATAACAAGACATTGTTTTATCGAATAATTTTTCTTTTTTACCTACCCTTATCCTAGAGTCTATACCTGACAAAAAATTGTTTTCATAAAAGTCAAACTTCATACCTATAAAAAACCCTAGTACCTATTGAAAAGAATATCGGTATTCAGTGTTTGATGCAAATAGTCTTGCGAAATTAAAAATGCGTTATATTATTTAAATTTAACGAAAACAATTGGCATTTTGTTGTTTGATTTTACCAAAAAGCTATGGTATGGGGTGAGTTCCAAAACGTCATTTGCAAAGCAACTGAATAAAGTCATGCATTCCTAAATGCAACCTTGTAAATGTTTGTATGTACGACATTGCATACATCCTAAAATGTATAGAAAAAGTTATCGATGCACTTACATTAATTTTACTGATCCTTTGACGTTTTGCACTTGCGTTTGCCTTTTTGCAAGACGAATTGCATCGAACACTGAACTCTGCTAATGTTTATTTTTATAATGAAGTTTGACTTTTTTCAAGAAAAATTTTTTGTTAGGTCTAGACAATCGGTTACTGTCAGCTGTCAAATTAACTTTTTACGGTTGACAACATTTTACACAAAAAATCTTGCGACAACTTTTGGACACCCTTTACAATTTAGTATAGTTCTTCTCAATTTTTGGCAACGATTTTTTAATACCTCCTCATTTTTATATGATAAATTACGCAGTTTAAATTTTTTGATAAAGCGATAAGTGGTTATTAAAATTTGCGATAAAATTTTTAATATGCTTATTTCTTGTTTATGTTGCTTAAGTCTGAAAGATTAAATTCGCTAAAAGTAATATTTATGCAAATAAAAAGAATACTTGATTCTCAGACTTTCCACATGGCATTGATATGAGCCATTCAACTATAAAAAATATATGTATACACATAAGTATAAAACAATAATAAGCCTTTTAAACGAATTAAAAATGAATTTGCTTATCAACTAAATGTTTACATGCGAAGTACATATAAATTCCTTTTTTTTATTAAACAAGCGAGAAATGAAATCTGAGTTTTTCTCTCATTTTATATGGCTGCAAATAGGTTTTAATAAATATAATTAATTCAATATTATTAGTAATAGTGTATTCAAATTCTTTTATATTATTTGTTTGTTATTTAATACAAGCACTTTTAGTAAGTATTGTACATTAGAGTATATCAGGGTTTATTGTGCAAAGTTAGACAAAAAATAAGGGCGTCTTGTGTTTCTTTGATTTTTTTATATTTCACGATTTCTTTTTCAGCCATTAAATTAACATTACATATCTTTTTATTTTACTTATGACCTTAATTTAATTTATACACACAAGTAATTTGTTAAATTTAATTAAAAGGGAGGAAGACCTCTTTCTAAGTAAATAAATATTGCATTTTTAAATTCCCTTTTTACTGGCGTTTTTTTTTATCTATTTGTTGCTTGACAATACAGTCAAGTTGTTTATTGTGGTTTATTTCGCTTTTTTTTTTGTTTACTTCAATGACGCTAACATTTTGAACTTTGTGGTTTACATTTGTTAATGTCGTTTGTTTATGTTTGCAGTTATTTATAAAATATTTGCCCTTAGTTTTTTTTTTAGTGATTTTTTCCAATTTTTTTTTTTATTGAAATTAAATTACAAATTCACAGTGTCTTCTTGGGGAGCGCTGGGTACGTTTCTTCCATTCCTCATAGCATTGCTTGAACACGGATACTGGAATAGCTGTCAGTTTGTCGGTTATGGCTGTGTGAATAAACTCCACTGACGTCCTTTCAGATGAATTTTCAATTTTGGGAATAGAAAAAAATCATATGGACTCCATTCTGGTGAATAAGGAGGCTGAGAAGCCACAGGAATGTTTTTACTGGCCAAAAAATCCATTTGCTCCTGTAAAAGATTTTTTGGAACAATTTTTGCACAAATTTTTCTCACCTCCAATTCAGTGGTCAAAATTTGATGAACTGTTGTGTGAGTCAAATTCCACTCTTCACCGAGCATTCGGAATGTCAAATGACAATCTGAAGGCACAAGATCGCGGATTTTCCAACATTTTCATTGTTTCTTGGAGATGAAAAACGTCCGCTGAGAGGCTTGTCTTCCATTAAATACTTTTCTTTTGACAATGCCTTAAACCACCTAAAAACTGGGTTCTCGAGAAAAAACTGTCTCCATAGGCCTGACACATTTTTCTAAATGTTTCTGTTGCATTGTGTCGCAATATGAAGCAGAACTTGATACATAAAATTTAAGAGTCCTTGTAAGTTGCTGAAAAAAGTTTAAAAAAAATTTATTTTTTTTGGAAAAAAGTGCGAGATTAAATTATTTTTTTGACAAAAAATTATATAGAATTTATTATTTTTGCGCTATCACCTAAATTGAATGAGATATTAGACAAAAACTGATGACACCTTTTTTGAAGGGCCCACTGATTTTACGAATCTTTCGAGGCCCATAAATAAAAATTGGTCACTAATTTCTCCAAACTGAATACCTATAAGGTTTTACTACCCTTTGATAGTTGTTGCACTGTGTATCTTTTTTGGTTACAAAATGTTTTAAAAATGATTTAAAACGCTTTTCCACGTTACTTTTCAACCCATCATTAAGAGCGGGTTTTTAGGTTGGAGATCAGAGATGACTAAATAGTCATCCTTATCTTTAGTTTTAGTTTTTAATTTGCTAGTTTAAGCGACCATCTTTGGAGGTTTAAACTTATTTCTTAATTTCTTCTTTTTCTCTAGACAACACAGTGTTCTTTTGATTAAATTATGACATTTACAATAAGATTTTGCCATTTTTTACTGTTTAGTATTGCAATCCCACAAGTAATACAACTACCACTTAATAACATCAGCTCCAATTAATATTGGATTAAATAAAGTATAAGATTAGCTAATTAAAAAATTAACTGGAGTTTAAACTCGAAACTAAAAACCCAAAGGTTTTTGGATGATAAAAGTATATAAACAAAGAATCTAAATCCAAAACTTTTGAAATTACTTTCAATTATATGTTATATCATCTACTATGAAATAAAAAAGATGTAAATTCTTCATGTCACTGACATTTTATCTCCAGCATAGAGTTTTCCATTCGTCGTTTCCTCACACAAACATAATAATTCTTTGTATATTTATTTACACTGTATAAATTAAACTTAACACAAGATATAACAGATTTAAGTACTCTTAATCAACGTTTTATTAAGTGTTTATTTATTCAATTTTTTCCCTATCAATTTGGAAACGTCGCACCGTAAAATTCAAGCAAGCAAGAGTGTTGCATATACAATAAGTAACGAGCAGGGCAGCGGGCAGCACTAGATTACTATTAGCAACATGATAAATTTTAGTTGTATATAATTAGATAAGATTTGTTTATTTTGTGGAAGTTTTTTCTTTAGTTTTGTAGTGAGAGTCTGTATTAAATTTCTTTTGGTTTATTAACTTTTGTTATTCATTCATGCCCGTAACACATGTATCGGTTGTTTTATATGCCTGTCTTATATCAATAAATTTAAATGTCTGTCTATATCAATAATAAATTCTTACTGCAACTTATCATACAAATTTTACCAAAATATTCAAAAGGATGTAATTTTAAAAAAATATATGTCAATAGTGAGTTTTAATGTTCAATTTCAATTAATTTTTTTACTTATAACCATTAAGCTATTTCGATTCGAAAAGGAAATCATTCGAATTTGTATGACTTTAACATTTTGTTTCGAAAAAGATTTCTTTCGAATCGAAATACGTAATAACCCCCCAGGTCCCATTTTTTATAAATTTTCGAAACTAATTGGTCCATATTTTTTCGGCTGTCATCTAGTAAGTTTTTGTGAATTTTTTTTAATCAATATACATATATGCCCTATGCATATTGATACACCTAGGTGGTGTAAAATGCAATTTTAAGCAAAAAGTGTAAATAGACAAAATCGTTGAAGACCGCTAGTTGCGGAGTTACGGACTTCAAAAGGGCAATTGGGGTAACGTAGGATTGGTTATTAATAAACCTAACTCCCTGGTAATTAAAACTTCAAAGATCCATATGGCATGACGTTTTTACACTAAAGAAAGAAATTCGCATAAGAACGTAAATGTGAAAATAACGTCAAGTTCCTAACAACAATTTTTAGAGTTTTTGTCTGTCTGTGTTCTTATCAGGTAAAAACTACTGAATGAATTTTAATAAAATTTTGTGCGGAGGTACCTTTGTAGATTGATTCAAATATAGATACTTTTTTCCGTAAAAATATCCCATTTCCAACAGAAAATAAGAGGAAAAAGTTGTGAAAGTATGCAACTTAACCGATTTAAAAGTACTGCAACATTTTATTTTTGAAAGCGGGATATTTTAAACACTTTTTATAGAACTCTACAATAATTTTAGAATTTTATAAACATTTTAGTATTTTATCCAGGGATGGATACCTCTAAAAAGTAAATTAATAAACCATAACTGAAGCACTATAAAAGTAAAAGTCTTATGATTTGGTGTGAATTACTTTTAAAGTAAATTCAAACAAAATATTGGCACGACACCTACGACGTGGCAAGCACAGCGAGTATTATATACATATCGCACTTGATCAACAAGAGGGTATTAACTCAACATTTTAAAATTTTCAGTAGCGGTAAAAAACTTTTTGTGATTATATTTTAAGATAATTAAAAATCCGAACATATTTTAGTAAGCAAATTCCATTTAATAATATATTTACACTATTTTTCTTGTAATTTTTTTTTGCAATTATTGCCAAATAAAAATAATACCTTTTTGTTGATATAAAGGTACTCAAGACACTGTCACGAAAATAGTCTCATTTGAAAACTTTGAGTTAATACCCTCTTGTTGATCAAGTGCGATATATTTATGATACATAAAATTTGGAAAAAGCTTTTAAGGTTCTTTTTGAATTATGCCATCCAATATTTACTTGTACAATAAAATAAATTGCTTTTCTTTAATTGATGTGATTGTGTAATTTAGTTCAGTATGCCTTTAATAAATCTGTCTTGACCTGTTTTTTTTCTTCTTTATAGCACATGCGGTGAAAATAATAAATCGTTTGTAATTACATATTTAATTTTGTGCAAAAAAAAAGTATTTAACATTTAATATTTTTTTAATTTTATTTAATGGTTTACTGGTTGATTTTTTAAAGATCTTTGTCCGTGTATGCATAAGAAAAAAAGTGGACTTGAAATGAACTGCTTTGTATTGTATAATACACGGGCATTCTTCTGTAAAGTGTTAAATTCTTATATAGAAGTTGTTCTATTTTAAAACAAATTAAATTATCTGTGAAATAATCAAATCATTTTTTTTGATTATGATTAGGATAAAAGACTTTTGTTTTTGTTTAAATTGTTTTGTTTTTCTTTTGAAAATACAAAAAAATTTCTGTTAAATTAAATCCATAGTTTTGAATTCCTCTTGGTAACTATTTTTTTGCGTTGTTGTTAAAATGAGTGCTTGTTATTTATGCATCACTGCAAATAATCGCATTTAAATGAGTCATACGTATATTCATAACAGTGTAAACAAAGAGAAATGAGGGAAAAAGTTCATTTAAATGTTATTAAATTTTTAATATTAAAAATAAAGCTAAAGATAAAAAATAAGTTAATTATATTTCAATGTTATTAACCCTTTTTTATTTTTCTAGAAGGTATTTTTCATCTAGAGTTGAAATTTAAAATGGTATAAAACCAATTTTTTTTCCAACTTCATTTTCTTTATAAAAGAATGTACTTTTATAGAAAGTGACAGTTAAGTGGGTAAATATTTTTGGTTCTAAAGAGGATCGAGTTTAATTAAATATCACTTTATTTAAAATTTTTTATTTTAAACAGAGCTTTTTAAAAGTCTTTTTTATATGGGAGAAAGGGTTTTTTATTTAAAGAGAATTCTTCTAAAATAGAGCCTTTTTTAAATCATTTGAATGGCTCGTCCGTTGTGAACAGCTACTGATAACTAATAAGAAGCACTTGGTAATTTATAATATATGCTTTCAATTTCACATTTTCAATTTCAATTTCAATTTCTCAAAAATGTTAAAACGACAAAAAAAAAAAACTTGAAAAAGTATTCAATCTGACAACTACCTACATATTTTCAAATTCCTTTATATTGTTTTAAATTTGTTTGCAAAACCTAATACGAAATGAACAGACTTTTCGATACGGCTTTCGAGTTCGGCTGACCACTGACTTTATGGGTATCTTATCGAACCCTTTTTTTTCTTAGTAATTTCTGGTTTCCGATTGATAATTTTCGCTTTGCTTTACTACTTTAATTTTATTGTGTCTCATGCTGTCACTAGACTTCTCGACTGGAATGATTTCACACTGTTGACTGACAACTGCTTAGAAATTACTAGACATCCACACACAATATGCGTTGCCATCTTAGAATATTCTAAACACAGTCTGCAAGTATAGTATCGTCTTCTTTAATTTTCATCATGATCAGATGATACTTGAAGTTTTCATTACCTGTCACTAACGCAGATATTAAGCTTAAGGTACCATGATTATATCCAACCTACTTTTTGGACTTCCTGCCAAGGAACACACACTTTGCGAAATATTCCTATCCATCTTCATTGGTCAATAAAAACCGGATATCCTTTAGAGACTAACGTCTTCACATCTTGCGAGGCTTTCTTGTCCAACCCCATCGAATTCTCAAGGTTCATTTGATTTTATAAAAATTAGAATTTATAAAATTCCTAGTAAAGCAGGACTGTTGACTAGACGATATCCATATAAAGCCTCCTATCAGAGACAAAAGTGGAACAAAGACCTGTTATTAGCTGCCATCGCAAAGGATGTATAAGTTGATAGTGCACACAGTTATAGCAAGCCATACCTCTGTGAATGTCAGCCAACGGTCGTCCCTAAAGGTTAAATAATACAGCATTGTTACGATAAAGTACACGATGTTAAATCAAACTGTTGAAATGAATGCAAGGCAAATAAATGTACCAAGTGGTGGCAATAACGAATATATTATTTTTGCTGTTTCTCAAAAACAGGTTTCTTATTTATAAGGTATTGAAAGCTAAGTAATAGCGGAAACTAAAAAAATATAAAACGATTGTTCATTGTCATTACGCGTCAAAGTTGTTTTATATATTCAGAGTTATTCAGAAAGCTCAGAGGCTTTATATTACTTTAAATAAATTATTTTTATTAAAAAAAAAAAGAAATCATAGTACAAATAAAATGAATGTTTTAATTTCCTTTTGATGTAAAAACAGATAAAATTTATATTTAAAAAAAATATAATTCTTTTCAATTGCTCTTCTTAGCGGCTCAGCTGAGTGTTAATTTAAGTGAAGCTCAAATACCCTCAACAGTTGTACCAATATTGCCAAATACAGCGGAAATTACAACCGTAGTTCCATCCACGAACACTACTTCTAGCCCTACCACTACCACCACCACCACCACCACCACCGCAAAAACCACTACGACTACAACTACACCTTCTACGACCACCACTACAACAACTACTACGACTACAGCGAAACCAACAACCACAACTTCAGCACCCAAAACGACAACAACAGCAGCACCGGCACCAGCACCTAAACCCTATCCAGATCCCGAGGTAGGAACATGGAATTCTAGCTGCATAATGGTGAGAATGGCCGCTCAATTGAATTTCACTTACGAAACCAAAGGTTGGGTTTTGAAAATATTTTTCTTAAAAATCATATTAACAACACTTGTGTATTCCTTTTCTTTATTCAGATAATCACACAGCTTACGCTTTGTATAATATACCCAAGGATGCCAAAGTTGAGGATATGAGCTGCGATATGAATTCAACACAATTCTTACAAGTCAATTGGGGACCAAGTAATGCCCAACATACAATGGTGTTGCAATTCGATCGTATTAATGGTACCACCAACATGACCATGATGATGTTTACTTTGCCCTTGATGAGTGATCATTTTCCAAATGCTAAAGGTGGGTAAACACAAGGAATAAAAATGTATTAATTCCTATTTTATGCTGAGAGTTACTTTTTTTGTACAACTTACTTTTATATGAAGTACTTTAAAAAAAATGATTTTTAAAAGCTTCTTTAATAGTGTTTTTAAAAAAGTCCTTTTTTTTATTATACATAGAACTTTTTTAAAGGTACTTTTTTAAACCAAAATTCTTATTTTTTCAATAGCATTTTTTGAAGTTGAATTGATTTAAAAGGCATTTTTAAGAGAGTTTGTTTTTTTAATTTGTCTTTGGCAAATATTCATTTCTAAGGTACTTTTTAATGTACTATTTTAGGCAAAGGTACCTTTAAGTTAAAAAATAATTATAATTAAATATTTGTTAAATTTTCAAAATATTAAGAAAATATTCCTTTTAAACAAATTTATTTTTTTTTTCTTTTACAGAAAATCAAACTGTCCAGTTGATACATCGTGGTGGTGATTTTAGTGCTCCAGTGAAAATGTCCTACCACTGCACTCGCGCTCAGATCTTCAATTTAACCGAAACCATTATGAATAAAGATATAATTGGCACTGTCAAGGTACATGACGTACAAGCTGAAGCTTTCCGTGCACCCACTGCTGCTAGCTTTTCGACTGCACGCGACTGTGACAGCTCGGAAACACCTGATGTGGTGCCAATTGCTGTAGGCATTGCTTTAGTAGCTTTAATACTTATAGTTTTGATCTCTTATTTGTGTGCTCGTCGTCGCTCCACTTCACGTGGTTACATGAGCTTCTAAATTCGTTGTATAGAGAAAGGAAGAAATCGCGCTCTAAAACATTTTAATATAAATAAACCCAATTCAATTTCATTTTTATATTTTTTATTGTCATAAAAAACGACGAGCAACTAAAAAGAGAAAATGTTTTAGTGTTTAAATGAATTTTTTTTCACATCAAACACTACTTTTTCGTAGAACTATTTTTTTTTATCAAATATTACCGCAAAGACTTAATAATTGGCTTTTAGAGAAAGCACGTAAAGGGCAAATCAATACAAAAATAAAGTTTTCAAATTTCCACATCATTTTATAATGGTTTTAAATTTGAATGAAATTTTATGGCAGATACTTTTTTGCATCAATTGTATTTTATGTAACAAATAAGTAATTGGGAAAGGAAGGTGGTAAATAATAAAAAAAAAACAAAATATTTTATTAAACCTTTGGAAGAAATTTGTAAAAAGTTTTTGTATTTCAATTCTTATTATCAGTTTTCTTTTTTAATTTTATCATTTCATATTTGAAATGTATGAAATATTCTACATGCATCTATCTTACAGCGTTTCCTCTTAAAAGTATTTTCTTTTTGGTTTCTTTAGTATTATATTATTTTTCTTGCTTAACATTTATTTTATACAAAATATATTAATTTTGTCGTAGTAAATTAATGTTTTATTTTATTTTTTACTTTTTGGCAAATTTGTTTAAAATTTTTAGTTTTCCGAAATTGTTTTTTCCATATCAAGGCTTTTTTAATATTTATAAAAAATTTGTTTTGGTATAAAAAGAAGAAAAACTAGTTTTGTTTAATCAAAATTTTCTCGCTTTGTTTTGATTTTGATAAATTTTAAAGATAAAATCCATAAATTTTTAAACTGGCCTTGATGTTAATTTTTAAACAGAGTTAAAAATCATCATACATTTAATTAATTTTAATAAATTATAAATAAAGAGTAATACATACAAATAGTTAGAGGAAAAAAATGTTTTATTCGATATTTAAATTCGTTAAGATTTGTAGAGATTTCGACAAAAAGTTACTCTAGAAGCTCTAGAAAATTAGAAGGTTTTCATATTCGAAATTCTTCTAGCTGTGCCAACACCCATAGTTATAAAAATTTAGCCACCACGTTGATACTTATCGTGGACACAGCACCAAACTATTTTCACCGCAGTTGGCGTACACGTTAGAAATCGAGTGCGGTGAAAATTATCTCTAACTAATGAATAATAAACAACGAAGCGCCATCTGAAAAGCAATATTGAGGTTTAGAAATAAGATAGTTAAAGTTTAAGAACAACTGGTAAATAAATATTGGGTGTTAGAATATATTTACGTCGTATTGTTTTGTAAGAGTAGTTTTACACGACGTGTATTGGTCATATGACTTATCAGTTTGATAACCGATATGTTTGTGTTTCATGTGTTTGTCAAAATAGCCATTTTACATACGGTTTATAATTTTTTCTTTCAAACGTACATGTGTAATTAAGTCTGACATAACCTATAATATATAATTTTGCCGACACACAGTTTTGTATTGCCTACAACAGCTGATGCAAAGATATAAAATATCATGTTGGCATTACTGGATGTCAGATGCTTTGTCAGATCAAAAATAGAGCACGTTCAGTCGTAAAGTAGCTCTGGGTCGGGGAACACGTGCGGGCGTCGTTGTCATTATCGCTTAAAGTCAATCAGGCCGTCCGTGTTACTCGGCTTTCGAGTGGTTTGCATCTCATTCTCACACTGGCTGATTGTCTTCCTCGAATGGCTGTACTACGCTACTGTTACTGAGGGTTGCTTAATCAGCCACGTGTATTCGTGTGATTATCGTATATAAGCTAAAAATTTTAATTTAATAATTCGGACATTGGTGGGGAACCATTTTAAATAAATTTTTTACTGGAGGAGTACCATTAAACTAAATTTTTTAACTGGAGGAGCACCATAAAAGTCAAATTTTCACTGGAGGAGCACCATCAAAATCATTTAAATTTTGCCTAGCTGAATTTGGAGTCTCACTTCCTATACGAAGGTATATGGCGCTTTGCAGATTTTAGAGGAAGCTCTGATCTAGTACCTCTGCCATTTAACAATTTTTTTTGGTCAGAATGCAAAATGAGATGAAAAATGTCATATGTATTGAACGGTGGCCCATCAAGATATAATCCACTGTCTCCCTTAGAGGAGGAAGGGGTAAAATTTGTTAAACATGATGGATTCCGTAAATGGATCACCGGGCGCACTTTCCTTTGGGGCAACAAGTGCTTCCAAAAAATAAATATCCTGCATAAGTAAACGTTTATTTTCCGCAATTATCAAAATAAATTACCTTTTTTCTTTCAACCTTACAACATCGGATTCGCTTATGCCCTTCTTCGTCGTCGAACCACATTGCTACTTATTTCTATTTTTTTTTTCTTACAGAATGTCCTAAATAAATTTTATAAACAATTTTCACAGCCAAGCACAAACAATTTATTTATTTTTAATTTTACTTTTGTTAACAATGGCGTTTTTTTGAGCAGCGTTGCCACGATTTGAAATAAATTGCGAATGCGATTGCGAAAGTCTAACAGAATACCAATTTTCTTTCGCATCGCATTGATTTTCTCATTGCAATTCAGAATAAGCCTCCAGATTTTATGTTTGAAAGGAAGCACACGACGTGTATATAATTTACACATGGAAAAGTGACAAGCCACGTCGTGTAAAACCACTTTAAAGCCACAGATGTATACACGACATGTCTTTAACATCTGACAATTCAAATTTCCTATTGCAAAACACATAAATGTCGTGTGTGACTGTTAAAATATTGCTTTACATCAGCAAAGTCATCTGACAAAATTCCATTAAGACCATTTTAATCATCGCCCGTATGCTAATACGATCTTCAACTGGCGGACTTCCACGACTAATTTTATGACTCAATTTTTCTGCACACGCAGGCATTTTTAATTTTGTTTTCATTTTTGTGTTGAGTTTTTTTCTTAAACGTAATGGCTCTTGCTGTGTTAGACAGTTTGGAACTTTTGATTTTATTTTTTCCATATTTTTTGTTTTTAGTTTTAATTCTTCATTTTAGTAAGTTTTTTTCTCTCTATTTTTGTATCCAACAACTGCCTGCAACTAGGCGAGGTCACTTTTGGCGGCGAATTGTTTTTGATCCAATTGAAGTGACTGTGCAAACGATGACGAAGCATTATTGATGTAAAGTTACCTCCAAGTCAAGCTAAATCATTATTATTATTTTTTTCATCATATAATTTTTTTTGTACCTCCGTCTATGTAAATCAAAAATAAAAATTAATAAACAAAAAAAAAACCAAAGAGAACAGCAATCAAAATGTTAGTTCGTTCAACTGCTAACACCAATGAGTTTCTTTTTTTTTTTTACTAATATCGATTGATGTTTAAGACAAAATTCGTTGCGGTAATCGTGCTTCAAAGTCAGAAAGTAAGCAAAAAAAATATCTTTCAAAATTATTCCAGCTGAATTAAAAACGCACTCATCATGCCGTTTAAAAACACCAAACACAACAAAAATGAGAAGAATGCAAAAAATATACAACTCTCACGAGCAATGATTACAATTTATCTGCAGAATTTTTCTTTAACATTCTTCGCTACATTCTGTCATTGACGACTATCCCATAAAATAGTTAGAAACAGCTGTTAGTTCTATTACTAATTCGGCTTTTAGTTTTGAAGTTAGGTTAGGGAATGACATAGGTGGATTTGAGTTGGATCAGATACAAATTTGATTGCTTGTGGGATCTGAAAAAAGTGGAAAAAGAAAGAAAGGGTTTAAAGTGCGAAGAGATTAAGTGAAAAAAGGAGCGAAAAATAAAAGTAACAGCGCGCAAGGCGTAACGCTGTCTAGCACCTGGCTTTGAAGAAACCTAAATAAGAGCGCAACGCTTTGTAATGAACGGTAATGTTAACTTTAATAAAATCTAATAAATCTAAAATACAGATAAAATCGCTAGATAAAACAGAAAGTAGCTAAAATGTTATCACTCAATGTTATCACACATAAGGAAAGCAATAACAGTTTGTTTGCATCCAACTTCACTACCTACCGGTCTGTCAAAATTAGATTTTCCAATTACTAGGCGTCGTCGCACGCGCTATTTAGGATTGCTTCATACATTTTGTATGTGCATCATAATTTTTGACATTTAGTTTGCGCTCAACGCTCTTGTTTAGGTTTGGCTGTAAAGTATGAAAGATAGTGTAGAAAAAATGGTTAGAGTTTCTGTATAAACATGTATAAACATTTTCAGAGTCTACCTGTTGCTTTTCCAAAAATAAAGCCATATACATGCAAATCATGGCCCTGTCGGAACACCCTTTAATTTTATTATTTGCCATAGTGGCCGAAATAATACACCCTCTGTGAATATTAAAAAAATAAGGTCATACACGTGAAAAACCTGTACCTATCGGAACACGATTTAATTTTTACAAAGGTCTATTACTATGACGTACATCTTTTGTGAAAATTTTAGAATTTCTACCTATTATGGTTACAAAATTGGGCCATATATACATGCAAAACACTACACTGACGGAAAACCCTTTAGCCTTTCCTATTTGTTATAGAGGCCACAGTAATAACCCGTCTGTGAAAATTTCAAGGGTTTACCTATTGGGGTTCAAAACTTAGGCCATATATATGCAAATCACGTCACTATCGGAACACCCGTTAATTTTTAGGATTATTTTTATACTTATTTATATAGAAAACAAAGTTTAAATTACTGTGTGAAAATTTTAAGTATCTGCCTCCTACAGTACAAGAAATACAGACGTATTCGCGAATAATACGTCACCTTATGAACACCCTATAAGTTTTATTTGTTGCTATAGCGTCCATAGTAATACACCTTATATGAAAATTTCAAGAGTTACCTATTACAGTTCAGACATTGTAGCGAAAGCAATAGGGTTGCATTTTTATCCTTTGGGCACGGAAGTCTAAAAATGTTGTGTCTGAGTTACACCAGGGAAGTGATCAGAACAACATTTACTACATGCAGTAAACAGACTACATGCAGACTACCGACTAAATCCTGTCAAAACTAAACTACAAGCGTTTATATGGAAATGATTATTTTTACGACATACGTAGCTACCACCATTGTGGTTGTGGTCAACTTAGGCTAATTTCTATTTTTGTAAGGGAGAACATAAGAAAATGTTACAAAATTAAAAAAATATTAATTCTTTTAAAATCAAAAATTGTTAAGCAACTAAATTTATTTCTTTAACGTGATAAAAGTACTTTTTGTAAAAGTTATTTAATTTTTATAAAAATAAAATATGTATTTCTACAACAATGTCAGAGGTTACGACGTCGTACGCTGTCGTCTTCAATATATTTAAGAAGCTGACTAGACGGCTGCAGCCAACGGCATTTGTTGTCGTGTAGCGGTGTAGCCGCTGCATTAGAAATACTGATCAGCTATTTTGCAAGTCGCTCAGTTACGTAACTGTACACGTATGTAGGTATTTCGTTTTTACTTCATATGTGACCTTCGCATTTCAAGTGTGATTATCAAATCTTATTCTTGATGTACTTCTGTAGCCATGGGTCAGTGATTTAAGTAGAAGTGTTAACAAATTGTAAAATAGTGACTTTTTTATTATTTTCTTACAAAAATCTTTTCTTTTATTACAAGAAAAAATTACATTTTATTTCAAAAACAAAATAAACAAAAATTATGGTTATCGCTTTAAGTCATTCAGACCGTCCATGTTGCTCGGCCTTCTAGTGGTTAGCGTCTCACTCTCACACTGGCTGATTGGTTTGCTCGAATAGCTGTATTGCGCTACTGTTATTGGTAGTTGCTTTAATCAGCCACGTGTAATCGTTTTGGTTATCGTGTATAACCTAGTAATTTTTATTCAATAAGTCGTACTTTGATGGAGCACCAGTTTTAACTAGTTTTTTCACTGGAGTAGCACCATTAAACTCAAATTTTTAACAGGAGGAGAACCATTGAACTCAAATTTTCACTGGAGTAGCAACATTAAACACTTTTTTATTTTACCTAGCTGAATTTGGAGTCTCACTTCCTATACAAAGGTATAGGTCGCGCTGCAAATTTTGGAGGAAACTAACGATATGATACCCTGGCGCTTTAGTTTTGTACATCTGCCGTTACACAATTTTTTGTGGAGAACACAAAAGAAAAATCTACAAAATTGTGAAAAAATAATAAGAAAAGTGGTAATAAAAATTATAATTAAAGTGCGAATTAAAAAAAAAAGTAAATCAATAAAATCTTGACAGCAAAATGTTGCTGGTGTCAAAAAAAAAAAAAAAAAAAAAAATGCAGTGTAAACGAATTAGATATTAAAAATGATTTCAATTCAAATCTAGTAGATTTTCTTAAATGTATATGTTCTCTTAACAAAATTTATGAAATTAATGATTTCCCTACCTGAAAAAATTATGTTAACAATATGAGAATTACTGAAAAGTTTTTAGATGCTGCATGATTATTTAAAATTTATTGGAAGCATACAAAGACACAAATAATCAAACTGCAGCACATTATCGGGCCTAGAATCTATAATATAGTATATAAATATTATTTCATCATATAAAATAAAAGTTTTGTTAAATCCATTAAATATTTCGTTAATGTGACAATATCTTTTACAAAGCAATTAAGAAAGATTATCATAAATGTTTGTAGATCTATTTGGGAGAGCATTCCAATTTTTATACTAAACATTTCTTAACTTTCTAATGAGATGAATAATGTGCCAATTGATGTAGGAATAAAAAGGTTGACGGTGTTTAATGATGATGTTACCTGCTTCACCAGAACTTAGGCGTAAATTAAAGGCACATACAGCACTAATTATATGGTCAAAAATACTGTATTTTTTCTGTTACTTTTTTTTTAAATAGATTTTTTATTTTTTACGGTGAAGCAAATACTGATAAATGAGCTCTTCAAATGATAAAATAATGACATACAAATCTAAGTAAACGAGTAAATAAGTAATAAATGAGGCGGGCGTACATACATATGTATGTATTTTGTAGTGTTTGGAAGTACAGGGGATGACCAAAATAAAAGTTATTTTAAAATCTAAAGTTTTTTTTTTTAAATTCACAGCACTAAAATATAAATAAAATATTTTTTGAGATCATAAAAAACTATCTCATACAGAAGAGTAAATATAATTGCAATTAAAATTCTCATTCAATTCAAATATTCTTAAGAATAAAATGTCACCTTCAAAATAAATTAAAAATATTTGTGTTGCTTTTGAGGGCAAGCAAAAAGAAAAAATTATAAAAATTAAAAATCACAAAGATCTTTTCAGCCTTCCCTCTCAGTACATTAGTTGTTGTACTAGTGAACGAACATAAATAACACTTTGGCGGCGTGGTAAGAGAAAATTTGCTTAATTTCAAATATACCAAAGTCATGAATTACATTTTGAGATGATATTCATTTATTTATTTATCACATCTACGTGTACATGTGTGTGTTGGTAAAGGTGTTGGTGTATTCCAAATATAAAGACATAAAGGCTGCCGTACAAACTGATTGATGAACTGTCATTAACATGTAACAATGATGAGTACAATCTGTCTTGTGAGTATGAGTGTGAATGTATGAGGTTTCTTTTAGGGAAAAAATTAACTTCTCTTAGACGATCGGTCGGTCGGATCTTTTCTCCTCCTCTTTATGATTTTTGTTTAACAGATTTCAGTTACAAAGCTGTAAAAAATCATTGTTCACTTTGGAATTTAAAGTGACTGACAGGAAAATATTGCATTTACACCAAGCATTCCATATACAAAAACGTATTAATTTTAAATATATTAAAATATTAAAAAAAAAAACAGAAATTTTTGAAATGAAGGCCATAATCATGATTCATGAGTTGCTAATGAAGAAAAGATCATCAAAGTGTCGCAGGTTCCTGAAGGTGTGTGTTTTGTTGTTGTTTTCTTTTCCAAAAAAAAAAAATTCATTTCACTAACGAATGTATAGTATCAATATTTATTTAGTTCATAATTGCAAGACTTACAGCCACAAGAAAATGTTAGTAAAATTTCAAACAATTCGTTTGCTCGTGCGGCAAGAACGTGTTCTTTTATGTCAGTTTTTTAAATCGAGAAATTCTTTAAAATTCATACATATGCAGCTGGATGGGCGTCATAAGTCTGCATGAGAGTTATTTTTCTTTTTGCACAGAGAAGTAACACTCAGGCAATTAATGCCTATATTAACTGTGGTACTTTCTTTGGAAAGGGATAGGAGTAGATAAGACAGGTGGTTAGTGTGAGAGTAAGCTTCACTAATGGCAACACTGCAATTGCACGTTATGAATATTTTTAGAACAGTGTTCCAGCGCCTCTGGTGGCGCTATTAGGCGTATTAGTTTGAAGCTAGCATAGACAATTTATAATGATTTTAGTTCGCCAACGACTTAGTGCTTTGTAGTAATACCGGCGAGGGAGGACGTTGTGATATGCATTATTATAAAGAGTATTGAAACGTGACCATGCCTTAGTAGTCAACGTGCTAGCCACTTAAGCTACAGCACCCTCGCCCATTGCACAGACGATATTTTGCACATACATACAAATTTACGATACAAATTACGAGGGGAATGAAAAATACACACAGGCAAGGCGAAATCGATGGAATTTGTTCTTTGAGACCATCCAACATAGATACGCATGAAAGCTGAATTGTTGAAACTCTTTGGAACTCTATGAGTGCCTTCATATAGTGATTGTTAGTACCCTTGTTGATCAGTCTGGGTGTTTTGGATTCGATTGATGCCTAAGATTTTTGGGTGTTTCTTCAGATAATCTAAAAGCTTTGCAGGTAGTGTAGTCTTTAGAAAAAAAAAGACACCCACAACTTTAACAGCATCATGAAGGTAGGTTGATGTAGCAGACCACTATTGATTTTGTATTCATTTTAACACTATTCGTTACTTAGTAAGGTACGAGAACATCGATTCGTAATAGTCGACCTCTTTATTTATCAAGCTGTCCCACACAGTAGCCACGCTTACTTTCAGCGATTTCTGTTATCGACGTCTATTGTGCCCATTAGTTCGCATAACTCTTTTAGGCTACCACCAAGGCATTCACTTTCAGCATGTGTCTACCAGCAGTGAACATTTACACACAACCAGTGCTGCCGTCCCCGCCTCTACCAGTCGTGGACAAAAAACCATTGTCTCAGAAGTATTTAATATTGACACCTTGTCCTTGCACATTAATCAGCTTGGAGTACTTGGAAAAACAATTTTAAAACATCAACTGCTGGGATTGCAGCGACTCAAAATGATCTTTCCATTTCACAGTTTAACTTTTAAACCTCATCCTGAGCTTCCCATTTTTGGGGTAGTCTTTACACTAAATTTTATATTATACTACCTGTGCCAACACACACGTTGTGTGCGTCCTGACAATATTTTCTTCGATTTTGCTTTGAAAGTAAAACACACCAAATTTTAAAATTTATATAAAATTCTGAAAATTATTGTAAAGCTTTGTAAAATACAGACAGAAAATGAGTTACTCATTATTTTAAAACAGCGCCATCTGTTGCTCAATATCGCTTGAAAAATACTGCTTTCAAAAATAAAAAATGCCTTAAAGTATGCAGTACCTTTAAATCAGTAAAAAAAAATCGGCGTACTTTCACTGATTTTTCTCTACTTTCTCTTGGAAATAAGATATTTTTGCGGGAAAAAAAGTCTCCTATATTGGGGTCAGGATACTAAGGTACCTCTTCAAAAACTTTTGTTAAAAAAAGAAAGACAGACAGGAAATGAGTTACTATTTTATTATATGTGTAGTTTTATATTATGTTAATAATGTAGGGGGAATATCGAAGCAGACCACTTTCTTAATGGGTCCATTTTTGACCTCCTTTTGTTCTCTATGATTATAGGCAACCGAAATGTAATTTACGGCAACCTTACTTTTATTGAGTCACGTGCTACAACCAGCCTTTAATCTTGTCTTTAGTGATTTCAGATTGTCGACTGGTAACTGTCGGCCTTCTTTCTCATCACACACTCTCTAGTAATTGCTAGCATTACTTTAAGGCTCTAACAGTGGCCCTGCGTCTTATACTAGCTAGTGCCGGATATGTGGTCTGCAGTCTCAACCTCTTCCAGGCACAGTCTGCAAGTATCATCTTTTTCGATTTCCATTTTTGCTAGATGATACTTGAAGTTTCCATGACCAACGCCGTTATACATCTTGCTAACCAGAAACCCTAGTAGAGGAATACATGCTACGTCGTCACTATGAGGAGGTATAAGTCGAATTTTATACAGAAAGCTTATAACCATGTCGGCTATAACAAGAAGTGTAAACATAAAACATAAAATTAAATTTCAAAGGATGCCCCATATAAGAGGTAATTTGACATACATATATGGGCTTATCTGTTGAGCCGAAGAAACGGAGTAAGAAATCTGGAAATTCACGCGGAGAGTAAATTACTTTGTCCGCTTCAGAAACAAATATAAATAATAATGTTATACTAATAAACTTGGGGTTTCGGGTTCGATTCCTGCTGAAAACTCTGGGTATGGTTGAAAAGCCACAAACAGTATCACCCCTACAGAAAATCATACGGCTTCTTAATTGGTTTTTAGATTTATATTAATTTGTCTCTTATTTATGTCAAGCCTTTGAAATGTTAAAACTTTTCTCTTCAAACTTTTATGTGTGTTAAAATGATTTTTGTATTTCGGATTCGGTTGCCTTTTGGTGCCAGTTTAATTATAGACTTTACTCTCTCCAGGATTTTTCTGGCACTACCTCTATCTCTATCTCACTACTATCTCCAGGAGATTTTTCAAATATCTTAAACCCGATGGTATAAATGTTTTCAAAATTTAAATTTTAAAGAACTTTTCGTACTACAAAATTTTTTTTAATAAACATTTTCAAAATGACTTTATGAAACTAATCACATGCTAACACTTTAACACACATGTGAACTTTAAAATGGCATTTTCAAAAAAATCATAAAAATTATTATTATTCATTTTGGAGAGCACTTGAAACATCAACAGATAACTTTTGAAGATAAAAAGATAAAAAGATTATTAAATGAGTAGGTTATAAAGTAACACATTCACTCGCACCAACAACAATAAAGAAGAAAAACAAAAACAACTAACGAAGTATCCAACAATCCATCCATCCATCCATCTATATCTTTCAGCTATCAATGCGTTTGCGCGCGATACATTGAGTCGGTATTGGTGTGCAAGTTGCCGTTGAAGTTTTTATTTTGTGGGTTTTTGGTTCGGTGTTGATGTGAAGAATGATGATGCTGGTGATGATGATGATGTTGGTTAAGATTTTTATGATAAAAATTTAATGGCTAAGAAAATTATATTAAGTTTGCGGTCACACATACTCACATACTTGTATGCATACTTTCAAGCATAATTTTTGTTGCTTGTTGTTTGCTCAGCACTCCAACGAATGTGTACCATCCAGAGCGAAACTAATTTTCAATAAATTTTTAAAAATCATGTTTAATAATTATTGTTTTGCAATTTTATGGTAAAGAATTATTGAAATATTTGAAAAAAAAAAATTATTAAAATACACTATTGCAGTTGTTGAAAATTTAGTTTAAAATTAATAATTATTTTGGTTTTATACCCTACACTGTGTAAAAGTTTAACATTTTGTTTACAATTTTACGAACCATATTAAGTATCGAGGTCCTTATGTATCTAAGGAGTGCCCACTGGGGCTTACCTATTAGTATCGATATAATGTCATTCATTAATGACTTAAAACGTAAAAGGTAAACTTCTAAAATTTTCACAGAAGGTATATTTCTATGGCTTCTACTGTATAATATAATATTTTATTAATTTATTTATTAATACAATTACAAATACTATTCTAACTTAAATTATCGAGCATAGCAATGAAGACTTTTATTCGTTGTACTGAAACACCCAGAGACCTTGGTAGGAATCGAACCCACAACCCCCAGACTGATAGACTAGCGCTCTACCAATCAGACTAGCGCTCTACCAATCAGTATATCGAAGGCCTTTTAGAGTGCCTAGGTTCTCCCTAATACTAATAATAAAATACGAAATAGTATACTACGATGACATGAACAAAAAAATGTCAACACATGATTCCATCATTATGCATTTCAATTTAACGTGTAAAAAACAAACAATAAAATCTTAAAAATTAAATGAATGGGATAAAAATAAAAACAATCAATAAATATACTTTTGTACACAAGTATAAGCAATTGATGATAAAACGAAAAGAAAAAAATCACAAATGTCTGCTACCGCAAAACATTTAATAATCCCTTGCCACTGCACGAAAGTGCAGTGTTTAATGCAAAATACCGCTTTTTCGCTACTGCTCTTGTCACCACAAATCATTAAGGGCGGCTGCTATAAAATCAGTTTAATCAATCTGTATGATGCAAACATGTATTTGCATTTAACCTGCTGTCTGTAAGTTTAGACATAGAGAGAGAGAGAGAGATAGACACAGTCCTTTGGTTCAAATTAAAAAGCCCTACAATATTAACAGCATTGCATGTCTGGCAGTTGCTTCTTTTTATTGCTTCGCAATTTGTGGTTTAATGCATTTGTCAAGAATCAGAAATTATTACACGCAAAAGCAGCTATCAGGCCATATTTCAAAGTTCTGAGACATAAAATGAGACTTTTGAACCGCTAACCAAATAGAAAAATTCATCGCTTTTGTGGTCTCTATTTGAAGTTAATAAAAAAATAAAAAACAAATAAATAGTCTGGCTATTCAGTAGCTAAAACAAATTACAGTTTGTATGTTAAATTACAAGAAAAGAAAAATAGAAATTTATAAAAATACAACAGAGCATTCAAGACATGTGCAGTGTTTGCAACAGACTGGCTAACAATGATAAAGGGGCTTTCATTTGCACACAGATGACATTAAACCAAATTATAACTTTAATGAATGGAATTAAGGATTTAAAAGGAATTAAATGTTTAACAACCTAAAAAGTAAAAAGTAACAAAACGAGGCCTCTTATGGTTAAAAAATATGTTTTCGTGACACAAAAAAAAAAAAAGATATTTTCACCAATTAAAGTTTTTAATTGGTTTCAGATTAAAATTTAATTAAATAATTAATTGATTCAATTATGTGTTTAATTGTGAATTTTTTTGTTCTTTTTTAAACAAATATATATTTGAAACAATTAAAAAAATTAATTGAAGTTCCATTTAAAACTAATTAAAACCTTTAATTAGTGCAACAATTTTTTTTGAGAAATTAAACCTCAATTGCTTCGTCATGGATTTCGACTAAATGAGTCATTGCCAACCTGAGCAATACATAGTGAATAATATTTCCAAAGCCACATCCAAGGCAGGAATAAAAATAAACGAGTGTAAGACAAAGGCATTGAGACATCAACAGTAATAATAACAGGCATATTTAAAATCGATGAAAACCTAATGGAGGACGTGAACACCTTTGGGAACTTAGGTAGTATATTAACGAATACCGGTGGCTCTTCTTTGGATATCGATAACAGCATAAAGTCTACAAAACAAGCGTATGGAATACTAACCAGTGTGTGGTAATTGCAATCGCCATCAAATAATACCAAAGTCAAAACTATTACCTAGAACGCGGCGATGCGATGTCTAAACGCTTTACAAATCTTTATCAATCATTGCTTGCGAATAATCTTAAAAATATTGTGACCAAACACAATCCCAAACATTGCGCTATCGATGCAAACTTGGTGTGTATCGAGCATGAAATCAAAAGGCAACGCAAGTCTCATTATAACATAACACGAACTCCAATCATTGCAATACTTAAGGCAGAAAAAGAAGACCCGCCCACACATAGAAGAGATTGGTCTACAATGAGGCTGCCAACACAAGAATAAGTTGGAGTTAAATAATACAAGAATAAGAACACCGATATTGACAGTTGAGACCATATGCTCCTTATAGGATCGAAGGGCACATACTTACATATACATATAATATATTCAGTGCGAAATATTCCTCCTTTTGGGAAATACTGAAAGGCGAATACCAGACAGGGCCCTAACTTAAGTAAACTCTTCAAAAAATTACCCTTTATCCACGCAACTTCAAAGAACGAATATACAAGAGAAGCTTGGTCGCAAGTTGGCGGACTTTGAATACTAGGTGACCTTCGGTTTTAATACTTGCAAAATATGGAGTCCCTTTTTTGTCTACTGCGACTTTCTCACTTCTATACTAAGAACTGTAGAGAAGTGAACATGACGAATATATATCATATATAAATTAATGTAGGGAGAATATCGAAGAAGACCACATTTTTAATGGGTTCTTTTGCGACCCCCATCCGTTCTCAGTGATTATAGGTAACCGACTTGTAATTTGCGGCAATATTGAGCATTTGTTCAAGGCTTAGTTCCCCCATGGCATCCACATCTAACAAGTTTATGCCTGTGGTCCTAAGTCTTATGCAAGCCAGTGCTGGACATTCACACACAATGTGTCGCAGTCTCTTCCAGGCACTGTCTGCGAGTATCATCTTCGATTTTCATCTTGTTTACATGATACTTGAAGTTTCCATAACATGTAACTAACGTAGTTATCCACCATAAGGTACTTCTATTATTTAAGTTTCCATGAGCTGTCACTAACGCAATTATCCAGCTTGAGGTACTTTTATTATATCTGAGCACCTTACTGGCTTTCCTAAAAAGGGGTTCTTTGCGCACCATTCCAACCTATCTGCATGTAGTAGCCTCCCTCACCCTATTCAGGTTTAGTGAGTTTAGCCATTTTAGGACATTCGCTCGCATTAGGTTATTACTTAGTGCTATGCTGTGTTCTGGTCCACAGAAATTCACAGCAGATCGCCTTTTTGCTAGTTGTTTCGTCATAACTTCATGTCATTACGTCATGTCACGTTCACTTGCTTTATGAGTTTTATAAGCGATCCAGCAGGTGAACGAGGCGGATAATGAAATTTGACAGAAAAATTAGTTTTCACCAATTAAAGGTTTTAATTAGTTTCAGATACAAGTTTAATTAAATTTTTAATTAATTCAATTATTTATTTAATTGAAATATTATTTTAGTTATTCTTAATTAAATATATAATTAAGTTAATTAAAAAGTTAATTAAATTTGGATCTTAAATTAAATAAAACTTTTAATTGGTGGAAAATTTTGTTTCTGCGTTTATTAGAAGCGGTGAGTTTGAGCTCTGACTTAACTCAAGTGGAAAGGAATATGAATGTCAGCAGAATGTAAGAATCTATTGAAAAATATGCAGAAACAGCAGTCCTTAGTACGAAAATTCCAAATATTGTCAGATGAGCTCTGAAAATTCCTATCACAAAAGGGCAAAATCAATTTGCATAGACACGTGTGGTACGTGCAGCTGATCTACTGTGACTTTTTGTGGGCCTAATATTTTCAAAATTAAAATTTGCTCAAATCATCTATCGAATACTAACTGACAACGTTAACCAGGCAAACAAAAGATTTGAATATAAACATTTGTTTTGGATAATAATTTATATGGGATTAATATTTTATCTATTAAAAAACCTATTTATAACAGTAATTTCACACTTTTGCTAAACAAGCTTGAAAATATTAAAACTCAAATATTTTGTTTCTTTTTCGATACGTTTTGAATTAAAAATAAGAAAAATAATAGAGAAGAAAAAAAACACATTGGAACATTTGTCGCTGTCAGTGCATAATATTAACGTTAATTTATTGTTACTAGTTTAGATATCAAATTTGTTTTTGTATTTGACTGGGCTGTTTTAAGTAGTGTTCGATGGTCTCGAACTAAGAAAAAAATAAAGACAAATATACAGAATTATGAAGTTGTTAGTAGTGCCACTTTTTGACAGTATCATCGGATAAAAATAAACTTGTTGTGTTTCTAATTTATTATAGATATCAACACATACATACACACTTATACTTAAAAAAATATAAATTAATAAAAGACAGAAAACAACCAAAACTACATCAGGGGTCTACCAACTTTTGTTAAAGATCCCCTGTATGCATTAATAATCATTTCAAATATATACATATGTATTGAAAACGCACTCACACATACCTATACACACTTATTGAGTTTTATATTAAATAAAGGGTTTTAATAAATTAGCTGATATATATTACTGAAAATATTAGAATCCTACATATTTTCAAACATTTAGGTTTATTTATTTATTTATTAAACATTACAGTACAATTACAAATTATATTCTAAACTAGCCCGCCACATCGTGAGCATCCTTGCAATATTTTGTTCGATTTTGCTTTGAAAGCAATCTACACAAAAACAATCACTTTTTAGTTCCGCCTTAAACTATGCTTCAGATATGGTTATGTATTTACTTTATAAAATGGCGCCATCTGTTAGTGGTTAGTGCTTCAGTTATGACTTATCCATTTTCCTTATTACTAAAATAACTGCGTACTTTCACTGCTTTTTTTCACTTTCTCTTGGAAATAAGATATTTTTGATGAAAAAATATTCTATATTGGAATCAGGATACTAAGAAACTTCCTCACAAAATTTTGTTAAAATCCATCCAGAAAGAAAAGCAGACAGACAGACAGGCCGAAATGAGCTACTATTTTATTATATGTATAGATAAATTTTCCGAGCATAGTATGGAAGACTTTTACTTGTTGTTGTGAAATATTTAGAGTCTTTGGTGAAAATTTAAACCACAAACTCCAGACTGATACTTACTACAGGGCATGCATCAAACTTTAAAGAGCTAGATATTTTTGGCATGATGACAAGAAAGATCCATACTTTTTTAAACTTTAAAAAATCATATCTGTGACTGCATCTTAAACAGTGCATTATTTATTGGTTATTACTTTTAACCAGGGTTCAGAATTTTTAATTTATGAGCGTTAAAATTTCAAAACTATTGGATATTTCTCATAATTAAGATTTCCAATATTTTATATTTTGTTTCATGGTCATAAATGAATAACAAAAATGCTCTCCCTACGATCACACATGAATGAGTATAACTGTTTTTTTTAGCCTCTATACATGAACGGTGAATAACGAAGAATATCTGTAAAACTCATTTGTGATAAGTAAATGAATTAGCTCGTTCTCATTAATGCTCTTTCACATAAATCCTTGTAATTTGTTTTTCCATTTATGAACGTTTTCAATAATGTAATATCTCACAAATGAGATTTCTAAAATATTTTATTACTACATACGACGGCAGTTGCGGCAGAGTGTTTATTTATAATTTCTAATACTTTATTACTGCATATGGCGGTATTTGAACATTACAAAATATGTGCTTATACATACATACATACATACATACATACATACATACATACATACATACATACATACATACATATATAGATTTATGCAAATGCTTAAGGCGAACATTCTTCTACGATCGTTTCATTTATGAAAAATGAACAAAATTGTAAATTCTCATATACGAGCACTTGCCTGAAAAATAAAATATTTTTTCATTTATTCACTTTTGAATAGAAAGGAAAAAAATGAATCAACTCACTCATAAATGAACAAATACAAAATATTTTCTAGCCTCCCACACATGTATGAAAAGTAGCAGAAAAAATTTAAAACATACATACTCTCTCATGATTGAGCAGTGAGTGAGGATTTCGGTACTCTGCTTTTAACAAAAGGTTGTTAAATGATTTTTCTTAATTACTAATGGTTTGAATTTTTAAGAGCCTTGATTTAAAAAACATCATTTTTGCAACAACCTCATAAGAACAATTTTACTGCAGTTTGGTCTGGAGATCAGAGGCCTCCAGAATGTGGAGTTCCTTAAAACCAACCTTATTTGTTTTATTTTCACAACTACTCTACTCTGGCTATGACTGAACTTGCCCCATATTGTCAAAACTATATAAAATGGAAAGGAACACTCTTATGAGCGCAGTTTTGGAGAACAAAATTCTTGTATAGGTTTTGAATAATGATCTACTGTGATCGTTACAATGCGATCACCAATGAAAATTGATAAAATTTCACATCACACTGTATTTTGAACTGGTCGCGATTGTTTTTTTATAAAGAATTTCTAGGTTAGAGAAAGGGGCTCTTGTTTACTATATCTAGATCAAAATGAGCATGGTCTGACACAACAATAAAATCGATCTTATTTTATTTGTTATAATGAGCTAATTGGGCCTAATGTTGCTTAATGTAAATAAAACAAATTTATTACATTTTTTATCTCCCGACGTTTCGTCACTTTTTTGGTGACTTTTTCAAAGGATTTTCGTCTATATTTGATAAAAAGAACATAATATTAATTTATATAAAAACATAAACAACAATACAACTTACAATAAATTGATCATTATTACGTCCTCTTCCTTCATTTGTAGAATTTTTTGGCAAAATTCCAAGCAGATAGACAACTAATATTAACCTTATAGGGGAAAAAAAATCAAAATCTTTGTGAAAATCGTATGCTTAAATTGTCGGTCAATGCCTCTTTGAGTAGATAAATATTTTGTCGAAAAGATTGTGGTGACCTGTATGGCAGCTACTAAAGCAATAATGGTTTCCTGCGTTAGACCTGTAGGGTTTAGATTGTAATACCTTCTAGCAAACTTCACAAGGACTTCTTTTCCCGCTAATTATTCCAAGCCCGTTTCATTGCCTGTGGTTTCGCTAGAGCTAGAGCGAAAATTGTTATTATGCTCTCGCCATAAACAGCCCAACTGATAGGATGCATCTCCCCAAATTTAATGACTCCAGAAAAATTATTGACACGAGTGCGTGGCAGTGGCGTAAATTACAGATATCAGTTTTATCTTAAATATTTTACGCTATTGGGGTTTTTAGCTTTGCAGGGGTTTGAATAGCCACCTCGAAATAACTCTTAGCATTGCCTCGTCTATTAAGGGTCCAGTGTAACTTTATCATAACTTATTATTTCAGATATCCCACTATTTTTTGATTTTTCTAAAATTAAATATTTTTTCCGATTAAATTCTTTTGTATAAAATTCATTAATATAAATAATGCTATAGAGATATGAGTATGTGTGTTTGCATTTGCTTTTAAGAAAATTCCAATTCGGATATAAAATATTAATTCATAAATAAAAAAAAAATTTGAATATATCAACGATTAGTAAACATATTATGATTACATTAAGAAAGAAATAACAAACAAGAAGTTAAACAAATAAAAACGAAACAATTGAAATAGAGACCAACAACATTTTCATTCATTACTTGCAGCGCTTTAACTCTGATCGAGATCGTCTTGAATGAATTAAACGTTTTACTTACAATAACACACACACATACACACAGAAATGAAAGCAGGTGTGAATATTTAGTTGTCAAATTGTTTAAATTTTAATCTTAAAACGAGTTTTAACTTTTGTATCGTTATCGTTATCAATATCAATTTCTAATATAAATAACTCCATAGGAAACTTTTAGTATTATTTACAATCTCTTCTTGTAACTCAGAAAGGTCAAAATATTAGTGAAATGGTGGTGGTGCTGCTGCTGCTGCTGCTGCTTCGTATTAAATTTAGAATAGAATTTTTATTCTTATACATTTTTACCTGTTATCTCCATAATTATTGATTAATTTATTCGTATAAAATTATAATCTTCTATTTCAGGGATTTTCCTTCATAAATAATTTGATTTACGGGATGTAATTTACAAAATCTTGTAAATATCATCCCAAAGAAGACTTTAAAACCCTGAATTGTTACCTATAAATAAGCAACCAAGCATATTTGTATGAATTTTAAAGACAGGTCGTTGTTTCAATGGTTGAACTGGAAGCTTAAAATAAATTACGAGCCCTTTTCACAAACACTTATCAGCGTAATATTTTCATACATTTTCATATTGCTGTTTTCCAAATTTTGAATATTTTAAAGTGTTACTATCTAACGCGTTATCCTGTGACCGACCTCACTATATCAACAAATAAAGAAATCAAACTAATTTTGCTTAAGGCAATAAAAAAAGAGATAAATCGTTACAAAAAAAAACACATAAAGCAATAAACTATAAAACAATCTCAAAACATATTAACAAGTCAGATAGAAACAAACTTGCTAAATGAATCTAAGGCAGCCACCCTAATTTACTACTTAACAACGTTGAGCACCCACAAGGAAATCCAGTGTAAAATGTACTTAAACCCTGTAACAACCCCTTTTTTTTTCGCCTGTACAATATTAGCCACCCCTCTCATTAATGTCTAACCGCATCATGCATCACATATTTAAGGACAGGTTTTCATTTTTTATTGCACCACAAAATAGATGAGGATGACTTTTTTAACGCAAAATCCCCAGCATAAGTTATGAGTGCCCCTCCTTCCTTCTCTTTAACTTCTCAATTGCGAAGATTTAATGAGGGAGATTTAAGAGGATAAAAGCGGATTTTTGTTACTAAGTTTGATATAAAAAACGTTAAGGCTTCTTATGATACTGATTTGTTTTTATTGTTTTTTATGGATTTTACCATAATAAATGTATAGTTTTGCCAGATGTTAGATTTCATTTGATACAAAGTGTTATTGTCAAGAGATAAATGATTTGTACCGCATATTAGAGTGTCGTAAAAATTATCATTAATTTTCAGAAAAGGTAAAATATTAAAACCAAAATTTTTTTAAAAAATAACCTGCTTAAAAAAGGAACAACTTTAGAATACTAAAATTGAATCAATATGAATTCAAAAGATGCAATTTTAATAAAAGTATTCAAGAATATTCAAACATTTAAAGGAATAAAACACAGTATTGTGTAAAATGTGGCTTGATAATGATGTCCTCGCATCGAAAGCTCTCGCCACCTGTGACGACTATCTACAGTAGGAGGTATGTCAAAAGTATTTCATTTACTGGCGGACCAAATGCAATCAACTTAATCCCAATTAAAAAACATTTTGTATTTCTAAGGTAGGTGCAGCATCTACTGCTATGGCACCTGACGGTATGGCATATCCTGTAAGATACTCATGGTTTTCATAGAACCGGGTGAATAAAATGTGGTCTTATGCGTACTTAGCTTAGGGTAATCGATTGCAATGTAGCACCATACCCACCTTGAGTTTAACTCTCGAATTATTTTTGTTTAGATTTATCTGCCACGATTTCATATAAAGTTCCACACAGAAGGTCCAAAAACCGAAGATTAAAGGGCTCTTGACTGTCATTGTATCTAGATTTAATGACTACCACTTGAAATCAAACTATGTAATTCAATGCTATCGGCATACACATAATTGATTATGAGAGTTTTATTATTCACAAAAGCGATAACTTCGACGAATAAACAACCACTGCTGAGCAATATCGGCTATAAATAAGTGACTTTAACATATAACAAACACAAAGTTTTACAATGCAGTTACACTTGAAGGTCTGTTACAGATTAACGTTTGTGCTTGGGTATGTTATCCTAACCTGATAGTGTATTACCACTGGGTGAAAACAATGCGAACACCAACGCCCTTATTCCGCGTATAGACACAAAAAGTAGCCATTTTAGACAGGGCCAATGCTCATACTCCTTGTTTAGGAGTTGGAAACAATCTAAACTCCTGACACGCTATTGGTGTTTCTGTTGAGTAGTTTAACAGCACAACGGACTAAATCCATCTGCCTGGGGTAATACCTATGGGGCTACCATTTTTCGTGCTACCAGTCGTTTGTACACTGGCCAGACCTAGAAGGTTCTTATATTCTAGTTTCAGGACCCTGTTAGCCTCGGGCACTGATAGCCCCGGAGATCCTTGAAGATGACCTTTTGCTCAAATAAAATGGCGTCTACACATACACCATTTAAGAAAAACAAAAGACTCCAAAGATGGTTGAAAACAGCTACCGCCACTAATCAGGCATTATCACATAATCACGATGGGTAACTCCATTGGTTAACTTATTACGTCTACCCCTTTTTCTATTTATTTACTTTTCTATCTATTTACTTTTTAAGCTTGTACACTATACATATCTTTATTATTTTGGTGTCTAGCATTATCGGAGTAATGTAGAGAAAACAGTACAACCTTATCGTAGTAATGTGCAATACAATAATCAATACGGCCTCCAGAATAATCAATACGGCCTCCAAAGCTCTGATTCCCATCTATATTTACATATGTCGAATGGGAGGCCTTAGATGCAAAAAAAGGATAGGTTTGAATGAGCGTTTATTTGTAGCGTCATGATAGACTCGACTTAACAAAAAATCCCTTTCATACGATCTTTCAAAAAAGATTTTTTAAAAATTATCTTTTAAAAAAATAGTTTTAAAAAGGGACGTTTTTTGAAAATAGAACATTTAACGAATATCTAATGAATAGGTATCTTCCATCTTTGAGAAAGTACCCTTTAAAAACCTTTTAAAAAGTACTTAAGATCATTTTAGAGAGCAATTTTTTACAAAGTTCCTTAAAGTAACTAAAAAATACATTTCAAAAAAGAACTTTTATATAAAGGACGTTTTATGACAATTAACTTTATAAAAGGACTTTAAAAACGGAACGATTGCTTTTTAGTTAGTTAAAAAAGTACTTAAAAAGTACTTAAAAAAGTACCTTAATAAAATTACTTTTTAAAAGAAGTGCTTTCAAAAAAAATTATTAAATAAGTTTCGTTTATAAAACTAAGTACGTTTGAAAATAATTTTTTTTAAAAAAGTACCTTTAGCAAACACAATTAAAAAGAATTTGTATTTACTAAACGGGTAGTATGATGTTATTAAGTATTTTCATGGCTGTGGAGATATAAACGAGTTTTAGTTTTAAATTAGATCTTACAGCTTTCAAGATTGCCAGAAATATTCCACTGGGTATTTAAAAAAAAATTAAATCAAAGCCAATTTTTAGGGCGATTTCTGCATATTTCGCCAGTTGTGTGATGCAAAGACTATGATACCATTTTAAACGCGGCTTGACGGAACAAATCCTATCAATTTAATACTATGCTACTCTTTTACAATTAAGCAGATATTTTACTTTAAAATTATGTTTAAATACTACAGTCAGCTTTGTTGCCAGTAGCTTCACTCTTCTACTTCATAAATTTTGGATTTAATTTAATTTTCTTTTATTAAAATCTCCCAACTTTCGGCAATAGCAACTGTGTTTGTTTTCTGCTTTTAAAAATACAGTCTAAAACAATCTGTATGGACAATTCTGAAATATGTTTCGAAAGCTTAAAATATAAGCATAGAAAAGGCATATTTCTCAGGTGCCTCACTACGGAGCGCAAATATTAAGCCGAAAATTTATATATATTTTTTTTATATGGAATTTGGCATTTACAATTTTTCCTTTAAATGGAAGTTAAACTGTCAAACTCTATATAAAAAAAGACAAAAATTTTTGCCGTAATATTTCCCCTCCATAGCTGCATGATAAGTATGCCTTGAACCACAATGTTCTGAAATATTACAAAATAATACCTATTCCTTAGATTAACAATAGAAAAAGTTTTTAATTCATATTGATTATACTGTTATATCTATTACCTGCTAGAATATGTATGTATGTAGTCGATCCCAATAACAACTTTATGATCATGTACAATTAGATTAATATTTCTACAGTTATGATTCATGCTATATTATGTTGAAAAATTTTCAGAATTATTGTACAAAACATAATAAAAAAAAAAAAATATTAAAAATAAAAAGAATTATGATTGGTTATCAAAAATGTCAGAATGTGAAAAAACACCATTTTTGCTCAAACGATGCTGATGAATGTCAAGAGTAATTAAAGTCAAACTTTTTGAAATCAAATACTATAGATGCCTACGAATGGAGGGACTAATAAATTAAAGCACACTTGTGTTCTTTATTGTACGAGTATGTGTGTACGTGATAGGTAATGACCAGTAAGAAAATTCAAAAAAAAAAACAAATTTAAAAAAAAAGAAAAAAAAATGATGATGGTGATCGACGCCTTTAAAATAAAGTGAAGAAAATATTTTCTTTGAAGCTTACATATGTATAATGGCTTACTAATGCCTGTTCAGATAATCAAGATGTTGCTAGATATTGGCGTTGTTATTTACAGTGAGTGTGAAATATTGTGTTGTTGGTTTGCAGTTCAAGTATGTGTTATGAGCACCAATGATTTTAAGTAAAAAAAAATTATTTGTTGAAAAAAATACTCTCGCTGACGGTTATGTAGATGTAACTTTGTACAAAAGAAACTCATAAAATTATTTTAATGTGTTTGAAGTAGTAACTTGTTGAAGTGTGACCGTTAATGAGCAATTATCGAAATGATGTATGTTTCTTAAGTCTTTCGTTTTTTCAAATTCTTTATAGTTTTCTTCTTTAATGAAATTGCGGTCGGAGTTTCTTTTACGATACCTCCTACATATATCAACGACGTCGGTAATCAACAAGATGCCCTTTTTCTATCAAATAAATTAAAAAAGAATGGTGGAAAATGTGTTTAAGAGTCTAAACATCATTTAAAATTTTGAAACCATTGACTAGAGCCGAGAATATTATTGATACAACTCCTCATTCTCTTGATTTAAAAATGAGTTTACCTAGTAAACAAGGTAAGAAGAATCTACTAGCTAATGAAAATTTTAATTTCAAAACTTAAATAAACAGCTTTGATGTTAAACAGATTCACCTGCCACGGTAGGCTAGTGAGTACTGTGCTAGTTTTGAGGTTGCGTGTTTGATTCCCACCAAATGGTGCTTCACTACAAGGGGTGACGGCCTGCGTTATTATGCTCGGTAAAGTGAGTTAGAATGCAAGTTGTAATTGTGTTGTACCATTTAATAAATAAAAATTAAATAAATAATTTAATTTAATGTTACTGTATAATCAGGTATGTGATGGAAAACGACTTGAAAACGAATCGATTTTAAAACGATTTTATAGTTTTGTATAAAAATAAGTTTGTATTAATTTTTTTATTTTTTCAATATATATTTTTCTAAATTCCTCATTATTGTATATTTTTCTGGTATATTTTTCAAACCCAAATGTTAACAGATGGGTTCAAAAATAATTCTCAAAATCGATCGAAATTCATTACACCCTTTGAAAATAATCGTTTTAAAATAGATCGCTTTCCATCACATACCTGAATCTGTTTCAAATTCAGCAACTTCAGACCATTCCATTCGAGGCTATGGGCAAAAAACCATGCCTAACTATATTTTTTACATTTGTTTAGGTTGTTTTTATTTTTTTTTCGTTTGATTTTTGTTTGTTTTTTTTTTATACTAAATATTAGACGGCTGCCAATAGTTCGAATACAGATCATGGGTGGCAATAACTCCTTGGGAGGGGCGATTTTGTGTTTGATTTTAGGTTGATAGGGTTTTCTGCTTTGATTAAATTATAGAAAGAAATAAACATAAAAGTGGCCAATAGACCCAAAGGGTGGTTATTGGGAACCAGTAACGGTCAATGGGTTCCATGGGACCGGGGAAATATGGACAAGTTTTTTTCTTTTAGTCTGACCATTTTAAGGCAATATGGATTGCAGGACGGTCCTACGGATCCCACGGAGAGGGCGATGGGCCCTTCTTGGCGGGGAAGTGGTTATTTGGGGTTAATATTTACTTAATTTCTTATCGGTTTTGTAGTTTTTATTTTTATTTCTGTTAGGTCTGACCATTTCAGTTTTAATGATTTCAGCGCGGACCAACAGAAGCCGGAGTGTGGTGCGGTAGCCAAGATAGGGTTCGATATTTTTTAGTTTTAATAAAGATTTACTTTGATATGACCATTGTAGGCCTAATAAATGTGGGGTGGTCATATAGGGGGAGAGGGAGCGGTAAAACCATGGTGAAGGGCAGGGCCAGTTATAGTAATTTTACTTGCTAAAAGTTACATAATTTTTTTAGGTGAGTTAGTATTTCAAAGCTACTCTTATAAAAAATTTATGTTTAGTAGATTTACTCTGTTGTAGGATTTTAGTTGTTTTACAAAGTAATTTTTAAAGTACTGCCATGTACTTTTGTGAACAAGATTTAAGATAACTTTTTTAAACAACTAAATTTCTGGATTTTCTTTAAAAGGTAGTTTTTGAAATTTTGATATAGGTAAAGGACATGATTCACTATCATACTCAGTCATACAATCTGTCAAAAAAAGCATGTGTGCTAACAAAGTATTATAGTGTGGATTGGAAAGGATGTGTGCGACAGACTGTTTGAAAAAATTTATAAAATATTTTCTTCCACACCATCAGAGTTGCAACATTCTACCACGCCATTTTAAAATGATTTTTTGAGTAGGATAGACTTCTAACAGATTTTTTTTGTGATTGAAACGTATGATCATGTAGTATAGTGAATCCTGGCCTTAAAATGTTAAAAATTATTTTCAGCTGTTTGATTTTATTTTTTTTTTTTTTGTAAAAAAAAGACAACACTACCTCTGCGAAGCTTTTTTGCTTGTCTGCAGAAAACAAAGAGTCTTTGGCGGGTATCGAACCCGCAACCTCCAGACTGACAGACTAGCGCGCTACCAATCGGTCTATCAAGGCAAAAAGTAAACTAAACAGCTTTCAAAGATGTTTTTTTTTAACTATTAATATGATAAAAGCTGTGGCAAATCAACCTACCTTAATTTATATGCACAGATCAATTTTCTCTAAGGTATAGTACTTGTGTGATTGTATATATTAAATTGATATTCTGGTACTTGTGTGACTGTATATATTAACTTGATATTCTGAGGCCCTTTTTTTAATTTCCATCATAAATATCAAATATGCCGACAAGTTATTTGAACACTGGCCCAACAATAAATCACTGTAATGGACTGATTTTAATTTAACTTTGAAACTGAAGAATCTATTGATGACAACAAAGTTCCGCTTATGGTTGTAATTGTTGTAATGGCTAAAGATACATTTGAAGTTTTGTTATCTCTAATGATGATAAAGGCATTCAAAGTGACATATTAGTATGTGTGTGTGTGTGTGTGTGTGTGAAAAACAAATAATATTAAAACATTAAAGTTTAGACCAAAAGTGTCTTGTAATATGTCTAACATATTACAAGACCCTTTAAATGTTCTACACGCAAACATCTACCAACTACAAACTACTGCCTAAGAAATCCATTTGAAAAAAAAAATATCCGAAAAATTAAGATATAAAAACTGAAGCATTTTTTTGTTGTTGTTGTTGTGGAGAATGGAATGTAAAATATCTTCATTAAATCTTTCAATACAACCAGAAAGTGTTCATTTGTTTGTCTGCTTTGTGAAGTGGAGTAAAGTTGAACACACTAATGACACCTTAATAAATCATTTGAAAGGTGAGACATTAAGTGCAGCTATGCCTTTTTAGGTATCTTTTTAATGGAGATACTGTTAATTCAACACTTTCAGATGATGTTTAAAAAGCAGACAGACATTTAATACCTTTAAGCTCCGTTATATTTTAGCTTTTTCATATAATCTTGCCTACATTTATTTAAATATGTTAATCAATGTATCTCTGCATCTTTTAAATATCTTCAAAACACGTTAAAGTATCGGACAAATAACACGAAAGAAAGAAAGTGTCAAGTCGAAAAAGTTTACCTTTTCTTCCAGGTCATGTTATTGATAAGTCAGTCAATCGTATCAAAAGAATTTTAACTGCGTGTGCTTCAGTTTACATAACTTTATTAACAAACATTTTAATATTTTTATTTATTAATATTTTTTTTTAGATATTTTATCTCTCTATTTTCAACGCGTGCCTTATTTATTTTAAATTTTTGTTGGCTCTAGAGGGTTAGAGATTATCAAAATGAGACTACACTTTTTTCTGTTAATTTAATGTGGGCTTTCGAAGCGAGTGATATCGCGTGCTGGAATCACTGATTTTATTATTTACTTTGGAACTGGATAAAAAAAAAAAACACCAATTTAAAGCAGACAGAAAGACGGAACTGATTAATATTAGTTGACAGTATGATAATTATGTTTATATGAAAATTACACATGCGTTAGATGTTCCACTTTGAAATAAAAATGAAAACAACTATTAAAGTATCATGCAACAGGTTGCAGGTATGTAAGTTTGTACAGACATACATATGTACCTTTGTCGTTCATGCGTTCAATGTTATGGTTTTGTGAAGCGTAAACCTTCATGACATGACAGTCAGATTTTGAATATTAATTAATAAATTTAAAAATAGAACTTTTAAATAAATTTAGACATTTGCGTACTAAATAAAGCAATGAAAAGCTGTTTTATTTAAAAATTAAACTATGAAAATTTATTTAATAATAATATTTTTAATAGTGCTTTGTTGTTATGCCTTTGGAAACACCAAAAAAGGTTCCATAAAAGTATCCCTATAAACAGTTGCTAATTAAAACTTATATCGGGTTGTCAAATTTTAAGGGCCGATGTTGAATGTGAACCACATATAAACGTCAAGTTTTTTCTGCATATAATGTGACATTTCTTAATTTAACTAACTAAATCAATTTGAACCATGGAAAGATACGCAAGCGAGAAATGGTCAGAATGGTGGCAAGAGGCAACAGTGGATGATTTCAAAGAACATCATCTTCAGTGATGAGGCACATTTTCACCTCAGTGGATTTGTCAATAAGCAGAATTGCCGCATTTGGGCGAATGATAATGTCGAAAAACCAATGCACCCACAAAGAGTGACTGTTTGGTGCGGTTTATGTGCTGGCGGCATCATCGGGCCGTATTTTTTCCAAAATGAGGCCGGTCAGACAGTTACTGTGAATGGTGTTCGCTATCGTGAGATGATAACGAACTTTTTATGGCCCGAATTGGAAGATATGGATGTGGACGATATGTGGTTTCAACAGAACGGTGCCACTTGTCACACCGCTAAGGAAACAATGGCTCTTTTGCGCGACAAATTCCACGGTCGTGTTATCTCACGTGGTGGCGATGTCAATTGGCCGCCAAGATCATGTGATTTGACACCGTTGGAATTCTTTCTTTGGGATTATTTTAAAGAAAACAACAACAATTCGAGAGCTAAAGAATGAGATTTGCCGCTGAGATCGCGACTGCCATATGGCCGATATTTTGTTCCTTAAATAATTGAACCATACCAATATTATCAAAATAAAAAGAAATGACAATAATTTCCTAAATAATTTGTGTTTTATTCAAAATCATCATCGGCCCTTACAATTTAACCACCCTTTATATATATAATAGAGGCGTTAGTAATACGATATCTGTGAAAATTTCAAGAGTCTACCTATTATAGTTTAAAACAGGCCATATACATGCAAATCATGTCATTATCGGAACACCCTTTAATTTTTAGGTTTATTTTTTATTCTTGTTTATAGGGCGAGCAAAATTTTAATTACTGTTTGTGAATTTTATGTGTATGCCTCCTACAGTTCAAGAACAAATCACATAAACGAGACTAACACGTCATTTTCGGAACACCCTATAAGTTTTAGTATTTGTAGCAATAAGGGTTCTCAGTTATACATCTTCTTTGAAAATTACAAGAAGGTACCTATTAGAGTTCCAGAGATAGAAGCCGCTGACAGACGGATAGACATTGCAGCGAAAATAATGGGGTTACGTGTTTTCCCTTTGGGTAAGGAACCCTAAAAATATACCTTTCAAAAGAAATATTTAGTTAAAATATCTTAAAAAATTCCTTCAAATATTTAGAAATAACTTTTAAAATTACATTTTATAATGGTAGTTTTAACAAGTATCTTTTAAAAATAGTACTTTTAAAAAGTATCTTTTAAAAATAGTAATTTTAAAAAGTATCCTTTAAAAATAGTACTTTTAAAAAGTATCTTTTAAAAATAGTACTTTTAAAAAGTATCTTTTAAAAATAGTACTTTTATAAAGTATCTTTTAAAATAGTACTTTTAAAAAGTATCTTTGAAAAATAGTACTTTTAAAAAGTATCTTTTAATAATAGTACTTTTAAAAGGTATCTTTTAAAAATAGTACTTTTAAAAAGTATATTTGAAAAATAGTACTTTAAAAAGTATCTTTTAAAAATAGTACTTTTAAAAGGTATCTTTTAAAAATAGCACTTTTAAAAGGTATCTTTTAAAAATAGTACTTTTAAAAAGTATCTTTTAAAAATAGTACTTTTAAAAAGTATCTTTTAAAAATAGTACTTTTAAAAAGTATCTTTTAAAAATAGTACTTTTAAAAAGTATCTTTTAAAAATAGTACTTTTAAAAATAGTACTTTTAAAAAGTATCTTTTAAAAATAGTACTTTTAAAAAGTATCTTTTAAAAATAGTACCTTTAAAAAGTATCTTTTAAAAATAGTACTTTTAAAAATTTTCTTTTAAAAATAGTACTTTTAAAAGATAATCATTTCATATGTTATGTCATAAAAGAGTTTCTCCCGAAATGTGCTGTTTCTTCAATTTAGCGATACAAAGCAAAAGGTTTTTCATAATATTTTAATTTGTTTGCCATAAAATTAAATCCTATAAAATAGCTTTACCTAAGAACTACCATAGCCCTCTTCAGCTAGCAAGCACATATAGTTTTTGATATTTTATAACTATATTTATAAACATGTAATTTTTTTACATTAAAGTGCCAAATATTCCCACTAAAGTATGTTCCCACTTTATTTCATAAATGAACAGGAAATGCGATTTGTATCTGCCACCCTCACTGGTACACACACATTCTCTTTAAACAGACGTCATGTGAAACTTGTTCAATGATGGCAATTTATTGAATGGTTATATTGATTACTCGTATACCTGTACGTAAATACCATATATAAACACATAACACCATAACCAACCTCCTCAACAAGAAAGAGTTCACCTTTTTATGGCTAAAGAATTGAACGAATAAAAAAAATGTCATATGTATCTTAAAAATTTGAATTTCCTTAAAATTTACTGTGAAATATTGGAAATTTTAAATCGTAATGCTCTGGTAAGACAGGAAAATTACTTACATATTTTTTTCGTTGCAAATAATGAGAATTCGAAGGAAGTCGGTAATGTGTAGTTGCTTTGACACCATGATTTTTCTGAATTTTTAAGTTTAAATCTGCCTGCCAAGATGGAAGAACAAAAAATCCATCAATATCTGGAGCTTATGATAAAGTTACAAGGGTTGTAATAAAACTGTTTAAGATGTTGTTTACAGGAGTATGATAAAGCGGTGATAAAGGATTAAATTGGTTAAATTATTTTCTTCTGTGTACTCGAATGTCATTTAAGTTCAAAATGATTTGAATTTTGTTTGCTTTGTATGTATTTTACAAGGAAGTGGAAGTAATTTAGAAGAATTATTAATCATATCAAGTCATTATTGATAAGAATTCACGGCTTAAAAAATATTCTCTTGAATAAGAAAAAAATTTATATTTTTTTTAATAAATACATTTAAAAAAACCTCTACTATGCGGCACACTTAACTGGTAAATGAATAAAAAGGGGAGAGAGATATCTTTTCTTATTATTTAGTTGTCTTCTATATATAATAAGAAGAATAATATTTAAATTTATTATAATAACTAGCAGTGCCCGCCACGTCGTGGGCGTCCTGACAATATTTTGCTCAATTTTGCTTTAAAAGTATTCCACACCAATTAAAAGACTCTTACTTTTATAGTGCTTCAAATATGATTTATGTATTTACTTTATATAAAGGTACCCATCCCTGGATAAAATTCTAAAATTTATAAAAAATTCTAAAATTCAAAAAATTATTGTAAACCTCTATAAGAGATGTTTAAAATATTTTAATAACAAAGTAAAAGTACAAATTAAATACAAATTTTATTCAACTGGCGCCATCTGTTGCGCAGGAGTTTCTTAAAGTATCCCACTTTCAAAAACAAAAAGGCGAGATTGATAAAATAACCGTGTTGAAAAAAATCCGTGTTGAAAAATCCTAGTTTTCTCTACTTTCTCTTGAAAACAATATGTTTTTGCGGAAAAAAAGTATAATATATTGGGATGAGGATACTATGGTACCTCCACACAAAATTTTGTTAAAATCCATCCATTAGTTTTTAAATGATGCGAACACAGAGAACAAAAGCAGACAGACGGACGGAAATAAGTTACTATTTTATTATATGTATAGATAACAAAGACTTTCACTTGTTGTAGTGTAACACCCAGAGTCTTTGGTGTTATTCGAACCCCGCAACCCCAGACTGAGAGACTAGCACATTACCAAGTAGCCTACTGAGTCAAACGTCAATATGATCTCCTAACGAGATCGCCTCTCTCTATTTTGTTGTGTTTTGTTTGCGGAGGTTAAAAGTATAATTGGGCCATAATGGTTATTGAATATAACAAATTTAACCACGAATTTTGTATACCAACCATACAAATGTCCAATAAAAAAATATAAGAAATTAAAGAATTTTGAGTTATTTAACGGGTTCTTCAGTTGGGGCGGTGAAATTTGTTTTTCGATTTTTTATTTTTTAAAATTGTATTATTATTTAATTTTTTCTTAGGAATTAAGTCATTGTTTTGGCAAGTTATTAGATTATTTAAAACTGAAATCGAAAACCGGCTGAACAGTTTTTGTGCTCCTAAAAATGTTTTCGGTATCGGTTTTTTCAAACTTTAGAGTGGCTCGATAGACTGATTATAAGAAAATGTTTGTGTTTTTAATATGAATTTCATTGTTTGCATTATTTTTTTAGAAAAAAACTTTTAAAAAATTTAAGTTAAGTTTAAGCAATAAATTTTATAAAAGTCCAAAACATAAACCGGTTTGTTTATTAAATTTTTAACCGGTTTTTGAAAATTGATTTTTGAAATTGAAAATGATTTTAATACCTTTAATTAAGCACTGATGTAATTAAATATACTTTTTTTATATTAAAAAAAAAATTTTTTTTAAAGGCAACACTACCTGCTTAGCTTTTTGCTTGTCTGCAGAAAACACCCAGAATCTTTGGCAGGAATCGAACCGCAACCCCCAGACTGATAGTCTAGCGTGCTACCAATCAGTCTATCGAGGCACTCTAATTAATACTTATTGCTAGTTATTTACATTGAAGATACAATAAATATTATGAGGAAAAAATCGGATCAACTGAGTCAGTGAGCAGTAAGTAAACCATCCCCCGTATGTGATATAAATTCAAGCGTTAGTGTCTGGCGTGTTGCCTTAACCTGATGCTGGTCTTAGCACTGGGTAAAAAGAATGCACCTACCAACGTGTAGCGATATAAGACCATTCTCATATCATACCTAAGAAAGCGGTTAGAGCATGGGTTCAAGCTTGCCATGTTTCTATAAATTACTACTGATTGTGACTGTGAGGTACATGATAGTGTTCTGTTGTACACAATGGGGGTGTTGGTCTACATCTCATTTTCACCCAGTGGTAAGACCACTGTCAGGTAAGGGCCAACATGGCTAGGTTTAGGAGTTGGAGACTAAACTCCTGATAGGCTATTGATGAGGGTGTAATAGCACACAGGACTTCCTGCGATTTAGGTCCAAAGCAGAGCCATCACGTTAATCTCCAAAGGGTGTAACCAATAACCCGTCACAGAGATTTGGGGAAATCCCTATGGTACCAGCCGTTTAAACACTGCTCACACTTCGAAGACTTTTATCTTTCAATTTTATGCCCTGCTAGGCCTGAGCATTTGCGTCAAGGCGTTAGATGTAAAGAAGGCAATAAAATACCGGCGGGGGAATCAGCACTCATATTTTACTAAGGCTAATGAAAAAACGGTGATGTTTATAAAAGTATAGGTCGGAAGTATTTTAATTTCCATCTGCTGATAAGAACTCGGCCTTATGTAGACATCATATCTTCTTCTATATATATAAAGCACTAAATTTGTTTGTATGTTTATTTGTCGGAAAGCTAGAGCTGCCTACACCGATCTTTCTGAAATTTAAATTTTTTGATATTCGATGTGGGCATGGCACCTCCCATACAAAAAAAAATAAAAATTTATCAATGTTTAGCTTAGTAACAATAATAGGTATCGCCTTGAAATAACCTCTACATTAACATACATAGTTTAGAAAACGATAGACTGGACTAAAATAGTGGGCGTGGTACCTCCCATACAAAGTAAAAATATATTATTGTGGCAAACTATAAGAGATAGAGCCTTAAAGCTTTGCATGAGTAATGATGCTAATACGCATAGTTTACCAAAATTCAGGATTAATAGGGACAGTGGGCGTGGTAACTCCCATACAAAGTGAAAAATTATTATGCTGTATCTGGGGAACTGAAATAGGTAGCACCTTGGAATTTCGTACCGGTAACCATCATAATAGCGTACATAGTTAAGCTAAACATAGACTGAATTGGAATAGTGGGCGTGGTACCTTCCATACAAAGTAAAACATTTTTATCATGCTCCTGGCGAACTACAATAGATAAAGCCTTAAAATTTGCACGAGTAACCCCTATGCTAATGCGCATAGTCTAGCAAAACACAGACTGGATTGGGACAGTGGGCGTGATACCTTCTATACAAAAATAAAAATTATTATCGTGTACCTGGAGAACAACAAGTAACCCTCAGAGTAATGTGCATTGTCTAGCAAAATATAGGCTGGATTAGGATAGTGGGAGTGGTACCTCCCACAAGAAGTAGAACATTATTATCGTGTTAATACGTATAGTCTAGTCAAAAAACAGATTTGATGAAAACAGTTGGCGCAGTTCCTTGCATATAAACTAACACATTTTCTTCCAAGTGTTTATTGTATTTGTTTGTGAATGGGTGTAGCGAAGCGCGCCAGGGATAGCTACTTGCACAATAAAGATGTGAACGACATGTGGCTCAATATGTATTCTTAACATATTTATGTCCCTTTTGGAAAACCTTTTCTTTTTGCCTATAAACTACTTCAACTAGCCGGCTGGTTTATATAGATTTGATCTTGTTTCATGAGCAAGTACAAGCAGGCATTGGTTAGACTATTAAATTATAATTGAGTTGTATGTGTTATATCGGTTGTATATTTTTATTTTTTTATACATTTTCCCTTCCTACTCCCTTAAACTTATGATGTAATTCATAATTATTTGTGGTGATTCAACAAAAAAACATTTACATTTTGTATGAAAGCAACTTGTAATGAGAAATGTTTCACAGCACTTGTGGTATTTTTGGGTTCTTTTTTTAAACACTTTTAAGAGTTGCATGATATGATTGTATCAAAAAACAAAAAAAAAAAAAAAACTCCTACCAAACAGAATGACTCTATCTAAGCCACTTTTAAATTAAAATGTAAGAAAATTATATTTAATTGTAAGTGTGAAGATGAGAATTTAATGATAAAATATAAATGCTGTTTTTTTATACCTAAATTATTTAAAAGGTTATCAAGTTAGTTTCATTTTTATTTTTTTTTTTGTGTTAAAAAATTCTATTTTTGGTTATTTGCTTAAGTTTTTAATTAATCAATGCGGCGTTACTAATCACTTGCCACTAATTTGTTACAATTTCCTGAAATTGCTAATTTATTGTTGCTGCACCAACGAATCGAATTAAAATTGAACAAAAGCATTTTGCCGTCAAATATCAAACGACCAGTAACTAGATGTTTCGCATTCGAAGCCATAAACACACACACACACAAATAGCCTCAAATGTTAATTTGTATTTATTTGAAAGTGCAGTAGTAGTAGTTTGCATTTATTACAATAGTTTTTCGTTTTTTTTTGCATAATCCAGTAGTAACGTATTTTATACAGCAACTAAACAAAAATCCGTTTTATTTCGATGTAAATCAGTGCTAATTTTATTGAAATTAAACAAAAAATTTATTGTATTATTATCGATTTTATTGAAAACGTTGAGGTTATACAAAGATTAGTTTAAATCTAAGACCTCACAGCTGGCAAAAATATTTTGCATTTTTATTTTTAAATTTCTTTATTCCTGCTTGAATAGATTCAAAAATTTAATGTTTATTAACCTAATTAGTGAGCTACTTGAATCAATAGAAAGGTGGTAGCTTTTCTAATTTATTGTCCATTGAATTAATGTTTATTAAGGCCATTCATTGTCTTAACAATAACCCAGCAAAAAATTGATATTTAGAAGCAATTAAAGCTGGTGGAAGCAATACATTGCTTATTTAAGTATTAAAGCTTCCGAAAATGCAACGCAGTAAGGCAAAGATTTTTATTTCCTGGCAGCAAAATCTATTGCTTCTAAGCGGCTCATCGCGAACAAAAATCATGCATATTTAATGCGCAACAGTCAGTGCTTCCAAAAAATATAGTCTCCCTTACAAAGTTACTTCCAGGCAAGCAGTATTTTTTGCTGGGAAACTACTTAAACACAAAAATTTCATATCGTATTTTTTTTTCTAAAATTGGAGTGATAAATTGCTTATGCATAAACCGATTTTAAATAATAAATTAATACTAAAACGGCAATTAATTATATCACAACAGTCCAAATCACAACGCTTAAGCTCTGTACAAACGGTTGTCAGATCTTACAATATTGTCAGAAAAATATACAGAAAACGTCTAAGAATCATGTGAACTTACAATTGTTGTCTGGCAATATTGTCGGAAAAAGCATTGTCAGACTTCAAACTAACAATAACAATGCCAGATATGTGACAATCGTGTGTCAGCACAATGTTAGGTCTGACAATATTGCAAGATCTGACAACCGTCTGTACAGAGCTTTACAATTAGAATTCTACATACCCTACATATATACAACTTTATAAATCTCATTTGGTTTGAATGATTATTATGTTAAATAAATGCACAGAAAAAATTTGTTGCTCCAATTAAAGATTTTAATTAGTGTCAGATACATATTTAATTTAATGTTTTTTTAATACAATTATTTACTTAATTAGAATTTTATTTTGTTCTTTCTTAATCTATACATATAATAAAAAAGTAATTCATTTCCTGTCAGCCAGTCAGTCAGTCAGTCAGTCTGTATGTCTTCCTTGTTTTGTGTTGGCATCACGTAAAAACTACTGGATAGATTTTAACAAAAATTGTCTAAGGAGGTACCTTGGTATCCTGTCTCTAATATAGAATACTTTTATACAGCAAAAATATCTTATTTCCAAAAGAAAGTGGAGAAAAAGCAGATAAAGTACGCCGATTTGTTACCGATTTAAAGGTACTGTAAGCGAAAGTGGCATATTTTAAGCACAGTTGTGCAACAGATGGCGCTGTTTTAAAATAATAATAAAATGAATTGAAAGCGGAATATTTTAAACACAGTTGCGCAATAGATGGCGCTCTTTTAAAATAATCACTATATCCAATCACTACTGCCAAATAGCCAACTGAACAAAATTTTGTATTTGATTTGTATTTTTACTTTGCGGAATTAAATTGTAATTAAAATATTTTAAATACCTTTCACAGAGCTTTAAAATAATTTTTAAAATTTTAGCATTTTATCTAAGGATGGGTACCTTTATATAAAGTAAATACATAAGAGCCTTAAAATTTAGTGTGGATTACTTTCAAAGCAAAATCGAAAAAAATATTGTCAGGACGCACACAACGTGTGGGGGTATAGCTAGTTAATTAAAATTATATCTGAAACTAATTAAAACTCCCATTTAAGGCTCGAGGTGGTGGTTGTTGCACTACAATAATATTGTACTAGATTAGATAAAATGCAACGCCATTTTTGAATTAGTACATAGGGATGAAGCTATACCTCTGTAGAATCGCCACTCGATATCGAATAAAAACTATCGATACTAACTCGTATCGGTCTCACTTACTCGTTCCGTAGGGTTGAAGCAAATGGAAACAGCAACAATTTCATGGATTCAAATATATATATTACAGGCAGTGTGTAACAGATTTCATTTTGAAACTCAAACAGGACACCTCATCACTTGGTTCTGAAAAATACTAGGTGTTTGTAGTGGTAGCCTAATGTTATAATTTTCGTTGAAGTCTTTTACTTCAGATCCAATAGAGGAAAACAAAATTTTAGAATCCGACACAGAAAAAGTTTTTTGCATCAATTAAAGGTTTTAATTGGTTTTAAATTAAAGTTCAATTAATTTTTTAAATATTTCAAATATTAATTTGTTTAAAACAGATCAACAAAATTTCCTAACTAAACAAATAATTGAATCAATTAATTAGTTAATTTATTTATTTAATTGTTTAATTAAATTTTAATCTGAAACCAATTAAAACCTTTAATTGGTGAAACTATTTCTTTCTGTGAACTTAATAATTTTTTTTTTTTTAATTCTGGCCTGGACAACAAACAGTGGCGTAAAATATTTTTTAATTAATTATATATATGAAACGATTAAATTTGTCCGATACGAGTATTTTTTGAACCCGATGCATACTTCGTACTGGGTGGTGAAGTATCGATGCTCTAAGTAGACTACGACTATAAGAAGTATGAAGTTATAGGACAGGACCATATAATCCACTGATATATTGCTTTAGATCAGTGTATCTATATATTGAATATACATATTTAAAACCTAGATGACCCTTAAATGCAAAACATAAGACCATAGTGTTAGTTCTTAATTTAAGCTACATGGACTCCATTTTAGCTAAAAAGTACCACGTTGCCTAATGGTTTTTGTAGGGACACAGCTTTCCTCAGTACATGTATTGTTGATCGCTATAGCTAACAGTATAGAAGTTCTAGATCCTGAGAGTGGTTTGGTTTGAAACTAGATGAAGAGATTTCTCGTGGCCGATCCGTGAAATTCCTAACTGGAACAGCATGTCCTAGACTGATTGTTGGTGTTTAATTTCGAAGGCTGTGATTTAGATCAGAATAGTGGAGGACAACTAGTAGGAATAGTAAGCGATATTTTAAAGCTGACTTTTTTAACAAATTTTATAGTAATTTACAAATTTTCAAATTTTTTTTTATTTTGTATTAAAGAATTTCGATATATTTTAGACGAATTTATCTACCAGGTAAGGGAAATAGTAAAACCGTTAAGGAATAAGTTGAAAAATAAAAAATCAACTAAATATTAATATGGACTTCATCGATTTGGCGAGTGAGGCATTTATATAATTGCACGACGATTTTGTTATTGAAAAGCTGACCCCAGATGGGCCAATTAATAGCCAAAAAGTACTTTTAGCAGTTATTCTTTTTATTATTTATTTTTATCTGTTTGATCCTAAGACGTTTAAAATGCATTAAAACAATTTACATACCAGTGCACGTGTAGACAACGAATAATTATCTATAATTTAAAAAGTTATTCAAGTAAACGAAAAATTAGAGAAGCATTAAACATCTGCTATTATATAATAATTATAAATATTGTATTTTAGCAAATTGTTTACACGCGTCAAACTAAAAGCTTTCTTATCCTTTTAGGAAATTTGCATTTAATGGTTATTAATATACATACACACACAGCTTAATGTGTTGAAATAAGGATTTCCAAAAAAACCCTTTTTTTCTTCTTTTAAATAACATTCTAATGCATAAGCCTTTCCTGTACAAAGTACTTTTTTATTAAAAAAAACCTTTGTGAAAATTATATAAAAAAGTAGTTTTTATAAAAAAATATGAAAAATATATAAGAAAAGTAGTTTCGATAAAATTGTAAAAAATTTTGTTAATAGAAAGTGCTTTTTGCAAAAAGTACTTTTTATAAAAAGGTACTTTCAATAAAAGATTCTTTAATAAAAGTTACTTTTCGAAAAAGTTATTTTTAGAAAAGTTTTTTTAGTTTTGGGTTTTTACATTTAAAAAAGTACCTAACATAAGAGAGCCTTTAAAAAAATCTTTTAAAATCTACTTTTAGAAAACACCTTAAAAAAGTACATTTTAGTAAGAATCTTTTAATATTTATTTTATATTTTTTTTTAGTTTTTATTGAAAAGGCACTTTTTATAAAATGTGTTTTGGTTAAAGTACTTTTTATAATAAATACCTTTGTTCAAAATTATCTTTTAAAAAAAATTTTTATTTAGGTAAAGTATTTTAATACAAGTTTTGTTTTATAAAAATGCCTTTTTATAATTCTATTTTGTAAGCTTTAGGGGCTTATGCTACACCCTTGGATAGTATCGGCATTAAATTAAAAAAATTTTATAATATTAAATAAATGAATAAAGACAATAATTACAATAATTATTTAATACCTTTTTGAAAAAATTAAATTTTATAAAAATGAATGTTTCTAAAAATATCTTATGTAAAATTACTTTTACCTTAAGATCCACTTATAAAACTGCCTTTTACAAATTACAAAAACTAGCTTTTACATATATATTTATTCATTTATAAAGATTAACTTTTACAAAATTACCCCTTTTTACAAAAGTACTTTTCTCAAAACGTAACTTTTACAAAAAGTTCCTTTTTTAAAAAGTTATTTGTATAAAATATTTCTTTTTAGAAGTATTTACTTTATAAAAATTCCCTTTATTTATATCGAAAATGTTTTATAAAAATTTTATCGGTAATGTTTTGTAAAAATTTTATCGATAATTTTTTGTTAAAATTTTATTGAAATTTTTTGTAAAATGTTATTGAAATTTTGTTGTCAAAATTTTAGGAAAATTTTTTTGTAAAAATTATATCGAAAATTTTTCGTTAAAATTTTTTTCGAAAATTTTTTGTAAAAATTTTACCGAATATTTATTGTAAATATTGTATTGAAAATTTTTTCTAAAAATTTTATTGATAATATTTTGTAAAAATTTCATTGAATATTTTTTGTATAAATTTTATCCCTGTGGTTCTATCGGCTACCTCATTGTGTATTGCTTTCTATTAAGGCCTTTACTACAAATAAAAGCAGAAAACCCTTACCAACCTCAAACAATTAAAAATTGACCATCGAGGGTTGTTATTAATCTCTCGAGAGCTGTATGCACTCGTATTTATTTAACGAAAAAAAAAAGGAAAAGAGTATCATTACAACCGAAAAAATGTATCTGTAGCCTCGAATGGAATAGTCTGATGTTGCTGAATTGCATTAGCCAAATTTTCGAAACTATGCCTGGCAGAGATACAGAAAAATAAAACCCACCAATTTGATAAAAAAATACCTTTTGTAAAAATAACTTTTCTAAAATAATACCTTTTGTAAAAGTATTTTTTATAAAAGTACTTTTTATAAAAGTACTTTTTATAAAAAGTACTTTTTATAAAAAGTACTTTTATAAAAAGGGCGTTTATAAAAAGGGCGTTTTATAAAAGTACCTTTTATAAAAGTAATTTTTATAAATTTACCTTTTATAAAGGTATCTTTCATTAAGGGAAACATTTCTGAAAATTATATTTTTAAAAAATTGCTTTTGCAAAAAAAGAAAGTTTAACCAAAAGTACCTTTTTTTCAACTGGAAACTCTAACTTTTGTTTACATTAAAAAATTATGATGTACAAAATTGCTCATTTAGTTTTGTCGTTTAATATTTTTATTATGAATATAAAGCTTAGTGCCAAGCACCGCAAGGAACTATTTTTATAAACCGTTGGTATACTTAAAGAGTAAATGTTCTATTTAAGGCACGTGCTTTGGTCGTTCGACAAAAAAGTATGTTGTAAAGACAAATAGTTAAAAGGCTTTTATGAAATTCAAACTAATAATTTTAATGATGAAATCGATGGTTTTTATGAAGTAAATTTATGTAAAAAATATTTTTTTTTACAGTTTGTCTCAATGTTATTTTTTTATATCTTGTAAAAAGGGTGAAGAACTGTTAATAATATCCGACGCTTAAGTTGGTTAATTATAAATTCTGTTTGTTAGTATTTCAACTATAATTAATCTTAATCTTTTAAAAGTTGAGGTGTCTGCGGAAAAAGTAACGCAAAAGTTTTGCACACACAGTCATTCTAAACGCTTGGAACTGGAAGTTGCAACTTAATAATCAACCCACGCATAATTGCACGCAATTAATTAACGCCACAACGGAACGGGAACGATCAGTAACAGCGAAACAGAGATCTCCATGAAATAAAGATTGAAATAATAAAAAAGTAAGAATTGATGAAAAAAAGCACATAAAAAATATAAAATAAACGACGACGACATATAAATTTGTTTTCGTGAGCATTTTAATATTAATGACAACAATTTATAAATGTCGACTGCCACTGATACGAATGGATATTTTTCGTTGTTTATTAACTCTTTTTTTATTTTTTTATTTTGTTTTTGGCAAATTTTAATAATCTGTATACATTTATATTTTAATTTGGAAATTAAAATATTGTTTAAAGCACAGACCCCAGATACTCGTACTTATACGTTTCTGTTAAGGTATTTGTGTATGCAATGACAGATAGTCGTTTAACGGCTGATTGATTTCGACAAGCAACGCCAGTTTCCGAACATTCGCCTTAACACCAAAAAAAAAAAAGCCATTTAAACTCATAATTTTATATTTTAAAAGGCGACACTAAAGGCAGAAAGGCTGACTGGCAGCCAGGCTTAAGGCAAGACAAACCATAAATATTCATGTGTTTTGTTTGTGGGGACGCGGAGAGGAAGGAAGGGGGAGAATCCTGCGGATTTGATGATGAAAATGAAATGATATTCTTCATTTTTTGTTTTACTAAACGAGTGTTTATAGCTTCACACGTAGCAAGTATTTATGTGCAGCAGTGCAATTGAATTCGAATTGCATGTATGTGTTTTGCATTTCAAATGGGCCAACTGAACAAATTTGAGTTGAGCATGTGCCAACGAATTATGTGACACATTTATCGATTCTTTAAATGATCTACGAGGCGGCGGCAAAACGTAAAACACAATCAAAAGTAAAATATTTCAATTTAATAAAACGTGTTACAAATTTTCAATGAGCTGCTTGCTCATTTCTATAAAACGTTAAAGAAGTAGCAGAAGCAAGATGATCACCAGACGAAATCAACCAATTTTGCCTGCTGCAATCTCAAATGCAAGTACGTTTGTGATCTTCTTCTTCTTCTTTAATTTCGGTGGCGATTTCAAACAACATGCTACCGTAGCTGTCTGTATTCGACTCTTAATAATTGTCATAATTTTAATGCCCCTCCTGCTGAGTCTGTGCTCGCCAAAAAATTTACTAGTTCGCGGAAATCAAAGAAGCAGAAGGAGCAAAACAATAAAAGACTGCCTTAAAAAAGGTGTATTGAATGGCGAAATAAAGATAAGACAACACAAAAAAAAAACATAAAAACAAAATAAAAGAGAAGAGAAGAGAAAATATAAAGACCACATGTGGTCTGCTAAAGTATTTCATTATGCCCAAAATGAAAATGCTTCCTTTTTTTCGGGTTAATCCCTAAGCGTGCATGTTAGCGGTAGTGGTGGTGGCGGCAGATGTTATTGATAACAACCTCTGTTTATGAAATATTATCCATCTCGCTCTCATTGATGGCGAGAGTCGACAAAAAAAAAAAAAATTGGAATTTTAATGTAGCATCTTTAAGCTTAACAAGATTGCAATTAATTTACGCTGATAAATCTTAAAGTGCTAACTACATGACAACAACAAAGTAGCAACACAAACAACTCTGTCTAAAGGTGTGGGGATGCATGCAACTCAGTGAGCATTTGTTAGCCCTTGATCGTTTGCAACGAACAAATTGTTCGAGTCTGTGATTGCAGACATCCAGCTTACACCTACATACATACGAGTATATATGAACATGGATAAACAGCAAGAACAGCACAACAGCAAATCTTAAGTTTAATTTGTTTGCAACATGCGTAAATTGATGGCCGTTATTAGCCCAAAAGATACACGTTAAATATTTCATTGTTACCTGCAAGACAGGAGGAGAACAAAATCATTATTTACACTAAACTTAATTTAAACAATTTATGCTGAGCCCTAGTCGGAGTAGCCGCCGCGTTATCAATATCTGAAGAAAGCTAGTTTTTAGAAAGCTCTCTTATAAGATAATATATAACAATAATTTTTTAAAAACGTACTAAAAAAAGTACTTTTTAAAAATGTACTTTAAAAAAGTACTTTTAAAAATGTGATTTAAAAAAGTACTTTTAAAAAATATAAATTAAAAAAGTACTTTTTAAAAATGTACTTTAAAAACGTACTTTTTAAAACTGTACTTTAAAAAAGTAATTTTTAAAAATGTACTTTAGAAATTTCTTTTTAAAACCGTGTTAAAAAAATAAAAATGAAAAATGTAGTTTTCATAAAATAACCTATTAATAATGTTTTTTTAAAGTACTTTTTGAAAAGTACTTGTTGAAAAAGTATTTTTAAAAAGGAGTATTTTTGAGAAAAGTTGCTTCTAAAACAGAAGCTTCTAAAAAAGTAAATTTGGTCAAATTAAACTTTTAGAAAAGAAATTTTTCTAAAAGTTATTTTTCTAAAGAAACACACAGCCTTTTAAAAAAGTACCTTTACTAAACGATATATTCTGAAAAGAGTTTCTATTATAAAGAATACTATTTAAAATAAACATTTTAAAAACGAACCTTAAAGAATACTTTTAAATTAAAATAAATTGGAAGAAATATTTTAGCATATTTTTAAAAAAGTACCTCAATTGTAGCATTTGAAAGGGGGCCTTAAAATTAGTAGCTCTTAAAAAAGCTCCCGAGAAAAGAACCTATTACAAAAGTAGTTATCCACAAAATTAGAATTTAAAAATGTATCCCTATAATAAACCTATAAAAGTATCTTTACAAAAGTAGGTTTAAAAAAGTACCTTTAAAGGACCTTTAGAAAGGACCTTTAAAAAAGTACCTTTAAAAAGTTATCTTTCAAAGTAGTCATTACAAGAATAATAGCTATAAAAAAAGTATTTTCAAAAAGGTACCTTGTAAAAAGTCACCTTTAAAAAAGTACCTTTGAAAAGTAAACTTTAAAAAATTGGCTTTTCAAATAGGTGATAACATAAAAAATTAGCTACTAAAAAAGTAATGTTAAAAAAAGTACCTTTTAAATATAAACTTTAAAAAATTTTTTTTTTAAAAATTTCTTTTTAAAAATTAACCTTCAAGAATACTTTTTATAAAAGATTCTATTGAAAAAATACATTGTAAAGAATATTTTAGAAGTAAACTTTTTTAAAAAGTACCTTAATCGTAGCAATTACATGCCCTAAAATAAGTAGATATTTAAAAAGTCAACGAAAAAGTACCTATTACAAAAACATCTTTTAACAAGGCACTCTCCAAAAATTAGATTTTAAAAATTTATCTTTTAAAAAAGTATATTTAAAAATGTACTTTTAAAACGGTACCTTTAAAAAGTTAATTTTAAAAAGGTACCTTTAAAAATTATCTTTCAGAATAGGTAATTACATAACAAAATAGCTCTTTAAAAAAAAATTTAAAAAAAGGAACTTTAAATAAGTTACCTTTAAAAAAGTTACCTTTAAAAAATCATCTTTTAAAATAGGCCCTTACATAAAAAATTACCTTTTAAAAAGTGCCTTTTAAAAAAGTAACTTTTTAAAAAATACTTTTAAAGAAAGAGCTTTAAAAAAGTACCTTTAACAAGGTACCTTTAAAAAATTATCTTTTAAAATAGGCCAACACATAAAAAATTAGCTCTTAAAAAAGTACTTTCTAAAAAGGTACTTTCTTACAGAAGAACTTTTTTAACGAATCATTTGAGAAAATTCATATGTATGTTATTTTATATAAAAAAAACTGGCAACTCTTATTTATTGTTCTTTACCTATTGGCTACTGGATGCCATTGAAACCAATTACTTACACTAGTACTATGGTGCGCAAGCAAAAATTATGTGTAACCGAAGTAACTTGGCAGCAAACTAATATTTGTTGTAACTACATCAGATCAATTTATTTTAGTAAAATATCCTTTTCAAAATTCTCTTCAGCAATGGAAGGAAGCTTCCACTCTCATCCTTATAACACTCATATGTATGTAACGATATTTTTGGAAAATAAAATTTTAACGCGTGACTTTTACTAATTACACGTCTCGACGATAATCAACACGTGCTTTAAACGAAACACTTTACAAACGACTACGAATGACTTAAAGCCATTAAAAAGACACAGTCACAGGGTTATTTTCATTTGAGCATGCGTTTTTCTGGTTAATATAGATTACAATCATGCCTACATTTCATCTTAAGGTTTGACCACTTCAAGCAACACTGCAACAGAACAGGACACTCTTCTTGAGGGCAGGCAGTGTGTGCACACACATTAAGCAGGCAAACAAACATACACGCATGTCTTGTTCGCTTGTTCGCTTGCTCGCCTTAAACTGATCATTAAAGATGATTCACAGATCTAATATTGTTTACATGAAACATTCATTCAGTCATTCATTCTTTTAACTTTTTTTTCTTTGAGCTCCAACGTCTGTTTACTGCCGGATTTAATGATTCTTGGTACGTCTCTGGGCATACATTTAACGTCTTAATAGCTGCTTGGGGTAATATTTACATAAAATATTTAAAAGTTATTTTTTGTTTATCGCATTGTAACGTTTGGTGGCATATTATGTTTCGTTTGGGTGTTTCTGATTTTTTTAATATTTTTCCAAAACGTGGTATATGGAAGCCGCACGCATAGCTGCTGCTCAAGGAGCCATCTGAATCCCACTATGTGTTCATTTTATTATTATTTATATTCGTATTTATGCCTATTATGTGTAAAAATTGTACGAATTTTGCTGTTTCCTTGAATCTTACTACATGCCTTTCGACTTGTCTGGACTTTCTTGTATGAGTCCCATCTTTAGTGTGACAACACGTATTTCAGTGGAAATGCTAATTAGTTTAAATTGAATAATTTCATTTACATTCGCATTGAGGACAAATAAGTTATGGTTTGTATTAAAATACGATATATTGTTAGAAGCAGTTCAAATAGTGTTTAATGTCTATTTAACATTTTTACTTTTATTTAAATTAATAGAAAATCAAATAAAATAAAGACATGTATAGTTAAATTTGTATGACTTACAAAAACTTTTACAACAATATTGGTTTAAATATTTATTTGCTTAGGGTAAGGCTAATTCAGAAATCAGAATAATACACAGTCAACTCAGCTCTAAGTTTTACGCAAATAGCTGAGTCAATTCGCAGAGCAGTCATAATTTAGTCGTAATATAGACATATTTGTGTCACAAAGTAGTCATAGCTTAGTCATACTCTATGCTACCACTCTCATTATTTTTAAGACAGTTATAAAACAGTAATTTGCTAGTTATAGTCCAATTATCGTCAAGCCATAGTCTGGTCGTAGTCTAGTTATAATGTATTTATAGACTTAGTGTTTTCAAAATTTTAGTTTTATACCAGAGTATAACTAAATCATTTCTTTAGCCTGATCAAGACGAAGCCATCAAGTAGTTATAGTCTACGCCTACTATAGTCGCTGCCTTGCCATAGTCTAATCGCAGCACATAGGGGTATTTCGCCAATCTAGCCAGACATTACATTTTTTTAGCTTATATTGGTTAACGAAACTTTGCAGAAAAATCTGTTATGGTCATAGGCTGTCAAAGCTAGAAAATAGGTAAAATCGGACCAAGGAGAAAAAAGTTCCCCTTAAAAGAACTAATCCTACCTCTGAAAAATTCAAGTTTTTTTTTAAATTTCCCGTCATTTTGTTAGGCAATTACAACTTTTAAGGTGAAAGAATGTTCAAAAACTTAAAGTTGGACTCAAGAGATTCTTAAATGCCATTTTTAGCCCCGCCCCTTTTGTGGGCGGTTAAATAAAATACTATGCAATTGTTCAAAGTAATAGATTGTATACTTCTTAAAACCATAAAAATTTATTTTTATGTACAATCCTATCCCCAAAACGTCCCTGTGAAAAAAAATTTTTTTTTTTATTTTTTTTGCCAATTTCCTAAAAATATTCATTTTTAAGCTTTCCAATATTATTAAAAAAATATTTTTGTAATTTGTTACTTTATATTTTCTAAATAAAAATTTCAATTTCTCTTCAACGGTATTACTATTTGGAATAACTCCAATCTTTTATATACTTTTCCATTTTACTCTCGAAGCTTCAAAAGGGTTATGATTACAATTTTGTACAATAACCACAATTTATAGTAAACAATTTATTAACTGCAGGTCAGATTTGTTTTTTTAGACACTACTTTTGGTTTTTATTATTTTAAAAAATTATTTAAAACAGGTACATTTTTGCTCCAGGAATAACGTCATTTATATGTAAGCTATGGGATTGGGTAAAATTACTGTTTTACGCTTTTGCTCATTTTTTTACAGGTAATAACAGCGTTAGATGCAATGATTTAAATAAAAAACATCTACCTTCAGTTATTAAAAACCAAAACATTTTATGAATATAAAAAGGTTTCTTACTCGTATTTACCTATGTAAGATAAGAAAAAACAGAAAAAGGTGTAATTTTTAAAAAATCGCAAAAAAAAATGGCGCAAATATGCGCAAGGTTTTTTTTACAGTATAAAAGTAGAGATCGCAAATTTTATAGTGATATATAACATTTTTAGGATCGCGATGGAGATAACTCTTAAAAAGCTTATCACTTTTTTTTTTACAAAAAATTTTACACAAAAAGCCTTTTTTTAATTTTGAACAAAATTTTTTATCATTGAAATTTAAAAAAAAAAAAAAATCTAAAATCAAACATAAGTAGCTACTAATAAACCATTTCACAGAAAAATCAACACAAAATCTTTATTCGTTTAGCCACCAAAAAATATATTGCAAACCACTCAAAATCGTTTAAAGTCAATAAAAACGTATGCGATTTACTCAACTTTCCTGATTTTAACAGTGTCTCAAAACGACAAATCTCAAGCAAAAGCCTTGAAAGTTCACTATACGATGCAGAATTTTGTTGTCTGTCGAGCTGCGTACTTAAATTTTTACATTTCTCAAAATTAATTTTTTGCCTAATGTCCGGCCAGATTGGCAAAATACCTCTCTGTGCGCAGTTTAGTTATAATATAAGTAGGAGTTTAGTCCTAGTCTTATTACATTTAAGTAAATTATATTCATAGAGCAGTCATAATCTAGTTATTGTGTAATTATAATCAAATCAATCCATTGTCTAAACGTAATCACTATTTACACTTTAAGTTCACTATAATAAGAGTCCAGCATGACTCACAGCTAGGGTCTATTCAGTTTAGTTTACTCATGTTCTCGTTAAAACCTAAATGTGGTCTAGTAATAGCTCAATCAGAGTATAGTTATAGTCTGTTATTGGCTTGATAACAGTTTAGCATTAGTCTGGCCACAGTTTGTCATAGTGTAATCGATGTATGTGCTTTTCAAAGCACAGTCATACTTAGTCATAGTCGAGTTACAGTTAAATCATCGTTATGTATAGCTTACTTACAAGACTATGTATAGCTTAATTAGACTAGACATAGACTTGTCAAGACTACTTCTACTTGATAGCTTGTGCGTAGCAAGCTATTTATAAACCATTTCTACTCATTGTGTTATCATAGTATTTTCACAGTCGTGCCTTGGTAATACTTACTAGACTATGACTGGAATAGCCATAGTAAAGTTACAGTTAAATCATCGAGTATTTACAGTCGTTTATTAGTTTATTCATAGATTAGTTATAGTCTTATCTACACGATTTTTGATTAGTGCTGGAAAAGCATTGAATAGTGGGTATCGAGAATTTGATAATTTTTTAGTACTTAATACACAAAAGTAGTTTCGTCTCAGAAATAGTATAGTTATATCATAGTTAAAGTCTTGTCATACATATACTGATCATTAAAATGAGAGTGCTGTAGCCTAGGTAGTCAGTACGTCGACTACTAAGCATGCAAGTTGGCTTCAGCCGACCAGTTTCGTATCAGAGTTATACAAAAAAGAATAAAGTAGAAATTTCTGGGAAGTGATATTATTTTTCTTGTAGGTCTCGTCGTGTATATTATTAATGTAGGGGGAATAACGAAGCAGACCACTACTAAATGGGTTCCTTTTCGACCCCCTTCTGTCCTCAATAACTATAGACAACCGACATACCTTGCGGCAATCTTACTATCATTGAGTCTCGTGCTACAACCGGCCTTTAATCTAGACTCTAGTGATTTCAGAGTGTCGACTGGGAATTATCGGCATTCTTTCATCACGGTGTCTTTAGTGATTGCTAGCATTTGTCTAAGGCTTAGTTCCCCCATGGCATACACATTTAACAAGCTTTTGCCCGTGGTCCTAAGTCCCTCCACCTTTTCAGGTTTAGTGAGTTCAGCCATTGTAGGACTTTTGCTCGTATTAGGCCATTACCCAGAGTATCACTGGGTACTCGTCGAGTATAACAAGAATCGGTTTGTGAAATTTTCCAAACACCCTCAAAATCTTGAGATACGATTAAAAAACCGGTTTTGGGGTCCTTTGCGCACGTATAGGCCTGTAACTTAGTTCGTTATCAACCGATTTTCAGTTTTGCAACGGCTTTAGAAAGAAAAAACAATGACATTTCGAACAATAGTGTCATTTCGAACAATAGTCTCGTTTAAGTGACCAACAATATTCTGAAATCATATTTATTTTGTTTTTTCCTTCGAAGCGCTTTTCAATTGTAGCCATTTTTTGGTGAAAATGTTCGCCTTGTTCATCGCTGAACTAGCCCAGGTTATCTGGAAAGAAGTGCAAATGCGAATACAGAAAATGAATTTTTATGGACATGTTGCAGCCCGTTTCATCATATGCACTTAAAAATTCATTAACTACAGTGACATAGTCGTCGCTTCTATGATTACCAAGGAAATTGTCGCATAGCGCAACAAAACTCATCCATGCTCGTTTTTCAACAGAACTTAGTTTGTCCATGAAGTTTCTATCGCTCATAATTTTACGAATTTGAGGTCCAATGAAAATACCTAAAAATTCTAGATATGAAAACAAGTAAATTAATACCTTCTTTTATTTTCGCTTCACTTAGTTTTGGGAACACCGCTTTAAGATAACATATGGCGTCGCCGTTTACATCCAACTTTTTTTACGAATTGTTTCATATATCCTAGCTTTAGATGCAGTGCTTTAACTAACGGGATGTTTAAAATGTTTTTCCTGCCTATTAGATGCGCCTCACGATCTTTGCGATCATAGCGATTCGGTGCCTGACTATCCCATTCACAAAGAAAGCACGGATGTTTTTTTGTAACCACCTTGCATTCAAAATAAAATTGTCAAAACTTTTAAGTCAGCAACGATTTTCCATTTATGAGTGCCATAGCAGACGAGCCGTAGTATTTTTTCCATCACTTCATAAGTTACTTTCATGCCAGTCGCATATGCGATTGGAACTGATGGTAACCGTTTTTTTTTCGCTTTCGTTATGCAATAAAACGGCTTTCAAGCCTAGATATAAAATTATAGACCTTATGTAAAGGAGTAAAATATCATAAATTTTTTGAAGAATACATACTTTTACATGAACCATCAATAAAAAATCGCCATTTATCTGACATATAATTGTGATTTAATGCCGAAAACAGTTTGGTCGCATCCGCGCAATACACGAGATTACTATCATTGCTATCAGTCTTAAAACTTTCTTCAACTATCGAAGACCGGTCACTTCTCCTACCAGATGTTATAAGAAAATCTTTTTCCACCAAATTCCATTGCTTTAATCGCGACCCGAGGATTTCAGAACCTCGTTTTGACAAATGAAAATCGCGCTCGGGATCGTCGAAATCTGCTTTTGAAACAAAATGCCGTTCCGGAACGGAAGAAACTCTTTATGTTCCAAATCTAAGCTAAAAAAAATTTAAGTTGATAATTATCAACTTCAATTTTTTTTATCATTCGCATTTCGTTAAAAAAAACTTATAAAATTTAGAGAAAAGTATGAAATCTTTATTTGTCTCGATGGAACGATCTATATAATTCGTGTTTAATGATGATTTAATGTTGGGAATTTAAATATTAATTATTTAATAATGATTTAATGTTAATTTTGACCGCTACGCCTCAAATCGTTTATACGGTGGATCCAATTATGGCATACTCTCTCTAACATATCGGCCGGTATCTCCTTAAAAAAAATTATGATGAGCAATTGCAGTGTTGCTGCCACCTTTTTTATCTTTATTTTATCTTTTTCCCAAAGAAAGCCACACCATTAATTGGTGCGCATAACTAAATAACTGAGTGTTACTTTTCTAAAAACAAAAAAAATGATAAATTTTATTATAGTCTGATTAAATTTGAATATGTATGTGTGTTTGTTTTATAAGTCTTGACTATAGTTACTTTTTAAAGTCAATTCTGTAATATGCTGTCTAATGTAAATAAATTATTACACGGAAAAATATTTTTTGCACCACTTAAAGCTTTTAATTAGTTTTAAATTCAAATTCAATTAATTTTTTAATTGATTCAAATATATATTTGTTTAAAACAGAACAGAAAAAATTCCTAATTAGAGAAATAATTGAATCAATTTATTATTTAAGTAAATTTTAATCTGAAACCAAACTTCTAATTGTCTAAAATATTTGTTTCTGTGTACATATAAAATTTTATTTTTGGATTTATAAAAATTTATTTTTGGATTTAAGTTGCAGTCAATAATTTCTTACTTGTATTAAAATAAAAAATAATTTAAAATATCATGCATAGAAATGGTTTAGTAGGTGGAATTTAAACAGATATTCGTATTTCGAAAGATATGCGAAGCGTAACGATACATGCTGCGCAGTTTTGGGAGTTTCTGGCTGTTACTATCGCTGTTGTAAAGTGTACTTGTTGTAAATATTTGTGTAGCAGTATGAAATGGTACATTTATTTTTAAGCTCACTCTTATTTGGCGAATCCACAGAAGGTTGGTGGGCAGGCAGCAGGTAGTAGTAGATAGCGCAGATAATATATCCGGTTCCGGTTAAGCCTATATTTGAAATGTTTGTTTGTTTTGTTGCTGCTGTTTGTATGATAAGTATACAGCAACATATACATACTTACGTACAAGCATAAAATTGTCAATAAACCTACTTGTAACTTTTTTTTACTTTTTATAATAGAACAACGACAAAAAGTCATTGAAATTTATGTTTAAAAGTGAATGCACGCAATGCAATGCAATGCACCTCACCTCATCTCACCACGCCGCATTGCTTTTTAACGACATGTGTACAAGAGGTAATAGACATTGTTCGTTAAGCAACGGTTATTGGTCTAGTTGATTTTCTTACAAGGCTTAAATCCATGTGTATTGCTTTTCCAACCCACACGGTAAAAGAACGATCCTGAAATAAATCTTTACTTTACTTCAAATGAACAGAGCAGGAAAAAGGACGAGGAACAGAAAAAACAAAATCAGCAACCAGCATATACGGCAGGGTAAGCATAACTTCCGCCAGCGTATAAATTATCTTACTTACCTCCACTGTTCACATACATGTAGGGCCATTAAAATAAATAAAATCTGCAAAAACAGAGAAATATTTTTAACTACAGTTGTGTTGTAGGTCAGTCATCGTTTTCGAAGTTTTTTTTTTGTTGTTTTTGTAGCAACATCTACAATTTCACAAACTGGCTGTATGGTTGAGTTGAATGCTATAAATCTTTTTACAGCAATTAATTACACGGCAACTGAGTCGATTTATGACAATACGAGTACATACTTGAATACAAGCAACCATGAGTCAAACTAGCAGCCAGTCAGCCAAGCAAAAGCAACATTTCATCATAGAAGCAACAAGATGGGCATTTCTAATTGACATCATTCTTGTCGAGAATGAACTTCCTTTTGATATTGCGAGGTGGGTTCATGAAATCAATGGAGCCAAATAAAAAAATATTTTTATTATTTCGTAGTTTTCAGCGAATATTATTTAATACATTTTTACGTACACAGAAAAAATTGTTTGCACCTATTAATGGTTTAATTAAGGTTTAATTAATTTTTATATATAATATATATATATATATTTTTTAAAACCAAACAAAAATTCTAATTAAACAAATTATTTAATTAAATTTTAATCGGAAACCAATTAAAACCTTTAATTGGTGAAAATATTTTTTTCTGTGTAGATTTCAAATAAAAAAACAAGAAAAATAAATTAATAAGTTTTTTTTATAGTAATCGTTAGTCCTTAGAAAACCTAAATTAGTATGTATATCGTTTAATCAAATCAATAAAATTTTAATATTTTTTTATCAAGTGGATACAGATGTCACATTCAAAATATAATTTTCCATTTAAATAAATTTTTTAAAGTAGAAATATTTGCATATGTAAATTACGAATATAAATAAAAAATCAATTTCTGCAATATTTTGTACAACAAAACTTATCTCTTGTATTGTTACCGAATTTGAACAATACAAATCATTCATAATAATGACGTTAATGCTAATGATTATTATAATGATAATGATTATGATGATGGCAATAACATTAATGTTATCAAGGCATCTTTCTGGTGTACAAAGAAATGAAATAAATACCTTTGAAAAGCAACAACAAGCAGAGCTCTCGTTATACAAAAGACGACTGAGATCAACGGAACAATTTCTTTCGTATGATAATTATTTTTTTTTAACGTAAACTGTTTTAATAGAATTAAAAAATATATGTACATATTTGTATTAAACTTTTTCTTAATATGAGGATATTTTAAAAAGTACTTAAAATATTTTGTTTTAAAAAGGTATTTTTTTATAAAAATATTTTTTTTTCAAATTAGACTTTTTTCAAATATATTTTGATTTTAAAACGGCTCTTGTGTGTGAAAGAAATTTTTGTTAGAGGTTTTTTTAAAAAGTAGTTTAAATTATTTGTTTTACAAAGGTACTTTTTTATCTAAATATCTTTTATTTTCAAATTAGTACTTATTTTTTAAATATTATATTTTTCAAATGGCTCTTGCGTGTTAAAGGGATTTTTATTACAGGATAATTTATAAAGACCTTTAAATTAAAAGATACTTTTTTTTATCAAAATATGTTTTTTTTTTCAAATTAGTACTTTTCTAAAAATTATTGTGTTTTTCAAACGGCTCTTGTGTGTGAAAGATTTTTTTGTTAAAGGTTGTTTTAAAAAGTAGTTTAAATTATTTGTTTTAAAAAGGTACTTTTTTTTATCAAAATATTTTTTTTTCCAAATTAGTACTTTTTAAAAAAATATTGTGTTTTAAAAACGGCTCTTATGTGTTTAAGGGATTTTTGTTAGAGTATAATTTAAAAAGTACTTTAAATTATTTGTTTTCCAAAGGTAATATTTTTCTTCAAATTATTTCTTTTTTGAAAAATATTGTGTTTTTCAAACAGCTCTTGTGTGTTAAAGGGATTTTTTTTAGAGGATATTTAAAAAGTACTTTAAATTATTTGTTTTAAAAAGATACTTTTTTAACAAAATACATATAATACATATTTTTTAAATAATACTCTTCCAACATATTGTGTTTTCAAAACAGCTCTTGTGTTCAAAAGGGATTTTTGTCAGAATTGTTTTTTACGATAATTTTTTAAAAGATATTTTATTTGCAAAGTACTTTTTTAAAGTATCATTCTTCAAAGAGATAGTGTTATTAACTGTATTTAACTGTATTAAAAAACAGTTTTATAAAAGAAATCTTCTAAATGGTTTCTTAAATAAAAACAACGTTTTTAATGTTATTTTTTAGTTACTTTTGTTTTCCTAAAATGTATTTTCTCTGAAATTGATACTTTTTGCAGTAAGTTAACACTTTTTTTAAAAAGTCTCTCGTTTTTCTTAAGAAACGTACTTTCTTATTAAAAGAAGTACATTTTTCAGAAAAACATTAATGGTACTTTTTTCAAAGTTGTACATACATATGAAAAATTTATAGAAGTATATTTTCAAAATACTGTTTTCTTGAAGGCTTTTTAATAAAAAGCTACATTTTGCACCAATGCAAAAGGTGTGTTTGACAAATGCATAACCTTAAAAAAAGTAAAATAACTTATTCAAAAAGTACTTTTGTTATTAAAAAAAATTAATTTTTATTTTTTTAAGAATTTTTCCTTCTTTTTTTTAATAATTTATGTTTCTTTAAAGAAATATTATATAAATTTAATTTTTATTTGCATTTTTTTTAATGAATTAATAATTATTCAGGCTTAAGTTCTTTAAGTTCTACCTTGTAGATAGATACGAAGAATTCTATAGACGGACGTAGTGATCCAGAAAGTGAATTATATTTTGCTAGTGTCTAATTTTTCTTCATCTCTTTATAACAAAGAACTTAAGCCTGAATAATTATTGATTCATTCAAAAAAATATTTTTTCCAAACAACTTTTTTTCAAAGGACTTTCTCTAAAATATATAGATTTAAAATTGATTTAAAGTAGATTAAGATAGATTTAAAGGTCCCTTTTGATTTTAATTTTTTCAAAATTTTTTAATGTTTTTTTTTTTATTAAAAACGTTTAAGTACTTTCGCCAAAAGGTACTTAAAAGTACTTTTTTCCAAAAAGTTATTTTTCAAAAACAATATTTAATAGTTTGCTAAGAATATGTTTCAAAAAGGAACTTCTTTCATAAATTTAATTTCTTTCAAGACAGCGATTTTTCTAAAAGAGTATTTTTTACTACTTTTTTTAATTGTCTTTTCTCAAAGAAGCAGTTTATGTTTTACAGATTTTTTTTATTTTCAAAAAGATACGTTTTTCAAAAAATAAATTTTCAAAAATATTTATTTTATTATTATTTTTTTATATTATTATTTTATAAATTTATTCAACATATTTATTTTTCTCAAATATTTTCTTTTTTCAAAATTTTTTTTTTTTTTTGAAACTGAAGATTCAATTATATAAGCTTTGAACTTACGGTACTGGATGTTTGACTTATCGCAGCCCTTAAACTTGTTTGCTTTCCATGAAATCCATTAATGTTTGTGTGTGTGTGTGCGTCTAAAATATTTGACATTTTCGTTAGAATCATAATAATAATAATGCATTTAATAGCTTTTAAACGACATTGCATTACAATACAATACAAAGCAAATACAAGGCAACTTTATATAATTCAATGCGCTTCCAGCAACTTGAAGAATAGCGCAAGAAAAATTGTCTCCTTAAAAGTAAAAAGTAACGATTTTAAGACAGTGATTGTTGTTACTTGGCTGTCTTGTCTAACGCTTGTGTGCCGTATAAGTAAAATCTTTAATTGTCTCCATCAATATACGAACGCAAACACATTTGATGCAATAAAACGAGGGCAGACTGAGAAGCGGCTTTAATATTTAGATTTAAAAATTTTTAATTAAAAGTAAAATTGTAAAGCATTTCCAATGTGCTGGTGTGAACATGGTTTAATATGTTTATTTTTTTTTATTTATTTGCTCCATCCTAATCTTTGTTTGTTTTTTACTTCGATTGTGGTAAGATTTCTTAGATTGCCTTTCATTGTTGCTGGCATTAATTCCGCTCCCTGGTGTTTGATGCTGTTTATGTTGATTTAGCAATCCCAGATACGAGTATATACATACATGCATCCATCTATCGCTACATTCAACCCAACATTTTTACAATACAATCGACAGGTTGTTTTTTATTATTTTTAAAATGCTTCTAGTTTTTGATGAGCTCACATGATACGTAGGCGTTTTGTCGTCACTTCCAATTTCGCTTTAAATTTTTTGTTTTATGACGATAGTGGTGGTTTCAATTTTAATTTTTCTTTCTGTGGTAAATATTAAAATTTATCAACACAAAAAATAAAATAATAAAGCTACAACAACAGCTAGGTTTCAAAACACAACAACCGCATCACCGGCGTGCTTGATGTTTTTTTGTTTTGGCTGTCTAGCGACAGTAAAAGCAACAAAAAAAAAGTAATTTTTGTTGGAATGATCTATACCGCAATAACACAGGTGTAGGTTTAATGTACAGTTTTAATTTATCGTTGATTTGGTAACAGTTTTTATTTCACACTTAATAATTAATTAAAAACAACCTTTTAAGAAAGAATCTATCATAAAAAAGCATTGGCAATATAAACACAATTATTTCTTAATCCATTTCTTGTAAACGATTTTTCACTCTTCTATCCACCTATATTAAAACCTGAGGGCTACTTTTCTTTCTGCAGTTTAATACAATTGAGAAAAAACAAGTAAGAGTGCTATATTCGGCCATGCCGTCTCTAATTTATCTTATGTTTCCTAATTTCACAATAATATACATTATGTTTTTACTTTTATGATTTTCAACTTCATTAATACAAATATAATATAGAGATATAGAAAATTTTTGTAAAAATTTTATCGAAAATTTTTTGTCAAAATTTTATCGACAATTTTTTGTCAAAATTTTATCGACAATTTTTTGTCAAAATTTTATCGAAAATTTTTTGTCAAAATTTTATCGACAATTTTTTTTCAAAATTTTATCGACAATTTTTTGTCAAAATTTTATCGACATTTTTTTGTCAAAATTTTATCGATAATTTTTTGTCAAAATTTTATCGAAAGTTTTTGGTAAAACTTTTATCGAAAGTTTTTTGTAAAACTTGTATCGAAATTGATTTGTTAAAATTTTGTCGAAAATTTTTTGTAAAAATTTTATAGAAATTTTTTCGTAAAAATTTTATAGAAATTTTTTCGTAAAAATTTTATAGAAATTTTTTCGTAAAAATTTTATAGAAATTTTTTCGTAAAAATTTTATAGAAATTTTTTCGTAAAAATTTTATAGAAATTTTTTCGTAAAAATTTTATAGAAATTTTTTCGTAAAAATTTTATAGAAATTTTTTCGTAAAAATTTTATAGAAATTTTTTCGTAAAAATTTTATAGAAATTTTTTCGTAAAAATTTTATAGAAATTTTTTCGTAAAAATTTTATAGAAATTTTTTTGTAAAAATTTTATAGAAATTTTTTCGTAAAAACTATCGAAATTATTTCATTAAAATTGTATCCATATTATTTTGTAAAAATGTTACTAATATTACTATAATCTTTTAACTAGATCAATGCTTACACAACTAGCAATGGCTACTGCTGTTCACAGTGAGCCAGTTTTGACCAGTTTTGTCTCTAGATGGTCTAGGCAAGCAGTAGTTTTCCATGAACTACTACTATCTTATTTCGTTTTTACGCTTTTTCTTATTTGAAATCGTGATGCAATGTGGATTACAGTTTTGTTTTCCCTAAGAAGTAGTCTAATTTCACTCTTGTATTTTCTTTTCTCTTTAGCTATATTAAGAGCTACTTTGGTATTAAGAAAATTTAATTTCAAATTGCAGTGCAAGAATGGCCTATATTAAAATTTTAATAATTTTTGATATAGTTTTCAATTTCGAATTTTCGAACTTAATTTCGAATTTTCGAACTTAAGTTAAAATTTTCGCCTTGAACAGTCTAATCAATTTTGAAATGAAAAATTAAATAAATTTTAATTTTTTTAGCCCAAAAAAATTGTTATTAGCGATTTTTGCCATTTTCCAATAAAACTCAAATTATGAAATGTTAATGGCGAGTTCTAAACACAATTGATATGCTCTGAAATATGAATTTAATAATTTGGAATATATTTCGACAGTCCTAAAGCCATTAAGGCATTTGTCTAACTTTTTTTATAAAAAACATATATTTTTGTTAATTTTATTTATCTTTCGTGATGATCCGCAACCGTGACTAAATTCACTTCGAACATGCATAAGCATGAAAATATAGAGATCGCAATATGATAGTGCAAGATGTTGCAAACAACTTCGAAAATGATCGTTAATGAAGTTTATTGGCGATTTTCACTTTACTTCACTTCAGTTTTAAAATTTCATGTGTAGGGAAATTAAAATTCGCCCTCAATTACAGAAAAACACCTTTGGTACTTTTGTTTACAATTTAAATATGTCTACATAAATAAACCCATATCGTCGAAAGTATTTGCATGTTTCATTCTGTTTAAACAGAAATTGTTCACAAAATTTTTAAAAACAGATTCCAGTTGAGTAAACACACGGCATAAATACTTTTTTTTCAAAAACATTTACACACTACAGAAGTAATAAATGCGCACCTTCTACAGCAACCCTGCGAGACCATACGACTAAATCAGCAACAGCTTCAGAAGCAGCAGCAAAAAAAAAAAACGTAAATAAGTAAAAATAATAAACAGCAATATCAACAACAATAAAAAATAACAACAACAACGACAACGACAACAAAAGCATATTTGCAGTTTATCTTTCATTTTTGTCGCCACATTTAACAATGAATTGTTTCAACTTCATCTTATGCATTTTCTTATTCTAATGTTTTGATTTTGTTTCTATTGTTGTTTTATTTTTTATTTTTTTTTTTAATTATACGCTTTTTTCATTAAAATTATTAATTTCTAGCAATCTTTAAAAATGTACCTACATAATTATGTACATATGTAGCAGGTCAGTACTAGAAGTGTGTAAGATTGCAAGAAAATAAAGAAGGGGAAACATCTCTTTCTTTAACGGTTTCCTTTCAATTTAATGCATTGTTATCGACGATACTAAAATTTTTCATAATTTGTATGAGAATATGATCTATAGGTATGACCATGGCAATAGGGGACAATCAGTGATGCCGTTTGGTTATATTATTCGTAACTTTTGAAGGCCCCACATAATATTTAGTTAAATTTTCGTACCTTTTGGTACAAAAGACGACCTACAATTTCAACGATCAAATTTCAAAATGTTACTTTTTATGAAAAAATTTAATTTTTTGGAAAAAAAGTGCAACCTTTTTAGAGTGGCCCTGGCAACACTGGGGACGGTAAAACATTTCCTTTTTTTTATATATTTTAATTCCTCCTGGGGCATTAATTGTCATTGCATGCGAACCATTCTATCTGCTTTGACGCAGTGCTTTCGGGCTTTATGGGCAGCAGACGCCGAGGTTTCTGGAATGTAAAAGAGCAGGTCTGTCTAATAAAAGGTCTATTCGAGGGCCGACCAGTGTCCAAATGACTGGTACAACGGTAGCCCAACAGAGAAACGCCCATCTCTGTAACTGGTTATTGGTGAAGTCCCTTGAATGGGATGGTGCAAATTTGGTCAAAATGTGCTGTTTCATTCTGAACAGAAATAGCACCAATTGAGTGTCAGGAGTTTGATGGTCTCCAAAGACAACATGGGGTGAGAACATGGGTCTAGGCTTTCATTGTTTTGTTTTTTACTCATTGTACAGTACAAGTATTGTATTATGGGGGCGCTTTTCTCCGTAACTGGTTATTGCTGAAGTTCTTTCGTTGTAAACGTGTTGTGCTGTGGTTTGGACCCAGCTTTGCAGGGATGGTGAAAATTTGGACAAAATGTTCGGTGGCATTCTTAACAGAAACGGCACCAATATGGTGTCAAGAGTTTGATGGTCTCCAAAGAGACCCCCCCCCCAAATGGGTTAGAACATATAGGCTTTCATTGTTATTTAAATTGTTACTTATTGTACGGTACTTGTACTGTACAATGGGGGTGTTGGTCTACACTATAGTTTCACTGGTTGGTAAGACAACCGTTAGATAAGGCCATCATGGCAGGTGCTGACGTTAAATCTTGACCTCAATTTATTTCTTTTTTTAATTCATCCTCTTTATCCATATTCGGTTATTCATAAGATTTCCTTAGATAAATGGAACTGGCTGAAAATCTACTTTGATTGCCTCTTGATCTGAAGCAGTGGAATCGAATTTTATCCATTTTATGAACACTTCCCTTACGTTGCTGTTTAAACGAAGGAAAAGACGTTTTTTAATGATGACGATGACCAAAATTTGCAAGAATTTACAAAGAGTTTCGTAATTCAAACTCTACACTCTTGGTCTTAGAGTTTATGGATCTCTCTCGCAAACACTTATTTTGTTTAAAAACTTTAGCAACCACAAGCATTCTCATAATCATCTGCAGACAACTAAATGAACATAAAATGCGTAAAAAATTTAACTTTTCCTGTATTTCTTTTGGTTTAAATAATAAAAAATAAATACAGACACAAACACACATACAGATACAAATACATATACGCACAGTTTTGTACGAGTTTTTATTTGTTTTAAATGGTTCGTTTGTCTGTCTAGATATTGTTGTTACGCAATCCATCCGCTTGTCTGTCTGTCTGCCTGTCTGTTTGTCTTTTTTTATTTTTTTGCATAAATATTTCCTTGTTAACAATCAGAGTTTAGATTTTAATTGTTAAATATTTTATTTCGCAAAATATAATAAAAAACACACATTTTCGCAGTTGCACAAGCTGTTTAAATGCGGAAATATTTATAAAACAAAATAAAAAAATAAAATTACATAAAAAATTGGGATCAACACATTTAAAAGTTATTGAACTCACCATACATTCGTAAGCAAAAAAAAAAAAATAAAAAAAAAAAATACTCACGTACACCTACTCACACACATTCATAGATCAAATTAATAAATGCAACAACGGGACAAATAATTGCAATTAGTAAACAAATGAACATGAGTAAAATAAATTCATACAAATTTATACTTTTAGAAAAATATTTGAGGGGAAAGGTGGTATTTGGAAGGGTTCTTTTAAAAAAAGTACCTTTTGAAGAGTTAAATTTTTAAAAAGGTTTTTTGGAGGTTCCTCGTTATAAAGGAACACTTTTTAAAAATAATTTTTGAAAGCGTATTTTATAAAGGCCCTTCTTAACAGTTTCTCTTTAAAAGCTTCTTTAAAATACGTTTTTTTAAAAGCAAATCTTTTACTTTAAAATATTCTTTTTATACCCTTCACCAAAGGTCGTTTATCATTCTGTGTGTAATTTATACAATACTCATTTCCGACCTTATAAAGTATATATATTCTGGATCCTTATACATAGAGAAGTTGATTTAGCGATGTCCGTCTTTCCGTCTGTGTTTGGGTGGAAATCAAGTTTAGTAAGGTAACCGAAAAGATACAGAAAATTTAAGTCCACCAATCTGCACGGCATAAAGTTACAAAAATTCTACTGTTGCAATTCAGCAACATCAGACCATTCTATTCGAAGCTGCGGAACAAAAACCACTCCTATATTTTTTCACATTTTATTTTCTTGCTTTTATTTTTTTCGATTGTATGAATTTTGTTTTTTTTTGTTACTAAATATTAGACGGCGGCCAACAGATCGCATACAGATCTCGGGTGGCAACAAACCTCTGAGTGGTTTTCCTTCTTTGATTTGTATTAAAAACCTTTATAAAAAGCAATAAACATAGAGGTGTCCAATAGACCCACAGGGTGGCCACTGGGAGCAGTCAACGGGCTCCTTAGGGCGGGGCCAAAATGGGCAACATTTTTCTTAAAGTTTGTTTCTTCCTTTGCTCTTACTTAGGCAATATGGATTGCAGGACGGTCCTAGGGAGCTCAGGGGGTGGGTGGAAGGCCCTCTTCGGAGGGAGGTAGTTATTTGTGGTTAATATTGAGGTCATTTTTCTACGGTTTTGTTGTTTTTATTTTTATTTAACTTAGGTCTGACAGTATTAGTACCAATGATGACGGACGTCTTCTTCTTTTTTTATGTTTTTTTTGATCGATTATTGTCACACATTTTTTAAGCCCAATGAAACGCAGCAGCGCTCGAACGATCAATAAGGGTAGAAGGGGATGTGTCAATATAGGATTCGCTTTTTTAAAATTTTAAGCCTTTATAAATTTTGTACAGGTACATTTTTTGTTATTTTCTTTAGCGTACTTTTTAAATAGTGTTTTTACTTTATAAAAAATTGTGTAAAATATAATTGTTTAAAAGTACCTTTTTTAAAATATAGTTTTGTGGAAGGTACATTGTACAAAGTACTGCATTAAAAAAAATATTTTTTTAAATGTACTTTTTGGAAAGGAAAATTTTTTTAAAGGTACTTTTTTATATGAAATTTGTTGAAAGGTGCTTTTTTAAAATATACTTATTTTCTTTGTTTAAAAGTACTATTTCTTAACGGTAGTTTTAAGAGTGAATATAATTTTTTAACGAATTTTTTAAAGGTACTTTGTGAATTGCAATTTTAGGATATGTAACTTTGAATATATATTTTTTGTGTCGGTTTCATAAGTTGCCCTTTTATCAAAAAATAGTGCCAATGGCAATTTCTAGTATTTTTAGTTACTCGATAATACTCAATACTTATCAATTGGGTACTCAATAGTTCTCAATACTTTGGTTTACATAATAAAACCGCGCTGTTATTTAAATCTTTAAAGAAATCTTTAAATTTTCTATACAATTTGTTTCGAAAAAATAACCCTAAAAGTATAGAGTAACTACTTTAGAGTATTGAGTACTCAAAAAAAAAGTATCAAATACTCCACTCGGTACCCTCCACTCAATACTTTGCTGGCAATACTACTAAAGCAGCACCTTAGAAGGCAATTTGGTAGAGCGAATAATAAAAAAAATATTACTTGAATTGCTTTTATCGAAAATATAACTTTTTCATTTATTTTTTCGAAAGCGAATATTTTGTTTATAATCTTTGCACTTACGAAAAGTTGAAGTTGTTGATCGCTTAAATGCTATAATGATTTATTGTATTGACCTTGGAGTTGTTCTGCTTTGAATTCCTTTAGTAAACTTAATTTAAAATATTGCTTCTATTAAAATAATATTTAAAATTACAAAAAGGAAAATGAATTCATATTCACTATTTACACCTTTATTAAATACACTATCTATTCATTTTCCACGCATGCATATGCATGCTTATCTTTTTCTTTTTTCTTATTTGTAAAAATAATTTTTTCCTTTTATTTAAATTTATTGTCTACCAAATTTCATAAAAATCTGCTATAAAAATTATATTTTCTCATGACCGTCAAAAATTGCTACCCCGATCAAAAAAAAAAGAAAAAATAAAACAAAATTCCATTTCAATGTAAAATAAAAATCAAGTCGCGAATGATTTAAGATTAAAATCTAATGAGAAAAACTGCTTCCGCGCAGAATGCAAATGTCTGACCAATATATTACAACCATACACAGCCTTAAATACTCACGGACTTTTACTGGTGTTACAACTCTAAGGACATTTGTAACTCAATATTTTCTATTTAAATGGTAAACCAAATCACCTTCGCTTCGCGTTTTTATTGCGGCAAACGAAAGGAAAACCTATTTTAATGCGTTATTTTTGGGGTGAAAACTAACATTTTGTTTGTGAATTTTTACATGAGATTATTTTTATTAAAAATTTCCACCCTAGTGTGTTTTTAGCGCAATATTACAACGAAAAATATCACTGAATATTTAATAATGATTGTGTGCAGGCAAACAACCACTTCAAAACTCATTGAAAGGTAATATCAGGCGACAGACACAGTGGGATTTTAAAAGAATAAATTCTTTAATTGTTAATACTGTTCAAAAGGTGGTTTAAGAAAGTGCCTGCTAAAGAATGGTTATTAGAAATTAAACTTTGAAAAAGTACCTTTAAACAAAGTATGTCTAAAAAAGTGTTTTAAAAAAGTTCCTTATGAAAATTTAAAAAGTAGCTTAAATAAAAATTAGAAAATGTACCTTTAGAAAAGGATGTTTTATAATAAGATTTAAAAAAAAATAAAAGTTGTTTAAAAAAGTACATTTTAAAAAGTACTTTCTAAGAAAGAATCTTTTAAATTTTCGTTTAACTAAGAAAGTTTATTTTAATAGTTACCTAAAAAATCAACCTGTAAAAAGGAACTTTAAATAAGTTGAACAAGTAATTTAAAAAACTTATAAAAATGCCCCTAAAATAACTTAAGAAAATGTTTTTAAGAAAGTACCGTTTACAATGTTCTTTAAATGTATTTTTTTAAATATATCCTAAAAAATGTTCTATTTAAAACATCTTTTTAAGGAAATATCTTTAAAAAAGAACCATTTTAAATAAGTACTTTTTAAAAATGTACTTTGAAAAAAAGTACTTTTTTTTAATGTAATAAAATGTAAAAATGTACTTTGAAAAAAATTACTTTTTTTTAAGTATTAAAAAAGGAATTCCAAAACCCACTTTAGTAAATGAAATTCTAAAAATTAGCTTGAAAAATGTACCTCTATTAATAGAGGCAATTCAAAAATGACCCCTTAAGGAAAACAAAACTTTGCAAAAGTTCCTTTAACTATTTTTTAAAAAGCTATATTTAAAAAAGAACTCTTTAAAATCTTTGAAATATGATTTCTAAAAAATACTTAAAACTTTTAAAAATACTTCTAAAAATTATATTTAAAAACTACCTTTAAAGATGGTCAAATTTCTCAATTTATAACTTAATTATATTTAAGAATAAATGAGTGACATCTATACATATAATAAAATAGTAACTCATTTCTTGTCTATCTGACTTTCTTTTTTGTGTTCGCATCACGTAAAAACTACTGGATGGATTTTAACAAAATTTTGTGAGGAGGTACCTTAGTATCCTGATTCCAATATAGGAATATATTTTGAAGCAAAAATGTGTTATTTCCAGGGGAAAATGGAGAAAAAGCAGTCAAAGTATGCTGATTTTTTGTATCGATTTAAAGGCACCACATACTTTAAGGCATCTTTTATTTTTGAAAGAAGTATGTTTTAAGCAATGTTGCGCAACAGATGGCGCTATTAAGTAACTCATTTCCTGTCCGTCTTTTACAGAGCTTTTAGAATTTTATAGAATTTTATATATATTTTTAGAATTTTATATAAATTTTAGAATTTTATCCACGGATACCTTTATATAGAGTAAATTCGTAAGAGTCTTAAAATTTTTTGTGAATTACTTTCAAAGAAAAATTTAAAAAAATATTGTCAGGGCGCATACAATATGTATGGGCACAGCTAGTATTGAATATAAATATAAATAAAATTATGTGTAATTGAATAAATAAATATTCGAACGCCTAAATGAAAATTACTACGTAAAGAAGAGCATGAATTAAACTACTTTATTTTCTGCACTAATTTTAACAAATTTTCTTTTTTCAGTGTAATAATAAAATAATAAAAACTTCTTAATTTGTTGCTAAATATTTAGAGTGTACCATTTTCACAAAACAAAGCAACTCAATCCTACTTTCTTGAAAGCTGGCATTTGCACTTTTGCAAGACTGTTTTCATCAAACACTGAATGTAAAAATGTAATCTTTAAAAAAGTACTTAGAAAAAAAGTTTTTTTAAAAACTTTTTCTTAAAAAATAAGAAATCTATCAAAAGTTATTTTTAATTAGGTGCCTTTTAAGAAAATTTGTTTTAGAGAGTACCGCTGAATATTATACGTTTTCAAAAGCAGCGCTTTAAAAATTTAAGTTTTTTAGTGATACTTCATAAAAGTATATATATTTTGAAAAGACGTTTTAAAGAAACTACCTTCAACAATAATGACCTTTATAAAATTATTTTAAAAAGTTATTTTTAATAAGTAGTTACCAAAAACATTCTTTTAGCAAATACCTTTTAAATAACTACCTGAAAATACCTTTTAAAACGTACTTTTAAAAAAATATATATATTTTTTACATTTTTTTGTATTTAGAAAAGTACCTTTCAATAAAGTAACTTTTATAAAAAGACTTTCAAAAAATTTACATTTTATGAAAGAACCTTACCTTAAAAAAATGAATTTACTCTTTCTCAACTCTGCTTTAAAACGTTAAATTTTAAGTTTTTTCTCACGATTTTTGGTATTTTTCAATTTCAAACATTAATAAAAATCTAAATAATTTAATATGCCAAAGTACTCATACAAAACTACACACACACATGCCTTCAATAAAATGGTCAAGTAGATATATTTGAAGCGGTACTACAGCAACAGCATAAACTTGCATAGGAACCTCAGATTGCATTAAAGCACTGATATAATTCCGCTAGATATTAATAGCGAAAGATGGTGAGCGATCAAAATGATTTGATATGCATTGATGTCTTTAGGAAATCCGGTAAAACATGATACGATTGCGATGAAACGAATGAATTTCAGAGTTTAACGTTTCAGCGACAAGCAGATGATGATAATGGCGTTGTGCATAAAAATTCCGCTGATGATGTTAGTTAGTTGGTGGTGGTGGCATTGAACAAAAAATAGTATGCTGCTTCTCTATAAAGCTGACCATTTTATCTAGCGAATTTCTTCAATTACATTGCAATACATAACAACATGTTTACTTTAAGTTTTATATTTTTTTTCTTTTTCAATTTATAATGTCTTTCTCATAACCAAAAGGGTGCGTTAAGTCATATTCTTTATATGTGTGTGTGTGTGTGAGTATTTTTGCTCTACATAAATCCTTATGAGGAAATGAGACGTGTGAGATTTTTAACAAGTTTTAACTAGATCGCGTTTTTTTTTTGCTTTGATTTTATAACAAAAAGGATCTTAAGTGGGTTGGTTGGCTGGTTTGATTGTTTTATAATGTTTATTATGGCAGCTGTTATTGTCTGCTGGACTTTTGCATTGCAACGCTTTATGCGTTACGCGTTTTTCCACTCTATAATACAATTAAAATCAAAAGAAGAAAGCGCCTTTTGTTTTTTTTGATCTCTTTTTTGTTTCACAAAAAAAAAAAAAATGGATTTTGAATTCGTTATAAATCTTTAACAGTGTCGTTTGTCTTCGGTTTTTTTTTTCTTTGTTTGTAATTAAAACCAGTAGCTGTGAGATCAAAAGTAGTGAGTGAAAGAGTGGTTTGCAGTAAAAACGTGATTTGAATATGAAAATTTTTTATGATGGCCTTTCCTATCCTCGCCACGGGAGATGAGGATGTTTATGTTAATATGTGTTTAGTGATGTCAATAAAAGTAGCCACTTTAAGTATTCATTAAGGGTCCTTCGAGGTAGAAATCATTTTTAAAATTATTTTTAATAAGATGAGAAGGGATATTAAATTAGTTATTGAAAGACGTTAATTTTGTGAGATTCATATAATGTCCATTAAACATACAATTCCTTTGAGTGTTAAGATAAAAAATGAAATTGTCTTCAGAATCTTTTTAAACTTGTATTATTACAAGTTCTCTTTAACAATTTTTCCAACTGTTTGTCGTGATTTGTAAATGTAATGCAATTAACTGGGGCATTTGTCTGAAACAAATTCTCATCAGTTGTTAAAGTTTTTTTTTTTATTTTCTGCTTGAGTATAAAAAAACCTTCCGCAAAGCCTTAATTTCACAAGCTTTTATAAAACTATGATGAGCCTTGAATTATTATGTTTTAATACTTTTAAGCCCCATTTTTATAACTTATCAATAGCTAAAGTTAGGATTTCATTGGTAAATATTAGCACCAATTAACTTAATTAATTAGTTTCAGATAAAGATTTGATTAAATGATTGATTGATTTAATTATTTATTTAATTGGAAATTTTTTGTGCTGTTTTAAACAAATATATAATTGAATCAATTAAAAAATTAATATAACTTTAATTTAAAACTAATTAATACCTTTATTTGGTGCAAATTTTTTTCTTTCTGTATAGAAAGTATATGACAGATAGAGGTTATTTTTTATTTATAATAACGAAACACTACTTATCTCTACCATAAAATCCTTAATTTAACTATAAAGAAGTTATATTAATGGGCCTAAGAAATATTTGAAAAAAAAAAAATGGATTTTATGTTGTGTGTTTGATGAGAAGAGATACTGCTGGATGAAAAATTATGGCCATAACCAAATATGCGAGTGGTTAATAAAATCGCTTGCTGCACGATTTAAAACTAAGCGATGAAAGTGAAAATAATCGTCAACAACCAAACCCACTATTCTGCTACATATTTGAGCTGAAAAGCTCTGAATTATTGTTTAAAACCCGATAGTAAGAAGATAAACAGGACAAATCGATTTAACAGCATGATAATGTCCGTGTTAGTGTAAAAGAAGTAGTCAAATCCAACCTTATTAGAGATGATATAAATTACATTGTTCACTCTGACGATCTAATTTTTTTTATTAATAGAACATGGCCTAATGAAGTAATAATTATATTATTTAAGTTATTGTGTCACTAAAGCGGTTCACTATAATTTTGGTTTCATTTCATATTTGTTCACCGATTATACACCGACACTGGTAGTTGTCGACCGCATTAACAGATGTTTTCTGTAAAATAACTAAACTTATAAATTTTATGCTGAAACTCCATCTTTACGACGTGTATGCATATGACGCTCTGTAAAATGCCTGCCTTCCCAGTAGATTCACACAAAAATAGTGCTGCCACTTTAGAACCATATGAAACCAATTGCTCTACACATATCTTTGAGTTAACAAAGAACCCGCCAAGGGAAAACCATTCTAAGAGACCCTAATGAAGGACACTATGTGCGCAGAGGTTGCATTGTGCAGTATGTAAAACCTGTATAGTGTAATGTTTACATTACGTAATTTAAATTATGGTATGTAAAGTCAAAAGTCGGGTAATCCTTGCCATAAAGAATTTGAGATTTTTTTTGATGTACCTCAAGATAGTGTTCTAAAAAGCTTTGTTTGTTTAAACCTTGTCAGAGCTTTTTAATGACAAGAAAATTACTGTTCCACCCATGAATTTTAATATATTCACCGAAAAAAAAAATTACAAAATAATTAAAAAATGAATTGATTTAATTATTTGTTTAATTAGTATTTTTATGTTCTCTTTTAAACAAAATGTATTTGTGAATCAATTAAAAACTTAATTGAATTGTAATTTCAGACTAATTAAAACCTTTAATTGATGCAAAAAAATAAATAATAATAAATAAATACTAAAGAAGGATACCTGTCCTATTAATCTTTTTTGCGCTCCTAAGTTGATTAGGCAGTTAGCCACCTCATTGATTCTATTACTTGGATCTCAATAGAAAATTAGTATTCAAGTTTATGCAGAGATGTATCACAGTCCATAAATTTTTTGGCTCAGATAAAATTAATGCCTTAAGCTCAACTATGCTATCCGACGTCAGATAATTTTTTTAATTTCCTTCTTCTTTCTCCGCATATGAGGAGGGCATATACCAGCAACGTTTGAAGCATACACAAATCGATTGAAACAAACAAACATTAACATATAAAAATAAACATCCAGGACATTTATCTAGGTTAGATAATATATGCAGTCGTTAATCTGAATGCATGTCAATTATTTTTCCGCTTTTCAACCTAAGTGCTACTTGAGCACTAATCATTAAGGAAGCGAGGACACGATGCTCAGTTTTACAGAATAGAACCCTTGAAAACTCTATGCTCCTACCATACTATTGATAAGTGTAATTCAGAATTCAGAAGATCATCTGCTATTATTCGCTAAGCATGAGGATTTTCCGATTTTTATGGTTAAACTTGGCTGATACTCGGAGATACCCTTTTCACAATTTAGTGTCCTCTTTGACTCAATCCTTTCTACGTTGATTTGTTGTACAGTTCGTTTGATTGCCTCCAGTTCTATCTTGACAGAGCTTTACATTATGTACGTAGTTCTATATTTAAAAAAAGTTCGACTGGTGCTCGATATTTGCCTAACAGAGACCAAGCTGCTCTTGGTAATGTATCCGAAGGTGTAAGTCAACCTACCTGAACTAAGTTGATTCTAAAGAGGAGTAGGTGGAACTTTTGGCAGAGTACTTTGACTAAGGACCCAGAAATTAGTGACTTGCAATTAAATCTTTTTTGTAATAAATAATTTAAACAATCTTTCGTATTGTCGAAAAATATTGTATTTAGGGAAACCAATATTTTTAGTTATAAAATTTTTGGAGAAATTTTCACATGAAAATATTTTCAGTGAACATTTTCTTATTTAGAAAAAATTAAAGATTATAGTCAGTTTTAAACTAAAGGTCAATTAATTTTTTAATTAATTTAAATATATTTTTGTTTAAAACAGAACATAAAAATGCTTAATTAAACAATTAATTGAGTCAATTAATTATTTAATTAAATTTTAATGTCAAACCAATTAAAACCTTTGATTGGAGAAATTATTTTTTTTAAAGAAAATGAAAAAAATCTATACATATAATTAAAGAGTAACTCATTTTCTATCTGTCTGTCTGTGATCGCATCACGCTAGAACTACTAGATGGATTTTATAGGAGGAGGTACCTTAGTATCCTGATCCCAATAAAGGCCACTATTTTCCGCAAAAAATCCTATTTCCAACAGATTGTGGAGAAAAAGCTGTGAAAGTACAACGATATTTTTCCGATTCAAAGGTACTGCATACTTTAAGGCCTCTTTAAGTTTTGAAAGCTGTATATTTTAAGCAATATTGCATAAGAGATGGCGCTGTTTTAAAATAGTGAGTAACTCGTTTCCTGTCTGTCTTTTACAGGGCTTTACAATAATTTTTAGAATTTTAAAATTTGAAATAAATTTTAGAATTTTATTCAGGGATGTGTACACGGTATATGAAGTAAATACGTAAGAGTCTTTAAATTTATTGTGGATTAGTTTCAAACCATATATTGTCAGGACGCACACAACATGTGTGCACACGCCTAGTTTATAACTTAATATAACTTAAAACAATTTTCTCTCGGTGCAGATAAGCAGCTACAATGAGAACAGGATACAGCTCAAGATTTTTAAATAATTTAGTATATACTTCTCACATACAGGAAACTACAATTTATATTAATTTTTGATTTTCTTTCCATTTACTATAATAATTTGAAACATTTAGTTATCGACAGAATAAAATACCGCCTTGAAAATTATGCAAAATGTCATCAATTAATTTCAGTTCAGTTCAGTTCCTTATGCTAAATACATTTGCAACAATATTTCAACATAGTAATTTTAATTTCATGCAATATACTTGATGTAATAACTTCATTTATAAAATATGCAACCCTTCTACATTTTTCTTTTACATTTTGCAACAACAAAATGTTGCAGACACAATAGAAGTGCAAACAATAGTGCAGCAGAAATAAAATAAAGAAAAAATTGTAATAAAACGATTCTTTCTCAGTGTTTTTAATTTAGTCTTTGCATAAAAGAAAAAAGTCATTTGTAGGTAAAATACTTTACAAAAAAAAGGAAAGAAATGTTAAGAGAGAAAAACCAACAAACAAATTTAAATTACTACAAGATTTTTTTCTGGATGTCTAAGAAACAGGGAAAGCAAAAGAAAAGGGGTGGTTGATGAAACGTTTAAATCGACTCGTATGAGTACACACGTGTACGGGAGAGATTCTTGTTTTTTTTTTGTATTTTTAAGAAAAATATTGAAATTGAAAATATTATTTATTTATGTGTGAATATTGTCGTAAATTTGTATTTTAAGCAGCTGGATATTTTGTGTTAGTTAATGTTAATTTAAAACTAATTTTCATATTATTTGCGGTTAATGGGTTAATGGTTAATGTGCAAATGTGTTTGAAAGTGGTAAAGCATTTTTATATTTTTAAATATCAAAAAGTTAAAATGTGAACTCAATGAAACTTGAAGGCATGTTTCTAATAACGGGGCAGTTAATTTAATTACAAGGCATAAGTTGCTGGATCATGCACAAAACTGGTTTATTAAGTCCTTACAAAGGACACTTCATGATACCAGGAGTGTAAGTGATGTAAATCCTTTGTATATTTATAAATGATGATGATGGTTTAGATACTGAATTAATTCTCTTTAGAAGTCACAGTTCGCGAAGTCAATAAGTTCTTTAAGTTTAGGTCTGCTGAGAAAAGACGCCCTGTTTACCGATACAGAGCACAGTGGTTGAAAAATAATTTATTTTGGACATAATTCGGTAGCTCATGAATCACTAAAGATATCCTAATGAAATTTCACAGAGGCAGAGCAGAGGTGTTGCTGAGTAGAACTGCGAACGGTTGGTCCCTTAGGGTAAAGGGGGGACTCTGGGTAAGCCCCCAAAATTGGTTTTTTGGAAATGTTATAAAAGGTTTATTTTTAACTTAAATATTAAAAACTTTTAAATTTAAATACACCCTGAAACTATCTATAAAAAATGTGCGTACATGTGCAGGTTTTTATAGTTTTGGAGAAAATTGGCTTAGAATTCCTTTTATTTAATTTTGGCCGACCTTAATTTAGTATTTTTGGTATGGTGTACTTGTAATTGATCGGATTTGTAATTTAAGTCATTGGCTATATTCTAGATAAAATTTAGAATAAAATAGTTTCGAGTTTTGTTCTGATAGCGCTTTTCATTAAAAAGTTACAAGCCTCTGAATTGGGAAAATGTAAAAACTACGGTTTTTGAGGATTTTCCCTAAACAAGCTAACATAATTTAAACTTACTTCCATACTAATAATTTTGTTGAACTATTTTAAAGACAATCTATAGCAAATGCGAACAAAAGAATAATTGAGTCATTTATTGGTTCTCTCTCTTTAGCAATATCCAAACTTAGCCATTTTTGAACCAAAACTAATGATTTATTATAAAAATACTCGGAGTGCAAAGCACCGATTGATAAAGAGTAAACAGAGCTTTAATTGTTGGCAACATACTCCAAAAAGGATTTGACAGCACCGTACTTAACTAAGGCAATTTTTTGGTACTTATCGTTCCCGTTTTAGGAATTCAGGTGTATAAAAAAATAAAATATTAAAATTTTGTATCACTATTTGATTAAAAGCTCTCTTATCTACATATGTCAGTTTAATATTTTTTAGGGATATCTCAGTCCCATCAGGAGTTGTGTGAATTATTATTCTATACTTTATTTCCCAAAAAATCAGTTTATCATGAAATTGGCAGTTTAAATGGTAAATAATATTTAAATAAATCAGACAAGTGCGAATTAGACTCACACACGTAAGGATCCGAACTATGTCTAGTACAAGTTTAAAAATTCAGGTTGTTAATTTTTTCATGTCTTATGGGGCACCCTTTTTTTTTAAATTAAAGTAATTTTCGCGAAAATTGCATCAGTAATATTCCATGTTAATATACTTTCTATAAAAATATCAGGCGCCTACCTAATGCGGTTCAAAAAATAAAGTTATATACTTGAAAAACATGTCACTGATGGAACACCCTTTAATTATTAGTAATTGTTATAGAGGCCGAACTACAACATCTACTGTAAACAATTCAAGAGTCTACCTATTACAGTTAAAAAAATAAGGCCATTTACGTGCAAGTCATCTCTGTCGGAACAGCCTTTAATTTTGTTATTTGTTACAGCGACCATGGAAATTCTCTTTCTATGAATATATTTAGAGTCAACCTATTACGATTAAAAAATAACTCACTATTCGTGAAAAACATCTCCCACTTTAATTTTTAGTAATTTTCATAGCGGCAATACATCTTTTGTACAAATTGGAAGAGTCTACCTATTACGGTTCAAAAAGTAAGACGTTAAACATGCAAATCAAGTCACGGTCGGAAACCCTTTAATTTTTAGATTTAATTTTGTATACTTCCTTGAAAACGGAACATAGTTTTAATTACTGTCTGCAAATTTTAAGTGTTTGCTTCCTACAGCTCAAGAAATAAAAATATTAATGAAAATAACACGTCACTTCCAGAACACCGTATAAGTTTTAGTATTTGTTGCTATAGCGGCCACAGTGAAGATTTCAAGAGTCTATCTAATATGGTTCAAAACTTAGGCCATATACATGTAAATTACGTCACTATCGGAACACCCTTTAATTTTTAGGTTTATTTTTTTATACTTGTTTATATAGCGACCTAAGTTTTAATTACTGCTCGTAAATTTTAAGTGTATGCCTCCTACAGTCCTAGAAATAAACACACATACGTAAATAACACGTCTCTATCCGAACACTCTTTAAGTTTTGGTATTTGTTGTTATAGCGGCAACAGTTATTCATCTTCTGTGAAAATTTCAGGAGTCTACTTATTACGGTTGCAGTGACAGACGGACAGACATTCTAGCGAAAACAATAGGGTTTACGTTTTACCCTTTGGGTACGGAACCCTAAAAATGGAGTGCGAAAAAAATTTTTTACGAATAATTATTCCAGAAGTCATACACTTTTCTTTGATATCAATTTCTGGTATAAAAAGTATATACTTTAGCTGTAGGAGATCCACAAACCTTGCCTACTAATGATTTTTTTTTTAATTTTTATGTAAAAATGTAATATCAGTGGTTCATGGAGCTACTGGATTTTTTTTTTGGTCAAAATAAAAGGTTTAAACCACTGTGTGCCGAGACAGAGAAAAAAAGAATCCGGCAATGGCATTTAATGGCATTTAAGTCCTAGAAAAACCAAAGATGTTAAAATACTCTCATTTTATGCGATGTTTTGTTACGTGAGTTACGGAAATAATTCGGTAGGATCAATTGCAATAGACTTGGCGCCATCCTACAAAAACCTAAGTTGGACTATTATAAAAATTAAAAAAAACAAAAATGGCCAAATCTGTGCAGCCGTTCTTAAATGATGCGATTACCAACGAAGGACATTTGATTTTATTTATATAGATAGAAGATATATAGATAAACAAGTTTGTTCATATGTAACAAAATTATGACTAAAAAACAAACAAGTTATGTTTGGTGAAATCAAAGTATTTTTGACTAGAACTATATAATTAAATTATAATATGCTGGTCTAAGATTCTGGTTACCTAAACTAAATTTTCTCATCCATAATAATAAAGCAGATACTCAAGCTAACATTTGCAGGCAGATTGTGGAATCTTCACTCAATCCCTATTCCAACAACTCCAAAATAACGCATGTTTACTCCCTTCAATTTAGAAAAAACTCTTATTAAGAGCAAATTAAAATCCGTTTTAAAAATTTTTAATTGTTTCAATCATTTTAATGTAATTAGCTTGGATTAACAACTCTTTTTCTTTTGTAATTCGTGCGAAATAGAAAAAAAATAACAACAAACTAAAATGAGACTAAATGAAAAAAGTACGCAGGGGTTAATACGAATATAAAAATAAAAATTGCATTGCAATTGTTTAAATCATGTACAAATGAGTGAGTGTACCTTTGCAAACAATTAAGAAATTCGATACAACTGGGAATTTGCGATTTCAATTCCTTGAGGCGTTTGTCCTTATCAAAGCCTCAATGCTCTCTGCTTGATTTAGTTGACTGGTGACTGGTTTGCTGGTTTAGGAAGGGGATATTTTTTTCTCTTTTTTTTTGGTGAAAATTGCAATTGATTGTCAAATAAAATGCAACAACAACAACATCTAGTTAAAAATTGTTGAAAATTGTTGGCAAAACAGTAGATTTTCTAAACTCGTATAAATGTAAAGTCATGCGATAATTACCATTAAACACCCCTCCCTCCCTTACTTTTTATTGCAACAGCTATACAATTCTCATATCAACATCATTGTACTCGTATGTTCCTCTACTTGCATGTGGTTACAGCATTAAATTACCTCAAGTAAATGATTTAGTTTGGTTAGTTTTGCTGCTGTCGCTACCGCTGCCACTGCTGTTGAGGCAACAGAATTAAGCAACTGAAAAAATAAGCAAACAGGGTCGTTAAAGTTTATTTTAATTAAAAGGCCTTTTAAAGCAAACAAACATACAAACAAAGCAATTTTCAAATCATGTTGCAAGTTGAAACAGTTGTACAACAACATACGAAAACGCTCATAGAATTGTGTGCTCGTATTACAAGTTCTGGTAATTGAATTAAATACAGGCGATATTCCGCATAGGTATACATGTATGTAGTCACTACCTTCACAAACAGATATAATCGTTTTATTATTGTGCTTGTAACAGAATGTTACATGGACTACAAGTTTTAAAGGTTCATTATATGATTTCATTTTAAAACCCATTTATTCAGAATTGATTTTAGTCAAAATAATTTTTAAATGATTTTTAAAAACAATAAAAGGACTTGTTTGCCAAAAAGTACCATTTGCATAAGAGAAAAGGTCTTAAGGTCTTGATTTCTTTTCAGTTAAATTCCTTTCTAAAAATGTACTTTTTACTGTTTTTTGCCTTACTGCCTTAATAAATAATTTCTTTTTTAAAATTACTTTTTCTGATGTTTTTTTGAAGGGGATTTTTGTGGTTTATTTTTTGTTTTTTTTTTATTTTATTTAAAAAGTACTTTTATTACATGTAACTTTTTGAAAGGTACATTATTGAGATAGTTTTTTTGAAAAGTTTTTTTAAAAATGCATTTATTTAAAATAATTTAAAAAAGTACTTTTTTGAATAGTACGTTTTTCAAAGAAAATAATTTAAAAGATAAGTTTTTAGAAGGTATTTCATTTTAAAAATTCTTTCATTAAATGTATGTTTTTGAAAGGTACATTACTGATATACTTTTTTTGTGAAAATTTTTATTAAAAATAAATTTTTTCAAAAGGTATATTTTTAAATTTTACATGTTTTAAAGGTACGTTTTTAGATGGTAATTTATTTTAAAAGTACTTTCATTAAACGTAACTTTCTAAAATGTACATTATTTAGATAGTGTTTTTTAAACACATTTTTAAAAATATCTTTTTTTAAGAAGTACTTTTTTAAATGGTACATTTTTCAAAGGAAATAATTTTAAAGGAACTTAAATGTAACTTTCTAAAAGCTACATTATTTAAATACTTTTCTAATTTTTTCTTAAACTACATTTTTACAAAAGGTACATTTTTTAAAGAAAATAATTTTAAAGGTACGTTTTTAGATGGTACTTTATTTTAAAAGTACTTTATTTAAATGTATCTTACTAAAAGGTACATTATTTAGATAGTGTTTTTTAAATACATTTTTAAAAATACGTTTATTCAAAAATTTCCTTTTTTAATGGTACATTTTACAAAAGTACTTTTTTAAATAGTACATTTTTCAAAGGAAATAATTTTAAAATTACGTTTTTAGAAGGTACTTTCATTAAATGAAAACTTTCTAAAAGGTACATTATTTAAATACTTTTCTAAGTTTTTTTAAGTTACCTTTTTTTCAAAAGATACTTTTGTAAAAGGTACATTTTTCAAATTAATTTATTAAAAAGTTACGTTTTTAGAAGGAACTTCTTTTAAAAAGAGCTTTTTAAGAATCCTTTTTATTAAAAAATATTTTTGAAAAATACTTTTTATAATGGTACTTTTTAAACGGTGCTTTTTTAGTAGTTTTTTACCTTAGGATTTGCTTTTAAATATGTTCCTCTTGAAAGGTCTTTTGTTTTTAATGTCCTTTTAATAAAGTAGTGGTGTTAAAATATAATATTTCTAAATATGTTTTAAAAGGTACTTTTTTCAATTTTCAAAATTACTTCCCTCAAAACCTAGTTTGGCTATTGTTTTTTTAACATATAATTTTATTAAAGAACTGTTTGAAAAAGGCCAATCCTTACACTGTATATTTTGGAGGGTAGTTTTGAAAGGTACCGTTTGATGAAAGGTTGCACATCTTAAAATGTACTTTTTTCGAAAATTATAATTTAAATAACTCTTTTGAAAAATTTCCTGTTTCGAAATAATATTTTAATAGATTCATTTTCAAAATTTGGTTTCTTAAAAGGTACTTTTATTAGAATTATAATCTTTGAAATGTACTTTTCGCAAAAGGTACCAATTTTAAATTATCGCTAGTGATATGTTTTTAAAAATACTTTTCTTAAAGGCATTTTTCTGAAGCTACAAAGACTACTTTTTACTTTTTAAAAAAGGTACAAAGAGATGTTTTTGTTTAATATAAAGATAAATTGAAAATGTATTTCCCAAAAAGCAGCCTTTTTTTTGAAACGTTCCCTTTGTTAAGTATTGGTAAAAGATTTTTATTTAAATTCTAGCTGTACTAGTAATAGAAGTAGCGTACCTTCAATTCATATATGCCAATTAATTTTCTGTGATTTACTTTCTGCCTGTTATGCAGCACTTTAAGTCCATCATCTCACAGCGGTTTCACCCTGAGTGACAATTTAGTTCTTTAGTAAGTTCGTATAAATGTTACAGTTTTTTTCTTTTCTTTATTAACAACTTTACGCTTGAGAAATTTTTTGTAGTTTTGTTTTTTAAGTTCTACTTTTTGCTGGGCTGACATTGAAATGTTCCTGTTCCATACCGGCACAATAGTTGGTAGACGGACGACAGTCTTCGGTGCGACAGTATTTGTAATGAAATGAAATCGTTTGCTCATGGGTTTCGGAAGCTGTGGTTTCAATGTCATTTCCTTTGGCATGTAACATTAGTAAGTTGTCAAAGTTCTTGTAGTCTTGCAGTATGTATGTATGAATGAATGAATGCAATTTTATACAATTTTTCATTTTCTCTTTTGTTTTTTGTTTTTGTTTTTTTTATTTAAATTTTATAATTTTGGTTTTAGAGGTAAATGTTTTATTTTAAATACTTCCACATTTATGTTGCTATAAGTTGTATGGGTAGTAATTTGGCCTGACTGTGTTTGAGTAATGCAATGAGTTGAAGAAATCGTAATGCAATTTCTTGTTTTAATGGGTTTTCAATTTGTGCTAACACACATGTAAAGTGAGAAGAAAGTACCAAAATTATATTTAGAGCATTAACAAGGGTCGTTATGTGTCTTTTATGTCACAAGCAAGTAACTGGTAAGGATGTAATAATTATGTTTGTTCGAGTGTCTCTGTATATCCTTGTCAAATAAGGTTACATATTTGTTGTTTTTGTATTTCTTCGTTATTAAATTCAAGCGTGAGATAAAGGCCCAAATCAACCACAAATGAATAAGTTCTATTTAATCTTTTTCTGTGGTGCTCATCATTTTTATAAGACACCACAACTGAACTTTATAGTTCTATTTTAAAAAGTGTCATATCAATTCAGTCTACACAGAAAAAAATGTCTGCACCAATTAATTAAATTAAAGTTTAATTAGTTTTTTAATTGATTCAAATACATGTTTGTTTAAAAAAAAAAAAACTCTTTTAAATAAATTATTGAGTCAATTAAGTATTTAATTAAATTTAAATCTAAAATCAATTAAACCTTTAAATTGATAAAAAATTAATAAATTTTTTAAAGTGTAAAAATTTGTTTATAACTCTTTTATGTTTCTTCAATTTAAATCTGTTTATTAAATTCTCACAATTTATACAATATGTGTTTTGCAAAAATTTATGTTAATATTTCATGTCAATTCCCCAAAGTAATTTTGTTCGTTTTTTTTTTGTTTAAAGAGATTTATGTGTATTTGACTCTTTCCATGGTCGCTCCAATGGCAGCAGGATGTTAAAAATTAACATTATCAGCGAATTGTGATTTTATGACGTCAATATAGATTATTTTGAGCATCAGCAAACTGCCATGTATTGTTACGGATTTGCGCTAACAATATAGAAAATAGTTATGAAAATTAAAAAAAGCCAATTTCAAAAAATTAAAATTTAAAAACTATTCATAACTTTTATCATCTGTACATATATATCTGAAAGAACTTTTCACAAAATCTCATTAAAACAATACACTTTTAACAATTACCTTTTAAATAAAGTACTTTAAAAAGTGGCATTTTAAAAGAAAACCTTATAAAAAAGTTCCTTTTTTAAATATTATATTTTATACATTTTTTTTTCAAAAATAGTTGCTTAAAAAAATTTTAAAGAATGAGATTTAAAAAATCACTTTAAAAAATGTCGTTAACAAAAATACAATAAAAGTACCTCTATAAAAATTAACCAATAAAATTCATTAACAAAATTACATTTAAATAAAACACTTCATTAAATAACATCTTAAATAAAGAATTGCTGAAAGAAAGAAAGTCATTTTATAAAAGTACATTTAAAAATGAGTAAGACTCAGACGTAATACCAATATATAATATTAAAATACGAGTTTTACATTTTTTTCTTGTCTTATGGGTCACCATTTAAATTTTATACTAGAGCGTAGTACAATATACCCTGTGTAAATATCAAGTAAAAAAAGTAAATATCAACAAAAGGACAAATTTCTGGAGGTTGGGAATTTAAACCTCCAGGAAACACCCCTTCATTTTTCTATTTTCCTCATTTTTTGTTACCGTAGATATTTTTAAATATAATCTGAGTAAATTTTAAACGTAATCCTATTACTGTTCCAATATAAGGTCATCTATGCAAAATCGTATGACATTCGAAATTTTCTTTAATTTTAGGTTCTATTTTTTGTACCTATTATAGGGGAAAAATTAATGCATACTCCAGTTCAAAAAAGATAATATATACGTAAATTTGTGACACACCCTTTAATTTAAATATTTTAGTATAGTGGACATAATTTTTCACACTCTGTATAAATTGACGTTTAAAAAATTTATATTCGCTGAAATCGCGTCACTATCACTACTTTAAATTTTTAGTAATTGTTTTTATAGCGGCAATGGTAATACACTTTTTGTGAAAATTTCAAGAGCCTACCTATTGCGGTTCAAAAAATAAGGCCATAAACGTACAGTGACACGTTGCAGTGTCAGAAGGACATTTTATTTTTTGTAACAATTTCAAGAATCTATCTTACTTTCTATGAAAATACCAAGAGCCTACCTATTACGGTTTCAAAATTAAGGCCATATACGAGAAAATCATGTCACTGTCGGAACACCCTTTAATTTTAACTATTTGTTATAGAGGCCATAGTCATACACCTTCTGTAAAAATTTTAAAGAATTAGGAACACCCTTTAACTTTTAGGCTTATTTTTATACTTCTACTTCCTGTTCTGTCTGTCTCTTAGTAATAAAAACATAAAATAAACAAAAACAAGTCTCTTTTGGAACACCCTATAGTATTTAGTATTTGTTTTAGCGGTCACAGTAATACATTTGACGGTTGCAGAGATAGAAGGCGCTGACATACGACCAGGTCAACAGACATTGTAGCGAAAAAAATAAAGTTACGTTTTCAGCCTTTGGTAACGAAATCCTAAAAACAGAGATATAAAAAAATATTAAAGTGCCTTTTGAAAAATAAACCTTTTAGAAAAAGTACATGGTAAAAAGTAAAAGGTACTTTAAAAAACATTTTTTTTAAAAGGAAAAGAGTACCTTTCCAGGAAAGCATCTTTTTAAATATAATTAAATATAAATTGTTTGAGGCCCTTACCATAAGTCAATTTAAAACTGTACCTTTATAAAAGAATTTAAAAAAGTTAAAAAAGTATTATAAAGGATCCGTTAAAAGGTACCTTAAAAATAGTAAGTTTGAAAAATATCTTCGTAAAGAATACACTTTATTTTAAAATATTCGCCAATAAAAACTTTTACAAAAACTTTTTGAGCAGGTCTTTTATGCTCCTTTTTTAAAAAGTATTTTTTGAAAATTATTTGTTTTCACTATTTGTGCTATTGTAGTGCTCCTTTTAATAAAACACTTAAACAAAGGTATCTTTACAGAAAAAAATGTTTCCACTAATTAAAGGTTTTAATTGGTTTCAGAATAAAACATAATGAGATAATTAATTGATTCAATTATTTGTTTAATTAGGATTTTTTGTTCTGCTTTACACAAATAAATATATGAATCAATTAAGAAATTAATTGAACTTTAATTTCAAACTAATTAAAACTTTTAATTGGTGAATTTTTTTTTGTGCTTGCAAATTTTTTTTTTAAATTACCCTTTACAAGAAGTAGTTTTTAAGAAAATAATCTTTAAAAAGATTACTTTTAAAAAAGGATCTTAAGAAAAGTTTTACAAAAGAACCTTCAGGAAGTCAGAAATTTTCACAAAAGTTTCAAAACCTTTTAAAAATATTTTTAAACAAAAATAAATTTCAAAAAAATATTTCTAAAAAAGAAGTTTTAAAATAAAGCATTCGAAAAAAGTAGTTCTTTTACTCTCGTACTCTTGTTCTTTCATTGAATGATATCATTTACTGTATTATATAATTCTAATAAAATAAAATAAATAAAAAAAGTTTTTTTAAACTTTACCTTTTTCAATAAATACCTTTAAAAAAAGAATGTAATAATTATGTTTTTTTTATGACACTCGAGTCTCTGTATATCCCTGTCCAATAAGGATATTTTCTTGTTGTTTCTACATTATTATATTTAAGCGTGAGATAATGGCCCAAATCAACCACAAATGAATTATTTATATTTGATAGTTTTCTGTGGTGCTCTTCATCGTCTTAAAACACCAGATGTGAAGTTATATTTTAAAAAGTGTCGTTGTATCAATTCAGTCTACACAGAAAATTTTTCTGCAGCAATTAAAGGTTTTAATTAGTTATAAATAAAAGTTCAATTAATTTTTTAATTGAACCTTTTAGAGTGTCTCTTAGTAAAGGTACCTTCTAAAAAGGTATCTTTAAAAAGTTCAATTAAAAAAGTAGATTTACAGGTTTTCCTTTTTATGATTAATTTTTTAAAGCCTTTTTTTAAAGATCCTTTTTAATAAGAAATATTTTTTTAAATGTCAATAATTTTTTTCTAATATTTAACAAACATCTTGATTTAAGTCTTGCTTTCATTTAACGCAAATGTCATTATCGATCAACCTTCACTCATTTGACTTGCGTTAAATATTTAAGCCGCTTTGGCTTATTATCGTAAAAATTAATTTTGATGACGGTAAGTTTAACCCTATCAAGTGATTTAAATGCAATTTTGTGTAACACCGGTGAAAAGTATCTTTGTATATGTTACAATAAATCCTTTGATTGGCGCTGCGGTGCTAAGAAACTTTCTTCCTTGACAACAAAAAGTTGCCGACTCAAGAGCATTGCTACTTAAATTCAATGCAATACAGAAAGAAAAAATCAATTGAATTTTTTCAAAGGACCTACTTTAGCGTTCACGTTAATGTAAATTGGGATGTCTTGAAAGTGTATTATAAAAGACACTGCATTCGGCATATGTTTGTTGCAGCAGCTGCTAAAAGAAAAAAACTTAATTTCACCGATCAGTTTCTATTATCAATAACATTTTTATTGTGTTTTGATGCTTTTTATTAAATTATTTTTTGTAGCCATAAAATGTCATCTTTATAAAAGGAGCAAATGTTACAAGGATAAAACAGCAGCAACAACTATAAAATGTTACGCGAACATCGTTCTCATTATTATTATTAATACTCGCTTTATTGTGAAGTTCATCACAACACACTCTACTTAGCCATTCTTTCTTTCATTCATTCAATCAGTGAGTCTTTCTTTGAGCCATTCAACCATATTCAATGAAATTGTCATAAATCCTTTTCTAAGGATTTTTACTTTTGTATAAAATAAATCTCAGGATATAGCTTAAGTTGATAAGTTGAGGTGCGCTGCTTGCTCTCTGCTTGCTGTTGTTCTTAAAGCATTTGGAGAGTTTTCTTTTAAGGTGAGCATGTGTGTCATCCATCTTATATTGCAACAAAGTTCCTCAATCTTTTATGTTCAATTTAATTGAAAAATGAATTGAATTGTAATCCTATACTTGCATTTCTATATAAATCACTATTAGGTTTGCCGCTAAAAGCCGCTTCCTAATGGATAAAAATCCAAGGATTAATTTTTCTTTCGTTGTCAATTGTGCAATAATGTGAAATTAAAAATAAATTTAAAATTAATTGCTTTTAGTAAGGTGGCATGTGTGGGGTAAGTGGACTTTGAAATACATATTTGTCTATACGTATAATAAAACTGTAAGAGGTCAATTCTTGTAGGTGCAGTTAGTAATCGAAATGGAATACAAAACAGCAATTTTTACTTTTGTCAGAGGGATATTTTAAACACTATTTTCAGACTCCTACATTAGTTTAAGAATTTTCTATAAATTTTAGAATTTTATCTAGGGATGAGTACCTAAAGAAAATACATAAAAATCATAACTGAAACACTATACAATTAAGAGTCCTACAATTTGTTGTAGATTAAAATAATATTAAAATCAACCAAAATATTGTCACAACGCCTAGGATGTGGCTGGTACAGATAGTTTAGAATAAAAGTATGGATACTTGGGGCATCAGTGCCGGTAGGGCTAAGAATACTCAAGATCTGATCAGCAGCAAGTTACTGGCACCGTGGAAACAGTCAGTCAGCAAAATTGGTTTAAATTCCAATTAATGCTGAGGGCCCTTTTTTCAATGAATCTTAGCCTTTTGCTTTTAATTTTTCTTTATATCAAAGCAATAAATAATCCTGTGGGGAATTTATGATACTTTTGTTAAGGCTACCCTCAATACATATACCATGTTCCCTTTGGTCATCAAAAATAGACAGGCAGAGCGGCTCACATTCCTTGAAGGCCACAAATATCTGGAGCTCTGCAGTCAGCTATTCGCTTTTCTGTGACAAAGTTTGGGCCTGCAAGAAAGCATCAGCATAACCACGACTAACTAAGATCGATGAAAACTACACAGAAAAAATTTTTTGCACCAATTAAAGGTTTAATTAGTTTTAAATTAAAGATCAATTAATTTTTTAATTGATTCAAATATATATTTGTTTAAAACCAAACAAAAAAATCGTAATTAAACAAATAATTGAAGCAATTAATTATTTAATTAAATTTTAATCTGAAACCAATTTAAAACTTTAATTGGTGAAAATATTGTTTCTGTGTATAAGTAGCATTAAGTCTGTTTCTCTAACAAAATCATCTCATATCGCGATTTGCGATAGTTGAGATTTTCTTTTATCCTTAAGATAAGGCACCAGGGTTCTAAGGAGGTTCGACTGTCAAAAAATTAGGTTCACCTTTTTTATATCTATTTTTTCGTCCTTTTCAAGATATATATTCTATAGTTAAGATTGCGAAAACGACACCAAGCTTTTTGGAAATGTTTGTTGAAAAAAAAATTTTTAACACCATGGAAAGGAAATCAGATAATTTTCATCTTAAAATGAGAGTTCATTTTCGCTTCAAGTGTTAGTACCTAAACCTCCACTAAAGTTTTCACTGCGTGTAGAAAGAAGGTAAGTTATTTAAAAACATGTTCTCTATATTCCATGTTTAAACAGATTTGACAATTCAATTAAACGTCATGGCCAAATTTTTGTGTATAAATAATGATCCATCCCTGGCAAAGTTTTCTTAATTGTAAACAACAATTTTTTATTAATAATTCAAATAAAACTGCGCTTTCCTGCATAATGAAATGTGATTGCGATCTTACCTCTCAGACACAACAAATTCATTTCTAACGAGCTTTAATTAGTCTTCACATAATCGTGGCAACAATGGCCAGGAAAATAATTTAACCCCTAAACGACTCCAATTGTATTAAACTGTATTTATAAGGAAATAATAAATTAAATATTTAATAATAAAAATGAAAAAAACTATGTCACTCATTTTCAATACATTTAATATCAAATGTGACCAACGAAATACCTTGGTAGGAAAAAAAAACACCCACATTGGCAGACATAAACTCTGGCATGTATTTAATTTAAATCATGATAAACAACATTGAGAATGAATAAAAATAAATGAATGACTGGCATATTGACTAGTCCATGGTAGAAAAAATATTCGGACAATGAACAAAAAATTTATATAAAAATAAAAATAAATTGTTAAAAAAGAGTAAGAGAAGGACAACAACCAGTAGAAACATCGTTGCTGACCAGCAAATATTCACAAATCGTTATTGTCGTCATCATCGTCATCAACAGCGTCAATTTTGATATGAAAAAAAAAATACACAAACTGCCAAACAAACCAACTACAGACTGGTTTATATGCAGACATACATATTTAAAACATAGATTCCATCAATTGGATGTATTTAAACAGTCCTTGTAGGAAATTCCATAGGACTAAATGTATATATTAGAGCAAAAGTTAAAAAATATTTTTACATTAATATTTTCTTGTCATAAATCACTTCTTTTAAAGGACACTTTTTTGTAAAAGGTCTGTTATTTATAAGCCTTCTTAAGAAAAAAACATTTTTCAATTAAAAGTTAACATAACCTTTTCATAAAAATAGCTTCTTTATACAAAAAATAATTTTTTCCACATAAAGCCTTTTTTCCACAAAAAGTAATTTTTTTACAAAAAATATTTTTTTCTCAAAAATCAATTTTATCCACTAAAACACAATTTACACCAAAAGACACTTTTTTCTATAAAAATTACCTATTTTCACAAAAAGTCCCTGTTTCCACAAAAAGTCCCTTTTTCTACATAAAGTCCCATTTTTCCATAAAAAGTCACTTTTTCCCACATGAAGTATCACAAAAAATATTATTTTTTTCGTAAGTCAATTTTATTCATAAAAAGACAATTTACACAAAAAGTAATTTTTTTCCGTAAAAATTCCGTTTCCATAGAGAGTCTCTTTTTCCACATAAAATCCCATTTTTCCGCAAAAATTCCCTGTTTCCACAAAAAGTTCCTTTTGTCATTTTTCCACAAAAAGTTTCTTTTGTCATTTTTCCACAAAAATTACTTTTTTCACAAGAAGTCACAAAAAAATCTTTTTTTCCCACAAAAAGTCACTTTTTCCATATAAAGTCCCCTTTTTCCACAAAATTTCACTTTTATCCACAAAAAGTTACCTTTTTATAATATTTTGTTTCCACAAAAATTCACTGTTATTCAGTAAAAGACTCTTTTATCCACAAATAGTAACTTTTTCCATAAATACTCACTTTTTTCACAAAAAGTCACTTTTCACATGAAGTCACTTTTCACATGAAGTCACTTTTTCCATGAAGTCACTTTTTTCACAAAATGTCACTTTTATCACCAAAAGTCACTTTTTTCTATAAAAAATCCCTTTTTCCACATAAACCACCATTTTTGGACCAAAATTCCATATAAAGTCCCATTTTTCCACAAAAAGTATTTTTTTTACAAAAATTACTTTTACCTACAAAAAATTACTTTCTTATCAACAAAAGAGAAGGTTTTCCATAACAAGTCCACAAAATGTCACTTTTATCCATAAAAAGTCACTTTTTCCGCAAAATGTCACTTTTTCCACAAAAAGTCAATATATTCCGTGGAAAATTACTGTTTTTCGCTTAAAGTAATTTTTTTTTCAAAAAGTCACCTTTTTTCCAATAAATGTCATTTTTACCCACTTTTTCATAAAAAAGGCACTTTTTTCCATAAAAGAAAAAAATCACGAACTATCGATTTATAGAACGCTTTGCATGCATAATTTCCCGCTGGGTAGATTTTTTATTCTCATGCATTTATATATAAATTATAAATATACTAACAAATTCATTCCACGGCTACAGGGATATCAAATTTTCATCAGACAAGCGCCATTTTTAATAACGATGTTGGCGATTTTTTCGATTTTCTACAAGCAATAAATTATAACTGCATAAAAGCAAACATACACATATACTGTGTGTATATGTGTGTGTATATCATTATATAGTTTTACATATATTTATATGTATAGTAGAGTATATTATCTATAAGTATATAATATATACATACATAAGTAATATATGTATGTATGTATATCACGCATATACCATTTATACATTTTTGTATATAAAGCAAATTTTGGATCAATGAATTTGCACTTTAAGGACATATTTTTGTTGTTGTTGCAATTTTAACAGCATATTCGTTAAATCGATGTTGAGTTAATATTTTTGTGCTCCTGCATGGCTGTGTTTGAGTGTGTGTGGTATGTGTGGTGTGTGTTTGTGTATACATATTGCGAGATTATGTTTGTTTTGTGTCCAATATTAATACGTTCATAATTAATGGGTACGCGTGCAATATACTTTATTCATTCACAAATACACGTTGTTAAATAATTATAAGGTTTATATACAGCAAAATTGATTATTTTTATAAAAGAGATGCAACAATGACCAATCTAACTCAATATAGATTGCAGGAAAGTCTTAAATTTCAAAAATAAAAAAAAATTTCAGTTAAATTTAAAAAAAAAATATTACATTAAAAAAAAAATAAAATTTTTTTTTTAAATATTTACAAAAAATTATACAAACCATTTTCAAAACGATATTTTTACAGAAAATTTTTCGAAAAAATTGGATAATTCTGTAATACATGCCTGTATAAATAAAATCACCGTAGTGAAGGGTATAGAAGATTCGGCACGGCCGAATATAGCACTTTTACTTGTTTTTAAATATCATGTTTATCAGTACGATTAGCAAGTCCTCTGAAATTTAAGATATTACAACTGCTTGTTGATTTAATAATTTTTTTTTTAAAGTTCGAAAAATAACAGTTTTTAAGGCGATATGTAAAATTAAAGGGTATAAACTAGAGGTCTCCATGAATATGTTTGAAGACATCCATTTTAACTACTCAGTGAAGAGTGTCTTTCAAACACACTCATGCCGACCTCTACTCGTTTAATAGTATAATAAATGGCTTAGAAAAGTTTCACTATAATAATTGTCATTTTGATAATTTTAATACTTTTTGCAATATGCAACCAGTTTTACAAGTCAAGAGGCGAGTACGTTAAGCGTAATTGACAAAAATTTCCAGCAAGGAATTTAGGCAATGATCATATAGATGCAAAAATATTTTCGAAGATTAAACAGTATTAAACCCTTAATTTACTATTGTTGCATTTATAATTTTTCCCCGCACTATAAAAGCATTTTCACTCAAAGGCCAACTGGGGAAAATATATTTAGCAGGATGTGACAGCATCTGTCACTATGACCGCAATTCCATACGTTTTATGTGTGTTTTTGTATGTACATTTATGCAAGAGAGCGAGCTTGAGTTGATTATAATAGTGACAACAGCAACTATGACCAGCCATCGTTAGTTTAATCCAGATATGCTTATAATTATCCTGCCAACTCACACAAAAATGAAAAAATATGTTGAAATTAAAGTCTTAATAAAAGTGTGCAAAATATCATAATTTTAAAACATATTGGGGTTTTAATTAATTCTATATTCAACAAAGTAAACAAAAAAAGGAAAATAATTAATTTTTATTTAAAGCCAAACTGGATTTAAATCTTTTGCTTAGAATTAGAGTTTCTCACGCCAAGGTTTTTATTAGCAGCACACATTTCCTAGAATGCATTCACTTGCATTTGCACTGACTGTTCGATGTCATAGAGGCCACAGCAAGAGATTTTTGTTTTATAAAGAAGCCAAAGATCGAGGTGTGATTTTAAGAAAATCCCAAAATTTCACACTTTTAAACAATAACTGCACAACAGGCCACACATTTTTTCTCTATTATTTCTAAATATTTTCTTTTTGTCTCAGTTTGATTCTGTAGGCCAAATGTGTCTCTCTCTGTCTTTTTTGTTCTGTGTATACATAACAGTTGATGGTGTCAAAGTGTCAGAACCAGAACCAGAAAATTTTCCGATTAATAATCGAACATCGTTAAATTTAACCTTCGTTGAGAATTTATGTTTGTTATTTAGTTGTTGTTGTTGTTGTTTGTCTAAGGACACTCTTTAAAACTCCCGCAGTTTGAAAGTAGAATAACACGAATTGAAGAAAAAAGCAACAAGATTTTTACAGACAGCCTGGCGAAATTAAAAATGGCTTGATGATGACACTGCACATCCTAGTAAATTTGTTTGTTTGTTTGCTTCTATGCACTGCACTTGTAGGTGTAGAGGTGTTTGTTTATTTTTCATGTTGTGTTTTAATTGCTTTTCATCTTTTACTCATATCAATTTGTTCGTTTAACATCACTTGTTTGGTACTTTTGCTTGTAAGTGTCACTTTGGTACCTGTATTTGTACAAGCACACATATGTACATATAGCTGCAGATCTAATGAGGCAAGAAAGGGATTTACAGTTTGATACTTACACTAAAAGAAAAGTGTGAGTCACACCGAGTTTTCATCTGCTATAGGTTTCTCTTGAAAATGAGGCTTTAAAGTTCTTGTGAACTTTGAAGACTCTGCCGAGCTGTTGCCTGCAAAATTTTCACACATCTGACACATCTTTTGGTTCTCTTTAGATTCGCTAGAATTTATTGTTTCCGTAGCTAGACTGGATATAATTATTTTCAGTGTTGCCACTATTAAACCTCTTTCTCAATCATCTTACATCTAAAGTCTTTTTGTCGGTTATCTCACGCTAGCTGGGGTTCTCGTTGCAGAAAAAGACATTTCTGCAGCCGCAAGGACTGATTCGTAGATTAAAATAACATACACAAGCACTAGATTTACGTAAAAGCAACATATGTTTGCTGCTGGCAAGAATTAATTATCCTTGTAAAGAGAAAATCTTCCTGAGCTTCGCATTATATTACGCAGATAGATTTATATTAAAGCTAAAGAAAAACTAGGATCTGTATACTAGCTTCTCTTGGCCATACTGTGTCGTTGCTATATGATTATCGAAAAGGGCAGTGTTTTGACTTATTAAGAGAACAACCCTATTAAAATCCTACTTTCAGTCAACACCACGATGATACATAATTTGGACTTGGGACTTTGTACAGAATTTTTAAATGTAAAGCTATGACGAGATAAACTTTCTCCAATACTGTGAAAGTGTAATAAAATAAACGAGACGGATGTCATAGCTTCGCAAGCCAAAGACTATGGCATTTTTTCCTACAAGAATATCAAGAGGGAGCTTGGATATAATTCTGGGTGCCTACAAATGGTTACCTGCGTTAGTGACGTCGCGGTATTATCTGGCCGATTTAAAAATAAGTCGGTACTTGCAGGAAAAAAGGCTATCATAAAAAGGCTTTTGAAATGGCGATGATATGGAAACCTTATCCTTAAGCAAATATAAGCCATTACCATAGACTCTGGATGAAAAATTGCCACATGTATCAGTCGCCAGTCTGAAATCTCTACAGTTGAGACTAAAAGGCTAGTGACAGCACGAGACTCAATGAATAAAAGTATTCGTTAATTTCCAGTCGGATACCAGAAATCATTGTGGAACGAAGGGGGTCGAAAAAGGAAACAAGAAGTTAGTGGTCTGCTCCGGTATCCCCCCTACAAAATAATGGAAATAAAAAAATCCTAAAGGTTAAGCTCTCAGGTTTTCTGCAGTAAAATAAGCGAGGTTTCCTGCAAACCTGCATTAGGTAAGAAGTGTAAGGGTTGCAAGAACAACAATTGGAACCCGTTTGCAAATACAAATTGTAGGAATCTTCCAGTAGGCTGCACATTATTATCAACTTCGGAAGGGGAATGACTACTTATGAAATAGGTAAATCGAAAAGAACGTTTAGAAAGTCGCTACAAACAACGAAAATAATCATTATATAATGTAGTGATGCTTCAGAAGTGTTAACTTTTGAGAGTCTGAACTAACGCTGGTCTTGCCATCATTTAACTCGGCAAAACTAAAGAGGTTGGCAAGTGTTAGCTGCATATGGTAAAGTGTTATTGTTTTGGGGGAACTATTAGACGGGAACTCTAAAAAATTTTCAGGATACATTTTTTACTGTGCAAAAGATACGGAGTTAATAACACATGAATGACATGATTATCGAGGTAGACAATGAAAAAGAAGGTCTAATACTACGTTTCTACATTCTGTAGTCATTGAAGACGAAAGATAACGCAATGATTATAAGAAGATTGTAATGAAGGATTGTAAAAGGTCTTGAAATGCAATTTTTTTTATTTTCTATTTGGACTAGCACTTAGGAGATGACCTCTACTCCACTAGAGAACATTCGATTACATCAATGATCCAGTGAGTCAATAGAGTTGAATACTCTACTGTCACCGATGAGCTTCTTCGCTCTCTCCTACACGCGGTCGAGTAGCTCCAAAGTAAACTCTGGAGCGCCGGCCCATACATGAGAGTTGTATTACATTTTAGGCCGGATATAGATGATATTAATAGTAAAAAGAACATATAGAACGAGGCACATGAAAGCTTCTTTCGAGATTTTAAAAATATGTTTAGTCCATCGGTCATCGCATTGGATTTTCATGCCAAGAATATTAAAAGCTGCTGATTCCTTAATAGCTAAATCACCCTTAGCTACAGATGAGGCCTCATTTTCGAATACAAGTCGGTGCGTAAGCGTACAATATTGAGTCTTACGAGCATTAAATTCTACTCTATTTGTACGACCTCATTCATATATTGTGACAAGATCATGATTGAGTGTATCGTTCATGTTTTGTCTCTTGGCTCCAATCTATAATTGGCTCGCCCTGTTATTGAATGGATATGAAGGAAAAATGCTGCTATCATCTGCAAACGAGTAGATAGGGTTGGAACTTTGACAAAGAAGGTCATTTAGAAAAATAAGAAAAAGGGTTGCAAAAAGAACGGAGGATTGCGGTACCCCTGAATTAATCTTGAACTCATTTGATGAGTTCAACTGGTATCGTGCGATGCCTGAGGAAGTTTGATATAAATCGAGTTTCCCTTTATAAAATTTATTATTATTATTATTACATCAGATTTGAGGTATTCTTTTTTAATTTCAATTATTTGTTAAACTAAAACCTACAGAAAAAATAACTTTTAATGAAAGCTGGGCTTTGGAAAAAATATAAACTTCACACAACCCCTCGGAAAACACTCAAGGAACAGGCACTTAAGTCCAATGTCTGGTTATTATTAAATCAATCAATCAAAGGGTGTCTGGTATGCTTTAACTGCCAGACCCGGTACCAGACTCGGATGCGATTGGCCAATAACTAGTCCATCTTAATCATAAATTATTACAAACGAAAGTGGCACTTTGTTCCATACTGGGAACAGGAATAAATAAAAATGGGTGTGACACACAGACGTCTTTAAATAAATTTTTAAAAAATAAAATAAAATTAGAACTTAAATAGCAAAAACCGAAGAATGGATAAAATTTATTTCTGAGTGCATATTATGCCTCCCTCTCAACTCTCGCCATTCACCAGACATTAGCAGTTGCCATATTTATATGTATTATTCCATGAAGTATGTGCACAGGTGCTTTATTTGCCATCAAAAATTAGAAAAGAAAAAAGAAACACATGGAGAAAAAAAACTTAGAAAACGTATTCAGGTGCTATCGCTTACTTGTAACGAAACCAAATGCAACTAAACTCACTGACTACCACTGAGTTGTACAAAGACGACAACAAACTGCTGTGAAGAACATTAGTCACAAGGCCAAAGGAAGGACAGGACTTAAATGACAACAAGAACAACAACAACGACATCGTTGTCATTTACAATGAACGTATGTCCCTACCTAGTTTATACTGACAACAACTACAACGTTAAACATATAAAATAACAACACCGGCAACTTAATGTCTGTGACAGTTTTAGGTTGGAAATTCACAAATACACATGTACACACCTGTACATCTACAATTTAATGTTATACACTTGCAAACACTACTTGCATATGTTAAATGTATTTCTGATGCTCGTATTTTGCTCGACGGGAGACAGTGGATTCCAAACTTTCAGATATTTTAAGGAAAACACCTGGAGTTTGGAAATCTATAGGGTGATTCTTACACATTACGATTGGAGATTTGTAGAGTTTTTACAATTTTACACAATATTTTTTAGGGGGCATTAAATTAAACTAAAAATGATAATTGAAAAATAAAAGTTAAAAATCAAACTTACAAAACTCTATAACTTATTTTTGGCTAAAATTTTTTTTAGCCATATAGTCCTGCTGGTCGGTTGTGCACATTCAATGTTTCATTTTTAAGGAATAAAAAAAAATTTAAAAATTAAGAATCACAATCCTTAATTACAAGCAAAAATATATGGCAGTGGCAGCTAGGCATAGTGATAAGGCATTTTTTCATGGTAATTTAACCATATAAGGCTAACAAGAACACACACACACACACTAACTTACCTATACACAAACACAGCCATCCTCATATACTTCTTATCATCCAAGTACTTTGCATGTCTGATTACAAGGATGTGAGTTAGTTTATGCATGTTTGTATCTATGTATGTATGCATGTACTACATACATATGTATGTAGTGGAGAGTATTTAGGTGTATGAAGAAAAGAAGAGAAGAGAAAAAACAACACACAAAATGCTAAACATTAAGGCTGCCAACATTGCATTGCATTTCGTATATCCTGAAGCAATACATTCTACATCCAACTTTCTAACTAATACAACAGCAGCAGCAATAATAAATAAAAAAGGACATTAATGCAACAAGGAAAATTACTAAAGTCATTGCATCTAGGTACATACAAATGCATTTTCACAAATACACACGCACATATGCAGACTGCTGCTAATGGCAACAAAAAAAATTAAAGTGAAAAAAAGAAAAATAAATGACGAGAACAAGGATTTATTATATCAAGTATTAAATAAAATATTTTAAAAAATATTACAAAATATAGAGAAACTAAAATTGTGTTAAAATTTAAAAAAAAATTTTATTAAAAAAAATCAATATCCTTTAGACCAACATTTGTTATTAAACTGAAAAAACAAACATTAAACTTTTACTCATCAAACACCTGTTAGATTTATGGGGGTTTGTTTCTTGGGGAAGTTAAACATGGAACTAATTTATTTCGAAAAATATTGCTCCTAAAATTTTTATGTATTTTTTTTGGAATGGGAAGGTTTTATTTTTTTAAGAGTTTGTCCATTATAATTTGGTGCCAATATCAAACTTCAAAAATTCTAAAATTCTTAAACTTAAAAATAAAAATTAGAAAATTAAAATTATATTTTTTTAGAAAATTATAATTTTTAGAATTTTATATAAATTTTAGAATTTTATCCAGGGATGGGTACCTTTATACAAGATAAATAAGTAAGAGTCTTAAAATTTGGTCTGGATTACTTTCAAAGCAAAATTAAACAAAATATTGTCAGGAAAAATTATAATTTTCTAAAAATTATAATTTTTGAATTTTATATAAATTTTAGAATTTTATCCAAGGTCGAAGGTCGATTAAAAAAAAAAATCGAACTAACATAAAAAATTGCCGCGATACTGATCTATTTTAATCCCTCACTCTCAGAATCGACCTAACTTTTAATAACTTGAATTTGTTCCACAGTGTAATATAACATTATCTGCGATATATTAGGTATATGCATTAATTATGGACCTTGTTTTGAAATGATAAAGTTTCAATATTATTAGTTATCGAAAGCTACGACCGCTATAACATTCTGCAGTGAAACAAGAAATTACTAGTCAGGCGGGACATTTTTTAGAAACAACCATCCATCCACTAGATATTTTCAAAAAACTTCTCATCCACTTTTTTCGAAATAGTTTTTTAAATGGTCGCTCAACTTAAAGGCCAGGGTTGTCCTGACGGGAAATTGTGGAGTCGTGTCCAACTCCATATTCTGGCGGTTTTTTATTATTGATCTCTATAAACCGGTTAATTGTGTTCAGTACAAGTCAGCTGGAAATTAAGATACCTTTCATTTCTCACCAAAATCTAGGCAAAACCTTGGCTTTTTGGATATTTGTCTTTGATGTTGATGATCCTGGTTGCATCGGATGCATTTTCGTTTTTCTTTTGCGCTTTAGACTATCTTAATAGATCCGCTTTTCATCGCCCGTAATAATTTGTGTTCTGGACCTGAAGCAGTATTTCAGACATGTAGGTTAAGTTAGGTTGCACGGGTCGCCGGCTCCGTGTAGAGGAGAACCGACTCACTTGGGTCCTTTTGGTTCCGCTGTGACGCTCGAAAGAGGGATGAGCTGGATGATACCTGCTGATCCACACTTTAGGTCAGGTGCAAAAACCATCCAGAAATCCGGATAAATGATTTTATCCTTTTAATATCGGAATCCTATAGGTCTGCAAGGTCTTGCAGTATCGGGCTGCCAAGCAGCGCCGCCCTTTCCGTCGATAGGGCTGAGCAGTGACATAGGAGGTGCTTCACTGTCTCTTCCTCCTCCTCGTCCTGACAACTTCTACAGAAATCATTGTACGGAAGATTTAATCTCCTAGCGTGTGCACCTATAGTGCAGTGCCCTGTCAGCACAGCCACTAGTGTGCCAATATGTCCTCGAGGGGTTCTCAGTAGGATTGCTGTTCGCTTGTAATCATACTGAGGCCATAAAAGCCTCGAGATCGAGCAGGTGGGCTCGTTCGACTATTGTCTTTACAGCAACTTAGCGGAACGCCAACTAGTTGATCTATCTCCTGATCCCTAAGGTAGGTTTCATATGTAGCAAGTTCGTCAGCAGTTTCATTTCTGGGCACTCCTGCCACCCAAAAGAGTTCCAGGTTGGAATATCTGGACGTTCTATAGACGCCCGATAAGGAGTATATCGCAGCCTTGCTATCGGTACAGAACTTAGATATCTTTACCATATATCCTGTGATACCTTAGCCAGTTTGCCGCTCTTTTTATGGCAGAAATTTCAGCCAGAACAGTGCTGCATTGGTTTTGCAGCCTAAACCTGATCCTTATTTGAAAACTAGGGATGCAGACGCCTCCCCCACTCCATTGTCCGTTTTAGATCCGTCTGTATAGACTTCAAGCACGTCCTCTTGATGACGGTCATGTGTCAACATAGATGACGTGCCTGAAATTGATACTCCGAACCTTCTGGTCGGATTTTTCTAGATTTTATTGGTTTTAGTTCTTGTGGCCACCTAAAATCATTTTATTTTTTATTGAATCTAACTGCTTTTTAATGTCTAAAAATTGTTGCTTATTTTGTCTTCAATTATGCTGCAAGTACTTCTTGCAATTGGTACGAGTCTTGATCGAGCAAAGCCTCCAATTCCAACAACTACAAACATTTTTAGCTCTCAGAAACACACGACAAGTTGCCCCAGCTGGAGCATGAACTCCACAAAATTCCACCGAAGTACGATAAGGTTTTCTGCTGCGGTTTTCATAAAAAAAAAAATAAAAATGAAGTAAAGCTTCCCCAAAGGCTACTTTTTTTAATAGAGACTGGAAGATTTTAAAAATATCCTGGTAGATTTATAGAATTATATCATTCCTATCATTTAATTTTGATGTCAGATAAAAGCGGAGTTCTTGTGCGCGGTAATAAAAGGGTTGCCTTTTATTTGTCTGTACAATACTTCTGACAGAAGCGATAGTTTATTTAGTTCTAGTCGGCTGGTTGTTCACTAAAGCGTCTACTTGACTTTAGTTCAAAAAATTGATTAGGTGAACGGAAAGCCATCTGTTTTACACAAAAAATCCATTTTTCTTATTACGCCGAACAGTCATTGCTACCACAAGGAATCAATCACATTTTACCTACGATGTCTCCTGCCCTGCAGGACTAATGCTTAGGCTACCGAAATATCGGTCTCTTAAGAGTCGTGAGGCCTCTCTAGACTAATAAGAGGATCATGGTTTGAAATTAGTTTTAATTAGAAATCCAAAGAGAATATACATAGTGGCATCACAATCTTTAAAATTCTCTCAACTAACACAAAGAGGACGACGATGACTGATCCTTAATGACTCTATTTTAATCTTCGCCCTTATAAGCTGCCTAGCCTAACCTAATTCAGCTTGTTGCATGCCGCCAAAATAAATTTGGAGCAAAACTCCGGTTTAAACAAACGTTTGTTTTTAAATAGCAATGAACCGATATAAAATTTAACACTGAGGAATAATAAAAATTTCCTTAAATTGCTTTCGTCACAGATGCTTTAAAGATCGAATTCTCTGAAGGAATTCAACATGACCTTTTTTTTGGATTTAGAACACATTAAATGTACAGAAAGAAGTATCTAAATGATTTTTATGGAAAGTGTGATTTTTTTTTATTATTTTTATAATTTGCTTGCGCTTCATTGATTCGTATATCCCTCGAAGCATAAGAGGAACGGAAACATGGAAACATGTAGAATGATGAGCATTAAAAGTTGTTTGTTTGTGTTGGTGTAGATGGTTAGCTAAATGTGTATATCGAGTAAAAACGCCAGAGGCAAGCAACAACCAATATATGAAATCTGTGTATAGGAATAAGCAGGCTACAGGAGCATATCTTAAATGTGTGTCTGTCCGAACGTTGGCTTGTCCATGCGTCCGTCCATGCGTTATCTGTTTCCGCAACATGATGTTGATGATGATTATGTTGGTGTGTTATTATTATTTTTGATGATGATGCTGAGATGCCGATGTTGTTGTTATTATTGTTACCGTAGTTGTTGTTGTTGTCATTGCTGCTGCTTATGTTGACGACTTCTGCTGAGATGACGATAATGTTGTTTTTCATCTTTTAAAAAATGCCGATAATGGTTGGTATGTGTGCATAAAGTAGGTGTTATTTGGAAAGGGAGAGAGAGGTTTGCTACTATGACACTGTCTAAAATGTTTGAAAAAAAAAAAATAAGGAAGACACCAACAACAGGGTGGTTGTGTCGAAAAGGAGGCTGTTTATGATGTATATTTGTTAATATTATGATCTATATATAAATATGTGTGTGTGGGTGTGTGTTTTTATTTGTGTAAGTGTAAGTACATATTTTCATTCTTGTGCGCCATAATATTAAAACTTAACTTTAACTTGCATGAAGCGTAAAAATATCTTCGTTGTCGCAACTATGAGCAAGATGGACTTCCGGTTTCCTGTTTCCGTCTGTCGAAGTTGTTCACAAATGCTCTACATGTTTTTTTTTTTTATAATCACTATTCCCGCTTTTATTATCCTCCCCCTTTAACCAGTCATCTAAATGTATTTTTTATGATAAGAGCTATAATTTTAGGAAGTTTTTACATATGATTGGGTGCAATATTGTTGTTTTTTTCTTTGTACTCACTTAATGTCCTATAAATCGATAAAAGATTAAACAAGTCTTAAACTATTATTAAAGAACAATTGTCTGCAGTTCTGTTTTAAACCAGGTCTGTCAACAATTAATTTTTCAAATAATAATTTTTAAAAATTTTTTCATAATATAAAATCTCTTTTGAAATTCCGAGAGTAGAGAAATAAAAATTTTAATTAATTTAAATAAGTCATTCAACATCTTGCAAAATATTCCTAAAAATAAGAAAGAAAGAAAATTAAATCCTGACATTTTAAAATATCGAATATCGAAATCATATCGAATTGTTAAAAATTAAGAAGATACATTTTTAGGGCTAAAAATGTATCATTTTTAGGGCTAAAAATGTATCTTCTTAATTGGAAAAATAAAATACTTCAAGTATGTTCGAAATTTATTTCAAATTATTAAAAATTAATAAAATACAATTTTAGGAATAAAACTAATGTTTTTATACAAAAATGTAAAAAATAGTATACCTAAAGTATGTTAGAAATTTCGAAATTGATTTCGAATATATGTAAGTAAAATAGCAGTTTTGAAGACCAAATTATATAAAATATAATTTATTTGTATACATAAATTCTATTTTAATTATATCAAGTGACAGTTTTAATTAAGTCTTGAAATACTTGCGAAATTCTGAACTCTTTTACGAATTGTTAAAAATTAATAAAATACAATTTTAGAAATAAAAATAATATTTTTACACAAAAATGGAGAAAATAAAATACGTAAAGTTTGTTCGAAAATTCGAAATTAATTTCGAATATAAGTAAAATACTAATTTTGAAAATAAAACTATATAGAATCTTATTTCCTGTGCAAAATACATATAATTTATACATAAATTCGATCTAAACTATATCAAGTGGCATTTTTAAATAAGTCTTGAAATACTTGCAAATTTTCGAACTCATATCGAATTGTTAAATATTAATAAAATACAATTTTAGGAATAAAAATAATGTTTTTACACAAAAATGTAAAAACTAAAATATTTAAAGTATGTTCGAAATTTCGAACTTAATTTCGAACATAAATAAAATACCAATTTTGAAAATAAAATTATATACAATCTTATTTACTGTGCAAAAAATATATAAGTTATTTTTTTACATAAATTTGATCTTAATTACATTATGTGGCAGTTTTATGATGAAAGATAATTAAGTCTTGAAAAACTTTCGAATTTTCGATTAATTAAAAATTAATGAAATACATTTCCAGGAATAAAAATAATGTTTTTGTTATACAAATATGGAAAGAAATATAATGACTAAATTGTATTAGAAATTTCGAATTTAATTTCAAAATTTGAAAATATTAGAGTATGTTCGAAATTTCGAACTTAATATCGAATTTAAATATAATACCAATTTTGAAGATAAAATTATATAGAACCTTATTATCTGTAAAAAAAACATTTTTTTTGGGTTTTATTTTCAGAAATACACAGGCTTTTTAAAATTTAAGAAATATCTTTCTTCCCATCCATGTGATTTTAGAGTACCCCATCACGTAAAAATATATAAGTTAAATTATTATTTTATTGCACAATGTAAATATCGACAGAATGTTTGGATAACAATTTATGATCGTTACGGTTTTTACTAAGTTAAGGGTCGGCTTCCTTTTTTACTGCATAAAGTTTGGGGTTACTCGATAACATGAGTGTGTGTGTGAACTTAGTTGTCACCAATTTTACACTCGCCTTATGTTTATTTTTATGTTTATTTTAGTTATTTGTTTGTTTATTTGTTTAGTCCTTTTACCAAAATATTTGCTTAATGGTTAGAGGGTGCCTGCATTTTTTGTTTTCTAATTGTTGTAACTGTTGTTGTTGGATGTGTCAAACAAGTTGCAAGCAATCCAAGTGTTGATATTTCCAAGACTTGTCGTTGTCAGGTCACTAATTGAAATTTAATGTAAACAATTATCAAAATATTGATAACATATTGTCAATGCCACCGAATAGCAACCACCAAAAACAGCAACAACAACAAATACTAAAGAGAATATGTGAAATATTATCTAAGCAACATATATCTTACTATCTTTTCTTTATATTTTATATACCATGAAGCCATATACATTCATACATTATACTCATACATATACATACACATATACTTGTGTATTTGTGTGCACGTGTTAGCATATCCATTTAAGTGGTGGCCAAGATATTTTTATTATCGTTCGTCTATCTTGGACAAAATATTTTATTATCCATTAGACAATTTATTTTATTATTACTTTAGACCTCCCTGTATCAGTGTCAATACCACATTGATGTTTTTTTTTGTTTTTTAAATTTATGCTTCAACATATATGACACTTTAAAGATTTGCCAATCAATGTTGGCATGGATCCAGATATGTCTCATATGACCGTTCTTTTGAATCTACACGCAAGACTACATATTTTGTTTTAGCTTTAGCAAAGGGTTCTAGTTAACTTGAAAAAACTATGAAAAAAATAAAGCCATCTTCCAAAAGACCCCTAACAAACTAATCCAGCAGCTTTAAATCACAAGAACATGAAAAGAGAAAATTAGGCCACCGGAAAATTTTTCACGTAACAACTAAATCCTTCGGCCAGTTGCAGTGCTAGTGACGTCATCTGGCTAAACCACAGATCAATTATAATAACATTAGACAATTTTAGCCACAAAACTTGGCTGTAGTAGCAGCCTCAGGCTAGTAGGAAGTGTGCTAAATAATTATTCCGGAGTTGTGAGTTCGACTTCCACCAAAGGCTCTGGAATCTTTCACTACAAGTTGGCCAGAAAATCGAGGTAAGCCGATACTTGCAGACTGTGCCTGTTAATAGGCTAACATGAAAAGGCTTTGGACTAAGGAGCAACGTAAACATGCGGGTATTGAATGGAGATGCTGTGAAGACCTTAAAAGCCTTAAGCAAATGTTAGCAATTAACATAGCCTCTGTGATAAGGAAAAATATCGATATGTATCAGTAGCCAGTCTGAAGTCACTACAGTCGATAGTAAAATGCTAGTGACAGCACGAGGTTCAATGAAAGTAAGGTATTCGTAAATTTACAGTCGAATACCAAAAATCATTGAGGAACGAAGGGGTTAGAAAAGGGTCCCATGTAGTGAATAGTTTGCTTCGGTATACCCGTATAAAGTAATAAAAGAATTATCTTATATATATTCGAATTATTCAAACAACCAGCCTATTCTTCAATTTTTAGTTTTTTAAGAAGAACTAAATTAAATTATTCGACAAACCGGTGTTTTTTAGTTTGAATTATTCGCTTAAGTCGAATATTTTATTTAATATATTTTTTTTCTTTTTTAATTTTTGCATGCATTTTCATTAAGCAGCTATTAAGCTACTCATTCACGTTGAATGGTATCAAAAACAGTAACAGGACCAGGACAGAAAGTAATCGGAATGGAAAATAATTTTTGTCCCTCCGTCTGTCTGTGTTCGTATGAATTAAAAATTACTGGATGAATTACAATAAAACTTTGAAAGGAGGTATCATAGTATCTATGTTCAAATATAGGATACTATATTTGGCAAAAATGTCTCATTTCCAAAAGAAAATAGAGAATCAGTAACCAAATTGGCCAATTTAGACATAATGCGAACTTAACAGCACCTTTTATTTTTTCAGCCGGAAATTTTTAACACTACAGAACCCTACAATAATTTTTTGTAATTTTATATAAATTTTAGAATTTTATAATTATCCAGGGATGGGTACCTCTATATAAACTAAGTACATAAACCATAACTGAAGCACTATAAAGGTAGAGGTCTTAAAATATGATATGGATTACTTTCAAAATAAAATTAAATAAAATATTGTCAGGACGTCAACGACGAAGCGGGCACAGCTATGTATAATATTGTTTGTTAAATAGAATCTATACATAAATAGGCAGGTGAAAAAAGTTAAGAACCATTTTAACTGACTTAAACTCAACGTATTTTGTTTGATAGATTGTCAATAGGAGAAGTGCAGAATGTATTTTTCCTTCTACATTTTTGTGTCTAAGATAGTTAAAAACAGTTAAGAATATTAGCCAATCATAAAGTCTCTTTCTCTCTTAATTTGCTAAAAAATTTGGCTTGGCAACTCCTTAAACACTCTGAAGGAAAAACTTATTTTAATTGTTCATTCTATTCTTATTTCCATCTTTATATGTACTTTTGAAAAATATATAAAAAGTTTACAAAAATAAATTTGGTCGAATTTCGACCACAGGGCAAACTCTAGTAGCTTTTAAGAATGATGCTTGCTTTAAATAAAAATTGTTAAACTGATAAATTTTTCACGACTAAAGTGCTATTTTGTATTTTTCTTTTCAATAAAAAGTTCGAAAAAGTGTTAAAAAACCGGTTATTCGAACCGGTTTTATAGAAAAAAACCAAAAACCGGTTCTCATAGAATATTGGAATCAATTAAAAACTGGAATTTTAAGTATGCTGAATATTTGATAACTCTGTTGGTAGCGCACCTGCGAATGAGTTTCCCTGCTTTTTAAAAAATCCGGCCTGTCGCCGTCTTACTTACGGCCATTAAGAGCTTATTATTTTGATCTATTGTCAATTGCAGTACCATGAGCCTTGAACTTAGTAATTATATCACTCACAGTGCTTTCGAAGAAGAATGAATTCATTTAAAAGCTGCTAGAATTTTACAGAAATATTTCACCTTTTCCTTACGCAAACTTTCACTATAAAAATTTGTTGTTCCGGAGTATAGCGTGTCATTGTTTCAATTGCCCAAGCTTATACTGAACAAATGTCAAAGTATGCCAGTTAAGTTCTTAACCGTTTATCACTTGACAGGCAATTTACTTTCTTTCTACCCTCAAATTTATTTAACTTTTATTAATGACTTAAAGAAGCCGGGTCAGAATTACATTTCATTAAAGATCATACTTTTAGAAGCTTTAAGGCTCTGAAAACTAACTAATTATAATAAATTAAGGCACATATGTATATAGGTGAAAGCCTTTAGAGGTCCCATACATTTTGATAGATATTAAATTTAGTTTAGTAGCTGTTTTAAAATAAAAAATTTAAATTAATTAAAAAAAAAACCCAGCCATAAAACTTTCATATTAAATTTAAACGGCGACTTTTAAATAATTTTATATCCAAAATAAGGCTATTAATTTAAGATGATTGAAAGAAGGTTGCCTAGATTGAAAGCTTCTGGAGGCCTATGTAAAATTAATATAAACCAAAAAAATTTTTATCGCTCCTTAATTACAACTTTAATCTTAGACAAACTGCCTTGATTAAAAATCCACACTTTTCAACACATTTTAATGGCTTTGACCACCTGTAAGAATTCAATAAAAACAATAAAAATTTTTGCATTTACAAAACAATAAAACCTAAATCTAGTTCATTTAATAAATTTTTTATGATCACAAGTTTAATAACCCATTTTTGTGCTATAGAAAAAACTAAGAAAAAAGAAAGAAAGCGCCGACGCAGGGCTCTCAGAGTTCTTCTGCCCCGACCGTTTCCAATTAATTCTTTTGCTTTTATACATTTCAGCATTTTTAATGTTTTAGTGTCCAAATAAACGACCATTTATGCCAATAAAACAATAATTAAAGTGAAATATTCACAATTTTAACGATCATTTTAGATTTTTTATTTATTTTTTAATATCTCGTTGACGATTTGAAGTCTTAAACATTTTTCAAATAATGAATGCCTCGCCTTCACTATGGATGCGTATTTTTTACTCTTCGCCGCTTTTAATGGTTTTTTTACCAAAAGCAGGAGAAAATAAAAATGTCGTAAAATTTTGGTAAAAAAAAAAATTAATAAAAAAACGCAAGCGAGCTGTTATTTCATCAGCAACACAAAATGAAACTTGTTTGGATGTTACTTTTTTTATTTTTGAAACCTTTCGATTTTATGATCGAATATTGATTGACTTTCGAAATGAGATGAATTTGATTACTAAAATCGTTACAATGTTTTCCTTTACCAATCAAAATCTAAGAAAAGGGTTTTCCAATATGAGCGTTTTAATGTTTCTATAAAATAAAATAAGTTGTGTCGGGCGCCTCGGTGGGCTAGTATGTAGTGTGCTAGTCTATCAGTTCGAGGTTGTGGGTTCGATATCCACCAAAGACCGTAATTTTTCACTACAAGTTGGCAGGAAGGCGAAAAAGGAGCTGGGTGGCTACCAATGAATAACTGCGTTAGTGACAGCTCACAGACTCTCAAGTATTATCTGGCCAAGTTGGACTTTGGACCACGTGTAGATACATATTAAATGGAGATGCTGTGATGACCTTAGCCTTAAGCAAATCTTAGCAATTACCATAGACTTTGTGATGAGAAAGAATGTCGACGTGTATCAGTCGCCAGTCTGAAATCACTAAAATCGAAAGTAAAAGGCTAGTGACAGCACGAGACTCAATGAAAGTAAATTATTCGTAAATTTCTAGGGGGTTGAAAAGGGACCCATGAACCCCTCCCCAAAATAATTATAAATAAGTCAGGGGTAGCAACGAAATTTTATTTTATTTTAAAGGCTTATCCTAAATCGGGTTCACCGGGTGACATGGATACGAGTGGTTTTATTTTAAGGGACCCTGCTGCTCAGATCCTACAATATTTCAACAGTAGTCTAGGTTATGCTGGCTTTGAAATCGCAAGAACTTGATGAAAAATTCACGTCTCCTCTGCAATAGATAATCATTCCTTGTCATTTTGTGACAAGTAGCTTCATTCTAAGACTACGTGTCATCTTTGTGCCAAATGAAATTATCGCTGACTTATAGAGCGTGTCGTTGACAGTCGTTTTCGAAGAAGAACGAATCGAGCTAAATTTTCATCAAACAGCTTCTGTAAAGGCATGTGATCAGCGTGCGTGTGACGTCGACTCATATGCTACATGACCCTTTATTCCAAGATTCGTATCGCCAATTAAAATAATTTTTCGGGCATAAATTTTGTCCTAAAAAAAACTAATTTTGAAAATAACTTATCGCTCGATCATTGTCCACGATGGTGTAACTTTCATAGTGAACTGGCATTATTGACTGTGTAGTAAACAACAGATTTGATACATAGATTCGCCTAAACAACATAGCCGCCACATACTGCCAATATTGACCTGTCCAAATTGGTAAATCCGATTGTCCTTAAAGGTAAGTTTTATAGTTTTTTTTTTGCCTTTTTTGTAAAACGATCGAGGTGGTAAAATTTTGGAAAAACTAATGATCAGTTTTGGTGTTGTCAACGAATTTGTAAGAAATTGTATTTTTTATTTTTAATTAAAGAAATAAATATTTATGGACGCATGTAAATTACAAAAAAAAAAACAAACTTAACGACAAAACAAAAACATAAAAACCCTCGTAAAATTTGATATAAACGGACACATGAGACAAATTATAAGTGAATCGATTAAGCTTCACAACCATTTGTCTTAAAACGATCCCTAAATGTAAAAAAAACATTTAAAACATTAATAAGTTTTGTAATCAGGTTAAATAGTCATTAAACATTTATAAATAAACAATGATGTATTTAAATATTTAAGTATTTTTTTTATTCATTTTTTATGATCCTCGTTTTTTTTTAATATAAATTTGATCCATTTGGGTGACACAAAATTAAACTCTTTGATAAAAATAGCTATTAAATAACAAAAGTGATTGCTAAAATGTTCGAAAATCAAAATAATTTTTAAATCTCTTGATAGTTACTAACAACTTAAATCACCAGAACCGAAAGTAGCACTGGGTAATGCAGGAAGGTCCTAATTTTTACAAAAAATTTTTAGAAAAAACTTTCGATAAAATGTTTACAAAAAATTTTAGATAAAATTTAAAAAAAAAAAATCCATAAACTGTTTAAAAAAAATTTTAATAAAATTAAAAAAAAAATCGATAAAATGTTTACAAAAAATTTTTAGAAAAAACTTTCGATCAAATGTTTATTTAATTTTAATTTTTCGATAAAATTTAAAAAAAAAATTCGATAAAATTTTTACATAAAATTTTTACAAAAAATTATCGATAAAAGTTTTACAAAAAATTATCGATAAAATTTTTACAAAAAATTATCGATAACATTTTTACAAAAAAATATCGATAAAATTTGTACAAAAAAGTTTTGATAAAATTTTTGCAAAAAAATTTTCTACATATTTATATTATACTTGTAATAGTGAAGTTGAAAATCATAAAAGTAAAAACCGAGTGAATATTATTGTAAAATTGTTATGACAGAGTATGGGAATATTTAACATTACTATGGTGAAGGGTATATAAGATTCAGCATGACCGATACTAGATACTGGTTTAAATGTACCTTTAAAAAAATCTAAACCAAAGGAAATTTGTTGGAACTTTTAACAAATTTCCTTTTATAAAGTACATTTTAAAAAGTTGACGTGTAAAAAACGAACCTTTTTATAAAGTATCTTCAGAGTGTTATTTCCTAAAATGTAGTCCTTAAAAATAGTTTAACTTAAAAGATTCCTTTAAATGGTACCTTTAAAAATATATTTAAATAAAAAGATCCTTAAAATAATAATAGTGACTTACCAAAAAGTACCTTTTAAAAATGTACATTTTAAAAATGTATCTTTTGAAAAAGGTATATCTTGCAGCTTTAGTATTATAAAACATAATGCAAAAATTATATGTTTTTTATATAGTTGACAGTTTTAACAAATATAAAAAATATATAAAACTATATTTAATAACGTAAAAACATATTTTTCAAAAGCACGCTTCGCCTTTAAAATAAGTAACATTTATTGAAATAAGTAACATTTATAAAAAAATATTCTTTTTAAAAAAGATCGTTTTAAATAAAATGTGACTTAGAAGGCAACAATACCAATGAAAAAGTGTCTTTTATAAAACAGATCTTTAAACACATTTTGAAAAGTACCCAAAAAGTACTTAAAATATAAATTGAGCTAGAGTTTTTACAAATGCTTTTTAAATGCAATTTTTGTTTTCATGTTATTTATTGAATCTTCAATATATTTGAAGCGCAGCTGATTGAAAATTGTAATTTAAAAACCCCATTAAAAATATGTATGTATGTATGTATAATTTACATAAGAAAAAATTGAAAAAAGTACCTTTTCACACTACTATCTTCAAAGGAGATGTGTTGAAAAAATCGTAAAAAAGAAAATTATTCTCATAATAAATAAAAAGCAAAATATTCAACTTCAACTCAAAGACATACCGAAACGGAAGCAATTTTGATTAACATGCAACAGTTGATACTGAACACAGCACACACCTCAATAAATGTTAATGAACACTTTAACACTATTGATGAAGAAACTTCAAAAAATAAAACCACAAAGAAACACTTGGACTCCCCATGTTAGAGAAGTATGTACAACAAAGTGCGTACTCGTACTTCAAACTCATTTTGAATGTGTGTGTACGTTTGCAACGAACATGTCATTTTAAACAAACTTCTAAGCCAAGTGTCGGTTTTATCTATTTCTGAAAATATTAACGGCAGCAAATATTTTTCAAACATGTTTGTTTTAAACAAACATATCTACAAATCCATGACAAATAAACAATTAAAAATTTATGGTTACAGAAGTTAGATGACAATGGTAGAGACTTGATGGGTTTTCAAGTTTTATATTAATTTCTTTAATTCCTCGCTTTCGGTAGTTAAAAAATTTTAGACAATTAAGATTTTCGGCTAAAAATCCTGCGTTAAAATAAGGACTGCCTACTATATTTGGTTTGACAAGAATTTGCCTGCTCTGAGCAGAAAAAAACAAGTTATGCATCGTGACTTGACCTTGAATAAAGGGCACATATCGAAATTATTTTAAAAGTGTTAATAATAGACCATGTGTTCCCCGAAGAGAACTTACCAATAATAAGTCACAGAGATGGTCGAATCTCTGAGGAGTTACAGGTTCCCGTGGTACCAGTCGTTTGGACACTGGTAGGGCAGCGAAAGACACTGCATTACACAGACTTGTTCTTCCTAATTTAAGGTTTCAGGAACCCCGGGATCTGGTGACCCCATATACTCTGAAAGCGCTGCGTCAAAGTATATAGTAAAGTTCGCACGCACAAGGGGAATAGACTAGACTAATGTTATAGAATAAGAATGTTAGGTCTAAGAACTATCACAGACTAGCAAAACGTGTAAATTAACTCCCTCCTAGACCATCGACATGTTAAAGTGGCAAGTACCTTTCACAGAAAAGTAGCCACTTCACAAATCATGCGCTTCATAAATAAGGGTGCAATGCCCCCTCCAGACATGCTACCCCCTCCCAGAATTTATGACAATTTTACTATATTTTTGTTTTCATAATACAATTTTACAATACAATAAAGAAAATGTGGTTTTGCCTCCGCTAGAAAATTTATCCTCCTACGCCAATGAGTACCTTGTACCTTTAAATCGGAAAAATTGCATACTTTAACTACTTTTTCTCTGTTTATTTCGATCATTGTGGACGATTGTTTGTTAAAATGGAATCGGTTGATTCTTATTGATACCACGTAAACCAAGCAGGGGTACTTGACAATGAGTGGAAAATAAATCATATTTTTTATCAAAAAATATGGAGTCTTACTCAAAATTTTTTAAAATTTTTTTTTTAAAGACAACACCACCTGCGAAGCTTTTTTCGCTTGTCTGCAGAAACCACCCAAAGCCTTTGGTTGGAATCGAATTCGCCACCATAGACTAGCGCTCTACCTATCAGTCTAGCGAGGCGCTCAAGTCTCTTTTAATTCCCTTTTCAACATTTTTCTTAACTTAAAGTAGGAACTGGTAACTTTGTACATTTTTTCTTTCAATTTCGACTTCAGCGACGACAGCAAGTGTTTGTATTTAGTGTTTCTAATTTATGTTTCTAAGACACGCGCACATGAAGTAACTTTGGCTTTATTTGTTTGTAACAGCATTTTAATTAAGCCGTAAATCAAATACAACAAATATTTTTAAATATTTATTTAAATGAATGTCCAACATTTACTTGTCAGTAGTTAAAAACAGAAAGGTGTTGAGAAGTTCTTTTAAAAGCGAATAGAGCGGGACTTGTAAAAATTGATTTTGAAAAGAAAAATTTTAAAATTCTACAAAAAGAAAAATGATAAATTAAAACATGATGTAGAGAGATTTTTTAAAACACAAAAAGATTTCAAGGTAAAATAACAATAAATATTTCTGCAGAAAGACCAAATGTGTGAAATTGAAATACATTGTTTTGGCCAAGTTAACAACTGTAAGTTACAAACTAAAAAGCAATAACAAAATGTGTAGTCGTATGCCTTTAGCGGTCAAGTAGCTCACCTAAGCGAGTAATCTTGCAAAATACTTTGGAGTATGGGAATTGATGGCAATTTTTCATTTAATTCAAATAGAATACAGTAAACGTAAAAAATGGACGGACACCTATTACGTATAACTAAAAAAAAAAAAATAATAAATAAAAAAATAATAAAAAAATGGCTGGACTCAAACCAAGTTTCCGTACTACCTTACAACATTTCACTTTATATTAAAAACACCATAAAAATCTCTTAGAACTTCCTATAAAATAAACTAGCACGTAACTTGTCGCCTATCTAATTCTTAAGTGATAGGGACCGGTTCCAATTTTCCTACTATAAGGGCTTAGATAACCCTTTACGTACATGTTCATTTCCAGATTTAGCCTAGCTCTAGGTAAGTTGTCTATATTTAAACGATAGGTTGATCAGAAGTACGCTAGTGCACGACTGTTGTGGGTTGCAGATTCGATTTTTTTTATATAGAGGTACCCATTCCTAGATAAAATTCTAAAATTTTCATATATAAAACTAGCTGTGACCGCCACTTCGTCAGCGTCCTTACAATATTTTGTTCCAATTTTGCTTTGAAGGTAATCCACACCAAATTTTAAGACTCTTACTGTTATAATGCTTCAGTTAGGTACCCATCTCTGGTAATTACTTGCAAACATAGGTTTTATATGAAATTCTAAAATTTATATAAAATTCTTAAGCTATTGTAGAGCTGTGTTAAAATTTGTTAAAAATTCCCCGCTGCCAAAAAAAGGTGCTGCCAAGTTTGCAGTACCATTGACTCCGTAAAATTCCGTACTTTCACTACCTTTTTAGGGTTTCGTACCCAAAGGGTAAAAACGTAACCCTATTGTTTTCTCTATTGTTTCCTGTCTGTCCTTTCGTCTGTTAGCCTTTCAGCTCTGTAACCGGTACACTCTTGAAATATTTACAGAAGGTGTATGTATAACTGTGGCCGCTGTAGCAACAAATACTTAAACTTATAGGGTGTTCCTATAGTTACGTGTTATTCACGTATATGTATTTATTTCTTGAACTTAATATTTATAGTAATTAAAACTATGTTCGCTATATAACCAAGTTACAAAATAAACCTAAAAATTAAAGAGTGTTCCGATAGTAACGTGATTTGCATGTATATGGCCTAAGTTTCGAGCCAAAATAGGTAGACTCTTGAAATATCCTCAGAAGGTGTATAACTGTAGCCGCTATAGCAGAAAGTACTTAAACTTATAGGGTGTTCCTAAAGTATCGTGTTATTTTCATTTATGTCTTTATTTCTTGAGCTTAGGAGGAAACCACATAAAATTTTAATTAAAACTATGTTCGTTTAATAAACAAGTATACAACATTAAACCTAAAAATTAAAGGGTGTTCCGATAGTGACGTGATTTGCATGTAAATGGCCTAAGTTTTGAACAATAATAGGGAGACTCTTGAAATTTTTACAGTAGGCGTATTACTATGGCCACTATAAAAAATAGTAAAAATTAAAGGGTGTTCCGATAGTGATGTAATTTTGATATATGTGGCCTAAGTTTTGAAAGATAATAGGTAGGCTCTTGTAATTTTCACAGATGGTATATTAGTATGACCCCTATAAAAAAAATAAAAAATTAAAGGGTTATCCGACAGTGACGTGATTTGCATGTAAAACGTCTTATTTTTTGAACCGTAATAGGTAGACTCCTGCAATTTGTATAGATGATTACTTATAAATTACTATAGATAAAGCATTATTTAAAAAGAATACTTTTAGGATTTATTTAAATTATATTCAGAAAACACATATGTTATATAAGATCGCCGATTTATGTGTCTATCTGTTACGGTTAAAGAGATATAGCCGAGGGGCAGACTGACAGACATTAGAGCGACTTTTTCATTTTGTCTGCGTTATGGAATTCACAGCAATAATTTTTAAAATCTTCAGTTATCAGTCCATATTCGACATTGCTCACATCTAAAGCCATCCCCAACAAATATCGATAGTGTCGAGATAATTAATCAAAATTATTGTTTCTTAAACACTTACAAATTTTAAGAAATTAATATTTTGGTTACGCCCTGTCGTAACTGAAAGACTAGACTGATTGGTGGTGTGCTGGCCTATCAGCCTGGGGGTGGCTTATTTAACTCCGTTCAAAGACTGTGTTTTTTTTTTACCAACAGGAGTATCCCAGCTTGTGTTGTTCTACAAAAAAATCCATACACAAACAAATTTTTGCGTCAAATAAATGTTTTATTTAGCTTCAGATACAAATTTAATCAATGCTTTTGATTGATTCAATTATATACTTAATTAAGATGGAAAAAAAACTCTAAGTCAATAATAACTCATTGAATAAACAATTTAATTAAACATAAAGCTAGACTAGACTAGATTGATTGGTGTGCTGGCCTATCAATCTGGCGGTGCCTGCAAAAAAAAATTGCATCAATTAAAGATTTTTATCAGCTTCAGATATCAATTTAATCAATGTTTTTAATTTTTCAATTATATGCTTAACTAAGTTGGAAAAAAAATTTAAGTCAATACTAACTGATTCAATTAACAATTTAATCAAACTTAAATCTAAAACTAATTAAAATCTTTATTGGTGTAAAAAGCTTTTTTCGTTTACGCTTTACTGCTAATGAGTTTTATCTGATCCATTTACTAAATTAAATTTTCTAACTTTTTTTATAATAACCGAATATTTTTATTTTATAGTGAATAGTTATGTCATCATCGTTCAAATTAAACCCACATTTTACATTAGAAAAAGAGCAAAAGTCATAAAATCTCCTTTATAATGTAATTGATATTGTATTCATTCATCAGCTATTCAAAACTAGAAAAGTAATAAACTTTTTAAAACATTTTTATGCATATTTTGTTAATATTGTAACCTCATTTGTTTTGTTTTCAAAAACAAATTCAAAGTTTTAAATCATTAAATTATTTTCATTTAATTTCTTTCAATAAAGTCTGTCATCATTTAAAAAGTTACAAAAATCTGTAATAAAAATATTTATTTTTTATATTTTTAATTAACATAAATGTTTAACACGCAGGTAAATAGATAAATATTTTTTTAACTTTTAGAAAATCCAAGGACTTTAGAAAGTAATAAATATTTAGGGCGCTGTGACCATCTGATCAACAGCAGGATAGTTTTTCAAATCTGTGCCTGGCTGCACAGACGCTTTGACGACATAGCAAATATACAATTAGTTTGGTTGGTGAAGAAAAAGGTGGATGTGTTAAAAATTTCATCGTCACACAGCATTTACTCAGCATGTTAACAGGTTCAGGTGCTGCACAAAACAAAAACTGTACAAAAATGCAGGTGTTGCTTGCAACGTTTGGCAAGACGGGCAAGACTGCGTCAGTAAGTCTAGCAAGTACAAGACAGGCATGACGAGTAAATGGCGGGAGTAAACGTAACGAAACTATTTAGCTGCAATAATTAAAAAAAGAAGCAGCCAGCTTTGAACCTAAAGAAGCGTCATTTTGTCTGGCGTTAAAAGAAGCTAAATTTTCTTCACTCATTTTGTTTTTTTATTTTTATTTTTTAAATTATGTGGAGTCATACTAAAATATTTAATGGGATTTTTTAAGGATTTTCTAGAATCTATATTCAAACATATTTATGGTTATAATTTATGATCGTCATTAGAATTTTATGATTGAAATATTTAGTTTTTTTACTTAAAATTTATATTTATTTTTCCTGGGATGATAGTCGTGTTTAGAAAAAGGAAAGTAACAAAACAAGAATAAAAATAAAATAATAATAATAAACAGAAAAAACTCCATATGAAGAAATAAAGCAAACATATATGAAGGATGGATAGACATATTTACGAGGGCGTTCCTAAAGAGTTTTTTATTAAGAACGAATGATGGCGAGAATGATATCACATTCTCGCCATCATTCCTTCTTAATCACTTAAGCACTGAGGACTTCCTACATAATTCAAATTTGATGTTTTGCCGACAGGCCGACCGAGTTCTGGAATGCACAATGAAGGGCAATGTATTGATAACTTCTACCGAGTTACATTTCGTAAACATTTCTGCATAATAGCTTATGGGTTAAGTGGCAAAATTCTAAGACCAAACTCATAATTTGACACGTTTAGTAACCGACGAGGAAGAAGAATTATATTAAATTAGCTCATCGAAAGCATCGTTCCAATTAAAAGGGAATAGTTGATTTTTGAATATAATAGTTTTTAAAGACTTTAAAACCTTTTAAATATTAGCTCGTAGGCTCTTTAATAACCATGAATTGCAATAAATGTGTTGCATATTTTTAGGATGAATATATATATGGTCTTTTACAAACTTAAAATAAAACGAATAAGGAAGCAGGCTTAAAAAAATAATCGGTTATTTCTAAAAGGAATACTTTTGGAAAAACAAAAAATAATTTTATTTTCCCTTATGTTCTCATAGGTAAACAACTAATACAAGTGACAATAAACTGCAATAATTTATCTTTGAATTTTTAAAGACTTTTAACACCCTTCAAATATTAACATTAGACCATCAATCCCCGTTTTTACCACTTAAAAAGTATGTTAAATAGAGGATGAAGACGTAAGCTTTTAATATCGCCGCTTTATGATGGTATATCACATTCTCCGTGCGACTGACTCTATCTCTTGAACCATAACACATAGGCTATTTAATCATGTTGTTAAATTTGTATTGCAACAAATGTGTTGCATATATTTAGGATGAAAATAAAATAAGATCCGTGGATTTTTTCAAATCTATTTTATTTATTTATTTAGGATTTGAAAGGCCCCAACACAATAAGGTTATATAGGCCTCTACAAATCTATATAAATAGTAAAATTGTATTTTTTCCTGTCTGCCTGTCTGTCTGTCTGTCTTTTTCTCTGTGCTCGCATCACGTAAAAACCACTGGATGGATTTTAATAAAATTTTGTGAGGAGCTACCTTAGTATTTTGGTTCCCATATAGGAAAAATTTTTTCTATATAAATATTTTTCCGCAAAAATATTTTATTTACAAGAGAAAGTCGAGAAAACGCAGTAAGAGTGCTCAATTTTTTACAGATATGCATACACCGTTTATTTTTAAAAGCTGATATTTTAAAGGTACTGCATACCTTTCAGCGCCTATTTTAGCAGGGACGAAACCCTTTATAATATAAGTAAGAACATAAACCATAACTGAAGCACTAAGAAAGTGGATTGGTGGATTGCTTTCAAAGAAAAATCGAACAAACTATTTGTAAGGACGCTGACGATGGGGCAGGCACAGCTAGTTTATAATAAAAATAGCATTCAGCAAGCTTTAAATATAAATAAATCGGTTCTTTCTGAAAGCCAGACATTTGGAAAAATACAAAAAAAGACTGTTAATTTTCGCTTATAAATTCATAGGACAGCAACTAATACAAGTGATAAAATTCTATTAAAGATAGAACAGACATTAGTCCTTTTATAAAGAAGTAATTAATCAATATATAATCTATCGGTTTTGGTATTAAAAGATCGTTAGTAAACAAAGTGAAAATCGATTCAAATATTCTCAAGCATTTCAATCATTAAAGGTCATGCTTCAGTTGGTCAGGAGTTAACAATAAAAACATTAACGAATATAAATAAAAGAATAAAAATCTAAAAACAGAATCAACAAGAGTATAACCTTTTGTTGGAATCCACATAAAGTTACTATTCTTAAAAAATCTTTTTTTTATACTTTGGCTTTATAACAATGCCAGAACTTTGTCTCAAGGGTGTGGATTGATTCTAGGTTATTCGCATAGCAACGGCCTTTCAGCACTTCTCACGAAGAAGCCAAAAGGTGCTTCGCAATGACCATTGTTGTGTGATCAGCTCTGTGACATGATGTGCTGTGGATACTGCTGAAACCAATGATTTTTCAGGTTCATATCCTACATTTCAGGGTATAAAATGTACTTTATCATGGCTATGTCACTCTCGTTGTCAACTGCAATGGCGTACCCAGCAGGATTTTCTGAACGGAAATGGGCCCATGATCACACTACTCCAAAATTCACAACAAACTGTCACTCTTTGTGCATGCATTGGTTTGAGGAGTGGGTTTTACGATTTCCAGAATACGCCTCTTCAAAAAGAGAATTTTTCGATCAAAAGAGATGTTTGATTTGAGCTCGGTAAGGCTTAAACAGAGAACCGCAAAGCGACTTTTAGCTGTTCAAACGTACCTACATACTACTACACTATTTCAAAAGACTGAGGGATGGTTGAACGAGCCAAGTTGCGTTTTTATTTGTAGGGGGATACAGAAGCAGACCACTAACTTCATGGGTCCCTTCGTTCCTCAATGATTACTGGTACCCGACTGGAAATTTACGAATTTTACTTTCATTGAGTCTCTGCTGTCACAAGCCTTATTTACTCTCCACGTTAGTGATTTCAGAATGGCGACTGATACATGTCGATATTCTTCGTTTTCATAGAGTCTGTGGTAATTGCTAACATTTGCTTAAGGCTAAACTAAAGTCTCCAAAGTATCTCCATTTAATATGTGTCTGCCAGTGGTCCAAAGCCTTTTTATGTTAGCTTTTTTCCAGGCACAGTCTGCAAGTATTGTGTTACCACGATTTTTAACTTGGCCAGATAATACTTGAGAGTCTGTGACCTCTCGCTAACGCAGAAACCATTTGTAGGAAGACAAATTATATCCTTCTTGGTCTTCTTGCCAACTTGCAGTGAAAAATTACAAAATCTTTGGTAGGATTCAAAACCACAATCCCGGACTAATAGACTAGCATACTGCCTACTAGCCCACCGAGGCACCCGACAAGTTGTTAAATTTCAAACATAAAAATATAATGTACTTGATGACAGGTCTGTCTTACTTATTTGCTGAAACTAGGTTCCCTATATATAACACTTTTTAAAACTAAAATTTTTTTTCAAATGCTGTTGTTCAATTAAATATTTAATGGGATAATTGTAAGGTTGTCCTCGTATAGCAAGCTGGACAAACTTACAGCACACAGCAATAAAATTTAATTCAACTGATTTTTAACAAGAAAAAAATATGTATTTGAAAAATCAAATAAATAATAAAAGATCCCTTACGTAGGCTGACATGTCATGCTGAGTTGGGCATTTCACAGCTACAGATACATTTTTGTATATTTTACTTTAACAAACAGATACTTTATGGCCAAAATTCAAACAGACATTATGACGTTGTTGTTATCACAATAAGCTACGCTACGCTGCGATCGTTTAAACCATTTTTCATAAACCAATTTCAAACTGTAACAACAACAATAACGAGAATAGGAATAAACAGTAACGAAATAAGCAGAATTTAAGACAGTAATTTCAAATATTTGTTTCTCAGCCCTTCGTCTTCATCGTCATTCAGGCCAGGTAGACGAAGATGTTTTTTGGTTGCCAGAGACAAACTGGCAACATCATTAACTTACACAATCATATTTTTCTCTTTTTTATTTATTATTTCAAATGCTGGTAACAAATTCAATAACAGCCAACAACACATGCATACTCGTACTCGTATAAACTCGTATATTTCCCTTTATTAAATACCGAGTAACCAATGATGGCTTGATTTTTCTTTATGTCATCATAACGAGTTCTCATTATGGATTTTCTGTGGAAGTGGTTCAGACTAATTAGCTTTAGTCAGTCAATATGCAGCCACCTAGATAAACCATCAGCCATCGAAACATTTTATACAAATTACATATTTATTATTTTGTGGCATTAAATGTTTAATTGTGCTTATGCTTGTAGCAGAAATATGTGGCACGAAGATGTAGTGTGAGTCAAAGTGTATCTATAACATTTAAAAAGTAGTGGGAGCTTTAGGTGGGTGGGGTTGTTATTGAACAAGATGAACACTAAGATGACTTACTAACAGACAAACCAACAAATAAACGAACAAATCATATCAAGGTAGATATGATAGATGATATAAACGTGTGTGTTTTTACTTTTTTTTTTTTTTTTGTTGCAAAAGTATATATTTTCAAGGGTCTTAGTAACATGCGCACGTAAATCCAGTTAATTGGGTATTATGTGTATGACGTTAAAGCTGATGATTGTTGCTATGCCTCAGAGGAACCCCCCCTTCCTCTCTCTTTCTTAAATTTATTCATACCTCCTCTTGACTAAACACCACTAACAAACACCTGCTTGTCATTTTATATAAAAACGTGTAAAAATTTTGGTACAAAATGTAATAGAAAAAAAAATATTTTTTTAATAAAATAAGAAATAACATGACAGCATATAAAGCTGCCAGCCAACCAACCAACCACTCAGCCATTCACCTGAAAGTAAAAGCTTTTTATATTTTTCAAAAAGCTGCTAGGCAACGCTGCTATTTAATATCAAGACAAAAAGGAAAAAACAAAACTTTATGGATAATGGATATTTTCTTAAGTGTGGCATGCCACAAACATTTAGTGACTGAACTACTAAATAGCCAGTATACTGAAGTAATTATGTATTTATTAGACATATGTTTATGTATGTACCTTAAAAGCTGTAATAGATACCAGCTATTAAGGGAATTCCCAAGTTTACGCAATAAGTAAATTGTATAAAAACAAAGATTTTTAAAGGGTAAATGGGTTCCATGGTTTTGATGGATGCCACACGTGCCCACTTTTGTTGAAGCTTCTTTTCAACTCTTTGACATAAAAGTGGCTAATTAGTATTAATATAGAGATTTAAAATAAACCTCTAACACAGAAAAAATATTCTCACCAATTAAAGGTTTTAACTGGTTTCAGATTAAAATTTAATTAAATAATTAATTGATTCAATTTTTTATTTAATTAATAACAAATTTGGATTACAATAGCTCTTCACTATTTATTCCAAGCCAATTGAACTCATAAGTTTGGCTTAGTGATGTCATGATACAGGAAGATACTTAACATATACGCTAAAGACGAGTGACTTCTAAGCAAATGCACCCACAGGAAAGCCTGAGGGTCTGTGAACATTCACACGGTCTCCACAAGACTCTCAGAAAGAGAATAAAATATAAAATAATTATTGTAATTTTAAAAATTTGTTCATTCAATGAAATATTATTGAACTATTTTTATTTCCTGACAACGCTACACCCATTGGTGTAGCGAAATATGAAAAATAAAAATAAATTTAAAATGTTAATTAAAAAGTCCTAATGCTTAAAAATCATAATTATGAAACGAAACATATAATAATTTTTAATCAGTAACAAGCCAGCTTTCAAGAATGTACACCGAAAAAAATATTTTTACCCATTAAAGGCTTCAATTGGTTTCAGATTAAATTTTAATTAAATAATTAAATAATTAATTGATTCAATTGTTTTTTTTTATTTAGGAACTTTTTTTGTTCTGTTGTAAACAAATTCAAATATTTTAATTAATTCAACTTTAATTTAAAACTAATTAAAATCTATAATTGATGCAAATTTTCTGTGTAGGTTTGTGTCCCTTGATTTTATGAATATGGTACAGTTTAAATATTTAGCAAAAAATTAAGAAGTTTATATAGGCAACTAATTATGTTTCTTTTCATCATAGCAATTATTATTATTACAATAAAAACAGCAAATTTGTTAAAATTAAAGTAAAAAATCATTTTTAATTAAAAAAAAAAATAAATTTTAAACATCAATTCATGCTCTTCTTTACGTTTTAATCATTCAATTATAATTATATTTATATTTAACTATATTCAATATGTCACACATTTATTCTTAAATATAATTAAGTTATAAAAAATATGAAATTTTACCATATACAAAGTATAGATTTTTTTCAGTGTAAACAATATATACTCATTTAAAAAAATTCTTTGGTTGGGTGCCTTTGCTTATAACTCACTAGAATAATTAAAGGGTTATTTTTTAAAGCTTTTGGGATTTTAAAAAAACACATAAAATTTAAAGAAATGTTTAAGATCTTTATTTGAGTCAATAGACCAATCTATATAATTTAATGTTTAGATGATTTCATGTAAATGTTGACCGCGGCTACGCCTCAAATGCTACATACACTGATTCATCAATTTTGGCATACTCTCTCCCACATATCGCCCGGTATCTCAAGAATAAATTTTTCAATATTTCTATAGAAATGAGCCTTAAGATTACCCCACAAAAAAGGGCGTTAAATCGCACGATCTAGGCGAAATAAACGGATACCCAACTTTTAAATGAGCCATTGTTTCGAGTGCTGTGGGGCATGTGGTACCGTCATGGTGAAACCACATATCAACTAAGTCCTGCTGTTCCATTTTGGACAAATAAAAATTTCTAATTATCGCCCGGAAGCGCTCTCCATTTTCAGTAACGTTGCTGCCTTCTTCGTCTTATGAAAAAGTACAAAGTGCAAACCAATCGGTGCATTTTTCGGGATGCATTGGCAATTCATGCAAAAATTCTGGCTGCTCTTCACACCAAATACGGCAATTTCGTTGGTTCAAGATTCGTCGCTAAACACAATGAGTGCACGATGCACTTTTCTTAACCGAGCATAAATTATGATAATAAAATTCAATAATCTGCAAGTGGTGTTCGTTTGTAACAGTAACATGTTCTTCTTCTTCTTAGTTTTGTTGTTCTAACAGTAGAATGCAGCTGAGCTGCCGAAAACAGTGATGCCCAAAAAAAGTTTCTAAAATTTCCACCAATGAGTTTTTATTGTCGTAAGCAGTTATCCTCATATTTATAAAAATAAAATATATTTGAAATCTATTTTAGAACAAATTTTTTATACAAAAGTTGTTTTAAAATACATTTCAAATCAGTTTTATTAGTTGAGTTTAAGCGTTTGATGGAACAGACCAGACCGTCTTCACAAGCCATCAATTTGAACAAAACATAAACATGACGCCGGCAGAGCAATGGAATTAATTTGTGCATGTTGTTATAGGTGGCAAATACATGTTTATGACATTTTCTGTTTAAACATAATTTTCTGTATTTCAACAATGTTGTTTGAATGCTTATTGCACAGCAGTTAACAGTAGTACAGTTGATCAACAGATGGCGCTGTTTGAAAATATAGCTATTAAGATAAAATATAACAGCAACAACATTGTCATGTTATAAAAGAGTTCTTATAACAAATGTTTTAACAACAATGTTAAGACTTGGAAAAACATTAACATGGGCAGTCTACTTTTAACACTGACATGATGTTAGTGTTAATATTTAACATTTTATGTCTAATTTAGATTGGGATAGGTCACGAATAATATTTCCAGAAGGTTGTTATTAAAAAACTGGAAAAAAATTATCAAAAAAGTGCAATTCAAAATGTTATACTTCATAAACGTAAAAGTTTTTTAAGAACTTTTTAAAGTTCTTTAACTGAAGTTTTTGTGTTACACAGTGGTGATCTATAAAATTTGTTAAGTTCAAATTTTCTATTTAAAGAGATATCTCTTGCGACAAAGAAACATATGTATGTATTAATTTGCTTATTTTCTATTACACGATTAAACATTTAAGTTCGCATCTCTTCAATTCAACACTTTTAAAGTTTCAAAATGTGTAAATGCAAAGTGTTTCTTCGCAAACTTAAATAAAGTGTGGATAAACTATAAACGGCAAAACAGTTTTTATTATTTTTTATCTATTTTCTCCCCAAAGTAGTTGTTTGTTGTATAAAACTCTATTTTTTCTTTTTAGTTGTTGTTTTTATTCAAATTGTCGCACGCTTTAAGTGAATCACTACTATCAACACAGCAGCAGTAGCCAAGCAAGCGTAAACAAAAGGATAATACTTGTATTCATAGCAGCACAAAAATGCAACTGAGCTTAAGAGTATATTCCAGCACAACAAAAAAATGGAGAAAAAAAGAGTAAAACTACCCCATACATCCCACACAGCCTTGTTGATTCCCTTAACTGGTGGAGGATGTTAAAAATCTTCAGCAGCTTTAACTTTACAGTCATCATCATCATCGTCATCACAAAAACTCATAGACATGCAGACGTATGGCTAAATAGCTGATGTTCGGTTGCAGGATGGCAGGATGTATAAATGGACAGACTAGCAGACATGTCAGTTTAACAGACGGATTTCATACGCACAGTTATGTCAAGCGAAAGGACAATGCTGGCGAAATAAAGAAAACATTAAAATAATATTAAATTAAAGGAGTATGCGTGACACAAAAAAAAGTATTCAATTCACTGCCAGCTTGGCATTTTAAATGAAAACAAAATTTGCATCTTAAATATGAAAGAAAATTTTGGCAGCTAGATTTAGAAACGGCAAGGTCAGTCTGACATTGAAGAATTATAGTTCTGAATTCTAAAATGAAAAAATAATTCTTCAGTAACAAATAATGATTTGATTTTTTTTGCAAAAATAATTGTAAGTACCAGTTTAATTAAATACGAGGGTTGTTCAAAAGTTCAGTTAAATTTTTCGCAGTATTTTCACTTTCTTTCTAAACAAAAAACAATATGAAAATATGTGTTATTTTTGGAGAGAACAGGAAAATAATAATTAGCCACATTATAGATGGTAAGAAAAAAATTTAGGGAAAAGAATACGAGAATTTTAACATTACGATGGATGGTTAAACTTCGAGGCCATAAATTTTTTGAATTATTTGTATACCAATTTTTCAGACTTATAGTTAGCTTGCAATACAGAAACAGCACATCAAAAAAAAAAAATAAACCTAAACACTGCATCCTATCAACAAATTGAACAATATAAGGGGTGATCCATTTCGAGGTTCCCTACTTTTTAAAGAAAAAAAAAAAAAAAACAGAAAATTCAAATTTAATGGAGAATGTTTATTATCATTTGAAAGAACATTCTTTGTCATTTATATTTTCAAGATTATGTCTATCAAATGTTGACCGTTGCTACGTCGCAGATGGTCCATCCGTTTAGTCCAATTTTCGATGACTCGTTCGAGCATTTCGACTGGTAACTGGCGAATGACTGAAGCTGGTTTATCCGTATAAACTTTAGACTTTACATATCCCCACAGGAAAAAGTCTAATGGTGTGATATCACACGATCTTGACGGCCAATCGACCGGCCCAAAGCGTGAAATTATGTGCTCACCGAAATGTTCTCTCAATAAATCCATTTATTGATGCAATGTGTGGGAAGTGGCGCCATCTTGCTGAAACCAAATGTCGCCGAGATCATGAGCTTCAATTTCAGGTATCAAATAGTCAGTTATTTTGACACGATAATGGTTCGCACCGGCATAATTTTTAAAGGAAATATCGACCGATGATTCCACCGGCCCAAAAACCACACCAAAACGTTGTTTTTTCTGGATGAAGTGGCAGCTCTTCAGATTGCTCTTCGTCCCAAATGCAGCAATTTTGTTTGTTTACCCATTGAGCCAGAAATGGGCCTAAACAAAATTTGTCTCGAAAACGTTGGATCTGCTTGGAACTTTTCAAGAGCCCATAGAGCGAAGCGATTCAGGCGTAAGTTTTTCCATTATGAAATGCCAAACAATACTAAACAAAAAAAAACATGACGGCATGACTCGACTCACACGTGATCTGTCAAAAAAAGGCTATTGAAAAAAGTACCTGAAAATGGATCTAAAAAATTAAAATTTTCTTTTAATTTCCGAATCAGAAAAAAAAGAGAAAATTTACAGAACTAAAAGCTTTAGACAAATCAAACAATGCAATGAGGTTGCAACCTCATGGTCATGGTCAGAGCAGATCTAATGTCATCTGTCATGTCAAGTAGTAAAGACGTGATACTATGATGAAGACGAAAAGCATTCTGTGAAGGATCTATACTACTCCGTACAAACAACAATTCTTCATAATATGTTCCCCTGTCTTACATCATGCAGACAGAATAGAAATAGACCTTAAGCCATCCACTCCACGAATAGTTTTAACTTTAGGCATTGGTAGCTAAAGCTACCAATAAGCTATCGAAGATACACGATCCATGCCTTTTATTGAAGATTATTGTATTCTGTATGGAAAATGTGTATAGAGTATAGATACACAGTGGGGTAGATCGGTAAAAAATATAGTACTACAAATTAAGTATAATATAATTTTATAATGTGAACACACCTATTGTTACTTCAATTATATTTGAGGATACAATAAATAAAATTGCAAAAGCAAACATTTCCTAATCAGTCTCGTGCAGAATAATTAAAAGATTTTTAAAAATGATTAAAGCCCCAACAAATGATTTGCACAGTTTATTTTCAGCGAATTCAAGCTAAAAGAGAAAGAGAGTGAGTGAGTGACTTTTTCAAGAGTTAACAGTTTATTCTGGCCATTAAAGGCTAAAAGGCCAACATGTTTCAACTATTTTTATAGTTTTTTTTTGTTTTTTGTATAAATTTTCAAAACAACATTTACATTAAATAGTTTAAGATAACAACTGTACTACAGTTATTGTTGTTGTTGTTGTGAACTGTGTGTGTTTGTGTGCAGGAGATTGTTGTTGCTTCAAATAATTTCATCATTTACCAACTAAAAGAAAAATAGAAAAAGGGAAACTAACAAAAAAAAATTGGCCAAAATAATAAATCTTAAACTCAGACGAAAATGTTGAAATGGAACTGACTTCTACTTACTCTGCTGCAGAATAAATCTGTTTTTATTTTATAGTTTTTGCCAAAGTATTTTGTTGTTGTATTTTGCTGTTGAACACACATACGTACATATCTGTCTAACCATTCAACAAAATACACGCAGGTAGTTTTAATTTTGTATAAATTTAAAAGAATTTTTTTGTTGTTGTTGATAATTTACCACCTTTATTTGAGACTGTATGATGATGAGGGAGACATTACGTTCGTAGCAAAAATGTTTAAAACAACTACAACAACAAAAATAATAGTAATATATATTAAAAAGAAAACAACAATAACAACACACCATTAATAATAATAAAATATTTATCACCCAAACTCAGATTAGAAAGTATCATCCTGATGACCCTTTTACTCTCGCACACCTACACACACATAAGCACTTTTAAATCCTAGACCCACACATTTGCCTCTATACTTTTGTGTAAAAGTATTTGTTTTTGTTTTCATTTTCATTTTCGTTTTCCATTTTATGTTTTTTTCTTTTGTTTCCATAGCTGTTGTTGTTATTTATAGAGTTTTAAAAGTTTTCCGGTATTTTTCTAAGAACTGAATTGGAAATCAAAAGAATGCTTCGATATTTCATTATCATTATCCTTGTTTGAGTCATCATCGATTATTATTTGAACAATGGTTGATGTTATAATAGTTTATCGAATTCAGTTATTGATTGTGGATTTTAAAGATGTGTGTTAACGCGAATTTAATACAACTGCTAGAGACTTGTTTTCATTGACTAAAAAAAAAATTAATAAAAAAGATGAATGATATTATTTAAAGGAAAATATTTTATATTGGAATAAGTTAATTATGTTCATGATTTAGCAAATGTCTAGAAATATACTTTTACAATTTTCTTATAAATATAATATTAAAGTAAGGCTTAAGTTCGTTTACTTTCTCTAACCACTAATAGGTTTAGGAGAGAATATTTTTTAAAAATTATATGATTAATTTTTAAGAAAAAATGGGAAGATTTTTTCCTATACTTTTATACTTTAAAATTTAGAAATTTAACTTAAAATCAGTTTCGCTAAAAACATTATTTTTTAACAACAAACAAACGAAATATATTTTTTTTAAATTATCTTTTCTACAAAAAAGACTTTCTTCACAATAAATCTCTTTGAAAAATATTTTTTTTACAAAAAAATAGGGTAGCGCCTGATATCGCTATATCGGCGATACTTACCACTTTACAGATACATATATCGGTATCAGCAAAATTTTGTTTGTTGATACATCGATACCTTGTTTTACTGCAAATAAATTTTTTTTTTCAAATTTAATCTAAAAAGAAGAAAATCGCTCTGGAAGAGATATTTAACGTGAATAAGAAGATCGTTCTCAACTATTATTTATTTATATGCTGTTTCGATCAAAGTTGCATTCCTTTTTCGATCTTCGCTGGCTAACGAAAAGCGAATTCGTTTTAAAAGTTGCAAGAATTGTCGAAAATTTCGTTGTATAACGAATTTTCAATCGAACACATCTTTTCTTTCGACTCGTATTCAGAATGTAAGAACTTGTAAATTTTTTATTGTTTTCTTTTTTTTTTTACAAATGCCAGCAGTAAATTATTTTATTTTAATTGCATGCATGTCTAATGTTGTAAGTACAAAATAACAAAACCCTTAGGTGGTATAAGGAATATGTACAAAAGTTCAAGCGGCAAAAAAATGGGAAGAAACCACGCAGGAGCTAAGTTGAAATCGGGCCATCTGTTACAACAACAGCAAAGTGGTCATATAAATTAATAATCAATTAAATTTTTTTCTTTTATAAATAAGTAATAAAATATCTACTTACATACATATGTATAGTGCCAGCTGATAAATATTTACTATTGTGAATGATCTAATTGAGTCCAATTCACAATAGCGCTATTTTTATCGAATGTGCACCAAATAAAAATTCGTTCGATCAGCTCTTTCGACTATTGTCGGAGATTGAAAGTTACTCATAATAGGCACTAAAAATGATTTTTATACAAATTTTCTAGGTGAACAGCTTGCTGGCAATACAAAAATAACACATTAATGTAATTTAATTTTTTTTATTTATTTACTTATATATTTATTTATTTACTACAATTAATATTATAATAAATCTTAGAAACTAAAACACCAGCAACAATAACTATCGGCTTAACATTAATTTTATTTTTTACTTTCTATTTAAGATAATTAGTTTTTGATTTTGTGTTTTATTTTTTTAATATTAGCTGTACCCGCCATGTCCTTGGCGTCCGGACAATATTTTGTGATGCGAACACAGACAGACGGACAGTCATACAAACAAAAATTCTAAAAATTGGTATACACTATTTCGCTTACTAACTGCATCAGCAAAAAAATTCTCAAAAAATATTTCATATACAGAAATAGTCCTGTTGCAGTTAATTTTAGCGATAAATTTTTTGTGTGATTTTTAGAAATTTTTTTTTTGATGAACTGTTCAATTGCAATACAGATAGACCGATTGGTAGTACTCAAGTCTATTAGTCTGGAGGTTGCAGGTTCGATTTCCGCCAAAGATTCTGGAGACAAGCGAAAAAGAAAAAAAATATATAACAGATTAATTTTATTTTTTAGGTTTTATTTAAAAAAATAAATTGAAGGAATAGAATTTTTTTCCGATAATTTGCATAAGTGAGTATTAGGGAATTAAAAATTATTTCAATATATTCACACCATTAATTCCTCTTTATTAATCACTTTTACAAAGACCAGTCACACTCAAATGGCGAGGTTCCTCCTCCAGGAATTTAAAAGGGAGATAAGCGAAATAAACAATTATAATTCAAAGCATATTGACGTAAATACGGGTATGATAAAAATTTTGGGTTGAGAATAATGTTGTTATCATTTCTTATTCAGAATTGCACAATCTTGTACATTATGTCTGCAACTAAGGCAGTAAAGATAAAATTTTTACCGGCTGTTTGCCTGCTAAGTAGAACCTACAACTAAAGCTTTTTACTTCAAAGATTCTACAAAGTCAATTAACTGTTTAGATATCCTATGTCTTTCTCATACAAATATTTAGTTTACAAAATAATATTTCAATAGCAAGTAAGTGTCTAATTGACTAACTTTACTTTAATAGATTTTCGTTGCGAAATATACAGGGCCATCCCTATTCTAAGCTTTAATACTTCTAAAGATGAAGTAGAGAGATACCCAAAGTCTCCTAATATATTCCGAGACTCGAATTCGCTTGATCTTTTAGTCAAATGTCGTCTTTTATCGAAATTTAAAAAACAAAATGGAGCAGCAGTACTTTTTTTAATTTTCAGATATTCTCTGACTGACTACATCCCCCAGACTTGCGAAAAATTAAATTTTTTCATCAAAAGTAAAGAATTGCTGTGAAGCCTTTGGCGTGTTTTGCGAAAATAATACAGTCACACTAATAAAATAATGCACTACCAATCAATCTAATGCGGCATTTAACCCTTTAGATTATAAATTTGTATAAAAACTAACTTGAGCTTTAATTATTATTTCTTTAATTTGGCTTCAACAGAGTTATATACAGAAAAAAATATGTTCAACAATTAAAGGTTTTAATGGGTTTTAGATTAAAATTTAATTCAACCATTAATTGATTCAATTATTTATTTAATTAGGATATTTTTTTTGTTCTATTTTAAACAAATATATATTTGAATCAATTAAAAAATTAATTGAACTTTAATTGAAAACTAATTAAAACTTTAATTGGTAAAAAAAATTTCTGTGGAGGTATCGGTATCAACGATATATTTATTTGAGCATTGGTATCGTGTCGACAAGAAGGCATATAGAAGCATCCCTACAAAAATTATTTTTTACAAAATTCAATTTAAAAATATCAACATTTTGAAAAAAATTAGTAGCACCTGGCCATATCTAACTGTTGACTCTTAAATTTGAATGGTGATGATGAATTACACATTTTATACACTAAATATGTAAATTACACAAAGAGGAAGTTACAAAAAAAAAAAAATAACAAAAACCAAGTTTTTGGCCAAACGTATGAAAGAATTAATAAATGTATTTTTTTCTAATTACACACTTGCACTCGTGCATAATTAATAGGTCTGTCTGGTTGTTTGATTTTTGGGAGTGGTTGTAGAAATATTTTATTTTTTTTTTTCTTTTATCTATTGATTCATTCATATTATTTAGTATAAATTTTTGTTCCCAAATTATTTTGGACATTTGCTGTCTGCCATGCATTAATTTTCAAGCAAAAGCTTTCTATCTGACTGGCATTTAAGCTGTCTGTCCGTCTCTATGTCAATTTTTGAATATCAGCTACACAAATGACGTAGCAGTCAAGTATGTGGTTGGTATTTTAATCAATATGTAGGTACCTTTAATATCACAAATATAAAACTGAATTTATTCAAATATAATAAAGTTTTGTTTTTGGTAAAGAAAAGTAAATAAAAGCACTTAAACAACAACAACAATACCAAAATAAATAAATACGTTCAAGGTCAAACACCTGTGTGAGTATCCAAATCCAAATTCGAATCCAAATCCACAACACTCCATATCATGAGATACATTTTTAAACATTTCAACTAAAAAATACTTAAAACCTCTTGCATACATAATGACAAAAACAACAGCAACAACAAAACTGAAGAAAAAAAAGGTGTGTGTAGAGCATTTACTGTTCAGTTTGTTTGTTGGTGTTTTTAAGCGATCAATTTACTAATAAAAAAGAACCGTTCGTTCGCTACTTCATTAAATTAAGAACGACTGAAATGTACAACTAAAATTTATTTTCAAACACAAATCTCAGCTTCGACATCTGTGAAATCGAGATTAAGTTTTAACTTGAATTTATGTGTTGGTCGCTCTGCTCTGTCTGGTGACTGAGAGAAATTCTGAAACTTGAAAGTGTAATTTATCATTGTATCTATCGAAAGGTGTAGAATGATTGCATTTGACTTTTTAAGCAAGAATGTTGTTTGGAATCAATTCGAACTTGTTAAAAATATTTATTTATTATTTGATACACAGTTAAGGTTTATAAAGTAGCACAATGCTGTCTGTATAAATAGTAATTTGTGATGATAATGGGTTTATTCTAAAAGATTAAAACATGTTGATGAAAATGGCAAAAAAATGGCAAGTCAATTTATGAATTTCTTAAGATGTAAAAATTAAAATTACAATTAGACCTTTTCAACAAAGTACTTCCGTTTTCTTTTCCAAAAAGATCAATAAAAATTAGATTTTTTAAAACAAAAAAGACTGATCTTATTTTTGAAATTTTTTGATATATCAAAAAGATTACATTTGAAAAGGATTTACCTCAGTGTCTGGCGTGTTGCCTTAACCTGACGCTGGTCTTACCTCTGTCTATAAACAACACGTCTATCATTATTAATAATCGATTATTACATTTATATTATATTAGCGATTAATATATTTTTTCATTTGTAGGAATTCAGCGTAGATAAAGACTAGTAATGTTAAAATACAATTCCAAATAATATTTTTGAATACATTTTTTACATTTAGATTTCTTTCCAAAAAAATTGGAATGTTAAATATTCCCTTTCTCTGTTATGTATCCCAATTTCACAATAATATTCATGTAATTTTTGGTTTTATGATTTTCGAATTTTATCGAAAATGTTTCGTAAAAATTTTATCGAAATAATTTTGTAAAAATTTCATTGTAATTATTTTATAAAAATTTTATCGAATTAATTTTGTAAAAATTTTATCGAAATATTCCTATAAAAATTTTATCGCAAATTTTTCGTTAAAATTTTATAAAAAAATTTTTTGTTAAATTTTATTAAAATTTTTTTTTAAATTTATGGAAAATTTTTTGTACAAATTTTACCGAAAAATTTTATACAAATTTTATCAAACATTTTTTGTAAAAATTTACTGAAAATTTTATAGAAATTTATTTGTAAAAATTTCATCCAAAATCTTTTGTAAAAATTTTATCAAAACTTTGTCGAAATTTTTTTTGTTAAAATTTTATAAAAATTTTGTTAAAAATATATCAAAAATTTTTTGTTAAAATATTGTTCCGAAATTTTTTGTAAAATTTTTATTTAAAATTGTTTGTAAAAAATTTATTTAAAATTTTTTGTTCAAATTTTATCGGCACTAAAATTTTATGAAAAATTTTTCAATAAAATTTTATAGAAATTATTGTAAAAACTTTATCGAAATTTTTTAGCTAATGTTTTATCGAAATATTTTTATAAACCTTTTTTTTTAATTTTTTGTAAAAATTTAATCGAAATAGTTTTGTAAAATTTTTTTGAAATTTTTTGTTAAAAATTTTATCGATTTTTTTTTGTTTGTAAAAATTTAATCAAAATTTTTTTTTGGAAAAATTTTATAGAAAAACTTGTTATTATTTTATAAAAATTGTTTTGTCAAAATTTTACTGAAAACTTTTGTAAATATTTTCCGAATTTTCTTTTGTAAAAATTTTATCGAATATTTTTTGTTAAAATTTTAGCGAAAACTTTTTGTTAAAATTTTATCGAAATTTTTTTGGAAAATTATATCAAAAATTTTTTGTAAAAATATTTTGTAAAAAATTTTGTCGAAATCCTTTTGTAAAAATTTTATAGAAATTTTTTTGTAAAAATTTTTCCGAAATTTTTTGTAAAAATTTTATTGAAAATTTTTTGTTAAAATTTTATCGAAAATTTTTTGTTAAAATTTTATCGAAAATTTTTTGTTAAAATTTTATCGAAAATTTTTTGTTAAAATTTTATCGAAAATTTTTTGTTAAAATTTTATCGAAAATTTTTTGTTAAAATTTATTCGAAAATTTTTTGTTAAAATTTTAAAGTAAATTTTTTGTCAAAATTCAACCGAAAATTTTTGTTATGTAAAAATATTGTTTTTGTAAAAATATTTTTTTAATTTTTTTGTTAAAAAAAATTGATAAAAAAAATTTATGTAAATTTTTTTTAATTTTTAATAATTTTATTGATTGTATTGATTTTTTTTTTAATTAGGACCTTCATGCAATCTATATTGTGCTAGAATGTTTAGACTAAAGCAAAAAAATCCTTTAACAAAAATTTCCTCATATCGACACCCCCTGCCTTTTGACTGCTCCTGGTTACCAGTGTGCACCCTGTGGGTCTATGGGCTACCTCTTTGTCCATTGCTTACTATACAAGCCTTTAATATAAATCAAAGTAGAAAAACCTTACCAGCCTAAAAATAAAGAGTAAATCTTTCCTCGCAGGGGTTTAATGGTCCCCCGAGATCTTGTCGCGGTCTAATATTTATCTAACAAAAAAAAAAGTGAAAAAATATAGGTGGGCGCGGATTTTTTGACTGCAGCCTCGAATAGAATCGTCTGATATTGCTGAATGAATTGCAATACTTATATTTTCAACACTATGCCTGGAAGATTGGTGGGCTTAAATCTTCTGTACCTCGTCTGGTGCCGCACAGTGGTTTGGAAGCGATTTATTTTAGACGTAATTCTCATGAACCACTGAAGATGTCTTAATGAAATTTCACAGAGGCATATAAAGCCTCATCATAGCATGAGGCTTTCAGTTTACATAGAAGGTGCTTTATATATATATATATATATATATTTTTTTTTTTTTTTTTTTTTCATAAAGTCAAAAATAATTGCAAAGAAATCGAAGATTAACTGCAATTAAAGGGTTTGTCTTCTTAAATTATATATTTCATTTTGTTCTTCTAACATATTAATTCAATTATTATGTCCTTAATATCTATCGTTGTTTGCAAAGAAAGCCAGAAGGCTTGTTAATTTATTTAAAATCCTTGTAATGCTTGTAATAAACACATGTAAAATGTGATGTTACGAACTTTAATTGTAATGGAAAACAAACCACAATAATAAAATGCCTAAAATTGAAAAATTTTGAACAAGTCTTAAGTACTCTTGAGCCTGAGAACAAGCGCAGATGCTGATAGAAATTAACAAAAAAAAAAAAAATAATAATCTGCACTCTCCCCTCAAACACAAATTATTTGAAATCAAACTGCACCACCCATAAAAGTAACTTTTCAACCAAAACATGTCAAAATAGCTGTTTACACATTTAAATTTATGGAAAAAATAATTTTTGTCATGCAGACTAAAGACTAGATCATCATGATACTTTTTATTATTTTCTCACTCACGCTATCTCTCTCTCTCTCTATTGCTCTTACTAAAGCATTGATTGTATACTAATCGATTATGTAGCGTGACGTCATTGTGTCGAATTTCCATAGCTGATTTCAAAAGCTGTTTTCACTAGTTTTCCTGATTGACTGGCTGGCTGGCTGGCTAAGGGATCTGAATCTAAACTTTTTCAATCTATCTTTTTGCAATTCGTTGCGTTTGTTATGCTCAAATTTGCTTGATGTACGTGTGTGTGGTTTTATTTGTAAAACAGGATACTGAGAAGAGCGTAATAAGGATGCGTAACTAAATTGTAAAACATCATCATGAATTTTATCACATTTACATTCAATTATGTGCACTATCTATATCTACGTATAAAATAAATGCTTTATGGGGAAATTTGAACAAAATTCTAATGCAGGGTGGAAGTTTTAGTTGAGTGCGTTAAAAATTATGTTTGCTAAGACGCAATTTGACCATCGACTTACAATGTTGTTTACATCAAAATTTCTCTTAAGTGTTACATCCATCAAAGAAATGATGTTGCTGTTAAACACATTCATACATATGCTCATATTGAGTACATCGAAATCGCCGAATTTTTTAATAGGTTTTTTTTCATAAAATTAATCTAGCCGGCGGAATTCAAAATATAATATTAGAAACTTTTTTCAGTAATACTAAGATCCTTTATAAAATTTAAATTTTTCAAGACCCGATTTTTGATATTTGAAAAACTTTTTGTAAATTTTGACTTCGATATGCAAAAAAAAATTAATTTTCCCTTTAACACATATTTTTTTTTTTTGTTTTTTAATAGTATATCTAACATATTTCAAAACCTCAAATAGAAGTTCGAATTTTCAAGCGACATAAAGCTTTAAGACTCTTTTTGGGTCTAAAACCTAATTTAAATAAATAGATTCCGTAAATGATACAAAAAAATAATAATATTATATTCGTTCGTACCGAATCTTCTATACCCTTCACCATGGTGATTTTATTTTTACGGATATAGGTGTAAAATTTATTTAATTTAAGGACTGCGCTTTTTTTCCACTAATTAGCAAAATTTAGTATACGGTATATATCGTAACCTAAAATTCCTAACTATATAAACAAATATTTTATACATTTTTTTTAGATTGATAGAAAATTTATGGAAAACTTTTATTGAAAATTTTTTCTTTATTTAATTAATTAATTTTTTATTGAAAATTTTGTGTGAAAACTTTATTGAAAATCTTTTATAAAAAATTGTTTGAAAATCTTTTTCAAAAAACTGATTGAAAATCTTTTGTCAAATTTTATAGAAAATCAATGTAAAAATTTTATTGAAAATTTTTTATAAGGTTTATTAAAAATTTTTTGTAAAAATTTTATCGGAATAATTTGTAAAAATTTTATAGAAAATTTTTTTTTTAAAAAATTTTTTTTAAACTTTTTTTTTAAAAAAATTTTTGGTAAACATTTATTTTTGAAAATTTGTTTGTAAAAATTACTATTGAAAATTTTTTGTAAAAATTGTTTTTGAAATTTTTTTTCGTTTTTTTTTTTAAAGTTTTGGAAAATTTTTTGTTAAAATTTTTTTGTAAAATTTTTTTTGAAAATATTTTTGTAGTATTTTTTAAATTGTTTGTAAAAATTAGCAACTTCCTGCAATCTATATTGCATTAAAATGGTCAGTCAAACGCAAAAAAATCATTAAAAAATTTCATCATATGGGTCTATTGGCTACCTCTATGTGTATTGCTTTCTATAAAGGCCTTTAATAAAAATCAAAGTTGAAAAACCTTACCAGCTCAAAAACAAACAAAATATAGCACCTTGCTGGGGGTTATTAATCCCCCAAGATCTGTATGCACACCCAGCGATCTACTTGCTGCGGTCTATTATTTATTTAACAAAAAAAAGTAAAAAAGAATCATTTCATCCGAAAAAAAAAAATAAAAACAACGTGAAAAAATATTGCTAGGTGTGGGTTTTTTGCCCACAGCTTCGAATGGAAAGGTCTGATGTTGCTGAATTCCATTAGCGAAGTTTTCGAAACTATGCCTGTCAGATTGTTGGGCTTAAATATTCTGTATCTCTGGTGATGCCTTGGCAAAGTAGATTTCACCCCGAACACAGAGAGACAGACGGACATCGGTTAATCATTTTCTCTATGTATAAGGATTCAGAATACATATATACTTTTTTACTTTATGGGGTCGTAAATTAATATTGTAGAAATTACACACGGAATGACAAACCTTTATATCCCTTATCCACTTGTGGTGAAGGGTATAAAAAGTAACTTTATTTACAAAAAAACTTAAAAATTTGAAAAGAAAAACCAGGGCTAAATTGGTGTAGAGTGTCCTGCACCAATTTAGTTTTCGTTCCTCGGTATTTGAAATAGAAATAAACCTATCGCAGAGTAGGTTATGCACGGCAAATTTCGTCGACCAAATATTAGATTTTTTGCGACGAATATGTGGAAAGAAAAATTCATCGTTTGTTCCCTTTGTATTTATAGCACGATTTTTGTGCAATAGATGACTATTCATGAATTGTGTTATCAACGATCACACTTAGTATTTTATTATAATAATAATAATTATTTATTATTTTATTTATTATTATTTTTAATTAAATTAGAATGTGCAAATAATTTTTTTTTATTATTTTTATTATCATAAAAGCGGATTTAGTTTTTATTACACAGTAAGGTAAGTAGTAAAGTTAATGCAACTTTATTTACCCGCTGCTAAAGGTGGGCAGTGTTTGTGAACTTATATCCATCATTGATTGTGTCAACAATATCATTTGAAGGCATTGTCTGGCCTGCGGCTAATCCTTAAATAATGACCAACTGAAACAGTTTCGCTTTTATTTCTGCAATGACCTGAACCTCAGACAGAGGTGCCTTATTGCTGGAGCCCACAGTCAAAAAAAAAAAATATTTTGACTTAATCTACCATTTAACAAACGTCTGGCCAACAAAGTGGTGCGTATGAGCCCAAAATGACTTTAACCCTGCAAACTGCAGAACACTTTATTTATTTCCTTTTTTTTAAATACAAAAATATTTCACGTACATTTCAGGTATTGTCCTCCCACCGGTTTTAATGATAATCTCTTAAATTATGAGTTTTATAATAATTTTGACATGCTGTGTACTATTTAATATAAAAGTGAAGATGAAGCAGAAGATGAAGCTGGAGATGAAGAACAAGTTAAAATAAGTTTAAGAGAAAAGTAAAAGAATACATATGTCTGTGTCCCACTGAAATGTTGAAATCATAAATATTTTTAGATTTTTTTCTTACGAAAACTCGTGCTAATATTGCAAATGAAATTTGATCATTTGCAGGCAGGAGCTGCACTAAAGTTCAAAAAGAAAAGAAAAACAGAGAGAAAACATGATTTAAAAAATCCTTACAAAACGAGTAGCAAGACAGCACATTTGTTTGACATGGCGTAGTGCTTAACACCACAGCCAAGCGCCAAGTCACGATCTAACAACCAGTAACAGAAATACTCGTATTTACAACATGTTTTATTTAAACAGCTTTTATTTTTTGTGTTTGTTCTTTAAACTTTACATTAAATTAAAAAAAAAAAATATTGCACGCTTAATGACACCCTGTTAAAGAGACTTAACAAGTTTGAAACAACACCCCATCCATCGTCTGCCAAAAACTTAAGAAGAACTTTGGCTTGTAAAAGCAAAGTTTCAGGATTTATTTGTTGTTGCCTGATTTTTTCGTTGAAACATTGTAAGGCAGCCCTAAGGCCGCTGTCTCAAATCTTATTTAACAGTAGCCAGCTACGGTAGCTGAAAAATACTCCCACGACATGCCAACCTACAGACACAGACACAGCCACTGACAAATAAAATCTTTCACAGCGTAACCATACGACTAAAAAAAATGTTGAAATTTTAAACATAATAAGACATTGCTAATTGTAAGCCATTAGTGCCATACCACATTTTAGGGATTTATAGGAGGTGAGTAAGGGAAGGCTTTAAGTTTACATGGCATGACTGGTTATTCTAACGCATGCATTTCACAAACTTGTTGAACGCTCCCCATTTTAAAAGTAAAATATGGGTCGCTTTGATTTTTAGCAACAACAACAACAACACCAATAAACGCATTCATTGGCCATTGCGTGACTTTGGCCCAAAGATCGTTTAACTTTTACTTTTATGTGGCAAAATTGACACTCAATTTAAAAAAGCAGGCGTGTGAGAAAACCCTTGTGGCTGTAATAGAGTTAAGCAACAGTGATCCAGCTTGACTGATTTAAGTAGCAGTGGCTTGTAAATATGATTAAACAGACACTTTAGACACATCATCATTTAATTATGTAATTGCTCAGGCGTTACAGGCTTTATTGTCAGTCAGTCAGCAACAAAAACGTTCGTGGGAACAATCAATCTCCTCTATTAATCCCACAAAATTCTCACTCTATTGAGGCGTAAGAAAATCCCTTCTTTTGATTATTTTTTTATTGCATTTTATGCACGGAAATCCGTAACATGTACGCACAGCACAGCCATCAAAAAGTGTCTTAAATGTCAGGGTTACTCTCATTTCCCTGTACACAAATGCCAAATAATTTAAATGTTTAGAAGAAACAGAAGAAGTAGAAGCAGAAGAGGCTGAAAAACGTGTTGAATAATTCGCATTAGTGCCATGTACAGCTGCCACAATGTTGTGTAAGTCTGTGGCGTAACTCGAGTATTTGGTTTTCTGCATGACACAAACATTCTATTTACTTTTTTTGTTTTTTTTTTTTTTTCTTTGAAAAGCGCCCACCTTGTTTTTGCCTAAACTGCTTGTAAGCAACGGAAATACATGATTCCTGCTCTTGCCTGCTTAATATAATGTAAAGCTTTAAGGGCACACGCAGTATAAATCCACCCCTGCTGTTAGTGTTGTCGAATCAGTGGTAACACACTGATGCAGAGTCCTGCAACAATCAAAACAACATACGATATTTGCCACCCCTTTAGAGAGTTGGAATGAAGCATCAGCTTGATCACACAGCAACAAAAATCATCTAAAATTAAAACCCACTTTGAGTTTATTAAACCTACATTCACTTCAACTTAATTACAAGGACTGAGATAAATTAAATGTTCAAAATAAAATTACAAAAAAAATATTCAAGAAAAAATTATAAATTCCTAGCAAATACTTTCATACCCTTTACCACAGGTGGAAGGGCTGTATATGAGTTTGTCATTCCATGTGTAATTTTTACAATATTCATTTCCGACCTCGCAAAGTATATATATTATAGATCCTTATACATAAATAATGTAATTTAGTGATGTCCGTCTGTCCGTCTGTGTTCGGGTTGAAATCAACTTTGCCAAGGCAGCAGAAGAGATAAAGAAAATTTAAGCCCTCCAATCTGCCAGGCATAATTTCGAAAATTTTGCTACCGCAAATCAGCAACATCAGACCATACCATTCGGGGCGAGGTGGGCAAAAACCCACGCCTACCTATAATTTTTCACATTTTTTCATGGTTGTTGTTATTTTTTCGGTTGTAATGATTTTTGATTGCCTGTGTTACTAAATATTAGACGGCCCCTAATAGGTCGCATACAGATCTCGGGTGTCACTAATCCCCTGCGAGAGTTGATTTTGTATTTGTTTTTAGATTGCTAGATTTTTTGCTTTGATTTGTATTAAATGCCTTTCTGTAAAGCAATAAACTTAAAGGTGACCAATAGACCCACAGGGTGGCCACTGGGAATAAGAAGAGGAAAATGGGCTCCTTGAGGATGGTATGGGCTTTATGCGGGCAATATTGGCAAAATTTTTTTAAAGGTCTTTTTCCTTTAGTCTACCATTTTAAGGAAATACGGATTGCAGGGGTCCTACGGAGCCCTGGGGAGGGCGATAGACATTTTTAGGAGGTAGTTGTTATTAATTTTTATTTTACTCGTATAACCGTTTTAGTAGGGCAATATTGGAATCGTTTTTATCTGGTTTTTATGCCGTTTTTTGCTTCGATTATGATCACACAAAAAAAGATCACATTTGAGACCAATGAAACTCAGCAGCACCAAACGTTCAACAAGGGGTAGCGGGGGATGTGTCAATAAAGGGTTTGCTTTTTTAAAGTTTAAAACCTTTATATGCTTTGATCTGACCATTGTAAGCCTAATGAATGGAGGGAAGGTCCTATAGTGGGGCGAGGGGGGTATTGTGCGGAAAAACGGTAATCACCTTGGTAAAGGACATATAAGATTCGGAACGGCCGAATGTAGTACTCTTACTTGTTTTTTCTTAACATGGACTTATTTAATTTCGATCTATTTAGTCCAGAGCCTTCTTACTTCCTGCAAATGAAAAGATTTCTCTAAATGCAAGATTTTTTCTTCGCTAGATGAGGTCGTTTTAGCTTCAAATCAATATTGTATCTGACCAAAAACTCTGAATAATATTTTCCGGTAATCGTTTTACCCTCCTCTTGTTAGTCGATGTAAATGACACCGCGTGAATCAAAAAAAAAACAAACAAAAACTGTAGCCATAACACTGTTGACCCGTCTTCTTCGGTGCAAGTTAACCTCTAGATATCTCCCATTTTAATTGGTTTTTGCCATTTGATATGTTGCGATGGATTCATGTTTCGTCCACAGTTTCAAAGCTGATCAAAAACGCAATTGGATTGCGTTTAAACGTCGTCAAACAATCCCTTGAAGTGCTAATCTCCCTCAATGTCCTTATAAGAAAGGTTAAAACAGTATCTGGACTTAAAACAGTTAAACAAATATTCATCTATATTCTTTTATAGAGTGTTCGAAATTTCGAACATAATTTCGAATTTTCGAAAATAATAATTTTAGAGCCTTAGTTTTATAAAATTTTACCTCCTGTGCAAAAAAAGCAATTTTCTATGATTTTTCACAAGTTCAATTTTAAAATTTAGAATTATTGCGAAACACATTTTTAAAATAAAAAAAAAATTTTAAAAAAGGCCGTTTCAGATTTTTGTTTAACAATTTTAAACTTACGAAAAATGGGTGAGAAAATGGGCGGAATGTAATGCAGCTAGTGTCTAAAATAAAATTTTCTCATTTTATCTTTAATATTAATCACCTAAGTCACAGAGAGTTTGCATCTTTTAAATTTTTCATCGCTTAAAGTGTGGAGATGCAATTTTGCAGAGTTGATTATATTAAAATAAATTATTTTATTTCTAATCAAATAAGCGATTTTATAAAGTAAAGGCCTTAACACCTCCTCTTCCATTGTTTAGCCCTCTCCACTGACAGAGCTCCGTTCCTTGGCCGCCCGAGGCTGCAAGGCATTGCGCACATATCGCTCTATAATTAATTATTTTGCCCGTACAACTAGACCGAGTCTTATATTTATAGTAGAGGAACGAATAAATGTAATTACCCGCGCCAAGACCAAAACCTTAAGAATATCCTCCACATCTTTCTTTCAGAAATTACAAAGATACCATTAGAGATGGTTTGAATACACAACCAACTACCTTAGCAACTTAACATGTTTAATTATTTTCACTGTTGTTGAGGCTAGATTTTAAATACAAGAACATTGTTGGTGATAATTACAGCAAAATTATCAGGTTAAAGCTTTTTAAACTCAAATTGCCGTCAAATCTTATACTTTGACCAAAGAGAATCTTTGATCAGCTGTCATTCAGGATTAAAACTTTATTTACTAATCGTTTTTAATTGTATCCAATAATGTAGCACATCCGAAAAAATCACTGCTTACAATAAGCAGATATGATCTCAGCTTCTTAAAATTTATACCAAATAGTTCAGGTTCGTACTCCAGTTTGACTCATTTTCTACCTCTAACACATATAAATTTGAATAAAAATATGAGGCAATAATAATTATAATACATCCAACAACTTACTAATCAGTGACTTGAAATAAATCGGTCCACCCGTCCTGTCACTAACTCAGTCAATCAGCCGTTCGTCAAACAGCCGGCTGTTAAAATCAACCAGCGCTGCAGCGAACGAACGGCCAACAAAATACAACGACATTTTTACAACATTTCCGTACATTAGTACAATCGCATAGGAGCGCATGAGTGTGTGTGTGTGTGTGTGTGAAAAAATACGGATGTTGATTATTGCGCATGTAGTTTAGATTAATTGACATCGAGTCAACGACATGTCAGTCAATCAAATTGTTATGAGTTTTAATTGTGATTTTCTTTTTTTTGCAAACTTCTTCTGCTGCTGTTTCTCCTTAAATGGAATGGAAACGAACGTTTTATTAAATGCATTAAATGGGGTGTTGGTCGTCATTAGTTGTTGTTTGGTTGCTTGCCAGAATAACAAAATTAATCTAAATCCAAATACTCGTAATTATTTAAACTATAATTACTTCTATAGTAGTTTGTGTGAGTGTAAGTTTAAATCTGTATTTGAGCATGGTACTTTGAGGTTACAAATAAACCAGCCATTAAAGGTTTTTTCCAGTTTAAAAAAAAAAATTAAAAATATAAAACACTCGAGAAATTTGATCATTTATTTTTTTCACGTTTTCGCTAAAGTTGTAATTTAATATTTTCTTCATGTTCAAGGGTTGTTGAAATGAATATGGATATAAAATGAAAAAGAAAACAAAAAACAAATAAATATAAATAATAATTTGTTTTAAGAACGGTTTGGTTTGAAATGTCATTAGATGAAAAAATATAGCGCGAATGAAATTCTGCTTCCCAGCTTCAGAGTTAAGATCATTGGTAAGACAAGGTTTTTGAACAAAAAAAAAAAAAAAAAAATGAATTCAAACTAAACACTTAAAATAGCAAAAGTTTCAACGAAATACATAATTTTATAATTTTTTATTATACAGATGAACATGAGCCAAAAATATAAGGTCGTGCATGAGTAAGCGTTTTTTTTTTCTCGTAAGCGTAAACTATCATCTCTAATCAGAGCCTGAGAAGAGCTGTTGCTATTTGCTAATAATGATAACTATGAATAACGCATTTTAGTTCTGTTGAAGCAAAAAACATGTAGTCATATAGTCACCGAAAAAAATAGTTTTACTAATTAACGGTCTTAATTGGTTTGAGATTAAAATTTAATTAATTATTTGTTTAATTACAAATTTTTTTCTTCTATTTTAAATAAATATATAATTGTTTCAATTAAAAAATCAATTGAACTTTAATTTAAAAATAATTAAAACCTTTAATTAGAGCAAAGAAAATCTGAGTTCTGTTAAAGCAAAAAACACCAATTAAAGGTTTTAATTGGTTTTAGGTTAAATTTAATTAAATGATTAATTGATTCAATTATTTGTTTAATTAGAAACAATTTTTGTTCTTTGTTCTGTTTTAAAATATATATTATATTCGAATCAATTAAAAAATTAATTGAACTTGAAGTTAAAACTAATTAATACCTTTAATTGGAGCAAAACAATTTTTTCTGAGTTCTGTTAAAACATAAAAGATGTAGTCGTGCATTCACAGAAAAGTTTATATTTTTCACCAATTAAAGGTTTTAATTGGTTTCAGATGAAATGAAATTAAATAATTAATTGATTCAATTATTTGTTTAATTAGAAATAATTTTTGTTCTTTGTTTGGTTTTAAAATATATATTATATTTGAATCAATTAAAAAATTAATTGAACTTGAAGTTAAAACTAATTAAAACCTTTAATTGGAACAAAGCCATATTTTTTAGTTCTCTTAAAGCAAAAAACATCAGAGTCGTACATTTATAGAAAAATTTATATTTTTCACCAATTAAAGGTATTAATTGGTTTTAGGTTAAAATATAATTAAATGATTATTGATTCAATTATTTATTTAATTTGAAAAATTTTTTTATTCTTTGTTTTGTTTTGCTTTAAAATATTTATTATATTTTAATCAATTAAAAAATTAATTGAACTTGAATTTAAAACTAATTAAAGCCTTTAATTGGTGCAAAAAACTTTTTCTGTGTTAAGATCATTATTAAAACGAAACTAAAGTTAATTTTAGATTTTCTAGTAACATCATATGATTGATGGGATTTCAAAGGTGGCCTTTTGAAGTTTGCTTTAAAATAAACTTCAAAGATAAATTTGCTGGTTTTTTATTTATTGTTTAATGCTGATAAAAACCTCTAAATAAAATAAAAATTTGGTAAATTCGGTTCTTTTCAAAACACCATTAACTTTCGCTTTTCCAAGCCCTTCGTTTAGTTCATAAATGCAATAAAAACAACTAAAGCTTTTTAACTACCTGATAAACAAAATTAATTCTGAATATGTCCACTTGGAACCCATCACATATTGGAACTCATCACATATTTTTTTTTCGTTTTAGTTAAAATATTAAACTAAATCGATAAATACGGCTACTAATCACTGCCGATGGGTCGAACATCGAGCAAAAAGAGCACCCTGAACTGAACCTAGTTAGTAAGGAGGTTAGGGAAGCTCAAATGCCGATGGAATGCATGAAAGAAAACAAGATATTGGGAAGGCTGCATCAGATACTCATTTTACTGATGGCACTCTTACCGACGGTAGAGCAGGAGCAAGTGTATATTCTGCTGAGCTGGAATCGTCCTGTAGTCTGTTTTTGGGGAGTATGTATCCGTTTATCAGGCAGAATAGCTTGGGATGCTGCATGCATGGATTACTTGCTGGAATTTCGGGTGCAGCGAAGAAAGGTTCTCATTACACTTAACAACCAGTCGGTTATAAAAGGCATGAGGCAGGTAAACGTGTATGTCCAAACTAGTGCTGAAATGTGTTTTAAAACTTAACAGATTTGCCCCGGTTAATGAGGTTACATTGATGTGGGTTAATGGACACATAGGCACAGCTGGGAGTGAAGCAGCAGAATTTCTGTGGACCAGATTCCAGAGTAGCGTAATGAGTAATGGCACAATGCGAGCTAAGGTCCTGCAATGGGTTAACTCATTAAACCTAAAAGGGCAGAGGGAAACCACTACGAGTAGACTGGCTCGAATAGTACTCAAAGAGCACATAGGTAGCAAGGTTATTAAGGTACTCAGATGAAATAGAAGTCGCTTAAGCTGGATAAATGTGTTGGTCATGGAAACTTCATATATCATCTAGTTAAAATAAAAATCGAAGAAGATGATATTTGCAAACTGTGCCTGGAAGAGGCTGAGACTGCAGCGCACATTGTGTATAAATGTCCGACACTGGCTAGTATTAGACTCAGGTCCACTGGTAAAAGCTTGTTAAATGTGCATGCCTTGGGGGACCTGAGCCTTGAACAAATGCTAGCAATTACTAGAGACTATGTGATGAGGAAGAAGGCCGACAGTTACCAGTCGACAGTCTGAAATCACTAGAGTCTATATTAAAAGCTGGTTGTAGTACGTGACTCTATGAGATTCATGTTGCCGTAAATTACGGTAGCCTGTAATCATAGAGGACGGAAGGAGGTAGAAAAGGGACCCATTAAGGAAGCTTCTATCTGCTTCGATATTCCCCTACATTAGTATATAATATCGTATTTTTATCTTGGCCAGATGAACTTTAAAGTTTCCATGATTTGTATTTAAGGCAGTTAACCACTTTAAGGTAACCAGATTATATCCAAACATTTACTCTTCCTGGCAACTTATAGGGAAAAGTAACAGTATCTTTGTGGGAATCGAACTCTCAGCCTCGGTAGGCTGTTTGAAAAGTTCAATTTGTCTTAGAATAAAAAGAAGAAGTACTTCAAGTAAGCATTGTGGCTTGTGATCAAAACACTTACAATTTTTTAAAACTTTCAAATTAAAAATGTTGCATGCACCACCTAAAACAAAAATATTACAAGTTTTTAGTGAAACTTCCTCTTTCCATCTGTCAGAATATAAACTGTTAATGCGCAGTTTGATTTTGTTTTTGTACTAACTTCACAAATCACAAAGCAGAACGTACAAATTTGAGAAGGCAAGACAAATATCCAGCCATCCGCAAGGTCCATTGACAAAAAAAAAAGCGTTGCGAACACATAACTGGCATGCGTGACTAAAAATTAACCGACATGGAAACATTGAAGAGAAAATCTATGACTAAATAGTTTAGGGGAACTCAACTAACAGATTAAGGGATGGATGGAGCATGGAGTGTTCATGATTATGATGGGTAACAGAACTCCAATTGTAAACAATATTTTAAACAGTCAGTCGGCCAGTCAAACAGTTAGTCAAAAAGAAAAAAAACTTAAATGACGATTTAGTATTTTTTATTTATTTCAAGTAAAAAAATCTTAATTTAAGTTAATGCCTCCCAGCAAACAAATTCTTTTGTTTGTATTTATGGCAAATTAATTTGATTATTTAAATTAGCCAGATAATAATTTATAAGTTTTGGAAAAAATGTTTCTTCTGCTTTTTCTCATCTCTTAACTTTTGTTAGTGATTTCTTTGGAGAAGGGGCAACGCAACATTGTTTAAGCATCTTAATTTAAAGCGAACATTAACATCAACATTAGCCAGCGGTGATTGGTGTTAATGTCAAGAAATGAGGTGTTAATGAAATAATTGTTTATGTTTTTCTCTTGGTCGGTCTGTAAAAAACAAACGCAATACAGTTTAACAAATAAGAAAATCAATAAAAAAAAATAAATTAAAAGACTCATCTCCAGCTTTTTTTTTCCTAACAAGGTGACAGTAAATGTGAAACATATTTCAAACGTGTTTGATTTCTAACGAAACCATTTAGACCACAATTTATTGGCTTAAACTAATTTAGATACTGTTTTTTATAATTTTTTTTATTTTTTTTCTTCTGTATTTTTTATGTAAAAAATTTGTTTTATTGTTGAACAAAAAACAATGCGAGTAAAATATGCAGATATTTGAAATGAAAGAAAAAAAAAAAACACTAAAAAAATTTACAGTTGCTTTGTTAGCTGATAGTTAAAGCTTTGCCAGTACCGTTAATTTTTTTACAAATAAAAATACCAAGTACCGTTACTTAGCCCAATTAAAATTGAAAACCTGATCTACACTGACATCACATTTAGATATCAAAAAATAGATTGAACTAAAATAAACTACTGCCAGGTTAACACGCTTAACTGCTTAACAGCTTCGAAATATTTAAACGCCACAGAATATTTATTTTTCCATAGAAACTAACAACGAACGAAAATACATTTACAGATACAAATGGTAGAATGCTAATGAGATGAAGTGTAAGAAAGCTGTCGTCGTTAATAAAATAGCAACAACTAAATCTCCACCTGGCTGTCTGTCTGTCTGTGAGTGTTGTTTATACTCGTAAATATATCAAATACATTTAAGCACTTACGGCCAGATGCAATAAATATAAATAAGAAGAAAAAAATCTATGAATATTTTTTTAATGATATTTATGATCAGTCGCATATTTAATTAATTTTTCTCCTAATGGATGACTATTTTTTTTGTTTTTATCTGAAAACTTAAGATTTCTTTGGAAATGTCATAATAGGCCCTTTTAAAATTAAGTTTTATTTTAGTAATTATTTGTAACAAATTTTGTAAATTATTAGATTTGTAAATAAGTTTTTGGCATAACATACGACACCTTATAATCAAAGATAACCAACCAGAAAATTTTTTAAAATGAATATATTTATTGTTGCTTTTGTACTGAAAAAAATAAAAGATCATTGTAACGCAATATAGATTGCAGGAAGGTGTTAATTTTTCCAAAAAATTTTTAAAAAAAAATTATACAGAAAAAATATTATAATAAAATTTGCAAAAAATTTTCTAATATTTTGCAAAAAAATTCTTTAACAAAAAATGTTTCTAGAAAATTTTTACAAAATATTTTCCATAAAATTTATAAAAAAATTTTCAATAAAACTTACAAAAAACTTTCAATAAAATTTTTAAAGATCTTCTATAGAGTTTTTACAAAAGATCATTGTAACGCAATAAAGATTGAAGAAAGCACCTTATTTTTAAAAAATAAATTAAAAAAAAAAATCCAAAAAAATGTTTAGAAAAAATTTTCTAAAAAATTAAAAAAAAACTTACAAAATATTACAAAAAATTTTCTAAGATTTTACACAAAATTCTTTAACAAAAATTTTACAAAATATATTAAAAAAATTTTCATTCAGATGAAATTTTGAAGGCAAGCTAAGTTCGTTATAGTATCTCTAAGAAAGAATAAATTAAATTACAAATTAGGTGATAATATTAAAGAAAAATTAATTTTTAAGACACCAGCAGAGTGGAATGTACATTTTCTAGACAGCTACGTCTGTCATCGCCACTCTTCGTATCTATCTACTTTGGGTAGTGTTTAGTTGTAAGCATCATCTATTTAACCAACCAAACTCAGATAAGGGAATACGAGAAAACTTGCATTCAATTATAAATCGTCAGTTGGTGTGAACGTCTACCACTACCTAAAGCTTCCCTCTTGTTTAATATTTTACCACCTTTATTTGTTGTTGCTTCAGCCAACCTTTGGTTAGAAATGAAAGCTACTTTTTGTTTTTATTTGTTTTCTTACAACATTGCAATATTGCAACTTAAGCTTGACCTCAAAACTTCATCCGTATGTAAAATAAATAGTTCAAATATTCAAATATTTAATATTAAAAAAATTTTCTATAAAATTTTTACAAAATATTTTCTATAAAATTAAAAAAAAAATTGCAATAACACGTACAAAAAATTTTCAAAAAGATTGTTAAAGATCTTTTATAAAATTTTTACAAAACATTTTCAATAAATTTTTTTTTTTAAATTTTAAAAAATTTTACCAAAAAAAATTTCTATAAAATTTTTCAAAAAAAATCAAACAGGACCAAAATATTATTATATATATCGATTATTATTATTATTCATATCGATTACCTTAAAAGGGGCAAACCGATCATTAACAAATATTATTCACAGCTGCTAGAAAGATTTGTGATTGATTTAAATCCCTTGAGTTTGAACTTGTCGAAGAAAAATGAGCTCCTTTATTATGAGAATGTAGAAGAGTGTACTCACCATGGTGGTAGGATATGTAAAAGTCGTTGATATCGAATTAGTTACTAAAAAGCAAGAAAAAATAATTATACAATTATTAAATTGAAATCAATAACTTATTTGCATCATTTCTCTTTGGCGTTTTTTCATTCACTCACAAAAAAAAATATTTACAACTACCCGCTTTGGCGGAAATTATTTAATGATGCTTATGAATACCATTTTTCAATCTGCTTTAGAAAATTTAAGAAATTTATAATTTTTTTATTTATTTATTTCACCGAAGTTGACTTAAGAGGGTTACAAAAGGTCTAGTAATTTTTTTGCAAATAAAAAATACTCGTATTATTTGCTTTAACAAAAAACATATTTTTATGTTTTGCGGTTGTGGCAACATTAAATGCCATCATCGAAGAAGACAAAATTATACCCCAACTTTTATTCACTCACACACACATACACTCACAGCCTAATATATTTTTACTAAAAAAATTACTTCGAGAATTTTAAAATGAAATAATAATAAAATAAAATTAATAGCGTGCAAATAATTGAGATAATTTGATTTATAGCTTACAGTTTTGACACAGATTTGTTTATTTTTTAATAATTTGGTAATTTTTATGTTTGATTTTGCAACATATGTTGCAAGTTTTCTTGTCTGTTAGTTTAATGGGGAAGATTTTTTACATGGGGGAGAAATTTTGAACGGCGGGTTTTAAATGGAGATTTGATTTGTGCAGGGCTTTTAAGCGTTTTTTTTTTATTTATTTTTAATATTAGTATGAAATGTTTACATATATAAGTTCATTAACTTTAGAGAAATTTAGAGAAATGTTTAAGATCTTTATTTGAGGCAATAGACCAATCTATATAATTTAATGTTTAGATGATTTCATGTAAATGTTGACAGCGGCTACGCCTCAAATGCTTCATAAACTGATTCATCAATTTTGGCATACTCTCTCCCACATATCGCCCGGTATCTCAAGAATAAATATTTCAATATTCCTCCCCCCGGGGGTTCCAATTGTCACTGCAGTAATGGCAAATGCTTTGACGCGGTTCACTCGGGGAAAATAGGGGCACCAGACGCTAGGGTTCCTAGAGCCTAAATCTGGAAGAAAAGGTCTGCTGTTTTAACACGGGTCCTCTTCGAGGCCTGACCAGTGCCCAAAGGACTGGTACCACGGGAATCGGTAGCCCCACAGAGAGCCTATTCTCTCTGTGACCGGTTATTGGTGAGGTCCCCTTCGGGGGTACACGTGGTGGTTGTGGTTTAAGATCGATTAAAGTAGATGTGGTGCATGGTCGATCAAGTGTGCTGTTGCACTCTCAACAGACGGAGTTTGGATAGTCTCCAAACCCCTAAGCAAGAGGTTATAATATGGATCTAGGCTTGCCTTGGAAAGGCTTGCCATATTGTATAAATTGCTACTCATTGTGACTGTATACACACAAATTGCGATTGGTGGCAATCGTAAAGTGTTGTTATACTACACAATGGGGGCACTAGTCTACGCCTAAGTTTCACTCGGTGGTAAGACCACCGTGAGGTTAGGCCGAGTATGGCAGGTACTCACGTTAATCTTGTTCCACAAATAAGTTCATTAACTAGGTGTTTAGATGCCAATTTATAGTGATTTTTAGTGGAATTTAAGTAATGAACTCCTGCAATAAGTAATAAACTCCCTAAAAGATACTCCCTTGCGATTTGGTCCCTCACATGTGTGATTACCAAATCGAGTCTAATTAAAAATTACCAGGCATCCTTGTATGTGTGGCGTCTCTCTTGGCCAACAGACAATGGCATCAGGAATACTCTTTTTAAATCAAACACAGGCTGGATGGTCCAGCGAGTCAAATTTTTTAACATGGAACATTTTTCTAGCTTGGAACAAAGAAAAATGGCAGAACTATTATTACATTTAGATGAATTGGGGGCTAGGGTCATGAACCCATGTAAAACTATGATTCTCCCATGTAAAGATTGTTACAGAAGCTGCCTGGATTAGAAAGAGAAAGAAACGGCCACATATTCTCTCTGCCTCTGGCCAGAACTTAATAAACCTAACTGGAATTAGTGGCTGATTTTTTACCTACTTCCTTCTGGCGAAACTCAAACACAATCCTAAAAGAATCCCCTACACTACCCGGCTCATTATGGTAGTTTTCCTTTAACACCCTCTAGCATTCTTTGCTACAATCTTTTCCTATTCTTTTAACCTCTCTCGGTTCTTCAATATATTTTTTTCCCTGTAGGACATAAAGGAATCTTTATTTCATTAGAAAAACAAAGCTGCCTGCTCCACCTTACCTTACTATAGACGTTTACAAGTATTTTAGTTTCTCAATCTAAATGGAAAGCGACTACTAGAAGCAAACGAGTAGTTATACCAAATAGAGTAGTTATAAAACAGAAAAATTTTTAAATATTTTTCTTAAAAAAATGTATGGCCAAACTAAATAGCTTAATGCAACATAGAGTGGCTCGACCTAGGTTGAATTCTTCGTTATGGAAAATTGCCTAGTGAGTTATTCTTGTCCCATATTTACAAATTTGGTGTACGAGTATTTACAGATATTGCCAAAATGAGCTCTGTCTGACAACAAATGGACTTGGGAATAATTTCGTCACTCTTTACCCTTCGAATAATCCTTTGGAAAATTATAAGCGTATCGTCCTGTCATCCTTGCTTTTCAACTCTGTAAGAAAACAAATTTATATTCTAATGAAACATATTTTAGGGTATTGGTTACCGCAGAGAAATGCGCTGCCAAAATGCCTGCAATGCCCTATATGACAGTATGTACATCAGTAGTTATTGTACTGCATCCAAACTGTGGAATTTCGGTGGTAAGGCCTTCCACTAATTCTCTTACACTTAGAAAAGAGGTTGTTACCAGCTTCATTTTTAACCAATATCAACAAAAGTCACCCCATAAATACCTAGAAGGAATCAGATGGATTTCGTGTCTGATAAATTTTCGAATCTATTTATAAAAAATATTATTTGATTACTTACTATTTTGTAGTGTATTTAATAGACCTACCTCTAAAATAATAATTTATTTATAAATAAATAAAATAAAAATTTATTTTTATTAATAAAATTTAAATATTAATTATTTAATATTATGCTAATTACCCATAACGTTTTATAATAAAAATGGAATTTATTTGTTGGGGGAAAAGAGATAGTCCCTATACGTATTTCACTGGTTGCTTAGGTCAGATCATCAGGAAACCTTTTTCCTAATTTTAGAAAAGAGAAGCCAAAAATTCTCTATAAGTAATAAAATTCTACAAAACACAATGAGAATTATGATGTTAATAGAATAATATTACAGAATATTAAAGCTTCAACAAAACACCAACAAACAAACCACGTTTTTATTTTTCCTTACTGTTCTTCCACAATTGGACTGTTTTTTGCCATCACTGAATGCAGACGTAAGGTGTGATGAAAAGCATACACAAGTTAATTTTGTTCTCGTAAGAGAATCGAAAAAAAAAACAAGTGTTGCCAAGGTTTGCACAAGCAGTTGCTATTTAGTTATTAATAAAATTTTAAAAATTTATTTTATTTATTTATAAATGATATAAAATATAAATGATAAAGTATAGCAAGGAACACCTGAACTCTTTTTAGTAAAACAACCACAGTCTTTGATGGGAATCGAGCTTTCTTTCTTCACACAGACAACGGGAATCTGCTATTTTCTAGGATAATGGCTGATTATTTAGTCGACTAGTAAAATTCGAAAAGATAAAAATAATCTAGCGCGCATATATGATTAAAATCGACTCTGAACTCTATTCGCGTAAGCTTGTAAGTTTTCTGGATTTACTATTAAAATAAAATTTTTCTTTGCTTTTGTTTAAAATATTTTCAATAAATTTCGGGATATCTCTATGATCAGGTCTTGATGGTGTAAAGTTCGTTCTAAAGGCTGCTCTGAATTCTGCGATATAACATTCTAGACATCAACTAAATACCTGATAGTCATTGGTTGGTCATCTGACATACGCTTTTAAACTTTTTTTACACTTTATCTCATGGCACACATTGAGGCTTATATTTTGCATGATGCTCGCCCTCTAAAGGCGTTATATTTAGCTTTAATTTATAGTTGTTGAGTGTAACTATAAAAGACAGTGGAACTCATTACCTCATGTTCTTAACAAGCTGGCTTTTACTTTTTTGATAGATATTTTTTACGAGGAGTTACTTGACGACAACTCGGACTTTATGTCCTCAAAATTATAGGATGAAATTATTTTCATTTCATAACTTATTCACCCCAAATTAGTGAATGTAAAAGAGAGCTTTCAGTTTTTTTCGAATTTTTTGGCTTGCTACCAACATTAGGTTATCATGAATTTTTGATCACCCTTCGCTCTCTACTCTATCCAAGCTTCACTATCCTACAAGATCGTACGATTCAATCACAAAAAAACTGAAAGAATTGTGACCAACTCAAAAAATCATTTCAAAATGGCGTTGTAGGTGCTACACTATCATAAAAAAAGATTTTGCAACTCTGGTCGCATAGAAAAAAATATTTCATAAATTTTTTCAAACGATTATCAAATCGTGCAGACTTGTAAAAAAGTCTGTCACACACATAGATTTCTAATCCACACTATCACACTTTTTTAGTACACATGCTATTTTTGACAGATCGTACGACTGAGTATGAGTGTATCATGGCCCTTAGTGATATTCTTCAAGCTTTGTTTTATTTTAAAAAAATATATAAAAATTACAACAAAAAAAATTTCGAACGAAACCGCTAATATTTTTATTTTTTTTTTTCAAAAATTCCAATAATGGCGTTATAAAGTTACCAGGCCATGACAAAAAAAAAAATCATGTTTGTTGCCATGTTTTCGGGTTAACATTTGATTTAGAAAGTTTTATTAAAAATGATTTATCTACATTCTTTTGATTGTTTTGTAAACTATAAAGATTTATTTATCAATACCGAACGGTAGAGATTTGTTACCTTGTCAAACCATTTAACTGTAACAGCTTCTATTTAATTAGATTGATTTGAATATGATTTTTTTTCCAGATTGTCAATTAGCCAATATAGAAATCCATTTGTCACAAACCTTCAAATTTACTGTGACAGTTGTGTAGACAAGAAAACTAAAACGAATTGATAAAATGCCGGCTAATGATGCAGGAGAGGCACTTAATTATTTTCATAAAATGATAAATAATTTATTTGTTTTTCGAAAAATATTTGTAGTAAAATGTTATTTTATTGTTATTGGAATTTAAAACATTATTTCGAGAGTTACAACAAATGTAGCTGTTATTTAATCTGTCTTATTGCTCTGAATATTCATATGAAAATAAAGACCCCACCCTTTAAATAGAGTTGGTTGTCGGTTGTACAGTCAAATCTACATTTATGCATTTTAAAGCTTTTAAATATTACAAACACGTGTGTGTTGGAATATACATACATACATTTATGCTTGTGTGAGTGAGTGTTTGCGTCTGGCTATCTGTATGTTTTTTGTAAACTAACTGATTGATTGATTATTTGTTTCGCATCATTCACCTGGAAAATTCATCTGAAGTATCGACAAGTAACGGACCATGCCACACAACAACAACCACCGTACACTTGTGTAGAAGAGTGCATTAAATAAATAAAGCCACGTTGAAGCCCCAATTAATTTGCGTAGATACACATATTCATATACATATATATTGTAGGTAATATAAAGTACATAAACATACCTGTACAATTAAATCTATATGCATGTACGAGTATATATACACATTTAGGATTTATTCTTGCCTGAACAGTGCTTTGCAAAAGTAGCGGTTCACTTTTTATTTAAATAATATAATTTATATAATTTTATACATAATATAATTTTTCTTGAAGACTAGCTGAGCCCACCACTTCGTCAGAGTCGTTGCAATATATTGTTCGAATTTGCTTTGAAAGTAATCCACAACAAAGACCCTTACTTTGCTTTATAAAAACAAAATATAATAACTGCGTACTTTCACTGCTTTTTCTCGACTTTCTCTTGGAAATAAAATATTTTTGGAAAAAAAAAAGTTTCCTATATTGGAATCAGGATAAAAAGTTTCCTATATAGGAATCAGGATAATAAGGTACCTCTTCACAAAATTTTGTTAAAATACATATAGTAGTTTTTATGTGATGCGAACACAAACAGACAGAAAGGCATGCAGACAGGAAATGAGTGACTATTTTATTATATGTATAGACAAATGTTTTAAGACAGAAGAAATATTCTAATTTATCTAAAACTAAATATATATGAATGTTAATAAAATATAGAAGTTTTGCTTCAGGTGTGGTAAGTTTCCTTAAGCCCACTGTATATGTACGTATGCATGTACTTGAATATATACTTATTTGCAGATTTATATTCATATGTACATACATACTACATATATACTTCTGTGTGTTTATGTCTGCTCTGTGTTCATGTCGAAATAAATTAATTTATTTTCCTTTCATACAAAAACACATGTATTATTATACAGTTTAGATTTAAAAAATGGAAACAATTTATTTTAATAAAAAAATCACAAAAAAAAAATTACAAAAAAAAAATATATCAACATAAAAATATTATAAAATGTTTTTAAATTATTTTCAACTACTAGAAGGATTCAATAGATGACTTTTACGCTGGACACTAACTTAGTAGTACTGATACACAGATTACTAAAATAGCTTGTAGCGGGTTAGAAAAATAATTTCACTTTTTTCCTAAAATATTTTTGTTCTGCAAACTAGAAAATTCTATTTATTCATATAATAAAACAGTAGAAGAACCATTTCTGTACATGAAATATTTTTAGAAAATTTTGTTACTGCTGCAGTTAATAATCGAAAGGGAATACAATGAAAAAATTTTTAGAATTTGTGTCTGTTTGTGGTCGCATCACATAAAAACTACTACATGAATTTTAATAAAGAGTTTGTGGGGAGGTAACTTAGTATCTTTACTCAAATATAGGATACTTTTTTATTGTAAAATATCTTATATCCAAGAGAAAGCAGAGAAAAAGTAGTGCAAATACGAAATTTTACTGCAGCAATGATACTACAAACTTGCCAGCACCTCTTATTTTTGTCAGCGGGAAATTTTAACAATATTTACGGCACTCTACATTAATTTTGGAATATTATATGAATTTGAAATTTTTTATAAAGCCTTTGCCCTGAGTAATTACCCATTTATTGGTAGCTTTATATAAACGAAATACACAGAACATATAAATAAATAAATAAACATATCTGAAGCACTATAAACGTAAGAGTCTTAAAATTTGTTGTGGATTACTTTCAGAGCGAAATCAAAAAAAAAAAAAAAAATATTGTAGAGACGCTGACTAACTGACGAGCACAACTAGTTAAAAAAAGAAGTACAAAACTAAAAATTTTCATTTAAATATTCTTCAAAGCATCAAAAAAATTAAAAAAAAATTCAAAATAAATTATAGAAATCATCTTAAAGCAAAATCTTGTGATTATGACTAAAGAAGGCAACAAAAAACTTTAGTTACTTAACTTTGTTATAATTTAACAAACTTTTCCATTTCTCTTCAGTTTCCCGAATAAGAATTTTTTCTTTGAGAAGTCACATTTTTGTACGTTATTGCTTGCAGAGTAAATGAAGGTAACAGTCTCCTAGGCTTGTAGAGGCCTAAAACTGAAGATAACAACCATAGAGGTCCAACAAGAAGCCTATTACTGCTACTACTCCGGCTGGTAATCCAACGAGTACCCTGGGACCCTGTATCGGGGTTATTTATGAGGCCCCCTTTTGTTGGGTGGTTGCGGTGGATAGGATATAAATCAAGAAGATATGCGATATACCACCATTGTGCTAAATATCGACAAGATTAACGTCAGTACCTAGCATGATACTCTAAGCTAAAGATGGTATTACCATGCGTAAGCACAACAAGTAGTAATTTTACAACATGGCAAGTCTGGACCAAGTTCATACTCCTTATTTAGGGGTTTTGAGGCCATCAAGCTCCTGACACTGTATTGGTGCCTTCTGTTGAGAGGGCATCATCACACTGACCATCATCCATGCAATATTGGTCCAAACCAAAGCCACGATGTCCTCCCCGATGAAATCTCACCAATAACCGGTCACAGAGATACGCGGATTTAGGGAGAAGACACTAAGACCTGTATATGTTATAGAAGTGCCTTAACAAATCCGTGTATATTTCTTTATCAAACATAAGTTTTTCTAGATTTTTTAAATTTGATGAATGAATGCTTTTATGTTGTATTTTATAAGATATGAATTTATTGAAAATTTAGGTTCATTTATGAATATAATGCATCTTTGTTTTTATAATCCGTTTGAAATTGTTCGAGTTTTTAAACTTTTAAACTTAAAATCGGTTAATATTTAAATAAGTTGCTGGCATAAAAGGATAAAAACCCATTTACTTTACCCGTAACTCACGATTTGGGCGGTGTAGCCTGCAATCAACAACACCTACCAGACAAATAGTATTATTTCTCAGGTATTTTTTTATCCCACAGGTATTAACTAGACATGTATAATTTTTAAAAATCAAACAAAAATTTAAGAAATCCCAAGCATTTTCAGGTGCGAGTTACCAAACTTTGAGACCACATAGCTCCACCCCTGGCAAGCCAATGATACGCAGCATTAAAACTAGAATCAGATACTTCTCTGCTATGGTCATGTCAAATTTTGCATCAATACGCCTAACCTTTTACAAATGCCTGAGTTATTTTAAAACTATTTTGATTCTGCCCCAATGTGCAGTGTTGTTGAATTTTTAACCTTTTCAAAATTATTTATTTACCTCAAATGATCTAAATAAAATATTTTATTTCAAATTTTCTGTACCTTTTTTATGTCCGCAATTGTTAACTGCATATGCGGCAACAAACAAATGTTGGCGGAGTGTATTGACCATAAAAAATAAATGTTGATTTAGTTTGGTAGTTTTAATATTAAATTAATTTTTCTTTTTTCAATTAATATATGAATTCTTATTTATTTTTATTTTTAATTATAATTTTTTTGCTGCCTAACGGTATATAAATTAATTGCATTTTTTATTACTTCATTTTTGAATAGTTTTCATGCGAACAAAAAAAGAGTAAAAACAAAATTAATTAAACAGAAAAACCAATTAATAAATTTAGTTGCATTGCTTCTTTCATTATTTAAACACTTAAAACAAGGAAAATTTAAACTTTCGATAAACACAGAGGATTGAGAGCAAACATTTAAGCTTGTTATTGAAAAGGTCCTTCCATCTGAATCCTTTGGTATCTAATGCATTTGATAATTCCATTGCTTTTCTACACACTACAACACTATTTAGAAAATTATTTATTGTAGAATTTGTAAAGCAATTGGAGCACGTGTTGTTTGCCACTTTCAGTTGCACACATACTTAATTGACGACATTTGCAATAATGTCCACTTCAGCTTAAGACTTCATCACTTTAGATTTTACATAAAAACAATTATACACACACACATACACACGCACACATTCAGTTTATAAACTCCTTTATTCAAACAGTCAATCATTAAGTTCAGCCAGTCTATTTAATGCTCTTATGCAAATGCTATTTATCTACATGTCCTTTCTTAAGATTGTTACGTTACAACAAACAGCAACAATTCTTTTGACGTTGAATGTCTTATTGAATGTTTGTTTGTTTGTTTGTTTGTTTGTCTTCTTGTCATTGTCATCGTTGTCGTGGTCATAAAATGAACAATTTACAGGAGAAACAATAACTTTTTGTTGGTGACTGACATTGTTTTAAAATGACATTTTGTTTTCTTTATTTCAAGAACACACTTATTAGGAAGAAGAATGAGAGCAATGTATTGAAAATAAAAACGTGCAAAACAGGGTTGGGACTTTTAAAAGCCTGCGTTTCTAAACGGCCAAATAAGGCCAAAATCAATATCTTCAAAAATCAAAATGATAAAAAGGCCTTTAATTCAATCTTAACTGAAAATAAAATATGCCTTCAAGCTGAAGTTTTAAATTCATCCGACAATCTAAGGTTAAGTTCACGCCCCTAAAAATATTCGATTTGAAGGCATACGACCAGAGTACCGAAATACTCACTCACTGCTCAATCATGTGTGAGTATGCACATTTTAGTTTTTTCTGCTTTTTTTCATAAATGTGAGAAAGAGAGAGAGAGAGACTAGAAAATATTAAGTGTTCGTTCATTTATGAGTGAGAAGACTTTTTTTCCTTTCTATTCCATAGTGAATAAGTGAAAAAATATTTTATTTTTCACGCAAGTGCTCATATATGAGTATTTACAATTTTGCTAATTTTTCATAAATGAAAAAATCGTAGAAAAATGTTCGCATTAAAAACATATTTTGTAATGTGCAACTGCCGGCGTATGCAGTAAGTAACAAAGTGTGTTAAAAATCTCATTTATGAGAAATCTCATAAATGAACACCCATAAATGAAAACGTTCATAAACGAAAAATAAAATTTACAAACATTTTTGTAAAAGATCATTCATTAATGAGAATGAGTTAATTCATTACTTATCACATATTAACAATACGGATATTCTTCGTTTTTCACCGATCACATATGTATGCTAATAAAACAAACAGTTAAACTAATTCATGTGTGATCGTAGACACAGCATTTTTTGTTGTTCATTATAAACGTGAAAAAAATATAAAAATTTTGAAATCTCATTTATGAGAAATATAATATGATGTTGAAATTACAATGCTCATAAATGAAAAATTCTGAACCCTGCCTACGACAAAAGACGAATTAGTAGAAGTACGAATTTTTTCGAAGAGGGACTATAAAAATATCTACGTTTTCAATTGCATCTTTGTAAAGACCTGGGAAAGCATCATATGTCCTACGATTTTTCGAATTTCGAAAACAACTAATGACTGCAATTGAATCTTAGCCTATGATCTATGAGGCAACTAAATTAAGTTTAAAACTGACCTTTGGTTACAATTAATTTTTAAATTTTTAAAAAATTAAAACTATAAAAAGTACAACTACTTCCGATTTCCGTCATTAAAAAAAAGTATTGATATAATTATTGAAACATTGAAAAGACCTACGATCACAAACTGTTGGTGGCTTTAAAACAAAGGCCCCAACCAAACAAAGTGGTTACAATGAAAATGCATTGGTTTCATAAATATTTAGCAAAGTGACACGAACCTGCATTGTTGAAAGCTGGTATGTTACTGATTTAAAATTTTTACATGTTTTGTTCTCTTTGTGAGGTTCTGGTTGAGATTGTGTATGTGCTCACTGACCCTTAGGGGTTTGCGTGCTGGCTCTTGCTTTAAAATGACGATTCATTTTTGAACTTACATTATCCCAATTGGGACTGTGGAAATTCCTATTAAAGCATCCAGTTTGAGGCATCGAAACTTGGATTTTAAGAAGTCTTACGTTGTTTTTAAAGGTCTGTGATAACGATTTTAATAACATCAACGACTACATACAAATTAGAACATTAAAAATATATATGACAGTTGCAAGTTTGAGTCAAAAAAGGCACTTCATTATCCAGAAACTCTACTTATAAAAAGGCCTACGATGACATTTAATTATGATTTTAATATAATCTAAGGCGGATTTTGAATTTAACACATAAGCAAGCCACAGACGATGTGATGAGTTGTACAAATAATTCTAGGAATCGTAGGTCTTAAGCGAGTTGTACAAGAATTGTAACGTCTGTGGGCTGATTGTATTCAAATTGTATGTCGGTTGTACAAGAGATCAAAAAGTTTTGATTTTTTGTCACACACGTCGCAACGTTTGTGTGCCTCTCGCTTTTGACCAATTGAATATTAAGTATTATATGCGGACGATGTCAATTGTAGGATATGAGAGAATATCCAAGGCATATTTAACCAGGTGACAACACAAGGCGGAACTAATATTAAATTAATCATGTATTTTAAGAGAGAATAAAATAAATATTACTGTCAAAATCCATATAAAAAAATTCTAAAACTTGTTTGCGGATATGTCCTCTCCCTTACGCTATCACCTTGTTAAATATGCCTTGAGAATATCGAACGCCATCTTACTTTGAGTTGTTAAATGAAGTTGGAATGGAATCGCACTCTAAATTGTATCATTTGTGGAGCACTTACAACTGATTCCTAGAATTTGCTGTACAATTTATCGCAACGTATATGGCCTGCTTTACGAAGGCCTACGATACATCAAAATTATTTAGTTCGACTATGCCATGAGCTGAAACTAGGAACGTTAGATATGGGAAGGATATAAAGTGGTTAGCTTTTCTAGACAGAGGATTGATAGAGAAAACATCTGTGTAAGGAATATACACCACATACAAACTGTTGAGCTAAAAAAGGGGTTTTCCCTGTTACACGTAGTGCTACTCAGTGGCATTTCGATCACAAGTTGATGGACTGTTAATTACAAAGGTGGAGTAGGTAAGAACTTGGAGTAGGTAAGAACTTGGAGTAGGTAAGAACTTCATCAAAGCACACATCATTGCAGTAAAGATACGTAAAGAAACACAATCCACAATGAGTTGCCTATACGCTACTACATGGAATAATGGCCCAGAGATGGGATTTCCATTTTACTTCATCTCAGATTTTTTTTCTTTTTGAAAATTAAATAAACATTACTAGAAACAATTGGTGTAAACAGAAAGTAATTAATGGTGGCACAAAAAATATCTAAGTTGGAAGTGAATTTATTTGGAAAATTGTAAGGATTTAAAAACCACTTGATTTGAAAATAGTTTTGGGTTCAATGTTTCTTAGATGATTTTCTTTTAATTCCTTTATACAAAAAAAAAAACTCTTCGGTTAGAAAGCTTTTTCAAAATTAAAAAAAAGTTTGTTGCAGCACAATATCTTTCAACTCCCTAAGACATCTTAAAGTTTCAAAAAATCTATATTTCAAGGAGCCTAATTTTTATAACTTTGCTTATATAAATTATACAAAAATGTTTTCATCATATTTTCCTTAGCAATCAATCGATTTGTTAACATTTGAATAGTTTAATAATACTTCGACTTCGGCTTTGACTTAGTTGTGAGGCAGTAACGACTACAAAAGCAAATAAGGAATACAGCTTTAATATTCTGCTTTCAATAAGGACTCGTCAAGTAATATGAAAGTTTCTTTTGCATTTCTATTAGCATAGGTTTTGTCTACTTATATCAACCTTTAGTAGCGACGTCTTAAACATGGGCCAGGCTGTAAAGGAAGAAGGAAGAAATAAACTGTGTTGCATACATTAAGGGTTGAAGATGATGAGGTTGTTACAGGCGCACTTTTGTTTTATTTATTTATGGTTGCAATTCAATTTTCTCATGAAAAAGCACCAAACAAACAGACACATATGTAGATACATTTACGACTGATGGGCAGACGAATGTATGCATACACATGTTTCTTTTCTGTTTCAAGTATTGTTGTTGATAATTATAATTGTTGCCATTAAATATTACTGTTGTTGACACGTTGTTGAAGGACAATAGATAACTTGACAACAGGTTAAAATTGCTTGACAGTTTATGGCTGGCTCGCCTGTGTTGTTATTTGCTGTCTATTAATAAATATAGAGTTGAAGGTTAGTTTGGGTAGAATTTTCACGTTTACGAAGACTGAAAACTTATAAATTTAAAAAAACTCGAAAACATTAATAAAAAAATCATGTGAATTCTAAATTTTAAAGCAAAATATTTTATTTCTTTCAAATATTCTTTATAGGCAGTTTGGTGCTTTTATCATATCATTTAAAAAATTTCTAAAAAATATCTTTAAATAAGTTTAAAAAAAATTTAGGGAATCCAGTTTAGAAAGGTTCTTCATTTGGCAGCATTTTTATTATCCACAAATGTTTATAAATTATATAAGTTTTGATCCTTAATCCTATTCCAAAGAACTGAATTTTTTTAATTTTGGAAATATTTTTACTTGAAATAAAAAATCTCCGACAACAAATTTATCAGGACCCTTATTTTCCTTTAAATACTTGCTGTTGAAAAAAAGCAGGCGTTTAAAATTGTACTTTAAAAAATACATATGTACGTAGAGAATCAGATAAAACATATTTAAACATACTGCAGTAGAAATATGACAATGTTGCAATGTTGCAGCCAACATTTTACACCGCATATTTAAAATCACAGTTTCACTGATAACGTACAAATACGTCTCCGGCGAAAAAAGATCCATGAAATAAAATAAAAAAACTTAAAAGGAAAAAAAGAAAAAGAACAATAATAAATGTGCAGGTTCCATATCAAATTGTTTGTAATAAACACATACGCTAGAGTACGTAAGAGTAAGCATAGATATGACACTAATACTCCTTCATACATAGTTGTCACTGTGGGTCATTTTAAACAATTGTGTGGCAAAATTTACAGATATATTATTTTTAAAATTTAACAAAAGTTAGAAATACATATAATAAATAGCGAAAGTGAAAAAGTAAAAAATCACAAGTAAAAAATCACATAAAAATCATAAAAAACTATAAATAAATAATAAATTTTAATAAAAAATGCACAAAAAATGACAAAAACTGATATGAAGTTAAAAACCGAAAAACATTTTTGGGTCAAGTTTATTTCCTACTAGCTATCCCCAGTGCGCCACAAAAAATACAATAAACTCTTGTAAGTAAAAGTATGCCCAAGCTTTAACTCGAAAACGAATGTTATTCTCCCGACAAAAATGTTTCAGTTTATATGCAAGATATAACCTCTATTGTTCTAATGTAATCTGTTTTTTGCTAGACTTTGCCAAAATAATTTTTCACTTTGTATGGATGATATCACTATCCCAATATAGTCTGTGTTGTGGTAGATAATCCACATTAGTATGAGGGTTATTTCTGCAAAGACTACATATTTAGTTCTCTAGGTACACAATAATAATTTTTCATTTTATATGGGAGCTACCACGCCCACTGTCCCAATTTAGTCTGTATTTTAATAGGCTATGGACTTTAGTATGAGGTTTACTTGTGCCAAGTTTCAAGACTCAACCTGTTTTAGTTCTCTAGATACGCGATAATAACTGTTCACCTTATATGGGAGATATCACGCCTGTGTTTGTCAAAATTATGTAAATTAATAAGCGGGTTACTGGTGCAAAATATTAAATATCTACCTATTATAGTTCTCTAGCTACTTACAAAAGTAGGTGTAAAAGTAGGCGTGGCCACTTGAGCTTTCCGTAAAATCCTAAGTTGGATTATGATGAAGATTAAATTAGAAAAAAATTAGCTAAATTAGTGCATATGGATACATTTTTTTACCCTTCACCACAGGTGGAAAGGGTATATATAAGTTTGTCATTCCAAGTGTTATTTCTACAACATTCATTTTTCTGATTTTTAATAAAGGCCTTTAGAGAAAGCAATATACATAAAGGTAGCCGATAGACCGACAGAGCGCCCACTGGGAACGAAGAGCAGAAAAATTTTCAATAAAATTACTAGAAAAAATTTTCTATAACATTTTTACAAAAAATTTTCAATAAAATTTTTACAATAAACTTTCGATAAAATTTTTAAAAAATTTTCTATAAAATTTTTAAAAAATTTTCGATAAAATTTTTAAAATTTTTCGATAAAATTTTTACAAAAAATTTTCGATAAAATTTTTACAAACAATTTTCGATTAAATTTTAAAAAAATTTTGGTTAAGATTTTACAAAAAATGTCGATAAAAGTTTTACAAACAATTTTCGATAAAATTTTTACCAAAAAATTTTCAATAAAATTTTTACCAAAAAATTTTCGATAAAATTTTTACCAAAAAATTTTCAATAAAATTTTTACCAAAAAATTTCGATAAAATTTTGACAAAAAAATTTCGATCAAATTTTGACAAAAAAATTTCAATAAAATTTTTACAAAAAATTTTCCATAAAATTTTTACAAAAAATTTTCGGTCAAATTTTTACAAAAAAATTCATATTTTCCAAAAAATTATTGATTAAGTTTAAAAAAAAACTTCGATAAAATTTAAACAAAAAATTTACGATAAAATTTAAACAAAAAATTTTCGATAAAATTTAAACAAAAAATTTTCGATAAAATTTAAACAAAAAATTTTCGATAAAATTTATACAAAAAATTTTCGATAAAATTTTTACAAAAAATTTTCTATTGTGAAATTGCGAAACATAACAGAGTAAGAGAATATTTAACACTACTATGGTGAAGGGTATATAAGATTCGGCATGACCGAATATAGTACTCTTACTTGTTTTCATTCATCTTTATTCTCCAGTTCAAGAAATACATTTTCCTAAATTAAGTACATATATGGTCCTGTAAATATCTTGATGCTACTCTGGGACTTTCGTGACGGCTTAAAAAAGCTGTACCCTCACACAAATGTCAATATGTGGACTCGATTACTAGTTGGCATAACCGAAGTATACCGCAAGTATAAAACGTGTTCCTTGAGGAACTCCGGCTACAATTAGCTGATGTGATGTTAAAAAATCTCCTTCTTGCAATATAAATATCTTTCTAACAGTTAATATAATTAATTCGGCAGCTTCAGCTTTAACTTATATATTAAGCCTTCATGTCGTGCTTTCTTAATCGTTTGAGACAGGCCCATAAAAATCACATTTACTAATCCGTGTGTTTGTTCGCTTGTTCTCTGTAATTCAAATAGTTGAGCCGGATTACATCCATTCTGACTCAAAATATAGTTCAGATTAGTAAAAAATATTTTCCTAAATAGTTTTGACATTTTACTGGCTTAGGTATGTATCATAGTAAGAGGAGAAGCCTCAGAAATAAAATTATAAAAAAAATAAGAAATTATATACAACCAGTACCACTGTTCTTAGCAACTATATACATATATTAGATACTCGTGCATTTATGTTGTATATTAATATTATTTTATTTTTTATGATAACTACAACTAAACGCCCTCTCACAAACTCATAAACACGTCCACATTTTCACACAAGCAACAACAAACAGCAGTAGAAAGAATTTTTTTATTTTTAAAGCGCTGCTGTAACAATTTTGCGATACAGAATTTTGTAAATTTATGCGGGCCGGTAACTCAATCCGTAGATATGTGCATTTATCTTGGAGATTTTTATTTCGATGAGGAACAAAAAAATCTGAAAAAATGCAAATTTCTTAGAATTTAAAACTAAAAAACAAAGTGATTCTGTGCGTGCACATACCTAGATACAAAATTATTTTTTCATTAGAAAAGTAAAACAGCTACAACACAATTCATGCTCCACAACTTAACTCAACGGTAGACAAATTTTGTAGTTTGTTAGAAAAAAAAATAAAATAAAACTCCAACAATTTGTATTTGTTTTCTAATTTATGCACACCCCGTGGCAGCTTAAGATGGCGGATTGTATGAAAATCATGGTAAATTTCTAGGATTTTGACAAGTGCGTGTTTGTGTGCGGGTGTGTGTGTGTAGAAATTAAAACAGCGCATGATTATGATTATTTTTAAAACATAAAAATGGATTCTTCTTTAACTACTGCCTTTTAAAAAAAATTAAAAAAGATACAATTTCTATACCTCCCTCTTATACCACTTCTAATCTTGCAACATCATTAAACTTAGCTACGTGATAATAGAGATTTTTCTTCAATTGCAGTTGAGTTGTTTTTTTTCAGTTCCTCTATTCAATTCAATTGAATTCATTCATTCTTTCGCTCACTCATCCATGCCACATCTTAACACTTCATATTTACATACGTACGTACTTACATCCATCCATACACACATGCCTTTACTCGCACGTTTAGGTTGCATGAATCTGTTGGCATTTTAATTGTTAAGAGGGTCGTTCGTTCGTTCCTTCGTTTGTTCGGTCTGTCTCATTTTATCTTTTGTATTCGCCAAGATCAGCCATGCTGTAGCTGTAAATAGTTGCATGGCATAAATGTATGTACATATGTATGTACATGTGTGTGAATAGTCATGTTTTGCATGCAACAGGTTTTAACTTAACAAAAAGAAAACTAACAACAATTCAATGTTGAATGCAACAAAGAAAAGAAAATTTATATTGGTGATTATTATGATTACGTTTGGCATTATAATGCAAAATTTTTCTAGTATGTAGTCAAGATATATTTACACACATATCGGCGGTATGCATATGCAAGCATTTGTATGTACAAGTATGATGGAAATATAAATAGCACAATTAAAGCTGTATGTGTGACTTTCTTTAAGGAAGTTCTGACTGAAGTACAATTGTTACTACTGCGGTTTTTAATAATTCAGTTTTTAGGTTCTCGGTCATAACTTCCCTTCTCTGCATATTCTAATCTTTAATCTTATTTGAAAACCAAATTATAAAGACATATATCGAATTCCGAGATTTAAATGCTAATAAAAAAAATTTAGATCAAAATTGCTTAATATATATTTCTTTTAAGGCCACTTTAAATTCACTTTCAAATATATATATAATACCTATACGCTTTAGATCAATAGTCCCTATAGAACTTTGCAAAAATTTAAAATCAGTTTTTTTGACAGGTTTGTGCGATAACCAGAATATTTTTCTGTTAACTTTATAAAACAACACTTTAATTGGAAACATTTTCGGTGGGAAATAACTCTTTAGTTAGATATTTATCTGGCTCAACTCCTCGATTAACAAGTAAGAGAGCTATATTCGGCCATGCCGAATGTAATATACCCTTCACCATAGTAATGTTAAATATTCCCTTACCCTGTTATGTTTCCCAATTTCACAATAATATACATTCCGTTTAAATTTTATTATTTTCAACTTCATTACTACAAATATAATAAAAAGATATATTTTTTTGTAAAAATTTTATCGAAAAATATTTGTAAAAATTTTATCCAAAATTATTTTAAAATTCTATCAAAAATTTATTGCAAAAATTTTATGGAAATTTTTTGTATAAATTTAATTGAAATTTTTTTGTAAAAATTTTATCGAAAGGTTTTTTTTTAAAATTTTACCGAAAATTTTTGTAAAAATTTTATCGAAAATTATTTTAAATTATTATCAAAAAATTTATTGTAAAAATTTTATCGAAAATGTTTTACAAAAACTTTATCGAAAATTTTTTGTAAAAAATTTACCGAAAATATTTTGTAAAAATTTTATCGAAAGCTTATTGTAAAAATTTTACAGGAAATTTTTGTAATCTATATTGCGTTAGAATGGTCAGACTAAAGCACATTGGGGGATCACATTGACACCCCTAATGTGCCTATTGATTGCTCCTAATTCCCAGTGGTCACCCTGTGGGTCTGTCGGCTACCTCTATGTCTATTGCTTTCTATAAATTTCTTTAAAACAAATCAAAGCTGAAAAACCCTACCCCAGTAGAAAAACAAACGAAAATCGCCCCTCGTAGAGGATTATTGATCCTCCGAGATCTGTATGCACTTTAGGTGATCTACTGGTTGCGGTCTAATATTTATTAAACAAAAAAGCAAAAAAAAACCAAGGTGAAACTATATAGTTGGGCGAGGTTTTTTGCCTGAAGTCTCGAATGGAATAAAATATTCTTCCTAAAACCCCAAAAAAAGTATTAAACATATATGGAACGTTCTAATCCTATTTAATATATAGCCTATGTTCATTAAGTCCATTAGGTCCATTAGGTCTACACTAAGAACTGGTGAAAGAATTTTTAAAACAAATTTCTTGTTTCAGAGAGTACTTCAACTCTTTATACCATTCGTTATTTAAGCGAAAATAGAAAGAAAAAAAAATTATTTACACAGTTGTAAAACAGAATTTAAATATTTTACAATGAATTATTTTTTTACAAAATGCAAAAAAATTTAAAAACATGTAAAGACAATTATAGTTTTCATAAAATATAAAAGTTCATTTATTCTAGCTAACAGCTTATTAGGGTGGAACCAATATTTTTTGTAATTACTTAAATGTAATGCATTTTCTGGCTTGCCATATCCTTCTTCAGCATTCTTGGCATATATCTACACCTTGGATGGTGTTAAGGTGTAAACAATATTTAACTAACCAAATTCAAATAAAAGCATACGAGAAATGTGTATTGAATTCAACATCTATCGTCAATTGGTTATAATGAAGTCAACCCTAAAGCTTCCCTGTGGCTTACGTGGTTTTCTGTAATCGAGACCTCCCTATGTTTGTAATTTTTTTTTATTAACTTTACCCTACGTAGTATTAGGTAAAGTATGGTAAAGTATGGTAATCATGAAAAAAAATCGAGGTCGGGATTTCGACGGATTTATACGTTTTGAGGTCTCCTGAATCCATTTTGACTATTTTCGCGATGATGTCTGTGGGTGGGTGTGTATGCCACTATTTTTGTGAGATATCAAAATGAAATTTAGTATGCGCTTTTGGTATATGGAGATGAAGAGTTGTGTAAATTTTGGGCATAATCGGGAAGATGCAAGGGTAGTTTACTTACTCCCAAATTTTGTAAACGCTCTACAGGTCATACCGTATGACATATCAAAATTAAATTCAGTATGTGCCTTTAGTCTATGGAGATGAAGTGCTGTATAATGTTGAGCTTAATCGGGAAGGGGAAAGGGGTAGTTTACTTAACACCACAAACCGAAAATAATTAATTTTTGGATTCGAATATACTTTGAAATTTTATTCTTTATGTAATACAGGGTGGGCCAAAAGAAACCAAGGGGTGTAAAAGTTTAATAACTTTTTTGTTTATTAACTTTTTTTTATTTTTTCTTTCAGATTATATAGACAACACTTGGAATTGCATTATTTAAACCAGAGATCAATTATTTTAACGCAAAGAGCATATCGCCGACATTATTGAAAATTTGATTATGAGTGATGAAGCTCATTTTCATTTGAATGGCTTTGTTAATAAGCAGAACTGTAGGTTCTGGGGTTCTGAAAATCCAAGAGCCATTCATCAACGCCAATTGCACCCCATCAGGTGTACAGTATGGTGTGGGATCACATCTGAAAATGTCATTGGGCCCTACTTCTTCGAGAATGAAGATGGAAGTGCTGTAACCGTAAATGGAGAGCGGTATCGGTTTATGATAGAAAATTTTTTACGTCCTGCTCTTGAAAATAGACCTGGTATGTGGTTTCAGCAGGACGGACCCACTGCCCATACTGCCCGAGACACAATGGCACTTTTAAGACAAATTTTTGGAGAGCCCTTGGTTTCTTTTGGCCCACCCTGTATATTCATTAAAATATCTGTTTCCATTGTGTATGGTAAAGTTGAGTGTAGGCCACTTAATTAATAAATTTAATCGACAGATTTGTTGAATATTGACATTGTGTACCAAGTGTAAAAAATGTTTAAAAATGTAAAATTTAAAAAAATATGCTTTTAAATATTTAGACCATGAACAGCAATTTTAACTTCTGTTATTAAAAAAATATTTTTTGTATTTACCTTATTACTTGCAACGTGTATTCTCTTTACACTTTTTACACTTGAATTTTACATTTGAAGAACCTTCACAACTAACACGTAAATTGTAAGGACTATATTCATAAAAACTATCTTCGGTTTATAAAAGATTTATTAAATAATTTTGCAAGTAAAATTGGTTTTATAAACCTTTTATAAATCAGTTATATTTTTTATGAACTGGGCCTGTATTAAATTGAAGATTATATTGAGCTGGGTATTTGAAAAAGTAAACGTTGAGTAAAACTTAAATATTTTTTAATTAGAAATACTAAAAATTCCTGATGCTTCCGGCTTCAAAAGTAATAGTTTTATATGTTTCTGTGCTAATTCTTAAAACTTGGCTGTAAAATAGTAAAAATTGTAAATAGTTATGTATGCAGTAGGTACATATGTATGTATATCAACGTACATGCCATCAACTGCTTGGAAAGAGACTTTCAGTTCGCATTCAATATAAATATATTTTATGTAAAAGTGTGTATAGGAAGTGAGCTTGTACGTGAATGTGTATGAAACTTTAAGTATTTGTGTATCTATCACCTTGTTTTTACCACCTTTTAGCCTTTTATTTTTATTATTATTATTATTACTATATTGTATTTCAATCCATTTATGAGTGTAATATAATTGTTGTATGTATTAATGATTATAAATACTTACTTACACACGCTCACTTACTTACCCGTTTACCCGCTTACTTACGAGTGCATATGAGCAAGTATGAACTGACAAGTGTTGATCTTTTTTTTTAAGTTATTGTTGTTGTTATTGCCATTGCAGGCATCATAAATAGATTTCAAACCAAAAACTACTAGTAGTTTTAGTTTAATTAAAATGAGTATGTGTGAGTGTGTGTATCGTGTTGCACGTTTACTTATGGACAGATAGACACAGAGAGTGTTTCATCCAGATGATATTTTTTTTTTAAGTCTGTATTTAAGAGATTAAATTAGATGTCAGGCATGTGTTTTCAAGAACTAAGCATTCAGCCATAAGTATTTAAGTGTAAGGCGTGGATTTTAGAGGTTCATTATTTTATTTCACCTTCGCCTCTTCTGGTTTTAGTTTTTATGGCCCTTCGCTTTTAAGCCGCCTCTTTAACTCTTCGTGTTAGAATGCCAAATATTTGGTTACTCTCGTATGAAGGTTTTTGTATGTAAGAGCAGGTGTTTTGATGCACATAGATTTGGTGCAATTTCCTTAAATAGAATAGTCAAAACTATAACAAATAAATAAAAGGCCATGAACTCTTGACTATTAAGGGCTGATATAAGACAAGCTAGTGAATGCACTTACATATTTCAACTCCCTATAAATTATTATTAACCTTCAATGCTATCATAAATATTAGTGATACTAAGGTTGTTTAATATATTAAATTAATATAATTTAGGCAAACAGAAAAGTATTTTGGAAAAAAAACTATTCCCGTAAAATATCAGTATCGTAAAATTATGCAATAAATTTTTAATTTTATTTTTTTAGGATTTTTTTTCTCTAAATTTTTTAACATTTTTTCAATAGTTCAAACACATTTGAAATTTTGAAGACAGTTTAGGTTCATACAGAAAGATTTTTATAAAATATTAAAAATTCTCTTTTTATTTTTCCTGAAAACGAAAATGTCATTTAAAGTGCCATTACCTCAATATGTCATTAACAATTTAATCGCTCCAATGGCCATTTCGATGACTACTTAAGTCAGCTCATCAAAAAACTTTTCCTAAAATATATACAAATAATATTTTAGGCATGAATGCTTAATTTTTTTTGTTTTATATTTTTGGAAGTTTTATAATATTTACGATTAAAGAACCCCCTTAACACGAATCTTCAAATTTGTTTAATATATAGCTCAAATAAAAAAAAAATACTTTTAAAGAAAATACCGCACCCTACCGACCCTAAATGAGCACCTCATTTTAAATAGCGAAACCTATATTTATACCCCCGCTACCCCTTGTTGACCGTTGGGCGCTGCTGAGTTTCAATGGTCTTTTATGTGTGACCGTAATTGAAACAAAAAACGCATAAAAATCAGAGAAAAGGAATCCAATATTACGTCACTACTATAAGGGGATTATGGCCTCCCCACACCCTGGTTTATGTTAATCTGAAATCATTGGTCATCATACCAGTAAAATAAAAATAAAAACGACAGAACCGAATAAAAACAACTTATTAATAACCCTAAACTACGACCTTACCCATGAAAAGGATCCATTTCCCTCCCCCTGGACTCCGTAGGACCGTCCTGCAATCCGTATTGTCTTAAAATGGTCAGACTAAAGAAAAAAAAAATTTGCCCGTATTACCACCCTCCCCAAGAAGCCTATTAACCGCTCCTGGTTCCCAGCGACCAACCTATTGGTGGGTTTATTGGCCACCTCTATGTTTCTATAAAAGCATTTATTACAAATCAAGGCAGAAAACCCCTATCAGTCTAAAAACAAACACAAAATCGCCCCTACCAGGGGCTTATTGCCACCCGAGATCTGTAAAAAATGTGAAAAATTATAGGTAGGTGTGGTTTTTTACCCGCAGTCTCAAATGGGTTGGTCTGATGTGGCTGAATTGCAATAGCAACATTTTCGTAACTATATCTGACAGATTGATGGGCTTAAATTTTCTGTATCTCGTCTGGTGCCTTGGCAAAGTTAATTTAAACTCGAACACAGACGGACATCGTTAAGCCAACTTTTCTATGTATACAGATCCAGAATATATATATACTTTATGGGATCGGAAATGTAGAAATGAACCTTCCACCTGTGGTGAAGGGTCTAAATCAAACTTATAGGAAAAACCACTTTAAAGACATACATTTATTCTGTTAGTGTATAATAAACCTTTCCTGTATGTAAGAAAGTAAGTTAAATTAAAAAAAATATATATATTTTTACAGGATTTTAAATAAAAATTTGGAGCCTCTCTAAATCTATTGATTTAGGTTTGTAAAATTTTATAAAATATTTGATTTTGAAAGCTTACAATCGGCTTAGATCATAGAGAAAGTAGAAACTTCAGGACGTATGGTATGCTCGAGCATCAGAGAGGATGTGTAACAGAAAGTGTAAAAATTTAGTAATAAAAAAATAAAAAACCTACAGCTGTTACAGCAGTCAGTCGAAGGAAAAAAAAACAAAATTCCTTTTGTCCTTAAAGGATTATAAAAATGATGTGAGAGTTGTTAAATTCAAAGATTTATTTCGATACACAAGTTTCTTTTCTCTCACTCTGTTACATACAACCTTTGTGACGCAAAAAAAAAACCTAAATTAAAATTGCACTTGTTGTTTTTGGAAAATTGTATGCCACGATATTCTCAAACTACAGAATAAACAAAGACTGCAACGAAATTAAAAGTATCTCACGGTATTAGTACTACCAGGTTTGTGTTTTTTTTTTTTTGTTAATTTTTTTAGAATATTAACAAAAAAACGTTATCATTGTCATCAGCCATAAAACTCGTTGTCTTATTTGCACTGACACAACATCAGCATCAGCATCGCAACAAAAAAATAAAATAAATTAAACACAAATCAAATTAAATTTAATTAAAAATAAAATAAAATAAAACAAATTGAAAGAAACAAATATTATAGAATTAACAGTGTTTAGCATTATTTAATTTATGTATTTTTAAAATTAATTAATTTTATAGGCAAATTAAGCAACAACAAAAAAATAATGGCCGTCTATTTAACTAACCACAAGAAGGCACAGTTGCCAGATTTGAAACTATACGATCATTTAGACGATTTATAGAGACACAGATGTTGTAATAATTGGAAGATTTTTGTTGAAAATTTGAAAATTTGATTGTTATAAATTTCGAGAGTCTCAACAAAATAATATTTTTAACGTCTACATAAAGTGTTGGCAAATAACCATCCTATTGCAGAAGAGCAGTGGGTCCGGGGTTATGATCTCGATTCCCACCAATTTTCTGGAATTTTTCAAGTCGGCAGGAAGACCAAGAAGGAGCTTGGATACAATCTGTGAGCGTAGAAATGGTTAATTGAGTTAGTGACATGTCATGGACATTCAAGTATTATCTGCCGAAGTAAAAATCGAGATAAGACGATACTAGCACAGGTTGCCTGGAAAAAGGCTAACATAAAAACGCTTTGGACCACGGGCAGATATATATAAATGGAGATATTGTGCAGACTTTAGCCTCAAGTAAATGTTAGCAATTACCATAGACTCTGTGCTGAGGAAGAATGTCGACATGTAACAGTTTCCAGTCTGAATTCACTATAGTCGGGTGTAAAAGGGTAGTGTCAGCACGAGACTCAATGAAAGTGAGGCATTCGTAAATTTAAATCGGATACCCAGAAAATTTAAATTGAACATGGACGATTTTTATATCAATTTTATCTGGCAACAATGCCCCTCTACTCATGCTTTTCCAACAACAGCTTTAACACACTGTACTTCTATCAATCTACTTTCATTTTTGCAACTCATGCTATTGTATTTTTTTTTTTCTTTCTATTAATTATATTATTATCTACGTTTTATATATTTGCTAAAAATAAAAATAAAATTTAAATATTTATATATTTTTCTGAATTAAACTTTTGCTTCTGTTATTGTTAAACAAATAAGTTTTGTCACCAAATAATGTGTTTTTCGTTGCAGAATTAATACATTTTTGCATGATTTTGTTAAAAAAAAAATACTAAAAAAGAATTATACACGAAAAAAGAAGCAGAAACAAATATTTATTAACATGATTGTTAAACAATATTGACATGAAATATTACACAATCAACAATTGAATTATTCACGCGATAAAGGGCCGTTTTAAACACTTCAGCAATGACAATAACAATATTACTGCGCTACCTTGATAACATTTTATTACTCATTTTACTCACAATTCAAAAAAAAATTGTTTCCCACTGATATTTTTTTGCAATTTCTAAAGCAGGTTCTTATAAAAATGCAGTGGAAATGACTTTTTTTTCTTTCACACAATTTTTTTAAAATACAAACCAAAAATTCTGCAACCACATTATGGCGTTCAATTGCAATTGCTTCTCCATTAAATTGCGATGAAATTCGATGGATATCTATGCCCTAATTAGATTCCTCCTAAATGTCCTAATTAGGTGCCTGCGACTGTTCAACGATGTTTGGTTAATTTTGAGTCGACTATTCAAGTGCACAATCATTCAATGCTATTACCGAAACTAAATGCAAGATCTATCTGTGAAAGAGCGGATAAGAACACGTAGCAGTCAACTCCACGTCTGGTGTTTAGGCCAAATATTGATGACCCATAAACCACACAACGAGAAATTGAGCGGAAAAACTTATCACTATCTGTACATATAATAAAACTATAAAAATGTTTTGGCTGGTGCAGATATAGTATCGATATAGCCCTTTCAGACTTGACGCTAAACTACTGGGTTTTTTTTTAATTTTTGAAATTTAAGGTCTCTATATCACATGAATATATAATCAATGGTTAGGTTATAAGGATATAAATCCTTCAAGGATTTTCAGGTCACAGATAATAGATGCATCTCACTAAAATGTTTAACTAAAACGCATTTTTATTGCATTCACTATTTGGTAACGATTAGACTAGTTTTGTAATTGAAAACACAACTTACTTCTGCGGCTTACTTTGACAAAACAAAGAAAAATTTCGTCAAATAATTAAGGTACCGGTAAATCGAATAGCGAAAAAGAACAATCGACGGTCTATTTGATATTGTTCAAAACCCGCCGAAATCCACCTGCTCAATCGATGAATCCAGGTCAGAACGTCAGTCTTTGGGGGTCTGCTAAACCTTTATAACAAAATTAATCGTATCCAGTTCAAACGTGTTGATAAACCAGATAGAGTTGCGAGATATAATAGCTTAGGTAGGTGGATTCATTTTCACCCATTTTTACTAAAAAATAATATAAACAAAATAATAGTAACAATAAGAGAGAAAACGCTTACTGTTACACGCAGCGAAAAACCATGGTTGTAGTGTGGTCAACAACACATTATGTTCTCCATAACAATATATGGTTGCGGTGAACAAATTTTAGTGGTTTTAAATTAGTTTGATGAACAAGTTTTGGTTAGCATTTTATCAATAAATGGTTAATACGCGCAAAAATTGCAACATGGTTGGTTTTAACTAAAGCTTTGTCAGTCTTAAAAAAAATATATTATTTTTTACCATTTTTTTCCTGTTCCGAAAATCAGTTTTTATCAAAAATAATAAAAAAAAATAAAAAAATAAAAAAAATTTATAGTAACAAAAATGTTAAACAAACGGTCCTACCTATAATCGTTAAATTTCACCACTTTTATAATTCATCAAAGTATAATAAATTTTACATTATTATATTTTATTATAATATGTTTATATTTAACAAATTTGTGTTACTGTTAACAATGACATTATCGAGGTTGACAATCATATGGTTTGGCTACGGCCATATAATTTAATCATAATATGTTTCTCTTAGATTATGGTTACCTCAACCATGTTTTTTCTGTGCGTTTAGCAATGTGGCTGTTTACGTAATTGCATTCACAATACTCGTTATTTGAGCTGTTTTATAAGGATTTTAACAACACATTAAAGTAAGTAGAATCATTATACAGCCTGTCCTGAATCAGATTCAATTGAAATTATGCGTTTTCCAAAAAGGCACACTAAAAAAGAATTGATCTGTGTTAACTAACTTGATCACAACACGGATGCGCAGAGCATCTAATGTTTCGAAGAAAGCATTTGATGAACTACGGTCAAAGCACACTGTTGAAAAAAGTTTGTATGAAATACTAAACTTCCACTTAAATATATTCCAGCTATCAAAAATTTGTTTGTTAAATTATTTCTAAAAATTCATTCACCTTCTATTGAAACACAAATTCTGCAGGCTGCTGAATTTAATAAAGTTTGAGTTATCTTTACATATAAAAAAAACACTGTATCAGGACCAATTCTGTACCTGAAATATTTTTAAAAATTTTTTTCTGTCTGTCCATCGTTCTACCTGTCCATCTGTGTTTATATCACGTCAAAACTACTGGGTGAATTTTAATAAAATTTTATGGGAAAGTACCTTAGTAGCTCGGTTAAAATTTAGAATACATCTTTCTCGTAAATAATTATAACTCATTTCTAAGAGCAATTAGTGGTAAAATTACAATATTACAATAATAATACTAAATACTTGGCAGCACCTTATACTTTTGCAAACGGAACATTTTAGACTCTGTTAACAAAATTCTACAATTTTGTAAAGTAAATTCTACGTTGTATAATCCTGAGTAATTACCCAGAGACTGTTACCTCTATGCTTAAACATCCAGAGTAATTACCCAAAGCCGGGTAACTCTATTCAAAGTTAATATATTAAAAACATCTGCAGCACTTTACAAGCAAGATTCTTAAATATTGGCGTGGATTACTTTCAAACCAAAAGTTAATTTCGAACAAAACGCTGACATGGTTGCGGACAATGCTTCGAACTTCGGTTGCGGGCAAAATACTGTCAAAACTTTGACGACATTACAGGCACTGCTAGTCATCAATAAAATCATACGACTCTGATCAATTTTTAAGGATAGGTCTATTGACACATAACAATCTTACTGGAAGTAAATTGTTGAATCGAAAGATAAAAGTAAAAATAAATTGCTTCATATAGTGCAGTAGTAAATTGCAGTGTAACCATCATCATCGAATACGAGAAATTTTACTCCAATCATCTATCTTCAGTTAGTTAGAACGTAGTCTAAGTACTTCTACATGATGTTAACAAATAAAACACTATCAAAAATGGATAGATACTATTAATGCTTACAAAGGATGTATCAATCCAACATTAAATTCTGCTAGAGAACAGAAATATAATTTTTCACATGTTCCTTAAAATTATCTAGTAATTTGCAAAAAATTTTCTATCAACCCTATTGAGTAGTAGTTAAAGAGAATTAACGATCTCAAGCCTTACTTAATAATTCATTTATATTATAATCAATAATTAGACTAAAAAAAATTTATATTCCTTGGAACTTCTTTTATCATCTATAAAGATGGAAAGAAATTTTGAATCCGATTTTCCCCTTTAAAATGGTAGAAGACAAATTCGCTTTATGATTACCTTTTTGATGGTTTAAGCTGCAATTATAAGTAAAATTCATGTGGTGGAAATATTAATAACTAGCTGTGCGTCCTTACAATATATTGTTCGATTTTGCTTTGAAAATAATCCACACAAAAATTTTAAGATTCTTATGTATTTATTTTATATAAAGGTACCCATACCTGCACAAAAAATAATTTTCACCAATAAGTTTTAATTGGTTTCAGTTTAAAATTTAATTAAATAATTAATTTATTCAATTATTTGTTTAATTTGTTTCAAACAAATATATATTTGAATCAATAAAAAGTTAATTGACCTATAATTTAAGACCAATTAAAAACTTTAATTGGTGCAAACATTTTTGTCGGTGTGGGTAATTACTCAGGAACAAGGGCGTTGTATAAAATTCTAAAATGTATATAAATTTATTTATTTCTAAAGTAAGTAGAGTTTTTAATTTGAAATGACTTTTATGGTTTTTTGTTTAGAAATATGGATTTTTCTTGCTTTCTAAACTTCTCATTTGGTTTATTAAATTTTGGTCATAAGAATCTGGGTTTCTATTCAGAAAGTTTGAAAAATTTACTGACGATATGGTTAAGCTATATGAATATGCTTTCTCCATAGTTATCTGTTTGGATTATTATATTTTTTGAAAATAAATATGTTATGGTACTTTCATAAAATATTTATTTAAAAAATTTTAAAGGAATAATACAATTCCGAATATAATTTTTTAAATTTATATAAAATTCTAAAATTATTTAGAGTTCTGTTTTAAATTTAAAATCTGTTTTAAATATGTATATTGCTGAGAAAAATATAAGGTGCTTCCAAGTTTGCAGTACCATTAAATCGGTAAAGTTGCGTACTTTCACTACTTTTTCTATATTTTCTCTTGGAAAGAAGATATTTTTATTCCTATATTTGAATCAATATACTAAGGTACACTTAAATATATTCCAGCTATTAAAAATTTGCGTGTTAAAATATTCCTAAAATATGCTTTATCTTCTGTTGAAACACAAATTCTTCAGTCTGCTTAAATTACAATAGTTTAAGTTATCTATGCATATAGAATACTGCATCAAGACCATTACTGCAAATGAAATATTTTTTGGAAATTTTAGTCATGTGCGTCTGAGTTTTCATTACGTAAAAATTTGTGGAATAATTTTAATAAAATTTTGTTGGAAGATACATTAGTACGTCGCTTCAAATTTAAAAAGTCTCATTGTAAAGAGAAAGTAGCGAAAAAATGGTGACCAACCGCATTTTCCCCAATTTAATAAAAAAAGTGCTGCTCTTTTTTTTAAACGGGAAATTTTAGGTAATGTTTACAAAATTCTACAATAATATAATTCTATGTAAGTTTTACCTTGCATACTCCCAAGTAATTACCTAGAGACTGGTACCTCAATGTTGCAACATCCTGAGTATTTACTCAAAGATCGGTACCTCTATATAAATTTAATGTGAAAGTAAGGACTTAAACATCGGTATAGATTACTTTTATAAGCAAAAGCAAATTCGAAGAAAATATTATCACAACGTTGACGACATTGCACGCACTGCTAGTCATCAATAAAATCATACGAGTGTGGTCAATATTCTATTATCTATTGAAACATAACAATCACACTAGAAGTAAATTGTTGAGTCGAAAGATAACAGTAATATTTAATTGCTTCATCTAGCACAGCGACATTCTGGAATCTCGAAGGGTAGCATCCCTGAAAAACTATTTGGGAGACCTAGATGCAACTCCTCAATCAGATTATTCGTTATGGCGTGCTTGTAGAAACCTTAAAAGGCCAGTTTTACGTAAGCCTCCCTTACGAACTTCAGCTGGAGGCTAGGCCAGGAGTGATACCGAAAAAGGAAATTTATTTGCTGGACATTTGAAAAAGTTTTTTACCCCAAATATATCGACCGATATAGTTGAGTTGCCAGTTGTCGAGGCTAGTGCTGCAGTACCGATAAGATTTGAATTTGGTGATCTTGAAAAGGCAATAACGGATTTGAACACCAAAAAAGCCCCTGGCATTGATAAAACCAGTAACAAGATGTTAATTGAGTTGTCCCGTATAGCTCGTAGAATCGTTCTTTTTATTTTTAATACCATTTTACGTCTTGAGTACTTCCCCACAGAGTGGAAGGTATCCTTGGTTACCATGATTCCTAAACCAAGAAAAGACCACACAAAAATTGAATCATACAGACCTATAAGCCTTTTGTCAAATATGTCAAAGCTGTTTGAGAGGATGTTAATAACTAAGCTTAACCCTATTCTAAGCGACAAAGGATGTATTCCAAACCATCAATTCGGCTTCAGGAAAAAACATAGTACGATCGAACAAACTCACAGGTTAGTCAATGTTGTTAAGAAGACATTTAAAGAGAGAAAATACTGCTCTGCGCTTTTTATCGACGTTTCTCAAGCATTCGATAAGGTATGGCATGAAGGCCTAATATACAAGCTAAAACTAAATTTGCCAGTAAACCTATATAAGTTGCTAGATAGTTATTTAACCGAACGAAAATTTATTGTGAAAGAAGGAGATTTTTTGAGCTCATCACAGCCAATCGAAGCCGGAGTTCCCCAAGGTAGTATATTGGGGCCCTTTTTATACTTATTGTACACTTCAGACATGCCAACTAGTAACCGAGTTCACACATCGACATTTGCTGACGACACAGCTTTTTTGAGCATTCACGAAAGACCCGAAGTAGCATCACGATATTTACCAGACCACATATTTAATTTAGAAAAATGGTTGAAGAAATGGAGATTAAAAGTGAATGAACAAAAATGTACTCACATAACTTTCACACTGCGTAGAGAATCTTGCCCCCCTATTCGGATAAATAACCAAACGATACCTCAGCTTTCAGACGTCAAATATCTCGGCATACATCTTGACAGGCGCCTTACATGAAAACGCCACATAGAAACAAAGTTAACACAAATGAAGTTAACACAAATGAAGTTGAAAGCAGTCCAACTAAACTGGCTAATTGGCAGAAATTCTACTCTAGCTTTAGACTGCAACCTTTTATTATACAAGTCAATTCTAAAACCAATATGGTGTTATGGCATTCAATTATGGGGCACTGCCTCAGCTACCAACGTAGAAAAAATTCAAAGGCGCCAAAATAAGATTCTTCGTATAATTACATCTGCTCCTTGGTATATAAAAAACTCGAACATCCATAAAGATCTAAACGTGCCATCAGTTAAAACAGAAATAGCGAAACTTGCCATAAGGTATTTAAAGAAGCTTGAAACTCACCCGAATCCACTGGCCCGTAACATACTAAATGAACCTGGTTACATTCGACCAAGAAGGAGGGACACTGCTTCTCTCATCCGTACATCAGATAACCCGCAAATTACAGTAACCGTGAAACATACATTTTTTTTGTCCAGCACTGGTTGGACTTAACATGTATATTTTTATTTTTAGACTTAAGATATGAGTAATTATTGATAGTTCAATTATATTGAAGATACAATAAATAAAAATTGCGAAAAAAGAAAAAGAAAAATCTAGCACAGCAGTAAGTCGCAGTGTATTAGTTGTAAGCATCATCTATCCAAAGTCAGTTTATAGAATACGAGAACCTCCTCATCAAAGTTTATTAAACTTTATCTAGTACTTTTAACGTAATGCGAACACAGACAGTCAGACGGACACACAGACAAAAATTCGAAAAATTGCTGTTTTGTATTCCATTTCAATAACTAATTGCATCAGCAAGAAAATTTTCCAAAAATATTTCATATACAGAAATGGTCCTGTTACAGTTTTAGGGCCATTTTCATAAAAATATTTTTGGTTTATAAAATATTAAATCAACAAATTTTTTATGGAAATTTGTTTCTGAACCTTTTATAAATCAGAAATATTTCTTTATGAAATTGGCCCTTATTATAGGTATAGATATAAGTCCTTTACAACTGCCTTTGGTTGTAAACTAGAAAAAGTAGAATGTTGCCATTAGTGGGACATATATTTTTTGGTGAGTGCCCTTTGGATTAACTACCTAAAGTTTTTGATATACGAGTATACTTAAATACATACTGCGGTAAAGTAAGATATAACATGTATACCAACTGTTGTGGATGTATCTTAGCTGTTTTTTATATACAAACAGCCAAGATGTTAGAATTCAATGTAGATGTAGCTTCTCAGCGATAAATTCGAACATCCTGACATTTTTATCTTTTTTTTTATTTTTTTGGATTAACAAATACAAAAACAATATTTATATATTTTTTGAAAACATTTTCTTTTTATTAATTTTTCTTTTTGTTTTTTTTTACTTTTTTTGTTTTTTTTTCTATATAGAATTTGTTTTTGTCTTATTGAATTATCGTTTTTTTTGCTTTTGATTTTTGTAATAGTTTAGATTTATTTTTTTTTCTTTTTATTTTGTTAAAGACTTTTTCTCTAATTTAAGATTTTTTTAAACATTTTAGTTTTCAATCTAACGAGTAAAATGAGTTGTGTGTTTGTCATAACTGACTGTGTTTGTAAAAGGGGTGAAGGAGTTTTAATGAAGGAGGACACCATGATGCGTTATGAATATCGATAAATGATTTAATATAAACAAATCGTTATCGCAATCGCAATCGTAATCATAATTATATGTCACATTAATCTAATTAAAAATATACAACTTAAATTCGAATTAAATTGATTTCCCAATTAATGCTACACGGAGAGCCCACCATAGATCGTCATTTAGAGTTAGCGACAAAGTGGTTGTTGGTATTTGAGGAGGGAGGAAGATTTAGTTGTGATTCAAATAAAATTATTAAAGAAATTAAACAACTTTATAGTTTATTTTTTTGTGGATATACATTTTAATATTTTCCTTTCAAAATGTGTTTCTCTTTTATTTAAAGTTTAAATAAAATAAAAATATATTTTAAATTCTATACATTAAAAGGAAAAAAAAAAGAAATTTACTTAAAATTAGTTTGGGGAGGAAATTAAAAAATAAAAGTAATAATTTTATAATTACAATTTAACAAAAAGTATTTAAAAATAATAATAATTTTATTAATAACATAATGATAATATGATAATAATTAAAATAAACTGTTTTGTTTTTGTTGTAATTTAATTAATAATAATTATGAAATATAATTAACATTTTATCACACATTTAACAAAATTTGAAACATATTGTGGAGTTGCTTTTTGTCTTTTGTTTTTAGTTTTTTTTATTTTTCATTAAATATCTAAAAGATTCAGGAATGTAACTATGAGGCGGAATGTTGATTTCTCTGCATGTGCATGTGTGTGTGTGTGTGTGAGAGTCTTAAAACAAAGAAATTAATTTTTCACTTCTTTTAACTTGTTGTTAATTTTGTTTTTTAAATTATTTAAACAAAATGAAAATTATGAGGTTTTTTGGTGTATGATGATACTCTCTGTTACGACTAAATTTTATTTTCATTTAATTTTCCTGGAAAGTTTACTGCATTTAATATTATTATTATTTTTTAACTTATTTACTTTTGTTTTAATTTATAATATTTTAATAATTTATTTTTTGTTTTAATGTATTTTTTCTAAATTCATACTTTATATCGTTAATATTTACTTTTAGTATCGTTTAATTACTATTTGCTTTAATTAACTTTTTTTTTTGTTTTTGTTTTAAATTTACACATTTCATTTCGCGTATAATTAACGAGTTTTGTTTGTTTTGTTTCACTTAAAACTAACGCCGAAACTATTAATTTACTTTAAATTAAATTACAATATTTGTTTTGTTGTGTTGTTGTTAATGTTGTATTTTACAAAGTGGAAATATCCAACAGTCCGGGTGCATCGTGCGGATGATGAGTAGGATGATGGTGGTGGTGGTGATGAGTATGATGGGGCGGCGGAGGAAGTGAGGAATAGGAGAAATGATGAGTATGAGGATGGTGCTGAAGCAGTGAAAGAGAATCGGTGCCACAATTATCTAACGTACTGAAAGCGGCGGCTGAACCAGCACTGCCAATCGAATCCACACAGCCAGCTGTTAGGCGACCCATAATAGCAGCCGAAGTCACAACCGTAGTACTGCCACAGGAATCTAAGGCTCCAACTTGTGACTGGTACGTAGACAAGTGGCTGCCATGGTGTAGTGCTGGTGAATGTGATGGTAGGGAATGAGCCGAAGAACGACTACCTCCACCGGAGGAGCCGGATGCCGTTGGACTGGCACGTCCATTATGCTGATTTACAGAAAAGTTCTGCATAGCAAGTGAACCGTTTGAACGTCCTTCAGCCGTGTTGGTTACATTTTCTGTATTGGAAATACCTGAGTTTAACTGATGATGCTGCAAGTGATTGGCTAACAGTTCGGAGTGTTGCAAACGTTGTTGCACACTTAGCGGAGATGTGTTGTGCTGGATATTGGCATTATCCGTTTCAACCAACTGTAACTCTACGTCTTGTTGTTGCCTTAGGCTGTTGCTGCTGCTGCTGTTATTATTCTGATGGTGGCTGGTTTGGTTAGACGGGGCAGGAATTGTTATTAGGGATAGTCCGCTGCAAGAATTGACTTCCGCGCTAGCACTAACTGTTGGCAGCGTATTAAGTCCTCCGTATGCACTTGCCATTTCTCACATATGGGCCAAAGGAGCCATGGAACGCATCGACTGCTGATGATGCTGGTGCGCGTGATGTTGTTGCAAGTCAGGTGAACTGTTCTGGTAGTGCATTAAGTTGCGCTGGTGATGTTCAGCGGCGGCTGCTGCAGCAGCTGCAGAAGCTTGCATACCGTCGGGCAGGTGATACATGTTCATAAGGTGGTTGAGTTCTGTTGACGATTGCTGGGCGCTCACATACTCTCGTTTCATTATGTGATTGTTGTTGGTTATAACGGCGGCGGAGGCGGTATTTTGTTGTGCAGATGAGTTGCCCGTACTGTGCATCGGGCTAGGCGAGACTGGTTCTGATTTTACACTCGAATCGCTGGGGCTGTGACTTTGGCAGGATGCTTGAGAACCAGGCTGGCCGGAAAGACCATACGGTGAACCAGGTTGTGGTTGAGCGCTGCCTCCTCCATACGGTGAACCAGGTTGTTGTATATTGCCGTAGGGTGAGGTCTGGCCGCCGGAGACAGTGCCATACATACCATAACCACCACCAGCGGCGGCATTCATGTAATTAAGAGAACCTGCAGCTGCGGCCGCCTGATGCATTTGTCCCATATCATAGCGATGATAATTACCCATGTAGGCTCCGTGCTGACTTTGATAAGCGGCCGCTGAGGGATCGTGCATTATGTAGCCATTGGGCATATAACCGTTGGGAGCACTCATGGGATACATATCACGATTTACACTTGCCGCTTGTTGGGCTGCTGAGGAAATTGAATTAGCCGAACTGGTTCTTGCTGTAGGTGTGTTGGGCTCTGAGGATTGCAACAGACCACCTACACCTAACGGATACTTCTCTTTGGTTTTGGTAAGAGTTTTTGTTTTGCGACGTGGACGATATTTATAGTCGGGATGCTCCTTCATGTGCACGGCACGCAAACGTTTGGCCTCATCAATAAAGGGACGCTTTTCAGCCTCCGACAAGTCCTTCCACTGAGCCCCTAAACGTTTGGATATCTCACTGTTGTGCATTTTGGGATTATCCGAGGCCATTTTACGACGTTGACCACGAGACCACACCATAAAGGCATTCATGGGTCTTTTAACACGCTCAGCGGCATTCTGGGCATTTTTATTGGCCGCCGAAGAGTTATTGTTGTTAATATTACCGCCGCCAGAACTACCACTCGAACTTAGTGGGGTACTTTGGCCTCCCATGCCACCAGAATGATGGTGTGAGCCACCATGATGATGATTTTGTCCGGGCGAAGTCATGTGATGACTGCCTATGCTGGTGTGTGAACTTTGCGTGGGACTCAAGTCGCTGGAGCTGTGCAACGGGGAATGGTGTTGTTGTACCGCATTGCCATTCAAAGTGTTGGCCATGCTATTCTGCAAAGAACTTAAGGCACTCGAAGTGCCATTGCCGGCGGCTGAACTTTGGCTAGCCAAATGTGAAGTCATGTGATGTTGGTGGTGGTGCGATAAATGCGACTGTGTCAAATGAGACTGACCCAAGTTCATTAGAGGACCCAAAGCACTGTAAGGTGAGGCGGCATGACCATGCAGGGCTGCCGATGCATGATGTGGCGGCATAGTGGCATGCAGTATGCCACCTTTCATATCTGATTCCATGGTGAGCATGTTGGTATTAAATAATAATTTTTATTTTTTATTTTTTTCTCTTTTATTTTTGGCACTTGAAGGAAAGTTTTGCAAAAGTTTGAATATTTTGTTTTCTATTTTCTATTAGCTATTTCTTGTAGCACTTGTTGTTTGAAAGTATGTATTTGTTGTTGAGTTTTATTTGTTTTAAAGATGTTGAGGAATAATTTTTTTTTATTAAAAATTTTCTTTGGACATTTTGGAAACCATTATTTTTGTTTTTATTCACAATCAAATTTTGTTTAGATTTTTGTTTTTATTTAAGTTGTTTTACACTTTTTGCTTTTACATTTTTTTTAACAATATTTTTATTTATAAAATTTGTTTTCTGTTTTTTTTTTTTTTTGTGGGCGACAAAACTACATGAATTATTGTTTGTTTGATGAGGCGTAAAAGAAAAACAAATAAAGAAATTTAACAACTATTGTAAAATGATTTTCTTTTTTTTCTTAACAATTTTCTTTTCTTTTATTACACAATTGAATTTGTTTTTTTTTTTTGTTTAGTTGTAATTATTGTTTAAGCATTTGCGACGCGCTGTATACGACATGAATCGCCGAATTACAAAACACAAATGATCTTTTCATAAACGTGATTTCCCGTAAATCCCATGAAGAAAAACTTCATAGACGAAAGCTGGTGCACTCACTCACATTCGAACGAACGAACGACCAACCAACAAACATCAACAGCCAGCAGTACGTATGTAGCTGGAAGAAGCAGCAACAGTAGCAGCAGCGATACGCAACTAGAACCTTTTTGGTATGACTGCCTGACTGACAGACAGCCAGATTGACTATAAAATGAGGTTGGTTGGATCTAGTTTTGTGCGTACGAGAGCTATGTGTAAGCGTGTGTAGAGAGCGAGTGAGTAAGATGCTTAACACGTTCGAAAGGGATATAATACCGTCAAACCGATTTTAAGTTGCGTGAACGTCTGTCAGTTTGACTAGTGCTAAAGCTGACATTTCAACCGACCGCTTACGCGTGTTAACACGTGTATATGTAATAAATTTAATTCAAATATCTGTATATATTCTTTTGGGGCTTTAAAAATTACACAAAATTTAAAGTTTTAACTTTTTTTTAATTCTCTTCTGGCTTCACAAAGTTCACAAAATTCGTTAAGCGACGCGCAAAATACCTCTACACTGCACTAGATTGAGCACCTTTCTGTTAATAATCACTGTGCTTGAAACCTGTTCGAGGTGCTTGAGAGCAGAGTGAGTATGCGAGTATACAACACACACTTCGTATGCATCGTAATTAAACGAGTTTGCTTAAGTGTTTGGTTCGTTCAAACCCTGGAGTTTTTTTGTTTTCTTTATCAACAAATGAGTAAAAAAGGGAAAACTATAGTGGTGTTGGAATTTTATTTTACTCTTGCTTGTTGATGTATGGGGGCTAGCTAGAGTAATGTGTGTTCGTGTTGTGTGTGAGTTGTGGTTGGCACTAGTTGTGTGTTGTGTTGGCTTGGAAAATATATCATTTCTTGCCTATGTTTGTTTAAATGTGGGTTGGATTTTGCGCAGCTTATTACTTTAGTTCAATACTTGGCCACAACCAATCACTATTAAGTGTAAGTGAAACAAACTACTGCTTATTAGTTAGCTATCTCTTTTCTTTACTCACGCTAGCACCCCCTTTTGTAATGTCTGGGTAACAAATTGTTTAACCAGAAATTTGTGAAGAGATAGAGAAGAGAAAAAGAGAGAGGCAAGTGGTTTTATAAAAATCGATGCCTTTGGCAAAAAGAGTTAACTTTGTTGTGATTGCCAAGGCTTTTGCTATAAAATGTTCTTCGTACGAATTTACGCACATTTTTTTGTTATTCGTCCTGAGAACACGCATTATGGCAAGACATGTTGCCAAATTTCATTTTTTCACTCTCTGTGTCATATGCTGGCTTAAATGATGGTTGTTTGGTTGCACGATTTAAAGCCGGCTATTAAAGTGCTGAGATTTTGAAAAGAGTAATTGTGTAAATGAGAGAGTGAGTAAAAGAGAGAGGGGGTGGGCATTGAGCCAACCAGCCAGCCAGATTAGGTGGTTTTTGCCCCACCAACTTCTATGTACGTTATTGGACAAAAAAAAAGAAAAAAAATAGTATTTACGAGTGTATGTATATGTGTGTGTATGTAGTGAAAATTTATGCTAAGGAATGTGTACTTTCATTGTATACGAGTATACGAGTACTTGTGCATACTTTAAGGTCTGTCGGTCGGTCGGTGTGGTTGCTGGTTGCTGTATCTTTATTGCGCTATCAATCTAGCTGTGCCAAAATGAAACAAAAACATACGCGTCCCTAGTTTTCTTCTTATTAACTTAATGGATGGGTATTTTTTTTCTTGCTTCAGCATTTACTCTACTTCTCAGCATTTTAACAGTTTACTTGATGAGTTTTCATTTTAGCCAAGTTTTAGTTTTTTCGCTTCTTCTTTTTTCTTCTTTAAAGAAAATGGTAAATAACAAGTTGCCACTCAAAATTAGCACAAAAAATTTAAGAAAAACTTGAAAAAGTTTAAATGTAAAATTTCATATAAACTTTATTAAGTTTAACTTAAAATTGCAACATAAAAATTTATTAATCAAAGAAATCTTATTGAAAGTTAAATAACAGCAACATGCGACAATTTAAATAATAATAAAAATAATTTTTTCTGTTTGGTCAGCTGTTACAATACAATTACAAATAATATTCTTAATTTATTTTACCGCCCATAGTAACGAAGCCTTTCTTTCACCCGTTGTACTGAAACAAAGAACAAAGTCTTTTAATAGGAATCGAACCTATGTACATTTTCTATACTGTTACACGAGCCCACTACTTACTAGACTACCGGGGCAAGTGCATAAATTTTATTTAAGTTGTTTATCCTTTTTGTTTACTCATTGTAAAGCTTAATATTACTAAATTAAATTTAATAAAGGATGCCAAGATTTAAAAAAAAATATTTTATTTGCTCTCTTGTCTCTCTCTCTCTGTTTTCTTCATTTTTACTTAAGGTTTTGACAGATATTTTCATAAAACTTTTTAATTTAAATTTTACAGGAAAAATTTAGTTTTGACAAACGACAAAACGACAACAAAAACTTCCTATTAAAACCAAAAGACCCTTCTAGTCAGTCACTGGCACAAAATGTTTCAGACATAAGCCTTACATATACACACACACACATATACAGACAGCACTCATTAGAATGGAACATGTTGGGGAAGACAGAGAGCAAATCCTAATGTTAATGCCACACAATGGAATACAAAAAAAGAAGAAAGAAAAAAATGATTGCTGCTGCTGACTTATGGTTTATTGTTGCTGTTCTGCCATTGATGGTGTGTTGTTACTGCTACTATTATTATTATTGGGAGCACAAAACAACAATCGGCAATGTTGAAATGGCAACCTCAGTCTCAGTCTTCCTGGATGGCTGGCTGGCTGACTGCCTGAACGACTGAATAGCTGACTGGCTGGCTGGCTGGCTGGCTGAATGGTTTGTTGTTAGCACAATGCGAAAATAAGCGAGTAGTTAACAACAAGTGACTGAATGACTGAGTAAATGAATGAAAGAATGAATGGATGAATAAATGAATGAATGAATGAATGAATGAATGAGCTAGAGCAAACGGATGAACAAAACAAACAAAGTTGTACAAATCCTCGATTGAAAAGAAACAAAGTCAAGGTCATTGCAAAGAGTTTAATTGTTCATTGGAACAACAATACTCATGCAGTAACAACAACACAGCACAAAAAACGCCAACAATAACAACAAAACACCCAACATCATCATCAGCATCATAAAATGAAATAAAAAAAACCCGCAACCAAACAAAAAAAACATAAATAAATAAAAATAACACAAAAAAACGTTTTATTTAACACACACACACACACACTCATGAACCAACGAAAAAAAATTAAACGCCATTTTTTAGAAAAAGGAAATTCGGCACACACACTCGCACACACATGCATATAAAAGAACCGAAAATATACAGAAACCAGTGAATAAATAAAAGACACTATAAACTGTATGCACAACAGCAACAACAAGAACAACAACTTATTCGTCTCAATGAAATGTGGCTCAAAATGCATTATAACACCCAACAACAATTACAACAGCCAGCAACTAACTGCATGCAACAAATTTTCGCCACCACACATTTCCATCAGGCCAAAAACAAGAAAACAAAAAAAAAAACAATACAAATCTTTTAACCAAATATCCAGCAACTGCTAAAAGTACACAAACATTTTCCGTTTTTCATTTTTACTACAATAAACTCGGGGAAAAAAAAAACCACTATAGCGGGCCATACAACGGTCGCAGACTTAGACGCCGCTCCAGAAACCAAACAAAGAGTCAAAAATATTTAAATGCCAACAAACAGATTTTTTTCCTTTTTTTCGTTTTCATTTTACTCAATACAACAACACTTTTTTGTTGTTTTTCTTCTTCTTGTTTTACAGTTAAATTTTCAAACAAAACTACAACTACAGCGATATAATAGTTGTAACAACAATAATAAAATAAATCTATAACAATAACAATAAAAAAATCGTAGTAAAAGTGTTAGTGTAACAACAACAATTAAATGAAATCGAAATTCAATGCGAATTTTTTTTTGTATGAGTAATAACAACAAGAACAACAATACACAATGTCATTTTACAAGTACGTATTTTACTTAATAAAAGAGTAAACAAATTCCGAAAATTATTTTCCTTAACCAAGGTTCTTTGTTTTTATACCATTTACCACAGGTGGAAAGGTAGGTATATAAAGTTTGTTATTCCGTGTGTAATTTCTACAATATTCATAAAATATATATATTCTGTATCCTTACGCATAGAAAAAAAGTTGATTAAGCGATGTCCGTCTGTCCGTGTTCGAGTAGTAATACTGTTTCCAAAGGCACAGGCGAGATACAGAATATTTAAGCCTACCAATCTGCCAGCCATGGTTTCGAAAATTTTGGAATAGTAATTCTGCTTTATCAGATCATTCCTTTAGAGGCTGCGGGCAAAAAACCACGCCCACCTATATTTTTTAAATTTTTTTTCTGTTTTATTAATTCTCTTTTGCTTTTTTCCTTAAGTAAATATTAAACCGCGACAGGTAGATCGCAAGGAGTGCAAACAGATCTCGGGGTATCAATAACCCCCCGCGAGAACCGATTTTGTGTTTATTTTTAGGTTGGTACTCTTTTTCTCTTTTGATTTGTAATTAAGGCCCTTGTAAAAAGCAATAAATATAGAGGTAGCCAAAAGACCCACAGAGTGCCTACTGGTAACCAGGAGCAGTGAATAGGCCTATTAAGGGTTCAATATGAGGAATTTTTTTGCTATATAATACATAAAAACTTATACAAAAAATTAAAAAAAAAATTATATACTAAATTTCAAAAAAAATCAAAAAAAAAAATTCCAAGTTATTTTAAAAACAACTTAAAAAAAATATTTACAAAAAAAATTTAACAAAAATTTTACAAAAAATTTAAAAAAAAAAATTACAAAAAATTTTTGACATAATTTTCACAAAAGAATTTACAAAAAATTTTGAAAGAAACATAAGAGGGTAACACAATATCTAGCATTGCTATGGGGAAGTGTATATCGTCGTGTTTATTCTTAAAAAAACTTAATAACTTCTTTAATACGGATTTTAAAACAATTTTTTTTGCAAAACATGACTGTGCAAGTCTCTGAAGGGTATAAAAACTTTTTTTTTTTTTTTAAATATTACTTACAATTAACTGTAGCCAAATCTTTCACTTACGTGGTTTTGGCGCAAACAGCAAATTGCAAATTTCTATGTATAATTTAACGCCTATTTTTATATTTATTAAAAAAAAACTTTTTACTTTACCAAAAATGCTTCAATTGGTCTGAAACTTTCCGAATTTTTTTAATCTCAAATACAAAAAATTTTGTGGTTGAGACTTTAACATTTCCAACTTGAAATATAAAAACCATTATATTTTGCATGCGAATGTTATTTGTATGGCGCTTACGAGGTTTTGAAAATGGATTTATTTATTTTTCATACATACTTGTTAAGATGAGAATGTAGTCTGGTGGCAAATGTTATTTTCTACCATAAAAACCAAAAAAGTCAATTTCGAAAAAATGACGCTTACGTGGTTTAAGAAGAAACGCGACGATATAAGATTCGGCATGGTCGAATATAACACTATTACTTGTTTCTTTTGCTGACTCTAATATTTTGTTTTTTCGGTTTTGTATAGCAAACGATAAGTTTGTTTTATATTGCTTTAATTTTAATTCTTTTAAATATAGTTTAACAAAAAAAAAAATATATTTTACATAAAAAGTTTAGTATTTGACCATTCAGTTAAAGGTACTACATTCAATTGCTAATTATGATTAGATTTTTATTTTAACTTGAAATATGTAAATAACTATAAATTTGGCCAGTGGAATTCCAAAGCACCAGGTGACAACTTAAATGTCGCACACAAAGTGTCGTAAAAAAGAACAGCAAAAAATCATTAGTTGTTTTATCGCTGCCTCCTGGTAAATTGAATTTACCTTGCCTTCGACCTCACACTGAAGAGGTACCAAAATGCCATAGAATACTGCCATAGACTTTATTAAAATCTGACAATGTTTAAGTTGTATCGCCCCATTGATAATCAGCATCAATTGTACCAAAATTTGAAATTAAAAACAAAAACAAATAAAATTTACTCGATATTAAAATAGGATAAATCAAAACTTTTAGAGCCCCTTCAGACTGCTCACTTTTTATCGGCCGATAGTTTAGTCGAGTTGGCCGAGAGATTAGATTGAATGGAATCAGGAAATCCATCAAACTTTTTTACCGGCCGATACTGAATCGCTGTAGTGTGTACATATACATTCTTCTCCATACTGTTCAAAAGGAGCTGGTTGGTTATTCTATAATTTTCAACAAGTGTGCTTGAAACTGCACGAAAGCCACCGGATCGTCATGCGATGGTGTATGCCTGGAGTTATTTGAAGGAATAATTAAGGAGCTATCTAATTACTAACAAAAGACCCTACCTTCTCGCTAGACAGAATGTAAAATATACTGCCAGTAACTGATTGAGGAAATGCAAAAACTTTCAAACACTGCAGTTTAGCAAAAAGTCCTTCCAACTAAATAACCTGTTACTACTACAAGGGTTATTAAAGTAAATAATACAAATCCTCAACATAAATTAATAATGTTGCAATTTAGTTATTTCTAGACAGGGTTCGAGAACTATGAAATTAGAAATGTTTATTATTCTAAGAAAAATTTAAAATATGACATCAGTATGGATTGTACCAAATTTGGTACAATTGTACCACAAATCCCAACACTGTTGCCTCCTAGCTTTAAGATCATTTTAATTAATGATTAAAGGAATAACCCTTTATAATCAATGCCCAAAAGAAACAATTGTTACAATCGAAAGAGTTCACAAAAAAATTAAATTCACCAATTAAAGGTTTTAATTGGTTCTAGATTAAATATTAATTAATTAACGTAATTATTTGTTTAATTAAATTTTTTTATTTTGTTTTAAACAAATACATATTTGATTTAATTTAAAAATTTATTAAACTTTAATTTAAAACTAACTAAACCATTTTTGGTGCATCAGTGGGCTAGTCGGTACTGTGCTGCTCTATCAGTCCGGGGTTATGGGTTCGATTCCCACTAAAGACTTTGGAATTTTTTTCTACAAATTGCCGGGAAAAATAAGAAGGAGTTTGGATATAATCTGGGTGCCTAAAATTGGTTATTGACAAGTTAAAAATTGAGATAAGACGATACTTTCAAACAGTGTCTGGAAAAAAGCTAATCTAAAAAGGCTTTGGGCCACGGGCAGACACATATTAAATAAAGGTGCTATGGAGACCTTAGCCTTAAGCAAATGTTAGCAATTGCCATAAACTCTGTGATAAGGAAGAATGGCGACATGTAACAGTCGCCAGTCTGAAATCACTACAGTCTACGTAGTTCATATCAGTATGAACTACGTTGTTTTTTATCTGAAGAACTAGAAAGACATTTAAAAATGAAAAGGTTTTATTAGTTGTCCATGTTTCTTGGTACGATAACTTGTGTAATTAATAATTTAAAAAAAATATAGAATAACAAAGAAACTCTTAAATATCTCCTGTTCGTATTCGCAAACCCAGTATATTTATTTATCTGTGGTTTAAAAGAACACACATTCAATTATACAACAAAAGAACACGTAATAATTGAATATTGTTTTGTTAAAAAACTTCGAAGACAGACAAAATTTGGTGAAACATTTCACAATTTGAAGTGTAAATGTCTGAAGTACAATTCATAATTTCCATATATTTTGAATACAATTCATTTAATATATTGTAATGTATTTACATTTACATTACATGTGTGTATGGATACGTTAAAATACATATGTATATCTGTTTGTGTAATATATTTTGACCTACATTTAATATATATTTTTGGTGCTTTTTCTTGTTAAATGAAAATACGAGAATGAATAAATAAATATTTTTATAGCAACACAAACAAACTTGGAGAATTGTTAAATCATAAACTAGAATATTTGTAATATTGTATAGAAAGATGAATTTGTTGCATGAGTATGTGTGGTGTGTGTGTGTGTGTGAATTATTTCATTAATATGTATATACATTCCAAAGTGAATTGTATATAACTGGCTGACTGCCTTCACTCACACACCCACCCAACTCTCATCACCACAGTCGTCATCGTCGTCATCATTATTAACACAACACAATGGCTAACAGCAGCAACAACAACAACTGCAACTATACAAAAATAATAGCAATAGAAATAGCAATAGCTAGAATATAAAAAGAAGGAAAATATTTATTTACATACACATGCATAAAAACTATTCATATGTGTTTGAGTGTTTGTTCGTGCAACAATTGGAAAATGAAAAGGAAAGAGTGTCATTGAACTTCAAATTGTTGTTGGTTTTCATTATTTTCTGCGTTTTTCAAAATAAAAGCTACAAAACAAATGCAAAAATTCTAACAACAAAACCAAAATTGTAAACAATTTTATGTGAATCGCCTGCCAGACATCAGACATCGACTATCAATTAATGAATTTAAAGGACATCAATTATTTCTTATTGATGATTTAAGTTTAAATCGTTTGGTTTTCATTTCACTTCTAATGCCAAGTCATGGCCTAATTTCCAGACTGACATTTAAAATTTTCTTAAAATTTGTACGCCATTAAAATATGTTTCCTTACAGAAATAGTTTTTTTGTGATAGACAAGTTAAAAGTTGGGTATTAAGGATGAAACTTATTGTAAAACAGTGACTTTTTTGGTGAAAAAAATCCTTTTTCCTTGTTTTTGTGATAAAGTTACTTTATCGTAAAGATGATTACTATTTTGTAAATAAAAGACAGTTTCGTCAAAAAGTGTGCTTTTGTGAAAAAAAAAAATTTATTGAAAGACGCGAAGTGTTTTTTATAGGGAAACAGTGACTTTCTATACGCCAAACATGACTGGAAAATGTGATTTTTTGAGGGACAATAAGTGACTTTTTGTAAGAAAAAGTGACTTTTTGTGGAAAAATCGACTTGTTGTGAATAAAGTGAAGTTTTTGTGGATAAAGTGACTTTTTAAGGAAAAAATTACATTTTTTAGAAATTTTACTTTTTGTGGAAAAAGTGCCCTTTTGTGGAAAGGGTGACTTTTTGTGGCAAAAAGTATCTTTTTGTAAAAAAAAAACCCCAATTTTTTTTTGGAAAAAGTGAGCTTTTTTTGAAAAAATTGACTTTTTTGTGAAAAAAGTGATTTTCTGAGAAAAAAGTACTATTTGTAGAAAAAACTATTTTTTTTTTTTTTGAAAAAGTGACTGCTTAACCAACGACATCGAAAAAAAATTCTTTCTTTCGTACAATCACATTTAATATAAAAACGGCATTGCATTTGTTTTATTTTTGGAGTAAAAGTGACTTTTTGTGGAAAAGTGACATTTGGTGGAAAAAGTGACTTTTTTTTTGTGGAAAAACTCAATTTGGCCAATGATGTTGAAAGAATTTTTTCTTTGGATTTGTTTTTGCAGTAAAAGTGACTTTTTGTGAAAAAAGTGACATTTTGTTAAAAATATGACTCTGTGGAAAAGTGATTTTTTTGTAGAAAAAAAAAGTAAAATTTTGCAGAAAAAGTGAGTTTTTCTGGAAGAAAGGACAATTTATGGAAAAATTACTTTATTTAGAAAAATGACTGCCTTCCCAACGATATCGTAACAGTTCTTTCTCACGTACAATTACATTAAAACAAAAACATCATTCAATTAGTTTTGTTTTTGTAGTAAAAGTGACTTTTAGAGCAAAAAGTGCCTTTTTGTGGAAAAAGTGAAATTTTTTTTTTAAATTTAGTTTTAGAAAAAGCGACTGCCCTGCCAACGTTGTTGTAAAAAAAGTTAAATTAATTTTGTTTTCTGTTGTAAAAGTGAATATTTATAGAATTTTTTTGTAGAATTGACTATTTGTGAAAAAGTAGCTTCATGTAGAAAAAATGACTTTTTGTAGCTCAAAGTGAATCTTTGTGTGGTTAAAAGAGACTTTGAAATTAAAATTTACTTTTTATGTTTAAAAATGTCTTTTTCAGGTTAAAAAAGATTATTTGACGAAGAAGTGACTTCGTAAAAAAATAAATTTTTGTGAAAACATCTTATTTTTTGAGGTAAAGATTGTCTGGCTGTGGTTTCTTTATAAGTATGAAATATTAGCCAGTCACAAAGTTTCGTAATAGTTTCACTATGGGTTGTCAATTTTTCGTATGGTTTTTTGTGTCGTATAATTATAATACTTATGTCCGCGTCAACATGGGTTGGCTTATACACAGTGAAAATTACTTTTTCTCTGGTTTATATTCGCAATTAATTGGAACTTATGTTGTTGTGTAAATAGTGACTGTTTGTACCAAAATAATTTTTTTTTTGTGAATAATGTGACTTTTTGTGAAAAGGATCACCATTTTATCGGTACTCTTTTGTAGTAAAATTTATATTTTATACAAAAAGTTTTTTTTTTTTTTTTGGAAAAAATTTTGATAAAAAGGAAACTTTTTTATTACAAAAAAAAAAAATATTTAAAAAAAATTACCTATTGGAACAAATACTTTTCGGAGAAGTTTTAACTTTTTATGTATATTTTTTTGTTATAGAAAAATTCTTTTGTTTGCAAAAATATTTTTTATTTATTTTTATTTTTCTTTTTAAGTGAACATTTTTTTATAGAAAGGTATATTTAGTTATATGAAAGGTCAATTTTCTCTTTTAAGTTTTGAGCTTCTTCTGTTTTAAATTTATTTTTATACTGGATCAGCTTTTGGAAAAATTTTTTTTCAAAAAATCTGTTATCTATGTCGTTTATGTGATTTTACTGAACCAAAACGACGATATGTACCAGTGGCGTCGAAAGGCCATTCTTTGGGTGCAATGGAGATTATAGATTTCCACCAAAAATTTTTAGAACTTTATATATATATTTTCATAATATTACTTTCCAATAAAAGTGGTTTTGCCCCTATCCTAGAAAATATGTCCTACGTCAAAGGTATATGCTGAAGTCCGAGTAATTGGTATAGATCCTTGTAAACCATCTAATATTTACCTATAATAGTAGCTGTGCCTATAATAGCAGCTTTATTACCTCTGTTAGCTGTTATATAAGAGGCCTTATTAAAAACTTTAATTGTTTCTTAAATACATATAATAATAAAAATTTTACTTATAAATCGTACATTAAATTCTATAAAAACTCCTGCTTAAAAAAGAAAAGCTTCATAATTGATTTGAATGAAAAAATGAGTACAAACATATTTACTGGCAGAAAAAAAACACATTTTGACAAAGTTAAGAAAGTTTAAATATTTTCTTTAATTTTTGAATACAACGCCATTTTATTTCTCCATTTTTACAGACAGACATGATTCTCTTCTACGTATTAACATGAGTCTGACAATCTTAAATTGTCAATGAGTAAATTTTCAGAGCACAAGTAAACATCCATACATGCATACATATATATGTACATAAATGTATAGATATTTTAATTTTATGAGTATGTATTGTTTGCTATAAATTTTCCTACATATGGAAAATATTCAAGCATCAACCAACCAGTGCTATAAACTACAAGTCTACTTACTACAGATAGTTTAACTTACTTATGTATGTATGTATTTATGTAGATTTATGTATGTAGGTATGTAGAGATGTACTACGTAAGAAAGAATAGTAAAAGTACTCGCATTTGTAGAATATGTATTTGAGATTTGTTTTTGTAAAACAATTTTAATGGTTGACTGTAGAAATGTCGTCTTCTAACTGCGACTGACTGTCACTTTTTGATACGCATACATACATATGTATGTACATACTCGTATGTATGATATAATAAGTACTCGTGACTTTAAATGACAATCGCCATACTTAAAACGGATATACTCAATTAGAGCAGATGAATAAAAGAAAATAAGGCAATCTTCTGTGGTAATTTATATCTTAAATAAAAATTAAAACTTATTACTATTAATAAGTATGAACGCAGCTACGTATGTGTACCAGCAACAACATCAACCACGAATGAAATTTCATATTCAGCAGCAGCATTATTTAGTAAGTGGGTAGGTAAAGTGAGATATAAAAGTAAGTTTAAATTAAGCTTTAACATTTATTATTATTTATGTGGTATATATGATATTTATATACAGAAAAAATAATTGCACCAATTAAAGCTTTTCATTGGTTTCAGATTCAAATTTATTTAAATAATTAATTGATTCAATTATCTTTTTAATTGTGAAATTTGTTTTGTCTGTTTCAAACAAATATATATTTAAATCAATGAAAAAATTAATTGAACATTAATTTAAAACTAACTAAAACCTTTAATTGATGCAAAACATTTTTTCTGTGTATATGAACTTATTTATAAGAATTCTTTTTTTTATTATTTTTATAGAAGAATTATTACAAAAAAGAATAAACTCAGGTTTTATGAACAGGAGAAATTTCTATTAAAATGCTTTGAAGAATATGACGCCGTTCCAATAGGCGGCAAGTAGAAAATTATGCACAGAAATGAAAAACATCGCTTCTCTATCACATGTGTTGCAGAAAGTCTTGTTATTATTTTATTTTTACTGTTAACTGAAGATGTCGCCACTGGAGTATTTTGTCTTGGAAATTCTCAACTCTCCGACGCTAATACTTTCAAGGTATTTGGGGTACTAGACCCCAAAGCGGCTTGCATGTTTTCGGAAACTAGAAGATAAAACTTTAAAGATCCGAGCACTCTCCAAACGATCATGCGAACCGGTAGTTTCACAAGGACCAAACGTCCCTTGGATAGTAACTTGGTGATTGTTGTTTAGACCTAAATCGAAGGAAGAATGGTTTTTAGTCCAGTATCCTGTAGCACTTGAATAAATGCAGCCAAGGGTGTGAGGGAAGTATAGATGGTAGGGGTATGAGTATGGTCCTGCGAACCATGTTCTCAAATTGAGACTTATTGTATTGCTATGCCCAACATGTGCCCAACATGTGCAAAACTAAGCTCCAAAAATGCTTTTGCTTTTTGGAGCTTAGTTTTCCGAATTAGTTTTTTAATATTTAGATCTTAGCCCGATAGCTCTATAAGGCTCGCACTTAATCTTCTCTTATTACACAGTAGGACAAAATCAAATTTTTTTGAGTACACATGAGTAATTTTACCAGAATATGAAAATAGGCTTTAAATAAAGAAATACGTGTCTCGGCGTTTTGCTGTAGCACGTCAGAATTTTAAGAAAATCGATTTTAAAGATTCGAAGGACCGTGGAGGTTCACTTGTAACGTAATACTATTATGAAAAGTTCTATAAAAATAGAATGGATGAACCGATTTAAATCCTTGAGCTGGTTTTGAAAAGTGAATTAAATTTGGATTTGTTTTTATTAAAAACCATCCGCTAGATGGTGCTTTCATTTTCATGTAAAATTAAAAAATATCCGAAAAATGTACGAAATTCATTAAAAAATACAATTCTGCAATTAGAAAAAAATAAAACAAGTCGTCTGGGATTTGAACCATATGGCGGTCGATCGCTTCTAAGTTTTTCATTACTTCTTATCTGTGCCTTAACGTTCTAAGCCAACCTGTTTACTTTGTCACTAATTGCAGTCTTCTCTCATTTTTCTCCTTCTCTCTCTCTCTCTCACGTATGAATGGTTTTTTTCCATTACATTACGTTCACCTTTCCTTACTTCACGCACTTGTGCTGAAGTTTTAGAAAGATTCTATTTATAGAACATTACTTATATTTTAATATTTGTTATTGTTCTACATTTTCGTGGGGCTGTACCATATTTATTTAATTGAATTTCAACGAGTTAACAGATCGGGTGTCGTTTGTAACATCAAGAAAATAAAATAAAATGAATTGTCCAAATCGAAATTATTTTTGTTTTGTTTGTGGCTTTTATGCACCTACTAAAATTTTTTGTAATATAACTCGTAGTGTTGTTACTGGATATGAAGGTTATTTTGTTGTTGCATACTTTCCAAATTTATGGTATGTTCCAGAAGTTGTTTGTGAAAAAAATTTTTTTTTTAATAACAACAAATCCAAATTTAATTCCCTTTTCAAAACTGGCTCAAGCATTTAAATCGGTTCATCCATTCTATTTTTATAGAACTTTTCATAATAGTATTACGTTACAAGTGAACCTCCACGGTCCTTCGAATCTTTAAAATCGATTTTCTTAAAATTCTGACGTGCTACAGCAAAACGCCGAGAAACGTATTTCTTTATTTTAAGCCTATTTATGTATTCTGTTAACATTTCTCATGTGTACCAACCAATGTCGTACTGTGTTATAGGTACGATCAAGCACAGTTACAATGTACTTTTCAAAACGTCTGGAAAAGTACCTTTCAAAAAAAATATCTATTGAAAAAGTACATTTGAAAGAAGTAGCCTTACAAAAAGCCATTTTAGCAATACCTAAAAAATCGTTAAAAAAAAATCAAATGCTTATTTTTTAAAGTATTTATTAAAATAATACCATTTAGAAAAAGTACTAAGGAAAGGACCACTCACTCATTGAAATCAATTACTTAAAGAAGTACAAATAGATGAGTACTTTTCACAAAAAAATCTTTTATAAAAACTCCTTTTAAAGAAGAATCTTTCAAGAAAGTTCGCTTTAAAAAATGTATTAAAAATACCTTTTAAAAAAGTACCAATTTAGAAAGTACATGTAAAAATTCCTATTAAAAAGAACTATTGAAAACGATGTTTTTAAAAAAGGCAGCTTCTAATATGAGAAAGCTTAAGATAAATCTTAAAAAATTTAGGCTTTTTAAAAAGTACCTTTAAAAAGTAAAAAAAAAAAATATTTTTGAAATTGTACTTTTCCTTCAAAAATGATATTCTTTTAATGTACTTTATGGAAAATGCACCTTTTAAGGCAACATAATTTTAACAGAAATTAACTCACTTTTAACAAAATTGCTTTAAAAATTAGATAGTTTAATCAAGTACATTTTAAAAATTTTAAGTTTTTAAGTACTTTCTTTCGAAAATGGCCTTATTTTATAGAACTTTTTAGGAATTGTAATTTTAAAGGCAGTCTAATTTTGGAAAAGTACTTTTTATATCCATTACATTATTGAGGTAGTTAAGGCAGGGACATTTTAAAATTTTACGTTTTAAGTAACTCTGAAAACATAAATTCGAAATAGTACTTTCTTTCGAAAAACGCCTTATTTTATAGAACTTTTTAGGATATGTAATTTTAAAGGTAATCTAATTTTCAAAAGTACTTTTTATACCCATTACATTATTGAGGTAGTTTTAAGTACCACTAAAAAAATAAATTCGAAATAGTACTTTCTTTCAAAAATGGCCTTCTTCTAAAGTACTTTTTAGGAAATGTTATTTTAAAAACAATATAATTTTAATAGAGAACTTGTCGAAAAATACCTTTTATACATCTCAATAAAAATATTAAAGTACTTTTGAAACAAAAGACTTTTTGAGTAACGTTAAAAAAAAAACTTAAATACAACTCTTTAAAAATATTCACTAAATCAGAAGAAATAATCTTTCAATAATTTGTTAAAAAATGTAACTAAAAAAGTACCTAAGAAAAATGCATTTAAATAATGTACCTTTTGGTTAAAGAACCTTAAAAAATGCATATCACAAAAGATTATTTTAATTCAAGCACCGTCAAAAGAAAGACCTATCGAAAGAAGTGCCTTTTAAATGGAACCTTTAAAAGGTACTTGTTGTAAAGTTGCTAAAAGAATACTTTTTAGAATTAATACTAAATTATCTCTAGCAGGGGCTTTTAAAAAAAGTACATTTAGCATATAGGCTGTAAAAAAATTTAAAACCAAAAGTACTTTTTTTTCAAAAGTACTTTTTAAAAATCCCTTTTTCAAAAATTACTTTTAAAACTCCCTTTAAGAAACCCTTTTCAAAGGGGTACCTTTTTAAGAAAGTTTTTAGAGAAGTAATTTTCTTAGAATAATATGAAATAGTACCTGTTGAAAAAATGTAAAAACCTAAATCCAACCCATAAGCACACTTTTCTTACATACTGTACTCTTCAGTATTATGTGCTTTAGTTACTGCATTTAATTTAACTTAAATTAGTCTAAGTTAAGTGTCTTTTGTGAAATAAATAAATTATATTTATTTTAAATGAGCAGATAGATAAGTGTATTTTGCGTGAATGTTTTTACGAAAATCTGAGACGGAGAATAAAAAATACATATTTGATCTCACAAATGATTTTAATAATGCATTCATCATGACCCAAGTCACAGCATCGTCTTCATTTTTTGATAATTTTCTCTAATTAAACATGAGTACAGTATAATATTTGCCAACGTCATCTACGTCATTGCCATCATCATCTCATTAACAAGAAAGAAAACAAATTTCGTTTCGTTTCGTTTTATTTTAGTTTCTTCTTCTTTTTTGAGAAGTTTTTTAATGGAAGTCAACTAAACTAAACTAAATACATTCATACTCTCGTACTTATTACAAATTTAAACTTAACTTTGCTGATTTAATTTGTCAAATATTTGTATTATCTGCCTGCCTTCCATGGCTGTTGACGATGACGTTGACGTTGTCGCCGTAGTTGTGTGTATGTGACTGTTGCATTAGATGGTTCCTTGCAAAAAGTTGTTGTGCAAGATGATGATGGTGATGATGATGATGGCTCACAAAAACCAATGTCAGTTGTTTTAAGAATGTAATCTTTCAAAAACTTAAAATGCAAAATGAATGTGAAAAATAAAAAACTAGAGAGAAATAAAAAAAAAGAATTTAGAACTTTTTGTGTGTGTGTGTGTTGACACAGCCACAACCAGTATAATGACACGACACTTATAGGCAAGACCATTCAAAAGTTTGTTCAAAAGTAGGTCTAACCATATCAAAACTATTAGGAAATTCTATGACCGACTACTTTGTTCAAACGAAAAATATTCGGACAACAGTCACAGTTGGCTAAGGCAGTTAGATGTCACATTACTGGACAGTTTACAAAGAGCCAAAGAAGGACAATGCAGTTTTACACTTTTTTTTTATGGAAAATTTTAAACCATTTCTTTCGTTTATGTTTTAGTTTTCTTCTTTAAGTTTTGTTTTTTTTTTTGAATACGTTTTTGCATGTATTTACATTTGGAATTTGTGAACTTTATGACGAAGCCAAAAGAAGAATAATGCAAAGCTTCTAAGCACACATACCAGTAGTAGGAAAGCCAGAGAGTGAGAGGGAGAGAGAGAGAGTGAAGGAGAGAGCAACAGATTTAAATAGATGAAAGAGGTGCTGCTACTGACACTGTTATGCATGTAATCCAAGTAGCTGTTGGCCGTAGTTTAAACTACAACCAAAGTTGTCGTTGTTTTTGGTAATGAGGACAAAGTTTTCCTGCCCAGTTTAGTTTATTAAGTTTGTCTATCCATTAACGCCTTTGGAAAATACAAGAGTTGACTCAAGTTTCGATAGTTTCAAGTTTATGTATTTTCGCACTTCAAGAAATAACTTTGAATTTCAGCAGAAACACACAAATGCATTTTAACTTTGTGAATGTATTTTAGCAAAGGGTTGTTTCAAAAGGTCATCACAGGGAATTACAAACTGAAATAATTTTCATATATTTTTTTTAACGCAACTAAAGAAAATAAATTTTAAGATTTTTAAACAGGAAGATTAAAAAAAAAATTCCAAAATTTATTTATTCCGATAAAAATTCCTTTCTCGTAGGGAAATCAATTAAGTCTCTAAAGAAAAATTGAGAAATACATTTTTTCTATATGATTCTAGTTTTTATAAGCACAAGGTCTTTATTATAAAACAATTAATTTTTATTTTTTATATTACGCTACACCATACGGTAGCATTGTCAGGAAATAAAACTAATAATTGATACTAATCACGTCTGAACAATGATAAATTTCCGTGTTCAAGGCTGAGTGATGCCAAAGCTAGTAGAAGTTTTTTGACGTCTATCATCAATTGCCGCTTATTCATCATCCTTTGGGTTTTATATACTTTTTTATATCGTAGTGGAAGTCGCGCCTATAGAATTAATTAAAATGTTTTTTTAGAATAATAATTTTTGCGCCATATCGTTGGCCGAATTTGATTAGCTTTTTTACATTTCTTTGCGCCATATGGTTGGCATTACTTTTAAAATGTAATTATTCTAGATGGTTTTTTGATTGCTTTGATATAGTTTTCGATCGCGTCATTCTACGTTGTAGTTTTTTAAAACCTAAAGCAAATTGTAATCTTTTTTGGAATTTTTACTTGCCTTATTGTGGATTTTAATTAATCAAAGGAAAGTTAATTTGTAACTTCTCCTTATTATATTTTGATTGAAAAAAACTAAAAGTTGTGTTTCTTTTTATTGCGTGATATTGATAGTGATAGTGCTTGTGGTTCCTTTTTGGTGAAGACATCCGTTTAGAAACCATCGACACCACCCCACATTTTTAGATACAAAATTTAAATAATTAAAAAAATTAAAAATGCAGAATCATATATATAAAAAAAGGTCAAAAGCTGCAATAATTATTTAATACATTTTTTCATTGATTTATTTCTATAATTCCAGCTCGAAGCTGTTTATTCGGCGAACTTTTTTAAGCCCATCGCGCTTAATTTAATAACTTAGCAGACACTCATAAACGTGGTCTTTATAAAGAAAAGGGGAGGGAAATGAAATGTGTTACATTGTTGTTGTAAAAGTAGACGATATTTACCGGTGCATGACACTACCTGCAATTATGTAAGAACACTATATTCGAGAACTCTATATTCGAGAAGGATCTGTTCTACCACACATTTCTTTAGAGTAACAAAATTTTCTATATCATTAAAATAAATATTCGTTTTTCATATTTGTGATAAAAAAATGTTTACAAGCTTAAGTACACGAGGACAATTCGACAATTCCTTGACTTTTTACATATGTGACTTTTCTTTAAAGCGTTTTATTTCCTAACATAGTCTTCTTTAAGCTCAATGTATTTAGTCCGACGTATTTATTGTTTTTTTTTTTTTTTTAATTCCAGCAAAAACAAGATTACTCTAGGTCCTCGAAACAGTCTCTTGTTTTCATTATGATCTTTTCGTTTGATCCAAATTTGGAAACAGTAAATATTTTCAAGAGTCTAAATCTGGCATTATTGCCATAGTGAAGTGAATGCACTTTTTATTCACTAGACGAGGTAATTTTTGTTTCAAATCAATCTGTTGAATCTGCACAAAAGCTGTAAAAGACAGGATTTACTATCCTACACGATCGTACGATTTAATCACAAGAAATATATTTTCAAGATGGCGTTGTAGGTGCCACACTATGACACAAAAAAAGATTTTACAGCTCTGATCGCATGGTAAAAAATGTTTTATTAATTTTTTCACAATATTACCAAATCGTACAGACTTGTCAAAAAGTCCGTCACACCCATAAATTTCTAAGTCACTCTTTCATACTTTTTTAGCACACATGCTATTTTTGACAGATCGTACGACTGAGTATGTTAGTGAATCATGGCTTTAGGTAATATTAGCCTGTAGTCATTTTAACTTTTACAAGAAAATCGAATAGTGCGTTTATCCAAAAGAAAGCTGTAACCATGACGCTATTGGCAGAAATATTTACTTAAGACTTCTTTGGCACATTCACCACAAATATCCACCGTTTTTAATATTATTTGGACCCATTTCGATCACAGTTACATAACGTCTCAAAACTCGTTCGGATTGCTCTTGACGATAGCCAAGCACTTCTTCGAATGGGCTTAAGTTCATATCCAAATAATCGTGCAGCCTCATCGTACATGTTAATTCCCCAATCGTCTCATATTATTCCATGGATTTTATTAACGATTGAACTCATTTGAGATGGTACGAGCAATACGGAAAACTTCTTTTTATTGCAATTTATGGACTTATTGCAATTTATGGAAATTGCAAAGAGCCATAATTTGGGTTCTCTTTTTTTATATACTTAGAAAAAATTATTTTCACCAATTAAAAGTTTTAATAGCTTTGAGATTAAAATTTAATTAAATAATTAATTAATTCAATTATTTGTTTAATTAAGATTTCTTTGTTTTGTTTTAAACAAATATATATTTGAATCAGTTAAAAAAATAGTTTTAAATTAAGGCTCAATTAATTTTTTAATTGATTCTAAAATATATTTTTTTAAAACACAACAAAAAATCCTATTAAAAAATGATTAAATCAATTAATTATTTAATTATTTAATTAAATTTTTAATTGGTGAAAATATTATTTTCTGTGCAACTATAATGTTGAATCAGCAGAAAACCTGGTTGAAAGCAGGTTTTCTGCTTTCAATGACTGCCAAAAATACACTAATAGATGATAGATGCAGCTTGCAATAACTTTGACAGTAGTCCAGTAATAGATAGCGGTTAACAGAAGCAGTGTTGCATTAAAAGTTAAAGCACTGGAAATATAAAAAGTCAACACATTATCAAACTACACGCGAAGAAATTATTATTATATTAGGCGGGATACCGAAGCACACCACTAACTTCATATGTCCCTTTTAAACCCCTTTCGTTCCTCAATGATTTATGGTATCCGATTAGAAATTTACGAATTTCTTACTTTCGTTGAGTCTTGTGCTGCAACTATCCTTTTACTCTTGACTGTAATGATTTCAGAATGGCGACTGATATATGTCGACATTATTGTCATATAGCGTCACAATAAGTAGCATTTTTGGCAAATAACTGGCAGGTCCATGCACATACCCTTTACTTTGTTACAAATAATTATTTTGGTTTTAAAATCTATTTTTAATTACCAAAATTGTATATTAAATTAATTGTTTCATGTAGCAACTTGACACTCGACCCTCCTCTTCGTTAGTTAATTTTGTGTATTTTGGCAAGTTTGCGTAAACTTCCTAATTAATTGCAATAGTTTTAGTCTTTATCTTGTGCTGTGGTGTATTTGTTTGAATTTCAAATCAGATTAATTTTTATATTCATTGTTTAGTTCTTTCTCCCATTTAATCCAATTTTCTTCTTCTTTTTCGTTTTAGGTGAAATTTCTCAATTGCCAGCAATTGGAGATAATTTTCACAAATTAAATTCATGCCATTGCAAATAAACGCTGATGATGCATTTCCTTTCAAAAGCGTGTGATACGGAATTTTATTGCCCAACAGACACACACACACACTCTTGTCACACAGCCACAACTACACAATGGTCATTATACACTGCCATTTACAAACCCCCAATACACTCAAACAAACCGTAAATGCCTTAACGTTGGCACTTCCTTTAGCTCCTACACTTAATTGGATGACTGACATTTCATTACGTTTGCGATTTTTCTATTTAGTTTCTTTATTGGCATTTTTTTTGCTTTCTCAAGATTTTTAGCAAACAAAGAGACTTTTATTTCTTTGAAAAAGATACAGATGAAGATGGACAATGTCGTACGTATGCGAGAGTGTAATTCCGTTGAATCATGGGTGATGCATTTATAGACCACAAGAAATAAAATGAAAATAATTTTAATTTTTCACTTGACTGTGTGTGTAGGAGCTGTGTTGCTCCATATTAATCAGTTAGTTTTTCAGACCAAACCACTGTACTACCACACCCCCTTAATGGAGGGATGGTTAGTTCGACAAGACAATTTAAGCAGAATTTTTTCTATTATTTCTTGCAAAGCAATTGTAAATTGTGGCGACAATTCCAATAATCATACTCTCTTTGTGCCCCCTTTTATTACTGACTTCTTGCTACTTTTAGGGGCATTCGAGTTTCTTTTGTTTGCTTAAACTTTCAATTGCTTCGAATGTTCCTTAAACAATCCAATTTCAAATGCTGACAACAATAAAAAAAAACGAACTCTGTGGTCAGCATGTTCTTTTTATTCTTTGTTAAATTATAAACTCGTACTTTCAATAGGTGGATAGATACATTACAGGGCATCTTGTAACACAAATATTTCACTCGGAGATAACAAATGCTTAAAACCTCTAATCCCCGATAAAACATTAAATCTTTATTTCTCAATGCACGAGTATGTGTGTTGGCTTTCAATTGTTTGCCACTTCTTTTGTCACATTTGTTTGATTGCACGAGAGTATTTGGTGCAATTGGTTGGTGTCTTAGAGAAACAATGAATACAAAAGTCATATTGAATAATAAAGATGTCTTGGGTATTTATCTTACTCCCAAAAATCTAAAGGTAAAATTTGTTATTACTTTGTTAACTCTCAGTAATACATAAGGTAAGTTGTTAAAAAATTTATGAATTTATATTAATTAAAATAAATTTAAATTAAAAAATTTGTATTTTAAACCATTTTTTGGAAACTACACACAGAAAAAATATTTTCATCAATTAAAGTTTTAATTGGTTTTAGATTGAAATTTAATTGAATAATTCATTAATTCAATTATATGTTTAATTAGGATTTTTTTAAGCAAATATGTTTAAAAAATATATATTAGAATCAATTAAAAAATTAATTGAACTTTAATTTAAAACTAATTAAAACCTTTAATTATGGAAACGAATTTTTTCTGTGTAGAATAAATCGAATAAGGTAATATTACACCTAATGATTTCCTCCAAAGAGATTCATGTTTGTCATTAGACCCCTGCTCCTTTAAAGTTACTGCTCTCAATGCATACGAGAGGCTACTTGCAGAGATCTAAACTTAAAATATAATAACCTTCGTGGTCAGATTAGTAGCCAAATTGTTGGTACCAACTAATTTCAACTAATTCTACCTTTAAACTATTTTGGGAACCGAGTTCATCTAGAGATATCTCACAATTCATGACTACCCACGACTTTAGGTCAAATATGGTTAAGAAAGTCTTTATCACAGCTTGGCTGTCCGTCATCAGATACATGTTTTTGCCCTTTATCTTTCTTTTTACACATTTTCTGGCACAGATGAGAGTGGCGTAAAATTCTGGCTAAAAGATTGTTGGGTATTTGCCCATGGGAATGGCCTGTTGAATGTTAAGGCCAAAAACACTAGCTTCTAGGTCATTATTTTATTGTTTGGGGCCACTATTAAACCAAACCTGGTCTGCTACATCGTGCCACCAAGTCTGATTATTCCAGTCGATTCTAGGGAGAATAAGGACATCAAAATCCCTCCTCAACCAACCCTCGTCGGTTATAGAAATTTGGCGATTAGGGCGATACATTTCTGTGGCTATTATGTAAGCGGAAGTATTGAGTACTATCGAGTACCCAATTAAAAAGCTTTGAGTAGTATCGAGTAATTGAAATTAGAAGAAATTTTCAGCATTTATCAAATACGAAAATAATTTTGCAGCAAATAACTAACTATGAGGGACTGTCTGGTGTCATTGTTTTTTGTAGTCTGACTAATTTAATTAATTTTCTAGATAATATTTTTTTAGGGTTTCATACTCAAAGAGTAAAAACCATATTATCACTATATTGTCTGTCCGTCTGTCAGCGCCTTTCATCTCTCGAACAGTAAGAGGTAGATTCTTGAAATTTTTACCCAAGTTGTTTTCCTGTGGCTGCCATAAATTTATAGAGTGTTCCGAAAGTGACCTGTTATTTGCCTATATGTGTTTATTTCTTGAACCGTAAGAGCCAGACACTTAGAATTTACATACAGTAATTTAAACTATGTTCGTTAAATATTAAAGGGTGTTCCAACAAGGGTAAAACCAACAATTAAAGGGTGTTTCGATAGTGACACGACTTTGCATATGTAAAGGATCTTATATTTGAACAGTAATAGGCTAACACTTAAAATTTACACAGATTATATTTTACAATATCTACTGTAACAACAAGTGAGGCAAATAAATGAAAATTTAAAGGATGTTCCGTGCTGGTAAACTTCTTGATATTTACACATTCTATTTTGAGCTATGCTCTAGTATAAATAATAATATAAGATGCGCGAAAATTGGCAGGGAAAAAAGTAAAGACTATGTAAATGTCAAGCATTACTATTCAAATTTTAAACTATTTTCAACAGCATTCGTCTTTTATGGGCACACCATTCAAGCCTCTGTTTATAACGGTTTCATAGATAGGGCCAGATAGATCAAATAACATCACCTACTTGTACTTTTAAAATTTTATATTGTAGTCTGACTCGCACTTGACTGATTTCTTTTTTAACGGCTAGTCAATATTTTCAGATAAGTAGATCGTTTATTGGCTTTAATTTATCTCTAGGTATTTTTAAGCACAAAAAGTATGGCTATATGTGAAAAAAATATTTTCATTATATTATAAGCACCCGCTAAATTAATTAGAACCTATTAAAGATGAAATCTAATAATTAGAATATATTAGTATCACTTAAACAGAAAATTGGACATCTTACTTTATTGTCGGATGATAATGAGGCTGAGTGTAAATATTTGTCTCCCTGTTCGTCCGTCCGTCTGCCACGAAATCGCAATTTGTTTGTATTTTTTATGTTTTGTTTTGACTTTTTACGAAAAGGTGTAAATTTAAAATATTATGAACTAAGAAGGCAAATTGAAAATTTATGTAGATCTCGATCACTTCATTAATAAAACTGGCTTCTACAGAGATTTATAACTTTATACGCCAGCTCTCTCTGATAAATCTACAACAACTACACTGGCTGTAGACAAGTTCTGAATCCCAAATGACGTCCAACATACCAACAACAACAACAACATCAACAAAACTAGTTGAGTTTTAACTGAAAAGTGTTGATAAAAATTTTAAAAATAGAAAGGTGAGTAGCCGAGGAATAAAAGTTGCTTTGAAAGTGTTTTTTCTTCTCAGCGACTTGGGTCGATCGTATGTATCATTAATATTGATTGTTTTTGTTTGAGTTTAGTGACACCTTTAATATGAACTTTATACCGTTTTGTTCACTTTTCAATATTTATGTTTTTATTATGTTAAAATTAAAAACTTTTAAATAAACATTTACTTTTATTAAACAAAAGCTTCAAGTCTGTGGAATTTATACAAATTTAGAGAAAAAAAAAAAACAATAATCTGAAAAAAAAAATATTATTATTTAAAAAAAAAACTATAAATATGCCAATACGCAGTTATAATTTATTAAAATTTGGCTTGCGAATGTGATTTTTGGCAATAAAAATTCAATTAATTATTGTTCAGACATATATGTCTGCCCAGTTCTTTTGTTTCTCTATAATAATCTTTAACTTTAATTGGTTTTTAGATATTTTATGTCTGAAATAAAATGCAGACATTTTATTTATATCTAAATTAGCAAAATCCTTCAGTCACTATTAAGTATTTATAAATTAAAATTATTATAACCACATTTTGCTGGTGGTTTGAGGAAAGAAATTAAGGCAAGAAATAAATCGAATAAATCAGTCAAGTGCGAGTCAGACTCAAACACGTAGGGTTCCGAACTATGTTTAGTACAACCTTAAAAATAAAAGTTGTTAATTTTTTACGTCTTATGGGGCACCCTTTAAATTTTTAATTATTTTTTATACTAGAGCATAGTACTAAATACGCAGTGTAAATATCAAGTGTATGCCCATAACGTTTAGAAAAGAAGGTAAAATTCCTCAAATTCGCGAAATCTAGGGAATTTGTTGTTACAGTAGATGTTGTAAAATATAATCTGTGTAAATTTTAAATGTCAGCCTATTACTGTTTAAATATAAGGGCTTTCTATGGAAATACCTCCTGTAAAAACTTCAAAAGACTACCTATTATCGTTCTAAACGTATGCCATATACATGCAAATCACGTCACTATCAGAACACCCTTTAATTTAGAGGTTTAATTTTATATGCTTATTTATAAAGGGAACATAGTTTTTATTACTGTCTTAAAATTTTAAGTGGTTGCCTCCTACACCTCAAGATATAAACTCAAATAACACGATACTTTCGGAACACCCTATAAGTTTTAGTATTTGTTGCTATAGCAGCAACAGTTATACATCTACTGTTAAAATTTCAAGAGTCTACCTTTCAGAGATAAAAGTCACTGCCAGATGGATTGACAGACATTTTAGCGAAACCAATAGGGTTACGTTTTTACCCTTTGGGTACGCAACCCTAAAAATGGCAAAAATGCTAAAAAAAATTAAGATAAAAATATTGATCTTCTTATTGCTATTTATAGTTAAGCAAAAGCTTTATATCTCTCTTTAAGCATTTTTCAATCCTACATCAGGCTTAGGAATTTGCTGCTGCACAATGGGGGATTTCGCTAAGCAATTAAAATAAATCTCAAATTTAATCTGATTACAATAAAACTTTACATAGATATGTAGATAAGCTTCAGTTTGAAATAGACCGGCTATAACAATGACTATAACAATGGCATCAAAATCCGGCTAGACGATTACTAACGGACCACCGGTCTGTTTGGTATATATCTGGTTCATATCTGTGTTCACTGAACGTCGTACGTAGGGTCAACCATAATTCCCAAAAACATTAAATTAGTACACAGAAAAAAATTTTTTCCCATTTAAAGGTTTTAATCAGATTTAAATTAAGATTCAATTAATTTTTTAATTACTTCAAATACATATTTGGTTAAAACAGAAGAAACAAATTTCCTTATTAAACAGATAATTGAATCAATTAATTATTTAGTCAAAATTTAATATGAACCCAATTAAAATCTGTGAACGCCATGGGGGAACTAAGCCTTGGACAAATGCTAGTAAGCACAGGAGACTCCGTGATGAGAAAGAATATCGATAGTCACCAGTCGACAATCTGAAATCACTACAGTCTAGATTAAAGGCTGGTTGTAGCACGTGACGAAATGGAAGTAAGATTGCCGTAAATTACAAGCCGGTCGTCTGAAATCATTTAAGATGGAAGGGGGTCAAAAAGGGACCCATTTAAGAAGTGGTCTGCTTCGATATTCCCCCTACATTAATAATCTATACATCTCTACATATAATAAAATAGTAACTCATTGCCTGTCTGCCTGTCTTTCTGGCTGTGCTCGCATCACGTAAAAACTACTGAAGGATTTTAACGAAAATTTTGTGAGAAGGTACCTTAGCATCCTGATTCCTATATAGGTTACTTTTTTTTTCACAAAAATGCCTCATTTCCAAAAGAAAGTGGAGAAAAATCAGTGAAAGTACGCACTTTCTGGTTTAAAGTGGGATATTTTAAGCATGGTTTCACAACAGATGGCGCTGTTTTAAAATACATAATGAAAAAATATGAAAAATACTTTAAGGAGGCACCTTTTTTTGTGAAAGTGGTATATTTGCACGTTTACTCAACAGATGGCGCTGTTTTAAAATACATAATGCTAAAATATGAATTACTTACTGCCAAATAGCCGATTGAATAAAAACAGCTTTTAAAGAGGTTTACAAAATTTTATAATTTTATCCAAGGTACCCTACCTTTATACAAAGTAAAAACGTATACGTGAAGCACTATAAGAATCTTAAAATTTGGTGTCGATTACTTTCAAAGCAAAATCGAATGAAATATTGTCAGGACGCACACAAGGTATGTGGGCACAGCTAGTAATAATAATAATAATAATAATAATAATAATAATAATAATAATAATAAAAATAAATCCTTTAATTGGTGAAAATATTTTTTTCTGTGTATTTCTTACTTCACACTTTTAGTTTTCAAAAATGTTAAGGCCTTTTAAAGGTGGCTTTTGGCAAATTACAGCACAGATTTTTATTTTCTTACCTTTAAAATCAAGCCCATGTAGAGGCAGATCACCGGCTAACAGGCTTTTTTAATGCTACAAAAGCATATTTTGGTTCGTTTTCCGCTGTATTATGATGACATACACTTGACTCTCGAACAACATTGAAAAATATTTCAAACTTATTTTCAGAGAAATGTTTTTCCAGGTTGTCCTAGAGCTTATTCGGTTTAAAACTGGGATATTTTATCGAGCAAAATATTGTCAGGACGCCCACTACGAGTACGTGGCGGGCGCAGCTAGTCTCAAAATAAAGTAATGAAAACGTTTTTCATTATCTCCAGCTCACCCTGTGTAAAACAAGATGACTATAATAATTTCATGTGAAAAATTTTTCACACACATACGCGGAGCTGCAATTAGGACCCTTAAATTTTTATATGGGATGACATATACGAATAAGCTAGATTCTGTACGAATAATCCAGAAGGGATCCTCACCCTTAAGCTTAACTATACTTCCCGGTTGTATAACATTTTATTTCTTATGTTTTTGAAATAAATAAAACCATCTCTTTTGAAATTACAGATTTTACTTTTTTTTTTGACGAAATCACCCACTGTGAGGTGTCCTATATTTATATTTCGATACTTTCGTAAAATAAGGCTTGTCAAAAAAGTTCAAATTACTGAAAGTATCTTAGATTTAAGAAAAAATCAACTATAAATGTGTATATGCGCATCCAACCAATCAAGCTCAATTTACAATAATGAACAAAAATGGGCGCTAGTAACTGAATTCCAACAAACAAACAAACAATCTGTGTATACGAGAATGTGTTCGCGTATGCACGACTATATTTATGTGGAATTAAGCTTTTAGTAATATGGCGTCGGTCTTTTAAGAAGCAAAAAGATAAAACTTTTTGCAACCAACAACCAACAAAAGAAGCAACTTACAACAACAAACACAAGAAACATTCGCGATAAAAAAGTATAAACAAAAATCAACACATCTGCACGAACGAAGTCTCGCGGAACTTGAATGTTTCTCATCCAAAACACTCGGGGGATTTAAGTAGACCAGCGAATGGCAAGCAATCAAGTTGGAAAATGGACACAAATATTGCAACAAAAAAAAAAAAAAAAAAACTTGTTAGAAGTGGCATTAACAGCAACACGAAATGTAGTGAGTCGCAGCAGTTTAGAGAGTTAAGCCTCTGATAACATACGACTGCTTTGAAGGCATGAATCGCTTACACTGCAGAGCAAGAAATTAATTTATGTATCTCAATAACGGGTGCTGATCTGTTTTTTTTTTTTTTTGTTGAAACAGCTTTGGAGTGTCAATTAAAACATTTATTTTTTTAAACTGTGTTTTGATTTTTAAGACTTTTTTTCTAAATATTTACTTTTTAAAATTGTATTTTTCGTATTCGCTTCTTTGTTCGCAACACCCTTTATTCTTTATTTCTTTGGACTTGGAAAATTTTAAATTGTTTCGCCTTCATGACTGTTGTATGTGTGTGTGTGTCTATTTGTAAAGCCTTAACCCAGCAAACACAAATCATTTTGAAGTAATGTGACTGCAATGTTATACCACAGGGAATTCTCAAACCTTTTTCAAACCATGGCAGAAATTATAAAAGGACATTTTAAAATATGATTTTTACAAATTTGATAATAAAGGTTAAATATAATCTATTTTTCAAAACAAAAATCAATGTTAAATTTATTTAAAAATGACAGTACCGCTAAATTATATTAAACATAATTACAATCTGAACATATCTGGGCACCCTAAATAGCGCATTAATAGCACCTATATCTACCTTAAAAGCGGCAGTTTTTTTTACAACAATAACAACAATTGCAACAACAACAAAGAAAGTCAACCAAAAAATCCAAGTACAATATACTCAAAGGCGACTGACTATCTTTAAGATACAAAGGGGTCTTAAAAAGCTTAGTTTAGGGTGTCCAGACACGTTAAGGTTGTATTGATTTGTTTACAAAAGTTGTTCAGTTTTACCGTGGCTTCAATTTTTCTATATATTAATAGTGAAAAGTATATTTAGGAGTCCTTGTAAGTGCCGAATTACATTATGCTATCCTTCATTAGTAGACGAGAGGGGAGAGAGGAATTAATTTTAAAGCTTCAAATGTAAACAAATGTATAAACCTAGAGAAATTGCTGCAATAGAAATTGCACGATATAAACACAAATGCAATATTAAAAAAGAAGCGAGAAAGATTGCAGCGACAAAAATTACATAATGTAATTCGGCACTAAGTTATGCTGAAAAAGTAAAAATAATTTTTTTTTTTCGCATAAAATGTGAATAGAATTTATTTATCATAGTATCACCCAGTATAAATGAGATATTAAACTAACCTTATGACACCTTCTTAGTCACAATCTTTTGAGGCCCATAAATTAAAACTGGTCACCAATATAGTGTTTTACAACCCTTTGTTAGTGCAATCGAACCTATACTGTCAACTCCGTGTATTAGTGAAAAAGTTTTTCTGGATAAAATTCTCCAAATATTGTAGAGTTTTGTAAATAGTGTTTAAAATATCCCGTTGACAAGTTTCCAGTACATTAAATCGGTAAAGTTTCTAATTTCTCTATTTTTTTCTCTTTAAAAAGAGATATTTTTGAGGAGAAAACTATTCTATATTTGAATCTAGATACTAAGGTACCTCCTCATAAAGTTTTATTAAAATTCATTGAGTAGTTTTTACGTGATGCGAACACAGACAGACAAAATTTTTAAAAATTGCTGTTTATAACATTTGGAAACATTTGCAAAGTAAACATTTAGTTTGATAACATATTACGGGGGGTTGGGATAATAGGCTTTATCAGGGTGAATATATATCTATAGAAATACTGTGGCGATAAACTTAATATAGGCTACTCTAATAATTATGTGCATTTTTTCGAGTAATAGATTGTTGGCATAGGAAGGAGCAATGGGTACTCCTTATACAAGGTAATTATCATGGTATATTTAACCAGGTGACTGCACAGGGCGGAGCTAATATTAAAGAGAAATTTTTTCAATTTTTTTTTATATGGAGTTTGACATTAATCAGGTATTTTAAGAGAGAATAAAATAGATATTACTGTCAAAATCCATATAAAAAAAATTCAAAAAATTTTTTGATGAAATTTCCTCTCCCTTACGCTATCACCTTGTTAAATATGCCATGGTAATTATTAATTATTCTGTATTTAAAACAACAAAAATAATGACACTCTTTAATTTCAGTACAGGTTACTCTAAGAGTAATGTGTTTCTTCGAGTAAAAGCTTGGCTATATAGGGCGGGGGAAGAAAATACTGTCGGGATAGGGCTGTAGGAAGGGATATCTTGTATGTAAAGAAATTTTGAAATTTTCTTAATAAAATATTAATAATCTAATTGTCACAAGCGGTCATAGGGGTATCCTTATATAAAGTAATCATAAAATATCGTTTAAATAAATCTTTGTTTTATTAAATGATGATGAACATATGGCATGGTCAGCGAAACAACATTTTGTAACAATATATGGTTGCATTTAACAAATTTTTGTTATTTTTAACATTATTATGGTCACGATAAACAAGTTTTACTTAAAACTACATCATTAAATGGTTATAAATTAAACATGGTTTTTAGTTATAATGGGTGATTCAAGTAGAGATACTTTTTTCAATAGCCTATTCTTGACAGATCACGTGTGAGTCGTGTCATGCTGTCAAGTTATTTTTGTTTAATATTGTTTGGCATTTCATAATGGAACGACTTACACCTAAATCGCTTCGCTCTATGGGCTCTTGGAAAGTTCTAAGAAGATTCGACGTTTTCGAGGCAAATATTCTTCAGCGATGAGGCACATTTCTGGCTCAATGGCTATATAAGTAAACAAAATTTCCGCATTTGGGACGAAGACCAACCTGAAAAGATTCGAGAGCTGCCACTTCATCCAGAAAAAAACAGCGGTTTGGTGTGGTTTGTGGGCCGGTGGAATCATCGGTCCATATTTCTTTAAAAATTATGCAGGTGCAAACGTAACAGTCAATGGCGACCGTTATTGTGCCACGATAACCGACTATTTCATGCCTGAAATTGAAGCTCGTGATCTCGGCGACATTTGGTTTCAGCATGACGGCGCCACTTCGTCAATCAATGGATTTATGGAGAGAACATTTGCATGAGCACATAATTTCACGTTTTGGGCCGGTCGATTGGCCACCAAGATCGTGTGATATCACACCGTTAGACTTTTGCCTGTGGGGATATGTAAAGTCTTAAGTTTATGAGGACAAACCCGTTTCGATTCAGGCCTTGGAGGAAAACATCACGTGTGGCATTCGCCAGTTATCAGTCGAAATGCTCGAACGAGTCATCGAAAATTGGACTAAACGGGTGGAGCATCTGCAACGTAGCAACGGCCAGCATTTGATAGATATAATCTTTGAAAAATAAATGCCAAAGAATGTTCTTTAAAATGATAATAAACATTATCCATTAAATTTGAATTTTCTGTGTTTTTTTCTTTAAAAAAGTAGGGAACCTCGAAATGGATAACTGTGATCACGTAGGAGCAAACTTATCATAATTTGTTTACTAATAATTTACTATGGTTATAAATACAATGTTATTTGGGAATACTAATAAAACGTTCGTTGTGATTTCAAAATTATATAGTTCAAACCAATCATGTTGCATTTTTTGGATGAAGTAACCATTTAACCATCAAATAGTAATAAAAACTTAGTTATAGTGAACATAGCACAGACAAATTTTTTTCCCCAATTAAAAAATCCCCAATTAAGGCTTTTAATCATGTATATTTGTTTAAAACAGCACAAAAAAATTTCTAATTAAACAATTAATTAAATCAATTAATTATTTAATTAAAATTTAAATTTGAAACCTTAATTGGTGAAAATATTTTAACCATATTTTTTTTCTGCGTGCAGAAAAAAAGAAAAAGATTATAAATGCAGTTTAGGACTAAATACAGTTTAGGTAAACTAAAAGTAGCTAAATTACTAATCATTTGTTAGGATTACAGCTATTTTTGAAATTGATATTTGTATTTTAAGTTTTTTTTTTCTACTTCGAATTATTTACGGAGCAATTAAAAGATGATGATCGTAAATCGCTGGTTAGAGATACAACTACTGTTTTAACTGCGTAAATAGGAGCACGTTTTACTTTTTTCTTCTTTTTTATATTGATTTCTACAAACCAACCCTCCTTAAGGAATGTTCTACTTTTAACTACAAATGTATATGTAAAGGTATGAGAGATTGTGTCGGTACGTCTGCATGTCAGTTGGTTTGCCCAACTGTGTTTTTATTTTTTACATTAAAACTGGCGATCTAATGTAGAGGTATTTATGATTCTACACGTACATGACTGAGATTTGAGCTGGTACTCGTATGCCAGCCAGTCAGCCAACCAGCCAGCTACATGGAGATGAGTAATTTGAGAAGACTTTTCCGGCTTGTTGTATCGAGACAGTCAGCAGCAGTTCTTTAAGAACACAGAGGAGAAACCGAGAGCGAATAAAATAAGTAAAGATTTACAACTAATTTCAAGAATAAATTTTAAGGCCCAAGTGTTTGTTGTTCTGGCTGTGTTTGATTACTGCTTTTTGATATCGGCGTATTTTTTTTTTTTAATTTTTCTCCTGCATCATTTCTGTACTTCATGACAAAAATCTGGTGGCAGAAATAAGGGTCGCTGTGATTTATTTTCTGTAATTATTATTATTATTATTGTTGTTGTTATTTTGCAATTAGAGCTGTTTTCGAATCTTGGTGCGTATTTAGTTTATAGCAAGCAAAAGAAAAAAAAATTAAAATGAAAAAAACTGATCTTGATAGGGAGCGAAACGCAATACAAAGTAGTAGAGTACACGTCTGCTTAAATATTTTTTTTAGCATGAATTTTAAGCCTGTAATTAAAATATTCTTTCATGTTTAGCAAGCAGATAAACGCAAAATCTAAAAAAGGATCGTGAGAAACCTGCCAAATTTTTGTATTTGAAAGGAAGAAGAAAAAAACTACCGTAATTGTGGTACAGAACAATTGCAAAGGATCATTTTTTTTTTGTTGAAATAATTTGAAACCCAAGTGGGTGTTACTCAAATTGTATGTAAATAAAAAATAAAAAAATGGAAAATTTTTAAAGCAACCATAAGAAAAAGAGTTAAATTAAACGTTTTTAACATGAAATTAATCATTTTATTTTTTGTTGTTTTTTATATTTTCTCAAAGAACAAAATATGTAAAGAATTTTGAAACCCACAAAAAATATTTAGAAGAAAAATAATTAAAACCTCAAAGTAAAATTTGCTAAACGCTTTTGCCTGATACGAAATAAAGTTAATGAAAACCAAATAAAATAAATGAAATGATGGATGGATGGTTGGCAGGCTGGACGGTTGGACGCTTGGTTATTTTGTTGTCGAACTTTACAAACAACATGAAAAAGGGAGGAGATAAAACCTTAAAAGATTACAAATTTTAAATTTACATTAACGACATGTACATACATACATATATGTATCCTGGTACATACTCGTACGAGTACATCTAAACATAAAAGTAATCTTCATGCAAACACTCTGCAACTTCTGTGACCACTAACGGATTTATTTGTTTGTTGGTCGTTGCAATCATACATGCCTGAAAGCACTCTTTAGCAAAAATGATGTAAAATGTAATCTATGGTTTGTTTGCATCTCATCCTCTACATTTTACTAATGTTTTCTAATAAAAATTTATACATAAAGATCTGAACATTTTGCAAAAAAAAAAAGAAAAAACAAAATTAAAATTTATGCACATGTAAATTATATTTTTTTTTATATTTTTATTTTATTTAAAACGTTGAACATTTAATAACTTTGAGGAGTGATGAACTAAACTGCAATACAACCATTCAAACATCGAAAAGATTGAACACGACAAAGTTTTAAGAAGAAAAAATATTTCTAACTAGCTAGCCCCAGTGCGCTTCGCTACCGCCATCCTCAAATGTAAAAGGAAGAATTTCAAGTAAAGGTATGGCCAAGCTTAAACACGAAAATGCACGTTTTTCTTAGAGAAGTCAATGTCAAATTTAGAGAGTGTCATTGTTACAGTTATCTAGATGTAGGATGATTACTTTGTATGGAGGATAACAGGCCCTCTTGTCTCAATTTTTTGTACGGCTGTGCATATTAAAAGCGAGTTATTCGTATAAAATTACAAGGCTCTGCCTGTTCTAGTTCTCTAATTACACCATGATAATTTATTCTTTGTATGGAAATAACATTGTTCCAATCCCGGGTTACTTTTGCAAAATTTCAAGACACTGACTATTGTAGTTCTCTACACGATAATAATTTATCGCTGTCTATGGCAGGTGCTAAGCCCACTGTTCCAAAAAATCTTTTCTTTTGCTAAACTATTAACATTATTAACGGTGTTACTTGAACATACTTCTTAGATTCTAGTTATTATAGTTTTCTATATACACGATAATAATTGTTTATTATTTTTAGATATGTCAAAGAAGTGGGAATAAAATGGGCGTGGTAAATTTTTCTTTCCGTAAAAACTTAAATTGGATTACTACGAATATTAAAAGACAAATCGGGCAACCGTTTCTTTGATTTTAGTTAAATTAAGAAAGTGGGCATGGTCAATTTTTCGTTCCGTAAAAACGTAAGTTGGGTTATGATGAATGTTGCACTGTCTTTTTCATAACATATGTCATTCACATTATCAAATATAGATTATTTTCTGTAGGGACCTAATAACTTTGACAGTAGATTGCAGCCATATTGCTGATGATACATCTAACGAATTGGCTGTTATTTACTTAGTCTATTTTGAAAAATTACCATCGTTGAATATATATTAATGAAGCGGGAGTATTTAAGCAGACCACTTCTATAATTGGTTCCTATTCACCCCCCTTCCGTCCTCTATGATTGCAGGAAATCAAAAGGTAATTTACGGCAACCTACTGTCATTAAGTGACGTGCTACAACGAGCCTTTTATCTTGACTTTAGTGATTTCAGACTGTCGACTCGTAACTGTCGGCCTTTTTTCTTATCACGCAGTCTCTCGAAACTTATAGCATTTGTTCAAGGTTCAGGACCCCAATGTCATACACATTTAACAAACATCTACCAATGGTCCTGAGTCTTATGCTAGCCAGTGCTCTACATTCACACACAATGTGCGTTCCCGGCTAAGTCTCTTCCAGACACAGTATGCAAGTATAATTTTCTTTGATTTTCATCTTGGCTATAATTGATACTTGAAATTTTCATGACCTGTCACCAACGCTGTTATCCAGCTCAAGGCACTTCTATTATATCTAAGCACCTTACTGGCCTTCCTGCCCATGGCCTCTCTACACCTTTTTAGGTGTAGTGAGTTCTGGTCCACAGAAAATCACAGAAGATCCCCCTTTTTCCAATTTTTCCGCCGCTTAATTTCTAGCGGTGCCTATGTGTCGTTTAACCCATTCTAGCACTAGTTTAGAGTACACGTTCATCTGTCTTATGCGTTTTATAACTGACTGATTGTCGAGTGCAATGAGAATAGATGGATATAGCTTTTAACAGCACGTAGATGAATGGCTACGTCAACAAACAAAATTGTCGAATTTGGGACGTTACCAATCCACATAAAAATTTAAGAGCATCTAATGCATCTACAAAAGGCTAACGTTGATGACTAACATCTTCTTTCGGGCTAAATTAGACGATATGGACACCAGCAGCATATTGTTGCAACAGGTCGGCGGTACGACGTAGTAAAAAGTAGCATGAGTAGGCTCATCATAAGCTCATGAGCAAGCGCTCATACTCGAACACAAACTAGCTTATTGAACTCATGCCTACTCAAACTATATTATTAGTGAGCAAACCTCTGTTCGTATCATAAACGCAATGAGCTGACCAAGTAAAACAAATTTTCTATAAGTCAGCGGCGTGCTGACTTATATAACGCTTCGGGCGTTTTGCTTCCACTAGTCTCCCCCCGGGGGTTCCAATTGTCACTTCAGGAATGGCAAATGCCTTCACGCAGTTCACTCGGGAAAATAGGGGCACCAGACGCTAGGGTTCCTAGAGCCTAAATCTGGAAGAAAAGGTCTGTGATAAAAATCGCGCGTCCTCTTCGACGCTCGACCAGTGCCCAAAGGACTGGTACCACGGGAATCGGTGGCCCCACAGAGAGCCTATCCTCTCTGTGACCGGTTATTGGTGAGGTCCCCTTCGGGGGTACACGTGGTGGTTGTGGTTTAAGATCGATTTATGTAGGTAAGGTGCAAGGTCGATCAAGTGTGCTGTTGCACTCTCAACAGACGGAGTTTGGATAGTCTCCAAACCCCTAAGCAAGAGGTTATAATGTGGATGCCTTGGAAAGGCTTGCCATATTATATAAATTGCTACTCATTGTGACTGTATCACACACAAAAAGCGATTGGTGGCAATCGTAAAGTGTTGTTATACTACACAATGGGGGCGCTTGTCTACGCCTAAGTTTCACTCGGTGGTAAGACCACCGTGAGGTTAGGCCGAGTAGGCAGGTACTCACGTTAATCTTGTTCCACAAATCCACTAGTATTTTTTGGAAAAAATTTTAACTTTTTAGAAAAGTTTACATTTTTATTAAGATTTTGTTGAAAATTTTCCGTGGTAGTCTTTTGAATTTACTTCGTTTGCCGTAGTAAATATTTATGTGTTGCAGCTTTATTAAAGCTACAACGAAATGTGAAAAACGAGAATGTTTGAGTTGAAACAAGCTTTTCTTAGTCATGCTTTTATGTCTGTCTACCTGTCCGTACCAGTGTCCGTTTGCTTGTCTGTGTTTATAATTTTACAACAATGTTTTCGACATGTTTATCCTTGTTGCAGTTTTTATTAAAATGTTTTTTTTAAGTCGATGGATGCAATAATGTAAGTGAGTAAGAAGAATGCATGTCTCTGTTAGAATTTGTTTAAAATATATTCTTAAGTTGGGATTTTTGGGGTCCTAGAGATCAAGACTCACTTACACACATACACATACACACGTACATACAATCATTAATATAATATTTTTGTATGTTGAAATATGGAAGCATATAAATGAATGCTATTCCAACTACCCAAATGATTTTCCTTTATGACCTGAAGGCATATGCAAAGTATAGTTGATTTAAGGTACTGCATACAGACTTGGTAAAACAAAATTAAATTCCATATAAAGTTGCTCACATTTATTTGGAGGTGTATGTGCATATGTGTGTGTATGTTTGTTTTGTGATTGCTAATATGAATTTGCAAATAAAGAGCTGGTATTTTTGAATGGTAGAACAGAAAACACATTTGTTTGTTGTTTGTTTGCTGCAAGTTAAATTCAGTGTTGATGTTGTTGATGATGATGACTTCCTTAATATTTCTTATTCAATTTTTTTCTTTATGTTTTTTTCTATAACATTCTGTTTAGGTTTAACTTGTGATATTTGGAATGTCCTCCCTTAGCAAAACATAATACATAAATATCACCTAAACTTATTTTGTTGTATGATTTGTAACTTACACAAGTTAAAGATCCCTTAAGAGGAACAAATAGCCATGAAATATTGATAGATAGGAGTAGTACTGGTAGCATATTATTAGTAATGTAGGGGGAGCATTAAAGCAGACCGCTTCCTTAACGGGTTCGGCCGCCTTCAATTATTTTAGACAACCACACTGTAATTATGGCAACCTTATTTTCATTGAGTTATGCCACCAGCCTTTACTCCTGACTTTGGTGATATCAGATGGCAAAACTAACAAGGCTGCACCATCAGTCGAAAAGTTAGAAGTGCTTTAAATTATGTAAAAGTTTTTGTTTACAATTGGCCCCTAAGTAATAAAATATAGTTGTGAAATTTTTTTGTTTTTTTTTTTTCAAAACTTTAAGTCTCGAAACATAATCCTTATCCAAAATTCCATATTTAGTTTTTACTTCAAAATGCTTCGCTAAATAAAGTTAAATGAAAAACCGTAAAACTTCCTAAGACACACCTCGTAGATTTACCACTTTGCTTGGGCATGTGGCTAAATTTTATAGGGCACACAATACTCCTATCCGTGAGTTTATATTTCTTCAAGGATTTGACGCCAATGAATGGAAATCAGTAGTGCAGGATTTTCCGAAATATTAATGAGGCCCTTGGGAGGAGTAACGTAATGGTTGTGATATGGACCTAAATCACAGGAAGGCCGATTTACTCCGGTATGTTGTTGCACGTCAACAGAGGCGTGTCAGGAGTTTAGATAGCGCTAATTTCTAAACAAGGAGTAGGAGCATGGTCCTGCCATTCTAAAGCTGGATTCACTCATTTTGTCCAGACAAAATTTTTTCACAAGAGTTTTATGCAGCATGATTTACTTATTTCGAAAAATTTGTCTGGACAAACAAAGCTGCCATATGAAAAACATGACAAAACAAGTCACAATAATTTTATAATGTGACAACAGCTGATTATAAATAAATTGGTGTAAAATTCCATATTTTTTATTAATTTACTGCCGGTTTCTCAATGTCGAAAGATTTCGTTCTGTCGTACAAGTACATTTAAAACAAAAACAAAATTTTTGAATTTGTTTATTTATTTAATTTGAATTCATCACAACAAAATACTAGTTGTTGTGCCACTAAGAGCAACAAGATCGGTAGTAGATCCATTATTTTCACCTAGTGATAAGGCCATTTTTAGCTTAAGGCAAGACTCTAGGCACTGACTTAGATCTGCATCAAATCAGATCTATACTCTAGGTTCTAACTTAGATCTGCATCAAATCAGATCTGTATCAAGTCCATAAAATATTGTTGTAAATAAAAAAGAGAAGCATTTTCTTGTACAAAACTTTGCATATCACAGGCTTTTTAGGATGGTGCCGAGCCTTACTGAAACGGCCAAAGGTTTTTACCCAATTCTTTACGTGCCCAAAGTAACAAGGATTAATCCTGTTAAGTGAAAAAAGTTTAGAACGGACTGTGGCATTTACCGATGATCAAATCAGCATTAATGCAGACGCATGAATATGCAGAGCAATTTGTTGGCATAGATTGTCTGTTGAGATTCAATCTAATCATGCATGATCATTCTGTTTGTTTGGAACGTAAAAAATTATTAGCAAAAAAAAATAATTATTTATTGTAAAAATTTTATGAAAAATTTTTTGTACAAATTCTATGAAAAATTTTTTGTAAAAGTTTTATCAAAAATATTTTGTAAAAATTTTACAAAAATTTTTTGTAAAAATTTTATCAAAAATATTTTGTAAAAATTTTTTCAAAATTTTTTTGTAAAAATTTTATCGAAAATTTTTTGTAAAAATCATATCGATAATTTTTGCTAAAATTTTTGAAAAAATTATTTGCAAAATTTTTTCGAAAATTGTTTGTAATTTTTTTTACGAAATTTTATTGTAAATATTTTTTTAATATTTTATCAAAATTTTTTTGAAAATTTTTTGTAAAAATATTATTTTTTTTTTTTAATTTTAATGAAAATTTTTTTAAAATTAGGACCTTCTGCAATCTATATTGCGTTAGAATGATCAGACTAAAGCAAAAAATATTGTAAAAATATTTTTTTTTAAATTTTTTATAAAAATTTTATTGAATAATTTTTTTTTTGATTTTAATGAATTTTTATTTTTAATTAGGAACTTCCTGAAATCTATATTGCGTTAGAAAGCTAAGAAAAATACTTAAAATAATTTCCACATATTGACCCCCCATTGTGCCTTTTCAGGGGCCCTGGTTGCCACTGGGCACTCTTCTATTTCAAAAAATCAGGGGGTTATTGAACCCTCGAGATGCAATCCTTGAAATCTACTTGTCGTGGTCTAATATTTATTTAACAAAAAAATCAAAAGAGAAGTTTTACAACCGCAAAAAAATAAAAACAAAGTGAAAAATATAGTTAGGCGTGGTTTATTGCCCGCAGACTCGAATAGAATCGTCTGACGTAGCTGAATTGCTATTCTAAAATTTTCGAAACTATGCCTGGCAGATTACACCGTCTGGCTCCTTGGCAAATAACATTTCAACATCAACAAGGACAGACGAACATTGCTTAATCAACTTTTCTATGTATAAGGATCCAGAATATATATATATATGTATTTTATGGGATCGGAAATGAATATTGTAAAAATTACACACGGAATGACAAATTTATACATATGCTTTCCACCTATGGTGAGGGGAAATGCATTGGAAATTGCTTCATTTTATCATGAAATAACTTCTAATTTTTATTAAAAAATAATTGGAATTAATTCTGACTTTGGCTTCTCAGCTTTGCATAAGATATATACGATGTGTTCACACTAGCCAACTATTGTCACACAAATCATCATTGACATTCGCTTTGTGTCATGACTAATGCAGTAATATTTTAATACAAACACGTTGGCACCTTTTAAAATTTCATTCTTATCAATGAATGGAAGTCACTTTAATTAATCGGGTGTATTTGTCTCATTTGCTCGTCAAAACACTTTTTGAAAAAAAAAATGTTATTTGTGTGCACGCAGCAAAATACAACACAACCCGGCAATAGAATATCTTTTGTTCAAAATAATTTTATTTATTTTATTTTTTAAATAAAAAACAAATAAAAGTAACATTTATTGTTTATGATTTATTAACGTTTTTTCTTTTGTTTATAACCCATTGAAAACCATACTGAAGATCAACAACTCAAAGAAAAGATCGCGTGCCGATGGCAACGAAAAACAAATGGTGACAAATAAAATTTAAAAGAATCAAACGCAACATCTGTTGATTAAACAAACAAATGAAAGTTGACCAAAAATCCATTTTCTTCTGTAATAATAATGATCTATAATAACACAAGTAAATCAATTTTTATTAATAATTAAAATTAAAAAAGAAAACTAAAAATAAAAATAAATTCCTCTTTGCACATTAACCCCATATCTAACAAGCAGTCTCAGATTAATAATACGCTCTTCACAAACAAAAAAATTCTGTTTAAATCTCAAAAAAAGAAAAACAATGAAACGCAAAATCCCAAAGCGCTAGAGGGAGAGTAGAGTGTTTAATTCTATATCTATAGCCAGGTGTTTCATTATATCATCCATCCTGTCATACACCGATCAATTCATCCTTCCTGCTTGTAGGTGATTTTCTAGATTTAAGTTTTAGGATTAAAAATGCAAAAGAAAAAAATCAACCCTCATTTGTAAAAATATACACGATCGATCGAGCGATCACTCTGTGATTTTTCTACAAATCTACCTGCTGGGCTGCAACAAAAGAAGAAGGATTTCTTTTGTTATTATTGTTGTTGTTGTTGCTGTACAATTTAGTGCCATGGCATTAGTGGCAGTAGGAGGATCAATTGTTCCTAAGTAGTACGTATACAATTTTGATCCCTTTTCTTTTTTTTCTGCTGTCCTAATTTTTTAATGTAAATTTTTTTCACATGATTTAGTTTTTTTCTTTCTTCGAAACAAAAGAATACCGGAGAAAAATTATTAATTTTCTTTTTTTTTTTTTTGTGAAAAATTGCCAAAAAGGAAATTGTTGTTGTAAAATATTGTTGTTGAAAAATTGTTTTAATTTAATTTGTGCCAACAGGTTTGGAAATAAACATTTTGGCCAGGTGTTTAAGGCCCAAAATATATTTCAATTAGAATATGAGCCATAATTAGTCGCAGGATAGGAATCGTAGTTTTTGGGACAAAAAATAAATTTTTGCGGAAAACAAACTTCGTGTGAAAATTCGTGTTCTTTAAAAAAAGTACCTAAAATATTGCTTTCCGCAGATAAACTGAATTTTTATGCGATAAAGGAGATTTTTCGTTAAAAAACAACTTTTTCTATAATTTTTTCTATAAGGTTCTGTTTTGAAAAAAAAAATTAAATAAAAATAATAAACGAAAATAAAGTATACCTTTATGAAAGGGACTTATTTTATGTGAAAAAGGGAATAACTCCAAACTGAATTTTAAATAATTCGGAAAAAGGGAATGAAAAAATTAAATATTTTTTGTGAAAAATTAACCATTTTTGAAAAAGTACTTTTTTTGAAAAGAAAATTTTTTATAAAAAATAATATCTTTGCGAAAAAGACAGTGTTCGCGAGGTTGGACAATCCTTTTGTAAAAAGACGAATTTTTGTAGTAATGAAACATTTTTAAAAAAGGGAGTTTTTCAATTGAAACTTTTTGAATTGGACATATTGTTAAAAAGAGCCTATAAACAAAGATTATAATTTATTTGTGAAAAAAGCTCTATGTTTAAAAGAAACCGTTTGAGAGAAAAAAATTTTATAAAAACATTTTTTGAAAAAGGAATTTTTTTAAGAAATGCATTTCTGAAAAACGACTTATGGACAAAATGAATAATAGAACAAAAAGGGTTATATATGGAATTTTTGTCTTATTAAAACCTTTTCTGAAAAATTTTGTTTTCTGCAAAGGAAATGTTTGTAAAACAGGGAATTTTGTGTATGTAAGGACTTTTTTAGAACAATAAACTTCTAGTAAAAAATATTTGTTGTTAAAAATCAGTTCCTCGTTTATGCAACTTATGTGAGAAAGTTTTCTCATGAAATTATAGTATTAAATAAATGCAAAATTTTTTATCTCATGATGAAGAGCGTTCGTATTTACATAACTTCAGACTGATTGAGAGCCACTCAAAGTTCAGTTTCAAGGTAAACTTTGATTTGAACCGTTAAAAAAACCACTAACGTTAAAAGATTGTATGAACAAAATATTTGTCCCTTTATAACAAATAAAAAGTTTATACAGGGTGGCGCAAAAATAACCTTCCGATGTTTTTTGGCTGTAATTTAAAAAAAAAATGAAAAACTTTGTTTCTTCTTGTGGATTATTTTTATTCGGTCTTTTAATTTTTTTACATCAAGTCGAGAATATGATGTCATGTAAATGGCCGCCGCCACAGTTGATTGTTATTGGAGCCCTTTTTATGGCATTTTCCATCACTTTGGCCAAAACTTCCGGCGATAGGTCCTCACATTCTTGACGGATATTGTCTTTAAGAACTGCAAGAGTCTGAGGCTTGTTGACATAAACCCGCGACTTCAAAAATCTCCACAAAAAGAAGTCTGCAGCGGTCAAATCAGTCGATCTTGCTGGCCAGTGCAAATCGCCAAAACGGGAGATTAGGCGCCCGGGAAATGCATCCTTCAGCATATCGGTTGTGGCACGTGCAGTGTGTGCCGTTGCACCGTCCTGTTGGAACCACATGTTTTCCAATCCCAATTCATCAAGTTGCGGCAAAGAGAACTCGTTAATCATTTCTCTGTAGCGCTCTCCATTTACAGTAACCGTTTGGCCCTGCGACGCAATATTCTCTGCAGAACGGCTACTCCAGGCGTGGCAGACCCCGGTTGTGACAGTTGTGACAGTCTCTTCGAGGCGAGCGGCTAAACGTCGCAGTGTTTCAACAGTAGGCGTTGGACGGCCAGGAAATCTGCGACGAAATTCACATTGTGCCAAAGTCACCGACCGATTATTGGTCAAATAAATAGTCACCAATATTTCGCGTTCTGGAGCAGTGTAGCGTAACATTGTTTATTAACGTGTATTTCGCAAGTGTTTACTACACAAATGTCAAAACAGAATTGACATTAGGAGGCAATCGCAAAATTTATAGCATTTTCTGATAGGAGGATTACTTTTGCGCCACCCAGTATAACTAAATCACGAAAACCTCTCAGTTTAAGAGTTATTGATTAATAAAGCCACATATTTTTAACAGGTTTTTAAGGCCATTTTCACCACTTAAATTTTATATTTTATTTTAGATACGAAATTTTTATGCACATCTGAATTTGTATTCCCCAGATAACCGAAAATGCGCGGGTAGTGCAAAAAATAATACTTTTTCAAATCCCATATATTTAATGGGTGTGCTCTAGTATATACATTCATATGTGTGTATATGTATTAAAAATACCCTGAAGGAAACCTGGTGACAATTGTTCCCAAGTCATCACTTTTGTCAACTATTATGGTGACTCTTTGGCGACATTGTCAACAAATCGTCGACATTTTTATATTTGCTTCATCTTAATTTTTTTATTATTGTCAAAAATACATATACATACATATGTATGTGCATACGTATGAATTAGTGCTTTTTAGTAGACTTTGGTAGTTCACGAACGACCTAGTTCGATTGAACTATTCTATTAATTGAACTAAATGAACTAGTTCAAATTTTTATGTCTACCCAGTTCAATTTTTGAGCTATGGCTTTGTATTTGAATTATTAAACAATTGTTTCCTTTTTTTGACAACAATGAAGAACTGCCATACAATTTAATAACCATTTTATGAATTTATTATTTTTGATAATTATTAGTAATAAAATTATAATAAGAAAAAAGAGCTTTTGAACTAACAGATTGAATTACTAAGTAGTTCAGAACACAAATCATAGTTCAAAAGGAAAAAGAGCGAGTGAACTAAAAGATTGAACTAGTTCACTTTTTTACTTTGAACTAAAATGAGCGATCTCTCAAATGAACTAAAATGCACAAGTCTACTTTTTAGTCATTTTTTAATAAAACCACAAAAGTTAAGAAAATATGCATTTTCATTGCCCAATCTATTCCAGAAAAGACCAAAAGTGTTGACTAGAATTACTAAAATGTAATAGTGAATCACTAGTTCCAATGTCTACATATGGTCTTAAAAGAACTACCTCGTCAATAGTACAAATGTCAGTAGTGGATTTTCAATGACATGCACGTGTTAAATGTCTGTAGTAAATAGCATTGTCTGGGGTATTATAACACACTGTGTAATTTTTTAAGTCATGGCAAAATAACCATATACGGACACCACTACGTGATAAAAGACCAAAAAAAAAGACCCCTGTCTCCCAGTTTTGCCCAAAGTCCTCCAGGTTTTTTTTATGGGTCCTCGATGTCATTTTTGCAAAAAATGATCATTTACTCAAGATCATATTTTGCAAACCGTTTGGAATCTTTATATACTCTCTGAGGCAAAGTTGTAGCTCTTGTCATAAAGAACAAAAATTGTGAACATATAAAATCAAAAAAACTTCATCTTCAAGGTCAAAATCGCAAAAAACTTAAAAAAATTCAATTTTTTTACCTTTTTTCCCCTGTTCAGGTCCATAGGTAGCAAACCGTTCAAAATTCAAGGAAACAATCAACTACAAAAATGAACCTAATATCTCAATAAACAACTTTCTAGAACATATGAACTTCCTAGAAATGATTTTTAACACCGTTTAGGTAGCGTATAGGTAGCCGGGAAATTTTTCACTTTTGCGACTACCTATATGGTTTCACTGTGTAAGTCACTACACATTCACTATTGACATTTCCTGCAAGGTATGTATTATAAATATGTTCTTTTACACTCATAATTTTCATAGAAATATAGAAATTTTTTTTTAATATTTCGAAAATCGCTTGTACAAAGTTTTGCAAAAATTTTTGTAAAATTTTTTTTTTTTTAATTTTTTGCAAAATTTATTTTTACAAATATGTTTTTGACTATGTTTTTGACTACATTTTTTTAAATTTTTTTTAAATATTTTTTAAAAAATTTGTTTGAAAATATTTTTTAAAAACTTTTTAGATTTTCTTTTTACTGGCCGCGAGCTAATAAGCATTTAACAAAAAAAGCAAACGAGAATCATTACAATCGAAAAAAAAAAACAACCTGAAAAATTGTTAAAAAATTTGTGGTTTTTGCCCGCTGAGACCACTCCAATTGAGTGGTCTGATGTTGCTGAATTTGAATAGCGAAATTTTCGAAACTATGCCTAGCAGATTGGTGTGCATAAATTTTCTGTATCTCTTCGGGTGCCTTGACAAAGTTGGTTTCAACCCGAACACAGACGGAGAGACCGACAGACAGACAGACATTTTTAAGTCAAATTCTCTCTTTATAAGGATTGTATATACTTTATGAGGTCGCTAATTAATATTGTAGAAATTTCACACGGAATGACAAACTTATATATACCCTTTCTAACTGTGGTAAAGGGTGCAAATAATTTGCAAAAAAATAAGTTATTAATTTTTTAATGTTTGTAAAAGGTAAAACTTAAATAAATTTGTTTACTGTTTCGAAAAAAGGCTTCTTTTGCTTTAATCATAATTTAAGTTTTTATTTTTTTTTTAGATTTTTTTTTTTTTAACAAAAGTAATATCTTGTGCACTTTTCACCTGCCTCAAGGAGCCATAAATATAAAAAAAACGTTTATTGCCTTTAATCTTCTCTTATTTAAACAAGCCTGTCTTCTGTCAAACGCTTATTGAACCTTAGCCCATTTTTGTGTTTTTAATTTATTTTCATCAAATAAATTATTCTGAGCCTGAGCCTACGTCAAACACAATGTCATAAAAACATCAAAACCATTAAGTACAACCAGAATTCACACCTTAAGACTGTGACTCTTTTATAGCCACTGTTCCGTTCCACTGTTTTGTTTTTGTTTTAGGGCATTAAAACTCAAAGGTGGTCGTTAAATTACGCCTGGCCAAAGATCAATAGATGGATGGATGGTTGGATGGACGGACGATGGTATGACTGGCTCATAAAAAAAGTAAAAGGATTTTTTTATGTTTTCAGATTAAATATTAAAAAGACATTTTTATTTGTTTTTTTATTTTTATTTATGAAAAAAACCTTGATTCAAGTTGTTGCATGTTTTACAGAAGTGAAGTTGTTATAGATTTTTAGTTATTTTTTATGATACGCATGAGGCAGTAGAAGAAATTTTTTATTATACCAATTTTTATTTCACGGTTTATTTAATTTTTTTTTTTTTTGTTGAGGTGAATGTATATGTCTGTACAGCTGTCATGTAGTTTCAGCGTTATCATTAGTATGAAGTATAGTTTGAGATGTTTTTATATACGAGTATGTGCTCATCGTCAGCTTTCAAATATAATTTATTGTTTTGGCTGTTAATACATGTCAGCAGTCAGTCATTGATTCATTTTTTTTTTTTTTTCATTTTTTTGTTTGGTTGGTTATTACGTTTTGTTATTTTTTTCATTCTTAGTTAATATTTTACCTCTAAAATTCTGTGTCAAACTAGACAGTCAGTCTTTCATTCAGTTAGCCCTGCTTGCTTGCTTGTTTGCCTGTCAGCCAGCTAACATCTCTTCATGTTATCGATTATGTGTTGTGGGTTGTTAGTGCGTGCAGATGCGCCAAATCAAATTTCGATAGAGCACGCAACCAAATTCACTGCGACCTAAAAGCAAGACCTTTAGGCCTCCAAATAAAAATACTTTATAACACAAGACTATATGACGCCTGATTTATTTCAAAAATATGACTAGTAGTCAGTAGTCTTTAAATTTACTTTGGCATGATGAGGAGGAGTTGGCTGCAACAAATAGGGTGGTGAACACAATATTTAGAAATATTTTTCTTCCTTTTCCAGTTAGTTGCTACTTTATACTTAAAACTACAAAAAAAGCTGCGTGTTTATGTGTTCGTTTGCCTGTTCATAAAATTGTACAAGATTTATGAGTGTTTAGAGGAGCTTTTTTTCTGTGCTTCAGAGAAAACTTCAAGTGAACTATAATTTACGACTTGAATTGCATACCTTTATGACCTGCATATGGTCGTTTGTAAAAGTATGTATGTAAGTACTGCAACGTGCAATCATTGCCCTACACAGGATGCTTATCAATGCGTCAAAATCTTGTTACACATCCTTGCAACACAACAGATAAACAAGGAACATGTTCTAGTGCTACAAACTGTAAAAACATTATTGATTTTCAACTACAAAATATAGAAGTCATTAGGACAATAAATTCAATTTTTTAAAGTGTCTTTGGGTTTTGCAATTTAAAGATTTTTGTTTTTCCTAAAGAAATTACCAGGAATGACTTTGTAACCAAGAACTCAATGCAGGATACTGATATCAGTTAATAGTAATTGTTTTGAGACAATAAATGAAAAAATAAACAAATAAATTTAGAAACACAATGATGATTAAAATGTTGCACCCTTGAACTGGTTAATGGCACTTGAAAATTTCTATAACAAACGATAGAAAAAAAAACAAATATTTTTTTTTATTTCATTTTAGTTTGAAGAGGAACAGAAATATTTCAGCATTGAAAATGTTCATTGTTCATGATGGTTGTATGCAACAGGTAGTGGCATATTTTATCCTTAAGTACACTTTCAAAGAAAAGAAAATCTAGCTTGTTTCTCTTTTTTGTGTATTTGTGTATTTTTAATACAAAAGAATAATAAAAGGAAACTTTTTTTCTAGTGTTTGAAAAGAAGAAACGCACACAAACCCTTCTTAATACATTTAATGCGCAATTTTAAAAATGTTACACATGCGCAGTTTTTACCCGAAGCGTAAAATAACACAAAACACACGCATACAAAGGAATTCAGGTGTTCAAAAATTAAACAAGACTTAATGATTCATGAAAACACACACAGCCACACACACACACTCACACAAAAGGAAAATGATAGATGACTGTGGAAACAGCAGGATAAATAGATGGATGTATGTTGAAATGAAAGGTTTTAATGGTTAAATGAATAGAGATCGATGTTTGTTAAGCAGCCAGTAAAAATATTTTAGGGTTTAATAAAGCGCCTGTATGTCTAGCTAAAGCCAGCCATTCCGTCTGCCTGCCACATATGGATGTACATAAGTTACTAAGCAAGTTTACTTACTGATTTAGCCCTTGTAACTTTTTGCCAGACAGTAAGGCAACCAAACGCCTTAAATCTTAATAAATAAAGAGTTTTTAAATCTCTTCTTAAAAAAAAAAACAAAAAAATATATATTTTGACATCCATAAACTGGCATAAGTTTTCACTTGATTAAACTCGCAACAAACAAACAAACCACCACTCAACTCACATCACATGCAATTATACGCCATTATGGTAAATAAGATTATTAATGATGTCATGAAAGAGTTACATCAAATCTTCAGGAGGTCAACTGTAATTAAGACTTAAAATTATTTTTTTTGTTCAAGCTACACGGTAACAACTCATTTGGAAAGATTTCTTTTTTCTTTAAACAATAAAATTAATTTATTAAAATGTTAAATCCATGTTGTTTGTTTTCAAAATATCTATAATAAGAGGGTTTAATAAGAGAAGAAGTCACAGCGAAAAATTATTTTAATTAAAGAAACAAAAAATTTTATAAAAGTTCTTAAATTTTCATTTCAACTAATCTATATCTATACATATAATAAAATTTTAATTTTTTTTTTTTCATTGACGTTCGCATCACGTAAAAACTACTAGATGGATTTTAACAAAATTTTGTGAGAGGATTCCTAAGTATCCTGGTCCCAATATAGGATACTTTTACTACGCAAAAATATCTTAGAAAGTGGAGAAAAAGCAGTGAATACTTTACTTTTTATAAAGTAAAAAAATACATAAACTGATACGTAGCATATCTTAAGGCGGAACCAAAAACGCCAGTATTACCACATAGCACTAAATCGCCGGCGAATCAAAATAATTATTAACTGGCTATGCTAGCTTCAAACTAATTCTCCTAAAGAACAGCAGAAGCGCTTGCGAAGCTTTACTATCGCACTAACCATCCTACTATCCTTTTCTAAAAAACACTAAGACAGTTAATATAGGCATTAAATGCCTGAGTGTTACTGCTCTTTAAAAAAAATATAAAAACGTAAGGGTCTTTGATTTCAAAGCAAAATCGAACAAAATATTGAAGGACGCTTACGAAATATATGAAATCCTAAGATTCTTGAAAAGTTCCAAAGTTGCCCCCTTTTTTGTCGCAAAGTGTTGCCAACCCAAAAAAATATTGAAAGCGGACAGTTGGGCATCAGTAAAAATTAAAAACTGGAAAAAAACGTCAGTTAAAAACAAGTCAGAGTGCAATATTTGGTTTTGCCGAATCTTGTATACCCTTCACTATAGTAATGCTAGATATTGTGTTACCCTCTTATGTTGCTTTGAAAATTTGTTGTAAATTTTTTTGGAGATTTTTTTTATTGTAAAAACAATTTTGAAAATTGTTTGTTTTACACTTTTTTGTGAAAATATTTTTAAAAAGTTTTTTATTAAAGTTTTTTATTAAAATTTTTTTTTTAAATTTATTTAAAAAATGAAAATTTTTAAAAAATTTTAAAAATTAAAAATTTTTTGTAAACATTTTTTAGAATTTTTTTTTTGAAAATTTTTCGTAAAAATATTTTTAAAAAAATTTTTATTAAATTTTATTAAATTATTAAATTTTTATTAAATTATTTTTCGGCTAAATCTCTTTGAAATTTTTTTAATATTATTTAAAAGATGGGTTGTAATTTTTATTTTTTTAATTTTTTGTAAATTATTTTTTTGAAAATTTTTTGTAAAAATTTGTTGGGATATTTGTTTAATTTTTTTTTTATTGTTTTCAAAATTTTTGAAATTTTTTATTTTTTTTTGAAATCAGGAACTTTTTTGCAATTTATATATGTATTACGTTAGAACGGTCAGAGTAAAGCAAGAAAATAAATTTCAAAAAATTTCCTCATATTGACCCCCCCCCTATTGGGCCTATTTACTGCTCCTGCTTACCAACCTAAAAATAAACACAAAATCGGGCCTCGCAGGGGGTTATTTATCCCCTGAGATCTGAATATAGTCCTTGCGAACTACCTGTCTCGGTCTAATATATATTTAACAAAGAAAAGCAAAATAGAACCATAAAAACCGAAAAAAAAACGTGAAAAAATTAGGTGGGCCCTTAGCCCTCATAGAAATTATCGGATGTTGTGGAATTGCAATCCCGAAATTATGCCTGGCGGATTAGTGGGCTTAAATATTCTGTATATAGTCTGGTGCCTTGGCAAATGATATTACTACCCTAACACGGACATACGGCCATTACTTCTATGTAAAAGGTTTATTGGGTCGGAAATAATTATTTTAGCAATTACACACGGTATGACAAACTTTCCATCTGTTGTAAAGGGTATTAAAAAAGAAAAAGTTATGAAAGTTTACTTGCTAAATTTCAATAATTTTTTAGAAAATATGGTCCAAATTTTGAACATTGCAAGTTACTTGCTCAATAATAACTGGTTTAGAGGTAACTATAACACTTCCGAATACTGGCTTTAGGGCAAAACGTTGATCAGCCACAGGATACGGCTTTAAGTCTGAAACGTTTTTGTTTTTGCATTAACCACACACACATTGAAATTTTATTAAATTAGTTTTCCTCCTTCTTTCAAGTAGTTTAGTTTTGTCGGTTACTTATTCTTATTTTTTTTTTGCATTCCCAAACTCTTGTGCCGTTAGTCTGACATTTAATTTTCGATTTTAATTGGATACTAACAGCAGGAAACCTGAATGTTTTCTGACTTGATGAAAAACAAATCAAAGAACCAAAGAAAATAACGTGCAAAACAAAACAAAAAAATGCAACAAAATAAATGAAAAATTGTATATAAAAAATGAAGAAGTGATGAAAAATATTCATAGAATGATTGGAAGTACAAATTTAGGAGGATGAGTGCAATATTAAATAAACCAATGAAGGATGAATGGTTGGTTGTTTGGATGGATGGATAAATGAATAAATAAATGACTGACTGGCTGGCTGAAGGGCTGCTGTTTCTGTTTCTATTGCTGATGATGGCGGTGATGACTAAGAAAACAACTCGTTGAGATGTAACCCTCCAAAAAACCAAGCAGATAAATTTAACTAAAACTCTTCATGCTGTAAAGACTAGCGCAAGTTCACAGATATTCGTGTAACTCACATGTCCAATGTTTGATATTTGCTTAAAACCACCGACATCTAGCTGTGAGTTTATGCTGTATTTTAACGATGATGATAATATTTGAAAAAAAATAATAAAAAAAGGAAAATAAATCTCGTATTGATTCAACAACACTTTGCCTCATTGAGATTTACAGAAAACTACAGAAAAAAATAAAATACAAAAAAGAAATAAAATTCAAGTTGAAAGAAATCTATGCAGACTGATAAAAGAAAAAAATATTTAAATAAAAGCTTTTAAAAGGCCAATTAAACCAAATATTTGTTAAGACCCCCCTCTTTTCAGCGCAAAGAAAAAGTGATGGATTTTGTTGTTAATTAACATGTTGTAACAGGAGTTTTAAGGAATTTAAGAAAATTACAATTGTAAGAGAGTAACAGTTGGAAGGATAAAACTAGCAGTCGAGATAAGAAACTTGTTACACCAGGTGTTGCAAAAAGTAATGTCAACATGTTTACTGGCTGTCGTTTCGTTACAAGTAAAAAATTAGACTTTGTTTCCATGAAGAGCTTATTTGAACTTGTGAAATAATCAGATTAAATAGAAAACAGTAAATCGCTCAAATAACTACTTTGTTCGATTTTTAATTTTGTTTGTCTCCTTACCTTAGACCCCTTTTCGATCTACTTTGGTTCGGAATTCACACACAATATGCTTCTTCAACATAGAAAACACTTTTTTTACCAATTAAAAGTTTTAATTAGTATTAAATTAAAGTTCAATTAACTTTTTAATTGATTCAAATGTATATTTGTTTAACAAAAAAAAAAAATCTTAATTAAAGAAATAGTTAAATTAATTAATTATTTAATTAAATTTTAATTTGAAACCAATTAAAACCTTTAATTAGTGAAAATATTTTTTTCTGTGCAGACTTGCAGACTGCAAGTATCATCCGCTTCGATCTTCATATTGACCAGATGATACCTGCAGTATTAATATACAACAAACTCTCAGACTTTCTTGACTTCTTGCCCATGGGCTATTGTCTAAGGAGTACCTGGAGAGATTAACAATTCCACCTCTTGAGAGTTATTCGCCGTCTCTCTCTTCCGACCAGTTCAGAGATTGATTTCTTCACCTCTTGATTGTCTTCCTTGTCTATCGCTTTCGGATTGTCAAGGTCTGTCGGATCCTCACGGTCAAGTTTGATTTTATCAAAATTAGAATTCATAATATTTCAGTGTCTATATTCGCTCGCTCGACTTAATTTAGCCAGCCATTTTGGCAGAGACAAGATTTACCCAAAAAGCTGTTGCCGGCTACCACCATGAAAACGTATGCCATAATGCTGTCAGTTTACTCAGTTATAGCGAGACATATATAACCCCGTGCCTGCTAGCCGACTGCTAGTGTTAAGTTTTGAAGAAATGCGCAACAAAAAGCGATCGTATTTCAGTGAAATTATTTTTGGATCATGCTCTAGCTGAGGCAACTTGTCGTGAATTGTTTAGGTTGAAAGTGTTGATTTCGCTGTTCATAATCCCCTCCCGCTCAGCCAATATATGTTTTCATAAGTTTTAAATGCAAGAAGTCGGCGATTGATCTAAACGCAAGGAATTCGGTTATCACATAAACTGAAGCCATGTCATGTCTGAAATACTGATGCATCGAATTGTCAGGTTCGATAAAATGTACATCTGCTATGATAATTAAAAGTACAAAAATCGTATATGTATATGTAATCGTGTAATGGTCTGAGGGCTTAGAAAGGCTTCTTTTAGTAAGAGCTGTCATGGAAGACCTGTGCCGTTCACAATTGAGATTCTTAGAGAAATAGTTAATAGAGAAACTGCAAGAATGTTTAATTAAAGACGCGGGTTGAGAATGATCCATCATGATAATGTACAGCCTTATCTTGCACGCCAGTAAAAAACTATTTAAAAAATTTATAAATTATTAATACTTTACTTCGCCGAGTATTTGGTGCTATTGGCACAGAAAAAATTGTTTGCTCCAATTAACGGTTTTAATTAGTTTCAGATACAAATTTAATTATTTTTTAATTAAATCAATTATATATTTAATTAAAAATGAATAAAATAATATTTCAATTAAATAAATAATTGAATTAATTAAAAATGTAATTATGAAACCAATTAAAACCTTTAATTGAGGCAAAATTTTTTTTTCTTTGGAGTAATACGGCAAAAAAAGGGAAACCAGATACGCACGCGGACAAGTCAAGCCATCATATCGTATCGCTCGTATGTATGTTGAGTAGTCGACGTGCTAGATACCAAAGCTGCACTATCCACGTACAAGTAATTAGACTCTATTTGAAAAATAAGTACTCAGTTGCGGCCAAGGTGCATTGAAATTTTTTGTAGTTCTAAGATTTTTTTCGGTCACTTTCTCGACTCAAACATATGAGTTGTCTGTACACAGACATCAAAATTTCATTATGTAAATGTGTGAACTAGATGTAATTCCTGCTACCCTTCCCTGTATGAAAGATTGTAAGCTTATAGAAGTGGACATCCAGAAAAATTCTAAGCGTAATAATTTACTTTTATAATAAATTGTTATCATACAAGAGGTATTTTAGGCAAACAAAAGCAGACAAAAATAGACAAAACAAATGAAATCCTTTAAGAAACAAATTTTTAGGACTTTAAAACAAAATTCACTATTTTGCAAAAATCTTTGTATTAATTTCACCATTTTATATGTGATTTGTTCCCTTGCAACACAACATGTGTTCGTTCCCTACTCCTAAGGAATTGTTGCTAAAAAGAATCCTTTAAATAATTTCAACAGATTAATTTCAAGAACAACAAAACTAGAGCTTAATTTTGTTAAAATTTTTTTTGTTGTGTTTAAAAGTTGCGTGTTGCTTTTTTGTAACATGTGCGTTTTGAAATAAAGAATTAAACGACGTTATTGTTGTTGTTTTTGCTGGTAAAAGTAATAAATAAAATGACAGCATTTTATTAAAAAACAAAAAGGAATCCCTTTTTTTATTTTGAAGTCCTTTGTCCTTCTTCACTCCACATTACTGAGATTTAAAATCTTTGGATAAGTTGTAGAGTGTGTGTGTGTGTGGCTGGGTGTGTGTGTAGTAGTAAATGCTAAATAACCAAAATGTGGTTGGTTCTTTTCCTTGATATTTTTGTTTTTGTTATATATTTATCTTAAAGTAAAGGTAGTTGTATTACTTGCCTTGAATCTTGGATATCCTGTTGTATTCAAAAACCAGCAAAACAAAAACAGTATACAAAACAACACACATACACACACATGCACATACTTATAAGCACAAAATCTAAAACATGCAAACTTTTAAACTTTTTTTAGGACAACAAAAAAAAACCAAGATTGGAATTTTGTTGTTGCCAAGAACTACTCTAATACCAGTATATGATATGAACAAATTTATGTTTTTAAAAGCATATACGAGGAAGGTACGAAAAGTTGTCATAAAAGTAATTTTTTTAAATTAAAATCATATAAAAAATAAATAGTCCTAACGCAACCAAAAACTATGCAAAGTTTTAATTTTTTTTAACACAATTTTTAGAATTCCGTATCTATATTCTTTCTAGTGAACCCCTTCAAATTGATTCTCCAAGTCTTCTATTAGTTCCAAACAAATTAAAGAGCGAAAAAATTTCATTAAGTTGAGGTTATTGAAATGAGAAATGTGAAATTATTGATTTGAAATGGTCCTTCGAAGTACGGCTCGTAGGACCACATGTCATACACTTAAGCCCTTAAAAGACGTCATGTTTTTTTCATGTTACTTTCGATTTTGTCACTTATATGTATTTTTGTATATCCATGTCCAATTCATGTGAGATACCTACAAAGATATGAAAGTTGTGTGTTTGCAAAATCACTTGCTCCCGACATAAAATATTTTTGTTGGCGTAGTAGCAGTTCAAACGACTTAGCCGTTCTTTCTCCTTTTTATAAATTTCTTCTTTTTATAAATGAGCTTATTAGTCAAACTTCTAACCCTATCTACACTTTTATAGATGACAGCATTTGTCATTTATGTTCATTTAATAATAGGCCGAGCCATTTGGTGACTAGAGTCAAGAGACAAAATATGAATGATACGCTCAATCATGATTTTGCCACTATTTCTAAATGAGGTCGTGCATATAGAGTAGCATTTAATGTTCTTAAGACTCAATGTCGTGCGCTTACGCAGAGAAGTGTTTTCGAAAATGATGCCTCAATTGTAGCTATGGATGATGTCGATATTAAGGAATCAGCAGTTGTTGATGTTCTTGCCATAAAATCCAGTGCGATTTCCGATTTTTCAAGTCTCGAAAGAATCTTTCAAGTGCGAATGATACTTCACACCATCTGATCTTCTTACTATTTATATCACCTATATCCGGAATACAACTCTCATGTTTCGGACGGCACCCCAAAGTCTATTTTGGAGCTACTCGACTGCGTGCAGGAAAGGGCGAATAAGCTCATGGGTGACAGTAGGGTATCCAATTCTATTGACTCACTGGAGCATCGACGGAAAGAGGGTTGCATTTCGCTGTTTTACCGTTACTACAACGAAATGTACTCTAATAAAATCAGGGAAATTGTGCACGACACCCAGATATTTTTGCATACAACATGCTTCTCATAAGAGTTCATCCATTTGTGGTCGATTTGCCAGTGAATCCCACTACGCATTATTCGGAAAATTCGTTTTTCGCCCGAACAATTTGAATGTGGAACAAAGTCCCTGCGGATGTGTTTCCTGTCAACTTCAATATGAGAAAGTTCAAGTTAAATGTCCACAAACACTAATCCCTATGTCCTCTTTCTCATAACCAAATTTCCTAGTTGTCGCACAATGCATTGCATGAGTAGGGGTCATCCCCTGACTGCTGGTCCAAAAACAAAATTAATAAATAAATTCGAATATTTGAAAACAATATTTTAATATAAATAATAATACACGATCTATATAATTATTATTACATAGACAAATCCAGGTTATAGCAAATACAAATATTGCTATTATAAAATATTACCTTGTGATACCTCCAACAATCAACAGCCGCTGATTGTTTTTTCACATGGCTACATTTTTATTATTATTTTTTTTAACTCTCAAAACTATTAATAGCAAGGGTATGCAACCAGAGAGTCAGAGTATTGAACAGATTATATAAAATATTAATTTTCGCTTCTTCCAGGATTTGCAACGTGACCTATAGCTTTGTATAGAAAATGAGAATTTCCAAATTCAGCTTGTTAAAAATAACTTGAGTTTAAGTGGTACTCCTCTAATGAAAGATTGAGTTATATATGGTACTCCACCATTGTACGAATTTTTAATTAAACTTTTTAAGGTTATACACCATAAACCAAACAAATACAAATTCAGCTAGGAAAAATTAAAATGAGTTTAGTGGTGCTCCTCCAGTGATAAACTGAGTTTAATAATTCTCCTCCAGCAAAAACAAGCCGAACTATTAAATTAAAATTCTATACGATAATTCCACTAATAACTGCGGCAGTACAGCTATTCGAGAAAGCCAATCAGGCAACACAAGAATGAGACGCAAACCACTAGAAGGCCAATACGTAAGGACGGCCTGATTGACCTTAAAAAATACTGACACTGAATCAGAGCTATTTTATGATTGCACTTTTCATTTATTTTTTTTTTTTATTGTATTCCTTACAAAAAAAGGTAAATGGCAGAGGTACAAAACCCCGGGGTATGATTTCCTCAGCTTCCTTCCAAATTGGCAGTGCGACCTTTATTTCCGTATAGGAAGTGGGTCTCCAAATTCAGCTAGGTAAAATTTAAGTGAGTATAAATGGTGCTCCTTTGGTGAAAAATTGAGTTTAATGGTTCTCCTCCTGTAAAAAATGGAGTTTAATGGTACTCTTTCGGTGAAAATTGAGTTTAAAAATGATGCTCCACTTATGTCAGACTTATTGAATTAAATTTTGTAGGTTATATACAATGACCAATACGATCGCTCGTGGCTGATTCATGCAGCCACCAAGAACTGTCCTGCATTACAGCTATTCGAGGAAGCCAATCAGCCAATACAGTGAATCAAAGCTATTTTATGACTGCACTATTTATTATATTTTTGTATTCTTAATGAAAATAGCTAAATGGCAGAGCTACAAAATCAATGCGCCAGGGTATGATTTCCTTAGCTTCCAACAAAATCTGCAACGCGACCTTTATCTTTTTATAGGTAAAATAAAATGAGTTTAATGGTGTTTCTCCAGTAAAAAATTGAGTTTACTGGTTCTCCTTCAGCAAGAAATTGAGTTTAATGGTGCTCCTGCGTTAAAAATCGAGTTTAAAAATGGTGCTACACCAATGTCCAACTAATAGTAAAAGCTAGCATTGAAATTTAGCCAAATAAATTTGCACAATAAATTTACAGGAGTAACCTTATTGAGGTTCCACCCGACATGTACGTATTTTGAAGTGGGAACTTTGCCAAATCAGATTAAAAAAAAAACCTGGCGTCTATTAGGGTTTTTAACAGCCAAGAATATAAATTCAAATTTGAGGTCCCAAATTCAACAAAATATTTTTGGCCTGCATTTTTTGCCTTCTTTGTTTAAAACACTTTTGAAACAAGACCGCCGTACAGGGAAGTTTTTACTTTCAAAATGCCATAAATCATACACAGGGGCGACCACAAAGATTTGGCTGGCACTTCTTAAAGTATGCCTTTGCTGTTTGGCTTGTTCTAGTCATAGAAGTACGAGCGGTAGCTAGCGGTGGAAGCGATAGTAAATGTATTTGTTTTTTATTTTTATTTTTTTGCTGGTGTTTGTAATTTTTCTGGCATTGTTTTCTAAGACAACATTTCCTGAATTTACCTTCTCGCCAGTCGTACTGGCATCATAAATTTTTCGCTTTAACACAATTTCGTTTTTTTTTGCAGTTTCTTTACAAGTAAAACAAAGTCAAGCCAAAAGCTTGCTATAGTTTTTTATTTCTCTCCAAACTTGTTAAGATTTATGTGTGTAAGTGTAAGTATGAGTATAAGAATAATCTAGCAATTTGTGTCAGTGTATGTAGAAATTCTTTTTATATTAAGTATTTGTAAGATACATTCAACCAACTATAAAGAAATAAGAAATCGTGTAAACCTGAAAGCGCGAGTGTACGCATACACACACATACACCTAAACACACACATTTATGTTCAAGCCACCCGATGTTTCAACATCATTTGCGGAATTGCCTGCAATTTGCAGGGATTTATTCGCCGATTTGAAGAGGGCTACAACAAGAGCAAATCTGCTTTTGCGAATATGTATGTGTGTGTGTGAGCGAATATATGTATAAAAGACATTAAGTTTTAGCTGCGTCTTAACTTTTAGGGGTAGTGTGTAGCATGGTGATATTTTTGGTCGTGTTTGTAAACGGGGAAAAAAATCTTACGAAGGATGTCCTTAAAAACATTTTGCGTCTGTTTATTTTTGAACGCTTGGAAATTATGTTTACTTAAGATTTTGTGGATAATTCTTTTTTTTTCTACTCAACTCCTTGTATATACTTCTTTTAGACACACACACACACTCACACACATACACTTTTACCTCTTATATTCACATACATGTAAATAAATATAAATATTTATTGTAACTCTGCTTGGTGCTGGCTTTGAAAAAGGATATGTTATCGTTAATATTGTTGTTGTTGTTTTTGTTGTTGTTCTGAATCTTAAGACTTTGTAGACATAAATAGTCATTAGGAACAAGAAATTAATTGCAACCGGAAATTTATTAGTTTAATATTTTATTACAAACTTTTGTCTCCCATGGTCTTGACAACGCCGCCAGAGAGTCAACATAAAAAAAAGTTCTAAAAGGAAGTGAATTAAGAAAACGTAGGAAGTGCCAAAGTAATTTTAAGTAATAACTACAAATTGGGGATTCGGAATGAAATTTCTGTTGATAATGTTGCTTAAGATTTAAAGAAGCAAAAGCTCATTGAAGGAATGTGACTATAAATTTTAATAAATTTATAATAAAATTTTTGCAATAATGAAATTTTTATCCAAAATTTGTTATTTTCTTATAGACTATAAGATGTTCTCTATATAATAATATTCTATTCTAAGTTACTTGCATAGATTATTGATTGTTGTTTTAAGATCTTTAAGTCCAACAATACTTTAGGAAGGAAAACATGCACTGGTATGCTGCTCAACGACGAGGATTGATGGCCATATTTAAATGGAATAATTTTTCAGTGCCTCGATAGACTGATTGGTAGTGTGCTAGTCTCTATCAGTCTGGGGGATGCGGGTTCGATCCTGCTAAAAACTCAAAGTGTTTTCTGCAGACGAACAAGAAGCTTTACAGGTTGTGTTGTGTTAAAAAAAAATCTTGTAAAATTTGGTAGACCATCAGGAAGGTCCAATGCCCATTCGACTAGAAGAGACTGGATAAACCAAAGATTCACTGTGAAAGATCACGAAGTGTTTGTTGGCTCAGTAGGAAACTTTAGTGCCTTAGGGTAAGGTGAAAAATTCAACGACATCAATAAGACTAAGGCCCATTATTAAAATTTGCCAATAGCCAAAGTTAGGATTTTGTCGGAGCGATAACTAGTTATTTGGCATATTAAAGATAATAAGATTTACTCCTTTTCTCAAACATTTATTTTATAGCTATTGACTGGTAGTGTTCGACCACCTTCCTTTATCATTAAATCCTTGTTTTCACAAGCACTTGCCTTATGTTGAGGTCTGTATTAACCCTGAATTGAACATATGTCCGCTTGTGCTTCTTATTCTAAAAAGTTAAAGGGTATTTAGATGAAGGGTACTATGTGTTTTAGGTGAAGAGTACTATGTATCTCCTTAACTATCCTTCGATTGCCACTTCGTTTAGATAAAAGTTGAAGAACGGATGTCCTTTCACGGGAGTACTTTTTATTGATTCTAGTGTCTCCTTCAGTATTCTATCTAAGGGTTCCTTGAGCACCATTCCAGCTTACCCACAAGAATATGTTTAGTGTTATCTTTAATATTCTTTATCACAAAATATGTTTTACGTCTTTGGTTGTCTACACGAGCATTTTTGTCTTTCTGTGGTTAAACTTGGTAAAAAGGTTCATAAAATTTTTTGCTGTCCTTCGAGTTCTAAAGTAAATTTCTCTCTTACCTGTTGCTACTTTTCGTTTTCATCCCATTTTATTCTAAAGTTACTTAAAATAATAACCCCCTCCGTGAAATGTCTGTGTCTAGCCCGTTGTAATAATCCACAATACAGAAGAAATAAAGAATATCTGCTTAGAGCTACACATATTATAGGTAAGTCTGTATTAAAACTAGTCTTTAAGTGTTATCCAGAGTCTGCAAACTAGCAATTATTTAGCTGTTAGTCATTCTTTCAGTGCAGTGTGCTGTTCTACCTTCGATTACTTTTTTAGTTTGCTTTTCCTCCATTCATTTAGACAGCACCTTAGTATGGTATTTGTCTACAAAAATATTATGGCGCACTTCTGAAGCTGAGCTTTTTCTCCTGTCCAAATGTAGTATTTGGTCCATAAAATTGAATTATTAAACATCATTCAAATTGTACTAATAATAGTTAATGCAAAAAGAGCAAAATGAGACCGGATAATTGGTTTTTATAGAAGTAACAGTGTTATATAAATCTTAGCAATCACAGAAAAAAATATTTTCAACAATTAAAGGTTTTAATTGGGTTCAGATTAAAATTTAATTAATTGATTAAATTATTTGTTAAATTAACAACTTTTTTGTTCCGTTTTAAACAAATATATATTTGAATCAATTAAAAAATTAATTGAATTTTAATTTATAACTAATTAAAACCTTTAATTGGTGCAAACAATGTTTTCTGTGAAATAACTACATATAAAGAGATTGTTTTCATGGGTAAGAACTTAACATTAATCGTTTTTTGCATACATCTCGAAAAGGGATAACCATCTAAAGATAGAGCGGAATAGAGAATAAGAGGGAGAGAGAGAGAGAGAGAAAATGTTTGGATGACTAGGGAATACTATACCCCTAATATTTCCACATATTTTTAAGAAATTTTATTACAAATTTAGATCAAACTAAAGAATAACATACTTGTCCCCAAATTATAGAATTCTTCAAAATAAATGCCTTGACATTTTTAAAATGCTATCATATTTCACAACATATTTTTATTTCATACTTTTTTAAGGCAAAAATATTAAGATGGCTGACACTATTAAGACCTACATTGACGCAGGTATAAAAGAACTTATTTTTTTTATTTTTTATTAAAAAAGAAAATTAATTCCCCAAAAACCAATTAGGATGCTGTCAACCAGCGGATATAACATGAAGTTTTATTTATGATGTACACATACATACATACATATGTACAGAAAAAATCAGCAAACATAAACACATTTGTAGGTTCAAATTACATACTCGTATGTATTAGAAAAGGGAAAATTAAAACAACCCATCAGATTTTTATAGTTGAATATTTCTGAGTTATTTTTAGGAGGCTTTAGTTCCTATCCTAACTACTCCTTAGGTTTGAAGAAATAATTTTTTTTTCAAACTCTTCCTACTTGGGTAGTGTTGAGCTGTAAACATCATCTGTTTAAACATTCAAGACTCTATTAGGCTTGGGTTGTTGCACAGAAAAAAATATTTTCACGAATTGAAGGTTTTAATTGGATTCAGATTAAAATATAATTTAATTAATTAAATTAATTTATTCAATTATTTGTTTAATCAGGAAATTTGTTCTGTATGTATATGTATGTATATGTATATGTATATGTATATATACATATATTTGAATCAATTATTTATTTTTTTTATATTTTTCACATTTTTTCAGTTTTTTTCTAATTTTTTTTTTGTTTGCTTTTTTTACTAAATATTGGACGGCGACTTATAGATCGCATGCAGACCTCGGGTGCCAATAACCCCTTGGGAGGGGCGATTTTATGTTTATTTTTAGATTTATAGGTGTTTTGTGCTTTAATTGGTATTAGATTCCTTTACAGAGGTGGCAAAAAGACCCATATAGTGGCCACTGGGATTCTAGAGCGGTCACTGGCTTCCTTGCGGTCGGGGGAAATATGGGGACATTTTTTATATTATTTTTTTCTCCACTCTGACCATTCTAAGGCAATAAGGATTGGTAGACGGATTCGGAGGGAGAGGGCGATGGGCCATTTTCTGTAATTTTACAGGAACACCGGAAAAAATTGTTTTTACATAAATTTTAATAATTTTAACCATAAAAGTACTTAAGACGCAAAATGGTATTAAACGTAAAAAATTGCTTTTACTTTTTTTAATATAGAGGGGATATCGAAGCAGACCACTTAATTAGAAGATGCCTTTTTGAACTCTTTCGCTTTTCAATATTGTTAAAAAGCCCACTGGTAATTTACGACTTCCTTATTTATTAGCCTTTACTCTCAACTGTAATGATTTCCTATTCTCGGCCTTCTGCCTTCTGCTAGCGTTATGCTAGCCAGTGGTGGTCATTCATAAAATATTTACGCCTCTTCTAGGCTGATACCGTTTTCAATTATCATCATCTTCGATTTAATCTTGGCCAGATGATAGTGCAAGTTTCCATGATCTGTCACTATTGCAGTTAACCAGCTTAAGTTAATATGATTATTCATGATTCAAGCGATTTTGGATTTTGTGCCAAGAGTGCCGGTAGAGATTAACCCGTCTATCGGCTACTTATGGTCTTTTTGATTTTATAAAAAAGTAGCTGTGCCCACACACGTTTTGTGCGTCCTGGCAATATTTTGTTTGATTTTGCTTTCAAAGTAATCCACACCAAATTTTATAAATCTTACGTAAATATTTACTTTATATAGATATCAAATTCTAAAAATTATTGTAAAGTTCTGTAAAAGACAGACAGGAAATAAGTTACTCTTTATCTTAAAATAGCGTTATCTGTTGCGCAAAATTGCTTAAAGTATACTGCTTACAAAAATAAAAGATGCCTTTTTACCTTTAAATCGGTAAAAAAAATCGACGTACTTTCGCTGCTTTTTCTCCACTTTCTCTTGGAAATAAGATATTTTTGGATAAGGATACTTAGAATAAGGTACCTCCACACAAAATTTTATTAAAATCCATCCCGTAGTTTTTACGTGATGCGAACACAAAAAAGAAAGACAGACATGTAATGAAATGAGTTGCTATTTTATTATATGTATATATAGATTAGAATTATAAAATTCCCAAAATTACAAAATAAAAAACTAGAGGTCGCCAGGTATCCGGAGTTCTCTTAGCCAGCCTCCTAGCAGAGACAAGATATAACTAGGAGCCTGTTATATGGTTTCGGAAATCCATATAAAGGCACTAAAAATATTTCTAAAGTGAAATTACTGATTTTAATGTGTAACTAAGAATGAACTCAAATCTACAGCTTCGGATCTGAAATCTAACATTTGGAGTTACATTCTTCATGTTTTCCCTTATGCACCTTTTATAAACATCGTATATTTTTAAAAGCATATGAACATACAAGCATTCATATATATGTATGTATATAGCATATATACACACATATACATACATATATTCTACATTCTTTGCAAATATGGTTTACGAAAACGAAACTACATATACAAAATGGAAAAACATAAGACCGTTCCCTCTCATCTTTTCATATGGAACAAATTCATTTTCTTGAGTTTTCTTAAAAGAACTCTGTAAGGGACATCCCTCTCCATGTTTATGTTGCAATATGAAAAAGAAATCTTTACAAAAAATTGACATTTAAGTGAAATTAAAATTTCAATATTTTAGTTACAAACTGCAAACAAACCATTACAGAATATAGAATGAGTTATTACATGCAGCAACATTTATTAAAATTCTTAAATGTCAATATATCGTCATCACGTAGTCTTTTTCCCTTGCCTCGGGATAATTCAAGTAAAATTCATTTATATTCAAAGGACAAGCAAAACGTTTGCATTTCACATGCAAGTTTGCAAAGAAGCAGTTGAAGCTGTTTGCATCACTTACCCCACCCCACCTCATCCATCCATCCATCAACCACGATTAAGTTGTTTTTGCTGTGTTTATTCGCGCTTATTAATTATTAATAACTAATATTATAGGCATGTGTGTGTGTATGGGTATGTGTTTGTATATGTGCATGCAACATTTCCTTATGTAAACATAATCATGGAGACCAGTGTGTGGAAGTGTGCGTGTGTTTACACAAGCAAACACTTGTTTCCTTAAGTTGGGTGTGCATGAATATATGAATTGTTTATATAAAAAAAGTTACGAGGGCCGGCCAGCAAGACTTTTAGGGTTTTTAAAAGGCGCTTCAAATGTCCGTAATTTAAGAAAAACAATTATGAAGTATAATTTTTTTAGTGCAACAGAAGATCGGCAAAGAGAAGCATTAGTCGAATGTCAGTCGGATCATTTAGGATTTTTTTAAGAAAACTGTATTGTCTGATAAAATGTTCTCGATGTCCGAAATCTAACCAATATTTTGCTGAAATAAGACATTTTAGAGGAATAGACTAATATTTTATATGCAATAAAATGTCTTTTAGTAGAGATATTCAAGATCAGTTTGGTGCCTACAAATGGTTAACTGCGTTAGTGACAGGTCATGGACTCTCAAATCTTATCTGGCCATGTTAAAAATCGATGTATGACGATATTTGCAGACTGTGCCTGGAAAAAGGCTGACACAAAAGGGCTGTGGCCATGGGGTCAGACACTTATTAAATGGAGATGCTGTGGAGACCTTAGCCTTAAGCAAATGTTAGCAATTACCATCGACTCTGAGATGAGGAAAAATATCGATATGTTAGTCTGAAATCACTGTCGTTGAGAAAAAAGGTTAGTGGCAGCAAGAGTCTTAATAAAAGTAAGGTATTCATAAATTTACAGTCAGGTGGCATTTACAAGGGACCCATAAAGTTTGTGGTTTGCTTTGGTATCCCTGCTACAAAATAAAAAATAAAAAAGAAGATTTTCTAACGAAATCGTTTGTGCATCTGAAACTAGTCTTTTAAAATCAGAGCCAAAAATCCTGCAATTCCCAAAAAATAATACCAAATCTCAAAATATAATTTTGTATATTATTTTTTTTTTGAGTTTTTATATAAAGTTCATATTTGCTCTAGGGTTGCAAAAAGATCTGTTGAAGTTTCTAAAACGAATTTTTCTGTATCTTAATACCTTCTTTAAGATTTAGAAATTAACAGACATTCATTAAAATGTTGGTATTTGTCAACTTTTGGAAGCTATCCGATTTAAATATCGCAACCTAAATTAAAAACAGCCTCAAGTAGCCAATTTAGAAGGTAATTGGCTAGCTAACATAAAAAATATAAAAATATTTCAGAAAAAATTAATAGAAAAAGATAGTCCGATATTTTGGAAAAACGGGACCATAGTATAGAAAAATCGGTATTAAACTATAAGAATTAAGAAGTAAGAACTTTATTAGAACTTTATTTTTTTTTTTTTTTTTTTGTTAAGAATGTCCCATATTCCACTTGCCCAGTTTTGAGATGCCACACCTTTGCTTCTGAGGCGTCTAAGAAGTTCAGCATCACTTCTTTTGCTCCAATGATTTTCCAACTTGTTTTGATCGAAAAGCTTGTTAAGAAATAATCGTTTTATTTACAACATATTTTCATTCTGCCCCACTGTATTACTAAAATTTAATTGCTCTTGTCCCAACTGCAGAATTGATGTATCTGATATATTGAAACCTTTTTTTGGATGACAGTACATGGCAATGCCTAAAATAAAATTAAGCTCTACAGACAACCTCTTAACCAAATAGTAAAATAATTAAATTTTATTTAATCTTAAAAAATTAACTAATGCAGAAATGAGCGTTTTGCTGCAGTAAAATAAATATAATGAATAATAAAAGAAATAAAAGAAACGACTCTGAAAGTAAAATAAATTTAAAAAATAAGATCTTATATTAATCATTCGCTTGGAGCCCTGCCAAAATAAATATTAATCATTCGCAGGGGTGAATAAAATCACCTGTTTGGAAAAAATACGTATATGGTTAAAATTTATAAGTTGTGAAATAAAAAATTAGAGCTTAGAAACAGAACACAAAACTAATTTCATTCAATATGATTCCACTGTCTTTTCAGATTTAAAATAACTGAATAAACTGGTATTGTAAATTTTTAAACTGGAGATATTCCTAAGTAAGATAATTTCAAATTGGTTCACATCTTTTCCCAGTTATTTAAACATCTTTTAAGTATGCCCTTCTAATTTTATATATTTTCATGGATTAGGGGTATATGTATTAATAATATGTCGACCACATCATTTATTTACCCAATGTCCGGCCAATTTAATTTTCAAGCGCTCTAGGCATTTTAATTTCAAATATTTAATCATTTTCTCATGCTAATAAAATCTACGAAAAAACGCACACAAATAAATAAAATATATTGAATTGCATAGTTAACCAAAAAGCCACAATTTAATATAAAATATTAAATTCTTGCTGATTTAAAATTAATATATTCAAAAATTAATTCCAGTTTCAATATTAAATGCCTTCAAAATTTTTTACGGTGGCATATGAAATAATGATTGAAAGGTTACAGTGGCTTTGAAGGACTCATTTCTCATTTACAAACATTAGGCTTTAATGATGGAAAATTTATACCAAAAAATTATTCCAAGAATTATGAATGCTTTAATGAAAGGAAATATTAATAACACACACCCACATACAAGCATATTTACTAGGCCTGTGTATGTAAATTATGTCCTACAAGGGAATGATTGTTATTTTGAATAATCTATGTTATAAGGAAATAATCAATCATAATCTAAAAAATCGATCCTGAGAAATTTGAATAATAAAAACACATGCTGTTTAACCCATTTACATATAAGATAATCTTTGTCTCTTTTATTTGATCTTAAAAAATTAATGAATGCAGAAATACTTTGCTAAAGTATAATAAAAATATACCTGAACGATCTCGAAATGCCAGAAACAAACATAATGAATGACTGTGAAAGTATTATTGCTATAAAATAAAAGATCTTATATTAATCATTCGCTCGAAGCCCTGCCAAAATAAATATTAATCATTCGCCGGGGTGTTTAAAACCACCTGTTTGAAGAAAACTTTTAATTATTTTTTTTTCAGTTAAAAATCGCTAAAAATTAATTTTAAATAAAACCATTTAAGAGTAATACTTTTTTCAGAAAGTACCTTTTGCAAAAAGTGCCTTACAAAATGTTCCTCTTTAATCCTCAACTTTCAAGGTGAAACTTTTAGCCTTCTGATCAGGGATAGTGGTAGATTTTATACCATTTTATTGTTCATATTCAAATCTATACATATATAGAATACCTTGCTAAATACGCTCATTAATATAATAGAAAATCATCGATCATAGAATAAATTTTCTATGGCAAAAGTTTGTGATAGATAATTGTACTGTAGAAAAAATTTTCAACAATAAGTTTTCTACAGAAAAAATTTTCAACAATAAGTTTTCTACAGAAAATGTTGTTATCGATAATTTGCTTATAAAAAAATCTTCTTTCCGGTAATAGAAAACGACATACCGTGATGAGTTTCCATAGGAAAATATAAGCTAACGTGATCGATGATTTTTTATTAAAAAAATTTATATAGTAACTTTTTTATAGTAACTTTTTCTATCTTTTCGTCGGTGTTCGCATCACGTAAAAACTACTGAATGGATTCTAATAAAGTTTTGTGAGGAGGTACCTTAGTATGTTGATTCAAATATAGGATACTTTATTATAAAATATCTTATTTCCAAGAGAAGGTGAAGAAAAAGCACTGAAAGTACGCAATTGTACAGATATGCATAAACCTTTTATTTTTCAAATCGGGATACTTTAAGGCTCCTTTTATTTTATTTTATTTTATTTTATTTTATTTTATAGTATAGTAAAGGTATAAGTAACTACATAAACCATACCTGAAGCACTAAAAAAGTGATGGGCTTTGGTGTGGATTGCTTTCGAAGTAAAATTGAACAAAATATTGTACGGACGCTGATGAAGTGGCGGGCACAGCTAGTTCGTAAATAAAATTTGTAGCTTATTTTATAAACTTATTAAAAGTGTCCAACGAAAAAAGAGAATTAAATATTTAATACCATTTTATAAGTAAAAGGTTAAGAAAGGAAACGTGAAGAGAACACCTTTTTCAAAAGGTACTTTTTTATATAACTTTTGTAAAAGTTTTTTATAAAAATCTGTCGTTTAAAAAGTAGCTTTAAAAATGTACCTTTTAAAATTTTACATTTGAAAAAAGTACTTTCTAAAAGACTATATTTGGAAAACGTATCGATTTAAAAATGGATCTTATTATCTTTTAAAAAATTTTACTTGAAAAAGTACCTTAAAAATTCCTTTCGAAAGAAATATATTAAAAAAGGTGGTTTTAAAAATACTAATTTGTGAAAAAAGTAACTTTTGAAAAAGCACCTTTTGAAAATGTATACTTTACGAAAAAATCGTAGGAAAAATATACTCACAAAAAAGTCTTATATAAAGCACGTTTAAAGAAAGGTTATTTTCGAAAAAAGTATGTTTTGAAAAAAGTACCTTTTAAAAAATTTATGTTTTGAAAAAGGTACATTTTGAAAAAGTGTACTTTACAAAAAAAAAAAAAAAAAAACGAAAACGCATAGATTTCCAAGCGCCTCGATCTTCTGCACTTCTTCTCCAATTTCTGACACCATATTTGGAGATGTCGTCCTCAACTTGATCTTTACATCGAAATTTTGGTCATACCCTTCTGTGTATACCGTCACCTAGCGTATGCAATCGTTGTAATTTCATATGTTTCTCAATGTCGGCATATAGCTCATACAGCTCGTGGTTCATACTACACCGATATTCTTGGCCAACGCAGGTTGGACCATAGATTTTACGAAGAATTTTTCTCTCAAACACTCCAGTACTACGACATCTAGTTTCGCCGGTACCCATGCTTCGGAACCATATAATATCACGGGTAGCATCAGTGTCTTCTAGAGAGTGATTTTTGTCTGCCGAGGGGTGGGCTTGTTTTTAAACTGCTTACATAGTCCAAAGTAGTATTTCAAAAATGTTGAAGTTTTAATAAATACCTATTTTAAAAATTACCTTTAGAAAATCCTGGCCATAAATTCGTACCATTTGTAAAACTACCTTCTGAATATGTTTTTTTAATCACAACCCAGTCTACAACTCCTTTTAACAAAATATTTATAGATTTACCGCCTTTTGTGTGAAATAGAATTGTAACTTGTTTCACTCTGGAATTTTAATCCATAATGAAATTATGGTGCGAACACTTTAATATGACGTTAACGAATGTTTTTTTTAGAATTAAAATTAAAATTAGTTTTTAACCATGTCTTTCGCACTGATGGTTTTGTGAAAGCGTTTGTGTACAATTGCATGTCATACAAATGATAAATAATAACGAAAGTATAAGGAGATTTATTACGCCAACATAGGTCCAGAAATGACAACAACAATAGCATCAGCAACAAAATTAATTTAAGCACAACATCATAATCATCAGCAGCAGTAGCAGTAGCAGTAGCAGCCGAAACCATAAAAAGCTATCAATCATTTTGAATCCAGTCCTGATTATTTGTGTTGTTGTCGTATCCAAAGAAAAGGGAAAAGGAGACAACAGAGTAAAAATAAAATCATCTGGCCCTAGACACACACATCCAAACACACACACTCTCATACAACCAACACACAATAATTATTAATACAATATTAGAATAATCAACGTCATCGGCATTATATAATAAAACTCATCATTCCCAGAGCTTTCGCTGAGCTTAAAATGAATACGAATATTTGAAAGGTATGCAATGGGTTGCGTACAACTACACATAAAATAAATCAAACCGAGGGCAACATGATTATTAAATATTCATTCCGTCAGTAAACAGCTCAACTAAACTAAGCGTTGCATATATTTTTCAACTGGCTGACGCTCAAACACATACACACACACACACATACTTACGTACGTCACCACTACAACCACAAACAACTTAGCACCACAGCTAACCACCACCCGGTCTTAATCGATTTAATATGGTAAATAACAGGAAATGGAGGAGTTACATCAAACCAACAACAACGAACGATGTTCAACAGGGAAAAAAAAAGAAATAATGAAAAAATGTAAATTAACCTGAAAGAATAAAAATGATAAATAAAAAAAAGAAATAAAAAATTCTAAATTAAAAAATATTCAGTTTCATTGAAGAGTTAATTTCAAGAAAGTCAAAATTTAATTGACCACTGTCAGTGTGTAAACAATATTATACCGAGATTGATGTGCAGATGCCTGAAATGTTTGACAGACTGTCTATTCCAACAACGTAACGTCTGACCAAAAATATCGTGTTATAAACGCGTGGCACACAGCGGGCATATTTTCACTCCACAGAGCCACAACAACTTGCCACGTGCAACGTGCTGTACAAAAACGCCTCAAACACAGCCAAATATATTCAACAAAAAAAAAGCTACTTAATAAATCTGAGAGTAAAGAAAGAAAGAAAAAAATAAAACTGAACAAAATAAGAAGGTAATATGAGGGTATTGATGGAACCTTTCAAGTGTTTCATTGTTGGTTTTCTCTCTAAGCGAGTGGGAGGGAGTTTACCGTATTGTCATACTTGTCCACCACCAATATTAACTGACACAACACATTAACATGTGACATTTGCTGTCACTACAATCTTCTTTTAAATTCTAGCAGCATGAGTATTCAATTAATGACCAACAACATGCGTTTAAATTGATTTTTGGCCAACACATTTGATGAGCTACTGCAAAATTACTTTTATCTTATTGTTACATCTTGTAACTATTAGTTACATTCAATAGCGTCTGTCTTGTGGACACAAACCCTTTGTTGTGTTACATCAACGATGTAACTGACATTGATGTGTCACCGTTTTTTTTTTCTTCCCCCCAAAAAACAGACAAGTCTGGATATCAAAAGAAATCATATTCATTTGATGGTTTTATCTTACTTTTGCCGCTACAATGGTTGATAGTTGTTATCATCTATGCACGCTCCTGCTTATTAATATTAATCCTTCTTTTCATACGCTTCAATGGTCACCGAAATGTGGTGACATCGTGTCAATAATTGACAACTTTGATAAAGACTTTATGTATTTTTTTGACAAGAAAACTTACAAGAGCTTGAACGTTGTTTAAGACCACCAAGGATTTTTTTTAAGGCCAAGTGAAGTAGTTCCGGCTTTACTGTAACTTAAGGATTCTAATGGTTTTAATTCGTGAAGCCTTTTGTAGCATACAGTTGTCTTCCTTAATTAAAAATTTATTTTTTTAATAAACAACAATAGCTGCGAAAATCCTGGTTGGTGTATATTAGATACCCAGAATCTTTGGTGGAAACCGAACCTTCATCCCCCAGACTGATAGATTAGTGCATCTAAGGTCTGAGCTAAGGTCTGGGGTAGAAATAAGTTGCGCGACATCTCTAAACTAACTCGGTTTGTACAAATGTGGACAAGATGTAACGTCAGCATCTGCCATGATGGCCTTATCTGACTGTGGTTTTACTACCGGTTAAAACAATATTAAACCAGCAGCCCTATTATACAATACAAGTAAGTACTCCACAATGAGTAGCAATTTATATAACACTGAAAGCCTGAACCCATATTCTAACCTCTATTTCTTTTTTTGGAAACCATCAAACTCCTGACACTGTATCGGTGCCTTTTCTGTTGAGAATGCAAAAAGCACATTTTGATTTGCTCCATCCCCGCAAAGCTTACTCCAAACCACAGCCACAACGTGTACTCTGAAAGCACCTTTCATATAGCTAGTCACAGCGAAGGGAGGCTCTCTGTGGGGCTACTGGTTCCCGTGGAACTAGTCGTTTGTACACTGGAGGGGTCTTGAAAAACCCTGCATTGCGCAGACCTGTTCTTCCTTCATTACACAGACCTGTTCTTCTGGAACCCTCCATTTTTCACGAAAGTACTACGTTAAAGTTGAGAAAAGTTCCACAATGACAAATAGTGCCCCCGGGGGACTCGGTTTCCACAATAGCTTAACACATTAGGTTGGATTCCCAGTCATGAGAGTAATGATGGCAATGAGCGAGTAGACTGTCGATCTATCCCAGGAGCCCGCTATTGATTTTTAGGACCAGAACCTTTATTTGGGATATCCAATGGTTATGCTAAAGCAAAAACTGATTCCTAGGCCGAGGTAGAGTTCTTTAGCCATTGAGAAACTGTGACAGGAATCAGAGAAGCAAAACCTTTTATCACGTACTCTAGATCCCAAAAGCTACTGTCACTCAATAAAAGTGACTTAAAGCTACTTTTGGGATGGTTTAATGGATATGTGGTCTTCGCTATCATCAACTCAATTTAGGAAACACTGAGTTTAAAACCTGCAGGTACTGTGAACGGAACACCTACTTTGTGCGTGTTCTACCATCGGGTCTTGTAGAAAAAAATTTCTAGGAGTCTCGCTATTATCTTCAGGGGATAAGAATAATCTCTCATTGTATTGTATATTGGCTTTATCCTGTACAAAAGACCCTTTAGATCGCGGTACTTACATAGGTCCAATTAATAATACTGCACCCAACCAGTCTCTTAATGTGTTTAAAACTCTTAGTTGAAAAATATTTTTTTGAAAACGTAACCTCCAAAGACTGATATTTTATTTGAAAGAATATTTCTTAAAAATAGTACTTATTGAAATAGCAAGGTTTTCAAAATAGGTACTTTTTCGAAAAACTACTTTCATGCAAAAAAGAAACTTTTTCAATAAAAAAAAATCTTTTTTTAAATATTAATCAAAAAAAAAAAAAAGCTTTTTATAGAAAAAAAAAATACCTTAAAAGAAGTATTTAAAAAAGCGTATCTTAAAAAACCGCCTTAAAGGGAAAAACAAACTTAAAAATGTCTCGTCAATATTTTAAAATGATGATTCTTAAAAAAGCTTTTAAAATTGTAATAAACGCTGCTTATAATAATCCGTAGTCTTCATTGAAAAATGCTCAAAAAAAGTAATTAAAACATCAAAGGCCAGAAATCCACCACAATATTCTTATCATAAGAAATAATTAATAACTTCTGTTTAATTCCCAATGCTAAGATATTTGTTTTGTAATTGAAAAATATTAACGAATAAATTACAAAAAAAAACCTTAAAAATGTCATCAATTTTATTTATTAAAAAAAAAAATAAAAACGAACGATAAATTCATACACACACATCTATATATAAATAGGCAAAGACAAAACTTTGGATCCCTTTTTCTCCTATGTTTGTCAACCGATTTTGTTTATTTTTCACCGGTAAGTAGATATAATCTAGCTTTAGTGCACAGTCTATATTTGATTAAAATCGGTTCAGTATTTTAGGAATAAATGGCTCTTTAAATTGCTACCACTACACATGCTAAAAACACACATGTATGTGGTAGCTTCAAGTAAAACCAATTGTGCGTGTTTGTATGCAATTTCATTTTTTTGAAAACAAAAAGAGAAGGAGTAATTATACAGTTGTTTCTCTATTTAAATGAGTAAAGTTGAAAACACAACAACAGATGAGAGTTAATAAACATAATTAAATATGTATATTTGTATGTATGTCTACACATTCCTACATATGTTCACATGTGCAAGAATGACGAAAAATTGAAAACATCTTATGTACACATAATTAAATAATTTCCTTTTAAATCAATGAAAGAAATTTGAAACAGTTATTTTTTCGATTTGCTTTTGTTTGTAGATGTTTTGTAAATGCATTATTTTTCAGCTTTATTTTATTCTTAGCTTCAAATTATTAAAGCCTTTGTTAGGAAGTGTTAATTAAAAGTGTGGTGGTATTTTTTTTATTATTTACCTTTTTAAAATTTTCTAAAGTGTATGTACATAATTTATAAAACGTTTTAAATCGGAGTATGATTTTTAAATATTTTTGCCTTTGAATTCAAAGTGACTGTTATCCTAAATAATCTGGAAATATTAACACCGACAATCTGCGCAATGACAATGAATTATTAAATAGTTTTAAATGTGCTAATTTTGTAAGTCCAATGCACTTAATATGCCGTTTTTGTAGTGCTAATCATTTTGAGTCTGAAGTAACTCAAAATGATTTAACTTCTTTTACAGCATGTTGCCACAAGGGAGAAGTTTCTTTAATGTCATTGTCTCAAAATAGTTTTTTTAATTCTTTATTTAATAATTTGAATTCACAAAACGCTGTTGAAAAGCGTAAAACAAAAAACTTTTTTGAAAATATTCGTGTTTTTAACTCAGCATTTGCAATGGTTAGTACAGAGGCAAAAACTGATAGAAATTGTATGCAAGGAATCGATCATTTTAAAATTTATGATGTGTTTTATCATCGCGTCGGTGCATTGGTGACTGAATGTGTCAGAAAACCATGCTATGCGCAGTACAATTTGATATGAATTACGCACAATTAATTACTTTTTTTAGCCGACTTCAAAAAAGAAGGAGGTTATCTATTCGTCTGAATGTTGCTTTTTTTATATATGTATGTAACCGCAGAACTCAGCCATTACTGAACCGATTTTAAAATTTTTTTCTTTATTTGAAAGGTTATGCATTCAGGTTGGTCCCATTTTAAAATCAGTTCATTATATTAAAAATTAAAGGGTGTTCCCATACAACATACATGTAACCGTAAAGGGCACCAAATTAAAATTTTAAAAAATTGCGTGTCGCTATAGCAGCAAACATCAGAAATTAATAAAAAAATAAATTTAAAATTTAAAGGGTGTCCCCATAGGTGACGTAATTTCACCTATTTGAGCCTATCTTTTGAACCTTTATAGGCAAAACCTTGAAAATTTGACAGAATGTCGATTGCTCTGACCGTTATAATAAAATGTATTCAAATATTCAAAATTTTAAAGGGTGCTCCAATAGTTCATTTAATTTGATTTATATGGCCATACTTTTGAACAGTTGTACACAGACCGCTGAAATTTACAAAGAACCTGTATTGCTAAGTCCGCTATAACAAAAAGTATAAAATTTGAATTTGGAAATAAAAGGGTGTCCCAATAGTTAATGTGATTCTTTGTATGTGGCCAAACTTTTGAACTGTTATAGACAGACAGCTGAAATTTACAAGGAACCTGTATTGCAAAGTCCACTATAGCAAGTATACAATTTGAATTTAAAAACTAAAGGGTGTCCCCATAAATTATGTAATTTGATCTATATGGCCCTATCTTTTGAACCGTTAAACACAAACACTTGAAAATTACGCAGAATATCCACTACTTTCTCTGGTATGATAACAAGTATAAATATTAGGAATTATAATGTATAGGGTGTCCCAATAGTTCATTTAATTTGATATATATGGTTAAACTTTTTAACCGTTATAGACAGATAGTTGAAATTTACAAAGAATCTTTGTGGCCAAGTCCTCTATAACAACAGGTCTTTAATTTAAAACTGTAAATTAAAGGGTGTCCCAATAGGTGATGTTATTTGATCTATGTGACCCTATCTTTGAAACCGTTATAGACAAAGGTTTGAATGGTGTCCCCATAAAATACGGATGCTGGTGAAAATAGCTTAAATTTTGAACAGAAATAGGTAGATGCTTGACATTCACATAGTCTTTACTTTTTTCCGCTAATTTTGGTGCATCTATTATTTGGTTTAAATCTAATTCTTACAGATTACTTCTTACATTCTTAGTTTATAATTGGTGCCCTTCTATCTGTTTTGAAGTCGGTTTTTTTTGCAAAAATTATTTTAAACAGAAATAAAATACGTCTCACTACTACGAGTATGTACATATAAGATTTTTGTTACAATTTTGTTTCCCATTTTGTTTAATTTAATAAATATGTATATGAATAACATGAATTGCTATTAACGTTTGATTCATTAAAAAAGAATGTGTACTTATGTATGCAAACTATATAAAATGTGTCAGAAATAAATTTGGTCGAATTTCGACCACGGGGCGAACTCTAGTAATAATAAAAAGTAAAAACTAATTCCGCAATTCCAAAAAAAGAAGAAGAAGAAGGAAATAAAAAATCAATCAAAAATAATCCACTTACAACTCGCTACGTCAATTTGAGCACAGTTTCAATTTGCCCATCCAACTAAGGATGCCGATGAAGGCGACACAAGAGGACAAGGCAAAAAAAAGGACCACCATTACAGCGACATACCAAAATACAAAATACTCAATGGACAACACAAAATAAAATCAACAAAATACTAAAACAACAACAAACCTTTATGGACTACAAACGAATATGGCAAACTTATTGATCTCCTACCAAACACAAATTTTAACGCACACACACACACATGTACACATACAGCCATTCACGCCCACTTGCTATATACTTGCAGTCATAGGTACTTTTCATTCAGGTCTCCACAGCCACTTTTATCATCAACATAACAAAACCACCCATAGCAAATATACCCCCATCTAACATCCCCAAAAAATTTTGATTGTAATGCCCTCTTCAACAAATATTAAAACATTGCCAGCAACCATGTGTTTGTTGGATTGTTCTTTTGATTCTGTGGGAGTTGAGTTTATAAGGTTTATTATAAGGCCTTTTAAATTAATTTATTTTAAAATTTTCAGATATTTTTTAAAAATAGCTTTGACAAAATTAATTTCTAAAAAGCGACCCCTAAGCTTTCATTTAAAATATCAATGTTTAAAAAACACACATAATCATAAGAAAAAATCAAAAATTATTTTTTAAAGGTTCTTTTAAAAAAGTACGTCTAAAAAAAAGTACCTTTTACATTTTTAGTACATATTTTTTTAAATATCAACTTTTAAGAGAGTAACTTTATAAAGTAAGCTAAAAAAAGTATTTTTTATAGAAAACTTTAAAAGGTACTTTTATAAACAGTACTAGTCAAAATTTGCTGTTTAAAACTATTAAAAAAAGTACTAAAAAGAGGAACATTTAAAAAAATGTCGTAGCAAATAGATCCCTTAAAACGAACCTTTTATAAAAAGTACCAAAAAAGTAATTTTACAAAAAATCACTTTAAAAAAGTTGTATGTCTTTTGAAGAAGTGCTTTTAATGAAATACATAAAAAAATACATTTTAAAAACGTAGTAATAAAAATCGTAATAAAGTGAAAAGTGAAAAGTAGTTAAAAAGGCCCTTTAAAAAAGTAGCTTTTTGAAAACACTATCTTTCAAAACTTGTCTCTTAGAAAAGCATTTAAAAAAATACAATTGAAAAATATATTAAAACAAAGTTTTTCTAAAAAAGAACCTTTTATAAAAACTGCCAATTAAAGAAGTAGCTTTTTAAAAAGTACTTAAAAACTTTGTTTATCAAGAATCTAATAAATAAAATTTATTTTAAAAGGTGATGTTAAAGAAAAGTACTTTTAAAGAGTTAGATTTTAAAAGCGTACTTTTTATAACCAACTTTCAAAATATGTACCTAGAAAAAAAAATAACAAAATATTTAAAAATTTCCTTTTAAAAATTACTTTATTAAATAAGTACTTTTTAAGAACACATGTAGCTCAAAAATTTCCTTTAAAAATGTACTTTTTAAAAAAAGTACCAAACAAATAAATTTGAAAAAATTAAAAATCTTTAAAAATATCTCTTAAAATAATTTTTAAACATTATTATCTTTAAAACATACCTTAAAATTTCCTTGAAAAAATGTACTTTTTAATAAATCATAGAACCAAAAAAAAAAAAGTTTTTCAAAATTGAATTAAAAAAAATTTTAAAAATTATTCTTAAAAATTTTAAAATGTGAATTTTAAGATAAGTACTTTTAAAGAGTTAGATTATAAGCAACTTTCAAAAAAGTACATGAAAAATCACCTAAAAAAACATTAAAAAATTTCCTTTTAAAAATTACTTTATAAAATAAAAACTTTTTAAAAAAATCGTTAAAATTTTCCTTTAAAAAATTTACTCTTTTATAAAAGTACAAAAAAAAAATAATAAATATAAAAAAATAAAATTAAAAAAATTTAAAAATAATATTAACAATTATTTTAAAAAGTCCCTCAAAAGTACGTCTCAAAAAGTATATGTGAAAAAAGTTAATTTTAAAAACACCCTTTTAAAATGTACAATAAAAAGAACCTTATAAAAAGTATATTTTTATAACAGTACCTTTTAGATAGATAGTCTTTTGAAAAAATTATTTTCGAAAAAATATTTGCTAAAAATTTTGGCTTATTTAAGGCCCCACTGTGGTCTCAATTTACCCTTTATTTTCATATAAAAATTTTAAAGGTACTAAAAGAAGGGAGTTGTGATGGGTTATAAACATGGCCAGCTAAAATAATACCAAACTGTATTACACTCATCCATCCGTCTATAAATATTACCGCCATTTTTGGGTGATGAAATTAACAGAAATGCTTGGCCAGCATAAGGAAAGTGGCCAACTTGAAAAACCAAAATGAAAATATTTACTTGAACGCAACATAACTATTGATCTGACTTGATTATCTTTCCTTTCCTCTTTTTTCTGGCGGTACAGTGATTATTGTTAAAGGTTGACTGGCAAGCGTTACTCTTTGTTGGGTAGAGCAGGAAGAGGAATGAAATTTGTAAACGAGAAAAAGACATTTGAATGCACTGACACAACGTTTTTGTATGAGTTTTAAGTCCATCACTGTACGAACTAAGATAAACGGATTAAGAAGCTTCATTTTTACTCGCACAAACAAATGCTCTCGTATAAAAATCTATACACAAACACATAGAGACAGACAAGCAAGCAAGCAACCAACCAATAAATCCTTCAAAATTCCTTTTTTTCGTTTTTGGGTTGTCTTCATACTCGTACTACTGGCAACCTGCAACATTCAACAAGGTAACTATCAGTAGTATAAACAAGCAAAGCATAAACCACTTGTCCGCCATTATTGTCTCGAAAATTATTAACATCCAGCATGAAGGGGGCGGCTAGTTGGTTTGGCACAGTGGCTTCATTTAGTACGAGGGGGATGGCATCAATTAAATTGCTTATTTACTGGCACAACTTAAAAGGCACCAACCAGTTAAAGTTATACGAGTAGTTGGGATTTTTACAAAATAAATTTTCCCAGCCAGCATATTGGAGTATAAGCGCACTGCACTACCTGCTGAAAAAGAACAAAAGAGGACTGATTATGAAATGCAATGTAGTTAAAGAGTTCGGTACTCAAGTGTTGCCATTTCTTTTTGTTTTATATTTAAGAAATTTTTATTCAAGGAGACTCTGTTCAAAAAAAGCCCATTAATATTCAATTACTACAGCAGCTGCGGGCACTTGTTCCACAAAAACTTACAAATGCCACCGCAAATTCCAAATCAAACCCAACCATGAGCGGCAGCAATAAAACAAAAACAAAACAAAAAAAGAGCAACTAAGAGTAACATTAAAAGTGGTCAACAGTCAGTCAGTGAGTAAAATGTCAGTGAGGCAAACCCAACTTTCGTTTTCAAAAAAAAAAAGTAAAATGAAAAATAGCTACAAAAAAAAAAACAAAACACAACCAGCCATTAATGAACTACTCAACAACAAGCTTCCTTTTGTAGTCAATTCTATCGTTAGGCTTGTAGACTTGAAGTGGCATGAGTAGATTACACCGCGATGTTGGTTGTTTTTTAAAGCTGCCACTGATACTGAATGCTTACCTACTGCTACTGCCACTCACTGCTATGCTTGTTGTTGCTGTTGTTTTCTATATATTTTTTAAATAAATATTTTTCAATTAGCTTGCCGCTTGTTCACTTCGACGTTGGCTCAAGAGCCATCTTAATGAGAGTAGAAATCATACACTCACACACACACCCACCAACACCCCACCCAATTTACAACAACAAATACAGATTTTAAGAAAATTTTAAATTTTAAAACACTGAACTGAACAGAACTTCTTCAAAAACAAGGGCATACTTAAGGAGGCTGTTTTGCATAGACAAAGAAAAAAAAAGAAAAAAGAATACGAGAAATATGAACAACCACATACAACAAGTTGAAGAATTTGCATATTATGTAAATGCATTTTACAGACAAGCGAAAACATTGCGACTGCTAAACCTTCATCAAATGCTAAATCCAAGTGATGAAAGGCATAAATGGTCTCCATTCGAGAGTATAAATATTTTGCTTGTTAAATTAAATATTAGAAAATTAAATATGTATTTATGGAAATTTGAACGACTTTAAAGGACTTGTATTGCACTTAAATTTGATTTGATTTTAAAATGTTTTCAATTTAACGCAGTAGCAAATTAAACATTTAAATCAGTTTAAATCAAATCAATCAACTCAAACAAAAAAACTATTTTGGAAATTTTGGCGATTTTTCACATCGACTTTGGCGAAATTGATAAACCTGCTTTGGATTCCTAAAAAGGGAAAGTCTAAAATCCGAAATTATTCTTCAATTTCAATATCACAGGACGACAACAAAAAAGTTATCCATATCCATATATTAATATGGATATGGCAGAGTTCTTAGCTCGGTTTATCCCGAGATCCAGAGCCAATTCAGAAACACCTAATTTATAGTCTGCGAACTATATTAATATATGTGACGCAAGCTAACGAAAGTGACCTTATCTTGCCAGGGGTAGAAATTAAGTTTTCGATGTTTTTCGATACAGTGCAAAATTCTGTACAGAACGCAAAAAATCAGGCAAAAAAATAACAAATAGACGAGGTTATGCTCTTTTCAAGTTTTCAGTTTAAAAATTATAGAGTTTTGCAGAACTAATTTGTGCAAGTTTTTAATTTCAAGTGTTAAGAAAGCCTAATTAAATATGTTAAATATGAAATAAAATCTATTTTGTAATTGATCTCAAGATATCGTTTTGGGCAACCGAAAACATGAACTTATGTTTTCTCCCTTACTGAAAATTTTACCCTGGCAAGATAAGTAAGGGACCTTTCGTCAGCTTGCGTCACATATGTATCATATATTTGACTGTCAAATCTCGTGCAGCAGAAGCATTGTTGCCCTGTGTAATTGTAGAAATTAGGGACCCTTAAAAAAGTACCTTTTCAAAAAGTACTTTCAAAAGTACATTTGTGAAAAAAGTACTTTAAAATAGTACCTTTCGAAAAACTACTTCAAAAAGTTAGCTCTTAGAAAGAGCTATTAAAAATATTAATTTTAAAACACACATTTACAAAAAAGTACTTCTTGTTAAAGTACCTTCAAGTGCCTTAGAATTAGTGTTTTCCGGTGTAATTGTAGGAAATATGCTCAGTTTCCGTATTGTTACATATAAAAAGCCCAAAGCGACCGCCCGCGGCAGTATTTCCGAAAGTGCACAATTTTTTGAAGGACCTGTATAAAAAAAATTATTTTTAAAAAAGTACCTTTTGAAAAATTATTTTAAATCATTAACTTTTAATAAGTTATTTTTAAAAAAGAATAATTTTAAAACATACATTTACCAAAAAGTACCTTATGTGCCGCAGAATCTGTGTTTCCCTGTGTAATTATAATAAATATGACCGGTTTCTATATTGTCGTATATTTCAAGCCTAACAGCTTATGTAGCGACCACCGGCAGTATTTCTAAGGGGGCATATTTTCCACAAATGCCTTGTAAAATAGTACATTTGGAAAGAGTACTTAAAAAAATAACTTTAAAGTGTTTTTTGAAAAATATTAATTTTAAAGCAAAAATTTGCAAAAAGTACCTTTTAAAAAAGTATATTAAATATTATTAATAAGTTTATTTAAAAAAAGATAAATTTTAAAACATACATTTACAAAAGAGTACCTTTTGAAAACATACCTTCTGTTGCAGAAAATATGAATAGTTTCTATGTGGTTGTATATTTCGAGCTTATTTAGTGACGGCAGTATAATATTTTTTTTTCAAGTAAATGAAAAAAAAGTAGCCTTTAAAAAAGTACATTTTGAAATATGTAGTACTTAAAAAAAAATACATTTTAAAAAGTGCTTTTTGAAAATATTAATTTTAAAACATACATTTCTAAAAAAAATAACCTGTTGAAAAGGTACCTTTTGTAGAAAAATCTGTGTTGCCCTGTGTAATTGTAGAAAATATGCTTAGTTTCCATATTGTTGTAAATTTCAAGCCCAATAGCTTATTTAGTAATCGCCTGCAGTATTTTAAGCGAAAGTAATTACCACAAGTTTTTTTTTCATAATTTATTTATTGTATCTTCAATATAGTGTCTGTTAAAAAGAACCTTCTAAAATAGTACTTTAAAAAAAGTAGCTTTAAAAAGTGTTTTTTTAAAAAATATTAATTCTAAATCATACATTTTCAAAAAGTACCTTTTGAAAAAGTACCTTCTGTAACGAAATATGATCAGTTTCCATAGTGATGTATATGTCAAGCCCTAAAGCTTATTAAACGGCAGACGCGGCGGCAGTATTTCTAAAGAAACATAATTACTTCAAGTGTATTTTAAAAAAGTACCCTTTTAAAAAGTAATTTTCAAAAAAATACTTTAAAAAAATACTTTTAAAAAAGTAAAAAGTAGTACTTTTTACAAATGAATATTTTTAAAATATACATTTAAAAAACCTACCTTTTGAAAAAGTACCTTCTGAAACGTACTAATGTGTATTTTTTCAAATGCACCATTAACACGAGCCCAATTTAAAATAGGACTACTAAATATTGCCTTAGAAAAAGTCTTATCTTAAAATCAGACAGATGTTTGAATATAATTGGGGTACCTTTAGCCGAATTACTGTGTGGATGAAAATTAATGGAAGCTTCTAGTATTTTAATTGGCCTAGATCTTAATCAAAGAAGGCGATACTTAAGGAATGATATCCTTAGAAACTGCGAGAAACTCTGTGATGAGTAAGAAGATGGACAGTTACCAGTCAATAACCTGAAAGAACTATAGTCAGCAATTAAGGTTTGTGGACAGCCCGAGTCGTGAATTAATAATCGGATAAGAAAAACTATTGGGGATGGAAGGGGGTTGAAAAGTTAGCATTGAACTTTACCTACTGAAAATTAATACTAACTCGGCAGGATCGTACTCTGAATGATTTTGGCGAAGAATGCTCCGTGCGATATTCGATAGACTGCCACAATTTTTCAGTCTTCAAAGAGTCATTTCATTGTCAGAAACCAGTTACATGACTGGCAAAATTATCAAATCTTTAAACCCTTTAAAGGTTTATTATTTAAAGCAATTCAATTGCAATTGATTTTCCAAATTGAAATTCAATTTAAAAAGTAGTTCTTAATGATTTAACAAAATAAGAAAATAATTCAATTTCATTTAAAGCAACATGTAGCTGTGGATTGCTTTTTAAATCCAACAAAAAAAATTCAAAAGATATAAAATACAACCACTTGGTGTAAATTTAAACAAAAAAAACCTATTAAGGGAAAAAATGTAAAGAGAACTTGCAACATACAATTTTTTTATGGTTAAATACGAATATTATTATTCTGTTGACATATGTTAATCAGGCGCACGTTCACTCGCACACATTACTTCAAACATTGCCCGGGGGTCAAACGTATTAATACGAATTCAATCTCGACAAGAATTCATACGTTTTACTGTTTTAAGCAACCTTAACAAACTGATGAAGGCAATGGTGATAGTGATGATGAGGACGAGGACGAGAACGATGATGTTGATTATATGTGATATTGCGGGGAGAGAGCAGAGGAAAGTAATGAAACAAGGACATGAAATTTAAAACACAACGGAAACAATCTGATTGGAATAGAAGCCAAACTCAGACATACACGCGTTTACGTACCTTGCAGATTATAAAATCCAATGATAATGTTGCTTGCTGCAGTATGTACATATGTATGTGTGTTTGATTGTGCTCAACATCTAATACAGCAGGAAGATGGGATGTAAAATGTATCCTGCTGAAAGATAATTTAATTTGGTTAAAAATACACAAAGATTTTTAAGAACAAGGAATGGCATGCAATAAGTGGTGACTGCCAACAGAAACTTTGCCACACTTAAGCTCAAGAAATGTTGCTAGTAAGTTTGAAATTCTTCCAAAATAGCTATATACATATAACAAAACTAAACCAGGACCATTTCTGTATGTGAAATATTTTTTGAAAATTTTTGTTGCTGCTGCAAATAGTAATCGAAATGGTATAAAGCAATTTTTAGAAATTTTGTCTGTCCGTTTATGTTCACATCACGTAAAAACTATTAGATGATTTTTAATAAAATATTGTTTATTAGTTAAAATATAGGTTACTCCCTTCCGCAAAAATATCTAAATTCCTAGAGAAAATAGAAAAAAATTAATTAAAGTAGGCAATTTTACCAATTAAAATGTACTGCGAACTTGACTGCACCTTTAATTTTTTAAATCGAGATATTTTAAACACAATTTAAAGAACTCTGCAATAATTTTCGAATTTTATATATAAATTTTGGAATTTTATTCAGGGATGGGTACCTCTATATAAAGAAAATATATAAACCATAATTCACTCACTATAAAAGTAAGAGTCTTGAAATTTTTTGTGGATTAATTTTCAGAAAATCCAACAAAATATTGTCAGGATGCCCACGATGTGGTGGGTGCAACTGGTAATAAAATAAAATATTTTATTGTTAAATTATTTTAGCAAAATAAGTTTGGTTAATCAGAAAAAAATCATATTTTTTACCAACAATTTTTTATGAGTGTATTTTATAAAAATTACGTATGTATATCTATTTGTTGTTGAATTTTTGTCCATAAGATACAATGAATATTCCAAACATATTGCAGCAATCATCTAATCTTCGCGCTTTTGAAAAAAGTATATTAAATCAAGTCCAACACAAACACACACACACACACTGATAGATAAAAGGCAATACTGTCTATCAGTATCTCATAAATATACTTGTACATACACATGTATTTGTGTATTTATAATACAGATTGCTTAAATTAAAATACCCACCCAATAAACTCCCCCTTTTATTTATACTTTTTTCTACCTTATGTACACAAATTAATTCTAAATAAAATTTGACTCTGACACACACACACACATATACACAGAAACATTAATTTTATACACATGCACACATACACTGTTTTATAAACTGATAAGTTTAATGATAATTTAGCTTAGTTGGAGATTGAGATTGATTTTCTTTGAACGCATAAGTAACGCATTCGTCCGTACACAACGAAAGGGTATTAAAAGTCGGACGGACGGACGGACTTTCTACTGACAGGAAAAAAAGAAATATGTTAGAGCATTTGTAGATATATTTATTTAATGTTAGAATTGACTGTTGCTTGTCGTATATATGTGTGAGTGTGTGTTGTGTGTTTTAGAAAAGCAAATTCAGCAGCTCAAACACACACACATACACACACACTTTCACAGCCAACACAGCAAATCTTTGGTAAAGTATCAGCAAAATAATCTTGATAAAGTTTTGATTATCCAACTGGAAACGTGCATTTAACTGATTACAAAATAAAAATCGTTGTAATGAAACTATACGTCGAAGCTTCCACAGAACAGAACTAAGTTGAGCTGGGGAAAATACAAAAAAGCTGTTGGACAAAATGAAATTCATCAGCATTTAATCGAAATGAAAACAAAATCTTAAATATTTAATCTTGAATAAATGCAAAAATAACTGACTGGCATTAACAGTAAAATCTAATTGAAAGAGTCATTGTTTTTTCAGGATTTTTTATAACGACTTCAGGTATTGATTGTTAGGTTTCCGAAAAAAATTTTGTTTAAGATTTACAAATTGAAAAAAGTGGTCTGTTTTTATACCAGTATTCACTTTGAAACGGTATTAACACGATTAAAATATCTAAGAAGGGAGTGTAAAAATTCCTTGACTTTTTGGATTAAAGAAAATTTTCTGGGCAAAGAAGTATCTGTCTTTTCTCAGTTTAGTCCTATTTAAATCTAGACATTTAGTCTAGAGTTTTTATAATTTCTAGTTCTCTTCACATAATTAGATTTTTCAAGGCCCTCAAAATAGGCAATGATGAGCAAAAAAAATTTTGTTTGCACCAATTAAAGGTTTTAATTCATTATAAATTAAAGTTCAATTAATTTTTTAATTGATTCAATTATATATTCGTTTATAACGGAACAAAATAAAACTCGTAAAATAAGTAATTGAATCAATTAATTATTTAATTGAACTTTAATCTGAAACTAATTAAAAATTGGTGTCAATATAAAAAAATCTGTGTGACCTCCTTGTTTGAAACAAATTTCTTAGCACCCAACCATTTCTTCAAATGTGAAAACTACAGCTATGTAGGAGTTTGCTGAATGATTAACAAATCGTACATCTATTTAAGAATTTTTGCCCTGGTGACTATAGAGATTCGGTCTTTTTTGCTTTAAATCAATATTGATTGCAAGTATCCAAGAGCTCTGAAAAACTTATTATTATATTATAAATTTTGGGGAAATATGAAAGCAGACCTATTTCGACCACCTTAAACCCCCAATGATTTTAAGCAATCAATTCGTAATTATGGCAACCTTAGTTTCATTGGGTCACGTGCTACCACCAGCCTTTTTTTTTACTTTAGTGTCGACTGGTAATTGTCGGCCTTAATTCTCATCACGGCGTCTTTAGTAATTAACACTACTTGTCCAAGGCTCAGGTCCCCCATGGCATCCACTTTTAAAAAGTTTCTACCAACGATTCTAAGTTTTATGCTAGCGAGTTATAGACTTTCACAATGTGCACTGCCATCTCAGCCTTTTTATTAAGTTTCCTTGACTTGTTACTAACATAGTTATTAAGCTTAAAATACTTCATTATAACTGAACCCCTTACTCTCCTTCTTGCCAAGGGCTCTTCGAGCACCATTAGAACCACGTAGTGGTCTGCCTCCACTCTTTCAGGTTTAATGCGTTCATACATTGTAGGACCTTCGCTCGCTAGTTAGTCTGCTGCTTCATTTGTCCATGTGGCCTTTAATCCACATCAATGTTACCTCATTACCCAAAACACTGTTTAAAGAAAATAATTACCCTTAATGTACACCCCTTTTAAGTTAGTAGATGTGAATGATAGGGCGTGTAACCTTCAAAACTATGGCCTTGACCTGGTTGGCTGACATACCCATCTTAGCCCTCTTAAACTCACCTTAACTCGATGAATCCAACAGTTTTAATTGTTCTTTTGTCTCTAATGTATCTTTTAATCGATTAATTTTTCGTCCACTATTACTAGACGGCCTAAAAACTCGTTTGGTGTTTTAAGCCAGAACATCGCGAAACAGTCAGTTTAAATTTGTCACACTGATGAGCATGTGATTGTTTCATTGCTGATAGTTTTTTCCAAATATTCATGCAATATGTGATATCCCAACTCGGTTGAGATGCCCATTTTATAACCACTGAAATTGATCATGCAGAGTTGCCATAGCATTTATTAAGCCTTTTTTTAGTTTCAGCATTATTATCAATATTTTCTGCTGTCCGACTGTAAATTTACGAATCTTTCATTGAGTCTCGCGGTGTCACTAGCCTTTAACTCTCGACTGTCATGATTTCAGACTGGCGACTGATGCATGTCAACTTTCTTCCTCATCACAGAGTCTATGGTAATTGCTAACATTTCCTTAAGGCAAGGTATTTAAATCGTCCCTCATTTAATATGAGTCTGCCCGTGGTCCACAGACCTTTTTTATGTTACCTTATTTCCAGCCACAGTCTGCATTTATTGTCTTAACGTGATTTTTAACTTTGCCAGATAAAACTTGAGAGTCCGTGACCTGTTACTAACACAGGTAACCATTTATTGTTACTCAGATTATATCCAAGTATCTTTTTGGTCTTCCTGCCAACTTGTGGTAAATAATACCAGACTCTTTGGTAGAAATCGAACTCATATCCCTAAATTGATAGACTAGCACACTACCTACTAGCCCACCGAAGCACCCGGTTAAGGTGTTTGTTTTTTACATTAAAAATTATATTGAAGCAGCATCTGAAACTTATTTGTATCCATTTTCGTTAAAATCAAATAAAGCCAACTAAAATTCGACAGTAGGCCAGCAATAGGAAACGATAGCCAAAATTCGATAGTAGACCAGTAATACGAAACGGTTTGTTGCATTTAAAAAGAAAGGGGATTGTCATTCCGCCCTCGTATATCGGTAACGGCTCCCAACCTTGCAAAAAGTTATATTTTTCTACGAAATATAACTTTTTCTGCAAGATATAATTCTTGCTGTAAAAAGTAATTTTTCTTAGTGTAAAAAGAGACTTCTTAAGATAAAAGTGACTTCTTGTGAAGAAGTTGTCCTTGCATTAAGTAAACGATTTTAAGTGAAAAAACAGTGTCCTGCAGTTTACCCTGAACCGTATTTAATTTTAATTATTTTATTTTTTTTTTTGTTATTTAAATTTTCACTAATGATTCTTCAGTTGATGTATTTTTATTTAAAAGGTTTAATGAAAATTTCAAGAAAAAGTTACATTTCTTAAATGACTGACTGCCAGACGTTTAGCATTTAATTTTGGTTGCTTGAAAAGCTTTAAAAGCCGGGGTAGAAGATATTGTAACAGAAATGAAAATGGACATTTGCAGTCATTTTCCTCTTTCTCTTTCTCTTTTTCGTTCACATTTATTATTTTTATTTTTTTGCAATTAATCACAATTGCGAACTGCTTCCGCAGTTACAGCCATCGAGACGAAAGTAGTAAAACAGTGCGTGGAGTTGCATCCGGTTTGGCAAATGGAACTTTTGTGTATTTCATTTTATGTTTTTTTTTTTGTTGTTTTTAGGTCCAACATACATCTCTCTTAGGTATTTCAACTTGTTACGTTTGCATTTGACTTATTTCACTGAAAAGAGTCCTGCGAAATGAAAATGACTTTTGCAGGAAGAATGTTTGGGAAACAAAAAAAAAAAAAAAAAAATCCAAAACTGAAACACAGAAAGCCATTAAATTATGAACGTGATAATTTTAATTTTGTCGGTTTTTGTGAGAGAAAAAATAAAGGCCGCATACATGAGTAATAAGCTGTTCTTTATTGGGGGGGTCAGCAACAAAAAAAAAATCACATTGGCGTTTAATAAGTTCAAATTGATTTATATGAAATATATTTTTTGTTCTCTCTTTAGTTATTTTTGCCAGCGAAATAACGTGGAAATTTTATAATTTTACCATTATTTTTTAAATAAATTTTAAATGAGGTTCAATTTGCATTGCAAGATGAAGTGAAATTTAAGCTCTAAAGTAGCAAATTTTACAGTTTCTTATCGGTCATATTTAAAGGGCTTCTTTAGTCTCATCTATATATATATAAATCTATACATATAATAAAACTGTTACAGTACCATTTCTGTACATGAAATATTTTTGGAAAATTTTGTTGCTGGAGCACTTAGTAATCGTAATGTAATGGAATACAAAACAGTAATTTTTAGAAATTTTGTCTGTCTGTTTGTGTTCCCATCACGTAAAAACTATTGGATTAATTTTAATAAAATTTTTTGAGGAGGTAACTTAGCATCCTGTTTCAAATATAGGATTATTTTTTCCCGTAAAAATATCTCATTTCTAAGTGAAAATAGAGAAAAAGTAGTGAAGTAAGCAATTTTAACGATTCATTGGTACTAAAAACTTGGCAGCACCTTTTATTTTGGTCAGATGAAAAATTTTAAAACCATTTACAGACCTTAACAATAATTTTAGAATTTAATATAATTTTTAGAATTTTATATAAAGCCTTTGTTCCAGGGATGGGTACCTCTATATAAAGCAAATACATAACCGCTATCTGAAGCACAAAAAATTAAGTCTTAACATTTGATATAGACTACTTTCAAAGCAAAATTGAACAAGGACGCTGAGGAAGTGACGGGAACAGCTAGTATTTTTTTAAAAAATCAAGGACCTTCAATTTGTTTTTAACAAAAAAATAACATATTTCGCCTTTTCATGGCTGTCAATATTTGCATCTTGAATTTAAATTCAAAGAAAATTTTATAAAAATAAATAAATTTTATAAAAGTTTAAAAAAAGTTTGTCTCTGTATGTTTAAATGTGTCTGCAAATTAAACAAAATTTATTTTGTGTGTATGTATGTGTGAGTGTGTAAAATGTTTGCTGCTCTGTGTCATTATTTCAATTTTATTTATGTTGCAATCTGATGAATTATTTTTTTCAACTTTCATTATATTTTGTTGTTGTTGTTGATTTTATGTATTATTTTTTTAATTGAAGAGTGCGCGACTTTGATAATACGCTGTAGTCTGCTTCAGTAGTTTGTTGTATTTTAAAATTATTTTTGTTTTATTTTATTAATGCTGACGCTGATGATGATGATGATGATGACGCTGTACGTCACTGTTTAAAGGTTTATTTAATAAATTATATACACACTAACAACGTATGTTACGTTAGAATAACGAAAGTTTTATATGTATATATTTTTTCTTCTTTTTCTTACGAGTGAGTCGGTGTGTTTGTGTCAATCTGCCCATGAGACTGACAAAGTAGTCAGTGGTGTGATTAAATGTATGCTGGATAAAAACGTTTTCGAAACTTAATTAAAATTGCAAAACTTTACAAAACAGTTTCTCCTTCCTTTTGATGCTTGTTTCTTCCTTTCTTTCTTTTTTTTTTTCTTTCTTTTTTTCTTCTGCTACTAGTACTTTGAGTTTAACTTTTATTTTAATTTAATGCAGAGCAAGTGTGTGAGAGCAACATACATATAAAAACGGTTTAACGTTGCAAACAAAAGCGAGTAAAAAGAATTATTCAATTGAAAGTTTTACTTAAAAAAATTTCGTATCTTTAAAGTTAAATCCATCAAATCACTGAAACGTCAAAGATGTTTCAGCACAACCAAGGTCAAGTTAATAGCATAGTCTTCTAGAAATATATTCCATAATAGATAATACATGTTATAGAGCTGACTACTAGAGTATCCACTTGATCAATCATCCCTCGATTAATCCTGGAATTTTAATTCAATTAATTGTTCGAGTAGGTAAAATGGCAAATTTCGATTAGCAAATAACGCGAATTCGGTTATCGATAAGTCTACTAAAATTAATTTATATTAAAATCACCGATTTAATACTAATTGTTTACCTTTTATTTATTTGTTTAGGAATTATTTCGAACTAGACATGTTTACTAAACATACAGAGAAAAAATAATTTATATAACCCAATTACAGAAATGTTATGTTGAAAACATGTTCCTGACGTTTTCGGAAAAACGACTAAATCATACTATTTATGAAATAATTCATATTTTTGTTTTAATATCACAATTAAATTAACATAACAATTAATCTAACATAATTATCGAGCATAGTAACGAAGACCGTCCTTAACTCGTTGTAGTGAAACACTTTTTGGAAACCGAACCCACAACCCCAGACTCATAGACTAGCATACTACTAAGTAGCCGATTGGGGCATGTAACTCATATTTTATATTACTGAAAAGCTATGAAATCAAGTCATATTATATTTGGTTAACATTTTTCTGCGTATTCATGGATTTCTTCCTCCAAATGAAAATATCAAATGAAAATAATCTTGTAACTAAAATAAACAAATCAATAAAATATTTTTAAAAATCATCTACAAGTTGTCATTAATAAAATATATTATTAATCAATTTTGTATGTTTGTCTTTTTTCATTGGATACAGCTTTGAATATGCGCAATTAATTCGAGTTATTCGAGTAGTTAAAAAACCATAATCGATTAATCGACAAACATTTAAATTGCGAAATCGATTAATTGTTTGGTCGAACAAAATCGAAACCCGATTAACAGGCTACTACATCATCTGCTTTTACTTGATCTTTTTCAGCTCAATTATTCAGAAGGCATTAATTGCTACAATCAGCAAGCAAAACGATCGTCCAACAAAAGGACGTCTTAATTTTACAAAAAAAAAACATTAAGGACCGTATAGGGAACGTGATCTAACATTCCGCTTTTGTTTGGATTATCCGTCTTTTTTATTGTAGTGCACCCCATTTAAAAGGTATGTCAAAATTAAATCCCGCTTTTTATAAAAACCTATCTGTTCGTACAAAAGCTTATCAAAATGAGGTGGTGGAAATGTTATCACTTACCACTCGCACAGGTAGGCTATAGATAAGCTAAGCTTCATGTGGCAGTCCTCTCTCGGTCTGTGGAAACCATACCAGCAATGCCTTTACGATCTAATTAAGGTAATTGGAGCAAAGTACCGCACTGCTTGATCGCATGAATAATCTGGTCTTGGCAATATTGAAATAATACAGCTCAACTATTGAGGATACCAAGAATAAAACAACATCACCTGGTAGCCATGTTGACCAGGCTGTGCATATCCAAAACTCATGTCTTCAAAATGTTTCATCCATTTAATTTATTTTGAAGCCAGCACTGCTTGAGAAGCTCTTGACTTGTCTGCAGGAACAATAAATATTTTTTATTTCATTTAAAAAAAAAATCCTTTAAATATAAAAGAATATTTGAAAAGATTTTTACACAATTATTAATTAAATATTTGATATAAATATTTTCTAATGGTTTTAAAAAATCTCATGATCAATATAATATAATACAATATTTATTAAAAAGGTTAATTAAATTTCATGTTTAATAATGAAATAACTTTTATTAGATCAACGAAACATATTGTCATCTACACAGAAAAAAAAAATTTAAATTAAATTTGAATTAAGTTTTTAATTGATTCAAATATATATTTGTTTAAAACAGAACAAAACAAATCTTAATTCAACAAAAAATTTAATTAATTTTAATCATAAACCAATTAACCCCTTTAAATATTTTTTTCTTGTGTAAAGACTATCTATTAAATAAAGAAAACTAACTACTTTTTCCTAGTCTTGATTTCTTTCTTATAATCCTATTTTCTTTTTTTCAGGTATTTACAAGGGTTCAGCTTTATCGGAGCCAAGAGAGCTTAGCTTGCATAAATGCCAGTGTAACCTATGCCAACATTTTATACAAGTAAGCTACTTTTGTTATCGATTGTATTTCCAAATTATTGTTTATTAGTGCTTTTAATATGACCCTGACTACACTGTTCCCCTCCTCTATCACTCCTTCCACCAGTTACAACTAAAGAAACTTTCTATTTTTAATTTAAGAGTAGAAACGTAAAGTCGCGCAAAAAATTCCAGTTGAGTTCTAGCCATCATTTTTATGGAGACATTGGAATATAAGAAAAAAATGTTTTCCCAATTTAATTTCATCGCCATCATCAACAAACTCAGCTTGTAAGACTGCCTCAGCGTGTATAACTTAATGTGTTCGTATCTACTCATCATTTTCTCTTAAGTTTCAATACACATTTAGAATACAGTAGAAAAAAAGTAAGAAAATTAAAAAAAAAATAACTAAATGAAATTGAAGAAACAGCACTGGCATCTATCCAGCCAGCCAAGCAGCCAGTATATATCGTCATCATCTATCCATCCATCTTTCTTTCCACGAAAAAAAAAAACATTCGCACAATTTTCAATTTAAAAGTGTGTAGATGTAAATGTCGATGTTGTCTTCTACTGCCTTAAAATCTCAAAATGATTATTATGTATTTTGTAAATTAATATTGGAACAATTTCAATATTGTTCCTTTAATTAAAAAAACAAGTACATATTTGTATTGATTGTTTTTCTGTTTTAAAGCAACGTATAAAAAAAATTATTTCTACGAACATTTAAAACAACAGGTTACAAAAAAAAGTGTATGAGAAAAAAAATTATTAAAATATAAAAAAAAAATCATTAAAACTCAAGGTTACATTTGACGAATCCAAATCTCATACATCCTTTAAAATGAAGGAGTACAAATACAAATAGAAATTTAAGTAGAAAATAACAGAAAAAAAATAAAGAGGAAGTAGAGCCAACCACTTGCGTAGAGGTTTACTGCTCGCAAGTGAAGCACTTGATGTAGTACTTCAGACTTTTTACTCACAACGTAATCATCCAAGCAGCTCTAAAGAGCAGTTTCTTCAAATCCTCTTAAACCCTACAAAAACACACACACATATACATACATACTTGCATACATTTGTACACATTTTCAAAACATTCATAAACACCAAACAACAAGAAATATTTAGCAAAAAAAAAAAATCAAAAAAAAAAACAAAAATAAAAAAATATATCAACAACTTATCTAGATTTAAATACATACGATTTGAAATGGGAATGCGAATGAGAATCAGAATATAAACCAACAATCATACAAGAAAACGTTCAAATAATCATCATCATGTTCAGAAGCGTCCAAATGGAAAGAATCATGGTATCATTTATCCACGACAACTCAACTCAACTGAACTCAACGAGCTACAGTGCAAGGAAGAGGGTATGTATGTGTGTGTGTGTGAATGTGCTTGTATTTGTGACTGTGATACGAAAGAAAAAAGTGTTACAATACCCCAGTGTTGTATGAAGGGTATCATTGGTTAGTGTTTCTGTTAACAACGAATAATCGATTATTATTTTTTTTTGTAGGGAGCATTGAGGTTTTTCCATCGAGACGTAACCAGAAGGAGTTGTTTCTGAGAAACACAAATTTTGGAGAATAAAAAGATGATATGGTGGAACATCGAGATTCTTCTCTGCTGTGTGTTCTAAGCTCACCAATGTCATGCGTCCCCTAGTAGCCAACATTTCCTTGGAAAAATATATTTTTAAATAAATAATTTTTGCTCGCGTTTGTTATCCCTACTACTTTTTAGGGATTAAAGAACATAATCCACACCACATTTTAAGACTCTTACTTATACAGTGCTTCGCGTATACGTATTTACTTACGTATATACTTTATATAAAGGTATCCATCCCTGGATAAAATTCTAAAATTTATATAAAATTCTAAACATTATTGTAAAGCTTTGTAAAAGGTGTTTAATAATGTTGCCACATGGTTTATGCAGCAAGTAACAGGGTTACTCGAAAAAACCGAATAAGTTTAGCACTCAACCATAAGATTATGTGTGAAACAAAGCGATATGAAAATGCAAATAAAATAACCGAAAAAAATCAGCTAAATAAAAGTTCAGCTGGGTGCCAAACGACGAAACTCAAAACAAACCAAGCGTTAACAATCATCACTACAAGGCGGAACTCGATGCCACAAAACAACTCAAGGACTTACAGACAAAATTAACGTAGAAATAGACGAAACAACCAGCAGCAAACCAGCAACACAATTTCAGGATCAAACTCTCTAGCAAACCAAAACGTAACATAACTTCCGTCTTAGCGAAAAAATTATAGAAAAAAAAAAAATAAAATAAAACAAATGCATCAAACAACAAACACTCCATCGACATCCATGTTACACATTTAGCGGGAGTAAGAGCAAATCATTATCATCATTATAGCAACAAGACTCACTTACAACAAGTAGAGTAGAGTAGACAGACGCCTACAAACATCAACACTGTTTTTGGTAGGCATTGATACCCAAGATAATCAACGTCATTGCTGCTGTTTGTTTTCTATTTTTTTTTTTTCATTTTTATTTTTTACTTCTTTTACATTCAAGCCTAAGAGCCGACAATGATTTCGATTCATTGAATGGAAAAATTATAGACTAATCAATAGAAAACTGTAGTCAAAAGATAAATTCAAAAGCTGTTTTTGTTGCTTGAGAATACAACAAAAAAAAATAAAAATAAAAATTTCAAATTTCCACAAACACTCTTTGGTAAAAACAACAAGGTGTTTGTGCTTGTTTTACCGGCAATTTAATAAATTGTTATTTGCTGCCTTTTAGATTTCGTTTTTTTTATTATTATTATTTTTTTTTTTTTTTGCTAAAATATTTAACTTTAAAAAGTTACTAAAAGCATTTAGTTAAGAAACAAAAACAACAATCAAATAAAACAACTTTTAAAAACCATTAAGTGAACTTTCCTTTCCCCTAAACTACGATCATCATCATCCTCAACATCATCATCCTCATCATCATCGTTATGTTACGTTTGTTAGTCCTTCGTTTGGTTGTGTGTTAGTTGGTTTGTTTGTTTGTTAGTTGGCCAAAAATTGTATAATAAATATGTTATTTGTTTAAAAGCGTGTGAGATTAATGTAAAGAACAACTTTTTTATCCAGTTCTAACCAAACGAAAACAATATAAGTTCAAATAAAATTTTATATGTGGCGGGAAATATTTGGTTAAAAAAAACAGACATCTGCGAAACGTACACAAATTGCTGTATATTTTAACTAAAAAAAAAACAAACAAAATATTGGATAAACAACAATAAACTAAAACTTTGTTTTAAAACAACATTTTGCAAAAAAAAAACAAAAAAAAGAAAGAAATATTTTAACAGTCATGTAAACCAGAGGTTAAATGTTACAGAGAAAAACTTTATATTTCCACATAAAAAAAACAACAACAACAGAAAAAGTATATTTTAAATTTGTTTGCTGCACTTAGCCTTGAGACAGCATTTAACCATAATGGCCAAAATGTTATTCCTACACACACACACACCAACACCCACACACACACACGTAAGAACAAGCAAGCTTTCAAACAACACGGAAAACAAAACAAAAGTAATAGATTTCGTCTGATCAAAAGTAATAGATTTCGTCTGATGTAATATGAAACTAGAAAAACTTATAAAAGTAAAAAAGTTAAACATTTTAATGTTTGAACCTCTACAGACAAATATATTTTTTAAAAAATATATTTCTTTATATCCTTCACATAGACATATGAAAACAAAGAATGAATATAAAGGTCTCTTAAAAAGCTCTTTACTGCTTCTTTAAAAGGCTCACGGCCTTATAGTCGCATTACATATTTATATATGTTTTACCCAGGATGTCAAGCTTACCAGAATGTTTTCCGAAAATTGTCTGCCTTATAGAAATATTTTATTTTGATCATTGTCTTCCTAATCCAATCCGCAGTCTCATCGCGCATTTCACACAAATCTAAACACAAAATCTTTTTATCGAATAACGTCTTCTTGCATATTAGGTGCTATTACTTTCGGCGGACCCTGCCCATTAATACAACATGTGACTCAATATTAGAGTAATTAATATAAAATTCATATCGAAAAATGATTGTGTGCTAATCAAAAATACTTTTAAATATATAACGAGTCTTTACTCGATATGTATTTCCGCGTATAAAAATTCCAATCCAATCAAAAGTTATAGACTTTTGACCACCTTCTCGTGAAATGGTCCACTGTGCGGCGTCCCTTGGCAGTCACAGGCTGCAAGACTTTGCAGACCTATCAGACCGTGACATAACAAGGATAAATTCATTTATCCCAGCTTTGGGATGGTTTTACACTAAACTAAGTACGGATATACGGGAACCTTCAGGGTCTCCTGAACATCCTTCTTATAGGTGTCATAATGGGACCATAAGGAACCATTTGCAACGGCGACCTGTACGACCTAACCTAACCTTAAGTCTCCCTATAAAATCCACATTCAATGTATTTGTCCTCGGTCCTTACATACTGCTATATTCGTGCGAATATACCGTTTCAGCATATACCGTTTCAGCATCCTCAAAGTATCGTGTTTTTCGGTTTGTATCCTGGCCAGAGATATTAGAAGCTAAAATGAGCCCTCACTAATGTAGTTATCCAGCTTGAGGTACCTCAATCACATCCGACCAACCATCTGACATTCCTTTCGAGACATGTCTTTAGAAGCAATACAAGATGGATATCTTTGCCGCAATACCATTGCCATTGGAAAATAAAAACAGAAGATCCTAACCTCTTCATCATTTACGAGGCTTCCTTGTTGGCTTTATTCTCATCACTGAGTAATCACTAACATTTATCCAAGCCTTAGTTTCCCCATTGCATCCACATTTAACAAGCTACTGCTCGTGGTCCTAAGTCTTATGCTAACCAGTGCTGTACATCCACACACAATGTGGTATACCGCCTCAGCGTCTTCTGGGCATAGTCAGCAAGTATCATCTTCGATTTGAAATTTCCATGACCTGTCCCATTCGAGCCTATCTCCATGTAGTAGCCTCGCTACACCTTTTCAGGTTTACTGAGTTCAACCATTGTAGGAACTTCGCTGGTATTAGGCTATTACCCAGTGATACTCTGGGTTTTGGTCCACAAAAATTCACAGCAGATCCCTTTTATGCTAGTTGATCTGCTGCTTCATTCCCAGCTGTGCCTATGTATCCACATCTGCTAAGATTTAAAACACATTTCAGCACTACACTGGAGTACAGGTGCACTTGCCTTATACGTTTTGTAACCGCTTGGTTGGAAAATGCAATGAGAACCTTTCCATTCCATTCCATTTACCCTACTCTCTAGCAGGTGATCTATGACATACAATAACCCAAGTAATTCTGCCTGGTGAAGGGAGACTACATGCTCTGATTATAAATCTGCTCCTGCTACCTTTCATAAGACAACCATCAGTCAAAATGCTGATGTCGTTCTCCATAAAAAATATTTTCACCAATTAATGGTTTTAATTGGTTTCAGATTAAAATTTAATTAAATAACTAATTGACTAAATTATTTGTTTAATTAACAATTTTTTTTTGTTCCGTTTTAATCAAATATATATTTGAATCAATCAAAAAATTAATTGAACTTTACTTTAAATCTAATTAAAACATTTAATTGGTGTAAACATTTTTTTCTGTGCACACTCATTGTGTATAACGCCAGCCTCGTTATACACAATGCAGTCTTTCGACTAGTGCAACTAAATTGCTTAGTTAATTAAATCTTAGAAAAGATTAAAATAGTGGGCGTGGCATATAATTATTGTAAACAAAATAATAATAACTCAATACTTGTTAATTATTTTATTGCACCTGTTACTTTCTAAGCATCTCATACCGAAAAAAACATCATTTCGTCCCGCAACATCGTTGGTACTTTTTATGTTTAGTATTTTTTTTTTCTTGGTGTCAACAACTTATTTTCCGTTAAGAGGGAACTTGCTGGGTCTACACTTAGGGCGAAAAAAGAAAGCAGCAGCAAAAAAGAAAACGAAACATCAAACAAAACGCTAAAATATTAAAATCAACAATCAAACAACAAGCGACAACAGCAACAACTCGTTCATCCGGTGTGTAAACAATTCGTTAGCTTCAACACTTTGATGTCTCTATTAGCAACATCATCTCCTATGCAACCACACAACCACAGCACAGCAATAACAACTGGAATAAAATATTACCCAATCTGATGTTTCCTGGTGTCATCCGAAGTTAATGTTTTCTAAATGAAAAACGGAGAGAGGAGAGAGGAAACAAGAAAGATTTGTTTTTAAACAGCTGTGTAGAATTTCAGGTACCCTAGACTCTAGGGAATATGGAAAAATTTCTTTTATGTGTGTTTTTATTGGAAATCTTTTTCATAAGTGAGATTTTTAAATGTTTCTTTCCTTAGATTTGTATATTGAAGATCTAAAGAGATTAAAATTGTATGTCTAATATACTCAACATGACCTTATGACCTTATTACGGTTGTCGTACACAGCAGAAAAGGTTTTAATTAAATTTAAATTAAAGTTCAATTAAGTTTTTAATTGATTGAAATAATTATTTTTTTAAACAGAACAAAAAAAATTAATTGGATCAAGTAATTATTTAATTAAATCAATTAATTATTTAATTGAATCAATTAATTATTTAATAAAATTTTAATTTAAAACCAATTAAAACCCTTAATTGGTCAAAATATTTTTTTCTCGTCAACAATAATATTGTTTAAAGAAATTGAGCAGGATTTTTCTTTAATTTATTACGAAAGTACTGCAGCCGATGAAGGGTATGTCAAACGTAATAAGGCTGATTGCCAGGTCTTTCTAATTTATTGACAGCCTAAGTTTACTTGCATGATTTTGGTAGTGACTTAAAATAAAAACGAAAATCACTGTGAGAAACCTTTTTGCCTGCTCTGAACAAATGACAATCAGACAGACAGACTTTTATGGCGTTTGGTTTTACTTTGATGTATTTTTTTTCTTTTTAAAATTCTTTTTGATTTGTTTTTCTGTCGTAAATTCTTGTTGTTTTAATCCACATTTTGAAATGACTTTGTTTAATCATAATCACCTCATTATGGGTTTCATAAAAAAGCCAAAAGGCGTAATTAATCGATGTTTCAATTATGATTTTTTGCTTTTGTTACACGCCAAAGGGTATAAGAAATGGTTGGGATCTAAAGACAAATAATTTACACAGTGTTTTTGAAAAGAGTTTGAAAATGTTTAGACTCCCTTCTAGTCGTAGTGAGAAAAATGTCCATTAATTCAATTAAAATATTTATTTCATTTTATATGAAAAGGATTTTATGACTACTTGTGACTCTTGACACTTCAGTGCAGTTATCTTGCTTTAAACAACCAATAAAAGAAGGTGCCTCGTGTTGAGTTGTGTTGTGTCATGACATGACATGTTACTTAGTGTTTTGGTTAATTAAAAAGCTTTTTTTATATTTTCTCTGAAGCAGTTGTTGGCTGATGGTTTCATAAGTTGAAAATGTTAAACATACTTAAGGAGGACCTCCCTCCCTCCCGCTTTCCTTCTCACTCTCTCTTTCCTACACTCTGTATCTTATGAAAAAAAGGTGGCTGTAGCTTTACATGCAACATGCTGGCTTTTCTTTTGCTATGATATTTTTTTCATCTTTTTTGTTTTATATTTCATTTTATGGCAATAATTGTAATAAGGTGCCAAGTAAAAATACGTTGTTATTAAAAAAAAAAAAAAATAAAAAAAATAAAAAACTTCTTTATGAGTCAGTTTTCTTGTCGTTGGCAAATGTGAAAATGTTTTAATTACTCATTGGAGTCCTTTTACAAAGTTGATGCAGCATCAAGGACTTAGTTTGTAACAGAAAACACACCTCAAACCACTACAAAAATCTTCTACTCCTCTTCAAAAAAAAAAAAAAAAGATCTAAAAAGCGAACCCCACAACAACAACAACAAAATATCAACCATTTTGTCGCATTACAGTTTTGAATACATTCAAACACGTAGTAGTGGCACTGTATTAGTTGTTGTTGTTGTCGTCATGTTAGTGTGCAATAGTTGTGCTCTTGCCTTGCTGTTGTTGTTGTTGTTATTATTGTGCATGTAAGTGTCATGTGCCAAGAGTGCAAATTTTTGAAATTATAAAAGTTTTTCATCAGCGAACATTAGCACTAATAAAAAGCAGCAACAACAACTCAAGCAAAAAATGCACAAAAACTGCAAAAAAAATCAGAAAAACTATTCATACAACTACTTTGAAAAAAACCTGAGAACAGTGGAACCTTCTAAATGGGACATACCCCATAAAGTACTGCATAAGCACCAATGACGCTCATTATAATATTTAATTGAATTCATGTGTGTTCATTGCACACGAGTAACGATGAGTGGACAATAATAAACAGCGAAGACGAGCGAGCTAAATGCGATGAGCTTGCAGAGTTTATATAAGCAAGTTTGAATAAGTATGAGTACATGTTGAACATAATAACAATGAACTTGGGCGAGTTCAAGCAGTTTAATGCTTTGAGTGAAACACAAACACAGTTTAAATAAACAAAAAAACACAGATTTTTTAAACAACATTACTAACGTTCAGTTTAAGGTCTTCATTTCTTTAGAAATTCCAAAAACGATAAAAAACACTAGTGCAAGCAAAACGCAAAAATTCTACACAAACACCAAACAAAACACTCGTGAGTTTTTCTAACAAGTGATAAGTAAACACGACTCTTACTAGAATAGAAAGTTTTATTCGTTTTACACGTTTTACTCGGTCAGCTCATTGCGTTTATGATACGAACAGAGGTTAGCTTATTACTAAACGTGAGCATAAAACGTCTTGTTAGACTAACTTCATAATGTTCAATAATGAATTGGTCTCTTTTTTCTTGCACTTGATTTCATGTGTACACAAATATTGCTGTGCTCTTAAATAAAAAACATACAATAGCATTTGCTCTTCTTCCAACCAATGCAATATTTGTTGTTGTTTGAAATAAAGTTTCAGTAGTGAATATTTTGTTTCAATAGTGTCTCTTGATTTGAAATACTGTTATAGTAGACAACATGTATGTAAATGTATGATGTTAAAAGCAAGGGTTTGTACTTTGTATTTTAGTTATTTTATATTAATTTGCGCGTTGAGTGGTTGAAAATAGAAAACTGTAGTAGCTTGAATTTTTTTAACTTTTATTGATGAATAAAAAAATCTAATTTAATTTTTTCTCGCAAAAATCAGAGATTTTACTCTCAAGAAAATTTAAGTAAAATGAACTAGTGAACAATATGAAATTCTCAGCATATTTATTGCACACTTGACAAAACTGTCCGGTCAAATCAGGTGCACTGATTTTTGCACTGTTTGCTCTCTTGTTCTCTGTATTTATTGTTTAGTAATATTCCACTACACATACAATCAATATTTGCTTCTTAAAAACATGCAATACTGTACACTTTTTAACATCTTGCGCTCACGTTTACTCATTACTAGCATGGTATGAGTAGGCATATGTTCAGTAAGCTAGTTTGTTTTCGAGTATGAACTCTTGCTCATGAGCTTAGGAGCACACCCTTTAAATGAGCTTGCTCATGCAATGGTTGAAAAAGATATAGCTTTCAATCTTTTATAATTATCACAAAGCTAACATCACCATTTCAACTAAGAACATATAGTGGACTCTTAGTGATAGTTTTCTACGGCGAAACTATTACTGACCAAGAAAATATCATTGAAGGCTCAGTGAACATTTTAAGTACAGAAGATTTCGCTGGGTCATAGGCATAGAAATTATCACTAAGTTTTGCTAATTCTAAGCAAAAGTTTTATTTATAAAAAAATATCACAAAGTTTCAGTAATAGTTTTGTGCATAGAAAATTACACTCAGTACAATGCAATTTTTATGCATGGAAAATATCACAGGATCTCAATCATAGTTTTGAAAATATCACTGGGCCTGTGTGATTTTTTTCTGCATTGAAAATATCATTGGGTCTGCGTAGCACATATCGCTGAGCTGTATCGATAGCTTTGTGAGTAGAGGTTTTTCGCAGGAAATATCACTGCTTATCAGCCATAGTTTTATGCATAGAAATTTTTACTGAGTCTAGGTGATTCTCAGAAAAACATTTATTTATAGAAAATATTACAGAGTTTCAGTGATTATTTTGTACAATAAATTCGAAATGAGTTCATAGAGAGTTTTATGTGTAAAATATATCACAGAGCCTCAATAATAGTTTTGATAATATCACTGGTTATCAGTGATATTTTTACTGGATCTCAGTGAAAAAATTTGTGAGCAGATAATATCACTGGATTTCATTATTCTACATTGAAAATTTCACTGTGTCTGTATAAAAAAGATCACTGAGCCGTACTGATAATTCGTGAGCAGAAAATATAATGATTTTTCGCAGAATATATCACCGATTTTCAGCGATTGTTTTATGCACAGAAATTCCCACTAAAAGTTTTATTTATAAAAAAATATCGCAGAATTTCGTGGTAGTGTTCTCCATTAATAATATCACTGGGTGTCAGAAAAGTCTCCTGCAATGATCCGTACTAATAGATTTGTGAGCAAAAAATATCACTGGATTTAAGAAAAGATTTTTCGCAGTAAAAACCATTCTTTATAGAAAATATCACAGAGTTACAGTGATTATTTTGTGCAAAGAAATTGAAATAAGTGCATTCAAAGTTGTATATATAGAATATATCACAGAGACGCAGTGATAGTTCTGAAAATATCACTGGTTGTCTTTGATATTTTTTTGCATTAAAATTATCTCCGGATCTGCATAGCAAATGTCCCTGAGCCGTACTAATAAAGTTGTGAGTGTAAAATATCAGTGGTTCTCAGTGATATTTTTCTGCATTGAAAATATCGCTGGCAGTGCATAGAAAATATCACTGAGCCGTACTGATAGATTTGTGCATAGAACATATAATAATAAGGTTTTTGGCAGAAAATATCACTGATTCTCAACGATAGTTTTATGCACAGAAATTATCGCTGAGTCTTGGTTATTCGCAACAATAGTTTTATTTATAGAAAATATCCTAGAGTTTCAGTGATAATTTTATGCATGTGTTATGCATAGAAAATATCACAGGGGAAAGTGATAGTTATGCAAATATCACTAGGGATATTTTCTGCATTGAAAATGTCACTGGGACTGCATAGAAAATATAACTGAAAATAACACTGAAGACATTGAATGTTTTATAATAGAAAACATCATGAAAGATTTCTGCGTTGAAAGTATTACAGGATCACACTGATTGTTTTATGCATAGAAAATATCACTATAAGCAGTGAAAGTTTCACTAAATCTTAGTGATAGTTTTTTTTTTATAAAAGTATCGTTGGATCTCAGTAATAGTTTTAAAAGAGGCAACTATCACTGAATCTTAGTAATAGTTTTTTGTGTTAAAATTATCACGGGATCTCGTTGTAAGGTTTAATGGAAGCAAATATTACGGAATCTCAGTGATAGTTTTTTGCGTTAAAAGTATCACTGGAAAAAAAATTCATTGTATGCTGGATATCAGTTTTAGTTTTATTGGAAGTAAATATCACTGACTCTAAGTGATACTTTTTTAAGTTGAAAGTGTGAGATGCTTTGAATGAATCACTCAATTTCAGTGATAATTGTTTGCGTTTAAAGTGTTGAATGTATCATTGGATCTCAGGTGGTAGTTTTATTGGAAGTAAATATCACTGAATCTCAGTGATAGTTTTTTGCATTAAAAGTATCACTAGATGTCAGTGCTAGTTTTATTGAAAGCAAATATCACAGTGATAGTTTTCTGCATTGAAAAAATCACTGGATCTTAGTGACAGTCTGCGACATAAAAAATATAACTGAGTCTTAATAAAAGCTTTATACATATAAAATCTCACTGAGTCTTAGAGATAGTTTTATGCTGATATAAAATTTCACCGAACAACCTTGATAGCCTTATACTTAGAAAATATAATCTACTGATAGTATTTTCTAAAAAAAAAATACACCTTTATATTTATTTTATCTAATTCCTAGTAATATATTTCATACAAGAGCCTTAATAAAAAACAATTCTTTCAATCTTAACACACACAATAACTACACCTTCATTCAATTCCCAGCAGCTTTTCACGTTTCTTTTTTTAAAGCGGATATCATCATCATTTAAAAATTGCTTTGAAACATCCGTTTCCGCAACATTAAATACGTTCATTTATGACAGTATTTGGGGAATAACATTCAACATTGGTTATTGATCATATAGAGTGACACCTGTAGCTGGGATTTCTTAACAACGTTTGAAATAAATGAATGTGTGTTTATTTAAACAAACACACACAAACATGCATACACTAGCAAACAACAATTTTAAATCAGTATAAAGTGCAGCAGTTTTTCTTGATTTTTACCCGCATTGCGATAATTTTTCCTCTTGTTGTTGTTATTATTGTTTTATTTGTTGTTTTTCTTAATGAAAAAGGTGAAATTACACATACAGTTTGTGTTGTTTTTGTTTTTATTAAGGCTCTTAACGTTAATGGGGTTGTTGTTGTTGTTGGTGTTGTCGCTTTTATATGTGCGACAAAGTGAAAATTGACAATGGACAAAAATGTTGTTGTGATTATGACGTTAACAGTGACGATACTTGCAAGGAACGTTTGAGGTTCGTTTTTTTATTATTTTCTTCTTATTCATCATCATCATCATCTCGTTACACAAGTTTAGTTAACTGAACTGAACTTAACGAAAACGTTGAATAGCAAAGAATACAACTGAACTGAACTTTGTTTGTTGTTGTTGTTGCTGTTGTTGTTTTTATGAGACTGGCTTATGTGTTAGAAAAGTTAAATAGATCCCTACGGGCTTTTTAAGCACTTGATGTGCAGCTAATGAGACTATAAGAATAGGGACAATGCTGTGTTTTCAAAGCTATAAAGTGCTCCTAGGAGCACATTATTATAATAACAAGAACATTACAACACCATAAAAACAACAACAGCCCCATTAGTAGCTGCAGCAGCATCAGCATCATCATCGGAAAAAATAAGGAAAACATTGCAATTAATTACGTTTAAATACGTTTTTGTTAAACTCAACGATGCAATAAAGCTCTAGGGGTACTTTTAATTAGCGCTCAACAACATCATCTACATCATCATCATTATAATTATCAACACTTGTACGTCTATTAGCATTCTCATCATCGTAATCATTGTTGGAAACATCATCGTCGCCATCACCTTTAACAATTCTAATTGTATTTGTCAGGTTTTTTGTTTTATTCATTTGGGCACGCATATTGGCATCTCCTGGGAAATTGAAGAGTTATGACAAATGCATGATACACACACATACACATACACACTTACATGTTATTCACATGCATGGGAAATTATGTTATTAGGTGCACAAGGATTCTTTGAGCAAAACTTACACTCGTAGGAGCTGTTTTAAAACGGTTTTCATTAAGGGAATTGATATGAAAATTTTATAAAACTTAGACTGCATATGAACAAAGCTTTAAGTTTAAATATTTCTTTAAATTATTTTTTATGTTTAAGGCAGGAAAAAACGATTTATTTTTTATTCAGGCAGATTAAAAAGGAGCAAACGAATTAAAGAGCTGATATTGAAAAGTTCCTAGAAATACAAATACAATTTGGGAGCAGTCCAACATCTAGTTAGATACGTGCCATTGATTCGTAACACCGAAAAAAAATTTTCATCTATCAAAGATTTTAATTAGTTTCATTTAAAAGTTTAATTAATTATTTAATTGAATCAATATTTTTTTTATTAGAATATTATTTTGTTTTTTCTAATTAAGTGTTTAGTTAAATCAATTAAAATTTAATTAAATTTATATCTGAAACTAATTAAACCATTAATTAGCGCAAACAAATATTTCTGTGAAAGCATTGCTGACTGACTTAATATTTTATTGAAAACTGAAACCCTTAGAACTTTTGCAGGAGTAAGTTAAGCGTATAAGATCTAAGGTTCTCAGTTTTCAGTACTGGAGTAAGCTAAGCGTCTCTTGCATTCGTTAGATCACCTGCTAGAAAGTCGGGTGCATGGAAGAAAGGTTCTAATTGCATTTTCTAACCAATCGCTTATAAAACTTATGAGGCAAGTGAACGTGCACTCCAGTCTAGTGCTGGAATGTGTTTTAAAACTTAACAGATGTGCCTCTATTAATGAGGTAACATTGATGTGGGTTAAAGAACTAAGAGGCACAGCTGGGAATGAAGCAGCTGATAAAGTAGCATAAAGGGGATCTGCTGTGAATTTCTGTGGACCACAAACCCAGAGTATTACTGGGTAATGGCAAAATAAGCGCGAAGACCTTACAATAGCTAGAACTCACTAAACCTGAAAAGGTGTAGGGAGGCTACTACATATAGACAGGCTCCAATGGTGCTTAAAGAGCCCCTTGGCAGGAAGGCCACGTGACTCAATGAAGAGTATGGAAGGGAATCGAAAAGAGACCCATTTAGGAAGTGGTCTGCTTCGATATTATCCCTACATTAATATATGTACAGGTATATATAATAAACTATGCGTCCCAGCCTTGAAACGGTTTTTCACTCAATTATACTAAATGTTCATGGAAACTTTAAATGGTACCGAATGAAATTTATTCCCTAAAAATACATCCTGTGTTCACAGAAAAAATAATTTCCCCAATTTAAGTTTTTATTTGGTTTCAGATTAAAATTTAATTAAATAATTAATTGATCCAATTAATTAAAAATTTTCGTTGTTCTATTTGTAACAAATATTTATTTGAATCAATTAAAAATTTAATTGAACTTAAATTTAAAACTAATTAGAAGCTTTAATTGGTGCAAAAAATTTGTTCTGTGTTATTTATACAAAGAGAGAAATTTGGTTGCCAATTAATATGAAATTTTATTCGGTTTAAGAATAAAATTTAATTAATTATATTAAATTAAATTAATTAATTTAATAAAAATTTTTAATTACATAGATAATTGAATTTTCAATTAAATTTCAATTTGAAACTAATTAGAATGTTTAAATGATGCAAACAATTTTAAAGAAAGATCTGTATTTTTTATTTTCTTCAAATCTCGCTTAAGTTTTGGGAAACCCTTCAGATATAAGTAGAGCGAGAAGGCTTACCCCAAAAGTCCAGCTATTCTGTTCCCGGTTGTTAGTAAGTACGCAGATGGCCTCTAATATCCGATATCAACCCAATAAGTTTGCGGCTTTCGTGAGAACCTTTATTGTGGCCTGTATTATGCTGCATTAGTCTAAAAGTTTATATGAGTAGCGTGGGTACTCCAGCAGACTAGTAGTTAGTATGCCAGTTTATCAGTGCGCGGGTTGCGAGTTCTATACCCTCTAAGGTTTATGGGTTATGCAATGGTGGTAAAAGGATCTGAAACAATAAAGGTCTGATCCCTCTCTTAATTCTGACCTGGGCCAGACAAAGCAGGCTACCTTGTCCATTCCTTGTCGGACTTCTACTACGCTGCTTGATTTTTTCAAAATTAGAATACATAGAACTCCCGGAGGAAAGGGATTGAAAGGTAAGTCTATATTAAAACAGGAATGCCACAGGTATTCGGAGTTGCTCGATTTAATTTTACCAGCCTGTTAGCAGATACTAGATCTTACCAGAAGCGGCGACCACAAGAAAGTATAGGTTAAACTATTGAGAGTATGCCCAGTTACAGTTAGATCTGCCATCCCGAGTCTCGGTTTTACAATAAATTGTAAACGAGCAATTAGCTCTTTTATTCAAGCAATAAAGGAATTAAAACTTTAATTCCCTCCTTTTGAGTAATTTGTTTTTTGCAAACTCTTCACAATCAATAAATTAATGTTTAAATTAAATCTAAGGATTAATAGTTTCCGGTAGTTAGTTCTCTTAGATGAATGAAAGATAGTTTATAGGAATAACAAGATTTGCCTCCTTATTTATTTTTTTTTTTATTTTTATTTATTTTTATTTATTTATTTTGTCAATTCCTATACAACAAGATTTAATCTTATATTTAAAGTATAGGAAAGTGGAGTTTATAAATTATATTTTGGGATTACACATTAATACAAGTACATACACTTAAGATATATTAACTATAAAAAGTTTATACTATAACAAATACATTACAATTAAAAGAATTACAATTCACTGTTGTGCAAAAAAAACAAACAAAAAATGTTTAAAACTATTTGCGTTGCTATTGAGTTGTTGAGTTTGGGGAAGAATATTCCAAAGGCGCGCCGCGTGTATAAAGAAGTGCCATTCAGATACATGACGACGGTGTAAAGGAATTATAATCTTTCTTCCTCTGAGTGATCTGGCAAGCCTAATCTTGTCTATAAGATATTGTGGAGCTTCTGAATAAATAATCTTGTGCAAAAATAATAGAACGCGTATGTTAAGAAGATTATCAAACGAAACACCGTAAAGTTGAGCGGAAAAATTAGATACACGGTCATATCTTCTTAAGCCAAACACATATCTAATTATGTTATTATATAAAACGTTTAATTTCCTTTTACTAATTGAGTCACAGTTTGCGAAAAGCTCACAGCCGTAAATTAAACCTGGAAGAAGATAGGATTTTGCAAGAAGTTTCCTTATCCCTAAGGGAGTATAATATTGTGTCGGCCAGAGGCACCTTATTTCTCATTTTATATGTTAATAGGGGGAGGTTGGTTGGTTAGTTTTTTTTTTTTTTGCAAAAATATTAGAATAAATAGTTGAAAGCTCATAATTATGTGTGAGTGTGTGTGCGTGTGTGTATGTGCGTTTAATACGTTGTGCGGAAATGAATTGGTATTTAATTAATAGTTTTACCCTGATTAAGTTGGAACGTCCCCCTTGTGGCATATTTTGACCTAATGAAGTCTTATGGTAAACAAACACACAGTAGCAGCAGCAGCAGGCAGTAATGGCAAGCAACAGTCAGTAGTCATTGATGACTATGATGGCGATGAAGATGATGATAATAATGGTGTTGTTGTTGGTTGATGTTTCGTAAGCAGGCCAAAAGGAAATCAAATTGAAATTAACGTCTGTCGGACGGTTGTACTAGTTGTTATTGTTCTTGTTGTTGTCGTTGTTTAATTTTCATCTTGTTCCTGTTATTACATCTAGTGAACTCAATGTGGTCTTAGTTAATTTGATTGGATTCTGATGAGGAGGCGTTTCAGTCTATACGCCCCCACACATGTAAGCGAGCGTTGGTATTGTGATTTTGAAGTGTGGAAGTTCGAGTATTATTGCTGATTTGCAATGGAGAGCTGATTCTGGGAATCAACGTACAGACAACCACCCTTGAATGAGCAAAAATTTGGTACAAATAAATGTTAGCAGACACATGATTTTTGGTTGCTGTTTTGATTGTGTAAAGTAATCAGTTTGTTTTTGTTGCCGCTACACTTTTTTCCCTCAAGAGGTATGAATCCAAAGTGTTCTTCCTCATTTTTTTTTTTTTTTTGTTTTTCTTTAGTTAGGTGTGGTGCGGTGTGTATGGAATTTTAATTTTCATCAGCCTTAGATTCAAACAACACACTAACACACTCAAACAACTAACAATGTGCGTAATCATAAGTGATGGTGTTTTTTTTTCGGCAACAATATTTGGATTTTTTCCTTCAGCATTTGCACTTTATAAAATTAATAACTTGATAGCGAAAAAGTCTAAGTCTATTACCCCTTGTGCCCATAAAATAAGGTATTTAAACATGATTATGCTGCTGCTGCCATTTTGAACAATTGTATTATGACAAGGCCGGAAATGCTTTTGTATGATTTCGTCTTCTCCAGTTCTGCTCATGAATAGGAGTTGACGCCTTCTCTCGCAATTTTTTTTTTTTTGTTGGATTTTTCTCTGAATTATTGTTGTGATTTAGTTCAAGTGCATTTGTTCTTTGTGCTTTTAAACTCCCAAAAGGTGGCAGGCAGGATCTAAAGTTTTACTAGACATTCTCTATGGATTTAATTAAAATTTCTTTTGTTTCGGTCTGTGTTTTGTTTTCCATTGAATTAAAGTAATGAAGAGGCAACACCACCTGTTAAGTTTCTTATGATTGTGCAAGTTGCTGAAAATGGTTTGATTTTCTCTTGCTAACATACTTTGTTAATGGGATTTCACTTTCATTACCCATTCATCACCTGTTTAAAATGTAGATTTTATAAATTTAAAAACTTAAATTTGGTGAAAACTAATTTCACATGATTGACGTTTCAATTTTATTATTAAATTAAAAGAAATTTATTTCTTGTCTTGCAATAATTTTACACATATCTATACATATAATTAAACCGTAACTTTTTTCCTGTTTGTCTGTCTGTCTGTTCGTCTGTCTGTGTTCACATCACGTAAGGTCTAGGGCTCTTATTGACCCTCCCAATGTGCTTTAGTCTGGCCATTTTTAACAAATAGTAATAATATAATAACGAGTGATTTTTTAAGAGCTTGAGAACTTTTTTTAAAAAAAAAACGCATAAAATTTGCAAAATCTCATCGGTTCTTTATTTGAAACGTTAGATTGGTTCATGACATTTACTTTTTGAAGATAATTTCATTTAAATGTTGACCGCGGCTGCGTCTTAGGTGGTCCATTCGGAAAGTCCAATTTTGGGCAACTTTTTCGAGCATTTCGGCCGGAATAGCCCGAATTTCTTCGGAAATGTTGTCTTCCAAAGCTGGAATAGTTGCTGGCTTATTTCTGTAGACTTTAGACTTGACGTAGCCCCACAAAAAATAGTCTAAAGGCGTCAAATCGCATGATCTTGGTGGCCAACTTACCGGTCCATTTCTTGAGATGAATTGTTCTCCGAAGTTTTCCCTCAAAATGGCCATAGAATCGCGAGCTGTGTGGCATGTAGCGCCATCTTGTTGAAACCACATGTCAACCAAGTTCAGTTGTTCCATTTTTGGCAACAAAAAGTTTGTTAGCATCGAACGATAGCGATCGCCATTCACCGTAACGTTGCGTCCAACAGCATCTTTGAAAAAATACGGTCCAATGATTCCACCAGCGTACAAACCACACCAAACAGTGCATTTTTCGGGATGCATGGGCAGTTCTTGAACGGCTTCTGGTTGCTCTTCACTCCAAATGCGGCAATTTTGCTTATTTACGTAGCCATTCAACCAGAAATGAGCCTCATCGCTGAACAAAATTTGTCGATAAAACACATTTCGAACCGAACACTGATTTTGGTAATAAAATTCAATGATTTGCAAGCGTTGCTCGTTAGTAAGTCTATTCATGATGAAATGTCAAAGCATACTGAGCATCTTTCTCTTTGGCACCATGTCTGAAATCTCACGTGATCTGTCAAATACTAATGCATGAAAATCCTAACCTCAAAAAAATCACCCATTATTAATAATATTTTACAAAAAAAATTTCGATAAAATTTTTACCAAAAATTTTCGATAAAATTTTTACCAAAAATGATCGATAACAATTTTACAAAAACTTTTCGATAAAATTTTTACCAAACATGATCGATAATATTTTACAAGATATTTTCTATAAAATTTTACAAAAAATTTTCTATAAAATTTTACAAAAAATTTTCTATAAAATTTTACAAAAAATTTTCTATAAAATTTTACAAAAAATTTTCTATAAAATTTTACAAAAAATTTTCTATAAAATTTTACAAAAAATTTTCTATAAAATTTTACAAAAAATTTTCTATAAAATTTTACAAAAAATTTTCTATAAAATTTTACAAAAAATTTTCTATAAAATTTTACAAAAAATTTTCTATAAAATTTTACAAAAAATTTTCTATAATTTTCTATAAAATTTTAAAAAAATTTTCGATAAAATTTTACAAAAAATTTTCGATAAAATTTTACAAAAAATTTTCGATAAAATTTTACAAAAAATTTTCGATAAAATTTTACAAAAAATTTTCTATAAAATTTTACAAAAAATTTTCGATAAAATTTTACAAAAAATTTTCTATAAAATTTTACAAAAAATTTTCTATAAAATTTTACAAAAAATTTTCTATAAAATTTTACAAAAAATTTTCTATAAAATTTTACAAAAAATTTTCTATAAAATTTTACAAAAAATTTTCTATAAAATTTTACAAAAAATTTTCTATAAAATTTTACAAAAAATTTTCTATAAAATTTTACAAAAAATTTTCTATAAAATTTTACAAAAAATTGTCTATAAAATTTTACAAAAAATTGTCTATAAAATTTTACAAAAAATTGTCTATAAAATTTTACAAAAAATTGTCTATAAAATTTTACAAAAAATTGTCTATAAAATTTTACAAAAAATTGTCTAAAAAATTTTACAAAAAAATGTCTATAAAATTTTACAAAAAATTGTCTATAAAATTTTACAAAAAAATGTCTATAAAATTTTACAAAAAATTGTCTATAAAATTTTACAAAAAATTGTCTATAAAATTTTACAAAAAATTGTCTATAAAATTTTACAAAAAATTGTCTATAAAATTTTACAAAAAATTGTCTATAAAATTTTACAAAAAATTGTCTATAAAATTTTACAAAAAATTTTCTATAAAATTTTACAAAAAATGTCTATAAAATTTTACAAAAAATTGTCTACTAAATTTTACAAAAAATTTTCTATAAAATTTTACAAAAAATTTTCTATAAAATTTTACAAAAAATTTTCTATAAAATTTTACAAAAAATTTTCTATAAAATTTTACAAAAAATTTTCTATAAAATTTTACAAAAAATTTTCTATAAAATTTTACAAAAAATTTTCTATAAAATTTTACAAAAAATTTTCTATAAAATTTTACAAAAAATTTTCTATAAAATTTTACAAAAAATTTTCTATAAAATTTTACAAAAAATTTTCTATAAAATTTTACAAAAAATTTTCTATAAAATTTTACAAAAAATTTTCTATAAAATTTTACAAAAAATTTTCTATAAAATTTTACAAAAAATTTTCTATAAAATTTTACAAAAAATTTTCTATAAAATTTTACAAAAAATTTTCTATAAAATTTTACAAAAAATTTTCTATAAAATTTTACAAAAAATTTTCTATAAAATTTTACAAAAAATTTTCTATAAAATTTTACAAAAAATTTTCTATAAAATTTTACAAAAAATTTTCTATAAAATTTTACAAAAAATTTTCTATAAAATTTTACAAAAAATTTTCTATAAAATTTTACAAAAAATTTTCTATAAAATTTTACAAAAAATTTTCTATAAAATTTTACAAAAAATTTTCTATAAAATTTTACAAAAAATTTTCTATAAAATTTTACAAAAAATTTTCTATAAAATTTTACAAAAAATTTTCTATAATTTTCTATAAAATTTTACAAAAAATTTTCTATAAAATTTTACAAAAAATTTTCTATAAAATTTTCTATAAAATTTTACAAAAAATTTTCTATAAAATTTTACAATAAATTTTCTATAAAATTTTACAAAAAATTTTCTATAAAATTTTACAATAAATTTTCTATAAAATTTTACAAAAAATTTTCTATAAAATTTTACAAAAAATTTTCTATAAAATTTTACAATAAATTTTCTATAAAATTTTACAAAAAATTTTCTATAAAATTTTACAATAAATTTTCTATAAAATTTTACAAAAAATTTTCTATAAAATTTTACAAAAAATTTTCTATAAAATTTTACAAAAAATTTTCTATAAAATTTTACAAAAAATTTTCTATAAAATTTTACAAAAAATTTTCTATAATTTTCTATAAAATTTTACAAAAAATTTTCTATAAAATTTTACAAAAAATTTTCTATAAAATTTTACAAAAAATTTTCTATAAAATTTTACAAAAAATTTTCTATAAAATTTTACAAAAAATTTTCTATAAAATTTTACAAAAAATTTTCTATAAAATTTTACAAAAAATTTTCTATAAAATTTTACAAAAAATTTTCTATAAAATTTTACAAAAAATTTTCTATAAAATTTTACAAAAAATTTTCTATAAAATTTTACAAAAAATTTTCTATAAAATTTTACAAAAAATTTTCTATAAAATTTTACAAAAAATTTTCTATAAAATTTTAAAAAAAATTTTCTATAAAATTTTAAAAAAAATTTTCTATAAAATTTTACAAAAAATTTTCTATAAAATTTTACAAAAAATTTTCTATAAAATTTTACAAAAAATTTTCTATAAAATTTTACAAAAAATTTTCTATAAAATTTTACAAAAAATTTTCTATAAAATTTTACAAAAAATTTTCTATAAAATTTTACAAAAAATTTTCTATAAAATTTTACAAAAAATTTTCTATAAAATTTTACAAAAAATTTTCTATAAAATTTTACAAAAAATTTTCTATAAAATTTTACAAAAAATTTTCTATAAAATTTTACAAAAAATTGTCTATAAAATTTTACAAAAAATTGTCTATAAAATTTTACAAAAAATTATCTATAAAATTTTACAAAAAATTGTCTATAAAATTTTACAAAAAATTGTCTATAAAATTTTACAAAAAATTGTCTATAAAATTTTACAAAAAATTGTCTATAAAATTTTACAAAAAATTGTCTATAAAATTTTACAAAAAATTGTCTATAAAATTTTACAAAAAATTGTCTATAAAATTTTACAAAAAATTGTCTATAAAATTTTACAAAAAATTGTCTAAAAAATTTTACAAAAAAATGTCTATAAAATTTTACAAAAAATTGTCTATAAAATTTTACAAAAAAATGTCTATAAAATTTTACAAAAAATTGTCTATAAAATTTTACAAAAAATTGTCTATAAAATTTTACAAAAAATTTTCTATAAAATTTTACAAAAAATTGTCTATAAAATTTTACAAAAAATTTTCTATAAAATTTTACAAAAAATTGTCTACTAAATTTTACAAAAAATTTTCTATAAAATTTTACAAAAAATTTTCTATAAAATTTTACAAAAAATTTTCTATAAAATTTTACAAAAAATTTTCTATAAAATTTTACAAAAAATTTTCTATAAAATTTTACAAAAAATTTTCTATAAAATTTTACAAAAAATTTTCTATAAAATTTTACAAAAAATTTTCTATAAAATTTTACAAAAAATTTTCTATAAAATTTTACAAAAAATTTTCTATAAAATTTTACAAAAAATTTTCTATAAAATTTTACAAAAAATTTTCTATAAAATTTTACAAAAAATTTTCTATAAAATTTTACAAAAAATTTTCTATAAAATTTTACAAAAAATTTTCTATAAAATTTTACAAAAAATTTTCTATAAAATTTTACAAAAAATTTTCTATAAAATTTTACAAAAAATTTTCTATAAAATTTTACAAAAAATTTTCTATAAAATTTTACAAAAAATTTTCTATAAAATTTTACAAAAAATTTTCTATAAAATTTTACAAAAAATTTTCTATAAAATTTTACAAAAAATTTTCTATAAAATTTTACAAAAAATTTTCTATAAAATTTTACAAAAAATTTTCTATAAAATTTTACAAAAAATTTTCTATAAAATTTTACAAAAAATTTTCTATAAAATTTTACAAAAAATTTTCTATAAAATTTTACATAAAATTTTACAAAAAATTTTCTATAAAATTTTACAAAAAATTTTCTATAAAATTTTACAAAAAATTTTCTATAAAATTTTACAAAAAATTTTCTATAAAATTTTACAAAAAATTTTCTATAAAATTTTACAAAAAATTTTCTAAAAAATTTTACATAAAATTTTACAAAAAATTTTCTATAAAATTTTACAAAAAATTTTCTATAAAATTTTACAAAAAATTTTCTATAAAATTTTACAAAAAATTTTCTATAAAATTTTACAAAAAATTTTCTATAAAATTTTACAAAAAATTTTCTATAAAATTTTACAAAAAATTTTCTATAAAATTTTACAAAAAATTTTCTATAAAATTTTACAAAAAATTTTCTATAAAATTTTACAAAAAATTTTCTATAAAATTTTACAAAAAATTTTCTATAAAATTTTACAAAAAAATTTCTATAAAATTTTACAAAAAATTTTCTATAAAATTTTACAAAAAAATTTCTATAAAATTTTACAAAAAAATTTCTATAAAATTTTACAAAAAATTTTCTATAAAATTTTACAAAAAATTTTCTATAAAATTTTACAAAAAATTTTCTATAAAATTTTACAAAAAATTTTCTATAAAATTTTACAAAAAATTTTTTATAAAATTTTACAAAAAATTTTTTATAAAATTTTACAAAAAATTTTCTATAAAATTTTACAAAAAATTTTCTATAAAATTTTACAAAAAATTTTCTATAAAATTTTACAAAAAATTTTCTATAAAATTTTACAAAAAATTTTCTATAAAATTTTACAAAAAATTTTCTATAAAATTTTACAAAAAATTTTCTATAAAATTTTACAAAAAATTTTCTATAAAATTTTACAAAAAATTTTCTATAAAATTTTACAAAAAATTTTCTATAAAATTTTACAAAAAATTTTCTATAAAATTTTACAAAAAATTTTCTATAAAATTTTACAAAAAATTTTCTATAAAATTTTACAAAAAATTTTCTATAAAATTTTACAAAAAATTTTCTATAAAATTTTACAAAAAATTTTCTATAAAATTTTACAAAAAATTTTCTATAAAATTTTACAAAAAATTTTCTATAAAATTTTACAAAAAATTTTCTATAAAATTTTACAAAAAATTTTCTATAAAATTTTACAAAAAATTTTCTATAAAATTTTACAAAAAATTTTCTATAAAATTTTACAAAAAATTTTCTATAAAATTTTACAAAAAATTTTCTATAAAATTTTACAAAAAATTTTCTATAAAATTTTACAAAAAATTTTCTATAAAATTTTACAAAAAATTTTCTATAAAATTTTACAAAAAATTTTCTATAAAATTTTCGATAAAATTTTTACAAAAAATTTTCGATAAAATTTTTACAAAAAATTTTCGATAAAATTTTTACAAAAAATTTTCGATAAAATTTTTACAAAAAATTTTCGATAAAATTTTCACAAAAAATTTTCGATAAAATTTTCACAAAAAATTTTCGATAAAATTTTTACAAAAAATTTTCGATAAAATTTTTACAAAAAATTTTCGATAAAATTTTTACAAAAAATTTTCGATAAAATTTTTACAAAAAATTTTCGATAAAATTTTTACAAAAAATTTTCGATAAAATTTTTACAAAAAATTTTCGATAAAATTTTTACAAAAAATTTTCGATAAAATTTTTACAAAAAATTTTCGATAAAATTTTTACAAAAAATTTTCGATAAAATTTTTACAAAAAATTTTCGATAAAATTTTTACAAAAAATTTTCGATAAAATTTTTACAAAAAATTTTCGATAAAATTTTTACAAAAAATTTTCGATAAAATTTTTACAAAAAATTTTCGATAAAATTTTTACAAAAAATTTTCGATAAAATTTTTACAAAAAATTTTCGATAAAATTTTTACAAAAAATTTTCGATAAAATTTTTACAAAAAATTTTCGATAAAATTTTTACAAAAAATTTTCGATAAAATTTTTACAAAAAATTTTCGATAAAATTTTTACAAAAAATTTTCGATAAAATTTTTACAAAAAATTTTCGATAAAATTTTTACAAAAAATTTTCGATAAAATTTTTACAAAAAATTTTCGATAAAATTTTTACAAAAAATTTTCGATAAAATTTTTACAAAAAATTTTCGATAAAATTTTTACAAAAAATTTTCGATAAAATTTTTACAAAAAATTTTCGATAAAATTTTTACAAAAAATTTTCGATAAAATTTTTACAAAAAATTTTCGATAAAATTTTTACAAAAAATTTTCGATAAAATTTTTACAAAAAATTTTCGATAAAATTTTTACAAAAAATTTTCGATAAAATTTTTACAAAAAATTTTCGATAAAATTTTTACTAAAAATTTTCGATAAAATTTTTACAAAAAATTTTCGATAAAATTTTTACTAAAAATTTTCGATAAAATTTTTACTAAAAATTTTCGATAAAATTTTTACTAAAAATTTTCGATAAAATTTTTACTAAAAATTTTCGATAAAATTTTTACTAAAAATTTTCGATAAAATTTTTACTAAAAATTTTCGATAAAATTTTTACTAAAAATTTTCGATAAAATTTTTACTAAAAATTTTCGATAAAATTTTTACTAAAAATTTTCGATAAAATTTTTACAAAAAATTTTCGATAAAATTTTTACAAAAAATTTTCGATAAAATTTTTACAAAAAATTTTCGATAAAATTTTTACAAAAAATTTTCGATAAAATTTTTACAAAAAATTTTCGATAAAATTTTTACAAAAAATTTTCGATAAAATTTTTACAAAAAATTTTCGATAAAATTTTTACAAAAAATTTTCGATAAAATTTTTACAAAAAATTTTCGATAAAATTTTTACAAAAAATTTTCGATAAAATTTTTACAAAAAATTTTTACAAAAAATTTTTGATAAAATTTTTACAAAAAATTTTTGATAAAATTTTTACAAAAAATTTTTGATAAAATTTTTACAAAAAATTTTTGATAAAATTTTTACAAAAAAATTTCGATAAAATTTTTACAAAAAATTTTCATTAAAATATTAACAAAATATTTTCAATAATAATTTACAAATAATTTTCTATAAAAATTTTACAAATAATTTTCTATAAAAATTTTACAAAAAATTTGCTATAAAACTTTTACAATAAAGTTTCAATATAATTTTAACAAAATATTTTATATAATATTTTACAAAAAAATTTCTTATAAATATTTCAAAAAATTTTCGAAAAGATTTTTGATATAGAAAGAATTATTAATAAAATTAAAAAAAAAATCCAAAAAATTTTCTATGAAATTTTTACATAAATTTTTCGATAAACTTTTCGTTAAAGTTTTAAAAAAAATTTTGCGATAAAATTTTTAGAAAATAAAATTTCTATATCTTTTTATATATATTATGGGCCAAGTTGATAAACAATAGTTTTGATTTATAAAAGATTTATAAAACTGATTTTGTATGAAAATTTGTTTAATAAAACGAAATTATTTTTTATGAATTTGCCCCTATATTTTTAGTAATAAAGTTGAAAATCATATAAAAGTAAAAACCGAATGTATGTTATTGTGAAATTGGTAAGAGAAGGTAATAATTAGATAGATAGATAACGCCTACGGCCACTATAACAAATTCTAATAATTAAAGGGCGTTTTTTACAGTAACATGTTTTTCGCGTATATAGACTAATTCTAGAACCGTAATAGGTGGAATCTTGATATTTTCATAAAACCAACCGCGATTTTCAAGAATATGACTTTAATCTTTCAAAAGTAAACAGAGTGTGTAAAATTATGTCCGCTACAGTTAAGTAAAGGGTTTGCGGAAAAGGACATAAATTTACGTAATTATGTGGCCTTATTTTTTAACCGGAGTGAGTAATATTTAAATCTACACAATTTATGTATATGTATAATTATGTATAATTTTTCCTTTATACAAGTGCAAAAATAAAACCAAAAATTAAAGGGTGTTTTGATAGTGACACGATTTTTTTCTGCTCTTATATTTGAATAATAGGCTGGCACTTGAAATTTACACAGATTATAATATCTACTGCAACAACAAGAAACGAAAATAAATTTAATAAAAATAAAAGGGTATGACTTACATGTCGCGAGTGTCTCCTCTTTTAAACGCTATAGGCAGACAATTGATAATTACACCGTATATTTAGTACAATGCTTTAAAATAAAATATAATTAATAACTAAAGGAAGCCTGGAAAAATTATAACTTGAACTTTTAAAGTTATATATTAAAAGTTTCTTTTATAACCAGATTAAAACTGATTTAGTGTTGCTACCCCCACATACTATTCTAATCCATTTAATGATGTATTAAAACGCTTCAGCAGGTTAATGACATTCATTAAAATCTTTGGTAAAATAACTTAAAATTGACCTCTACTCAGGCTGAGTTTTAAACCTTTAATATTAAAAAAAAAAAAAATTACAACAACTGCTTAAGATTTAACTGCTGGCCATACGTCGGTCAACAACAAAACCAAACAGTTTACATTGTTTAATACCTTTTATCTCAATTGTGGCATATTAATTTCCGGACATTTTACTCCATAACATCTTTGTATTTATATTTTTTAAAATTATTCTTCACTTTTTGTTGTTTGTCTACACTCTTGGCTTGATTATGTTTATGGCTAAAATGGTTTTCAAGCCGTTTTCTCTATATTCTTGTGAAGTCAAATCAAACAAAAAGCAAAACGACAATTTTAAGTGCATTTTTAGGTTCACTAGACCTGGGGTATGTCAACATCAAGAGGAGGTATTTATTCACTTTTTTTAATAAAAAAAAAAAGAATTTTATAAAACCGCTACAGCAATTAATTACAGGGTTTTGCGGACAAATGAACCACACGTGCATCCATTTTATTTTTATAGAGTCTTTCAAGCATAAAAAATACTAAAAAATAAACACTCGCTCGCCACAGATTTATGGTGCATAAATCCCCAGCAAGCAACATCCATCATCCATCCATCCCACCGTTTGTGTGGAATGGTTGTTAGAAATAAAATAAAATGAAAAGAAAAGAAAAGCTTAAGTATTTTTTAGAAAATATTTACATGATGTCCACTAATGATGTGATTTGATGCGATGTGATGTGATGTGATGTGATACGGTGTGATGTGTTTGTTCTGTGTGTTGAAATGTATGGTGCAGAAGAAAAGCAACGGAAAAAAACGCTTGAAAGGATTGTTTGCTTTTAATGATTCGTAAACTAAATGCAGAAATTATTAAAAATATAAAGATGTTGATGACGATGGCGATGGTGATAAGGATGAGGATGGCAGAGGAGTATGAAGAGGAGCTTTGGAGTTTACGCTTACCATAACCATTAACATTATGTTGTTTACATTTACCATTTTCTATAATAATTATGGGGATTTTTTCTGTTTTTTTTTTTTGTAACATTCTAAAAGCAACAAAAAAAGCTGCAATTACTGCTTTTAGTATTAATGCTCATGCTCATGCACTAGCACAAAGTTTTGTTCTTGTGTGTATGTGTACATATATGTATGTATTTATATCCTTGAAAATAAATTGTTTTGTTAATTATTTATGCCTGGTTTAATGAGAGTTTTTCTTTCAATTTGTTGTGAGCTTAACAGATGTGTCATTTAAGATGATTTCTTTTCTAAGTACCTTTTAATGATTTCAACTGCACTGAATTGTAAAGTTTTGCGATATAAAAAGTTGGTTTTTGGTTTTCTTGTTTACTAGAGCTGCTTTAAATATTATTTTTAATATTATAATGACTTTTAATGTACATATGTACATATAACATACGTATATAAATATATCATATGTGTGTATAAGGTATGAATGTACAAATATTAAACATTTTAAAAGATACATAGTAAAGGGTTTGACTATGAGAGCAACAAAAATGCTGCACATAGAAAAAGTATTTCTTAAAGAAGTTGCAAAAAAAATCCTTTCACAAAAATGCCTTAAAAAGGTTAGATTTAAAAAAAAAAAATCAAAAAGGTATAATAGCTTTAGAAAAAGTATGTTTTTAAATTTAATTTAATAGCATACTATTAACCCAAATTATATAATCACCAAATATTATTACGAGGTAAGCAAGTTTCTACGCCCATTTCGCTAAATGCTTAACGCCTTTGAAAAAATAGAATTAAATAATTCTTGCAAAAAAAACCGACTACAAAACAAATATATGTGCATCAATTCTAAACTAAAAATGTAAAAGGAAGTAATCTGTAAGAAATAGTACTCAATTCAAATACTTCTATACTTGTTGCTCTAACGGACAAGTAATATACGTTCTGTACATTCAAATGTCTATCCATAACGACAAATTACGTCAGATATGAGGACACCCTTTATTTTTTTACAGTTATTATTACTGGCACAGTAATAAAAATTAACGGTTCCAAAGATATGGCCATATAGCTTAAACAATATCACCTAGGGGACACCCTTTAATGTAAAATTTTAAATTAAACACTTATTTTAAAGGACAGATTCTTTGTTAATTTCAAATGTCTGTCTAAAACGGTTCAAAAGTTTGGCCATATGCATCAATTTACATCAACTATTAAGACACCCTTTAAAATTTTAAATATTTAAAAAGGTTATCATACGGGACATAGTAGTGGAGATTCTGTCTAATTTTCAAGTGTTTGTCTATAATGGTTCAAAAGCTAGGGCTAGATAGGTTAAATTATATCAATTATGGGGACACCCTTTAGTTTCCAAATTTAAATTATATACTTGATGTTATAAAGTACTTAGATATATAGGTTCTTTGTAAATTTCAACCGTCTCTCTGTTACGGTTCAAAAGTTTGGCAATATACATCAAATTACATCAACTATTGGGACACCCTTTAACTTCTAATTATAAATATTTAATTTCTGATTATAAATATTGGACATTCTGTCCAATTTTCAAGTGATTGTCTACAATGGTTCAAATATTTAAATTGACGTTATATATGGGGACACCCTTTAATTTTTAAGTTTATTTTTTTTATTAATTTCTGTTATTGGCAGCTATAGTGCAGTTTCTTAAAATTTTAAAAGGGTGCCCTTTACGGTTCATAATACACGTAAAAAACACGTATGTTGTATGGGGACACCCTTTAGTTTTCAAAATTCTGAACTTCTTTTAAAATGGGACCAATGTAAGCATTTCCTTTCTAATAAAGAAAAAATTTTTAAAATCGGTTCAGAAATGCCTGAGTTCTGCGGGCACAAACATAAAAAAAAGCAACATTCAGACGAATTGATAACCTCCTTCTTTTTTTGAAGTCGGTTAAAAAGGTTTCTTCTAAAAAATAACTTTTAAAAAGTACCTTTTACAAAACTATAAAAATACCTTTTAAAAATACACAGAGATTAAAAAAGGCCTTTCAACAAAGTACTTTTCAAAAAGTACCTTTCGAAAATTACCTTTAAAAAACTAACTTTAAAAAATATTACAAAAGTACCTTAAAAAAGTAAGAATTAAAAAAATAAATATCAGAAAGTACATTTAAAAAAATTACATTTTAAAAAAATTATTAAAAAAATAACTTAAATAGTACCTTTGAAAAAAGCTTATATAAATTCCTATTAAAAATTAAAAACATACAGGCCATTTAAAAAAATACGATTTACGATAAACGGTTCTTTCCAAAAGTACCTTTTTAGAAATTACTTGTAAAAATCACTTTTAGAAATTAAACGAGTAAGAGTACTACCCTTCACCTCGGAGATTTTATTTATACAGACATTTATAAATAAATGTAAATTAAAAAATTAAAAATTAAAATAATGAAATGGAATGTTGACCACAAGTCAATGAAAAATAATTTTTGAAATCACCACGTTTTGGTAGAAATAGCCATATCTTGCAACCCTAGTTATCTCTCATTTGACAAAGTCATCTATTTCAGAGCAAACGCATTGAAAAGAAGAACTGTTAATTCTTTCCACCTGAAAATTCTAAAAATTTTCTTAAAAAATGTTAAAGAAAATTTTTTTGGTAATAATTTTATAAAATTTTTTTGGTAAAAATTTTATAAAAAATTTTATAAAAATTTTAAAGGAATTTTTTTTGGTAAAAATTTTATAGAAAATTTTGTTGGTAAAGATTTTATCGAAAATTTTCTTGGTAAAAATTTTATCGAAAATTTTCTTGGTAAAAATTTTATCGAAAATTTTGTTGGTAAAAATTTTATAGAAAATTTTGTTGGTAAAAATTTTATAGAAAATTTTGTTGGTAAAAATTTTATAGAAAATTTTGTAGGTAATAATTTTATCGAAAATTTTGTTGGTAAAAATTTTATCGAAAATTTTGTTGGTAAAAATTTTATCGAAAATTTTGTTGGTAAAAATTTTATAGAAAATTTCGTTGCTGAAAATTTTATAGAAAATATTGTGGATAAAAATTTTATAGAAAATTTTGTGGGTAAAAATTTTATGGAAAATTTTGTGGGTAAAAATTTTATAGAAAATTTTGTTGGTAAAAATTTTATGGAAAATTTTGTTGGGAAAAATTTTATGGAAAATTTTGTTGATAAAAATTTTATGGAAAATTTTGTTGGTAAAAATTATATATAAAATTTTTTTGGTAAAAATTATATAGAAAATTTCGTTGCTGATAATTTTATAGAAAATATTGTGGATAAAAATTTTATAGAAAATTTTGTGGGTAAAAATTTTATAGAAAATTTTATTGGTAAAAATTTTATAGAAAATTTTATTGGTAAAAATTTTATAGAAATTTTTGTTGGTAAAAATTTTATGGAAAATTTTGTTGGTAAAAATTATATAGAAAATTTCGTTGCTGATAATTTTATAGAAAATATTGTGGATAAAAATTTTATAGAAAATTTTGTGGGTAAAAATTTTATAGAAAATTTTGTTGGTAAAAATTTTATAGAAAATTTTGTTGGTAAAAATTTTATAGAAAATTTTGTTGGTAAAAATTTTATAGAAAATTTTGTTGGTAAAAATTTTATAGAAAATTTTGTTGGTAAAAATTTTATGGAAAATTTTGTTGGTAAAAATTATATAGAAAATTTCTTTGCTGATAATTTTATAGAAAATTTTGTTGGTAAAAATTTTATGGAAAATTTTGTTGGTAAAAATTTTATGGAAAATTTTGTTGGTAAAAATTTTATGGAAAATTTTGTTGGTAAAAATTTTATGGAAAAATTTTCTTTAAAATTATCATGGAAAATGTTTCTTTAAAAATATCATGGAAAATTTTTCTTTAAAAATTTCAAGGAAGATTTTTCTGTGTTGTATATTGTAGACCTTGGAAAATTTTTTTCGTAAAAATTTTATAGAAAATGTTGTTCGTAAAAATTTTATAGAAAATTTTTTTCGTAAAAATTTTATAGAAAATGTTGTTCGTAAAAATTTTATAGAAAATTTTTTTCGTAAAAATTTTATAGAAAATTTTTTACGTAAACATTTTATAGATAACGGCAAAGAAAATTATGAGGAAAAAATACACCGGAAAAGCATTTAAAATGCACAAAGCATAGGCCTGAACTTGGCCTTTAAGGAAAATGTTGAAAAAAATATTAAAATTAGAATATTTGCCATATTTATTTATTGAAAGTAATATAAAAGCCATTCTTGGCCAATTTCATATTTCTACGAGTATATTTTTGAATTAAACACTTTTCGAATAAAAACCCTTTAGACATTTATGATCATACCAACATGATTTCTAACGATTTTTACATCAAATTACACTTGCCTTGTCGTATACACTTGTATGGCTTCTGCCAGTAACAAGTCAAAGTTTCATTTGATGTTTAATAAAGACTTATTTTATACATATTGCTGCTTCATTCAAGCTCACATTCGTTTCAATAGTAATAATAATGTAGCACATATTTAATTAATTTGTAAAATTTATCTCTTTTAAATAATTTTTTTCTTTTTCATTTGTTAGCATTTGGCATTTCAGTTCGAAAGGGGGAACACAAATCCATAATAACCAACCAGCATCAATGGAATACAAATGAAATTAAAAAAAAAAGAAAAGCTTCTTATGTGATTTAACGCGACTTTATTTGAAACCCCCAATGGTGCAAAATATTAATTTCTACTACAAACTCATAATTGAGTACGAACGAACAAGCCCAAGTACCGGTAGAGTAAATAACAATTGCGTCAATTTCGCGTAATTTCAATTTCATATGAGAAGTTTCCTTTTATAAACTGAATCAAACTCAAACAGCCATTCAGTCATTCAATTGTGCATAAGGATGTGTTTTAAAAGACATTACGTCCGTCTGTCTGCTTGTCTCTCTGTCTGCTTGTCTGTCTCAGTATGAAGCTGACAAACAGTGATAATCACCCTGCTTCTTTTATCTTTTGCAAAAGAGAAAAAAAATTGCTGAAAATAAAAAATAATAAGCGAGAACAACAATATAAACGGGATTTTAACACCAAATGTTTTGTGAGCAGAAATTACTTAATTAAAGTTGGATTATCTGCTCATCTTTTAACAAGACCCACAATTTCCTTTCCCACTCAACACCCACACCCTGGCCAATACTAATTTTACTTTGCCACCCAGACCAACAACCCAAAAGGATGATTTAAGCTTACCTAAGCTTCCTACAAAGGCTTAAGTGTGAATGTTTTTCGGGTGGGTGTGAGTTTCCAGGATATTAAAGTTAATATTCCAAAATCCTTATACTCGTAATCATTTAAACAAGTGAATTGTTGCACCCCATATTAATTTTTTTTTTTTTTTTGGTTTCGCAGGACACTTTGAGAGCTTTGGAAGTTGTTGTTGTTGCTGCTAGCGAATACAATTTTTGGTAATAACCACAAATCCAACACTTCTCCAACTATATGCCGCACATTAGTTACAACTAAATTAAATTCACATTTCTGCCCAGTGCTTTACTTAAACGGACGGATTAAGAAATTTCTCTCTTACCATTGCGAAAATTAGACGAAGCGAAAAGAAGAAAAAAAACGAAAGGATATTTTCGTTTTAATGAGAAATATTAAATAATTTTGCATTAGAAATCCTAGTTAAACAGCTTTACTAAGGAGGACACATGTGTATTTGTTATAGGAATATTAACAGTAGAGGGCATAATTAAAGTTAGTCATTTTAAATTTAAAAAATTCCACAGACTTCAAAGGGTTTCAGTAGCACCGATAATTAAATTGATTTTTTTTGTTTATTTCTGAGATCTAATTTGTCCTGGTGACGACCAGAAATAGGTTCCAAGCGCATTCCTGGCTGAATAAGTCAAGTGGAGTCTAGAGTCCCGTCAATTTACAGCTTCAATTCAGATTATCCTGCGGGATGTGGAGCTCTGTGAATATGGGTTGGCTTTCTTCTTATTACAGACAACACTATCTGCGAATCTTGTCTGCTTGTTGGCAGAAAACACCCAAAAGTCCTTGGTGGGAATAGAACCTGCAACCCCTAGATTGATAGACTATCATACTTACTACCAATCAGTCTACGGAGGCATACCTGTATGATGGTCTAAAGTGACTGAGTAGGACGGTTCTAGGACTAGCAAGAGAAGGAAGTCATCAATTGTAAAGATGTGCGAGAATACAGTATCAAAATCGGGTTGATCAAGAAGAAATTTTGGGAATGATACCTCTGAAAATTTAGAAAAGAATAGAATCCTTGTTATGGCTGGATAAAACCGAACGAGAAGAACAATCTGTACCCTAGAGCCTAGCAAGAAACGGACGAGCTTTACATATGACCTAAGCTCAAGTTAATCGAGCCCTCGGTAACTAATTCGGTAATAAAGCGATCAGAAAAGAAGTTTAAGGGTAAATAAACTAATTTGCAAGTGGGATAATGATTCAAAAGTGTATCCTTTTAAGGGTTTTCACCTAAATATACATAGTATAAGTGTTTCGTAGGATGACCTAGGGCCAATAATATTGAGCCTGTATATAGTCTCTTAAAGAGCCGTAGACTTTTGCCAAAATTTACACTAGAATTTTTCAAAAACTACTGAATTGTTAATGTGAGTGGTGAGTGCAATGCAAGGAATAATCCTTTGAACTATTAAAACTCGGAAAGATATCAAAAAGCAAATTCTTTAGACAGGTTACAAGCTAAGTATAATAATAATCGCTGTTGGAACTCGCTTCTAACAACTTGGAGCATCATATAAACGAAAAGAAAATCAAAGAAGGTGATGATTTTGGCTTGGCATTGTTTATTTCTGGGACTGAGATAGCAGCCTTCTTGTGTATTTATATCCAGCAAAAGCTGGCATTTATACTAAGATCCACCAGCAGGCACATACTGAGAATGGATTCCATGATCGGCCTCAGCTGGCAGGTCAGAATTATGTGACATTAGTCATAAAAAATGTGGTTGATAACGTCGTTTTGGCGTGACGTATACCTGGTTATTGGTGTGGGTGTGGGTCACTGATGAATGACGAGGTCAACTTGTACCAGTCTATTACTTTTACTATTTATTACACTATAACAAAGAGGCGTGACAGAACCTGAAACCCACTGGTCTGCTACTATTTAGTCCATTTTTTTCATTTCTTTTATAACAGATACAATAAGAGGACTATAACTGCCATACAGCCTTTGATAGCAGAAGTCTGCGTGACAAGACCCCAAAAGACAATTATCGTAGACTGGAAATAAAGTACGTGACAAACTCTAAAGGGTTTTGGACTAAGGCTCAGGAAGTGAACAACTATACAATGACTGGCTGAATTAAAAATATGTCTGCGGACATGAGTCTAAAATTTAAACTCCTATACATAGACGATTTTGGATTTTATATAAATGCACTATTGCACCAGCTGTTACCCCATTGAATAAAAAACTTTGTTACTTGGGTAAACGCTATTAAGCGAACATCGATATAAATGTATGTATTTCACTTCTTAATACCTGGTTTTCTTTAAATTGTTTTTTTTTTCCAGAGTCTTTGGTGGGAATTGAACCCACAACCCCGGAATTATAGACTAGCGCAATACCTACTAGCCGACCGAAGTACCCGAGCAGCTTTCATATAATCTGGGTGTCTACAAGTGGTTAGTTAGTGACTGTGAAGTATTATCTGGCCAAATTAAAAATCAAGGTAAGACGATATTAGCAGAATGTGCCTGGAAATAGGATAACATAAAAAGGCTTTGGACCACAGGCAGACACATATCAAATGTAGATGCTGAGGAGACCTCAGCCTCAAGCAAATGTTAGTAATTACTATAGACTCTGTGATGAGGAAGACTGTCGACAGGTATCACTAGCCAGTTTGAAATCACTACAGTCGAGAGTAAAAGGCTAGTGACAGCACGATACTCAATGAAAGTAAGGTATTCGTAAATTTCCAGTCGGAAATCATTGATAAGCGAAGGGGGTAGAAAAGAGACCCATGAAGTTAGTGGTCTGTTTCGGTATCTCCCCTACATAAAAATAATAATATTTTTTACAGACTTACTCGTAGCTCAAGTATTTAAACAAATTATTAAGTCCTGCTGTAGCTTCCTGTTCATCGCTTTATTGCTGGACTTGTCTAACCTGCCTTCATTAAACACATTGTAATGGTTTTTCTATCCATTTGGTAATTTTTTTAAGCTCTCCACTGTATTTACTTGTTCAACATTTATATACAAGTACAACTTTACATCTATGTACATGTGTAAACTACAAAAGTCTATGTATGTACGATATGTTTGTGTAAACACAAGAGCCCGTAGAGATTAAAGATTCCCGTGGTGAACTTAATAATAAAGTCCAAAGCATCCCAAGTACTTGTTTAGAATGTTTGTGTATTTGTCAACAAAAAAAAAAGGAATGAGACTTATTCCCCGTGTAGTTAAGCAACAAAAGGTGGAACAACTACAAATGTTTACGTAAATGGCATATGAACGTATGTATGTGAGCATGTGTTAAAGTTACAGCCATAGAAATCAAAGACTTATGTCGGCTCAGACTCTTAAGAGGACAACAGAAAAAACTAACGTTAGAAAGGGCTTTGCAGCAAACCAAACCAAACAGTTTCTAAAACATTTCTATGAAATTATTGTCAAAATTGCACCATTCCACTGGCAAAATTCTTTTGATCTAAATTATGGAAAAAAAGTTTTTTTTTTAGCTGCCAAAAAAACTTTGCTAATATTTTTTGCAAAAAAAGAAAAGAAAAAAGCAGGATCCAAAACTCTCCCTCCTTTCTAAGCATATGAAAATTTTAATCCCTCTATTGTTTTAACTTAGTGTCTCTTTTGACACTTGCTACCACTTTAGAGGAGATTATATGTACTCGTATACGTGCATGCAATGAAAAAACCAAACGTGAACGTCATCCGTTGTAGCATATCTGTACTCCATCAGACTTTATTAAAACCGATTTAAAAAACAAAATGTATAAAAAAGCAACAACAATTGTTAACGTCATCATTTGATAATTCAACAACACATTGCAGCGGATAATCTGTAACTAAACAGACACTTATGTACTTCCTCCTGCTCTCCTATGCAATAAATACTGCTGTTGTTGTTGTTGTTGTTGCCACTGCAAAATCATTGTTTTGTTGTTCACACTATTAATTTAGTTCTTCATTTTTTTTATTATTTGTGAATTTTCCCACATACAAGTAAATATGCAAAATACAATTTTATTGAGCAGCATCAGACAATACGAGCAATAGAAGGATCTCAATACTATATTTCATCAATAAAGGATTTAGTCATTAAGATGACTTCGTATTTATTACAACACAATCATTAAAAATCATTATTTGTTTTAGGGGAAGAAAAATGTTTTAAAGTGGCTATACTCGTATTTGAATGAGTTAATGATTTTTTTAATAAAGAATAAAGAATCAAAAAAGCAAAAAAAATCTTCACAGAAACATTTTTTGCACCAATTAAAGGTTTTAATTAGTTTTAAATTAAAGTTTAATTAATTTTTTAATTGATTCAAATATATATTTATTCAAAATAGGACAAACAAAATTCTAATTAAACAAGTAGTTGAATCAATTAATTTTTTAATTAAATTATAATCCGAAACCAATTGGTGAAAATGTTTTTTTTTTGTGTTTTTAACTTTGCAAGGGTTTTTGACTTTGTACGTCGACAGATAAGCAGCACTTAAAGCCTTGAAAGTACACAGTTTCAAATCAAGGCTGGTAGGAAAGTACAATAAAGCTATCGATGTGCTGGCGGACAAGTATAGGGTTATATTGTGCTGGGTCATTGCAATGTTAAGGGCAAGGAAATCGATTACGAAATCGTAATATTGGGCTTGGAAGATACTAACCTAGACAGAGAAGCGAGGAAGCTATCGATTATTCACTACTATAGACTTCTGGCCGATTGGGTAGTAGAGAGAAACATAAATGTAAAAATAAGGACAACACCTATCCAAAAATTTGCTTGATTTTAAGCAGAGTACCGAACTGTTCATTCACTCGTGTGCGAGTAAGTACACTTTAGTTTTATTCTGTTTCTTTTCATACATGTATAAGAGACTAGAGATGATTTTTTTTCTTTTCTATTCAAAAGTAAATGAATAAAAAAATATTTTGTTTTTCACGCAACTGCTCATATATGAGAATTTACAATTTTGTTAATTTTTCATAAATAAAAATATCGTAAAAAAATCTTCCCATTAAGGATTTACAAATGTTCATTTATGATCTTGAAAAAAAAATTTTAAATCTTATTTATGAGAAATATCATAAATATTGAAATTTCAACGCTCATAAATGAAAAATTCTGATCCCTGGTAGTAACTAAGCTGTCATATTAACCACCAAGTATTTATTTTCCAAGGGAAGTGCCATGCCATCGGTCATTTTTATTCTAAGAAAACAAATTAGAAAAATTTTGAAGATTCTCCTACAGTGCTCTAAATAAAAGAGGTGATAATAATTTAATTTTAATAGGAAATGGCACTCCCTCTAAACATGCAGGTCACTTAAATTACTTTATTATTACTTTATTATTTGAATGCCGGACATCCTTAAATGAGATGGCGGATAATTCGACAGTCACCCTTAAATGGGTGAGGGGACATGGGACTAATCAAGGCAACTGTGCTGCCGATGAACTAGCCAAGAAGGGAACACTATTGCACGATGATGCCATAGACATCTATTGTGGCATTCCCCTCTCGGCCTGTTTACACCGCATCAACTTTGCCCTTCACAACACAGCTCAGGCCAGATGGTCCAATGAGTCGACTTGCTCGATCGCAAGGACAATCTGGCCCTCGATGGACCAAAAGAAAACGGTCTCGCTATTTCGGCTGAAGAAAATGCAGATACGCGACTTAATAGCAATAGTCACTGGGCATTGCTTATTTGGAGCCCATGCAAGCAGGATGGGTATCCCCAATAATGACTTCCGTAGAAGTTGCCAGGATGAAGAAGAGGAGGAAACGGTTGAACACCTTCTCTGTCATTGCCCTGCATTAGAACTCTGTCGCCTACAATACTTGAGACGACGATGTTTTGAAAGCCTCTCGTGTGTTTCATCTCTGGAACCAATCAGGATTAACTCCTTTTTAAGGAACTGTGGTTGGTTTTCCAACCCTCTCCCAACTGAAGTGACATAGTTGCTCATCAACATATGTCACGTCCAATAGTGCCTTCACGGCTAGCACCTTCCCACCTTCTACCCACTTCTTTCACTTCTTTCTCTAATTTCTCAGTCTAATTTTGTTTTCTATTTTCTCTGTCTATCCCTCCTCTTATCTGCAGGTATCACAAAGGGACCAACATAATGGACCCAAGTGAGCTATTTCATTCTCTTTCTTCCCTCTATACAAGCTGCCTGCTTAACCTAACCTAACCTAACTTTATTATTTCTCTTATCCTCATTGTTATCATAATGAGAACGAAAATATGGTTGGCTTATAATGCTAATGGACTAGAGTAGGTTATACATTAAACGGAGGTTCTACTGCTGACTAGGCAACAGACTAGGTAATGACACCACAATCGTAACAAAAAGTGCAGTGAGTTATTTAGAAATAATACTTGATTCAAGGATGTTCTCCATAACTCAAAACAGCTGGCAAAGTCGAAATAATAACGTACAACTCAAGCGTCTGACTAATAGTGAATAAGGGGGTCCATTACCAAATAATGGGCAAGCTTATAATAGGGGCTACTAACAGCATCATTGTCTATGAAAGCGAAATTTGGACTAAAACACATAGAGAGTGAACAATAGAGCATTAAGTCTTTACTGTAGTCAATATAAATGTGATTTTTGTTGTACCGCAAATTATATTTATATGGCCGCTGTATATTGGAATTTACAATGTTTGATTTCCAACACAAACCAGGCATTGGTTAAAGAAGTTCGAAAATCCCATGAGCAATTTCGGAGATTATCTTCTACATTCAAACTACAAACTTTACATCTGTATTTAGTGCCCGGGTTGGCTAGAACTTCATGCGCCAGTCTATCAGTACAAGGTTGTGGGTCGGTTCCCATCAAAGACTGTAGTATGTTTCATCGTAAGTTGGCATAAAGACCGAAAAGGAAATACGGGTACCTTACTTACTTTACACAGAGCCACAACTGCGTAATAGAATCAACAAGATTTTCTCTATGAAACTTTTTTTTGCTAAGGGGTATACCAGCAGAAAGAAAAGAAGATTATTATTTTCATTTATTTCAAGGAAACCCCATTAAATCAATAAGAAAACTTGTTAGGTTTTCTTTTTGTTTACTTCCTACGTTAGCGATAGGTTACGAAAACTCCAAGTATCAACTATCCAAAATGAAATTCGAGGTGGGCTGTGCCTGGAAAAAAGCTGAGACAGTAGCCCACATTGTGTGTGAATATCAAGCATACTAGCTAGGCTTTGGTGCTAGGCTTTGGTGCTGGGCTTTGGTGCTAGGCTTTGGCCCTTAGCCTTAGGCAAATGCTAGCAATTACCAGAGACTTTGTGATAAGGAAGTAGGTCGACAGTTAGTCGCCAGTCTTAAATCATTATAGCCGAAATTAAAAGGATAGTGAAAGCATAATACTTAAAAAAGGAAGGTAACATCAGAAATCTTTGAGGAACGAAAGTGGTCAAAAAGAGATTCATAAAGTTAGTTGTCTGCTCGCAATCCCCCTACAAAACTAATAATAAATCTCTATTTAAATAAAATGAATCACCTTGATATATTATTTGCTGTTTTTGTAAGATTTTTATAGCAGGATCTCAAGAAATTTCTATAATGTCAATAAACCTGAAGTTTTTCTTTTAACGAAAGTCTAGATGTGATTTTAACTCTAAAGAGAATGCCCTCGTGACTTCATCGAATCTTCCAAGATTTTCGAAGAGAGCATGAAAAACTTAATTTTGTTTAAAATACTGCCTTAAGTCAGCTCTATTCGAACTATAAATTTATTGTCGCTACAATACATACTCGTATAAATCAAATCATATTTAAATTTAATACAAACCCTCCAGAAACACAAGACTCTCTCTCGTACACACATAATTAACGCGGTGATGAAAAATTCATTTTATGAGAAAAATAAACGACTACATGCTTATTAATGCAGCAATAAATACACAAATAAATCATCAGCTAGTGTTTCCAGCAGAAAAGGACATTAACAACTGGTTAAGGATTTTAATTTATGACATATCCTTGACAAGCAAAAAAAAAATATTCTTGAGCTGGATTTAAAATTATAATTCTACAGAGTTGCTTAAAGATGATCTACGGCCAATAAATAATGTCACATAAATAAAATAAAATGAAAGAAAGAAAAAAATTAAAATTTTAACTGATCGTCCTAAAGTTGTAAGAGAACTAACCCCTGAAGGTAAATCATATTCAACGAAATAAGCACTCACCCAAAAATAGGAGTCGAGTGGCAATTGCAGACAATGACTGCTGCATTTTGTTTTAAGGGTCGCAATAAATAAAACTATGATAAAACTTTGAGATCGTTTTTAAAAATCCTTAGATGATCTTTGAGGTTTAGTGAAGTCTTTTTTTTTGTTATTCTTTATTTGCTTTTCCGTATCTTGAGTTTTTTTGTTTTTTCATCTAAATGAAAATGTTGTCATCACAGTACCGTATACCGCATGTTACATGGGTGTTAAATTTATAAATATGAATTTATGTGTTCTTTGGTTTTGGGTTATAAATTATTTTTTAATTTATTTTTTTTTTTCGTTTTCTAATCCCATGCATTTTTGTGTCATTCGGCGTATCCTTCTTTACTCTTTTTGTGTAGATTTACGCAACACTAGACACATGGATTTTGCGGCCAACCATGAATTTGTGTCGTTGGCATTTAGTTTGGTTTTTCGGTGTGTCTTTTGCATAATTTAATTTTTTTAAACCAGTCTGCCTTTTTAATGTAAATTGAAACTGCAAGTGTTGAGTGTAAAATGGTTGTGAACAAAGTTTTCTCTTTGAGTTTTTAAGGAAAATATAAAATTTCTAATGCAAATCTAAAATTTTCCAACAAACAAAATTAAATGCGAACTAAATATTATTACACTGTGCTACAAATAATTTAAAAAAAATTATATAACTCCAATACCAGATATACAAAAGAGACATTTTTTTAATCAAGAGATTTTAATAGTTATGATTTCGTTTATCTATACATAGAATAAAATAGTAACTCATTTGCAGTGTGTCTGTCTTTTTTGTGTTCACATCACGTAAAAACTACTGGATGGCTTTTAACAAAACTTTGTGAGGAGGTACCTTAGTATCCTGATCCCAGTAAAGGATACATTTTTCCGCAAAAATTTCTTATTTCCAAGAGAAAGTATAAAAAAGTACTGCATACTTTAAGCCATCATTTATTTTTTAAAACAGAATATTTTAAGTACTGTTAGGCAACAGATGGCGCTGTTTTAAAATAACGAGTAACTCATTTCCTGTCTGTTTCTTACACAGCTCTACAATAATTTTTAGAATTTCAGAATTTTATATAAATTTTAGAATTTTATCTAGGGATGGGTACCTTTATATAAGGTAAATACATAAACCATAACAGCAGCACTATAAAAGTAAAAGTCTTAAAATTTGGTGTGGATTACTTTAAGAGCAAAATCGAACAAAATAATGTCAAGACGCACACAACGTGTGCGGGCACAGCTAGTTTTTAAATAAAACACAAAATTTATTTTATTTATTTTTATTTAGACCTTTTATATATTTTAATCAATTTGTAGTTTACACTTCCTTAATCTTAGAATCATACGGATCAGACATGTGGAGATTCAATTACATTTCAATTACAATTAAAATTGCAGGTAATGAGTAATTGCATATTGTCAATTACACATTACAAGTAATTGTAATTTAAATCACAGTCAATTACAACTAATTGTAATTTGTAATTCAATTACAATTACATTCCATTATGTGTAATTATAATTACATGTAATTTGTAATTAGAAATTTCCAATTAGAAATGACAAGTAATTGTAATTTTATTTCTTTATTATCATTACTTTCAATTGAATAAAATTCTTTTATATTCCTTAAAACTTTCCATTAAATATAATTATAATTGATTTTTTTCAATTACAAACAATTACGTGTAATTGGTAACTGAAAACTTTTAATTACAAATTACATGTAATGTATAATTGAAAAAACTCCAATTACAATAATATCTAATTGCGTAATTACATGTGTAATTAATTACAAACTGTAATTGACAACCCCCAAGTCTGATATAGATTAATGTATATTATCAAATAACATCAAAAATGAGCCAATAGGAAATATTAAAATAACTAAACGTGATTGTGCATGCTTAGTAACCAAATATTAATATAAAATTGAGCATGCAGAAACATGATTTAATAAAGAAATAAGCATTCAAAGCAATACATAGGCAGTCATTATCTACTTATCTTACATTCACGTGTGTGTATGGAAGAAAGCATAAATGATTGTGCATGCGCGATCATGATTTGTGTTTACGCTTAGCAACAATACTAACAAACAAATTTTTACAAATCAGTATTGGGCAGGCAGGATCAATATCACTTTTCTTATATACAGCTTGTATGTACATACATACATATGCAAATAAAAAAGATTTTGCATGCTTGTGCATGATTGGTGAAACTTGCATAGTAACAAAAATAAAGTGTTTATATTGTAAAAATATTCTGTATTTATATTTTAGTTTCTGTGCTTATATATATATCGTTAGCTAAAAGGCAAAAGGTGTAACTAACAAAAAATTCAAAATCGTGTTTTTAATTGGTTATTGTGTATTTTACAAAATTTTCAAAAATTACGCTTTTATTAATAAAAAAAAAACAAAGGATAGTATAGTATAGTTATCATTTTACAAACTTTTTTGCTTCTCCTGTAAAATTATATTTTTGTTAATTACGCCTTTTTGCATTTTAGCTAACGATATGTATGTACATATGTATAGCATTACTGTATATATTACTTTTAAGCTGATTTTGTTGCTTGTGAAAAGCATATGTAATACCTTTGGGTCGAACTTCGGGCATTAGACTATTCTGGAACTAGTTACTAAAGGGGCTAGAAACACTCACATGCCGAAGGGCTATATGACTAGAGGAGAAGTAATATGAAGTCTGCAGCGGATGCTCATTGCGGATGACGTGATGCACAATGAGTGCTTAGCATACTCTCTCGTTGTCCCCTATTGAGCACCTTTTTCACACATGCATGAACGCTCTATTTTTGCAGGGATAATGTAAATGAAGATTTTATTTTTCCAAAAAAATTTATATCATTAACATGAAGCTTTCAAATAAAAGTTTTGATCTTAACTTAGGATTTTCGAGGTTTATTTTTTAGTGTAAAATGGAGCTATGAAGTACTAAACAGGATCTATAAAAGAAGAAAATATCAATAAAATACTTTTTCAGTAGCTTGGTGTGACGAATTTCAGCAACATTAGCAAGGGAGGAGGTAAAGAATTTAAGTTTAAATTAAGCAAAAAATACATATTTTTCTATACTTAAAAATTCATATAAATAAAATATCATACATAGTTTAGTATTTACATGTATAAGCAAACAGCCATGCAGGTCATACACTGAGCAAATTAAAGAACTATAAAATTTTAAATTTTTATTTCATCTCTTATCTCTTTCTAAATCATCCAGAGTCTTCACTTAAATATTTCGACATTCACTCAAATAATTTATACAATTAATTTTCTATTTCTAGTTAGCCAAAATGGAAACAAATTTCTCTCAGTGTCGATTTGCACAAATGTATGCAATGTTTGTATGACTTTTATGTTTTTATCCTTGTTTGCATTTTATACTGAAAAGGATTTAACTGATGCATGAGTTTGTAAATAAAGTCGAAAACGAAGCCAAAAGCAGTGGCATTTTTTTCGTATTCTGATTTATTTGCTTTTAGCGATTTATTGCTACCGTTAGTTGCCACACATATGTACTCTCCAGTGTGTGTTACAACATGTGTTTGCCTGTGTATTTTAAATGTACGTTGGTACGATGGTTGTATGCAGTAGCAAAATGGTTGCTTATTAACAACTTTACCCGTTCACTATATTTACACCGAATATCCTGTATAAACCACATACACATAGATATGTGCATGTGGTAGCCATATTTACTTGGATTGGTGATTAAACGTTAGCCTGATTCAATGCATTATGAAATTTATATTTTTATACAGCAGTTGTCAGATAATTAGAATTTTATATTTGCTAGAAGCTAATATTTGGCATATATTTTTAGAGAAAACAGATGGTAATTTTTTTCTCTTTCTAGGCGAACTGCCTTTGTGAAAGCATTAAAATCTTTCACTTCTTGTATTTTGTAGTCCACTTGTTAATATACGCACGATGATACGAGCAAACATATCGAGGTTTTTTGCCAATCGAATATGCTTTACGTTGAGTTCATTTCCTCACTTTACGAACTATTGCTGGCGATATTTATGTTTTAGTTGCCAACTTCCGAGGCTTTTTGAAGCCTTCAATGTCATATTAATGTGTAATGCTTCGATAAAAAATAATCCCAACTCCATAACGCTTTTCTTTCGATACATTTTTTAACTTCAAAATAACTTCAACATAATAGTCCGTCTATTCATAAAATATAAGCAGCATGTTATTAGCCGTTTGGTGGCTGTGGTCTTAATAACACTTCCAACGACGATCCCTGAATATCTAAAAAGTTAAACTCACCAACATTAAATAAGATATCCGGAATTTCACTTTAGTGTAGAACAATTTTTTCTACCGGTCTTAACCTTTCCCTATATTACTCTTCTCTACTCTATTTTTTATATATATTTTGCTATATTTTGTTATACAACACTCTGCTCTTCCCTACTCTACTTTGCTCTATTCTACTATGCTCTAATATTCTCTATTCTACCCTACTCTATTCTTCTCCACTCTAATTTACTCTACTTTACTTTACTCTATTCTACTCTAATCTACTCTTATTTTCTATACTCTTCTCTTCCCTACTCTACTCTACTTTACTTTTTTTTACTCTACTATATTTTGCTCTAGTCTTCTCTACTTTACTTTACTTTACTCTACTCTGCTCTACTCTACTGTAGTCTTCTCCATTCTACTCTAATCTACTCTACTCTAATCAACTCTACTCTAATCCACTCTACTCTAATCCACTCTACTCTACACTGCTTTTCTCTACACTCCCGTAATCTACTTTGCTATACCTTGCTCTAACTAAATTATTTTAATCCTCTCTACTCTACTTTCTACTCTACTCTACTCTACTCTACTCTACTCTACTCTACTCTACTCTACTCTACTCTACTCTACTCTACTCTACTCTACTCTACTCTACTCTACTCTACTCTAATCTACTCTAATCTACTCTACTCTACTATACTTTACTCTACTCTACTATACTTTACTCTACTCTACTTTACTCTCTACTCTACTTTACTCTCTACTCTACCCTACTAATCCACTCTACTTTAATCCGCTTTATTCTATTCTACTCTACTTTACTCTGCACTACTCTACTCTGCATACTCTACAGTACTTTCTCTCTACTCTAATCTAATCTACTCTACTCTAAACTACTCTACTCTACTCTAATCCACTCCACTCTAATCTACTCTACACTGCTCTGCTCTACCCTATTTTGTTTTTTAACTACTTTTCGCTATACTTAAATCAACTTTACCCAACTTTACATTTATCACTCTACATTATTCTTCACTTCTTTGTTTTAATCTTCTGTACTCTACTTCACCATGCAATGTTTTACGATACTATATTATTGCTCTACTTTATATGAACTTCTACATTCTACTCCACATTTTTTGGCTCTTCTTTAGCTTGTTCTACCCTACTTTAGCCCAATTAATTTATTCTATTTTACTCCAGTTTACTTTTCGTAAAGTGAAAAAGGCCATAGTCTATTCTTATTTCCACTTAACTACTACCTCCCCTTGCTCCCCTTAGCTCCTCTTCAGTGACCACTATGTCTCATTTATGTATTTTTAAAGTAATTAACAAATATCACAAAAAATATTTTTAAGACTCTTTAAATATAATTTCAAAATCTAAACACATATTGTTGACATTGACCACATTTTTCAAATATTTTTTTTTAATTTATTTAGAAATATTTCAGGGTGTGCTAATTCGCTGACTATGACTGTTAATATTTACAAGCTTATATTGCGATGTGAGAGAAGAAATTTTTAGTTATTAAGCTTTTAAATTTATGGTCATTCCAGCGAGTATATGTGCGGGTATATGAAAATAAAATAAAACTGGTTTGAAAAGCAATGTGTTGCTTTAGAATTTTTGTGTAAATAAAAGTGCATTTTTTAATTGAGTCCATTTTGTCAAAAATAACAAACGAATATATTTTAATAATAATTAGGGTTTTATTATATTTTTTTCATGATTTTTTTGAAAACTTCATAAATTTATTTTTCTGAAACAGGAAAAATATTTTATTAAAATTTTCAATAAAGGTAGACTTGAATGGTGCTCAAAGAACGCCTTGGCATAAAGGCCAGTAAGGTACTCAGATACAATAGCAGTATCTTAAGATGAATAACTGCGTTAGTGACAGGTCATGAAAACTTAAAGTATCATTTGTAGCCAAGGTGAAAATCGAAGAAGGTTATACTTGAAAACTGTTCCTCAAATAGGCTGAGACAGTGTCTCACATTGTGTGTGAATAGCCAGCACTGGCTAGCATAAGACTTAGGACCACGCCCATGGAAGATCTAAGCCTAGGACAAATGCTGTCAATTACTCATACTTGAGGGAAAAGGCTGATAGTATGAAATCATATGAGAGAAACGGTGTTATCATGTGAGGAAATGAAAGTAAGGTTTCCGTAAACTACCAGTCGGTTGTCTAAAATCATTGAGTATGAAAAAGGGTCAAAAATATACCCATTAAGGTAGTGGTCTGCTTATATACATCTTCTTCTATATAAATAAAAATAATTGTCGTTCATTGGCAGTCGCGTTATAATAACCCAGCTTTATTTTTTAAGAAAAAAAATTGACCACGCCCAAATTTACGTCTACTTTTTAAGTAGTAGAGAACTCTAAAGGTAGATTTTTGAAATTTTAAGCCAGTGACTCTAATTGATATACATAGTCCATCGAAACAAAGGCAGGATTGCAATAGTGGGCGTGGTATCTCCCACAGTAAGTAAACTATTATTATCGTCTACGTGTAGATCTGTAATATGTAGAGTCTTGAATTTTTGCCCAAGTAACCCTCACTAATGTACATAGTCAACAAAAAAACACAGATTGGATGGAGAAGGTGAGCGTGGTAAATCACATACAAAATGAAAAAATATTATCGTATACCTAGAGAACTACTATAGCTAGAGTCATGAAACGTTGCACGAGTAACCCTCAGGCTAATGTGCATAGTCTAGCAAAATATAGACTGATTTGTGACAGTGGGAGTGGTACCTCACATACAAAGTGAACAATTATTAACGTATACCTAGAGAACTACAACATGTATAGTCTTGAAACCTTGAGTAAGTAACCCTCATAATAAAGTGCATACTCTAGCAAAATACAAACTGGATAGTGGGAGTGGTACCTCCTATACAAAGTAAACAACTATCATCGTGTTAATACCCATAGTCTAGGAAAAAAACAAAGTGGATGGGAGCAGTAGGAAGTGGGCATCGTACCTCGCATATAAACTAAACATTTTTAACGTGAGAAGAGCGTGCGCTTCCGAGTTAAAGCCATATTTTTCCTCTGAAGTGTTTATTTTATTTCTTGTGGATTCGTGTAGCAAAGCGCACCGGGAACAGTTAGGTTATAATGTTAGCACGTTTGACATAATTTGAAATTAATCTTCCTCTAATTGCATTCTTGCTCTTATGGTTTTTAGTCTATAATGGTTTTAGTAGCTGGCTGTATTAATAAAAGATTTTTTTATTTAATTCAGCTAAACGATGTTTTGGCTTTTGCCATTAAAAACTATGATGTGTTAGAGACCATCGTAGTCTAAACGAATTGCTAACCGAGTTGTCCAGACTGTAAGGCTTGTCAGAGGCCTATAAATAAAAGAATAGGACTTATATATATTTATCACTAGAACAGATAATCTCAGATATGACAAGTTTCTCGCTCTTTGGAGAGGTATAGTCTAGTGAAAGCAAAAGTAATTCAAGAGCCAGGCATCCATAACGCAAAAATCTAAATTAAACGTCAAAAAGCATAATAGACTATAAGAATTTACTTAATAGAAAGACCACCGTCTGGTTACGGTATTGCTCATATCTACACAGAAAAAAAATATTTTCAACAATTAAAAGTTCAAATATATTGAAGATATAAGAAATAAAAAATGAAAAAAAAAACAATTAAAGGTTTTAATTGGTTTCAGATTAAAATTTAACTAAATAATTAATTGATTCAATTATTTTTTTAATTATGATTTTTTTTTTGTTGTGTTTTAAACCATCAATTAAAAAATTAATTGAACTTTAATTTAAAACTAATTGGTGCAAAGAATTTTTTTTTTGTGTGTTAAAATTTCGGTCTAAGAAGCCTTGATATAATAATTTTTTTTTTTTTTTTTTTTTTTTTGTTAGTATTCTGCTTCTTAAAGTAATTTTATATGAGTTAACAGAGGTAAAACTTTAATTTCAAGCTCCTGTCTTTCTGTGTTTTATTTGAATTTATTCAATTTAAACTCTACGTGACTCTACAGCCAACTCTAATGTATAAAATGATTTTATTAACAGTATTTTATATTTTATTAAATTTTCTTCTATGTACGGTAATAAAATGAAATTTTATTTCTAAGACCAAATTCTTCAACAGATTACATAAATGAAAAATAAAAAACGAAATTAAATTTAGAGAATTTTCCCTTTTAAATTGAAATAAAAAATAACAAAATATCCTTACAAGCTTGAGGCTCTCTTTTTGTGAAAAAAAAGAAAGATCCTTTAAATAAACACACTTTGTTTTTGTGGGTTTTCGTCAATGACTTGTGAAGAATATTAGACAAAAGTTTTTTAAAGGACACAAAAATGTAATAAAATTAAATTAAATGTAACAATATTTTTTTCACTTCCTTTTTTTAAGGTTTAAGTAAGGCACCCTTCAAACTAATAATCAAACGAAAAGAGATGGACAACACTCAGCTTAGTATTAAAAGCCACATGGTTTATTTTTCATCATGCAGTGAAAGGACCGACCACCTTAGAATGTAAGTAATATTCAAGGAAACCCCAAACGCACAAACACTCAAAATTTAATTTCGCATATAATGAGTAGATTTTTTTCGCTTTATATTTTTGATTAGATGGAAAAAATTCTTTGCCTCACATTAAAAGAGCCACTTTTAATTTTAGAATTTTAAAAGATAAAACTTCCTGTAAATAAAATTTTTAAAATGAAATTTTCCTTCATAATTTATGTGCCTTAATTACACGACAAGTGTGTCAATTGTTGCGTATATTTTTAAAATAATTGCTAGAATTTTTAAAAATGCATTTTCTTTATTTGCCCAAAGCTCACAATAAAAATTAATTACATATTCTTCTTAAATGCTTATGATCATTGAAATGATTTCACATACTTGTCATTTAGGTGAGTGTGTTTTTAATGCTGCTAATTTTGCCACCATCTCTAATTGCACAGATTTTCTTATATTTATTCAAAGTTTTTTCTTTCCTTTTCGATACCTCCTGCCTACTCACCCACCCACCCATCGTAAACTTTGGCAAACATTAAACCACGCATGCATTATTTTAATGAGGCTTCTTGAATCTGCATTATTTTCTATTTAAATAAAGATTTTGTATTCATCCAAATACTTGTGCCATCAAGCCAAGCATCCAATCAAACAATCAAGCGAACCAACAAACAACACCATCATTATCGTCAACAGCACCAGCACTTCCATCATCATTATTAATAAGAACATGTTCGCAGATGATGATAATGCTGTTGATGATGGTTATGGTGAAGAAGAATAAGAACAACAGCAGCAACAACAGCATAAAATCCATTAGTGTATGGCTCATTAAATCAGAAATAGCCTCCATTTTGCTAATGGAAAAATTCTCATCTTCAATAGTTCTAACGCGCATCAAATTCGGCATTCGCTTGAAATTCATCAGCACATAATGCAAAGTGGCTCAAAATCAACAAAGCTCATATTCTTACTCACATACTTACATACATACGAGTATGCTTTTTCATATATACCTTTCCCCATAGAAACATATGCCCAGTAGGAAATTTTGACAACTTGAAGATCAAATAACACAGTGCAACAGCTAAACATTTTTTTTTTTAAATACACGAACTTGATATTATAGCCTATAATTTATAGGTTCGATTCTACTGCCAAAAGTTAGCTAAACACTATACTCAGTTTGGCGATATTGGTGACCAATTTCTATTTATGGGTCAAGAAAGATTGGGAAAATTCTTGGGGCCCTCAAAAAAGGTATAAGGTGTCATCAGAAATACATCAAGAAACAAGGTACACATGCAAGAAATGTAAAAGTAGAGAGTATTGTTTAGTAAGCTTACGTGGCAGCTTGCAACACGGAGTCTATGAAGTAGAATCAAGTGAAATACCATTCCACTCGTCCAGATTATATTATAGATGCAAATGTGGATCCTAACGAATAAGTTTTTGGGATCACCTAGACTGCTCTCCACTAAGTTGCATGTTTGTGCTCAATAGCTCATGAGCAAATGGTCATAATCGAACACAAACTAGCTTATTGAACACATGCATACTCAAACCATACTATTAGTTGTGTTCGTATCATAAACGCAATGAGCTGACCAAGTAAAACGAACTTGCTCTAATAGTGATCGCCCTGTTTACTCGCTTCATATTTGAAACACTCAGTGTGTTTTAGTTAGTAGTGGCGTAGGTAAGGTAGGCATTTTGCTTGCACTAGAGGTCTTTTTATATTTGTATTTCTTAAGAAATAGACCTTAACATGAACGTAAGTAAAGTTGTTAAAAAATTCTGTGTTTTTTTTTTCGTTGTTTCTTCATAAGCTAGTCCAGCCTAACTTCTTTAATGTAAATAAAACAATAGTCTAATTACATTTTTCCCGACGTTTCGTCAATTTCTTGTTGACTTTATCAAGGGGAATCTATTTAATTAAGAAAAACAGAACAATACAATCAAACCACTCTTACATTAGATATAACAAACTTACTTACAGTAAAAACAATATTATTAATTACATTAAAACATAATCTAACATATTACATTTAACAAAAAAACATTTAACATTAAATTAAATTTGAACAAAAAACACAACTTAAATTTATATCACAGTTTATTTTATGGCGACTATGTAACAAGTGTTTATGTTGTCCGTATCTTCCTTCAAGTTCATTGTATACTCTTTCTTTTGTTGTATTCTTAGGCTTTCAATAGTGTACCTTTTCTTTTCCACATTTTCTCTATCTAAAATTGTTACTGTTTCAAAATCAGCTGAATGACCTGTTTCTAGTATGTGTTGCGCCAACGCAGTTGATTGTTTATGTTTTTCTATGTCATTCTTATGTTCTTTCATCCTTGTTTCTAAAGTTCGTTTTGTTGTACCAATGTAAATTAAATTGCAGTTGTTGTCATCACTCCCTTTACATTTTATTTCATAAACAATATTGTTTTGTTGTTGTTTGTCAATAGGAGTTTTTATTTTTGAAAATATTGTGTTTAGTGTTGTGTTCGGTTTGTATGCAAAGTTTATGTTCTTGTTTATTATAGTGTTTCTGATGTTTTTGTTGTCCGTTAAGCCAGGGATGTAACGTACACTGTAGTAACGTTTATCATTCGTGATGTCAGGGTTGGTATTAACTTGGTGATTTTTTATCTTTTTGGAAATATCATCTATTAATGCATTAATCAGTTTAATTGGGAAGCTGTTTTCTTTAAGTGTTTTTTTAATGAGTTGGATATTGTGTTTTTTAAATTGTTCATCGTTAATATTTAGTATTCTATATATATAATTCTTCGCTGTATTTATTATTTGGCTTTTTGGTTGTGTTGAATTAAAATTAATAATTCTGCCTGATGCTGTGCTTTTTGCATACCAGTCAAATATTATTTTATTATTTTTCTTATATATTTTTGTGTCCAAATATGCAATTGAGTTGTTGCTTTCAATTTCCATGGTAAATTGTATTTTTGAGTGATATTTATTAAAAGTTTCCAGTATTATATCTTTTTCATCAGCGTTTACTATTGCTAATATGTCGTCTACATATGTGTTTTTTATTTCTACACTCAAACTGTATTCGTGTTTCACTCAAAGCCATAACTACTTGAACTCACCCAACTCCAATTTGCTTATATTAGCTCACCGGTATTCGCTATTTATTATTGTCCACTCATTGTTACTCGAGTGCAATTAACAGAAATATTATTATGAGCGTCTTATAAGCTTCGTTGTGCTCATGCAGTGCTTTATTATCAATACGAATGAAAGTAAAAATCTATATGAATGTGTAAAGCACCTCACATTTGCACAACATGTCTGCCCCAACATGTCATGTGGCCAACAACCACTGTAAAATAAATTGTAGGGAAGCCCCATATCCTATGACGGCTTAAATCTACCTAGCAGCCCAGTGATGTTCTTCCTCTACCTGTTCACCTCCCCCCGGGGTTTCCAATTGTCACTGCAGGAATGGCAAATGTTTTGACGCGGTTCACTCGGGGAAAATAGGGGCACCAGACGCTAGGGTTGCTACAAAAAAAATCTGGAAGAAAAGGTCTGTGTCATAGAACACACGGGTCCTCTTCGAGGCCCGACCAGTGCCCAAAGGACTGGTGGTACCGCGGGAATCGGTAGCCCCACAGAGAACCTATCCTTTCTGTGACCGTATGTTGGTGAGGTCCCCTTCGGGGGTACACGTGGTCCTTGTGGTTTAAGATCGATTTATGTAGGTATGGTGCACTGTCGATCAAGTGTGCTGTTGCACTCTCAACAGACGGAGTTTGGATAGTCTCCAAACCTCTAAGCAAGAGGCTATAATATGGAATCTAGACGTATTTTTTTAATACATTTTTAGATTTTAGCGATAGCTTTAGCTATCGCTGGACACATTTTTCTAGGGACCTTTTAATTTTTTTGTTCATGTCATCTTTCTTTTGCTCTCTTAAGGTGATATCCATAAATGCTGATTCATGTAGTACCTGGCGGCATAGGAATCATTAGTACTTGTTGTCAAAAGCGATCATACTAGTCCTGGCCAGTTTATTATCAAAGAAGGTACTATGTGCAGGATACCAACCTGCAAAGAAAGGTAAAGGAGTACTAAAAAGATAGCCTCCTTACTATCAACTGAAATGCATACAGCCTTTAACACAGTACCTCGTTTCTGTAACTAAACTGGAAAACTTTTCACATAAAAATGTAATAGTCATCCTGCCTTTGCAAGTTGTCCTAGAACTAATCCTTAAAATTTTAACACAAAGTATTGAAAAAGTTCGTTATTATCTCTAGTCACCCTGTATAAAACAAGCTGACTATAATAATTTCAAGTAAGAAATTGAATAATAATTTCAATTTCTTACTTGAAATTATTATAGTTAGCTCGTTACAGAAACGAGGATCGTTTTTGATTCGTCACTGTAGGCTGCAGTTGTAATTGTGGTCTTTTCCATTTCTGTCTTAAAAAAATGATGTCTTAAAAAAGCCATCAAAATTTTTGTAAAAATAATAGAGGTATCGTAAAGTCGGAAAGTGCCCTTTAATTCGGGAGCATTTAGAACCACTGAAGAACTAGTGCGTAAACAGACCGCAATACTAATAATAGAAAATCTTAAAACCTTCTAGAGTTATTCTTCCACAAATTTAAAAACTTTCGCGACTAAATTTGCCTTGTGCAAAGACGGTCTTATACAACCATTTCTAGTTCAAATTTCCAACTGGGTTTTCATGTGAAGCCGGAAAACAAACAAATAGAAAAGGCGCCAAAAAAAATATATAAAAATCAACCAACAACAACTTGCTGCATACATTATCAAATGATGATGTTCGAGCATGTTGGCATATTAGCGTTAATGCAGCTAAAAAAACGTTCCCTACTTTTCAAGACTCTATTTTTTCTCGTCATTTATTCGGTTGTTCACTTTTTTGCGCTCTACTTGTTTGTGTCCTTATAAGAGAAGCAGTGAATTTAAAAATTGGAAATAGCACACAATTTCCCTAATTGGCAGGGAAGATTATCAACATCACGCCAACACAAAACAAAAAAAATGAAGAACCAAAAATAATGAAAAAGCACTAAAGCAATGAAGGAAGAAACTTTGGCAAACTGGTTGCATGCATGCTTAAACACACCATATGTATTTTTGCTAAGAAAGATTGGGCTGCAACACCCACTAAAGTAAATATTTAGGAGGGTAGTAAGAAGATTTTAAGTCCAAAATGATGTAAAAATTTTATCCAAGAAACTAAAATTTCTTGCAAATAACCGACAGAAAAAAATTTACACCAATTAAAGGTTAGTTTTAAATTAAAATGCAATTAATATATTAATTGAATTAAATATATATTTGTTTAAAACAGAACAAAAAAATTTCCTAATCGAATCAATTAATTATTTTATTAAATTTTAATCTGAAACTAATTAAAACCTTTTATTGGTGAAAACATTTTTTTTTCTGTGTATGTTTTTTCTGAATTAACAAAATGTTGCTTAAAAAACTTTGGGCTTTAAACTTCTCATAACCCTCTCGCTAACTTCAATAATGCACCCATTAAAACCGCTTAACTGTAGTACTGCATTAATGTTTCCCGCTCCAGTATGTTGCCCCAACAACCATTTGTTTGGCAAATAATCAGCATATTGAATGACTGCCTACCTACCTCTTGGTTATTGCCATCCCCATCACCATCCCCATCATCATCATCACATTCCACCTACCAGAGAATTATTCGTCTTTGGCAATGTCTTTTTCAGTTTAAAACTGCATTTCACATAAACGTTGAGTACGATTATATATGTACATAATTGCATACATATGCAAATATAATTTATTTGTAAATATATATAAATGCATGTGTGTATGTGTAATGTGTGGTTAACGTCTTATATCCCTTCAGATGGATGGATGTATAAAATGGATGCACTCAATAATATTTTGTATTCTGATTGCCTTTATTTGAGGCAGGCATTAACTCAAGCATTAATACTACAAAGTAAAAGTGGAATTTTTAACCAAATTGAACGCGCTTCGAAAGAAAATTAGCGTAGTTATTGAATGAGTAAAGAAAGTTAATAACCTAAGCGTAAGATAAAGCATTGGCCTAGCTTATCGCCTTTAATTAGTTAATCGATTAGTCAGGAATCTTAACATTTCCTAGAATCGTTATAAAATTAAAGTCACAAAGCAACAAAAATTTTTCACCAATTAAATCAGTTTTAAATTTAAGTTCAATAAATTTGTTAATTAATTCAAATACATATATGTTTGAAACAGAAAATCCTCATTTAACAACTTATTGAATCAATTAATTATTTAGTTAAATTTTAATCTGAAACCAATTAAAACTTTTAATTGGTTAAAATTTATTTTTTCTCTGCTTCCCAAAAATAGAAAGCTTTACATATTTAAATACAAGAAAATATTAAAAATAGAATTTTTAAAATTAAATTAAAAATAATTTTATGCAAAATCATTCTTTAAAGAGTTTCTATTAAAAAGCTTTTTTTAAATATAAGAAATTTTTACCAAAAAGCTTTACAAAATTAGCTATCTTAAAACACCTCTTAAAAACTCTTGGAAGATGTAGCTTATATAAAAAGCCTATATAAGAAGTAGCTTATATAGAAAGCTTATATAAAAAGCTAGATAGAATTTTTAACAAAAATATTTTTAAAAAAGCATTCCCACCCTAAAGGTTATTTTTAAAAAGCTCAAAAAAACTTTTCTAAAATGTAGCTTTTTTAAAAAGCTACATTTAGCTACTATAGAGATTTTTTATTACAAGAGCTATAATAAATTTTTTGTGATAAAAAAAGCTATAATAAAGCTTTTGTAATAAAAATTCTCTACATAAAAGCTTTATTTAAGTAAAATCTTTACTGTCCCTATTCGTTAGGATTCTTACAAAGACCTTTCATTACCTTAATTCATTTCATTAAGTTGAATATAGCTAAATGAATTACAAATTGCCGAGTTACTGTACAATTGGGCTCATTTACCTGTCTTTTAGATTATTGCTAGCAAAACATTTGTCTCGATACTAGCAATTTATTCTTCAATCTTAGCTTTCAAGACTAGCAAGCATTGTGGTAGTATACGCAAGACTTCAAAAAGGCTGGTGACGTTTCCGAGATGGGAAATCATTCGGACCAGAACTTAGTCAACTAAGCAGTAAAAATCATTATACTTTCAGCTGTATATAACTCTTCATCATAGACGTCACGATGATTGTTGACAAAATCTTAGACGTCTTAGCATTAAAAGATTACTTTTGCACCACCCGTTATAATGTCGTATTCTAAGCAGATTTAAGCACATTTAAAAGCCTTTATGCATAAGCTTTTATAAAAAGCTTTAATGAAAAATCTTTTATAAAAAGCTTTAATGAAAAATCTTTTATAAAAAGCTTTAGTAAAAAATATTTTAAAAAGTTTTTATAATGAAAAAAGGTTTTACAGATAATTTCTTTAAAATACAGCATTGCTATAAAAATTTTTTATAGAATTTTGAAAAGTTTCTTCAAAAAAGCTCTGACACAATTTAATTAAAAAAACGTCCAAAAACATTTTAAAAACCTTTCATCGTACTTAAAAATATTCGGTATTTCTTAAAATTCAAAATTTAATTTTTCACCATTCGTTTTGGAAAATATTTTTTACACCTATTTTGTAGAGCTCTTCCCAAAAACATAAAAAAAATAAAAGACAACTAAGACGATTTCTTAAATAAAAGCAATATTTAAAAAAATTTTTGCTTATTTAACCGATTTTAAAAGCTTTTATGTATAAGCTTTTATAAAAATTTTTAATGAAAAAGCTTTTATGAAAACCTTTAATTTAGAAATATTTTACACAAAGTTGTAATAAAAAAGGCTTTTATAAAAAGCTTTACAGAAAATTTCTTTAAAATGCAACAGGGCTATAATTTTTTATTGAAAATCATTTGTATTATGAAAAGTTTCTTCATAAAAGCTCTGACACAATTTAATTTAAAAAAAAGTTTTGTTGATATTTAAAAATATTCGATATTTCTTAAAAATCAAAATTTATCTTAATTACTCATTTGCTTTTTTTGAAACCCTTTGCGCCGCCGACTAAACCTAAATGTTCTTTTTTTAACAAGTTCCCATTTAATTATTTATTCATAACTACTTTTTTGTAAGTTATGCAGCACATTCTAACAATGCTAAAGGAATTTATAATTGATGGTTGCAAAACACACACAAGGTAACAAGCAACAACAGTCAGCTAAACTTAAATCAATCAACGCCCATTGGACAGCAATTGTTGAAATATTTAGAAGTGCACGAAAATCGAATGAGTTGTTTTTGTCATCATCTTAATGGTCTGGATAACCACTGTCAAAGAATGACAGAAGAAATCTTCAATCATTTTGTAACATTTATCATGCTCCACGAAAGATCATTGAATGTCATCAATTGGTTTTTAACAAAAGCTTTAATACAAGAACAAATTTAGTCACATATTTGTTATATACATTTCGTAAGTATGCATGATTTCAACAGCTTTAGCTTTAGTTAGCTGACATGACATTTTACGTCAATGTCATTTATATAAATTAAATAAAAATTAACGTTATTTTTTGCTCTTCAATCATTTTTTGTCTACTCTCTTTTGTACCGCTAATAATAAAGTTAAAACCGAAAAAGTTTTACAAAATTATCTTGAAAATATGTTTCTGATTTTATTATACAGGTAACCGGAAAGTTAAAAAGGACGATTGGCATTATTATGATGTTGTTTAAGTTTTTTGTGTTTCTTTTAAGAAAATTGCCAAAAATTCTGCATTTTTATTATTGTTACAAAACAAACTATTGTCATATGCTGCTCATTTGCAAGAATTTAAAGAACACTTTTGCAGTTTGATAATATTGCAGATGAGTTTTAATGACTTGATGACATACAGACAAAGAGACAGAGGGACAAGTAGGCAGAGTGACAACGCCAGCCAGAATAACAACAATACAATACGAGCCAGCTTATCTTTAAGAAACCTTAAAAAATACGGTATATTTGCAACAAAAAAAAAAAAACAAATTTAATTTAAACTGCTTTCGCGAAACACATCTTTAGGGGTTGCCAGGTATATGAAAATATATGTTTGTATAGAGATATTTAAGGAGCGTCTCTTAGAGGTTAAAGTCAAATTTAGCTTATAATGTACATAATTATTTTTTACCAAAATTTTTATTTCCTAACATATTCCAAAATGCTTTAAATTAAAACAAAGTTCTAAAATTTTATTGATTGGCTTTTTTGTAAAAGCATTTATAAAAAAAACTCGTCCGCAATTAAGCACTTTAAAGCTCTTAATTAACTAAAAAGCTATTTAAGAGCTTTAAAAAATCTTCCTACAATTTTATTGATTGGCTTTTTTGTAAAAAGATTTATAAAAAGCTCTTTCGTGATAAAGCTCTTTTAAAGCTCTCAAATAACTAATAAGCTATTTAAGAGCTTTCAAAAATCTTTCCTTTTAAAACAAAGTTTTTAAAAAACTTCATTTAAAAGTCATAAAAATAAAAGATTAAACAAAAAACCTTTTTCTACAAAAAGCTTTTTCTTCAAAATGTTTTTCAATAAAACATTCATACCAAAAATTATTTTTATAAATTGTGTATAAAATGCTATTTTTCCTTAAGAAACATTTAAGCGCAATCTTGTACTCTTTTTAAAACTTTGTTAGTATTTTTTTAAAAGCTTTTTTTAATTTTTTTATTACTATTTGTATCCTTACTTGTAAAATCACGTTTCCAAAAATTTGTTTTAAAAGTCATATATGTATGTACATAAATTAAAACTTAAAAAAAAAATTACTTTTCCACAAAAAGCTTTTCATCAAAATATTTTTCAATAAAAGCTTCATAGCTAAAATGTTTTTTTATTAATTGTTTATAAAAAGCTATTTTTTCTTAAGAAACAGTTCAACGCAAACTTGTACTTTTTGTTAAAGCTTTGTTAGTATTTTTCTTTGTAAAAAGCTTTTTTTAATCTTTTATTAAAAAGTTTTACAACTAAGTAACTAATAACGATTTTGTTATTGTGTTTTTGAAATTTTCTCAATAAAGATGTAAATGAAACAATTTTTTTTTTGGGTCAATAGCTTTTTTTTATTTATATTTTATTTTTTATCAACTATAAACCAAATAAAATCTTTTGGCAAAATATCGAAAAGTACTAATGAGAGATAGTATTTTTCTTTTGTTTTATGTTGTTAAAAAGCTTCTCATTTATTAAATAAAAAAAAAATAGAAAAAAAGTACTCAAAAAGCTTTTACCAAAAGCTTTTTACTTAAAAAACATGTTCTTTAAAAATGTTTGAAAAATAATTTTTCCCTAACAGCTTTTGCAAAATAGCTTTTGGATGATAAATTAATGACAATATTTCTCAATTCAATATTCAGAATTCTTTTGCAAATATATGTATTGGCACTAAACGCATTTTAACGCATTTAACACCTAAAAGCAAAAGATTTTCCATTTTTTTAATGAAAAATATTGAAAAGCTTTATTAAGATTATTAAGCAAAAGCTTTTTTATAAAAGATTTTTCAATAAACAGTTGTTTGATAAAAAGCTTGTTATTAAAAGTTTATCGTCAAGAGGCTTTTACTATAAACTTTTCAACAAAAACTTTAATTTATCAGAAAGCTTTTTCTAATCAAACAGTTTCCTCTATATGCATTCCAAAAAACCAGATGAACTTGAGAGAACACAAAATGATGTAAGTTTAATTAAAATTATTGAAAATTCCTATTAAATCTTTTAAACTTAAGCTTTTATATAAAAGAGCTTTTTCATAATAGTATGATGGTAAAAAAAAATATTTGAGCAAAAGTTCCCATTCTGAAATCAAAAACAAATCTTCTGGCAACACTGCCCAACAACAAGAAGAAAAAGTTCTAAACTTTAGGCAACAACACTTGGCAAGATTTTAACCAAATTATGCGAAGAAAGCCAACAAAAGTCGTAACAGCCATTCGAGCAATGCCAACACTAACTAAGGCTGCCATGGAAGCAGGTCGTTTATTCATTCCAAAAATATGTAGTCGTCGTAATACGAAAAAACAACAAATGGAAAATACAAAAGGCAGAGAAGGTTTATAGATATACTAACTATATATTGTGCTAGTAAAAGACAGCAACAACAACAACAAAGACAACAAAATGCCAACGTAAAGAATAGGGTGCTGGTGTTGTTACTGCTGAAGCTGGTGTATAGCGAAAGTTTTGCAAAACTAGAAGAAAACGTGTTCACAAAGGCTACAAAACTTATAACGAGAAAACTTTGCCACTTGCATAAAAATTAAAAAGAAAAACTAAAAACTGAAAACTGAAAACAGTGAAAGAAACGCGATAAAAAAAAAACAAACAAGTTAAGAAGCAACCCATCATCATTTCAATACTATTACCCCCACCCAATAAACCACCAAACACACACACATACATATACATATACAATCCCTTAACACTTGGCTTTATTCAACAACTTTTAGTACAACAAAAAATTTAACAAAAAAAAATTAAAAAAAAAACATTTTGTTCAATTTTTAGCAACAAACAGAAAGTTTTACTTAAGAATTCTTTCGCAAAAATAATAAAAACAAGTTGTGGCAGAGGACACCGAAGAGAGGCCACCAACAAAAGCTAAACAACGGGAACAAACAAAAAAATAAAAGAAATCAGCTTAACTTTAACGCGCTTACTCCTTAACTTAACAAGAAATGCGTTACGAAAATTATTATTTACGCACGGATGGTGTCATCTAATTTTGAATTCATTAAATATTTAAGATGAACAAAACTAGCAGCAAGCAAATAAAAAATAAAAAAAATGGCGTCAGTTGAGCAGTATTAATGAGCTTTAGGGGAAGCAGCCACCAGAGGTATGAGTGGTGAAAGTCCAAAATGGCGCCAAAGAATAGCTCAAGGAAATTCAACAAACAACAACTTCTTAATGGCAAAATACCTTCGTAACTAACTTACCTTTTATATCCTTACATCCTTTACTCTCTCACTCCCCTCTCCCACTCTTTAGCACAGCCATTTTATAAAATCATCATCACTGTTGCTAATTTGAAGTACAAGTTTCGTTTGCCACTACATGGACTGGACAGGATGACGTGATATTTAGCAAATGGCTTTTTGCAATGATAATGGCACCAACAACAAAAAAAAAGCGTCTTGCTTAACTTTAACTTGGAAAAATGAAAAAAAAAATTTAAAAAATAAAATAGGGAAAAAGAAAAATTGCATCATACAGTTTAGAAAAATCTTTTAGAAATTTCATGCTTTTTTTTTGCTTTGCTTTGCAAAGAGTCTAAAACTTGTTAAAAGATGATTACCACAATAGGTGACGACGACAACACACACACCGAAAAGAAAATGTCTAAAGAGTGTTTCCTTTTCCCTTCATCCTGTGCGCACCTTTTATTTGCTTAATGATTTTTGCCAACTGCAAGGAAATTTAAATTAAAACGTTAATAAGCAAAAAAGGTTTTATTTAAAAGCCAATTATCTTTGTGACAGCGTAAGCTGTTTAAAGAGAATTAAAATTAAATAAAAATATTTTTAGTTTAAAAGCATTTGTGTTAAATGCTTAGAGATGTGTGTAGGGAGGTTTTTCGAAACCGTTACGGCCACTTGGAAGAAAAGTTCGGTCAATCTTTTACTCCAAAATGCCAGCTATTCTCACGACAAAACTGTTTCAGTTAATATGCAAGGTACGATGCCTACTGTTGCCACCCAATCTGTTCTTAGCTAGACTATTCGTAATAACATGATAACATTATTTTGCTTTGTATGGGAGCTGCCACGCCCACTGTCGCAATCCAGTCTAAATTTTCCTAGACTATGCACATTAGTATGAGAGTTACATGTGCAAAGTTTTAAGACTCTACATATTGTTGTTCTCTAGGTACACAATAATAATGTTTTAATGGGAGCTGCCACGCCCACTATCCTAATCCAGTCTAAATTTTTCTAGACTATGCACATTAGCATGGGAGTTACATGTGCAAAATTTCAAGACTATACATATTGTTGTTCTCTAGGTACACGATAATAATTTTTCACTTTGTATGGGAGCTGCCACGCCCACTGTCCCATTCCAGTCTAAATTTTGCTAGTATGGGGGTTACATGTGCGACGTTTCCAGACTATACATATTGTGGTTCTCTTGGACACGATAATAATTTTTCACTTTGTATCGGAATTACCACGCCCACTACTCCAATCCGCCCATACTATGGCTCAATGATCACAAGCTGACTCAGGCCTGCAATATTATTAAGTAATTTTAATACTGAAACTCTAGAATGTATGATATGTTAAAAGATGATTACCACAATAGGTGACGACGACAACACACACACCGAAAAGAAAATGTCTAAAGAGTGTTTCCTTTTCCCTTCATCCTGTGCGCACCTTTTATTTGCTTAATGATTTTTGCCAACTGCAAGGAAATTTAAATTAAAACGTTAATAAGCAAAAAAGGTGTTATTTAAAAGCCAATTATCTTTGTGACAGCGTAAGCTGTTTAAAGAGAATTAAAATTAAATAAAAATATTTTTAGTTTAAAAGCATTTGTGTTAAATGCTTAGAGATGTGTGTAGGGAGGTTTTTCGAAACCGTTACGGCCACTTGGAAGAAAAGTTCGGTCAATCTTTTACTCCAAAATGCCAGCTATTCTCACGACAAAACTGTTTCAGTTAATATGCAAGGTACGATGCCTACTGTTGCCACCCAATCTGTTCTTAGCTAGACTATTCGTAATAACATGATAACATTATTTTGCTTTGTATGGGAGCTGCCACGCCCACTGTCGCAATCCAGTCTAAATTTTCCTAGACTATGCACATTAGTATGAGAGTTACATGTGCAAAGTTTTAAGACTCTACATATTGTTGTTCTCTAGGTACACAATAATAATGTTTTAATGGGAGCTGCCACGCCCACTATCCTAATCCAGTCTAAATTTTTCTAGACTATGCACATTAGCATGGGAGTTACATGTGCAAAATTTCAAGACTATACATATTGTTGTTCTCTAGGTACACGATAATAATTTTTCACTTTGTATGGGAGCTGCCACGCCCACTGTCCCATTCCAGTCTAAATTTTGCTAGTATGGGGGTTACATGTGCGACGTTTCCAGACTATACATATTGTGGTTCTCTTGGACACGATAATAATTTTTCACTTTGTATCGGAATTACCACGCCCACTACTCCAATCCGCCCATACTATGGCTCAATGATCACAAGCTGACTCAGGCCTGCAATATTATTAAGTAATTTTAATACTGAAACTCTAGAATGTATGCAATTCGATTATTTTTGTTTTGTAAGTGTTAGTGAATCAGTTCGATAATAAAAAAAACATAATATTTTACCGATTAATCGAATAAAACTTAAAAAAGTATTCGATTAATCGATTACTTTTTATGTTGTTTTAAACTTCGTTTAAAAAAAACATTATTGTAATTTCATTTATTTTACGATTAATGGACCAAAAAGTGACTCTGTTCTAAAATACTATTAATCAACTTATAAAATGAAAAACTTATAAAAAAATAAAAACCATGGAATTTTATAAATAACATTTTAGACCAGAGTCACTTTTTGGTCCATAACAAACGTAAAGTAAATAAATTTACGATAATATAGTAACTTAGTTACGTTCAAAATCACATAAAAACGGAGCGATTAATCGTATATTTTATTAAGTTTTATTCGATTAATCGGTAAAATATTATGTGAATTTACGATAATATATTAACTAAATTACGTTCAAAACCACATAAAAAAAGAGCGATTAATCGAATATTTTTTTAAGTTTTATTCGATTAATCGGTAAAATATTATGTTTATTTACTGTCAAAACTAATACACCCATTAAGTCATAAAATGTAGGAAATTAAAAAAAAAAAACTTTCATTACGCCTTCAAAAAGGAAGGAGAGCCACTCAAAAAATTCAGCTTCAGTTTCTGTTTCTTGTTTATTTCAATTAAAAAACCAGTAAAGTGCTATATTCGGCCGCGCCGAATCTTATATACCTTTCAAAAAATTTTGCCCTCAAGGAGCCCATTGTCCGCTCCTGGTTCCCAGTGGCCACCCTGTGGATCTATCGACCACCTCATTACTTTCTAAAAAGGCATTTAATACAATTCAAATCAGCAAACCCCTATCAGCCTAAAAACAAACACAAAATCGCAGATCCCATTACCACCCGAGATCTGTATGCGATCTATTGGTCGCCGTTTAATATTTAGTAACAAAAAGAAGGCAAACAAAAATCATTATAACAGAAAAAAATAAAAACAATTCGAAAATATGTGAAAAATATAAGTAGGCGTGATTTTTTGCCCACAGCCTCGAATGGAATGGTCTGATATTGCTGAATTTAAGTAGCAAAATTTTCGAAACTATGCCTGGCAGATAGGTGGACTTAAATTTTTTTACTCTCTTCTGGGGCCTTGGCAAAGTCTATTTCAACCCGAACACAGAAGGACAGACAACTTCTCTATGTATAGTATCCGAATGTATGGTCAGAAATGAATATTGTATACGGAATGATAAAATTATGTATACCGTTTCCATCTGTGGTTAAGGTTAAAATAATTTAAAATTAATGATATTTATATTTGCTTGGATTTCAATTTGAGAATTCTGTTTTGTACACTTGGAAACAAACGCACATACATACATTTTATTGTCACATACTTACAAGCAACTGACAGGTTTCTCTATATTTCCCTTTTTTTCATTTTTGTCAGGCAACCATAAGCCTCATCTGCCACCTTTTAGCTAAAAGATGACAAACAATCACATTTCAAAATTGTTTCAAACATTTCTAAGGATTCGAATGTTTACAAAAATTTAATAAAAATGTAAAATTTAGAAAATGACAGGAATGAGAAGCGCAATAAATAATTACAATCTAACCTTTTTTAAATTGTTTTCAAATGATATTTAAAATTTATTTGAAAGTAGCTCTGCCCACACACGTTGTGTACGTCCTGACAATATATTTGTTAGATTTTGTTTTAAAAGTAATCCACATTAAATAGTATGACTCTTATGTATTTACTTTATATAAAGGATAAAATTCTAAAATTTTTATAAAATTCTAAAAATTATTAAAAAAAAAATTATTGTAAAAGACAGACAGAAAATGAGTTACTCATTATTTTAAAACAGCGACATCTGTTTAAAATATACTGCTTTCAAAAATAAAAGATGCCTTAAAGTATGCAGTACATTTAAATCGGTAAAAGAAAATCGGCGTACTTTCACAGCTTTATCTTCACTTTCTATTGGAAATAAGATATTCTTGGGGAAAAAAAGGTATCCTATATTAGAGTCAGGATGCCAAGGTACGTCCTCACAAAATTTAGTTAAAATCCATTTGGTAGTTTTTAAGTGATGCAAACACAAATTAAGAAAGAGAGGCAGGCAGGAAATGAGTTACTATTTTATTTTATGTAGAGATAAATAAAATTCTATTAAATTCTTTAAACTTCCAGCAATAAGATGAACGGCAAACAGTATTTTTTTTTTATTTTTATTTCAAAGGAAATTTAGTTTTTATTTATTCATTTGTTGCCGGATGCAATTCCTATAAAATGATAATTTGTGCTAATGATGCTTCCGTCGCCTTCTAAAGATTTTTGGAAATTTTTTGGGGTCAATTTCAATAAAAACGTTAAAACGGCCATATCGTAGCGCGTCGTGTCGTAATGGTAATAAATTTGCAAATTCATGCACTTAAACAGCCAAATGAGGCAAATAAAATGATACAAATTGTTGATTGTAGTAGTTTTTTCAAGCAACAGATTTTTTTCTTTTTTGTTTTGTGTTGCAACTTTTTGTTTCGCCTAAACAATCGAAATTTTTAGTTTATTGATGACATGGGTGTTGTGCGCGTATTTATTGATAATTTCCTGTTTGACCCCCGCCAATATTTTTGTATTATCGAACCCTACACTGCAAGCCTGTGTTAAGTGTTTGTTTGATGGAGCAGAGCAAATGGCGCGTGGACACAACAAGCGGCAAAAACGGAAATATTGACATTTTATAAAGCAACCCGTCGCTTATTTTTCTTTTTTTTTCATTCATTTATTCCAACAATCATTGTGTCGGTCTGTTTTTGTAAATGTTGGCTGCTGCACGAGCGGCGAATCACACTCAGCCATTGCAGTCGTACGTAGAATTAATAACTGAAATGAATACAATGAATGCAAATAGTAAATAGTAGACTAATAATTGTATGTCTAAACATTCGTCTGTCGTTTTATCTAAATGTTTGGCTGGACATGCACTTAAAATGGAAAGCAAAACTATTGGGTTTATGTAGATGACAAATTAGAAACCCATCTCCTGTCCCTGCCCAACTGACGCTGCTGCTGTTGCTGTTTTATATTGTATGATTTTGAATGCAATTATTTTTGGCAATTTATGACATCCTTTGTGCCAGCACTTTTATAAAACATTTTCAATGAGCGTTTAACAATAGTTAAAACAACAAAAACAACAGCCCCAGAACAAATAAATAAAACTCCCTTTTAAAGCTCAGACTCATTGTGGCTGTGGCTGTGGCTGCAATGAGTGTGTATTGTGATCATTTCTAATGACCTTGAAAATGCGTTCCTATTTATGCCATAAATTAATTGCATTCTAAACATGATTTGATTCTGTTAATTGTTTATTGTTCCATACGAGTATTTTCCTACTTGATGTAAACAAAAAAAAAAATATTTTCAATAAAATAGGAAAAAGGATAAATAAGTTTGTTATTGGCTTTGCAACATTATTGACCTTAGAGAGAAAAAGTATTTATTGCAAAAATTAAATAAAAAGTAAATTTTTTTTACTGAAAATAAACACAGAAAAAATTGTTTGAACCAATTAAAAATTTTAATTAATTTTAAATTAAAGTTCAATTAATTTTTTTAATTGATACAAATCTTTATTTGCTTAAAACAGAACTAAAAATTTTTCCTATTTAAACAAATAATTGAATCGATTAAATATTTAATTAAATTATAATCTGAAACCAATTAAACGTTTAATTGGTGAAAATAATTCTTTACACGGAAAAAAGTTATTTTTAAAAAAAAAAACTTTCTACGATAGACACATAACAGAAATACGACTTTTAAGTCAGGATACGCCTAAAAGAAGCTTTTATTATTATTTTTTGTACAGACCATTAACATCATAGGGTCCGTTTTGACTTTATCAATGATAACTGGTCCCCAATAGGTACTTTAATTGAGTCTCGCACATACTACTGACGACTGTATTGATTTTGGACTGGCTACTGATAAATGGCACCCTTCTTCCTCATCACAGAGTTACTCGAAAATGCTAACATTTGTCTAAGTGTAAGGTTCTCATAGCATTCACTTTTAATATATGCCTGCCCGTGGTCCAGAGCGTAATGTTAGCCAGTGAAACAGTCATACACTCACAATATGGTCTACCGTGTCAGCCTTTTACCAGGCACAATTTGCAAGCATCGTCTAACCTCGATATTCAACTTGGTCAGATGATACTTAAAGTCTTCGTAGTCTGTCACTAACGTTGTTAATAGTTTAAGATACCCAAACTATGTCCAAGCATCTTCCTAGTCTTCCTGCTTACTTGTAGTCAAAAATACCAATAGGCACGTTACGCAAATCAGCAAACCGGCAGAAAATTTAAAAGTAAGTTTTTCTATTATGTTGCTTTGTAATGTTTAATAAATTTTCTTTTGGCTAGAATATGCAACCAAAAATGATCGAATAATTTTTTATTCGATTATTATTCGAATTTTTTTTATTCGAATAATTTTTTTTTCTTTAGTAAAGTCTACAATACAAGGATTTAACTAAAATAAATTTGTTCGAGTAATTTTTTATTCGAATAAAATTTTTTTTGGTAGAGTCTAAAATATGGAGATTTTGTAATGTATAATGTATGTATGATAAATTCTGCAACAAAATTTGTTCTGTATAATTTGACCTGTATAAATTTTGAAGGGGCAAGGGGTAGTTTACTTAACACCCCAAATCGAAAATAATTAATTTTTCAGTTCGAATATACTTTGAACTTATATTCTTTATGTAATATATACATAAAAATATCTGTTTCCATTGTGTATGGTTAAGTTGAGTGTAGGCCACTCTAAATTTCTTTTTAATTCTGCCGTAAAATACATTTCAGTCAACGGCGAGCGTTACACAGTCATGATTATAAACTTTTTATGGCCTGAAATGTTAGATATTTACTTGTTGGTTTCAGCAGAATGACGCACCATGTCATACAGCTCATCAAGCAATCCTTATTTTACTCACTAAGTTCTGCAATCACGTTAGCAGCCGTCTTTTTAACCTTTTTGTGAATAGACTTTAATGAAAAAGCAGGATTTATTCGTAAAATTAAGAAAATAAAATATTTTATAAGATTTAAAAAAAAAATTATTTTTTATAAAAAAAGAGTGTAACCAATTCGTTTAAGTTGCATTTGCATCTTTCCCACAACTTCCTTGTTATTGAACAATTTTATAAATATTTACAAATTTTATATTAATTTACGCAACAGCTATAACAGTGTGTGTGAAAATATTTCCTTGTTGTTTTTGTTTGAAATTATTTATTTATTTCTATTAATTTATTATTCTAGAAAATTAATTCATTTCATCCTTTCAACTTTATCTAAAAATGAAACTGATAATTGTTGCGAAGAATTAAAATTATAATAAAAATAACAAATTAGTTTATTATTCAGTGGGCATTTAATGATTTCCATATTTGTCATGTATCCGTTAGCCAACGCAATTTAAATTATCATTAATAATTATAATTGCAAAATATAGATATTTTTCCTTCTTTTTTTAAAAAATTATTTTTTTTTTGTCTACATTATTGGTGTCTTTAAAGTCACGCCTCTCTCGTTTATGATGAATTGATGAATTTCACTTTAGAACGTGATTGAGGCTGGATTTATCATCATGATTCTCTCCTATCATATATGGATGGCTGACTGACTGACGACTGACTGACTACTTCCCCTTGACTTGCATTGATTTGCTATTGCTGAAATGCACACAATACAGAAAAACAAAATTATTTATTCATACTGCCGCCTGCCATATAGCAGCGTGTGTCCTCGAAATCTTTAAATACAAAAATAAAAAAAAACAGATTATTGCAAATAAATAAATAATATTTTTCAACAGATTTACCGCAACCTTAAATAATTGCACGTTCTTCTAAAGCATTTTACTTACAAATCCATAAATCTGGCTGACTCATCATCATCATCATGATCACTGCACCGCACTCAGACATGAAAGATTCTTGTTTTAAAATAAACAAAAAAATATTTACAAATATTCTAATAAAGTCATAAATATTAAAAAAAAATGATAACAAAAAAACAAGAAAATATTTTTATGCATAAATCTTATTTTGTGTTTATTGAATCGGCTTTTTAGGCGTTGAGGCAAATTTATTCAAATTTTTCAATTCCCAGAAACTTAACAAAAGTTTAGAAAAATATTTTAACACTTATTTTTGGATTTGGGTAAATTTTTGAATAATATATTTGACATTATATATTTTACCATAGGTATATACCAAGGCACATGCAAGGTAGATTTATCTTACTGGATAGTGGCGTCTCTACAGCACATACAACAATACAAGAACAACATGGCATTTTGTTATTGCTTTGTAGTTTGAAATGTCAGAAAACATAGAAGAAAATTGAGAAGGCGTGTATGTGTTTTATTGCTTACTCACTTTTGCACTATAACAACATGAACTGTCGAACTTCTGAATCAGCTGGGCGGACGACACTACCTAGTAAGATAAATATACCTTTGGCACATGTATATCGAGACACATTCATCAGGTAACCTCACTAGGAAGGGAAAATATTGGGACGAATATTTTTAATTTTTTTATATGGATTTTGACAGTTAAACTTACAATTTTTACCCTTAAAGAGGAAGTTGAACTATCAAACTCCATATAAAAAAATTCTAAATTTTCGCCTTAATATTTCCCCTTCGTAGTGAGGGTACCTAATAAATATTCATTGGTATATACAATTTTGATCTCATATTTAAAGGAAAAAGTCACTTAAAAAAATTAAAAAGAGAGTTTTTCATCAAAAATTACTTTTTCATCATTTATTAATAAATATTATCATTTTAATTACCAATATTATTTTCCAAAAGAAACACTTCATTAACCATAAATTCATTTTATAGTAAAAAGAAGTTTATTTCTACTAAAATTGACTTTTTGCCAAAAAGTATTTTTTTTTTCAAAAACGTTTCCAACATTTTAAAGGAACTTTTTCTAACCAGGAGTTAACTTTCTTAAAAAAATAAATATTTTTTAATCTATAATTCTGGCAAAAAAAAAACGACTTCAAAACAGATAGTTGGGTACCAGTTCTAAACTAAAAATGTAAGAAGTGATCTTTAAGAACTACTTATATATATATATAAACCAAATAAAAGATTAAAAAAAGTCGCCAAAATTAGCAGAAAACGAAATAAATACTATGTGAAATTGAAGAATCTACTTCAAAAGTTAAGCTATTTTCAACAACATCAGTCTTTTATAGGGACACTATTTAATTTTAAATTTTTATAGGTGTAATAGCGACCATAGTAATACACATCGTGTGTAAATTTCAGTTGTCTATCTAAAACGGCTCAAAAGATAAGGCATACATCAAATTTCTTTATCTATATGGACGTCCTTTCATTTTATAATTCTTATAGTGGACATAATATTACACGCTCTGTGTAAATGTCAAGTCTCTATCTATATGGGTTCAAAGACTAGGCCATACGTCAGCTATGAGGACACCCTTTAAGTTTTTTTTGTGCTTTTTATTGTGGACATATTAAATGTTTGTGTAAATATTGGCTATAACGGTTTCAAAGATAGGGCAACATAAATCAAATAACATCACCTATTGGGACACCCTTTAATTTACAATTTTAGATTAAAGACCTGTTGTTATAGAGGACTTGGCCACAAAGACTTTTGTAAATTTCAACTGTCTGTCTATAAGGGTTCAAAAGTTCGGCCATATACAGAAAATTACAGAACTATGGGGACACCCTTTAATTCATAATTATAAATATTTATACATATTACTAGACAAAGTAGTACAAATTCTGCCTTATTTTCAAGTGCTTGTCCAGAACGATTCTAAAGATAGGGCCATATAGGTCAAATTACATCAATTATGGGGACAACCTATAAATATTCCATAATATAAATATTGTATAACTAGCTGTCCCCACCACTTCGTGGGCGTCCGACAATATTTTACTCGATTTTGCTTTGAAAGTATTCGACACCAATTGCAAGACTCTTACTTTTATAGTCCTTCAGTTATGGTTTATGTATTTAATTTTATATAAAGGTATCCATCCCTAGATAAAATTTAAAAATTTATAAAAAAGTTCTAAAATTTATAAAAAAAATTCTAAAAATTATTGTAAAACTCTGTAAAAGGTGTTTCAAATATTTTAATAACAATGTAATTCCACAAAGTAAAAACACAAATTTTATTCAATTGGCACCCAATGTTGCGCAATAGTTTTTAAAATATAACACTTTCAAAAATAAACCGAAAATTGCGTTTTTCACTGCTTTTTCTTCACTTTCTCTTGGAAATGAGATACTTTTTCGGAAAAAAGGTATCCTTAATTAAGTATCCTTAATCAGGACACTAATGTACCAACTCACAAAATTTTGTTTAAATCCATCCAGTAGTTTTTACGTGATGCGAACACAAATGAAAAGCAGACAGACAGAAAGAAAGACAGACAGACAGACGGAAATGAGTTACTATTTTATTATATCTATGTATAGATACATAGATATGTATAATGATATTTAATTAGGCAATTTTTATGTCTTGATTTGAACAAATATATAATTGAATCAATTAAAAAATTAATTGAACTTAAATTTAAAAGTAATTAAAACCTTTAATTGGTAGAAAAAATGCATAAATTTTAAAAAGATTAGATGATGTGAAGTAAAAACCGCGGCACTTGAGGGTATTTTTGAGAAAAAAATTTCTAGTCTATAGAAAACACGTTTCTTCTATTTAAAACTGCTTTTGTTACCAAAAAAATAATTTTATTACGAAAGAATCTATTTGATAGCAAAAAGTATTTTTAAATGCTAGGGATTAATAAGCGATCACTTAAAGCCTTGAATGATTAAAAATCATCACATTTTAATTTAAAATATTCATTAACTTATCTATTTGTAACGATTACGAAAAATTAAACAAAAATTTAATTAGTTTTTTTTCAGTTTTTTAACATTTATTCGTTTTGGCTTATTTGCCATGACATTCGCGGACAAAATATTTTCAGTTTTCACAAAATTAATAAATCATAAAAATACATGCAAGGAATGATAAAACTGTCATCATCAGAAACATAATTCAAATTTATAAAATATGTTTTTTATTGCAACTCATTTCATTTCATTTTGATTTAAGTTTTTCCTTCTTTTTTTTAATTGTAATTGCACCCCGGTGATGAAGTTGTCAATTGTAGATATTTCAGTGTGGAATGTAATAAAAAATTATAAAAATATATTTAAGGGTTTAAATATACGAAACACAAGCACACACACACACACACACACAGAAACACGCATACTTAGCCAAATAACCTTAACCACATTTAATACTGTACGAGAAGATACTGTTGGCAGTCTAAGGACATTTCTTTAATACTTTTTATTTTATTTTATATGTATAGATTTTTCTATATTTTGAAAGATATCCACACCACCCCCACCATTTGCTTTAGTTGATAAATACTTTGCAAATATTTTCATAAAATTAATGTGACATAATTACTTTCAACCACCAAATCAAATTAATTTTTCAAACCGCACAATGCAGTATGAACGATAAAAAAACAAACACAAAAATGTAATGATTCTGTAAAATTTGGAAAGGGAGGGGGTTCAACCGGGTGTACGAAACAAACAAACAAACGAACAAACAGAAAAAGAAACCCTTAGAGTTGCGGCAGTCTTACAGTCAAATGATTAGGTGAGATATAATTTCTTTGCCTCTTATTCAAACCACCTATGAACCGACCGCAAAAAACAAAAACCAACAAAAAGATGTAGTTCCAGCTGAATTTAATTTTGGACACAAATAATTGTCATCAGAGTATCATTATCAGCATCAGCATTATCATCATAAACATATTCATAAACTGATTTAATTTGTTGTGATTTTGGCCAAAAGATAAAAAAGCAGACTGATTTTGGTTTTGAATTTATTTTATAAAAAGATTTATATCTACGAATTGCCTAGAAATAATAGCAATTATAATTATAATAAGATGCGAGGGTTGTTTGTTAAAAACCTCTAGGTATGCGCTAATAAATTCAATTAACTTTGAAACGTTTATAAAGAGGTTTCCAATAGAGACAGATACAAAATTAAATCATGTTGCACAATGAGGCCATATCTGCTTAAACAAATCATTAAAGAAATCAAGATCCTTTTGGTTACACTGGTCTGCAAAAAAAAATGCTCCCTTAAAATAAATATGTGAAATATAGTGACCTCAACTCGTCAAATTCAAATCCGCTTTCAGTTTTAGCGTATCACGTACAAAATTTTTTTTTTATGGGCATGGCTTATATTTTCCCCTAAACAAGGCTACCACGCTAATTTATTTCTAAATAACTCTTTAAGGGATTGTTCGATTTTAATAATTGAAACACCAAAAGATGCGGCATAGATTTACCTTTAAGTCAACTTTACATAATTTTTTTTCGTTTTTATTTGTGTCGGAGTTGTTCACAAATTGGTGGCGAAAAAAAATATTTTTAATGAAATTTTTTTTTTTTGTGTTCAAAAACTCCTGAAAAACCTAAATCGCTTAATATTTTACATTTTTGTCCTTATTCGAAAAGTTAGGTATACTGGGAATAAAATAAGCCATAAATGATGAAATCGATGCACAAATGTTGATTTTATTCACAATTTTCCACAATAAAAATTTCGTTGAAGGAAAGTACAAATATTAAATTAAATTTAATAGATAAAACTGCTAAAGAAGTTGTTTTCAACAAAGGTACATATTTCACACACTCTAATTAATAAAATATTAATTCAATTACAAAATCCAAAATTATTTAGTAGTCCAGTATAAGGGGATGGGAAAGACACGGAATTATAAAACTATAAAATATGCATTTTCCCAAAAATCGACAGTCGTCTAAAATTAAATAACAATTAACACGAGCAGTCTTACATTGAAAACTACTGTACTAGAGATATAACAACAAATCTCGGAATTATCAAACAGCCCACGTAAGAGATGCAACTTTCCCAAAATTTGACTGTAGTCTAGTACTAGATTACAGTTGACGGCAACAGAATTCTTTGGAATTTTTAGTGCAAGAAATACTTAAGATCATGGAATTATTATCTATCCTGGAATGCCAGACATCCTTAAATGCGATGGCGGAAGATTCAACAGTAACCCTTAAATGGGTGCGGGGACATGGCATGATCGTAGGTAACTGTGTAACTGATGAACTGGCGAAAAAAGAAACTCTACTGCACGATGACGCTATTGACGTCTATTGTGACATTTCCTTTTCTGCTTGTGGCCATCAGATAAACCGAGCACTTTATGATCTGGCCCAGGCCAGATAGTCCAATGAGTCGACTTGTCAAACTGCGAGGACGATGTGACCTCTCTACTGGATCAGAAAAGAAACGGCCTGTCTATTTAGGCTACCGAAAATACAACTACGAAACTTGATATCAATGGTCACTGGGCACTGCCTATTTGGAACTCATGCAAGAAGAATGGGTCTCCATCATAACTACTTCTGTAGTTGTCAAGATGAGGAAGAGAAGGAAACTGTTGAACACCTCCTTTGCCATTGTTGTCCTGCATTAGAATACCAACGCCTCCAGCACCTTGGACAACGGTGCTTCATAAACCTTTCTGAGGAGCTGTGGATGGTTTTCCAACTCGCTCTCACTTGGCGAGGCACAGTCACTTCTGTCGATAACCTGTCTCAGCCAACCTGCCCTCCACGGCAACTCCTTATTTTTATTATCTGCAGCTTATATACATATGTATGTCTAATACTGTTTTATCGATACTTTCTTTCTTTCTTTTCTACTTCTTTCCTTTTTCCTTTCTTCTTCCCAAGTGAGTTGCACTGAAGCTGCCTGCCTTAATCTAATCACGGAATTATTAAAACTTAAATTCCGTAGCCAGACAATCCAGTAATAGATATTAAATAAAATTTTATTGTGTCCATCTGTAGTTGTGTGGTTGTGCAGCCGTTGTAGTCTATGTGTTTAAATCATAAAATACCTTTTCAAATAAAAAACTGCTTGCAATTAACATCATGGCAATAAATGCCTGTATTAAGACCAATTGAGAAATCTTATGATTTGATGATGATCTTATGATCAAAACTTGGCTGCACTAAGGCCCATTATTATAACTTGCCAATAGCTAAAGTTAGGATTTTGTTGGAGCGATAACTAGTTTTTCGCTATAATAACGAGGATAATGCTCATTACTGTAACTTGTCCGTAAAGTACGTGATAGTTATAACGAAAAATTATTTATCGTTCCAACAAAATCCTAACTTTAGCTATTGGCAAGTTATAATAATGGGCCTTTAGCTAAGTTAGGATTTTGTTGGAGCGATAAGTAGATTTTCGTTATAATAATGAGGATAATGCTCATTGCTATAACTTGTCCTTATAGTACGTGATAGTTAAAAGTGGTTTTTAGCTTACTTTTAATAACGAAAAACTATTTATCGGCATAACAAAATCCTAACTTTAGCTAAAGGCAAGTTATAATAATGGGCCTAAGAGTATCAAGCTTAAAGGGCAATGTTGAGAAATAAAACGAATTCTTGTCGAAAAAATTTTCTTTTTTCAAAAAAAATACCGAAATTATAACATAACCCTTGCATCTTTTTATGGTTCAAGAGATGCAGCCATGCCTCAGATGGATGGATATTGGAACTCTTTGTTTACAGAACCCTTAAACGTTTACGTTTTTCTAAAAACTTATTGACTTCTCCTCGTTTTTTATAATTATGAAATAATTTAAATGTTCTAAACTAATACCCATTTTTTATGATTTGAAACCAACAAAAACAACAACATATTAAAACTGTTTAATCTAATGTAATCTATCTAAAATGAATAATTTTGCTTGAATTTTTTTTTTCATAATTTTTAAAATGCAAAACAACAAACAACAGTTGTTAAGTGGTTGGTTGGTTGGTTGGTGGGTTGGAAGGTTGGTTGAATGGTTGGTCGGTCTGATTGTTTAACCCACCGGGTGTGTTTCATTAGTAGTATTTGAAACAAAATCTGATAAAGTGAAAACAGCATCATCAAAGTGGTAACTAACATGGTAACAAAGTGACATGATTGTTTTCCATTGCAAGAAAAAAAAAAAGAGTAAAGAGTTTTTGCAACTATTTGGGCTTGAGTGGAAGCCCCTGTGCTGTTGACATACGCTTCCGTTGTTAAATGCCGAGTGTCATCGATACATAAAAATAAGAAACCTCTTGAGTTTCGTTTTTTTTTGTTCTTCTTTCGTTGCTGCCAGTATTTCAAGCATTGCACTGTGATATTTGTAACAATGTTTAGGCAAATACTTGACAATCTGTTGGAATATGTTACAGACACACACACACACACAAAAGCTTACAAACTTAAGGTGATATTAGTCCTTGCTATAAAAAACACACACACATGTATGTAGTAAACTCGAGTGTCTCTAAAATAAACCCCCTCCTTGAAAAGCTGTGTGTGTGTGTGTGTTAGTAAGGCTTTTTTTGTATAATTCTCTTGAATTTTTATTTATTTAATTTTTTATTTTTGTTCTTGTTTTTTTTTATTATTCTATTTGTATCTTGTCGTGTCATCATGTTGTTTAAGTATATCTAATGGATCTAAAAACACAGCCGCAAATAAACGTAAACATCATCACAACTTACAGTTTTACTTAAAGCATTCTATGCTCTGGGTTCTATTCGATTTTATTTCATTTCATTTTATTTAAGTTTGTGTTTCTTGTTTTTTACAAAATTTTCTCATTTCGTTTGGATATCTACCCCATAACATCAACAGTAACGATTCCGGGATATTTTTCTAATTTATCTTATTTTTTTCCTGTTGTTTTTTTTTATTTTTTGTTTGGGCAAGTCTTCTCTATTGTTAGACAGATACCAAATGACCAAATAATAAATGGCGCAAAAAATAAAGCATTTACAAAAATAGAAATAAAAAATGAAACTGGAAAAATTCTCGAAAGCAACAACATTTATTTATTCGTACATATGTATGTACGTAGTTACAGTGGTGGAGAAGTGAATAGCACAGGGATAAAGAAAAATAAAATGAACAAAGCTAGTTTCGTAAGGCGTCGAAAATTTTAAAAATTAATATTCAACCAGCCATTGCACGTTTAATAAACTAAAAATCTTTCAAAAGTATAGTTACTTTCGTTTAGAGTATGCAGAACTACCCATGGCAGTCATAGTAGCGTCACGCATATTAACTAGCATCTGCGCAGTCGTATACATTAGACGATATTTACGTAAACGAAATGTAGTTTCAACAGGATAGCAAAACGTAACATACCATGAAGAAGCGCCGTAAATTGGTCACCAAAGACACGACTTTTCCATATAAGACCATATAAGACCGATAAGACCGATACCTTTAAAGTCAAAATACCCCATACAACTGCTTATAAACGAGGTGAATACGCCCGGTGCCTGACATGAAACTGTAACAAAATAAATTTGAAAAATTTAATGCAATGACTTATTTATGAAAGTTTTTTTTGTTACAATTATAAAAATTATATTCTAATGTAGTAACGAATACCTTCACTAGTTGCAATGAAACACCCATATTCTTTGGTGGGAATCGAACCCACGACCCCTAGAATAATTCAATAGCACGTTGTCTACTAGCCTATCGAGGCACCCACACAGAAAAAATTGTGTGACCCAATTAAAGGTTTTAATTAGTTTTAAATTAAAGTTCAATTAATTTTTCAATTGATTCAAATATATATTTGTTTAAAACAGAACAAAAAAATTTTTTATTAAACAAATAATTGAATCAAATAATTATTTAATTAAGTTTTAGTCTGAAACCAATTAAAACCTTTAATTGGTGAAAATATTTTTTTTGTGCAGGGTTTCTTTTAATAAAGTTTAAAGTTTTTAAAAATAGATTTCTTTCTACAGGGTAATTTGATTAATGTAGAAAAGCGTACATGCACCAAAAAGTTGTACAAAACTGCTAAATGTATTGGTACTCCCTTAGAAGTTTTGTAAGAATTTCTAAAGAGTTTCTTTCTACGAAACCTCCATGCACAACAATCGAATAGTATGAGCTTTTAGGTATTGTCAGGCAGTTTCCAAAACCTGCATTGCTAATCTCAGCACATTGTTATAAAAATTGATAAGATAAATTGATCATTAATTGAAATAAATTAATCATCCCGTAAATAACCTGATCCGGAGATATCCTCCCGAAACATGGCTTCTCCTTAGCATAGCCAATGGATGTATTAATAAAGGGTTCTGGTCCTTTGAGTTAGTTTGTGTGGAGTTTAAATATTTAATCCGTTCATTGTCAACATGACCCTCGTGACAAATCTCCCACCGCAGCCATACAGACCATGGCTACCTCTGACCTAAGGTCGTATGATGCCCTCAGTCGGTTATCCGACATAAGATAAAGTTTAATACCATCATTCTACTTCAAGTGAGCACAAATGAGGACGACATAGTTTTAGTTTTCCCTGAAAAATAGTTGGGTATTCCCAACTATAAGGGATCGCCAGAGAACCCGTACTATTTTTCGATTTTGAACCAATGGTTATTCTATCGGTTTCTGCCAGAAACTATTTTTAATGAAAATATGAAATTAAGTTAAATATAATTGATGTGTAAAAGGACTGAATATTTTATTAAATTTAAATTCCACGTGTATTTTGGGACACTTTTTATATCCAAATTGTTCAACAAACTTAGCAAATATATACATATATATGAATACTAGCTGCCTCCGCCACTTTGTCAGCGTTCTTACGATATTTTAGTCGATTTTGCTTTGAAAGTAAGCCACACCAAATTTTCAGACTGTTACTTTTAAAAAACTTCATTTATGGTTTATGTACTTACTTTATATAGAGGTACCCATCCCTGGTTAATTATTTAAGAACATTAGGTTTATATAAAATTCTAAAATTTATATGAAATTCTAAAATTATTGTAGAGCTCTGTAAATAGAGTTTAAAATTTTCCACTGACAAAAATAAAAGGTGCTGCCAAGTTTGAGATAATTTTACTGAAAAGAGGTATCCTATATTTGAACCGAGATAATAAGGTACCTTCTGACGAAATTTTATTAAAACTCAATTAGTAGTTTTAACGTGATGCGACCACAAACTGATCAAAATTTAAAAATTCCTGTTTAGTATTCGATTTCAATTACTACCTGCCCCAGCAATAAAGTTTTCAAAAAATATTTCATATACAGAAATGGTCCTGTTACAGTTTTTTATATGTATATATGAAGGAAACAAACACGTATCTTGCCACGTTCTTAGGTGATAGGATGCGGTTCGAGTTCTAATACTTTCTATGAAAGCGAGCTGTCACTTTAAGATAGTCATGTCCTAGGAGGGGATCAACTGACACTTTTACGAAATACTGTAATAAATGCTAGACCTAACCTTAACATACGTAATATTATTCAATCTCAAAAGAAATTTCCTACCTTTTAATACTTGTAAATCGGCTACTTGATGTGTCCCTTATACATAAGTCACAATCCATATTTCTTTTTAACAGTTTTAATTTAACAAATCTTGGGATGAAACAATTATCCAGTTTCCCAGAGCGTCGTTATGGAATTAATCTGCTGAAAAACAGAGTACATATTCCGACCTAAACCATTAATAGAGCTCTTTAGATGACCTCTGCTGTAAGCATTGTATTGTACTTCAGTTAAAGTATATATTACATCCTAAGTAGACATAAAAAAATTGTATGTAGATCTTTATTATACCAACTACGCCATATAATATTTTTTATTTTTTTCTTTTTGCTTCTCGTTACAAATAAATATGTTCGGTTGTTTTCGTACAGAGAAATGGAGAAGATAAAAGCTTTCGATTTGGACATTGCGATTAAGGAAGGAAATTTTTTTGGACAAATCACTGTCGGGGTCAGGTTTTGTCATTAAAGTAAAAGATACAAAATCTTAATAAACAAATAGTCGAAAACATTACCAACAACAATTGAAAAAGAACAAATTTACTTGAATTAAAAAAAAAACAAAACGTAGCAAGGAATAAAATTAAACTTTTCTAAAGAACTAATTTGAACCTTTTATTTACTGGAAACTTATATGAAGAACTTAATCACTAGAAACATTTACTAGAAGTATATTTTAGTTAAAGATGAAATCAATTAGGAATAAAAAAATTATATAAAATTAAATTAAAATTAGGAATATGGGAAAAACTAGTCAATATTTTTGGATCTTTATAAATTCAAAAACTTAATGTTTCCAATATACACAACAAAATATATTTTTAATTGCTTAGACAACTTTTAATTCAGTATAGTTTCATTTCAAAAATCCAAGTTTTGAAATTATTAAAGAAAAAGTGACCTTTCACTATGGGGAAAAATCACCAAAATAATACTCAAGCAAAGCCCAAGTTGTAAACAAATATTCAAAATCCACTCAGACCATGAATTATACATTTTGAAAAATATTACAATAAAACGATCCAACAACGTTTTCGAGTTGTAGAAATTCATTTAAAAAATAAGTGCTCCGTTTGAAGAATTTGCAGAGTGAGAGAAAGAGAGAGAGAGAGAGAGCTCTTTGTGAATTTTTCGGTGGGCATCAGGGTTGTTAGAGTTTTTTTCACCTATTTCGCCAAAATCGATTTTAAAAATCGCCAAAATAGTTTTTTGTTACAATTTGTTATAACTTTTTTGTTTGTTATAATTTGCCGATAATATATACAATTTTATTTAATTTTAAATAATATTTTTAATAAAAAAGGAAATAAAAAATAATAAAAAGGAAATATTAGCCAAAATTAGTAAAAATCGCCATAATACATTTTGTTTTTTATATAAAATCAAAATGATTAGTGAACATAAGAAAAGTACAATTTATACTTAAAACAATCACAAACATATTTTATGCGAATTAAATTTAGATCAACATATGTAGAGTAACATGCCCAAATTGAGTTCATATAATTTATATCATCGAGAAAGTCTATTTCGCATTAAAGTTTTGGTGGAATTCATTATTGAAAGCTTTCTTTCTATGAAGGAATTACCAGCATTTAGAGTAAAAAAATTCATTAGAATTTCCACCACATCAAGTGCAAAACTGATGTAAATTAGTTGGAATATCATCGCTAAAATAATCCTTAAAATTAATAATAATTCATAAGGACTAAACAAACAATTTTAAAACAAATAATTTTGTTTGTGATGACGAAATGCAAGATTTTTAAATAGAAAATGTTTCTAAACTTTAAATATTTGGATAGTGTTTAGTTGTAAGCATCATCATCAACTAAACACTACCCAAAGAACATAGACACAAAGAGTGCTGATGACGGACGTAGCAGTCTAGAAAGTGTGCATTCCGCTCTGCTGTTTTCTAAAAATATAATTTATATTATATTATATATTTATATAATATAATCAATTTTTCTTTAATACTAATTTATAATTTATTCTTTCTTAGAAGGAATAGAACGAACGAACTCAAGCTTGACTACAAATTTCATTGTATGTAATTTTTTATTATTTTATGTGCTGTGCCCGACACGTCGTGGGCGTCCTGACAATATTTTGGTCGATTTTGCTATGAAAGTATTCCACACCAATTGTAAGACTCTTACTTTTATAGTGCTTTAGTTATGGTTTAGGTATTAATTTTATAAAAAGGTACCCATCCCTGGATAAAATTCTAAAATATATAAAAAATTCTAAAAATTATTGTAAACCTCTGTAAAAGGTGTTTAAAATATTTTAATACCAATGTAATTCCACAAAGTAAAATAACAAATCAAATACTAATTTTATTCAACTGGCGCCATCTGTTGCGCAATGGTGTTTAAATTATCCCACTTTCAAAAAATAAAAGGTGCGCAATCGTGTTTAAAATATCCCAGTTTTAAACCGAAAATTTCAGTACCTTTAAAACGGAAATTGCGTACTTTCACTGCTTTTTGTCCACATTTTTGAGATGAGATTTGGAAAAAAAGTATCCTATACTGGAATCAAGCTGCTAAGGTACCTGCTCACAAAATTTTGCTAAAATCTATGAAGTAGTTTTTACGTGATGCTAACACAAATGGAAAATAAGTATCCTATATTGTAATCAGGATGCTAAGGTACCTTCTCACAAAATTTTGTTAAAATCCATCCAGCAGTTTTTACGTGATGCGAACGCAAAGCAAGAAAGACAGGCAGAAAAACAAATAGATATACAGACGGAAATGAGTTTCTATTTTATTAAATGTATAGAAGATAAAGTTCACACGCTCTTTAAAAGGCACCCTTTGAAAGCAATAAAAAGCACAAAAGAAAAATTTTCTAATAGAATAAGTTTTAAATCTTAATAAGGGCATATTTTAAAGGAAGTTTATACTTCTTTAATATTTCCAATAAAAGAAAAAGAAAATATTTAAAATACCGAATCAGTAGGAGATTTTTAAAAGCCCTTGGAAAAAGGTATTCAGTAATTTTTCTTCTATTTAGTTTAAAATAAATTAATTACTACAATATTCCTGCATAAAATAAAATAATTAAATTTCTTCAAATATTTCGGACTAATTTCTTAGACTTTTAAAAAAGAAATCTCCCGCATGACAAGCAGACATACTATATACAGCAAAACGAGCGGGGACAGTACTGAGTTTTCTTGTTATAAAAAAAATCCCAATTCAGTTTCCTGCAGGAACAATGTCCATAATTGTTCCTGCCTAATTTGCCTATTATTGTTACATATTTCTATTTATTACAAGAAATGAATTTAATTAATTTACAGCAGAAAGAAAAATCTCATGTAAATTTTATTCAAAAAAAGTTACAGTTTTTTATAGATTTTATATATATTTTATATTGATAAAAAAAGGGAAAACTTAGTTTTATAAGGGCGTTACTAATAAACCAATAAACCAATATTAAAATAAATAAATGCTGTCCAATAACAATAAATTTCATTTGGTTGATATTTATTTTTTCAAGCATTCTTTTGGTTACAAAGAAATATCTTTTAAAGCAAATTTTTTTATAACTGTAGCTTACCGTTCTTAGATAACGGTTATTGCCAGGGTTATTGGAAAACCACTGCCAGCCATGATTTATTTATACCCCTCTCCCTGACCATTAGTTTGCCTTTTTTTCTCTTTTTCTATTTTTTATTGATTTTTATTAACCACAATAATTTTAATAAAAAGAAAAGGAAGGAAAAACCCAAAATCTAATGGCCATTTGTTATTCAATATTAAAATATAAAATCTTTTTTTATTATTATTTTATGAATATTTAGGGTTGAGGGGACTTTGGGATTTTCACATCAAATATTTTTAGACTAAAGTACATTGCCTTAGATTTAATTACAAAATACAAATGACAAAACTATTATTCAAATTAATTTAAGAATAATCAATAAATTGCTGTTGAGTCTAATACACCTAAAAAAGGAAAGGAAAGCAAAGAAAAGAAACATCCCGCATGCAAAATGAACTTGAACCTTTAAAGTGAAAGAAAATAAAATAAAGGTCATCTGTATACCGATTGATGATGGCGACAATTATGTGTCCCAAAATAAAATTACGCATAATTAGACAAATAAACAGACATTACGACTGATAGATAAATAAATAGACAAAAATAATTTATATTCATGTATGTAGACATTTGTAAAACAATTCAAATACCAGTAATAACAATAATAAATACATGCTATTGACCCGCATACTGACCCTACACAATGCAAACACATAGCAACACACATATTCATACACTCACACACAACAAACAGTCACACATATCTCATATCACATCAGAAACAAAAGTATAGACGAGAATTTATGAATTTATGGTTTAAACAATACCGCATCTAGACAACAACACAACAAGGCAAATGATATCGTTTCTTTTAAATAAACGACCATTTTTGACATACAGATACAAATGTATATGTCAAGTCATATACATACGTAAGCAGTCGCATATACGTTAGACATAAATTCGTATAAAATCAGATACAAACATATCTAGCTGTTACACTGTTCTAGCTACTTTTACGAGGGCTGTTCTACGAGACAAAAAAACTCTAAATGCGACATTATTTTTAAACAAAATAACTAACATTAAACATCATCCTACAAATATACTTTTTTATTATGCTCTCTAAAATATATGGTACTAAAAAAAGTTCTTAAATAAAGTACATTTTAAAGTAAAAAAAAAATTTAAAAACATCAATAAATATGTTTTTTTTAAATGGTAAATATTATTTTTTAAAGGTTTTAAAATGAAACTTGAAGAAATTTCTTTGCTTTAGAAAAGTACTTTTTTAAAGTACTTTAATGGTTTTTTTTATAAAATATTTATTATTTTTATTACAAATAAATTTTTTTTAGTACTTTGAATAAAAACGTACTCTTTTTAAAGACATTTTATAAGGGACTCATTGTTTCTAAGCATAAAACCAAAAAAAGCGATTTTAAAAGGGGAAATTTTAAGTACTTTCTATTTTTAATTTCAATGCACTTCTTATTTCACAAACTCTAAATTCAACACACTGTTAATATTGAGGATTTACTTTTTAATTAATTTGTACTGGCGATCTTTGTAAGCAACGGGCTATTCCGACATCAAACACAGTGCCACCTTCACGAGTAGCATTACGGTAGGAGTTGCTTATTTGTTTCCAATATTCAGCACGCAATTTCATAGTTTGCTCATGTTTTCAGAGCAAGAAACTCTTTTCCTCTCTTGATAAATCAGGCATTACAATACAAATTATTAATTTTATTATTGTAGGGTGAGTATCGACGCAGACCGCTTCCTTAATGGGTCCCTTTTCGACCGCCTTCCGCCCTCAATGATTATGGGCAACCAAATAGTAATTATGGAAACCTTATTTTTATTAATTCAGACTGTAATTGTCGACTGTCGACTGGTAATTGTCGATTGTCGACTAGTAATTGTCGACTTTTTTCCTCATCACTGAGTCTCTAGTAATTACTAGCATTTGTTCAAGGCTCAGGTCCCCATGGCATCCACATTTAACTACCAATGGTCGTAAGTCTTATGGACATTATGTGCTGGACATTCACACACAATGTGCGCTGCTGTCTTAGCCTCAGTTTTCATTACCTGTCGCCAACGCAGTTATCGCACCTTACTGGCCTTCTTTGAGCACTATTCGAGCCTGACTACACGTAGTGGCCTCCCTCCACCTTTTCAGGTTTAATGAGTTCACCCATTCGCTTACATTATGCCATTACCCAGCGTTACTCTACAAATAGCGCTGTCAATACGAATTAATAAAAACATTTAAAAAAATCATATTTAAAAAATTACTTAAAATAAAATTATGAAGAGCGTTTTTTTATAATAGTCTTATATATAACAAAAAGTAGGTTTTTTTAAATAAGTATTATTATTTAAAAATATTTTAAAATTTTATTTATCATAAAAACGAAATTTTTGTTTTTATAAAAAATAATTCACAAAAAGCATTTCTTAAAATTTCTTAATTATAACAAAAGTAGGGAACTTTTATTAACAAACAATAAATAAAAAATAGTACTTTTTTAACTAATGTATTAGAAAACGTTTTTTTAATAAAACTTCATTTTACTATAGAGATACGTTTTTAAAAAATTTTGTAAAATTTTTTGGTGACAACGAAATTTTAAAATTATAAATTTAAAAAATATGAAATTTTTTATAAATAAGTTACTATTTATATCAGAGGAACTTTTTAACAAAGTTTTATTCCTAAAAAAGGTGTTAATGCAAAAGGAGTTAATGCACTTAAAAAAGTGACCCTTTTAAGCAAAACGAGGTCTTTAAAAGCTATACTATGTGGGAGCGGTTTACTTTTTTAAAAACCCCATTTTTTCACATACACATGCTTTTTGCAAAAAGGTACTTTTTTATATATACTCTTGCAAAAAGGTACTTTTTTTAAAAATATTCTCTTGCAAAAAGGTACCTTTTTCAAGAATAAATTTTTAAATAAATAAGTTTCTTAATAGCATTAATTTATAAAAAAAAACATTATTTTACCAAAAAGTTTTTATATACAGACAGATTCTTTTGCGCTTTTTCTCAATTATTTTCGTCCCTACCCTCGTTCAAGTAAATGCAAATACCATTTCTTATTGTTTTGATTTTAAAACCACAATATTTTTAGATGAGAAAACACCATTTTAGAGCAGACTTTCTTGTTTCGGAGGACAACGACAAAATCAAAAACATTAATATCAACATCAACAGCAGGCATCTCTGAATTTTACTTGCATGCAGCACAAAACTGCATCATTAAATTTAATAAACGAAAAAAAATACCCCCAATAAATTATTAAACAAATATTTCCGTTTTAGATCATTTACAAGCCAGTTGTGGGTTTTAATTTGTATTTAGGATTTATTTACGACTGACATTAGAAATGTGTAGTTGGACAAATATTTTAAGTGATTAATTTGATTTTAAGAAACCATTAAATGCAATTAAATCAAACCTACAGATTACTACGTTTAGACATGCAATATTTAGATGGCTGGCTCGCTGGCTGTTTGGCTGACTAATGATGGATCAGAAAACCTAAACCAAGAGGGAACATTATGTTTCATAAAATTAAAATAAAATAAAATATTTAAGGGGGTTGGTTGTTTTGTTGTTCTAGAAACCAACGATATATTTTTCGTACCAGGAATAAGCGAAGACAATCATTAAAATAATCATGAGAAAATTAACAGATTTTCTTTTTTGCTTTTTTCTCTCTCAAAAATCGCCATATAACAAAATGTTGTAGATTTAATTTGTGTGAAATATACTTCTGAAGGACATACATACATACATGCTTGTGAAATTAATCTAGCTATTAGATAATAATCTATGAAGCTTTTAATAAACCTAATGAACTGTTTTCATGTTATGCTATAAATAATTTGTATCAGTATAATTAACTTTAATACAAATATTTATACCATTGGTAACAGAAAAATTATGAAAAGTAAGTAATAACTCAAATATATTTATGCAAGTACGTAAAAACCCTAGATAATTGAAAACTAGACCGATTACACAGAAAAAAATATGTTCACCAATAAAAGGTTTTAATTGGAATCAGATTAAAATTTTATTAAATAATTAATTGATTCAATTTTTTCTTTAATTAGGATTTTATTTGTTCTTTTTTAAACAAATATACATATATTTGAAATAATTAAAAAAATTAATTAAATTTTACTTTACAACTAATTAAAACCTTTAATTACTGCAATAAAATTTTTCTGTGTACATTTTTGGTATCTCTTTTTCATTAAAAAAAAAATAATTATTTGTTTGGTTTTTACAATGTTGTAACAAATGTAAATTTATTCCTTTGGAATAAATGTTTCAGGAAAAGTACTTTTTAAAAGAATAAAGATTTAGAAAAATTTATTTTAAAAAAGTACCTTCAGAAAACTAATTTATACAATAGTACCTTTAAAAAATGCATCATTTAAAAACGACAATATACTAAAAAAAATTAAAATTAAAATTTTTAAAAAATATATTTTAAAAAAGTACTTTAAATACGTTTTTTAATAACTTAAAAAAAAGTATATTTATAAAAAGTACCTGTTATAAACTACCTTTCAAAAAACACTTTTTGAACAAGTATTTTGAGAAAAAGTACATTTATACAAATTTTTTCTTGGAAAAATTTTCAGGTAGTTTGGCCTTTCAAAAAAGTAACTTTTTATATAAGTACTATTTACAAGAGTACTTTATTGGACAATTATTTTTTAAAAGTAATAATTGTTATCAGGTATCTTTTGGAAAAATTATTTTTTATAAAGTGGTTTGCAAAAAAGCAGCTTTTAATGTAAGTAACCTTTGAACAATTAGTTCTTCAAAAGGTGTCTTGGAAAAAAGTATCTTTTAAAACAGTAACCTATAAAAAAATTAAGAAATAATTTTTAATAAAGTACCTACCAAAAAATTAGCTTTCATTATAAGTGCCTTTTAAAAAAGAAATTTAAAAATATATTCTTTTAAAAAGAACTTTAAAAAAAGTAATTTTTAAAGAGCACTTTTTCAAAATGGACCCTATTTATACACTAGATATCCCCGGTGCGCTTCGCTACACCTATCGAAAAAAAAAATCCAATGAACACTTGGAAGAAAAGTATGGCCAACCTTTAACTCGAAAACGCATGCTATTCTCACGGCAAAAATATTTTAGTTTATATTCAAGGTACGATGCCCACTATTCCCATCCAACCAGTTTTTTGCTAGACTATGCCTAGCAACACGATAATAATATTTTACTTTTTGTAGGAGGTACCACTCCCACTATCCTAATCTAGTCTGTATTTTGCTAGATTATGCACATTAGTGTAAGGGTTTCTTGTGGAAATTTTCAAGACTCTACATATTGTAGTTCTCTGGGTACTCAATAATTATTTTTACTTTGTATTGGAGCTACCACGCTCACTGCCCCAATCCAGTATTAATTTTGCTAAACTATGCACATTAGTATGAGGGTTACTTGTGCAGAGTTTCAAGACTCTACCTATTGTACTTCTTTAGGTGGAGGATAATAATGCACATGGTATGGGCGGTGCCACGCCTACTGTCCCAATCCAGTCTGTGTTTTGTTAGACTATGCACATTAGTATGGGAGTTACTTGTACACGGTGTCAAGACTCTAACTGTTACAGATTTCCAGGTAGACGTTAATGATTGTTCTTTTTGTATGGGAGGTACCACGCCCACAACACCAACACAGTATGTATTTCGCTAAACTATTTATATTAATAAGGGGGTTAGCAGTGCAAAATTTGAGATATATACCCTACTAGCTACTCAAAAAGTGGGTGTGGTCAATTTTTCTTAACGTAAAAACCTTAGTTGAGTTATGAAAAAAAATTAAGAAAACTGTTGGACAAAGCGTGATGCGTTTACCAACGAAGGACATTTAATTTTATTTATACAGATATAATAAAATGGTAACAGGACCATTTTTGGGGAGGTACCTCGTTCAAAAAGCAAGCAAATTTAACTATTTCTTGGTACTGAAAACTTGGCAGCACCTTACACACTATTACAAAGTTTTACAATAATAGAATTTCTTACATCCTATATTAAAGCATGCTGAGTAATTAACTAGAGACTGGTACCGCTATATATAAACCATATCTGCTGCATTATAAAATTAAAATAGAAAAAAACATTGTCAGGGCGCAGACGACGTTGTGGACACAGCTAGTATAAAAAAGCTTAAATCTTATAAAAATAGCTGAAAAAATTACTTTTTAACAAGAGCTTGCGACATAAGTACTTTTATATAAAAGTACCTTTATATAAAACTTCTTTAAAATATTTATTTTTAAAGCAAATTTTAGAAAGATGTATTCATAAATAAAGTACTTTCGGAAAAGTAACACAATTAAAAAACCCTTCTTACAAAAAATAACCTTTGAAAAAAAACTCTAAAATAGCACCTTTAAGACGTTTCTAAAAAAGCCGTATTTAAGAGTATATTTTAAAGCAAAAAAGTACCTTTTTAAAAAGTACCATTTAAAATCACTCTTTTTAAAAACAAAACGTTTCTAAAAAAATGCACTTTTAAGGAGTACATTTTAAAACAAATATGTTAAAATATGTAAAAAATACCTTTTGAAAAGGCACTATTTAAAAAAATATTTAATCCTAGCTGTGTCAGCCACATCATGGACATGATGACAATAATTACTTTTCTAACAAATTCTTTCAAAATAAGAGTACTTTAATAGAAAATAGCTTTATGTAAAACTTATTTAAAAAATGTATTTTTTTAAAGCAAATTTTTTTTTAACATATTTTTTCAATAAAGTACTTTCGAAAAATTAACACATTTAAAAAAAGCCTTATTAAAAAACAAGAAATTTCTAAAAAAAAAAAAACACTTTTAACGTGTACATTTTATATTTGCTTTAAGTTTATAAAAAGTACCTTTTGAAAAGGAACCATTTAAAAAAATATTTAAAACTAGCTGTACCCGCTACGTCGTCGACGTGTCAGTAAAAAACTTCCTTTATATAAAACTTCTTTTAAAAACTTTATTTTTTAAAAGCAATTTTTTGAAACATACTTCCTAAATAAAGAAGTCTTATTAAAAAAATTATTTTTGAAAAAAACCTTAAAAAAGTACCTTTTAAAAATAAGAAGTTTTTAAAAACGCCTTAACGAGTACATTTTAAAGAAAATATTTTTTATAAAAAAGGACCTGTTTAAAGAGTACCATTTAAAATAACACAATAAAAATAACAAGAGCCTATAGTGCCATCCCTGTAAGTCATTTATATAGTTGGCATCCCTGAAGATGTTAAAGAAAATAATAAAAAGAAACTTGAAATAAACACACTTTTGTACCAACCACCAAAGAGAGCTGATCGTTTTATTTAAATGCGGGAAGACACGATATGGCGACCGTGACATAAAAAAAAAAAAGGTTATGAAAAAGTGTGGAAAAGTGAAGAGTAGTAACAAACTATAAAAAAAAAAAAATCAAAATAACAAAGAAAAAAGTTTAAATAAATCAATTATTTCTATTATTTGACAAAAAAGAAAGTGAAAGGAAAACCAAAAAATGAAGTGATGAAAATTAATGCAAAAATAAAGTAACTTTACTAGAACATTTCTGTGTTTTCACATGAGTTCATGAGATAATCGAACGAAAACAGTTTCTCTAAGTTGTCCAAGTAATGATTGGTGTTAATATGTATGTGTTCGAAAAAAGAACAAATTCAAAAACAAATCTGCAAAAGTGATATAAAAAAAATTAAATCCCTAAATATACCATAAAAATGCCACTTTATTTTTCAAGAAAATACATACAACGTCTTTACCAAGCTCTAATGCAACATTTCATTAGTAATGAAATATTTAGCAATTAGTGAATGTGCTCTAGTTAACAAAAAAAAAGAAAGATTAACTAAAAATATGTGAAGCACCTGAAACAACTGGAAAAAAACGAATTTTTATAACAATAATAACATATATAACAAAAGGTCAAGATAAGTACAAGTACAAAATTTTTTAAAAAAAAAAAAAGTACAGTCTCATAGCAAGAAATAAGGAAAGGCTGTAAATCAAAAGAATTTAAACAGTTATGTAAAACATACAATTTGAATATAACAAAATGACAAATAAGTAAATCAAAAAGACAAAATCAAAAGAATTAAAACAGTTATGTAGAACATACAATTTGATATAACAAAATGACAAGAAGTTAACAGTTAACAGAAGTTTAAATCAAAGAGAAAAAAAAACAACAACAAACATTAAGAAAATTACCAAAGTTGTTACTATGTTGCTTATACATATGTACGCACAAAAACAAAAACTTACAAATCAAGTGTTGAAACGGTACCAGAACATTTCAGAAATTAAAACAACAAATAAAAAGAACTCAATATGCAAAAATAAGGAGTTACCAACTCAAAAATAACAACAACAAAAAACCAAATGCGGGAGGAAACAAATGGACAACATAAAATCAAAAGCTAAGAATGTTGGATCAAAAATAAGCAAAAGAAAAAACATGCAATAACTTAAGAAGCTCAGAGCAAAGGCAAGAAGAAGACGGAAAATGCACAAACTTTGTAAATATGTATATATGTACGTAAATATATAAAATAATGCAAATTAAAATATATTAAACTACTACTTATATTATTATTACTATATATTAATTTACCATAAATTTTAATAATTATAATTCTACTTATGTTAACTACATATAATTAAACCTACATTCATACACCTACTTATTCTACAATTCACTTGCTAAATTTTTTTTTAAACCTATTTAATGACACTTAATTATACAGTTTAGTAAATAGACATGCATATTTTCTTCTATATACATAAGTTAACAGAAACAAAATAGTCGAAAATAAACAAACAAATGTACGAACAACTTAAAATTAATGTTTACATACATGTATGTACTACTATAAATACGTAATATTCTGAATTGTATTATATACATACATATTCATACATGTATGTACTATTACATATGTATGTATGTACTATTATATATATGTATTATTATATATATGTATGTACTATTATAAATATGTAAAATTCTGAATTGTAATATATGTATACACATTCATACGTAAATAATAAATAAAATGAAAACAAAATAAAATATGCACAACATGCAAATAAACATGTAACAACAAAAATTTTTTTTTTGGTATACAGTGAAGATCAAAATAGTACATTTCAATTTGGAAAATATTGTATACGTTAAATTTTATTTTCTTCAAGTTATAACACTATGCTGTCATAACAAATGTCAGAGTTCAATAACTCAAAATTTAATGAACTTGTATTTGAATTTTATAAAATAAAGAAAAGGGTTTTACAAAATAGACCGCTAACAGGAAACGTTAATAAACTAAATGAATATGCATCGCTTTTAACAGAAACTTACAATGCATTACTAGAATACACAGAGGAAAGACATAAACAATTATCGCCCAATAGTAGAAAACTAATAGTAAAGAAAGTCAAGAATTGTCGTGAGCTCTTAATAAAATGTTTTGTAAAATTAGAAAGTAAAATAAAAGTGCCAGAAGGAAAAAACTTATTTTTATTGGTTAGCAAAGATATTGTGGTAGAAAGTAGTGGTGATAGCGATAGCTTTGAAGATCTTGAAATTTCTACAAAAATGGCTACCATAGAGCAGAAGAAATCATACATTGGTATGTGTGCGTCCATTATAAGAGACAATTATGATGGAAATCCATTATCGTTAGACTCGTTCCTTGACAAAATAGACTTAATAGAAGAACTGACTGAACCAAATCTAGCAACAACTTTTGTAAATTTTATTAAATCGAAACTTGAAGCAAAGGCGCGTGAGGCATTGCCAGATAACGTTCGTACAATAAATGAAATTAAAATTGCTTTAAAAACAAACATTAAACCCGACAATTCGAAAGTGGTTGCAGGCAAAATTTCAGCACTTACTGTTAAGCATAATAACTATGCAGATTTTTCGAAGCAAGCAGAGGAACTTGCGGATGCTTTTAAACGTTCGCTTACTGTCGAGGGAATCACTAAGAAAAAAGCTCACGAGATGGCGGTTGAACAAACGGTTGCGATGTGTAGACTAAATGCTAAATCAGATTTAGTTAAGTCAATTCTGGCATCTACGACTTTTTCAGACCCGAAAGACGTTATTGCTAAATTAGTAGTGGAACAAACTGCCGAAATGAAAGAACATCAAATTTTGGCAATACGAAATCAAAGTAGCAATAGAAACAGTTCTTATTGGAACAATAATATTTCTCGATTTAGTAACAATTTTTACCGGGGAAACAGTCGTAGACAATTCAACAACAATTTCAGAAGAAACAACAATTTTACAAACTCTCAATCTCGTAATAATTATCGGGGCAACAGTAGAAATAGAAATTCACCAAATAATAGTAATCAAAGGGCTTCAGTGAGGACTTTAAACGTCCAAGCCCCTCAACATATTATGTTGAGGGAGAACGAGGAAACAGAACAGAACTAAAAGACCAAAACATTCAAAAATCAGTTTACAGTCTTAACCTTAATTATGCTGATTTTATAAAAATTAATTGTATCGATACCAATAAAACCTGTTCGTTTCTTGTAGACTCACAAGCAGACATATCCTTAATTAAACTTTCATGCTTAAATCCAAACATTTTTCTCAATGAAAATGAAATAATCAATATAACGGGTATTACTTCTAACTCTATAACCACTTTAGGCAAAATTTGCACAAGCGTAATTATTTCCAATTCTATAATCCCACAAGTTTTCCATGTGGTAAGTGACAATTTCAATATACCATCCGAAGGTATTTTAGGAAAGGATTTCCTAAAAGATAACAAGTGTAGCATTAATTACGGCAACATGACATTAACAGTTTTTAGCCGAGACAAGAGATTAATTGTACCAATTTTGCAAGGAACCAAAAACTTTACATGTATTATCCCTCCAAGGTGTGAAGTTTATCGAATATTTAATTTACGTAACGTTACAGAACCAATGTTTATAGATTCACAACAGATTTGCAAAGGCGTATTTATCGGTAAAGGCATTATAGACTCCAGCAATCCAGTCATTCGGATAGTAAACACCACTGATGAATTTAAATGCATACAAAATGACAAAGTCACAGCAGAACGGTTACAAAATTTTTACTTATATTCAATCAATAAAAATGAGATAAACAATGAACGTATCATAAGTCTGAGAAATATACTTCAGAATCAGATGCCTGATGATGTAAAAAGTAGTCTTCTACCGCTGTGTGCAGAATATGCAGAGATTTTCGCGTTGAAGGACGACAAAATGACGATAAATAACTTCTACGAACAGAAACTCAAATTAATCGACCAGTTACCAATATACACAAAAAACTACAGGCTTCCTCATTCACAAAAGGATGAAGTTAATAGACAAGTGAACAATTTATTAGCAAATGATCTGATTGAACCTAGTTATTCAAACTATAATAGTCCACTGATTTTGGTACCCAAAAAGAGCGCAAATGATCAAAAATCATATAGGATGTGTGTAGACTATCGCGGTGTCAATAAGAAACTTATAGCAGACAAATTTCCGTTACCACGCATAGACGATATTTTAGATAACCTAGGTCGTGCGAAATACTTCTCTGTTGTTGATTTGTTTTCTGGTTTTCACCAAATACCACTGCATGTAAACTCACGTGACATAACATCTTTTAGCACTGACAAGGGATCGTTTCGATGGAAAGTGCTACCCTTTGGTTTAAATGTAGCACCTAATTCGTTTTCGAGGATGATGTCCATAGCGTTTTCTGGACTTTCCCCTAACAAAGCTTTCTTATACGTAGACGACATAGTCATAGTTGGTTGTAGCAAACAACACCACTTAGGTAATTTAAAAGATGTGTTTGAAATTTTAAGGGCACATAATCTGAAGTTAAATCCGTATAAATGCAATTTCTTTCGTTCAGAAGTTACGTTTCTTGGACACAAATGTACTGCGAATGGTCTTCTACCCGACGATACAAAGACAAATACAATAAAAACATATCCCGTTCCAACAAACAAAGACGCAGTAAGACGTTTTGTTGCATTTGCAAATTACTACAGGCGATTCATACCGAATTTTGCCATAGTAACAGCACCATTAAACCGGTTGACACGCAAAAACATACATTTCAATTGGGATGGAGAATGCCAACAATCTTTCGATCACTTAAAATCAATGTTGTTATCTCCTAGGATCCTACAATATCCAGACTTTTCAAAACCATTTCTTATAACAGTTGATGCTTCAAAACTTGGTTGTGGAGCTGTATTAAGCCAATCCTTTGACGGAAACGACTTACCGATTTGTTTTGCCTCAAAATCGTTCAATCAGTCAGAACAGTTGAAACCTACAATTGAGCTAGAACTACTAGCAATTCATTTCGCTATAACACAATTTCGACCATATGTCTATGGTACTCATTTTATAGTCAGATCGGACCATCGTCCGCTAGTTCATCTATTTAACATTAAAGACCCGTCCTCAAAACTTACACGAATAAGACTAGAACTTTCAGAGTATAATTTTACAGTTGAATATATCAAGGGAAAGTCAAATGTAGCAGCAGATGCTTTGTCAAGAATCAACATTAATGAAATAAAGAATATTTCAAACAATCAAGTGCTCGCAATGACAACTCGTTCAATGTCAAATAAACGAAACGACAATATCAAACTAAAAACGCCAGAAGAAAGTAAAAATCTTCTCAATTTAAAAATTTATGACAAATTTTCTCACAACTTCAGTAAGAAAACCGCAAAAATTAAGACAGAAATATTTCACAATACCCAAAATAATAAAACACTACGCGTAAATATATTTATGAAATTTAAAAAACTGTTGTCTGTAGACTTTGACTTCGTTAACGAAACAATTAGTTTTGACTACTTGCTTTCGAGGCTGCAAAAAGAAGCCAACGATCAAGGAATCTATAGCGCAGAATGGCCAAAAGATGATACATTTTTCAAAATTTTTACAATACAGAAATTAAAAGATTGCGGTAATAAAATTCTAAAAACTCTTGAAATAATTCTTACTGAACCTATCGCGATAGTAAAAAACGGAGATGAAAAGATTAAAATTATGCATATATATCATAATGACCCAGTACTAGGAGGTCATTGCGGACAGAAAAAGCTTTATGCTAAAATTCGTACGAAATATTTTTGGAAGAAAATGACAAAAGACATTGCAAAATTTGTGAGAAATTGCACAAAATGTTGCTTAAACAAAGTTAAGCCTTCAAACACTGAAAAACTTACCCTTACTCCGACTCCCAACAAAGCATTTCAAATCGTTGTTTTAGACACTATAGGTCCATTACCCGAAACCGCGTTTGGAAATAAATATGCCATAACAATCATATGTGATTTATCTAAATACTTGGTCACTGTAGCAATCCCTGATAAGTCAGCACAAACTGTTGCTAAAGCAATTTTCGAAAATTTTATATTGGTCTATGGGAAGATGAGCATAATCAAATCTGACTTAGGAACCGAGTTCAAAAACGAAATTTTTTCTGAGTTGTGTAAATTTTTGGAAATTGAGATCAGATTTTCAACAAGCTACCACCACGAAACATTAGGCACTGTTGAACGCAATCATCGTGTTTTTAATGAGTACATCCGGGCATATTTGGATGAAAACCTATCCGATTGGGACACGTATTTGAAATATTTTACTTTTTACCATAATACCACACCTAACACAGTTTTCAACCATAAGTTTACTCCTTTTGAACTAGTTTTTGGAAAAAAGGCAATAATGCCAAACGAAGTATATCGAAATATTGATCCGATTTATAATATTGATAATTATAGCAAAGAAATAAAGTTTCGACTACAAAAAACTAATTTGCTTGCTCAAGAATTAATTGAAAAACAAAAAGTTAAAAACAAGTATTTTTATGACAATTTTGCAAAACCCTTACACTTAAATATTAATGACAAAGTTTTGTTAAAAAAGGAACCATACGATAAATACAAGAATATTTATGATGGTCCATATATAGTAAAGAATATTAATGATTCCAATGCAACAATCTATAATGAAAAAACAAAAAAAATTAAAACAGTACATAAAAATCGATTAAGAAAATATTAATGCAGATAAAATATGTAACATTATTATAACCACGTATGATATATGCTTTGTCAGTAAACAAATTATATCACACACAATAAAATATATAAACTAAATTTCGATATACATACATTAATCCTTTTCAAAACAAAAATACAAAATTATTTTATATTATACATATTTTTATTAAGAAGGGAAGGAATCCCAATAGTTTTAGATTATGTATCGTATTTTTTATTTTTACGTTAAGCTAAATTTTTTTTAAAAAAGGGAGGTATAGTGCCATCCCTGTAAGTCATTTATATAGTTGGCATCCCTGTAGATGTTAAAGAAAATAATAAAAAGAAACTTGAAATAAACACACTTTTGTACCAACCACCAAAGAGAGCTGATCGTTTTATTTAAATGCGGGAAGACACGATAAGCCCTTCAAACGAGTACATTTTAAAACAAACATGTTTATAAAAAAGTACCTTTTGAAAAAGAACCATTGAAAAAATATTAAAAATAAAAAAATTTGGAAAGACTACTCTTTACAAGTAAGAATTTAAAAAAAAAGCTCTTTTCAAAAAGTATCTTTTTAAAATCATAATTTTTTATCCCCTTCAAAAATCAACACCCATATAGTAGGCTGTTTGTAAGGTCATGGCAGTTATAAAATTAGCCACGCATAAGTAGTTTCACGATTACCCCAAGAAATATGCTACAAGAAATATGAAATTAAAAAAAAAAAAAAAAACAAACATACTACGTACAACTACACAGAACTGTCATACGGTCACGCTGAGATTTAATCGTTGAACAAAATTTTATGATTTGAGGCATATTGAATATGAACTCAAAAAATAGCACACCAACAATTGCAGCAAAAATATATATTTTTTTATGAAAAAGAAAATACACGCACGTTTTAAAACACATTCCAAGAAACCTCACACACACACCCATACACCGTTATAGAAAAACTGAAATCAATGTTAGTTTTACGATTATGTGAGTGTATCTGTTTAAATCTGACCAAAGCGTTGACATATTTATGGAGTGGAATTAATTTCCACATCCATGTCAAATATTTCTTTAACTTTTGCAACAACTTTTTTTTAACGTTTCTTTACAAGTAATTGAACAACAACGTGACATTCCATAAAGCCATAAATATATGAATTTGCTTGAGTCTGTATGGTATGTAGGCATGCATGTGTGGGGATGCTGGAAATGCAGGAAGATTTTATAAAATTTTTTTATTTATTTTATTTTGGATTATAGATTCTTTATAGCCGTTGGGCAAAGGGGTGCTGCATGCAGCAACTATGAGGCAACAAAAATTATTATCATGGACAGAAAAAAACGAGAAGAATTTAAATATGCACGTGTTCATGTATTTTTATATGTACAAGTATCTGCTAGAGAAATTGCTTGCTCGATTGAAAATTAACATTGAAGAAAATTGAAAAATGAGAGAGAAAAGCAGTATTTATTGGCTAAGTTTTCATAAAAAAATGTATGTTAACAGGAGGTCCTAAAACTCCTATGAATAAAAAACTAAACATTTGTATAAATAAATAAAATCTTCAATTAGTTTTCAAGGATTACCTACCAAAAGTTATTAATTAATTCAAAAAGTAAAAAGTAATTGGTTTCAGATTAAAATTTAATTAAATAATTAATTCATTCAATTATTTATTTAATTAGCATTTTTTTGTTCTGTTTTAAACAAATCTATATTCAAATGAATCAATTAAACAAATTAATTAAACTTTATTTTAAAATTAATTAAAACCTTTAATTGGCGCAAACAATTTTTGCTATGTAGTAAAGAATTTAATTCACATTTAACTTAAAGATGGCTCGGGAGACGTGTTAGTACTGTGCTATCCTGGAAATCACGAGTTAGATTTTTAGCTTTTAGCTCAATTTATTAACAGGCTAGGGCTGTGCCCGCCACGTCGTAGATGTTGTGACAATATTTTGTTCGTTTTTGCTTTGAAAATATTATATTATATAGAGAAACCCATCCCTGGGTAATTACTCAGAAACATAGGCTTTATATAAAATTCTTAAATTTATATAAAATTATTGTACAGTTCTGTAAATAGTAAATAAAAGGTGCTGCCAAGTTTGCAATACTATTGAATCGGTTATCTTTCAGTTATTGTGCTTCACTTATGATTTATGTAATTAGTTTATATAAAGGTTCCCATTCCTGAATTATTACTCAGGAACATAGGCTTTATATAAGATTCTTAAATTTATATAAAGTTACAAAATTATTGTAGAGTTCAGGTACGTAGAATATAGTAAGTAAAAAGTGCTGCCAAGTTGGCAGTACCATTGAATCAGTAAGTTGCGTACTTTCACTATTTAGTTTTGGAAATGAAATGTTTTTAGGGGAAAAAAGTATCCTTTATATATTTGAACCGAGATCCTAAGGTACCTTTTCACAAAATTTTATTAAATTTTATTAATTTTAATTATTTTATCGTAATGCAAACAAGGACAGACAAAAGTTCTAAAATATTCATATTTTGTTTTCGATTTCGATTACAATTAGGCAAAAAAGTACCCTATATTTGAACTGAGATACTAAGGTACCTTCCCACAAATTTTTATTCAAATTTATCCAATACTTTTTACGTGATGCGAAGTTTCTAAAAATATAATAAATAAATAATAAAAAATATTTCGAAATCTTGCATTAAATTATGAAAAAATAATTAAAGGAATGATATACCCCGATATGCCAAGCCGACCTCACTTTCAACAACCAACTAAATTAGGTAAAAGCAATATTGCTCCTTTAAACTATATTTAAAATTTAGTATTAACAAACCAAACAGCGCGATTTACTGGGCTCCATAAGCCCCACAAAGGCATAAAGAAAACTTCGAATAATATATATATGTGTGTGTATGTGCGAAAGAAACCCAAAACTATTTTTGCATTCATAACGAAACATCAAATAGACCCGCAGCTATTTAACCACAAAGAAATGGCCAAAAAAATATATTCGAATACAAAATGTAGCAAGCAAATATTGTGTCGAACCTACATGTGTATATTTAATACATATTTAATGCCCCGAAAATTCATAGTAAATCTTTAAACATATTTTTTAATTCTTTTTCACAATTTTTAGTTTGACGTTTGTTTGCCAACAAGAATAAGAAAAAATCATGTTAACAAAAACAAACCCTCAATGTTGGTTAACTTTTTTGGCTTAACTGTCAAATGAAATTTTTATCAAAATGGAGTTTTTCAAAGAAAACCCCAAACAAACACAGACACGCACATGCATGCATAAACTTGGTGAAAAGCAAAAGAGAAATTAATAAATAAACTCATGTCTAAAGGGGAGCAACAGCAAAACAGAACAAAAAAAAGCGCATGCTCCTCTAAAACAGCGACCATTGCTATAAAACACACACGAACTGCTCCACAACTTATTCAAAAAAAAAAAAGCTTTCGTGTCTCGACAACATTTTGGTAGTTGCTCTAACACACACACACACTCCTATACCAAGGAAAATTTTTTAAAAATAGAGATTACCACTACATAAATATTTGCAACTGTATAAAATCTAGTATTCATGTGCGTGAAAGTGTGCGACAAAATTAACTTTCCAAATTGTTTAAGTGTTGGTAAGTATCATCAGGATTTTTTTCCCTACTCATCCAATAAAAACAAAAGAAGTTTTTATCGTATTCGATACAGTTCAATTATGTGTATTTGCCTCTCTTGTTTTTTTTTTTTTTCTTCGTTTAAGCAACACGAAAAAAACAAGCTGGCCAAAGGACATGCGTAAATCAAAATGTCGATGAGTTTAAAAAGTTTCTTTTTAATAGGAAATTTACTTTTAAGCTTTAAATGACAGAAAATTATGAAAACAAAGTCTTTAATAGTCAAAATTAAATAAGTTAAAATTTATTTAAGGAACTTTTACAGGTTACAACTAATAATTTTGGCAAAAAAGAGGATTAAAAATCTCACAACGTAAACACAAATTAAAATCAAACAATTATTGTAATTTTTGACTTTTTTAATAATTTTATAATTAAGTTTTTAAGCTCTAGGTCTGTTTTATAAAAATTTTTCAATTTATTTTTTTTTTTATATTCCATATTTCGCTACACCATTGGGTAGCATTGTCAGGAAATAAAAATAGTTTTATAATATTTAATTGAATGAAAATATTTGTATAATATTGAGTATAAAAATAAAAATAAATTGAAAAATTTTTATAAAAAAGACCTACGCTTAAAAACTTAATTATACAAATTAAAATCTTTTATTTTTTCTCCACACTACGGTATGTTGATAGTTCGCCAAAAATTATTTAAAATATAACAATTTTTAATTTTTAACATACAAATGAATTTTCGTGAAGTTAGGCCTAAGTTTGTTATATTCTTTTTATTATTATTACAAATGAATTTGTTGAATCATTATAGTTCAACTAATTAAAATTTTAATATTCAATATTTATAATTTTTAGTCGCGATTAATGTCATTGGTTCCATCATTAGTTAATACATAAGTATAAATTAGAGGTATATACTTTCAGATACCTCCTCGCAGAAATTACCGAAAAAGTAAAAGTAAAAAAACACTGCAAACTATGCAGGTCCATAATTATTCAAATGATGATATGTCCCTAGTAAACACACGGAAAGAAAAAACATGGTTAAGGTAACCATAATTTAATTGTAATTAAACCATTTTATTATTAAACATAATAAAATATTGTTATTTTAGAAAAATATTATTATCAATTCTGATAACACAGCCCTAATAAAAATATAAACATAATATATTAAATAGAATAATAATAATAATAATAATATAATAAAAATGTTTTATATTATGATCAAATATAAACATTATATGGTTAAATTAAATATTTATAGTATGATTAAAAACTATAAAATGTTTTATTAGATAGGCCCGTTTGTTTTAACATTTTCGATAATAAAATACACAATTATTTATTATTTTACTTAATAATGATTTCATGAAAATAACATGGCGATTTTATTAACACATAAATAGCAAAATAGAATATTCATTTTATATTATAAATAATAATTACAAATTATAATAAATTTAAACGAAGGAATAGTCAAGCTTGAGGCCAGTTTATTTTATCATAAAGTTTATTTTATAAAAAAATTAATATCAATAATCATAACAAAATTTTATGGCACAATAAACTAACCTCAAGCTTGACTATTTCTTTCTTTAAATTGATTAAGATTTAAAAAAGGCCGAACAAAACACTCAATGTTATAATTACAATTTTATACAAATTCACAAATTGTTCACAAATTTACAAAATTCGAATTATTTTTTTAAAAAACAAATAATATGTTTGTTTTTAATCATTCTTTGGTTACATACGAATAAACTTAATATATTTTGTTTATTATTAATATATTATGATTAAAATTTTGCAATCCAAAAACCGTGTTACATTGTTTGGGCGAAGTGACGATTTAATGATGAAATTTTAACCAAAACTTGTATATATAGTGACACAACTAATATTTTTTCATCAGAAGCATATACTGTTACAGAGAACATAATGAGGTTTTTCTGACCCTGCCACAGCCATGATTTTTCTCTGCGTGAAGTACTCTCTGAAGCCTGTACAGCAAAATTTTTTTTCTCCCTTATTATAAACTACAGGAAACAGAATGAACCGTTGAAAGGGCGAAGGGGTTTCTCTATGCCATAACGCTAGTGCAATTGACGGTGAATATTACCATAATGGGCGAATCTGCCACAAATAGAATAACGATGACGGTTTCTACAATGAGGGTGCGCTGTAGTTTAAGTGGTTAGCACGTACTACTAAGCAATCGTCACGAGTTCAATACTAAGCCGTGGCTACATCTATTTTTCTATGTATTAATTTATCTTTATAATAATGCATACGAAAGCGCCCTCCTTCCCCGGTATTGCCACATAGCACTAAATCGCCGGGGAAGTAAAATAATTATAAATTGGCTATGCCTAGCTTCAAACTAATTCGCCTAAATAACACGAAAGGCGCTTGCAACACTGTTCTAAAAGTAACGTGCAATTGCAGTGTTGCCACAAGCGAAGCTTTACTATCACACTAACCATCAGTTTTATCTACTCATATCCCTTTCCAAAAGAAGTAACACAGTTAATGTAGATATTAATTGCCTGAGTGTTTTAATTGCCTAAAGAGTTTTAAGAAAATTTAAACTAATAACTCTAGAAGCTCTAATAATGCCGAACAAGGGAAGAAATCTGTTAGGCAAAGCACAAGCACAAGGTCCTCTGTGATTTTTGCGCGGCTTCAAATAGTGATAGTATAGTAGGGGACTCCTAAAGCTTGAATATTTGGCAGAGGATGACATACTCGACTTGGCAAGTCAAGTTGTGCGCAAAAATTCACTAGACAACAAAAAAACGTTATAGCTACCAAGACAAATGAAGTACCCTAAGCTGGATTACAAGACAGAAAACCTTCAAGTGACATTTGACCGGGACAAAAATAAAGGCTCTTAAATAGATGATATTATCACGTTAAAAATCACTTATATGCTCTTTTGTCTTCAATACAGTATAAACGAGTTTTTCACAACAATGTTGCAATATTTGCACATTTTAAAAAAGAAAACAATTCACAAAAGATGGAAACAAACAGCAAGTGATTTTCTCAATACGAAGCACAAAAAAGTGTTTAACATGTTAAGGGCCTTATAAACAACACGAGCGGATTGACAAACCTACACAACAAAAATTGGACGCCTTTAAAAACAAATTTTTAAGTCATGAATCCGCACATCTATTGTTTGGCAGCAGTTGAGCTTGCTATTTCTATTAAATAAAGCAACGAAGCCACTTCCATTCACCCAAAAGTTTAAATGTAAATAAGTCAATTCCATTTCACACTATACAATCGAATGGATTAAACTTTTCCGGAACACAGATTATGATTTTCATAGTCTGTGAAAGCGACAACAGCAATTTTTTCCGGTGTGACAGTTCGGATGGGATCCTGTTTATAAATAATATGGATACAATTTTTTATAACTATAAACAACTTTTAGGTGGAGAAAGTTAACTCTCTTGACCAAAAAAATATATTTTCGAAAACCGCTTGATCTGATTCCAGCTGACTTCTATTTTTTACAGCTAATTGCCCAAATTATAAATTATTTTCCCAATTATAAATTGCATAACTTCGATGTGGAACTATTATGGATCGTGTTGATCCTTTAACCACTTTAAAGCATACGATAACCACTCTACTATTAATAACTTCTTGAGTCTATTAACCTCCTATTCCTCCGGCTGTCTGGTTGGATGCCTATCTGAATGAGCAATTTGACTGCTTTGCGACTTTTTAATTAAAACGTTTTTTGTTCTAGCAAAAAAGCCAAATTATCAATTTTAACCACGACTATAACGTAAGTAGGTGTCGGATTATGTCAAGGTTACTATAAATCATTTTTAAGTCTCTCGTACAGCAGTAGATAATTTTTAGCGCCAATCGTTTTAGCCTTTTCAGGCACTGCAATTTTTTGAAAACTGCACAATGAAACCTCAGAGCATGTACTCTGTAAGTCCCCTGTCTTGCGGTCTTGTACAGCGAAATTCCTCGTAAGTTACTTCTAACCTCCGAGAGCTACTTATGATCTCTGTCTCGCTGCACATATTTTGTTAGGCTTTATTTGTAGCTTAGACCTCGCACAGAGAACATAAGGATTGTACCTTAGATAATATGGGTCGCCATATTTTTTGGCTTATAATATAATAATACGGCCTTTAAAGTAATAAAAGTGAATTATAGCATACTCGTATGCATCCAAACAAAGTAACTTCCTTGGCATTCTAGGTTATATGTTCATCTAGATAAGTCCGCTCCTCAAAATATTTCTTGGTCTCTGATGTTGCACCGGTTTGCGGTTGAACATTGCCAAATATTCCGTTGAAAAAATCACATCCTTAAAGAAGCTTCTTCATGTTCAAATATGTAGGAAATATGTGATGGGTACCCACTCAGCTGAGATGCCTATAGCTTCAGCCACCTCACTCAAGTTAATTATCCAAATATCTTATACCGCTCTATTGGAGGTGGCAGTAGGCTAGTAGGAAGTGTGCTAGTCTCTTAGTCTGGAGGTTGTGGGTTCGATTCTCATCAAAGGCTTTGGGTGTTTCTCTACATCGAGTTATTATGCTCGATAATTAAATTAGAACATAATATGTATTGCAAGATTTAATAAATATCACTATAGGGTTTTTTTCTGTTTAGGAGCCCCTTTTTGGATAACCTGAACCTTCGACGTCACATGTGCTGGTACAACCATAAGCAAATTTTTTAATTTTTATCATTGATATTGATGGTGCAGAGTAGCATTAATATTTACCATATAAATTCTCTGCGGGGTAGGCGGGAGAGCTCTTAAATAAGTTAAAATTAATTGTTTTATATTCTGAATATTGTCCTACTTTTTTTAAAGGATATTTTATTTTGCTCTAAATAAATTCGCTAACAAATAAAGACCCTTTACGCAAATAGTATTAAAACTACTCGCAAAAACTAACTAAACACATGCTTAAAATAAAATTAAAATAAAATAAATCAATAATGAACATTAACACATTGACATGCCAATGCACATCCTTTTTATTTTTTTGCTCTACTCTGCTCTACATCTACAAACGTTTTCGTACAATTTTATAGATAAAATTGTTGGCTTTAATTCCTAAAGTAAACGATACGAAAATATGTGTTTTGAACTTGATTTATATGAAAGGCTGAAACATTAATTCAAATGCAATTATTCAAATTTCCCAAAAACATGAAGGGTGGCGGCGGTGGGTGGCAAAAATTCAACACATTCACGTGAGTATCTGCTGTGAGAAAAAAAGCTAAAATAGCAACAACTACAACAAGTCATTAATTTAATTTATAAGCAATTGTCGCTGTTAACACCCAACTCCCCCTTTCAGACGCACTCACTCACTAACCCACACACGCACAAACACACACAACCAGGACATAATTTTTATTTATTTATTTATTTAGTTGAGAGAATCCTTAGCATCATTAATTTGTTGTAAAATTGTTGTATGAGTGCTATGTGTATGTGTCTGTGTGCGGGTAAAAATTAAACTACAATTGCCAAAAAGTCTATCTAAATATAGATGCAGGAGTTTAGAAATCCATAAAATAATTTTGTGGTTCCCAAAGGAATTAACCAACAACAATGTGTTATACAACAACAACAACAACAATTACAGCAAACATTATTTACAAGTAAACGAAACATTTGTAAGAGTATGAGTGTTTTCTCTCTCCCCGTTTTCACAACAATTCGTGGAACACACTTTAAGCGAAAGAAGTCACAGTGAAATCAGTGGAAACTGAAATAATTTTTAAAGCAGCTGTTTTAACAAGTAAAACCAAAATTGTTTTTTTTTTCAAAAAAAAACTTGTAAAACATTGCAAAACACTTTAAAATGCACTGAGAGAAAAAATTGTACTTAGCAGTTTTACACAGATTTTTTTTACACTGATTTCTTAACATGGAAGATATCCAAAACTTGCTCAGTTGTCGTCACATAGTTGAGGTAACCATAATCGAAGAGCAATATATTATGATTGAATTAATTATATGGTTGTAATCAAACCATATTAGGATACTTTTTCATATTTCCAAGAGAAAGTGGAGAAAAAGCAGTAAAAATACGCCGATTTTTTTTAACGATTTGAAGTTACTGCATACTTTTGGGCTTCCTTTATTTTTTAAACCAGTATATTTGAATCAATTTTGCGCAACAGATGGCGCTGTTAATAAATAATAAGTAACTCATTTTCTGTCTGTCTTTTCTAGAGCTTTACAATAATTTTTAGAATTTTAAGTAAATTTAAGAAATTTATCCAGGTATAGGTACCTTTATATAAAGTAAATACGTAAGAGTCTTAAAATTGTGTGTGGATTACTTTCAAAGCAAAATCGAACAAAATATTGACAGGACGCAGACAACGTGTGTGGACACAGCTAGTCTTATAATAAGACACAACTATTTTTTATGCATTGGATATAAGAAATGACTCGATTCATTAGTTATAATTTTTTGAAACATAAATCCGAAAAATTACATTCTAATAATTTTAAGAAACTAAACCCAAAAATTATAAAAACCAAACACTATTTGCTTGTTTTTAGTCATACTGCAAGCAAACTTATCATATTCTTTTTACTAATAATATAATATGGTTATAAATGCAATATTATTTTGGAATACTAATCAAAACTTTGGTTGTTGTTTGAATATTATATAGTTCAAACCAACCATGTTGCATATTTTCGGGGTGGTGTAACCATTTAATGATCAAATAGTAACAAAAACTTGTTTATCGTGATCATAGTAATGATTAAAACAACCATATGGTTCTTGCGACCATACCATAACATGAAACTTTTCTCTGCGTGTACCAACCAAAGCACTTCAAAGATGTGGGGCACCGTACTTTTAATTAAAATTATATTGTAGTAATTGCACAGGTTTTATATTGAGTTCGCCAATTGCCCTGGCCATGGCCATCTAATCATTTTTATTTCATTTTTAATCATTTTTATTTCCTAGCGGTCTCATATTGTGTTTTGGGTCTTTGTTCTGCATAAAGAGGGTCTTGCCACCAAAAATTTTTTTGGTGAAAATTACTTCCATAAATAATATTTAAAACAACAAACGAACAATTAATGAATTAAGGTATTCTTTACACAGACAAAATTCAATTAATTTTTTAATTGATTCAAATATATATTTGTTTAAAACAGAACAAACAAAAATCCTAATTAAACAATTAATTGAATCAATTAATTATTTAATTAAATTTTAATATGAAATCAATTAAAACCGTTAATTGGTGAAAACGTTTTTTTTTTTCAGTGTATTAATACATTTCATTTTTTGAATAAAAAGAAAATAAATCACCTAACTTTTTTTTTATTTAAAATGAGCTACTTATTTCTTTCTGTGTACATCGACGCAGTTTATTACTTTTCATTTACAAACAAACATCTTCCATTTACAATTGTATTAAATATAATGATGACAATGATGTTGATGATTTTGATTATGGCGACGATGATAAGGCGGATGACGATGGTAAGTTCTGTTACTTGGAATACAAAAACATTAGTTAGGTCCATGATGATGATGATTATTATTATGTTTATGACGTTGATGTGACAAGCACACAAATACACAGGAACACACTTTCACACACACACACCATTTTTCATTGCTTCTTACAAGGCTCGAGCAAAAAGGAAAAAACAAATGGGTGGAGGTGTCCTTTACAAGAAATTTATGAAATACTCGTATATTTTCAGCTGATTATTTTCATTTCTCATGTCTGCCAAAAAGCAAACGAAATAAAAAAACGTATGACAAAAAGGGGTTGCGACTTATGTTGACGATAAATACATTTCATCGCACTAAGCAGTTGCTTCAATGTTCGTTTATTGCGTGCAAATGGCAGAAAAATATTAAAAGACTCATCATCTCAAATAATATACTCCCGGGAGCATTTGAAAAATATAAAAAATGTTTTTTTTCATTTACAGCTTTAGTCCGACAAGCAGCTTAAAGTGAAAACAGCTAGATAACAGTAAATAATTATGTGTTGAAAAAACTTTAGTTTTAAACCAATTAAAATTTAATATTAAATTAAAAAAAGTAAAGAGTTAAATTAACTCTCAAGATCCCCCTATTTAAGTTTATCAAAAACTGAAAACTTTCGGTGAGGGATTTCCATTACTTTATTCTAATGTTTATCAAAATTTAAAGCCTGCCTTGGGTTACTTTTCGACACAGTTATTACCACACGATTATATATTAAACCACAATATGGCATGAGTTAAAAAGTGGTGCATTGAGCCAGAAAAAATAAACCACATCTAATATGCAAACAAATAAAAAACGGTGTATAACCTTCTCTACGAGTAACAACAGGTACTCCACATTCTTCGAAACGCAAATTTATTGTAGCAAATATAGTAGATGACCCATCTAAATTATCAGAAACCACTCTAAGTCTCCTTATTAGACATCTCATCGCAACAGGGTAGGTCTTACTATCCACTGGGATCTACATGTGGATGGGCTTTATTGTCTGGGCTAGTGGGGTGATTTCAAAACGGAATCACTTGGTTCTACTTTAAAGCTATAAGCTATAAAGCTTATAGAAGTTCTAACTTATTTTCATAAAAATAACAAAATGGGCTAATTTTTTTAAGAAACCGACCTCAATCATAGACTTATGTCGCTTAAGGTTGCTAAGTAGGGCCCTCGTACTGCAACGTATGCAGTCTCTACATGTAAACTAAAAGCATAATTGAGTTATGATCCCCAACTAACATATTATGTTTTATGTAACAATATATGCTTGCAGTAAAGAAAAATATAGTTACTGGATGCATCAATTTTTCTTCACCAGTGTAAAGAGTTGATAAATATTTTCGGCTGCACACACTGTCGCTACAGGCCAATGTATGAAGCTTAAAAATATTTCATAACTTCTCTTTGGAAGCAGCTAGAAACATACAATTTAGGAATTGTATTTGTTGTTCATGCCAAAATGGGCGTAATGTATGAGGTAGGCGTAGCATTTATTAAAAATGTCTTCCATTATGAAATTTTTACCCATTTTACAAAATTATGGAGTGTTGTATGGCTGCCGAAAAACTTAAAAATGAACTCTAATAAAGGAAATGAAACGCTAAAGACTGACTCCAAAGTGTTTGTGTGGTCCCTAACCACTCAGCAAGTGCTGGGTTCATGTTCCTGGACCCCATGCAAGGCAAACGAAAGATTAAGCCATAAAAGCAGGTTCTATTACATATATGATACACTAAACCACTAAAACTCTTAGACGGAGGTGTGTCAATTTATCAAAAGCAACCTGTTAAAATATACTTAAAAGAAGGATTTTTCTATATAAAAAATAATATTTTATGACATTTTTTTTAATTCGTGGCAGTACGGCAATTAATGGTTAGTTTAAATTCATAATGTCAAGCCTGTGATGTGAAAGTTTTGCTTTAAGCCTAATACCTTATTGGCAATTTGAAAGTATGCAATGCGAAGTAAACACAGAGAAAATAAGTAAGAGTGCTAATGGGTGATTTAGGATTTTCATGCATTAGTATTTGACAGATCACGTGAGATTTCAGACATGGTGCCAAAGAGAAAGATGCTCAGTATGCTTTGACATTTCATCATGAATAGACTTACTAACGAGCAACGCTTGCAAATCATTGAATTTTATTACCAAAATCAGTGTTCGGTTCGAAATGTGTTTTATCGACAAATTTTGTTCAGCGATGAGGCTCATTTCTGGTTGAATGGCTACGTAAATAAGCAAAATTGCCGCATTTGGAGTGAAGAGCAACCAGAAGCCGTTCAAGAACTGCCCATGCATCCCGAAAAATGCACTATTTGGTGTGGTTTGTACGCTGGTGGAATCATTGGACCGTATTTTTTCAAAGATGCTGTTGGACGCAACGTTACGGTGAATGGCGATCGCTATCGTTCGATGCTAACAAACTTTTTGTTGCCAAAAATGGAACAACTGAACTTGGTTGACATGTGGTTTCAACAAGATGGCGCTACATGCCACACAGCTCGCGATTCTATGGCCATTTTGAGGGAAAACTTCGGAGAACAATTCATCTCAAGAAATGGACCGGTAAGTTGGCCACCAAGATCATGCGATTTGACGCCTTTAGACTATTTTTTGTGGGGCTACGTCAAGTCTAAAGTCTACAGAAATAAGCCAGCAACTATTCCAGCTTTGGAAGATAACATTTCCGAAGAAATTCGGGCTATTCCGGCCGAAATGCTCGAAAAAGTTGCCCAAAATTGGACTTTCCGAATGGACCACCTAAGACGCAGCCGCGGTCAACATTTAAATGAAATTATCTTCAAAAAGTAAATGTCATGGACCAATCTAACGTTTCAAATAAAGAACCGATGAGATTTTGCAAATTTTATGCGTTTTTTTTTAAAAAAAGTTCTCAAGCTCTTAAAAAATCACTCGTTATATTCGGCCATGGCGAATCTTATATACCCTTCACCATAATAATGCTAGATATTGTGTTAGGTTAGTAATTTTTGTGTTACCCTCTTACGTTTCTTTAAAAAATTTTTGCAAATTTTTTTGAGAATATTTTTTTAATTTTTGTAAATTTTTTTTTAACTCTTTTGTAAAACTTTGTTGGAAAATTATTTGTAAAATTATTTTTTAAATTTTTTCAAAATTTTTTTTAAAATATTAAAAAAAAATTAGTTTGAAAAATTTTTTTCTAATTTTTTAGAAATCTTTTATAAAATTTTTTTGAAAATTTTTTGTAAATAATTTTTGTAAAATTTTTAGAAATTTTATTGAAAATTTTTTTAAAATCTTTTTGAAATGTTTTGTAAAAATTAAGATCTTCCTGCAATCCATAATGCGTTAGAGTGCTCAGACTAAAGCAAACAGAAAACTTAAAAAAAATTCTCATATTGACCTCCCCGGGCCTAATGACTGCTCCTGGTTACCAGTGGGCACCCTGTGGGTCTATTGGCTACCTCCGTATGTATTGCTTTCTATAAATTTTTTAATACAAATCAAAGCAGAAAACCCTCACCAACCTAAAAATAAATACACGCAGGGGTTATTGATCCCCCGAAATATGTATGCACTCCTTGCAATCTACCTGTAGCGGTGTAATATTTATTTAATAAACAAAAAAACAAAAGAGAATCATTAAAACCGAAAAACGTAAAAAAAAAGTGAAAAAATAAAGGTGGGAGTGGTTTTTTGCCCGCAGTCTCAAAAGGAATGATCTGATGTTGCTGAATTGCAATTCCAAGATCTTCTGTATCTCATCGATAACCTTGCCAAATGAGATTACTACCCGAACACGGACAGACGGACATCGCTTAATCAAGTTTTCTATGAATAAGGATCCAGAATATATACCGCGAAATTGACAGCACCTTTTATTTTTGTCACAGGGATATATTAAATACTATTTACAGAACTCTACAATAATTTTAGAATTTTATACAAATTTTAGAATTTTATACAGCGATGGGTACCTTTATATAAAGAAATTACATAAACCATAACTGAAGCACTATAAAAGTAAGTGTCTTAAAAACGCTAAATCGAACAAAATATAGTCAGGACTCCCTAGCGAGCAAGAATTGTGTTCTGTATAGAAATTTTTATAAATCTTAAAAGTATGCTTGTTATTATATGCTTTAAAAATATAAACACACAGTAGCAAAGAAAAAACGTTTATATCTCGATAACATTTTTTAAATCGCCAAAAATTCGGCAGCGTAAGATATTCAATAAATTGAATTAAAGTTTAATGGTGATTGAATTGTAAAGTTAACTATTGTAAGGTAGTAAGCAACCTTTCAGATGTTATTTAAGCAGGCACTTGATCGATTTATTTTCATAAACTAATCAATACATTTATAATCCTCACTGTTAATATACGAGTATGTGCACCTCTTTACATCAACATGAAAATAAATTAAATTCACGTGTCAACACCCAAAACAGCATTTTTATTTAACAACAAAAACTCTTAAAATATCGAAGTCGAAGGCGAAGGCTACCATTTATGCGTTAGAAAACTTGTCTTACACACATGTCGATAACAAAAGAAACTCTTTAAGGAAAAAGACGTTGAAAAACACGGAAAATACATGCGGTTTAAGACAGGCGGCATTATTGCTGTTTACAAGGTCTTACAAACACACACACATACATTCTAAAAAAATCTTGAGCCAACTTCCGGCGGGCATACAAAGGTGAACACACATGCTACGTGTGTATGTATTTATGTAAAATTTGTTAAAAAGATTATAAAGGATGTTATAAAAAAAGATAAAAAATAAATAAATGATTTTACTTCTTTACATGCCACACAAACTTTCACCATCAAGCAACATTTTAAAGCAGCTAAAAAAAAAGGAAAAACTCTACAAAGAAAAAAATCAAATAAGGAAATCGCGATTTGTCACTTTCGCACAAAGCAGCCAAACTGTGTCTCTGCAAAAAAAATGAAAAAAAGAAATAGTAAAGTGGTAAAAAGGATCAAAGCAGTTTTTCCGCTAAATGTCAAAAGTTTAAAGTTTATTTTTTTGTTGATGTTAAAAAAAATCGCAGTCACTTAATAAATTCTGTGGTAATAAGGAATAAGTGCTTAAGTCGACTTAAGCAAAAATTTAGTTACTGGCATCTTTGAAATCTGCGTACTTCAAAGTACCCATGTGCAAATTTTCAATTATTTAGTAAAATTTTTCAGGAAGTTATAGCAAAATAACTTTCTGCTTATCTTTTTTCAATGTCGAATCGCATTTGGAAAAAATCTTAAGAAACTAGAAGCTATTTTTCGAAATCATAAAAACTTCTTTCACAACTTATTAATTGCAACGCCTGCGTACTTTTGGTAGATATAAGAAATTTTTTTAAATCATACGTTTGACTCCCATAGGTAAATTTTAAAGAAAAATTATTTTTTTGAAAAATTTATTTTAAAGTTTAAAATTGCTCTCCTACAAAACTTAAAAATCAGACTTAAGCACTTTTTCCTTATTGCCACAGAATTATATTTATAATAGAAAATAAACAAAACAAAAAAACATTTTAAAATTGTTTGTGCGACAAGCAGCATCTGTTTTGTAAAGCAAACAATGGCGTCATTTTGGCCAATATTTTTCTGTTACACACAACACGATGATGACAATATTGACAAGAATAATCATGATGTTGTCATCGTTTTTATTTGTTTATAGAAATTTTTGTTATTTTAACAAATTTATTTTTAATTTACAACTGAAACCCAAGAATTTAAAAAGCATAAAACACACATTTTTAATACGAATCAATATTTGAAGTGTATCATGTTGCAGTAAAGTGTGTGGCAAGAGGAATGAAGTCTAAAACAAAATTTGTGATTAAATCCTGCTACTTTAAAGTACTTGTGGTATTTACGCACACCCTCACACACAAGAAGTCAAAAAAGAAATGCGAAAAAAACAAGTAAGAGTGCTATATTCAGCCGTGCCGAATCTTATATACCCTTCAACATAGTAATGTTAAATATGTTTCCCAAAATCACAATAATATACATTCGCTTTTTATTATTTTCAACTTCATTATTACTAATATGTTTTTGTTAAAATTTTATCGAAAATTATTTGTAAAAATTTTATTGAAATTTTTTTGTAAAAATTTTATTTAAATTTTTTTGTAAAAATTTTATTGAAATTTTTTTGTAAAAATTTTATTGAAATTTTTTTTTTGTAAAAATCTTATCGAAAATTTTTTGTAAAATTTTATCGAAAATTTTATATAAAAATTTTATCGAAAATTTTTTTTGTAAAAATATTATCAAAAACTTATTGTAAAAGTTTTATAGAATTTTTTTTTTAATTTAATCGAAAATTGTTTGTTAAAATATTATTAAAAATTTTATGGATTTTTTTTCCAATTTTATCTGAAATTTTTTTGTTAAAATTATATCGAAAAATTTTGTAAAAATTGTATAGAAATTGTTTTGCTAAAATTTTATAGAAAATTCTTTGAAAAATTTTATCGAAAATTCTTTTTGTTAAAATTTTATCGAAAATTTTTTTGTTAAAATTTAATCACAAATTTTTTTGTTAAAATTTAATCGCAGATTTTTTTGTTAAAATTTTATCAAAAATGTTTTGTTAAATTTTATTAAATTTTATCGATAATTTTTTGTAAAAATGTTATCGATATTTTTTTGTAAAAATTTTATCGATAATTTTTTTTGTAAAAATTTTATCGAAACCTTATTGTAAAAATTTTATATAATTTTGTTTTTTTTAATTTTATCGAAAATTTTTTGTAAAATTTTATCGAAAATTTTTGTAAAAATTTTTATCAAAAATTGTTTGTAAAAATATTTATAGAAAATTTTTCTAAATTTGTATAGAAAATGTTATGTAAAAATTTGATCGAAAAATTTTTTGTTAAAATTTTATCGAAAATTTTTTTGTTAAAATTTCATCGAGAATGTTTTGTAAAAATTTTCCTTAAAGTTTTTACAAAAAAATGTTGATAAAAAAAATTTATCAATCGACCATTTTTTATAAAAATTTTATCGAAAATTTTTTTGTAAAAATTTTATCGAAACCGTGTAAAAATTTTATGGTTTTTTTTTAATTTTATGGATATTTTTTCATTGAAACCTTATTGTACAAATTTTATGTATTTTTTTTTAATTTAATCGAAAATTTTTTGTTAAAATTTTATAGAAATATTTTTGCAAAAATTTTTATTAAAAATTTTTTGTAGGTATTTATCGAAAATTTTTTGTAAATTTTTATCGAAAATGTTATGTAAACATGTTATCGAAAATTTTGTGTAAAAATTTTGACGAAAAATTTTTAACGAAAATTTTTTGTAAAATTTTATTGAAAATATTTTGTCGAAAATTTTTTGTAAAAATTTTTCAGTAAATTTTCTGTAAAATTTGTACAGGCAATTTTTTGTACAAGCTATGAACTTCCTGAAAAGAATGGTCAGACTAAAGCTGACTACTCATGGTTCTCAGTGGGCACCCTGTGGTTTCATCGCCTACCTCTATATGTTTTGCTTTGTACAAAGACCTTTAATACAAATCAAAGCAGCAAACCCCTACCAACCTAAAAGAAAAAAAAAAAATCGCCCCATTCACTGGGTTATTTATCCCCCGAAATCTATATGCACTCCATGCGATCTACTGTTCGTGGTCTAATATTTATTTAACAAAAAAAAAAGCAAAAGAGGATCACTAGAGCCGAAAAAAATTAACGCAACGTGAAAAAAATATAGGTGGGGGTAATTTTTTTGCCCGCAACCTTCAATGGAACGGTCTGATGTTGCTGAATTGCATTAGCGAAATTTTCGAAACTATGCCTGACAGATTGGTGGGCTTACCTTTTAAATATTCATCTATTTATGCACTTTCAATCTCCGACTTTCCAACCACTATACCAAATAAATTGTCGTTTCTGCTACATCAATACCAATCATCTAGTTAGCTGAACGCAAGGCAAAATAACAACAGATTGAATTTTACGGCAACAACAACCTTTGGCACACGAAAAAGAATGCGCATAGCACAATGGCATGTACAACAACTGCTACAAATCGTGAAAGGTGATTATGCTTTTTAGAAGCCATACGCTCCTAAAAGCGGTAAAAGAAAAAATGTGGTCATCGTTTTTATAGATTTAGAACATGGTATGTCTGAAAGTTCTGTATTTCAGAATAGCCATGATGACAATATAAATATATAGAAATTGTTAAGCTGACACAGAATATTGTTCATAAACGTTTTATTGAATAAATACAGATTTCATTTAGACATGTTTAACGTCAGCACAAATGCATTTATTTTAGTGTAGGGTATAAAAATCAAAATTTTAAGATTTCAAAAGTGTTGTTATACGAAAGCTATGGGTTGTGGGTAGACTACGAGCAAAAAAAAATATATGATAGAAATTGGAGGGTGAAGAAATCTTCAGCAACTCAAACCCTAAAAAAAAACAAAAAATATTTTATATAAAATTAAAACACAGTGTAGCAAACTTCATTTAAAAGTACTGAGTTGTTTTTCAAGTACAAGCTGCAACAACGTCGTCGTTGTAGTCGTAGTCATCATCATCATCAACAACAACATTTTCAACAACATCATATAAACGCGGCGAAGCGCTTGCATTCTGAAGGATACTTGAATTCCTGTTTTATTTTATTTTATTTTAATTTATTTTTTTGTTTTTTTTTTCAACTTTTAAAATATTTTAACGCGCTAAGATAATAAACCCACCAAAACCTACTGGCCAAAACATTTCATTACAGTTCACAACAAGAAATTAAATTAAAAAAAAATAAATAAAATATAAAAAGTCAAAATTGCGTAATAAGGATATTTTTATGCTGCTTGAGAAACTTACCTCCGCAAACTTGCAACAGCTCAAGCTTCTAAATATAACTGTAAAGAAAGAAGGAAAGAAAAAAACAAAATATTTGATTTAATTGCAATTTAAAAAAAGATTTAATTTTAAGTTTTTTTTTGATTTAGTTTAATTTAATTTTTTTAGCAATCATGTTTGTGCATGTATGCGTATAGGTGGGTAGGAGGTATGCCCCAACTAATATTAAGAGCTGCTTCCTCTTCTTTCGGAAACATGTTCAGCTTATTCTCCTTAAACAACTTGTTTTTTTTCTATTTCCATTTTTTACTTTGCACTTCTTAACAACCAAGATTTTGATACACTTAACTAACATACTTGCAACACTTGCGTTACGTTACGAAAAGTTCTTGTGTGTCTATATATTAGTGTATGTATGGGTTTAGGTATGTGTATGTGCTCTATATAAGTGGTCGCTCTATCAACATTTCAATTGATTTGAAGTGTTATGTGAAACGTATGCGGAACACTAAACCCTTTCAGATTTGAACGCTTTAGGACTCACATGAAACACTTGAGTGAGCGCTATGCACATGAGATGGGCGTGTGTGTGTGTGTCACATAACTCAACACACACACATACACACTCCTAAACATACATACTTACATCTAGCATAAAGTAGTATGTATTAATATTGCTACAGTATACCGCTCTTCAACCAAAAACAAAAAAAAAAGGAAAACTCTTAACAAACCAGAGCGAAGAACACAAGAACAACAAGCTAATGCACGTTTGTTTCATACGAACGGTTGGTTGGTTGGCTGATGCCTTCTTAATGGTCTTAATAAAAATGTTACAATTTATTTAATTTAACTTAATTTAATTTAAATTCACGCTACTCGAACTCAAGCAAGCGAACAGGCAACTCCATTAGGCAAAAACGTGTCCAAGCGACAACAGCTCTAAAGCAAATCACACACACACAGCCTGTATGTATGAAAAGTATGTCTTTCTTTATCGAATATAAGACATGTAAATTTATTTAATTTTTTTATTGCACGTACATTTATATGCCAAACAAATATTAAAAACATCTAAAAAAATCTTAAAAAATTAAGAATAACAAATGGATTTATTCAATAAAACACTTAAATGATGCAACACTGCTCCTTGAATAACTTAATTAAGACATTTTTAAGTGGCCTGAAAGGTGTTACACAAATAGGACCGAATTAAGGGGCAAACTAAAAGGAAAATTAAATCTTTCTTTGTAAAGCATCCCAAGAAAATATTCAATTATACTCGTACTTTCATTATGCAGAGATTCTTATTGTTATGGAGAAAATGTATACGAGAATTTAATAATTTTTGAGACATTTATTTTTTCACAACAGGCATTTTTAAATGAGTCGAAACGAACTATTTATAAACTAGCAAGTCCCACACCTATATTTTGTGACAATTTTAATAGCATCACACCACTATAACCAAAGCTTAAAGCAATTTATCGGTCTCCTTAATTATGCTGTCCCATTATAGACCCCGTTTCTTCGGTGACACCAAATGGCGAGTTTAGCAAACTGCACAGAATAATGCATTTCGAATGCTACTGGATGTGATGTGATAAAATGACTAATATAAATAACCTTCAGTCAAGTCCGGCAGGACTTTCGACGCATTCGGAATATTATTATTGCAACTCTCATAGAGCGAGATGTCATTACAGACACCCAAAAACTATTACAACAGCAGCCGGTTATAGGAGCAGTGAATGGCTATTGATGTAGTAGGGTTCTAAATGAACACGCACCAGTGATTGCAGACAGAAGCGGACAAGGTCAATCTTAGCACAGTTGAGAGCTGGATGGTGCTGTATTCTTAACTGATACTGTGAGCGTATAGACTCCGAAATTTTAAAATGTTGCCCAACCTGTTTACAAAGCCCCCATGACACGGAGCAGTTATTTCAATGTTCTAATAGGCCTGCGGACTTTCGCCCCATAGATCTATGATTAGGACCGATTGAGTTTCTTCAGCTCCAAATACTACTATTTAAAAGGATGTCTAAAGTCACTGTACTATAATACAAGTACAGTGAAACCCCTCATAACCGGACACTCACCGTCGTGGTATTTTTGTCTTGATAGTAGTTGTGTCCGCCTATGAGAGAGGTTCATTATTTTTTATTTGTTGGAATGCAACGAAGTCGTCTCTAGCAAAAAGCTTTAAACAGGTAATTTGTTTTACAAAAGGACCAGAAATTGCAATATTCTAGCCTTAGTGAACCAATCAAACTATATTTTGTCTGTTTCAGCGCCTACCGCTCTAGTAAACATTCCCTTTATTTTTATTGATTTCTGCGGCCTACGTTTCGCTAATATTGAATCTTAAAACAAAAAAGAAAAATTTTACGCACTGAATTTCTCTTTTTCAAGCTCTTAAAATTTAATATTTGTATATAAAAAGGTTTAATATTTGTATTATAGTGTGAAACGGCCTTTAACAATACCTCTGCTTGGTTATCTGATTCCATTCCGTTAGTTATCAATCTTCCGAGATTATCAGAAAACACACATGATAAATCTGGATTGATCGTGTTTTCTCAAATATTGGAATCATCGGATCCCGAAAATATAGCTCTAAATGACAGATGATAATTTGACAAGTCATGGGTTAAGTTCGATTGGAACAATTGCCACTTTTGAAACTAATTGGGGAAAAATGGAAAAATATATAATTTATATCTTATTGAAGGTGAAAGAAAACATAATTTATTATTTATTTAAAGGTCGAAGAAAACATAATTTATTATTTATATCTTATACATATACTAACACTGAAACGAGACCTTATCAAGAATAAATTTATATTTTTTAATTTTGTTGGCAGCGCAAATAGTTATCAATTCAATACCAATTTTTGTATTTTTTGTCTGACTGTTTGTTCCCGCATCACGTTACAATTAGCCCATGAGTTTGAATAAAATTTTGTGGGCGTTACCTTAGTACATTGGCCAATATAAAGGTTTTTTTTTTAATTTTTGAGAACTATTTGAAAGTGTCTTAAAAACACTTTATAGTTTTAAAAAAAGTACCTTTTAAAATAAACCAATTTAAAAAAGTACCGTTTGATATAAAAATAAAATAAAAAAATAAACAAATGAATAAAATAAAATAAAATAAAAAATAAAGTTTTAAAAAAGTATTTTTAAAAATAAACTTTCTAAAAAGTACTTTATAGAACTTGCTTTTAAAATGCGTACTTTTCAATAAACAAAGTGTTACTTAAAGTACTCTATAAATTAAGGAACTTTAAGAAAGTCACCTTTGAAAAGTGTCCTTTTCAAAAAGCCTGTTCCTTTGGAAAACGCATTTTTTAAAATAGCACCTTTAAAAATTGTTTCTTAAAATGCCTTTTTATAAAGAAACATTAAAAAAAAACTATAAAAAAATATTTTTTTAAAAAAGTACTTTTTTAAACGTAAATAAATCTTCAAAAAAGTACTTTTTTAAATAGTAAAGTGTAACATTAAAGAGATCTTTGTAAAAGAATAATTTTCAAAAAAATATTTTTTGAAAAAAGTACTTTTTTAAACGTACCTTTTTAAAATAAATCTTTAAAAAAGTACTTTTTAAAATAGTAAAGTGTAACATTAAAAGAGATCTTTTTAAAAGAATAATTTAAAAAAAAATTTTTTTGAAAAAGGCTCTTTTTAAAAGTACCTTTTTAAAATAAATCTTCAAAAAAGTACTTTTTAAAATAGTAAAGTGTAACATTAAAAGAGATTTTTTTTTTAAATAGTTTTCAAAAAAATTCTTTGAAAAATGCATTGTCAAAATATAAAAAAAAGTTTTCTACAAAATAGTACATTTCGAAATGTAGCATTTAAAAGTGCCTTGAAAAAACGTTTAAAAAATCTTTTTTTTAAAACCACTTATTAAAATCAAAAATCTATTTATTAAAAATTGTTTTTTAGGTAAAGAGATTTTAAAAAGTACATTTTAAAAACTACGTTGTCCATCATTCAGAAACGGGCACATTTTAAAATTCGTACCAATCATTGGAAAAGGTATCCCTAAAAGTCGTATTAAGCCAAACTATTATTCACCTCTGGCTTAGGGCATTATACGGAGTTCGAGATGCAATTATTATTTAAAAATTTTAAAATATAGTTTAATGATACAAAAGGGACCCCCAACAAACAAAGTATTTAAATGAGTATGCCTGTGTTGAAATCTATTTGTTTTCCATTTCCAACTACTTTTTTTAACACTTCTAACTGCACATTCCCGTATCTTTGCTAAGTTTAACATTTTAATAACTTAAGTAAACTAGTAACGTTGACAAGCTCGCAAACTCAGCTCTCAATCTGGTGAATAATGAATGATATGCAGCTTAGGGATTTTTTCATTTTACAATCATTTACACTGAAGTTTATAAAAATAGCATTATTAAGCTCTTTACATATTAGTATTTGATAAAAAATGCACTAGAACTAATTATTTAACCCCAGCTGTTATTGGCTTGCTACAAAATAATGTCACCCCTTTACATAAGACACACTTCTATCCATTCTATGTGTATATGTCAATATACGAATATGTGTGTATGTGTTTGATTATTTTTATGTTAGACAGGACACTGACATGACATTTTAAATTCAAATCGTTGTTGCTGTCATTGTTGGTCTTATGCCCGTTTCTTTGCCACGTGACCAAAAAAACAGAATCCCATAGAAATCTAGCCGATCATCCGCTACTTTATATTTAAATCTAATCAAATTGATTTCCTTGATTTTTTAATGTTAATGGAGAGGAGGATGGAGGTCGTGTAAGGACTCACTTAATTTAATGTTGTCACCCGAGCAAAAAATTAAATAAATAAAACGCCCTCACCAATCATTGACATTGCCACCTTCTCCATTAGGATTTAGATTCTAAACTCACGTGTAGATTTAAAAATTGTTTATTTGTTGCCTGTTGTTGCATGTGCGTGTGTATGTGGCTGAGTGTGTATGTGAGAGCTGTTGTTTTTTTTATCGATGTGACAAGTGTTTTGACAAGATGTATCGATGGGACTTTTATGGCAAATGCAAATAAATTTATCAGGTTGTTGGTTGTTTTTCGTAGAAGAAGTAAAGAATGAATAATTGTAATGGAATTCTGTTGGAAAATGGGTTTAGTTTATACTGGCCTTTTGCGTTTAAAAATAGTGGAAACTAATTTATAAATCTGAAAGTAGAGGTACATATGTATCTAAAACTTTAAAATTTTATTTTGGATCTTTTTCGTGACTTGATTAAACAATTTTAAAAATTGTTTTGAAAAAATTTATTATTTTAACAGGGAGACTTTGATTAAGATCAGGGGATGTGATGTTTTTATATATATATGCCTTGAAGGCCATGTATGAGGGTATGTTTTCCACTGCGTGAATAATATAACGATATCAAAAAGGGTCCCACCAGACACAGGTTTGCGTCCCTTGGGACATTGTTAATAGTATTATGAGATCACTGATTGGATCCCAAAATTTGTCTACACTAGTTGAAGCTTCTAGACAGACTAAGAGATCGTAAAAGATCCCACAGTAGGATCTGAATTAACCTGGCTCTTTTTTTCACTAAACAATAATCAAAATTGTGTGCCTTTAAAATAAATATATTCTGAAGAACTCCAGTTTTATATCTGCTGAAAGTAAAAGATTTAATTTTTTTGTGCCCAAACCTGCTGGATAATACATCCGTGCAGAAATATTATGCTTTATGTTGCGGTATACAGACCTATTAGTTTTCGAGCCATATTGGTTATTTACATGTAACTTGTTGCTGTATTAAACGTAATTGTACTTCAAAGCAACGTAATGGGTGCTCTAAGGCTCATGACTGCTTTGAATTTGCCGCGAATTGTATGTTTAAGTGTCTTCGCCCAAAAAAACAATTAATTTGACAGCTGACATTTTGAGGTTAGTAAAAATTGAACAAATCGTAAAGTAGCTCTGGGTTGAGGAACAACGTGCGCGCTTTATTTTCGTTATCACTTAAAATCAATCAGGCCATCCTTGTTGTTTGGCCTTCGAGTGGTTTGCGTCTCACTCTCACACTGGCTGTGTGGCTTCCTCGGTACTGTTATTGGTGGTTACTTTATTTAGCCACTTGTAATCGTTTTTCTTGTCGTGTTTAACAAAGTTTTTTTTATCCAATAAGTCGTACAGTGGTGGAGCACCATTTTGTACTCATGTTTTCACTGGAGGAGAACCAATAAACTCAAGTTCTCACTGGAGGAGCACTATTAAATTCATTTTAATTTTACCTAGCTAAATTTGGACTTTCATTTCTCCAGCCTCGCTGGATATTTTGTAGGAAGCTGAGAATATCATACCCTGTCGCTTTGGTTTTTAACCTCTGCCAATCGCTATTTTTAGGGTTCCGTACCCAAAGAGTAAAAACGTAACTATTGTTTTCGCTACAATATCTGTCCGTCAGCGCCTTTTATCTCTGGAACCGTATAGGTAGACACAGATGATGTATAGCTCTTGCCGCTATAGCAAAAAATACTAAAACTTATAGAGGAGGGTGTTATTCTCGAATATGTGTTGATTTCTTGAACTTTAGGAGGCATAGACTAAAAATATGCAAGCAGTAATTAAAACTTAGTTCGCTATATAAACAAGTCTAAAAAAATAAACCTAAAAATGAAAGGGTGTTCCGACAGTGACATGTTTTCACGTATATTGCATTATTTTTTGAACCACAATAGGTAGGCTCCTGATATTTTTATAGAAACTGTATTACCATGGCCGCTATAACCACAATTACTAAAATTTAAAGGATGTTCCAATAATGATGCAATTTTCGCGAATATGACTTTAATTTTAAAATTAGAAGGTGCCCCCTAAGACATAAAAAATTAACAACTTCATTTTTAAAGTCGTACTAAACATAGTACGGAACCCTACATGTGTGAGACTAACTCGCACTTGACTGATTTATTTTTAGAAGAAAAATATAAAAAAAAAATGGCACACTATAGAGAAAAACAATGTGTGTTCATTGTTGTTAATGTTCTAAAAATAATAAAAATTTTCGGATACCCCGGTAGGAGGTTGTAAGCTACTCTATCAGTCTGACGGTTGTGGGTTCGATTTCCAAAACAACCTCTGGGTGTTTCACTACAACTGGTAAAGGTCTTCGTAACTATACTCAATAAATTAAGTAAGAAGAATTTAATTTGTAATTGTATTGTAAATCTTAATAAATAAATAAGAAATATTTGACTGATGCAGTTCGAATATCTCGTACAAAATATGTTCGTTGTGCTAATTAATCGCATTTAAACGTAAATAATAAGAAACTCAAGAAAACTAAAGAAGCATGCTCATCACACTGGTCTTCGAAAAACAAGCCGTTTACAGGATAAATTCAAATTCAAATAAAATGTTTTTTCCTAAAAAAAATTTGTTTTCACACAAGAAATCACGAACTTATTACCCGCAGAGGCAAAAAGTTAAGGTATTTTTTGGTTCAATATATCTTTTTTATGGAATTCTTCTTATCATTCTATTTGGGTGGTGTCTGTTAAAAGCATCATGTATTTAGCTAGCTAATTTGGTGAAAAGCGATACGAGAATTATTCACATATTTAGTTTTTGTTGTTCATTATCGATTGCTTCGGTCCAGTAGTCCATTCTATACTTAAAGCTTGAAACTATTTTCTATTATCTCATACAGTAATTGTTTTTTTTCTACCATCAACTATTAGTACTTTATTAACTTTCTACGCTTTCCTATAAAGCACAGATTTCCATAAGGAAAACAACAAAATAAAAATCAGTTCCCACAATAAAAATAAGATTTTAAGCAAAATTGACAAGGCTTGAAATTTAATTGGACATAAAATATATTTTCAAATAGACAAACAAACAAGCGAACGAACGAACGAACGAACGAGCGAACAAACTGGCATGCAACAGCCGCGTTCAACATAAAGAATCCAGTAAATCTTGCCGTAACAACAACAATAAAACTACAAAAAAAGTGTCCTTAGGCGTTGTGCACCCTTAAAATAAATAAAAGTTAATGCTTAAATAATTCAATTTGCAACTTAATGCTACAAGTTAACGCCCGCCCGCCTACGGGGTAAAATAGCAAACGAAAACAAGAAAAGTAAACAACAACAATAAACATTCTCTCACACATTCAACCAGGAATACAATTTGAAATTAAGCATCCAATTTCACCCAACAACTTCATACATCCATCCATCTATCCCATCATCCATCCATCCGTCCATCAACAACAAATCAAGACCAACAAAAGTAAACAAACAACTTCAACTTATAATGAAGGAAAAGAATACAAAAAAAAATAAATAAATAAACAAATGATGTTTGTTGTTACGTTTGCATAATTAAACATGTTGCCAAAAAATTATGTAGCAAAAGAAAAACAGGTGCAGGTACTCGTACATATGCCTTCGTCTAGGAATTATCCAACTGCTTGCATCCATCCTTTCGCAAAGTAACATGCAGTTTAAGACCAAAACATCCTTTTGCCAGAGTTTGTTTTCTTTTACGTGGAAGAGCTTTTGCTTTTGGGTTTATAATTCAATTACTGACCGCACACATACCCTTCATTATACGAGTAAAGTAACGAACAACACAAGCAACTCATGGTCATAATTGTACAAAAAAAAATCAAATTTCAAACATCAAATTTAATTTAGTTGAAAAATAGAATAAAAACACAAAAACCTTTTCTGGCCTTTTTATTTTCCTTAAAGGCCTAGAACATGTTTTGATGTCTTGATTAAAGGCTTATTGTGTTCAAATTAAATATAATTCGAATTTGTGTTAAACGGTTGTGTGGGCACCCATCACATAATTACGGCTGTCAAGACAATTACTAAGTAGAGGAATATTTAAAAAAATTAAATTTGAAATTAAAATATTTTTTCTTAATGCTTTAAACACATAGAATACAGCGGCTACATAGCTACACGACTACAAATGCCCGTGGCTGCAATTGTCGCCATGTAGTCCGCTACTTAATTTTATTGAATACGACAGCTATATCGAAAATCTGATATTGTTGTAGAAATACATATTTTACTTTTTCAAACAATTTCATGTAACGAATTGTACTTCAGTTTTGACAGTTTTGTAGTCGGTTGCCTGCTGTCGTCTATAAGTTTATAGCTTTAAACAAATATTTATAAAAAAAAACTTATTTTAAATGTATTTTAGAACAACTTTTTTTTTAAATTTTGTTCTAAAATAGATTTTAAATATATATTATTTTTTATACAAATGGGGGATAGACTGCATCGGCTATATCACTACACGACTACTAATGCCGTTGGCTACAATCCTCGCCGTGTAGTCAGCTAATAAATTATATTGAAGACGACAACCACATACATCACAACTGTGAAAATATTGTAGAAAGTCATACTTTTCTTTAAAAAAAATTACTTTTTCAAAAAATTCTTTTATCATGTCAAATCAAATAAATATATTCGCTCAAAACCTTTTAATTGCAAATGAAAATGTATTTTTAATTTTTTGACATTTTCTTCGGTTATCGCAAACAAAAATAGAAATTAGCCTATGTCGGCTACAAACACAACGATGGTCGTGTGTAACCATGTTGCTATGACGTCAAAATAATCGTTTTCCAATAAACGTTTGTATTTAAATTTTTACAGTTTGCAGCCGGTAGCCTGATGTTGTCTATGTGTTTAAAGAATGTTAAATAAAATTAAATTGTCGCATACAAAACTATAAATTAACCTAAGCTGACTAAAGCCACAACAATGGTCGTGTAGCCATGTAGCTTTGATCGCTTTATAATAAAAGTCTTCCGATAAACGTGTGTATTTTAGTTTTTATGTTTGACAGTTTTGTAGTCGGTAGCCTGCTGTCGTCTATATGTTTAATGCATAAGAATCAATTCTCGTCATAATTAAGACATTAATTCACAGGGTTTTGATTCATTAGAAAAATATTAAATTAAAAATTTTTAATTAAGAAAACTTGCTAAGATAAATGAATAGCAAGTTGGTTAGTGCATTTATACACATGTGACAGTGGTTACATTTAAAATTGCATAAAATATTTTTAAAACAAAGTCATTCTCAGGCTTATTTTAATCATGTTACTTCCTTTGGAAAAATATAGGAGTAGATACGACAGATGGTTGAAATAGGTAGTAAAGCTTTACTCTCGGCAACACTGCTATTGCACGTTATGTTTATTTTTCGAACAGCGTTTGAAGACAGTATAGATATTTTATTAATTACTTTAGTTCGTCAGCGATTTAAGGGCGATTGACATGGTCACAGAAGTCTTATGACATGTCAAATTTTTGTGTGAAAGAGCACAAACGGTAACGTCTAACCATAATATGTAATGAATCTGTGAGATATTGCGAGAAAATACAGATGGCTCGTATGGCACTTTTAATTTTTTTTTTAATTTTTCAAAATACCATCGCACCTCATCAGATCAGGGATGTATTTTTTGAAGTGATGCCAACTTTTCAAAGGCAAATTGCGTCAAAATGGCTCAAGAACAGCTAGCTATAGTCCAAAGAAAGCCTACCTGGCAACACTAAAATTGTTGAAAATAACAGGAAAAACTCAAAACAGCTGTTTTCATTTTACTATATCAAGGCGAAATCATACCACGTCTGAGCAGTACGGCAACAACTACAACAAAACAACAACTTTGATATTGTGCAAGGCGAATTCATACCAGGTGGAGTTGATAGCCCAGCTGATTGTTTTTGCTCTCGTTTTTTTGCTAATGTCTTGTCAAAAAATAGATTGTTTCATATCTGCTAATCTAATGTCAAAGTTGTTGTTTTGTTGTAGTTGTTGTCCTACTGCTCACACCTGGTATGAATTCGCCTTGATATTGTGCGTGTATATATTGACAAGACATTAGCAAAAAAGGAGAACAAAAACTAATCAGCTGGGCTATCGTCTCCACCTGGTAATAATTTGCCTTTTACTGTATTTTACTGTACACCAATGCGAATTCATAAATGGTAAAGGTGATAGCCCAGCTGATTATTTTTTGCTGTACACCAATAGTGTAAATGCAAAAAAATCGGTCGGAATACCTTTTCTGTAACACGGATGTATTTTGATATTATTTTTTTTTTTGGAATTATATGATAAAAACAGCGAGGGAGAGCGCTGTCATATGTGATAATATTATGAATAGAATTAAAAAAATTTAAAAAAATCGATGTTGCCACGGCTGGGCATTAAATTCCTGACCATATGCTTTAGTAGTTACCGTGCTAGAAATGTATAAAACTATTCCATATACCAAAAATAAACTTAGTATCTAGGAGCACCAGGCCGAACTACGGCCTATACAAACACAGTGGGTATTATTACACAAAATCATTTGCCCTATTTTTATCCCTTTCTTTACTTTTATACATAATATTATGAAACAAAGGCACATTTATCAGGTAGCCTCACTACGAAGGGAAAATATTAATGCGATTTTTTTTATATGGAGTTTGACAGTTATACTTCCATTTAAAGGGAGAAATTGTAAATATAACTATAAAAATCCAAAAACCTTTTTTAGCTCATTTTATCACCTTATTTTCATAATAAAATTCAACTAAAAATAAAGACCAAAGTCCCATCTACCAAACAAGGAAAACAGCGTATAAAAATGCCGATCAAAAGTTATGGATTTTTGAACGCCTTCTCGTGCAATAGTCCACTGTGCACTGTCAAATTTAAGTTAGGCACTGACTCATAGAAAATTTGATTGTTTCCTCAATTCCTCACCGAGTGATAAGACCAATCGTAAGGTAAGTGCTTTTGATAAAATTAATCTGTAGCTCATCTGCTTTATATATTTAATGAAGCCGCAAGGCAACACTCAACAGTACCTCCAGTAGAATGAATCTTACGATTTAATGGTGTGTTAACTGACCTCCTGGCGAAAGTTGGAAGTTCTACGTTCCTTAAGATTGTACCACCGCTTTAAGTTCAAAATCTCCTAATGATTTGTAACAAGCCGTGTTGAACAACAACCACATCACTACTTATTTATTTTAATTCTTTTATTTGTTTAATTTTGTTGCATCATGCCCAGAGTGCTGGTGGGGGTGGGGGTGGGGTTGTAGTGCCTATTCTTCTGCCAAAGGACTTTGTCATTAGACTTCATTAAGGTGTAAGTACATGAGCCTTAATAAGATGGATACACAAATACAAACATGTGTAATTTGTTAATTGGTGTTGCCGTTGCCGTGCTAACGATGGCGATGGTGCATCATCAACATTATTTGAACATTTACAAACATACAAAGAGAGCATATAAATGAAGTGTTCCATGAAACTTATATTAAACAAGTGCATACATCTTGGCACCTCCAGTTTTATTTTTTATTGTTGCTTTTAGTATGTGATTTAGAATGTATTTAAACTTTTTTTCCATTTTTTTTTTCTCTCATTGTTTTAGTCCCGCATAATGTTGCTTTATAATAATGAATTTGTTTTGTTGATGAAAAACAACGTCAGCAACAAGAACAACAACAAAAAACAAGTTAAGTGCTGAGTCCATTAAAAGAAGGTAAAAAGTTTAGATGCTACAATTAAGAGGCATCCAAGTAAAAGGCTCTAATACTTGCCATATGCACACATGCTCCTGACTGCCATTAATTTGGCAGTTAATTGCAATTAAGGAAGCGGACTTAACAGAACAATACACCCACCCAACAATACAATTACACAACAAGAAAAATGAAAAGAAAAAATTGCGTCTCCGTTAAAAAGTTAATCCATGGCCAAGTAGCAAACAGGCGTCACTTATTTGTCCTACACACACACACACACCGTCATCATCACCAGTAATTAAGAAATTACTAAAAAACAAAACGAAAAAAAAAACAACAGAAATTAATGTGTAAAATGACAATAAAAACACCAATTTGCAGACTCACACATGCAAATAAATATGTTCATTGTGTGTGTGTGTGTGTGTATGTGGGGTACGCAAAATTAAAAACAATAGACCGGCATGGGTTTTAAGCATCAGCGTCAAACTGTTAATGCTTTTATTTGTAGAAAAATAATTTTGCAAATGGATTAAATGTTTTGTCTCTCATTGTTTTTATTAATTTTTTTATTGTTTTTTTTTTTTGTTAATAAAACAAAAAACAAAAATTCTCAATAAACAGTATTAATTAGAAAGCAGCTCTTAAATGAAATACTACATAATTTTAAAAAATATAAATGATCACAGATTTTCATACCTTCCTGTTTAAGCGTTATTTAAAATAAAATCAGCTCTAAAGGTATTAAAGGAACGGCCGAGATATTTTACAGATTATCGGAGTTCTCGATTCGTTGTCGTAAAAAGGCCATTCTGAGGCGCAATGTCCCCTCCAGACTTGCTGTTGCCCCTCCTCCAGAATTTTTAAAAAGTGTACTTTATATTTATTTTTATAATATTATTTTCCAATAAACTTGGTTTTGACCCCCTAGAAAATATGTCCTCCTACGCCAATGTCTCGATTTAACCATTATTTAAAAAGTTGCAACATTTTTTTTTAGTTTTTACACATCTCAATTTTTTACATTTTTCACAAATTTCCATCCTTTCCTCGATTAAAACCTTATTTAGGGAACTGCAGCCATTTTGATATTTTTATTAAGATTAAGTTAGGTTAAGGGAGCCGCCCGCACAAAGTGAGTTCACTCGTAGGCCATTGTGATGCCGCGAAGACCATCTATCCTGAAAATTTTGAACTGAGTCTTCCTCCGCCTCATCCAGACAGCTTATGCAGCTCTCGCCACTGCATAAGCATACAGTGCACCGTTTCATGCCTACTAGAAGAGATATCGAAATTATTGCTATGGGCTACTAGTTCCTGCGACCTTTTCTTTTTACTTGAGGGCCAAAGAAAATCTGTAAGTGTTGTTATAGACCTTGTACACCTGCAAGCCGTTTATTTTGGCGATCATTCCCGTAACGTGTTTGAAAATTCGGTTAGGGGGGTTATTGATTTCACCCTGAGTATTTATCATGTCCAGGTTCGAACCGTACCTCGAACTTTGATCGGCCATCGCATTTTCACGAATGCTCTCATGTCCAAAAACCAAAACTATCCTTAAACAGTGTCTACTAAGTACGGCCAGAGATTAAATGCATAACTCGACTTCCGACTTTCAAATCAAGGGCCTTAATAGTCTTTTCAACTAAATATTAACAGCCATCGCTTCGTTTTTCAATTCTTCTTGCCGCTACAAGTAGAGCATATATTTCAGCATGGAACACCGTGCAGATATTTTTAACTTGTGTTTTTTCAATTTTTGTATTAAAACGATTAACTTTAGTTGAAAAAATCTTTATTATCACATAATGTGAATTACTGCAATATCAAATGGCTTATTTATGCATTAATAAATTGTTTTTGTTTTCAATTTGAGTGGTATTGCAGTTCTAACAGTTTTATTTTTATGATAACAGAAAATCAAAATTATCATAATGATAAAACTGTTCATTTAATTATCATATGGAACAGAGGATTCCCTTATGCCCTCTAGTGGCAATTAAAATAGTAGTGGTTGTTGTCTACAGTAAGAAGAATAAAATCTGGTGTTTTTCTTTTTATAGGGTAATCTTTTTATGGCCTCAAAATTAAAATAGAAATAGGAAAACCCAGATATGCGAAATTTTTATATTTCGTTTGTTCGCTTCTAGCAATATATTTAATAATTTTTTAAAGGTATTTCTTAAGCTTTATCGAGTAACTATTCCCAACCTTGCGCAGATTTTACGCACGAGCTATAGGCTTTTCTATGTTAAACGATCGCTTCCTTCATTAAGTTTTATATTATAATTGTATAAATGAAGTTGGAAAGGCTAAGACTATTATCCGATAATTCATAAAAAATAAAACAAATAAAAAAAGGTAATTTCGTACGAAAATAAAGAAATGAAAAAATGTATGGTTTGACATCAAGCATACGTACACAAATTTCGTGTCAAGCAATTTGTTCGCAAATAAATCGTTTAAACCATACAAATTATTTTTTGCTACTATATTAAAAATAATGGTTTTTACATGAAGTTTGACTTTTGTTAATGCATGTTAATGTCTAATGAAGACGGGGGTAAGACTTTTACTCTCATTTCTTAAGCGGCCTAAAAACGATCAAAATAATCGTAAATCATTGTGGTAGTATATGTGAAGATATATTTATGTACGTTATACAGACGATGCTGGATGAAAAATCAAAAATTTTGGATTTCTTCTGGCATGGTGGGTGTCGCATTTTGATGTGTGTTTTGTGTATGTTGGTCAACCATGTATATACATATTATTCACTTTAATGCATAATGAGATTTCAAGTTATGCGGTTGCCAACAATGTCGGAAGAAAAAGAAAAAAAATCATGTAATTTATTTAAGTGACCGTAATTTAAATGAAGATCAATGTGTAATTTTATTGTTATGCTTCAAAACAACATTAGGAAGGATATCTTTAAAATTAAAAAGGACCAAATAGACGGAAGTTGCGACACTTGCAGCACGATATTTACAGCACAAAATCAAATAAAAAATGAATGTTGACGAGTTATCAAACATGTGTACATCAGAGCATCCAGCCACACATACAGGAGTTTGACATCCATCGTTTCGATCGTGTCTTTAAACACTGTTCAAAATTTATATTATTTTCTATTGGAATTTACGAACGTAAATTCGTACCATCTAAACCACCCTTTAGAAGCGTATTTGTCTGACAAACCTATTGACAGGTCTGTATGATTTGAATATTTTTCATAAAGTACTTTTCTTCAAAATCTTTTTTTTGTACATACATATAATAGTTTGGTATCTACAAGGCCTGATTTTTTGTGATTAAATAATTTATTGTGTAGGATAGTGAAATCTGATAGTAAAATCAAACGAATTTATTTCATTTTTCTATTAAAAAATCCTAGAATTATTATTTTTTGTTTTAATTATTTAAAATAAAGTATTCTTTTTCCATGTGCATTTTGTTTTAATGATAATATTTTGGGCTGGCAATACTTTATATGAAATGTGTTGGCAATGTTTGTTTTCAGCTGTCAAAGATAAACCGTTGTTTGTTTCTTTGTCTTTCTTTCGTTGGGTATTGAGAAACAATTCGTTGTGTGTGCGTTTGCTTGAGTTTTAATTATTTTTTACAATAAAACATTTCTATTGTAAAACTTTTCGTTTTCTGCTTCTATTTAATAACATTAAATATTTGTATTATTAAAGTTAAATTGTAAAAACAATAAAATTGCTCAGAAGAAATACAGTTCATTCTCTTTCGCCTAGCAGGAACGAACAAAAACATTGTGTAAATTTATAAATGAGAAAAGTATAAAACGTAAATATGTTGGAATAAATCTAAATTGTAATAAACTTGTGAGATAAAATTTGTCAATAATTTTATTGTTGTGGCTTTAAAGTGCGCTGATGATTCATTTGGATGCATTTGCGTGTTCGGTTGTATCGGATTTTCTGTGTTGTTGATGTAAAATTTCTTATTAAATTCATGTTCAATTAAAAAACTGTAATGTTTATAAGAAAACAATAATTTTTAACAACAAAAAAAAAGAAACATGTGTTTATTGTTGTTGTTATGTTTTTAACAATAATCATCGCCTTTGTACATACACAAACACAAGTATGTTGAACAGTAAACGGAGTTAAAACGCGAAATGAAAAGTGTAAAGGTATTTTTCAGGTAAACAAATTTTAGTTAAACTTCCTTTTTAAAGAAAATTTTATTAAAAAATCTAATCAGATTTTAACATTGTAATTGTAAAACATAGGAAGGAAAATTAAGTCAATATACAAATTTCAACAAAACTACGAATGCAAAGAAAAATTACTCGTGCCTCTATATTCTAACACACGCACACTACCTGTTTTTGTCCCCTCGTGGGCCAAAAACAAAAACTCAATTTTCAATAATAGGTTGGTGTTGTTGTTGTAAAACTACTAGGTAATGTGGCCAGATTTAGCTTTATTTATATATTTTGACGATTTTTTATATGTACAACTATATTAATCTTTTATCCTGTTTAATTCTTATGAAATTTATTCAAATGAAATTTATTCAAATAAATATATTATAAAAATAACACAAAATAATAAATTAATTATTTAGGCTTAAGTTCTTAATTATAAAGAGATAAAGAAAAATCAGATACCAGCAAAGCAGAATTTATTTTCTAGACAGCTACGTCCGTCATCAGTACTCTTCGTATCGATCTACCCGGTAGTTTCAATTGTTATTAATTTTCTATTTAAACAAACTTATCAAAGAAATAGAATATGAGAATTTGTTTTTAATTTTACATTATATTTCATAGGAGATAGAGCTTTTTGAAATTGTTTAACACATGTAAACTCTATTTTCTTTTTATATTATACTACCAAGTAAACATTTTTCTTTATTTTATTTTCTTTATCTCTTTATAATAAATAACTTAAGCCTAAATAATTAATTCAAAAATAGTTCAAATAAAATTCATACAATAACACAAAATATTTATACTTAAACAAATGATAGAAAAAATTAAATATTATTGAATTTGAAATGGTCATTAACCGCCGTCACTGGCTTGATAATGATGTTCTCACATAGAAAACAAAGAGTTGGTGACTGACGTTGAGACAGAAAACTTGCTCTTATGCACACGGGCGGGACATGTCTTATGTATAATGGGTTTTCAACTACAGAATTATAAATGGAAATTTTAACCTTTACTATTTTTAAAATTTTTGACAATTTCTAAAACACATAAAGGCTTTATTTCTGAACTAACAGTTTATAAGTTACATACATAATTAAGTACATAATATTTAAAAAAAAAGTTAGTTAGTATTTTGTAAATTAAAATTACATTTTATAGCAAATAATAAAGACCAAAGTCCCACCCACTAAGAAAAAAAAAACACCAATGTTAATGTTACAGACATGAATATCAGGGACCTTGTTCACTGTAAAACTAGATTACTTAGATTATGAACCAAAAATATATTTTTCACCAAATAAATAAGATTTGACGCTGATTTTTGTCAGTACATTGCGCAGAATTTAACATATACCTATTTGGTTCAGTTACGACAAATTCAAAGCCTAGAATCATAACTTTTTTATCGTTGACTAGATTATCGATAACTTCTTTAATAATAGTGGAGGTGTATTGTAGGTGTCGTGTTGTTTACCTTTTTTTATGATGTAAGGAAACCACAAAAATGGTTTCCTTAGTCAAAGACTTAGTTTGATGTCAGCACTAAATGAAAGCGTAAGGAATAAGAAAACAATAAGAAATATATTTTAATTTAATAACTAAAAATATCTAGATCATCAAAGAGGAAAATCTGCATTAATGTGTTTTAAAATGTTTTTGTTTTTATTTTTGTAGCTACATATGTATATTATATACATATATGAGTTGTGAGAATAATTAAACCACGATTTTTTCGCATTCTTAATTATTTTTGACAATGGCTTTTTCATAAACAGTTACTTTTAAAATTCGGTACTGTTTTAATAAAATGAAATTAGGTATTAAAATCTAATAATAATTTCATTTTTTATTTACTTCTTACCAGCTTAAATTATAGATCAAGTGAAAAACTGAAGAGCTAACTGCATGTCACGTACATTCATTCACATTTCACTGGACAATATTTTTGGAAAATTTTGTTGCTGGTGCAGACAGTAATCGATATTAAATGCAAATGTAGGATACTTTTTTTTCCATATCTACAGCAATATAAAAGAAAGATCCAAAAAAAAATTTTGTCAGGACGCAGACGTCCGTCTAATCCCTCATCTACATTTGTCATTAACATGTCTTAACAAAGATCAAACTTCATATATAAAAACTAGTATTAAAAATCATGTTTTTTATCGTAAGACATTTTGATCACTAATGACGAAAATTTTCCTCTAAATACTTCTATCAATCTGGCAACTTCGACATTATACCAACAATTTCTGTTCGCTCGTCTCACTTGTATCTTGTATCTGGTACAAATATTCACTCTGCATTTGTTGTTTTTTGTTTTGTATAAAAATAATATAACAATCAATGGTTTTGCTGGTGTTATTTTCGTAAATGACGTAAGCGCTAAAACGGCTTTTCAGACAAAACAAAAAAAAAAGCTAAGAGAAATTATATCAAAATGTCAAAAGACCTCGAAACAACAACAACAAAAAATAGTAAAACAAAAGTTAAGGAAAATCATGTATATTTTGGAAACCCAACAAAAAGATTAGTTTTTATTTCAGTCAGTCACATAAAATATGCAATTAAGATAAATAATGAAAGAGTACGGCGCAGAGAAATGTTTACAAAAAAAAAGAAAGAAATAAAAACGAGTGACATTGTAAACAAAACACGAGTGCTCTTAATATGGAACAACAGAGGCTGGTTGGTTATATAGACTATGGGCCAATGACCCAGCAGCCAAACTAAAATTAAGCCGTGTAAATTACTCATTCAAAATCACACACAATTTCTTTATTTCAATATCTACGCAAAGATGGTTTCGCAGGTATAATCTACAAACATTTTTCAATTATTAAAGAAAAGTTACTTCCAAAGATTAATTCTGCTATTTAAAAATAAAAAAAAAAATAAAATTTTAAGTCGCAAAAACTGACCTTCATTAACTCAACTTATAAATTTATTTTCCTTTGCCTTTGGGAGACACGCAGCAGCTATGATGTTAACTGCCCTTGTTAGTCGGAGATTAGTTACTAATAGAGCGTTTTACAGGCCATAGAAAGCTTGGTACAAGCGGCAAAATTGTTTGCTTTGATTTTATAATGTCATTTGTCAAAAATGGCATGGGTGCTAAAAAAGTATGATAGTGCGAATTAGACAGGTCTGTACAATTTAATAATCTTTTGAAAAAACTCATAAAATATTGTTTTATTTTTTTTATATTTTCGCGATCAGAGTTTTTATATGATAGTGTGGCACATACAACACTTTTGAAACGATTTTTTAAGTAGGACAGGACAGAATTCTGTAAGATTTTTTTTTTAATCGTACGATCGTGTAGGATAGCGATTCCTGGCCTTTAATACGTTTTCTTTCATTTGTAAATAAATAAAGAGCATATTTACAAATAGGATTTCCAATTGTTTTACTAAAACCTATAGCATTTTTTAAGACCTTTTATTGGAAAATTATTTTTACATCCAAAATGGTCAAACAATTCTACCAAAAACGCAGACAAACTGGAACAAACCAACCAAACTACCAAATCGTTCATAAATAAAACACTACAAATTTTGGTCCGATCAGACCCAAGTGGCATACCTGGTGTGGTTTGACAATAATGATCAAATGTAAAAATGTTGAGAGCTCACTCCAGATCACAAGGCGAATTCATACCAGGTGTCAACAGTACGGCAACAACTCCAACTAAACAGCAACTTTGACATTCTACTAGCAGATATGAAACAATGTTTTTTTGACAAGACATTAGCAAAAAAGGACGGCAAAAATAATCAGCTGGGCAATAGCTTACACCTGGTATGAATTCGCCTTGAGCCAGATAAATAAAAATAAATAAATGGTTCTTCCACATGATTCCGTTAGTTGAACAATTACAGTTTTGGTGGTGGTTTTGACAACCACTATTTTCGTACTTTAGCAACGTTTTACTATAATTTTGGCGCAGATTTAACCTTAATAGTCATCTCAATAAGGAAAGCTTGTGGGGCTACCTTAACTTAAAGAGAAGTGGGTATCTCTTAATCAATTGAAAAAAAAATATCCGTGAAGAAATGGTAGCGATTATGGAGACTACAAGTTGAGCAGTTTGCAGATTATTTCGTGTCTCGATTTTAAAATGTGCCAGCTAAATAGCGAAATAAACAATTGTAAGAAATGAACTTCAAGAAGATTATTATAATATTGCCGCCTTAGGTGAGAAAATACTTTAGGACAATTTTGCATTTGATTAGTTTACTTAATGACCGGCTATAGAAGAAGCTAAAAAACATATAATTGTATTTATTTATGGATATTCCAACAAGAACAAATTTTTTTTTAAATTTAAGAAAACACGCAACAATAATTTTGATTAACTATTGAACACAATTTTTATTAAATACCATCTGTGCCACTTCTTCAACGCCCTTCCAATATGTCCATTTTGCTTTGAAAGTAATCCACAACTAATTTTAAGACTCTTTTACAGTGCTTCAGATATTATTTATGTATTTATGTATATTATATAAAGGTTCCCATCCCCGGTTAATTACTCAGGAAGAAAGGTTTTATATAAAATTCTGAAAATTATAAAAAATTCTAAGAGTTGTGTTTAAAATTTTCCGTTGACAAAAATAAAAGGTGCTGCCAAGTTTTCCGTACTATTGAATCGTTAAAATTGCGTACTTTCAATGCTATTTCTCTATTTTCTCTTGGAAATGGGATATTTATAGGGGAAAAAGGTACCCTATATTTAAAACAAGATACTAAGGTACCTCCCCATACAATTTAATTAAAATTCACTCGTGATTCGAAAACAGACAGACATACAGAAATTTACAGTTTCATTATACGCATGTATAGATGAATAAGATATTTAAATAAATTACATTTTATAATTTATATTTCATCATTTTAGATCTTTTTAAATTAAAATCATCATCAAATTATCAATAATTTGAGAATTTGTTTTTCTAATATTCAATTTATTACGTGTCACCTTTTCTCAATTTAAGACAATATAAAGCTGTTCTTCAAAGTCAATTTAAGCAAGTTTTAAATCTGTTATATTCAACGTTAATATTAAAAAAAAAAAAAACTCATAATTTTATAAAATAAGATTATATCTCAACAATATTTGTACCGCCAACAAACAACTACAAAGTGGCTGTTTAACTGGTTGACTGGCTGGTTTAAGCCCCAAATTTAATAGCACCAACAGGTTTTTATTGTTGCACTCCTAAAAGCAAACAAACAAATAATAGTTTAGTGAAGGCGTATTGGTAGTTTAAATCCAACTTCTATTCAAAAAGTTTAAGTTTCATCTTGAATCTTGTATCTTTTTTTTTTGTTTTTCTTTTATTTTGTGAAGCGAATGCATGAAGTTTTTGTTGTTTTTTTGTTAAACAGAGCAGAAATATGTTTTACTCTGAATATCTGTGGGTATAATATTCACATACACAATCGCATTTGAATAATGTTAGATGAATATTTAAACACTTTAAAATTTTATTCAAGCTACAACAAAATATGAGCCTAAAAAATAAATCGCCAAAAGGGAAATAAAATTGCAAATGAATGAAAACAGATATGACGAAGGCCGTATTTGTTTGCACTAAATATAAACGTGTACGTGTTAAGATATTTTGCAAATGTGTTACTCAGCTGTTAGTTAAGATACTTGAAAATAGTTTAAAAATACAAATGAAACTAAGCAGGTTTTTTTCTTTTCAAACCGAGTTTTTTTCTTTTCCAGAAGAAAACTGGGTTTTTTAATTCCTATAAAGAAACTTTAGGAACTTGTTTTTCTTTTTTGGAAAATAATAAGGGTTACTTCAAACAAAAATGTCTTCGTCGTTTTTTGCACTGACTTGCAGAATGTCATTTGACAAAGAAAGAAAATTATAAGGAAACATTTGGCAGGAAATTAAATAAAATTCAAAAAATGTTTATTTTTATATCCTTCACCACAGGTCGAAAGGGCCTCTCTTTTTCCAAAATTTGCAATCAAATTTTCTGAAAATTCTAGGTTTATATAGAAATACATGTCCTAATTTCATCTTTCACATTATCAGTTGCTTGTGTTATTTTTACCTAAAACCAATCTTTAAATGGCTCTAGAGAAAACAATCTACGGCTTTAAATCGCATGCACGAGGTAGCCATAAATCCACTAAAAACTCTAAATTTCACAAAAATATATAGAGAACAACCCAGAAAATTACAAATTTACCTAAATATTTAAATTTGACTTAAAACCGCAATTGCACCAAAAATTTTGGAAAAAACTGGAGTGGCCTACTCTCAACTTTACCATACCCAATGGACACAGGTATTTTTATGGATATATTACATAAATAAAATAAGTTCAAAGTATATTCGAATCGAAAATTCCCGATTATGCCCAAAATTTCTACAGTTCTTCATCGCCATAAACCAAAGGAACATACTGAATTTCATTTTAATATGTCATACGGTAAACTACCCCTTGCCCCCTCCCAATTATGCCGAAAAACTATACAGCTCTTCATCTCCATATACCAAAGGCACAAGGAAATACCCAAAATGGATTCAGACCTCAAAAATATAAATCCGTCGAAACCTCGAACTCGATTTTTTCGCGATTACTATACTTTACCTTACACTACGTATGTTAAAGTAAAAAGCAATTAATCGATATTTCACAAAATGCTGTCGTTCACCAAAAAAAAACTCAATTTAAATTTTTTTATTGAACTTTAAAATTCGAAAATTAACCACAAAAAAATCGATGTTTTACCCAATAATTTCAGTTCCACAGGTCGAAAGGGCCTCTCTTTTTCCAAAATTTGCAATCAAATTTTCTGAAAATTCTAGGTTTATATAGAAATACATGTCCGAATTTCATCTTTCACATTATCAGTTGCTTGTGTTATTTTTACCTAAAACCAATCTTTAAATGGCTCTAGAGAAAACAATCTACGGCTTTAAATCGCATGCACGAGGTAGCAATAAATCCACTAAAAACTCGAAATTTCACAAAAATATATAGAGAACAACCCAGAAAATTACAAATTTACCTAAATATTTAAATTTGAATTAAAACCGCATTTGCACCTAAAATTTTGGAAAAAACTGGAGTGGCCTACACTCAACTTTACCATACCCATTGGACAAAGGTATTTTTATGGATATATTACATAAATAAAATAAGTTAAAAATATATTCGAATCGAAAATTCCCGATTATGCCCAAAATTTCTACAGCTCTTCATCGCCATAAACCAAAGCAACATACTGAATTTCATTTTAATATGTCATACGGTAAACTACCCCTTGCCCCCTCCCAATTATGCCGAAAAACTATACAGCTCTTCATCTCCATATACCAAAGGCACAAGGTGGGGCCCACCCACCCACCCACAGACATCATCGCGGAAATACCCAAAATGGATTCAGACCTCAAAAATATAAATCCGTCGAAACATCGAACTCGATTTTTTCGCGATTACTATACTTTACCTTATACTACGTATGGTAAAGTATAAAGCAATTAATAGATATTTCACAAAATGCTGGCGTTCACCAAAAAAACGCAATTTTAATTTTTTAATTGAACTTTAAAATTCGAAAATTGACCACAAAAAAATCGATGTTTTACCCAATAAATTTCAGTTCCATTTAATAAAAAAAAAAAAATTAAAATTCATCTAGAAAAAAAATTTATTTAACTAAAAAATCATATTTTCATATATAAAAAATTGCTAAAAAAAAAACTAAAAATTTACTAGAAGTTATAAAATTCAACAACAAATCAAAATATTAGAAAATTTAAATCGTCCAACAATTTATTAAAATAAATTTTTAAAGTGAAAAATTTTAAATCTGTTTAAAACCGAAAAATTAAAAAAAAGATATCCCTATAATTTTCCGCATAGCCTAATATAGCTGTCTCACTTTTTTGTATAAAGAGTTTGACAGTAGCAAATACCAGTTAAGGTCTTACACAATAGTGCGATTCTATTGCACAAAAAAAAAAAAAAAATCTGACAGAATTCTGCCCTACTCAAAAAGATATATAAAAATTATGTTATAAGTGTCTCACTATTATACAAAAAAAAATAATAATTGCAATTGTGATCGCATGGAAAATAACATTTTATGATTTTTTGTTAACAGATGATCAAACCGACCTGTCTTAAAGTCTGCCACACACATGCATTTCTAACCCACACTATCATACGACTGAGTATGATATGGTCTTTAGTGATCAGATGCTCTCTCAAAATTGCTCTCTTGGACGAATTTTTTAGATCCATGAATTGTTTTAATGACCCCACAAACTATATATCGCTGCTACGGCTAAGCACTTAAGGGCGTTTTACACTATTACACAAGTACTAATACTTTTGAATAAATGATCTAATCTGATCTAATCGCAGTTTGAAAATTTTTAAAAAACAATAACAACTCATCATCATGTCAGGGCTTAATTTTCCTCGAAAAGTATTATATACTTGTATTATAGTGTAAAACGGCCTTTACTAGAAAAAAATATATACTTATTAAAAGAACTTCACCTACATACTTCCTTAAAAAGAAAAACAATATGGGTAGAATCAGTCAATTTAGAGCAATACGTTTGTTCAAATCAACAATATTCGTTTAAAATATCAAAAAAAAAACATGTCTGCTAAAGCCGACATTTAAAACAACAACAACAAATGTTTCGAATTAATTTTAAAACTACAAATTATTAATTTCCTCTTAGGTCTCAGAAAACAGGTATCTAACAGCATTTCTGGAAAATAAGAAAAACATTTTTTTATTATCTTTTCAAGTGTTAAATATGCAGGACATTTGTTTGGTTCTTTTAAAACACTTGTCGTCATTGTTTTCACTATTGTTTAAGTCCTTTTTATAAAAAGACTGACTAAATTTCCGTTTAAGATAAAATAAGCAAGTTAAGGTTACACAGCAAGAGTATGTTCGTTTGATTGAACCTGCTGGGAAAATTTTTCGTTTTTATTGAGATGCAAAAAGATTCGTTCGGTGGTCATGGTACGAAAGATTTTATAAATTTGTATAACAAACGCTCACAAAAACGTTTCCATATAGAAAATTCTTGAGTTCAGTGAATATCAAAGGTAAAAGAGATACGTGACAACAATAAAAAATAAGAGATGCCAGATTAGCAAGTTTTCGCTCATAACCGGGGAAAATATTTCAAAGTTGAATTAAAATATTTATTATGGAAAAAATACTGTAAATTGTTTTAATAATATTTAGTATTTTGTTCAGCCTTTTTTGATATTATTTAAATTAAAACGATGATGGTCAAGCTTGAGACCACTTTATTATTGTTTTTGTTAAAAAGATAGATATAACTGAAGTCAATAAGTTCAATTAAATATTATATACTCCATAGAGAGAACTACTATCAAAGTGTTTTGAATTGTAAATGCTGTAATTTAGCAATTTTTTGTTTTTGTTTAAGACTTAGTACATTGTTATAACTTGCCAATAGCTAAAGTTAGGATTTTGTCAGAGAGATAAGTTACTTTTCGTTATAACAACGAGGGTAAGGCTCTTTCCCATAACGTGTTAGTCAAAGGTTATTTTTAGTTTACTCATAATAACGAAAACCTACTTATATCTTCGACAAAATCTTAACTTTAGCTACAGGCAGGTTATAATTATGTTATTGTTTGATATAACTAGTCATCACACGCTGGACGAACGTGGCCAGAAAAAAGTCGATTAAATATATTAACCGTCATAGTTTTATAGGTCGATTATGGATAGCAACCCAACCTCAGTTGCTTTGTCAAAAGGCAACGCAACTGGTAAAAAATTAGTATTATCTAAGGCAACTTTTTTCAGTTTCCATAAAGTTATCGATAATGCTATTTTGACAGTCTAGCAACTGAAAATAAATGTAAAACAAAAAAGAAAATATTTCATATCAACAGATTTGATTCTTTTTAAAATTAATATCCAAGCTCTTTAAAACATGTGTCTAACACACTCATAAATTTAATGAAAGTTTATCGATAAATCTAAAAAGAAAACTCCTCATCCACCTAACGATCCTCCTGTAAATTACAACCCTCCGTGTCTTGAGCTTGAAGCTTTTGATATACCAAGTTGCGCACCAGCTGCTATTTTTCGAACAATTTCATTAAAAGTTAAAAAGCTGAGACCAGCTGCTGATCAAATCTATAAAAATACGAAATATTATTCGTATCATAGTTTTTCTTTTGCTGGTTTGATTACGCGAAAAACGCAGAAAAAGGGCCAATATACGTTGTATGTAAGATTATGAGGAAAGGGATGAAGAAAAATAAACTTACTTTTCAGTTTTAATGCTGTGGCTGAGGTTGTAGGCGTCTCAACCGTGCATGAATATTTGGATATAAAAAACATAACCACAATGGCTGCCACAATCAAACACGGGTGCATACATGTGTAGTCACTATCATTAAAATCCATGAATTGGGCTAAGACCTGCTACTCAATCCAAAATACTTTCCAGATTTAGCCTTCGATGTTTGTAAACTTCAACAAATTATATGTATGTATTTTAAAATCTCTTTAAAAACTTGGAAATTTTATATCTGAAAAATTTTCTAGCAAAGTCATGGCAATAAAAATGCTGTGTGTTGCATTTAAATGCCGAAATGTCAATGTTATTAACGTGACGTAATTAAGACGTTAAAGTTTTGTCATCTAATGACATGTTTTGAAAAGTTTATTTAGTGTCTGGCAAACATTAATTTAAATGACTTAATTAATTTACTTAGAACGAAAAATGCAATTGTTTTAATACAATTTATTACAATAGAGACAAATGTGTTTTTATATTAAAAAACAAAATAAATATCAATTTAATAAATGTACATTGAGTAATTATTGTTTTTAAAGTGTTTCATTTTATATTGAAATACTAAATTTAATAACAAGTTTTTAGTTTCTAATAAAACATTTTCGAATTTATTTCAAAACTACTCAAAACTACTACAAAATATTCATCAAACAGTTAAAAGAACTAAAAAATTTGCCTTTAATTTTTTTATTCGTATTTACACCTCATTTTGTTTTTTCTTATAATATGAAAACTAACCAAACAGAGTTGCCCAACCAAAGGCGCTAAAACTATCCTATTTAGGGTTCCGCACCCAAAAAGTAAGTCAAAAGCACCAAAAAAATAATCACCCCTACCGAGAATAATTATACCCATGAAAAAACTCTCAAATTTTCTATCGTGAATGATTTCTACTGTAAAATACAAGTAAATTTGTTATTGAAATTATTCACGATAAAAAATTGGAATTTTTTTCATGGTATTAATTATTCGCGATGGGGTTGAATATCGATTCTGTGTCTGTCCTCTATTGGGCTCTATCACTAAAGCAGTAATAAGAAGACAATTGACTTCTTCACAGAAGTTGTATTACTAAGGCTGCTATAAATAGTGAGAAATTACGGTTGAAACTTTAATCAAGCAAATTTAAGGTTAAACAAACGAGTTAACAATCATGTGAAATTTTTGTTGCATACCTTTGGGATGAATACAAAATAAGATGTGTAGACTTTTGCAAATTTTTAAAACTATAATGGATAATGCATGCGACTGGCTACAGAACAAGTATTCACATGCATTTCATTAAATAATTTTAACAAAATTTTTTCCTAACGGTCCAACTGTTCTGAGAGTGCTCCTGGAGGGGTAAAATGTATAAACGGCCGCCAATATTTTTTAATCCAGACATTTTTTCACAACATACTTAACCTCTGTCACCTTACAAATTTGTCTATGAAATCGAGATGCATGACTGGGAGCAATTTTTAATGTATTGTAACTTATTAACCCCAGTATTCTGTTCATTTTTTCATGCGGAATGTTGTCAAACTGCATACACAAAAATTTGTATGAAAAAATGTTGCAGAAGTAGTACTCTGTTTTTACTGTGAAAAAAAAAAACATTGAAATGTTTCTCGCAACATTTTACCAAAGCTGCGAAATAAAGAAAATGAGCATTATTTCATGTGGAATTTTTTGTAAAATTTTTGTGGAAAATTGTGTAAAACAATGTGGTAAATTTAAAAGCAATAAAATCGTAAAATTCTTCCAAATCCCCAGATAGACACCACATTTTAAATGTGAAATTTTCCTTGTGAAATAATAAATGTTGCTCAACATTTTTCACAATTTCGAACAGAGTACTAGGCTTTAAGGGCAAAAAAGATAAGAAAATGTAAATCTAGCTTTATGTGTACCAAAATAAGTGTTGTTAACCACCTAAAAACTAATAGAAAGACTTGGTACTTTGAATTTAAAATTAAATATTACATTCAAACAGATCTATTTTATATCCATGAACCCTTAAATATGTTTTTTAGGGCCGCTTTACTCTATAACGAAGTTTTGAAATTTTTATTGGATTTTGTAAGAGTGAAATCAAATGTTTATTTTTCTTATAGTTTTTAAAAATAGCACTTGGGAAAAATTAATATATAAATTAATAATGAACATCAAGCCTTTTTTCTTGGGAATGTTTGGCCATTCAACGTCTAGGCAAATAAAAAAACTAAAGCGATAATGCAAGAATTTTTAGAAATGCTACCTTGAGAAAAAATCTTATTGTTTAGAAAATTCTTTAAAAATTAAATAGTCTTATGTGATGTCAAATTTCTTTCCGTGTAATTTGACATTCTCATAAAATATTGCTATCAGTTTCTCATAACATTGTAAGCTTTTCACAAGTTTTAATACACAGTTGTCCAGTGTGAGGCGGACTTTTGACTCAATCACCATAAATCAATATTTTTTCCAAATTTTTTTTTCCATTTTCAATTAACATAAAATGTTATTTTTTTTCGAAATTTATGTCCTTTTTTCTAGGATTTTCTTTCCTGATATTTTTAAAATCAAACAGGAAGAAGTAAAAAAAATATCTGGCATTTCTTTTTCTCATACCTACCTTCTCATGCAAGAAAATGTTTTTCTCTTAAATTCATATTAAAAACACACCGTTTGATTCTCTGCTTACAAACTAATGTCTTGTTTTTGTTGTTGTGTTGTGTGTAAAAAAAAATTAAATAAACGAACAGACTTCATTCATTGAAAGCAACTAGCTGCCGCATTCGTACAATTGCCTTCGGAGAATTCAGGCATGAACGCGCTTATTTTTTCACTGCTCATTATTTTTTATTTTTGTTAACTATTTTTTTTTTTTATTTTTGTTTGTTTAAAGGTTGAACTTAAAAATATACAAAACAAAAAAATAACTAGAGTAAAAAAAATATATATTTTTGTCGGTTTTCGTTGTGATATTTGTTGCTAAAATCATTTCTAAAATTAACTTTAATAAACAATTACAACAAAAAAAAAAAAAAATTTGAAAACGTAACTCTTACGTCGTCGTCATAACGGATTTTTACACATTCCATGTAATGATGATAAATAAAAATAATAATAATAATAATAATAATAATAATAATAATAATAATAATAATAATAATCTAAATAAATAAAAATAATCAAAAGCGCAAAAGTACGCATTTTTTGTTATAAAAAAAAAAACAATTTGTTAAAATGATAAAGAACAAAAATTAAACAATTTTTTTTACCAATAAAAATTAAATTGTTAAAAAAATAATAAAAAAAAAATAAAAGTTAATCAAACCACAGACATACATACATACATTGAATTTGTTGCTGTCTTCCAACAGTCGGTTTATTAAAAGCCAACCAGCAGATCCTGCAAAAAATTAATACAAAAAAATAAAAAAAAACTTAGAGGATGCGGCTAGTGTGTTCGCTCGCCCAAACCGAAAGTAACCCTTTTAATGGAACACCCCTTATATCCTAACCTATTCGCCATTTCTCACGTTTAAAAAACCCTTTTCCCCACCGCTAAGATTCCCAAAATGATAAGGTTTGTTAAAGTAGAAAAATAATAACTCGTCTAATATTCGCTTCCTACTCGATCAATTGTGGTTTATCTGTATAGACCAGGGGCCAAATTATGGCATTCGATATCGTTCGAATTTCCCATATTATTTCTACTGAAATTTTGATCGATATCGAATGTCTTAATTTGCACCCTGGCTGGCTAAAAATCAAATGATCGACAGTCAATTTATTGAAATTATTAGTTCGGGAAATGTTTCTCTTTGTAAATTTTGCGGAAACCATAATATGTATGTAAATCTAATGCCTTCCAATTGAGCCACGAAAAAGTTTGTAAGTATATCTCGATAATGGTCACCGTTGTCTCTAACTTAATTCTGTTCATCAGTGCTGGACACTGTGTCAATCTGTGGGTCTTGTGCACCGTACGGCATCTATCGGGATGCGTATTATTGTTTAGAGTAAACGATCAATTATTTCTCGAATTAATCGTTCTAATTACGAGCACCATAAAATGCTCTGTCGTGAGTTTATCTATCTCTATACATATAATAAAACAGTAACTTTGTTCCTGTCTGTCTCTCTGTCTGTCGGTCAGTATTTGCATCACATAAACTCTACTGTATGGTTTTTTATAGAATTTTGTGAGGAGGTACCTTAGGTCTTGATTCATTTTTTCTGCAAAAATATCTCATTTCCAAGAGAATTTAGAATTTTATAAAAATTTCAGTATTTTATCCAGGGATGGGAACCTAAATATGTAGTCTATATATATAATAAAACTTAAACAGGACCATTTCTGTGCGTGAAATATTTTTTGAAAATTATGTTACGCTGCAGTTAGCAATCGAAATGGAATACAAAAGAGCCATTTTTGATTTTTTGTCTGTCTGTCTGTCTGTCTGTGATCGCATCACGTAAAAACTACTAGATTAATTTCAATAAAATTTTATGAGTAGGTACCTCAGTATCTTGATTAAAATATAGGATACTTTTTTCACGTAAAAAATCTCATTTTTAAGAGAAAAAGTAGTGAAAGTACGCAATTTTAAAAAACGTGAAAATTTAAACACTATTTACAGAACTCTACAATAATTTTAGAATTTTATATAAATTTTAGAATTTTATAAAAAGCGTTTGTTTCTGAGTCATTACCCAGGGGTGGGAACCTTTATAGAAAGTAAATACATAAACCATATCTGAAGCACTATAAGAGTAATATTATTAAAATTTAGTGTCGATTACTTCTAAAGCAAAATCGAACAAAATTTTGTAAGGATGCTGACGAAGTGGCGGACACAGTTAGTTTATGAAAAATTGTCAAACCAAACTAACCTCAAAACTATGGTGAATTGTCACAGAAAACAGTGCTGCGAATTTAAAGTTCTTTTTATTTTAAAATTTCTTCCATATAAATATCATTATAATTTTTTAGTGATAGTAGCTGCCACGCCCTATTTTTTCATTTCGCCTCTTTTTGCCCTTTTTAACAATATAATCCAGCTTTTCCTTAAATCAAAGTTGCCCAAAACTAATCAATGTAATTCAGTACTTCAGGACACACCCATAAGCAGTTATATTCATTCGTCAACTCACGAACACTTGTCGTGAAGCAATAAGTAAATTCTTGTTTAAAAATGACATGGTTCATTAGTCAGCACCATGGTATGGAGAACATAAACAAAAAAACATCAAGTTCCTTTCCTTGTTAACTAAGGGTTGACGGAAGCAGAAAAAATGTACGTGTTATAATGGACGCAGATTACACAAAAAAAAAACATAAAATTGTTCTTTGTTCATTGTTCTAACCAGCTGAAGATGGATGGATGATGAATCATGTTGAATTTATTCAAAATTCTTGTTTTCCTTTATCGTAATTTGGTTGGTTAAACAGATGACGTTTACAGCCAAACACTAACATACATAAGTAGATAGATTCGAAGAATGCTGTGGAGGGATGTTGGTAGGGACCTAAAATATGCATTACATTAAACGTTTTCTTTAAAATGTAATCACCGGATTTGTAAAATCATTTCTTAAATTCTGTGCAGTAGTTAAAGAATATGAACTCGAGCCTACTGAAACTAATTAATATGAAAAAAATATTAGAAGAAAAATATAGCGTCCTACTACTACTAGCCGTGCCCCTAAATGCAGAAATTTTACTTTTTTTTGTAAATATTTTTCGTATATTTTCTGTCAATTTATGTGTGTGATTTTGATAATTTATTTAGTTCTTGACTAAAAATGTTTATTATTTTTCTTGTTCTCTTGACAGTGAGTTAACACAAAAAAATATATTTATTTCAAAAATAAATAAATAAATATAAATTAAACAAAGTTTAGTTTTAAACAAAATATTTGTTTAAATAAATCCGAAGGCATTTAAAACAAAAACAGCCAAAATGTTTAAAAAGCGAAAAAATTTAAAAAACTAAATTAAAAAAAAAATAGAATAAATACAACCAGCCGCACCAAAGCAGCAACAATAATCAGCTGCCAACTGTAACAACTGCCTTTAAAGTGGAATTAAAAAAAATTTAAGAAACTTCTTTAAAAGAGTACATCGCTTACGTTGTTTCCTCTCCCTCATTCATTACAAAAAAGAAAAAATCCAAAAATTTTAAAAATTAAAAAATGGGTTTAAGAGCTAAAACAACCTCCAGTAAAGCGGTGAACAGTGGCAATTCGAAACATGCGGCCAACAGCAGCAGCAATTGTAAATTTTTACTAAATAGCGGCAAAAAACTTAATAAAACTCTTTTACAACAACAAAAAACAACTAAACAAAATGATGATTCCTCACCTTTAGCCGCCGCTCTAATGACACAAACTTTGACTCCCTGTTCGAATTGCAAAACTAATGCTAATGCAGAAATCGCTTGCTGTAGTATAACCAGCATACGTACCACCTTTCGCAGTAGTTCCACATCGGCTTTATTGAACACTGCAGCAGCTCTAACTTCATCAGCGTCACTATCAAACGGTATGCGTCCCCAAACCCTAAATGTTCATCATCATCCAGAAACACCAACGGATCATACACAATCGTTTTTGGGGTATGTTTTTCTTATTATTTCCTATTTTTATTTTTTTATTTATGATTATTTTAATTTATTGTTATTTATTATTAATTTATTTAAGTTTTTTATCATCATCTCACTTGTTTTCCATTTTCAAAGATGTTTTTTTTTATTTGAGAATATTTTTTTTTGCACTTTTTCGCGATTATTATTTTATTTATTTGTTTTTGTTGCCCTTTTGCTGTTCTCGTTGTTGTTTTTGTGAAGAGGGCAGAAGTTGAAACGAATGAATTCTTTAAGAAATCTATTTTAGGTATTAGGCTAGGTTGCACAGGCCGTCGGTTTGTAAAATTCAAGAACCGACTCAATTGGGTGCTTGTAATCTCCTTGTGACGCCTGAAAAAGGGGGGGGGGGGGGCAGGTGAAAAAGCCATCCCAATGCCCGGATGAACGAGTTTATCCTGGTTACATCGCAGCTCGATATGTATATAAGGTTCTGCAGCCTCAGACTGCCAAGGAACGCCGTCCTGTCAGTAGATAGAGCGGCAAAACCAAGGCTAATTTAACCAGGTGACAGCACAAGGCGGAGCTAATATTAAAGAGAATTTTTTTCATTTTTTTTTAATAGGCGCAACTAAGTAATATTTTTCTTTAAAAATTTATTCGATTTCAATTTCACTCGGTTTCGGATTACAGAACATACCCGTGTCAAAATCCATATAAAAAAAATTTAAATATTTTTTTGCTGATATTTCCTCTCCCTTACGCTATCACCTTGTTAAATATGCCTTGGACAGAACTGTGACAGAGGAGGTGTTTTACGTCTCCTCCTCCTCTTCAAGCTGACAACATCTACAGAAGTAACTATATGGGAGATTTAATCTCCTAGCGTGAATACCAATGACGCAGTGCCCTGTCAGCACAGCCACCAGTGTGCCCATCTGTTCTTGGGGAGTTCTCAGCAGACTTGCAGTATGCTCGGAGTCATACTGAGGCAATAGACTGGGTGATAAAAGAATTAGCTGAATTACTGGGTGATAAAAGAATTAGCTGAAATAAAGAGATCATCGATGAAACAATCGCCCCTAGAGCATAAATGTTTCCGGCAAAAAGTAAAATAACTACAAGTTTCGTAGCTATAAAATTATTGTTTTTAACATGAACGGCAGCAACATGCCTTAAAATCACAAACGATAAGTAATAAAACACTGCATGAGCACAAAAACGAAGCTCTTAAGACGCTCATTATAATATTTCTTTGAATTCATTTCTGTTCATTGCACACAAGTAACGATGAGTGGACAATAAGAAACAACGAAAACCAGCGAGCTAAATGCGATGAGCTTGCAGAGTTTATATAAGCAAGTTTGAATTGGTATGAGTACATGTTGAACATAATAACAACGAACTTGGGCGAGTTAAAGCATTTTTATGCTCTGAGTGAAATATGCTTCTTAAGAAATACAGAAAACAAAACACCACTAGTGCAAACTTAAAGCACTAAATCTTATCCAAAAGTTCTACACAACTACTACACAATACACACTGAGTGTTTCAAACTAAACATGAGTAGAATAAACACGGTGCTTAGTAGTATAGAAAGTTCGTTTTACTCGGTCAGCTCATTGCGTTTATAATACGAACAGAGGTTTGCTCACGATTATAGTATGATATGAGTAGGTATGTGTTAAGTAAGCCGATTTGTATTCAAGTACGACCATTTGCTCATGAGCACACCCATTAAATGAGCTTGGTTATGCAACTGTTTCGTACTTTTAAATAGATAACTCATATTCATAGACCTTTAACCCCCATTGTGATAGCTCAAAGACAAAATCGCTGATGAATTAATACATTTTAGCTGCTGCATTATTATCGCCCAATCGTGACTACGTCAGTGTATATGGATGACTGTGTGTAGTATATCGATGCAGTAGAGCCAGTGGTATTTTATTCTGTCATCGTTATTTTAAATCATGTTTTGATCGTTAAATGAGTTTGTTCTTCTTGTTCTTATTGTTGTTGCTTCTTTTATTCTCTTATTTATTATTTTAAAATCACCACCAGATCAACAACAACAACAGATAAATTGTTGTTATTGCATCCTTCTTCTTTTTTATACAATTATTTTATTTTCCCTTACACAAAGAATTTAATAAAATAAAATTATATTTAACAAAAAAAAAAAAAAATGATCGACGACAATATCATTGAACTTGATCTTTTAGGCATTAAGCGCGTGTTGCATTTTAATTAAAATGTAAAAATTTATAAACAATAATATTTCCTTTTATTTAAATGCTATTCGTACAACATTTATATTCATATTCTCTCTCTTTTTTTTAATTTTTAAATCTTTCAACAATAAAAATAACACCAGCAACAAATTGCTGATGTTGCTGTAAAAAAATTGACAATAAAAAGTTGCAAACAAAAAAAAAACTGCTCAAATTAATTTCAATCTGGAAAAAAGATTTCATTGACCCACACGAGCCTCATAAAAGTTATTAAAATAAAATGAATGATCTGTCATATAAATAAACGTTTTTATTAAAAAGACATTTCAATTGAGTCAATCGTTAAATTTAAAATTTTATGATTTTTTTTAATATTCATTTAATGAAATTAAGTTCCTGATTTGCTTTATTGTTGTTGTTGTTGCTGTTGTCGTCTTAATGAAACAAGTTTAATGAAAAAAATTAATTAAGCAATTAAACACTTTCATTGCAATGATCACTGACCTTTCCCTTTTTATATCAAAGAGCCAAAATCTGTGATTGTACGAGTAATTATTTTTTAAGGTTAAAGTTCCGTGTCCATTAATTTTAAATTATTAAAGAAAAAATATTTTAATGATTTAAAAAGGAATTGTGAAAAGCAGATAACTAACTCTGTTAAGAAACGAAGAAAAATTGTGCTACAATCTGCTACCGCATTCACCATATTCATTAAAAATTCACCCATAACAAGGCGAGATGCTATCAGGTACAACGATGAAATCATTGATTATCTTAAAAAGTTCATAGGTTGAAACAAATAAAACAGGTGAAAAACGTTAAAAAATTCTGCCTTATTTTTTAGACTTAAAAAAATTATACTTTATTTTTTAGACTTAAAAAAATTATACTTTATTTTTTTGAATTAAAAAATATTATACTTGATTTTTTAGACTTTAAAATTTAGACTTAAAAAATTAAGTATAATTTTTTGCCCAGCCAATGCAGGACAAAAAAAAATTATACTTTATTTTTTAGACTTAAAAAAATTATACTTTTTTTTAGAATTAAAAAAAATTATACTTGAGTTTTTAGACTTAAAAATTAAGTATAATTTTTTGCCCAGCCAGTGCAGGACAAAAAAATTTTTTTTATGGTAGCAGTTATACCCATAGGGTATCCTTCCTATTTAGTCCGTGCAGGTCTTAAAATTATACTTTATTTTTTAGACTTAAAAAAATTATAATTGATTTTATAGACTAAAAAAATTATACTTAAATTTTTAGACTTGAAATGATATCGACAGCATTTTATTAATATGAAAGTATTTTTTTTTTTATCTAAACACTGACAATAACCCATAAATCGTGTACATTCTGCTACCACATACGACATATTCACTAACAATTCACCCATAACAAGGCGTAATCCGAAGCTAATCGCATGATGAAATCATTGTATCATAGTTCATAGTTTTAAACGAATAAAACAGAAGAATACAGAAGACGTTTTAAAGTCTACAAAATTATACTTGATTTTTTAGATTTAAAAAAATTAAGTATAAAAAATTATACTTGAATTATACTAGCGGTATCCCTCCGTTTTAGTCCGAGTCCGTACGAAAATCGTTTTAATATAAAAAATTATACTTGATTTTTTAGACTTAAAAAAATATACTTGATTTATTAGACTTAAAAAAATTAATTTAATTAAATTAATTAAAAAAAATTAATTTAATTTTTTTGCTCAGTCAGTGCAGGAAATAAATTATTTTCATGGTAGCTGTTATAATTTTCTATTCATCTCTCTAGAGTTCGGCCCATAGCTGTATCCCTCCGTTTTAGTCCGAAAAACGTTTTAAGTCTAAAAAATAAATTATACTTGATTTACATTAGTCTTAAAAAAAAGTTATACTTGATTTTTTAGACTTAAAAAAAATTATACTTAAGTTTTTAGACTTAAAAAATGAAGTATAACTTTTTGCCCAGCTAGTGCAGCACAAACAATTTATTTTTATGGTAGCTGTTCATTTCTCTAGAGTTTGGCCTATAGCGGTGATATCCCAACCTTTTAGTCCGACTCTGAGTTTCTTGATCCATTTTAGTAATAAAATAAAAAATAATTCACAGCTTTTGCAAAGTGAAAAATAATTTAAATTTTTTTAGTTAATAATAGTGAAAACAACTTTTCTATTTATTTTTTTCATATCATGTAAAATTGTTTATAAAGATAAATGAATTCTAAATGCCATAATTAGTCGAGTGAAGAAGGAAAGAAAAAAGGTTACATGTGTATGTAATAATAAAAACAAAATATTTGTAATTTAAAAATACGCCTTTTGTTTATTTTCAAAGTCATTAACACAGCCACCCACCCACCAACTCACATATTCAAACATTACAAAAAAATATATTTTCTATAAATATTGTCTTTGTTTATTAAATAAACAAATTCGAAAATTTTACAAAAATTAATTTGTAATTTTCATCTGACAAATAAAAAGTTGTTGTTCAAAATTTTTAAATTATATTTAAATACATAAGTATTTATCTACTACAAAGAAATAATTTTTCAAATTCTCACCCGCTTAAGTTGTGTTTATGTTTTTTTTTATATATAAAACAGAAAATCCTAACGTTTTAAATCATTTCAAAATTCATTAAATCTAGAACTTCAATTTAAAATAATTTCATTCTACGGGTTACAAAAGCTTGAATTTGACTCGACGGCTCGAGTTATGCAGTCAATTGTTTAAGTATTTTGTATGACATCATTATTGTATTTATTAAATTGTTGTTGCAGTTATTGTTGTTGTTGTTGTCAGTTAAATGGTAACAAATCAACCGGACCCAGACCATACCTTCTTCTTACAATAGAAAAAAACAAAATGCAAGAACAACAGCAACATTTAGCGCTCTTCATTTAGTTACTCGATTGTAGTTGGTTGCTTTTGTTGTTGCTATTGGTGCTGCTTTTGTTTGCTAAATAAATAAATTCGTTTAAAATTTTTTTGTAGCAGTCATTTTATAATTAAATAGCACAATAATGATTAAGGTTCACACATAAAATAAACATATAAATTTCGGTTTTCGAAAATTATGTGCAACGGTTCGTTTGAAATCCGGACGCCTTTTGTTTCTGATCACTTTTGATTTAAAAAAAATGGAATTCTTAATAAGATCTATTTACACATAGTAGTGCCATTTTAGTTGTATTACAGTGGCATGGCGGTTCCGTATCAGTGTCAAATGAACAAATGAAACATCGTTGCCTCAGTCCCAAATATAGGTGAGCAGACACGTCGATCACATCACATTACCATCTTTGTTGCTTCAGAGTCCCTTTCATAATTTTTAAATACGTCGTGTATTTGCCCGGCAAGCTGTCGTTATTCTATTGCAGATTGTATATAACGTGCCAAAAAACATTGGCTCTGGACTGACACGGCTGCTGTTATACGGTACTGATATGTGTAAATAGATCTTTCATATGATCATGAAAATAAATATACTGAGTTAAAAATATCTTGAAGTAAAACTTACTTAATTTTAGATTTATTACTTTAACGAGGCACAGTGGGATATTACGCAAAATAAGTCAAATGAATAATTAAAGCCTGTCCCATAATATCGTAAGAGATCGTTCGCATAAATACATTTAAAACAAAAAGAAAATTTTCAAATTTGTTTTAAATGTAATTGTGCGAACGAACGATTTCTTAAAATTTTTACACCCTTCACTTACATATACCCTAAGTTTGTCATTCCGTGTGTAATTGCTACAATATTAATTTCCGACCCCATAAGGGATTCTGGATCCTTATAAATAGAGAATTTGATTTAGCGATGTCCGCCTGCCCGTCTGTGTTCGGGTTGAAATCAACTATGCAAAGGCACCCGAAAAGATGCAGAAAACTTAAGCACACCAATCTGACAGGCATAGTTTCGAAAATTTCGCTAATGAAAATCAGCAACATTAGACCACTCAATTCGAGGCAACGGGAAAAAAAACACGCCTCCCTATATTTTTTTTAAATTTTTTCAAGTTGTTTTTATTTTTGTTTTTTTAGTTGTAATGATTCTATTTTGCTTTTTTTTTGTTAGACCGCGACCTGTAGATCGCAAGGAGTGCATACAGATCTCGGGGGATCAATGACACCCTGCAAGGGGCGATTTTTGTTTGTTTTTAGGTTGATAGGGTTTTTTGCTTTGATTTTTATTAAAGACCTTTATAGAAAGTAATACACATACAGGTAGCCAATGGACCCACAGGGTGCCCACTGGTAACCAGGAGCAGTTAAAAGGCACATGGGGGTCAATATGAGGAAATTGTTTTATGTTTTTTTTTTACTTTAGTTTGACCATTTTAACTCAATATAGTTCTCTCTTAATTAAAAAAATAAAAATAAAATTTTTTGAAAAAATTAAAAAAAAAATATTTACAAAATATTTTCAAAAAAATATTTTTACAGAAAAATTATCGAACAAAATTTTTTTTTTTAAATTTTCCAAAAAATTTTCGAATAAAATTTAAAAAATATTTTGAAAAAAACTTTTACAACAGTTTCCGAAATATTTAAAAACAAAAAATTTCAATATTTCTATGAAAATGAAAATCGTGAGTGTAACATAACATATTTTTAGTATTAAGAATATATGTATGTATATAGAGCAAAGGCCCCCAACCAAAAAAAGTGGTTAAAATGAAAATGCATTGGTTTGCTAAATATTTAGCAAAGTGACACAAACCTACTTTGTTGAAAGCTGGTTTTTACTACTGATTTAAAATTTTTACATGTTTTGATCTCTTTGTGAGATTCTGGTTGAGATTGTGTATGTGCTCACATACCCTTAGGGGTTTGCGTGGGGGCTCTTGATATAGAGTAACATATTTTTTTAATTGCGTTTGATTCTTAAATGGATGAGATTTCTGTTTTAAAACCTAGATGCATTAAACACATAGACAACATCTGGATACAGACTACACACTGTCATAAAGAAAATACACACGTTTATAGATTATTTTAAAGCCAGCAAAGCTACATGGCTGAACGACCACCATTGTGACTGTAGTCAACTTAGGCTAATTTCTATTTTTGTATGCGACCTTCTATAGCCATGCTAATTTACAATCCAATTAGACTGCTTGGTTAGAAACTACAGATTTATTTGCTTTTAATTGCTTAATCCACTGTGAGGCGTAAGTTCATGACTACAAAAAAATATAAAAAAAAAATTATGGTGAAAGCTTCAGATAATTTAGAACTATTTTTATTATCACGGTACGCTCGCATTACATTTTCTTTTACATTTCAACTTTGCTTTGCTTTTTATACTCGAGTATTTTTTTATTTCGAAAACCGTAACTTTAATCATTTTAAGCGATTTTATTTTATTCAATACGAATTTTTATTTAATTCGTAAACAATTTTTAACGAAACCAAACCTAATTTCTGCTAACAGTTTCGTGTAGCAATTAGACTTGTTAATATGTTCCAAGTGCAATGCATCCTGATTTTAAAAGAACAATTCTTTAGTAAAAAAAAATTTGATAAACAAATTATAATTTTATTTTTATTAAAAATGTTAACAGTAGATGACAAAATTAAGGCAATGTGTACAAATAAATTATTTTTTTTATTATAAAAAGTATAAATATTATCAGGATTAATAAAATGAATAAGACGAGTAAAAAGAGTTGTGTTTAATTAACGACTTGTAGTAAAAGTTTATGGAAAAAAGAAAGTTGGATCATTTTTATAAAATAAAGTAATTGCCATTTCTTCCAATTGCCGATAATTCGAATACATTATTGTACACATACTCTAGAAAGGCATTGGGTTATTCATTGAAAAATACAGAATTAGATGATAGATCTGGTGGTGGCTTTAATAGTTAGCCCTTATAGGGCTAACCAGTCCATTCCAAATTTACATTCGCAGTGGCCGTAAATATTATATTACAGCCACTTGCATTTCCGTCGTTTTTAAAACATGTGCTACTTTTATTCGATTAATCTGAAGTGTTCAGATACTATTGCTCATTAGAGCAATAGAGGTTATACACAAGAAGGATCGATATAAACATCATTTCGTTACAACATTCTTACAACAAAAGCTTTTAAACTCGTTGAAAAAAAAATCTTTAACTAAAATTTATTGTCATCTTTCTTTTTTTTCACATGGACTGTAATTATTTATTTTCTTTTAATAAATAAAATTAAAAATAAAAATTATGACATCAATTTGTGACTACCAAGTGCATAATACACTTTCACACAAACATGCAAGCTTGTAATGATGCATGTAAAAATGAACAACAAAAAGGCAGGAAACCCTCAAGAGTTAAAGCGTTAGAGGAGGGAGTTAATAAAGTTCGTTAGTAAATTGTAAGTAAATTGTCAATATAATTAAATGACGACTAATATTTAATACGTTTTAATGCCTGTACACAGATGATAAATGCAACAATTGTGTCGTAGCGAATTACCAATTATTATTTAAACGCTTTAAATAAATACACTGCGAAGTGCTTGAATAGGGAACAAAATGTTGAAATTAAATATTTTTAAAAATGGGTGGGTGGATAACGAAAAAATTAAGAAGCTTTTGATAATAATAACTTTATTACATTCGAAAGCTTAGTGTAGAAGAAGATGGGTAAAGTACCCCTATTGTTTTTCGTGGGTTTACCTTAATATTTTTTGATAGAAAAGGGTAGTTAAAACGAATGCCCCATGTTTTGCCGTGTGACATTAGCTTTTTAGCCCAACCATTAACATTATGGATCGGGTGACTCGGTGGGCTAGTAGGTAGTGCGCTAATCTATCAGTCCGGGGTTGTGGGTTCGACTCCCACCAAAGACTAGAATTTGTTCACTACAAGTTGGCAGATAGATCCAAAAGAAGCTTGGATATAATCTGAGCGCCTACAAATGGTTAACTGCGTTAGTGACAGGTCATGGACAGTCAAGTATTATCTGGCCAAGTCACCAATCAAGGTAAGACGATACTTGCAGACTATGCCTAAAATTTTTAAAAATTTGGATTTGGAATTGGACCACGCACGGGCAGACCCGTTAAATAGAGATGCTTAGCCTTCAACAAATGTTTGCAAATTGCCATCGACTCTGTGATAAGGAAGAATGTCGACATGTAAAGGGTGTTTTTTATAGAGGTATAGAACTTTAAGTTAGCATTACTTTTCAAGATGGCGACCGATTTAACAGCTGTCAAGTGATTTATTCTCAGTTTGGTTTGGCAATTCATCATGAATAGACTCACGGTTGAACAACACTTGCAAATAGTGCAATTTTATTTCGAAAATAATGGTTCTGTGCGGAAATCGTATCGCGCACTACGTCCTTTTTATCGTCAACAAAATCGTCCATCAAAACAGTTAATTCGATAAACCATGGAACGTTTTTGCAACACGTTTACTCTTATTGATAACTCGCATCCCCAGAGATGCCGTACGGTGCGTACAGAAGAAGCTATTGCTGCTGTAGAGCGTAGCATTGAGGAAGACACGAATGAGTCCATCCGTCATCGAGCACAGGAATTGGATCTGTGTCCATCCACTTTATGGAAAAATTTTGCAGAAGGATCTTGGTTTGCGTGCTTACAAAATCCAACTCGTGCAAGAATTGAAGCCAAACGATCATCAAGTAAGGCGTAGATTCGTCGAATGGGCCCAAATCGAGATTACCCTTGTTCTTGATTTTCATAAGCGAATTTTATATAGCGATGAAGCGCACTTCTGGTTGAATGGCTACGTCAACAAACAAAACTGCCGCATTTGGAGTGAAGGTAATCCTCAAGTGTATGTCAAAACACCATTACATCCAGAAAAACTGACTGTTTGGTGCGCTTTATGTGCTGATGGAATCATTGGTCCGTACTTTTTCAAAAACGATGGTGGCCAGAACGTTACAGTCAATGGTGATCGGTATAGAGCCATGATTACTAACTATTTCATTCTTGAATTGAATATCGATGATGTCCAGGAGATGTGGTTTGAACAAGATGGCGCAACATGTCGCACAGCTCGTGCCACAATAGATTTATTGAAAGACACGTTTGGTGACCGCCTAATTTCACGTTTTGGACCTGTGAATTGGCCTCCAAGATCTTGTGATTTAACACCGCTAGACTACTTTCTGTAGGGCTATGTATAGTCATTGGTATATGCGGATAAGCCAACAACGCTTGACCACTTGGAAGACAACATTGGCCGTGTTATTGCCGATATACGGCCACAAATGTTGGAAAAAGTCATCGAAAATTTGACGTCCAGATTGGACTACACCCGCGCCAGCCGTGGCGGTCATATGCCAGAAATCATATTTAAAATGTAATGCTACAAGATTATCTTTCGGATAAATAAAATTCATGTCAATCGAATAATCCATCGTTGTTTTATTGCAACTTAAAGTTCTATACCTCTGTAAAAAACACCCTTTATGAGTCGTAAGATATTCGTAAGATATTCGTATGAATGTAAGATAATCGTAAATTTCCAGTCGGATACCCGCAATCATTGAGGAATGAGGGGGATCGAAAAAGGACCCAAGAAGTTGGCGGTTTGCTTCGGCATTCCCCCTACAAAGACAACTTTAGGGATCTCTTCTCGATCCCTTCATTTCTCAGTAATTTCTGGTTCTCGATTGATAATTTACTACTCAGGCTGTTGCTAGCCTTTTTCTCTCAACTCAAGTGATTTCAGACTGTAACTAGTAACTGCTGTCGTTCTTCCTCATCGCAGAGTCTTCCGTAATTGCTAAAATTTGTTTTAGTCTACTAGATACCTGTAGCACACATATTTAATACGTCTGTCTGCGCTCCTAAGCCTAATGCTAGCCAGTACAGTATTCACACATAATATGCACTACCCTCCTAACCTCATCCAAAAACAGTCTGCAAGAAATGTCTTCTTCGATTTTCATTTTGGCTCGCTAACGCAGTTATTCATCGTACCAACTTTCAGGACTTTCTGCCGAGGAAACCTCAGGAGTACCCTTCCACCTCATGTGAGGTATTCTTGCCTATCTCCTTTAGAAAATAACATCTCCACTTCTTGAATGGCAACCTTGTCACTCCTTGTCGGGTAATGGAGTAATGGAGAGTCTATTTTAAAATCGTAGCGCGAGAGGTATGCCAAGTCCGCTTGAATTAATACAACCAGCTCTTAGTTGAGACAAGACCTTAGTAGGAGCCTGCTATCGCCCGCCACTGTGAAGAGTTATAAGTAGAACTACTGACAGTGTACTTAGTTATGACGAATCATACCCTTGTGCCTACCAGCCAACGGTCCGTGTGCACTTTTTCAATGCACCGGTTTTCAATCCAGTTCTAGAAATATGTACATGTGGTAATTCAATTTTATTCGTTTCCTTATTAAAATCATTCACAGTGTATTATTGCTATTATTGCCTTAAATTGTTGTTTCTGTAATCGTTTTTAACTATGATTATCTCACCAAGTATTTGAAAAAAATGCAGTAGCTGAAAACAATTAGTTGTATTACAACATTTTTGTTTGAAATTTTATTGTTTTTTTTTTTTTTGTTTTGTCAGATTTAAAACATTTCTACAAAAGTTAACAACGCTGTCGAAATCGGATTCTAGTTTTTTGTTTGTTTAATTTATTTATTTAAAACGACTTAAATTTTTCAATTGCTTCTTAATTAGGAGTTGTTACCTTCAATCATAAATATAAAATTTTAAATAAAATCGATTTAACATAAATTTGTGCAAATTTATTGATTAGATTGCAGCTCTCAGTGCTGGCGAGTGTGAGTTTTAAAAGGCATTATTATTATTTTTAAAATTCCTTAATAAATATTTCTTTTATCAATTAAATTATTGTGGTAAAAAAAGGAAAATAAAAAAGTGTAATTAAGAGTATAGAACAGGTAAGTTGTCTGTAGTCGCGCCGTGTGAATGAGCAAGTGTTTGTGTCTGGTAGTTTGTTCATGATTATTTTAGTTTTTTTTTTTTGTCTAAATTTGGTTCTTTTATTTTATTTAAAATGTTGTAGTATTTTTTTCAGTGTGCCAAAAAATCGAAATAAAAAATCAAACAATAAAAAAAGCAACATAAATATTTATAGTAAACGTGATCTCATCGCCACACTGCAACTGCTTAAATTGAAACTCAAAAGAAAATGAACAGAAAAAAGAAACTATACGTAACGTAACATAACATAAATAAAATTTGACAATATTAAAAAAAAAAACAAATTGAAGCATATTAGAAAACTAAGTAGAAGTTGATGTCATTTTAGCTTATTAAGCAATTAGAAATTAGCACTGACCACTAAGCCTTTTCGCTAGAAAACCAAGTTAAAATAATTCCCATGATTAATCTAACCGAATCAATAAGCCTTTATCATGCGATATCGTCTAACTTACCTAATTTATTCGCTCAGGCAATGGAACTTTTACCTTCTCCAGCAATGAAAAATAATGTGCTTCACAGTTCTCTGCTCCTTCTCATTCTCGCACATTCAAAAATCCATTCTCCCATAAACTTATCTTTACTCTAAACGTAATTACTTCTATGAAGACCCTAAAGATGTTTCTGCCTTTACCAAAGCTGAGATACACAGCCTATTAAAACCTACAGTCCTCTATTCCTCTCCAAGACAGATCTGTTCTATCTAGAGTGAAAACATTGATTTCGTTATAACAGTAACTAATTGTTGGTTACACCCATCTCTCATCTCCGGCAGCTCGTTCTACGGTAAGAACCAATATTAGAAGTTGGACACATCTGTAATATTCTTAACGTAGCATTGACTGATATCTACCACTAGAAGTTTGACACATCTCCAGTGGCATAGCGTAGAACAACTCGTTGTTGGAGAGGTAAGGAAGCGACGGAGAACTACTACTGGACATAGCTTCAGTAGTATAAATATTATTTGCAGGCAGGAACAACACTTGTCTTTGGACACATGCATAAGGGAAGGTTCTGCTCTACGATTGCTTTATATCTTCTCTTCCACGAAAAACCAGCTACAATAGTTAGTGACGCAAACCTCCGATTGAGAAGACGAAAGCATATACCACACTAGGGCATCATCAGAGCGAGCATGAAGAGAGTATTGTAAGAACAATAAAGATTATAACGCTTAAAACTTGTGGTTTTCTGTTTTTACCAACGACCCTGGACTTCCCAGATCCTACACCAGCAACCAGCGAGAACGTGTCGTTGCACCCAGCTCTCATCTCAGCATAACTGCTCTTTCCTACCAGCTATGATTTTGATATTGTACTACTGTCGACATACATAATCAGTCACCTCCTAAGCCTTGATCACAGAAATTTACAGCAGATTCCCCTTTTGCTAGAATTTCTGTGGACCTGAACCCAGAGTAGCGCTGGGATATGCAAGCGAAAGTCCTACAATGGGTGAAGTCATTAAACATGAAAAGGTGGAGGGAGGCCACTACGTGTAGGCAGGCTCAAATGGTGCTTAAAGAGCCCCTTAGCAGGAGTCCCAGTAAGGTGCTCAGATATAATAAAAGTAACAGGGAAACTTCAAGTCTTATCTGAAAATCGAAGACAATAATACTTGCAGACTGTGCCTGGTAGAGCCTGAGACGGCAGTGCATATTGTGTATGAATGTCCGACACTGGCTAGCATTAGCCTTAGGACCACTAGCAGAAGCTTGCTAAATGTGGATGTCATGGGGGAGATAAGCCTTGGAATAATAATAGTAATTACCAGTCTATAATAAAACTAACAGGACAATTTCTGTACAAGAAATATTTTTTGAAAATGTTGCTGGTGCAGTTAGTAATCGAAATGGAATACAAAACAACAATTTTTATAATTTTTGTCTGCCTGTCCGTCTGTCTGTGCTCGCATTACGTTAAAACTACTGGATGAATTTTTAAAAAATTTTGTGAGGAGGTACCTTAGTATCTTGATTCAAATATAGGATACTTTTTTTCCTAAAAAATATCTCATTTCCAAGAGAAAATAGAGAAAAAGCAGTGAAAGTACACAATTTTACCGTTTCAATGTGCTTTAAACTTGGCAGCACCTTTTATATTTAAAAGTTGAATATTTTAGCCTCTAGCAGAACTCTAGAATAATATTAGAATTTTATACAAATTTTAGAATTGCATCCCGGGATGGGTAACTCTATGTGAAGAAAATATATATAAACGATAACTCTAGCACTTTAAAAGTAAAAATTAGGTGTGGAATACTTTCAAAGCAAAATCGAACAAAATATTGTCAGGACGCCCACGACGTGTCGGACACAGCTAGTTAATAATAAAACCCTAGTAACGTCACCAAATCCTAAACCTTAAAACCGCTGGAGTATTGGTCTGGAATACACTGCACTCATATTCTACGTATGCCTGCACACAGTATGTAAGTAAACACCAGCTGCAGTACCCGTAACAACTGCTCACTCCCTATACAGTCGTTGGGATTTCCCATCCGGGTATTTTATTAACTCTTCTATGCCGCTACACACTTCTTCGGAATTTTTAGAATCTTTTTATATTGTGAGAGTTACCAGCCATCATGATCTTCTATTGTATTTAACTATTTTGTAAAAGAACAACGTGATCCTTATCTTTATTTTTGTTTAGCAATTCGAAATTTTCTATTAACATTTTTTGTTGATTTATTTGGTTCAATAATTTTTTTGGTTATTAGTTTCGTTGAGTATAAGAATTTTGAATAAATTCCTGCTTAGTCATATACTAAAAATATAAACTGTTATATTCGAAATATTTATCTGTCATAGAATTTTTTCGAATTTTTTTTTTAACATTTATTTTGATTTAATATTAAACAACAAAATATTTTCTTGCTGCTCTAACAATTTTCGAATTTATCTGAAGCTGTATATTTATATTAAAAAATAATAATAACTCACAAGTACTTTTAATTACAACTCTAAACGAAAATTCTAAGAAATCTAGCTGCCTTCATAAGTTTAAGAAATTTTACAAATCCAAAAAAAAAAAAGTTCTCTTTATCTGCAAATTGCAAAATTTACATACAGCCTTCAACGTCAGCATGATGTTATTTCCTGTGAGACAACACAAAGAAAATAATAAATTTTATCGCAACTGAGAGTGTCATTCATAAAAGAAAGAACGAAATAATTTTTTTTTATTTTTTATTTTAATTTTATGTTTCCAAGAGGAACAAATATGAATGAATAGATGAGTGAATGAACGAACGAACGTATCAAGGAATGAATGAATGACTTAAAAATGACTTCAAATGTTACTATCATCTATCTGTCCTGTCCGTCCAATTGTTATTCTCCACAAGGTACATGTGAATACTACTCACTCCTAAACGTTCATGTTGACAATTATTTTAATTGTAAAAAAGTTATAAATCTTGTTTTTTTTTTATCTGAAGTGCCTTTTTTTGTGTAAATAAAATTTTTGTTAAGTAATTTAGCTTGTTTGTTCTTAAAGACAGCAAGCAGTTCTTTTTTTTTTTATTTTGTACAATTTTGTTTTCATTCTCCCTTTTGGCTATAAATTTTTTTGTTTATTTTAAATGTTTTAATGAAGAACGTGCGCACAATCACAGCCTTCAAAAAAATGTGCTTTCAAGATTTTCGTTTTTGTTTTAGTTTTCTCAACCTCTCCCATGTCTCTTTCTCGGAACTAATCGAGTTATTTGTGTATTTCCCTGTGCCGACAATGCAGAGTATAAAAGGAATTTGTTATTAAATCACTTTCTAGAACTCGAGTCAACCGTTTATTCCTTAAAGTAATCAGTAAAAGTGATTGTAAATTGTTTTTTAATATTTTATTTTAATTATTTCACTTATTTTAAAAATAAAGGTTTAAAACATTACAGAGCAATAAAAGAATGCACTGAAAAAGTTAAAATAAATTTTAAGGCCATTGTTATAACTTGTCAAAAGCTAAAGTTAGGATTTTATTGGAGAGATAAGAAGATTTTCGTAATAATAATGAGGGTAAGGCTAGTTACTATAACTTGTCTTTATAGTACGCGATAGTTAAAGGTTATTTTTAGCTGACTTATAACATCGTAAAACTACTTATCTCTCCAATAAAATCCTAACTTTAGCTATTTTCAAGTATGTTATAATAATGAGCCTTAATCCTTTAACATTGTTTACTAGAATATTCTGCCTTTTTTGTGTAGTAAATTATATTTAAATCTCCTATTCTTAAACGCTACGAGGACATTTTTATAATACCGTGTGACTTTTTGTAAAAAGGATATTTATGACGAAAAAATCGTTTTATTTCTTAATTAAGCTCCACCCATTTAGTCCTGCATCTTTCTAGCTTTTATCCCCTTCAAATAATAAGATTTCTCAAGGCCCTTAAATAGGCGCACAGGCCTTTTTTCGCGGATAATTTAATATCTCCACAACTATAATAGCGAGGCTGCGAAAATTGTATGTGGGTAGCTTTTAGAACAAACTGCATGAGTAAAAAAATCTTGGTGGTATAAGAGGTTGCAGACGGGTACCCCCCATACAAAAAAAATAATAATACTCCTATATCTAAAGAACTGCAATAGCCAGGCGCACTAAATTTAATGTAAGAAGCTGAAGCTGAACAAACTGTATGTCCGAACAAAATCTTAAAGGTATACGAGAGGGAAAATGGGTACCTCCTATACAAAAAAATACAATTTTCTTATATCTGGAAAGAAATACATGAGGCATGAATGAGGGTAACGATTAGAGCTAACTATATGTTTCAAGAAAATCTTGGCAGTATAAGGGGGAAATTAGTACCCCTATACAAAAAAAAAATATAAATTCTTCTATATCTGCAGTAGTTTTTCACCGACTGGTGCTTTTTCCAAACATTTATTAAACTTTATAAAACTGGTATTTCTGTAGAGTTCTTTAAAATTTAGATATTTTTAATTTACTTGATTCTTGAGTTTGTTCCTGCAAAATTTAAATATATTACACTGCAATATATAAAACAATACAACAGTATATTTTATCACACACAAGATTTTTTAAATTCCAGTGATCATTCTCATTCTCGCTTTTCTCCACCTATTTTTTCACGCAATGTATAATTTCAGCGCGTCACTGCAAAAGCACCGTTACATATTTGAGATTTATTAGTCTGCTTTGTGATGTAGAATTTTGTGCTCTGTAAGCGAGTACTTTTAGTTTTCTCGGTACTTGAAATGTCACTGAGTAAACCGTTTTTTTAGCCGTTGTAATTGATGATGCCGACTCGCTTTCGTATTTCTCGCGCCTTTCTTTGCTTTTGTGATGGGATTTTTACGTACAAAATATTGTTTAATCAGCTCAGGCAATTCATTTTTCCGTTTTCGTTAAAACTAATAAAAGCACACAACTTAATGGCTTTCAAATACAAACTAACAAACGCAGCTCGCTCAAAACTCGACAGTAGTCCACTATTTCCATGTCATTATTGACCCTACAATATAGTGTGGCAATTTCTACTACTTTCAATTACTCGTTACTACTCAATACTTTTCAATTGAGTACTCAATAATACTCAATACTTCCGTTTACTTAATAGCAACGAAAAATGATCGTAGTATTCTTCAAAAATTATATTTAATTTATTATAAATATACTAACCTAAAACTTCAACCTAATATCGATTAACTGCTGTTGTGTATTCTCAATGCTTTGCCAGCAGTATTTTCATATCATTATTAACCCTACAACACGCTTTACGGACATGAAATAAGGCGATATAAAATTTCATGAACAATGGCGGAGATATGCCCACCACTTGCTTTATTTGCTAATAAAGCCAATTAATGTCTTTGCTACTTGATGATTTAACACCTTCAAATTTCTGCTTTCTCCATTAAACGTAAAATCGTAAAAGGAAAGTAAAACATACCAAACAGCTGTTTTTACGTTTTACAAACTGTTGCTCTCTAAAAACATTAAATTATAAAATTTTCTTTACAAGTGTTGAGTATCTGTGTGAAACGATTTTTGTGCTTCGATTTTTTATTACTCACCCTGCACATGTGTGTGGCTCTTGAACTCTCTCATAATTCTGGGGTCTGGTTTTTTCTTTAGCCTGTTTGTTGTTGTTGTTTTTTTTAGAACTTACTGCTCTTTTGAAACGTTTAAAGGTGTGTGTGTGTGCGAGTATCTGTGTGATTTTTCATTTGGTATTTGGTATAAGTGTGTAGTGTATATGTGAGTATGTGTGTGTGTGTGTATGCTTGTGTCTAAAGTCATTTTTATTATTAGTTATGACCTCATCATCGATTATTTTGTGGTTGATTCTTATTGAAACAAGTCCCTCCTGTTTTGCAAGCCAACAGCGGTAACAAACAAACAAATGTTAGCAGCACATACTAGCAACAACACCAGCAGCAGCAGCATTATTAAGCAACAACAATCAACAATATTTACAATTAATTCTTAAGCAAATTGTAGATCATCTAATTGTTTACTTTTTGTTTAATAGAAATGTGTTTGTGTAAGAAATAAAAATATTTTTCTGTTGACTTATCTTTGGGATACAGATAAAGGTGTGAGGGTAGAAAAATAGGCGGACAGACAAACGGAATGCACAAATTGCATTTATTGTAAAAATATTCATTTCTTTTTTTAACCCACAAATGTTTAAATTTAGACAAAATGCCGGCACCAATGCTGATCAATACTTTTTTGATCAGGTGTCAACTCAAAAGGCGTATTATTATTAACATTTAAAAATACTGAAACTATTTTAATAAATTTGTTATTTTTATTTATTTATAAAATATTAATCTCCAAATTTGTCATATTACACACTAATTTAGACTTAATTTTTGAGGTTTTTTTTCGTGTTGGTTTAGCAACTCTAATACTCTTAATTAGATGATTATGTCATGATATGAATGAATATCGTTTGAATTGGCTGAGCCTGGCCTGGCCGTCTTCGAAAAATAGTGAAGCCATAAATCATTTACACTTATTTGGCTTTCGATCGCTACAAAACTTCAAATAACTCATGCAGACTTTGAATAAATTATTTCAATTAAGTTTTTGTTTTCAAAATTTATGCAAATAAGTTGTTAAAGATTGAAGCGTGTAAACAGTCAACATGTGATTTTTCATTTTATCTTTTAAAGTGATTTAGTTTTAAGACACCTCCACTTTTTTTTTTAGAAAAAAAAAACTACAATTAATTAAACTAAACTTGTCAAGCAGGGCCAACTACTACCACACGTTTTGCCAAATTTAGACACTTTAGAAACATAATTGGTAATTGGTAGAAAATAGAAAAAAAATAATTATAACGATGATGATATTGGCTAGAGAAAATCATGTCCAATAAAAACAAAAGGTGTTCTTTTTTTAATTTAATTTTTATGTTGATCACCGAAAAAAGTATTTTTTTTGAAAAAGGTATTTTTTTGAAAAGGTACTTTTTCCAAAAATACTTTTTTCAAAAGTATCAAAAAAAAGTGTCGTTTGAAAAGGTTATTTTTATAAAAAGGTACTTTTTGGAAAAGGTACTTTTTCCAAAAATACTTTTTGCAAAAGTACTTTTTCCAAAGGTATCAGAAAAGCATCTATTTAAAAGAGTTATTTTTTGTAAAAAGGCAAAAGTACTTTTTCCAAAGGTACTTTTTAAACCGGGATTTTTTTAAAGTATTTTAATTAACAAGATACTTTTTTTAAAAACGTAATTTTTCAGCAGCTATTTTTTTTTCAAAACTTATTTTTAAAAGATATGTACCATTTTTAAAATGTACTTTTTATTAATTATTTTATTTATAAATTTATTAATAAATTCATGGTTATTCTCTACTAAAAAATAGGCTTATATCGACATATGTATTTAGCTTTTATATAAACGTTTGTGTTGCAATTGTTTTATTTTTGTTGTTTTTATTTTAAAACTACCAAAGTTTGTTGGTATTTATGTTCAGTGTATTATACTGTGAGTCTTTGTTAATTATGTTGCCATTAAATTTGTTTCGCTCTTATCTTTTTGTCACCTACCTTAGCGCTGTTGTATATTAAAATAAAATTAAAAAACAATATGATAAGAATTTTAGATTTTACATCTTCTCGCTACCGTTTTTTAGTGACGCAAAAATTTTATTTATTTTGCATACTGCAACAGAAGGAAAGTCATACCGAGAGTGGCATAATATTGGTAACAAAACAAATCTGGAGTGGACATATTCAATGGAAACAGATATTTTTATGGATATATTACATAAAGAGTATAAGTTCAAAGTTTATTCGAATCGAAAAATTTATTATTTTCGGTTTGGGGTGTTCAGTAAACTACTCCATGCCCCTTCCCGATTATGCCCAAAATTAATACAGCTCTTCATCTTCATACACCAAAGGCACATACTGAATTTCATTTTGATATGTCATACGGTAAGACCTGTAGAGCGTTTACAAAATTTGGGAGTAAGTAAACTACCTTTTTCCCCTTTTCGTTTATGTCCAAAATGTACACAACTCTTCATCTTTATATACCAAAGGCACATTCTAAATTTCGTTTTAATACGTCTTTCGGTGTGACATGTATAGCGTTTACAAAATTTGGGGGTAAGTAAACTACCTCTTGCCCCCTCCCGATTATGCTCAAAAACTATACAGCTCTTCATCTCCATATACCAAAGCCACATACTTAATTTCATTTTGATATGTCAAACGGTATGACCTGTCAAACTCCACAAAAATAGTGGCATACACACCTTAGAGAACTTTTTAACATAAAGTAATGAAAAAGTTTATGATTAACACTAGCTGTACCTGTGTAAATACATGGTTATAATAATGTCAAGTGATACATTTCTAACTTACATAAGTTACAGAAACGAAGCACTGGTTAGAACATTCGATATCAAATGTAATTTTCGATCGATATCGAATGCTATTGTTTGATCTCTAAATGAAGAAATAAAAAAACTGTTTTGCAATGGAGTAGTATTGGGTACCGAGTATTTCATGTCATCAAGGATTACCTTTTTCTTAATACTCAAAAGTATTTACTCTATACTTTTAACATATTTTCGAAAATAATTTATTTTTATATTTTCAAAATTTCGTTCTACCTTAAGTCAGGTAATAATATTGCAGAAGGTTAGTGAGAAAAATAAAAAAGTATTATTTTTTTTTGTTAGTGTTTTGTTAAAGCTTTAAAATTTTGTAAATTGAAGGAGAAACCTATAAATAAGAAACTTATAAAAGAATTAATCCGTCTAACCTCAGCGCCCGATCAGCAAGATATTGCAGCCTCGAAATGCCAAAAAATGTAATTTCAGCAGAGATAGAGAGAGAGAGAGCGGGAGGGCAAGGGTAAAGTTGAGAATTTTTAATCTACGAGCGTTGATTTAACATTTACGATATGTCACATAAATGAGACTTCTAAAATTTTATATAATTTTTTCACGCCCATAAATGAACAAAAAAAATGGTATGCCTACGATCACACATGCATGAGTGTTTTTGTTTTTTTGCATACATACATACATGATTGGCGAAAATCGAAAAATATACGTATTATTAATATGTGATAATGAATTAGCTGGTTCTCATTAATGCTCTTTCACATAAATATTTTTTCATTTATTCATTTTTGAATAGAAAGGAAAAAAAATAAAACATTTCACTCATAAATGAACAAACACAAAATATTTTCTAGTCTCTCTCTCTCTCTTTAACATAAAAAGAAGCAAAAAAAAACAACTAAAATGTACATACTCACACATGATTGAGCAGTGAGTGAGCGTTTCGGTACTATGGGGCATCGCAAAGGCAGAGTAGAGGAGATGTTTCACCTATTCAGCAGCTGTTCCTAAAATCTGTCGCAAAATTCATTATACAGACATTTAATTCTTCCCCAAAAGGTCGCCAGGAGAGTCTTAAGACTTCTTACAATTATACTAAGGCCATAGAAGCCTCGAAAATAGGCCTTAGACCATTTAATCTTTGCAGCCTAAAAAAGTTATAGCTGATAGTTTGTTTACACCGCTTCAATGCTGATTTTGAATCTAGCATGTTCTTTCAATTTAATTTTTTTCAGCACTTTCCCTGAATATATAAATAAAAAAATGTATTTAAAATTTTGCGAAAGGTTCCATTGATATTTCGCCCATTGTATGTCGTTGGAATAGCTTCGTTCTGCTTTCTTGCTAGCATAGTGCAGTTTATTTTAAATTGAATAAGAATTTTTTATCAGAATTTTCGTGAGCGTGTCAGTTTTTTTTATATCGGCCAAAGTACGTTTCCGGAAATTTCAGGGAGCTACTAAAATAGGTATGAAGGCTATTCAGCTATTAGTTGAAACAGCTGAATATTATTCAGCTTTTAGTTGCAACAGCTGAATAGCATTCAGCTATTAGTTGCAACAGCTGAATATTATTCAGCTATTAGTTGTAATAGCTGAATATTATTCAGCTATTAGTTGTAATAGCTGAATGACCTTTATGATATAGCATTCACGTCTGCAAACGTGTTAAGACATCTATATTGCTGGTATTTAAAAATCGTTGTAGACCGTTAAAAAGGCATCTTGTTTTTATTTTCATGCAGACTACATATTTGCTTAACCTTGTTCTTAAGCTGTTTGTATAGTAAAACAAACAATTAAATTAACTGTTTACCTATTTTATGTTGGGGAAATTTTCACTCTACATATTTTCAAATAAAAAGTATAAATACCGTTGTGCAATCTAAGTAGTTTTGAATCAACAGTTAACAGGAGCAGCCGTCTCCTAAACGTGCAATAAAATATAACAATTTGAAATTCACGTTGTTAAAAATTTGGAGTTTTACAAATTCTAATTATTGATGCTGATGTATCAATAACAGATTGGCTTGTGTTAGGCGTTTACAAAAAAAAAAGCAAATTAAAAGAAAAAAAAAACTACAGCCCAATTGCAACACAAAAAAATGTTGCTTATTGGCGTAACTTTTTTTCAAGGTGTTGGCCGGCCGCTCAAAATGATGCAATTGATTTTTGCTGTATTTCTAATACTTGGCTTGGTTCTGGATACACCTAGTCAAGCCCACACGCTTAAAAATAAACATAAACTTGAGGCAACCAACAACAACAGCAATGGGAATAGTAAATTTAGGTGTAATTATGAAAATGGAAAATACACTAAGGCATTCATTAGGTCACTCACCATTTAATAGAATAATTAAAAAAAAAGTTTTATAGATTTTAATACAATTCCTTGTTTCCTCTTCTCCTTACAGTGAGGTGTTGGCTGCCTGGCGGGCTAAGGCAAGATGCAATGTGGTGCCAGCCGAACGCACGCAAGAACTTTTCCAAGAGCTGAGTTTTCATCCAAATGACAAGCAAAGTATGTTTTAAAATCTGTGTTCTTTTAACAATTTAATTCTCATTTTAATATTTTCAGTCAGCGATATGTTGCAAACAGCAAAAATGTTGGCTCGCAAGGGCAGTCGACAATCAAATGGTTTAACTTTTGGCGAATTTTGTGTTTTAGCAGCAGATCTGAAAAGATTTCGGTAATAACAAAAGCCAGTCGTTAATTTTAATTGATTAGAAAATTTATATTTGTTTTCTTCTTCATTTTTTTAAAACAGAACTTCTTCGTTTGGTACAACCTCCCCTGGTCACTGTGACAATACAAATCTGGTTGGTTCTCTACACAATAATGATGATGGTGGGGCTGATAGTGGTAGCGACAATACAGACTCCAGTACATCAGCAACAACAGTAAAAAATAAACATGATGTTGCAAGCACCCATACAAATTGCAGCTTTACGGGCAATGAGTTGCGCAGTACAAAATCTTTAAGTAACGTGGAAGACTGCAAAAAATTAGACAAACAAAAATCTAATGAAACCAACAACACCGTATCGCCTCCCGTAGAAGTGTTTTTGGGTGGTTCTTGTAATCCCACAACATGGCGCGCTGATGTAGCTATACCTGCCTTAAAAGAACTTGGCATTTCCTTTTACAATCCGGTAGTGATTTTTTATAACAATGAAACATGAAACATGAATCATTTTGAATGTTTTATTAACATTTAAAATATTTATTTATTTGCAGCAAGTTTCCGATTGGACGCCAGATCTCATTGAACTCGAGTATCGTGCCAAGGAAAAGGCGCGAGTATTATTTTTCGTTATGGATTCAGAAACACGCGCATCTGCTGGTGCCATCGAATCGGCTCACATAGCAGGTCAAAACTGCAAGCAGCTAGTGCTGGTGCTGCATCCGTACAAACCGAATCAGTCCATACTAAATGAGCGGATATCACAGCAGTAAGTTTTTGTGATAATTTTTAAATTTTCTGTTGTTTATACATATGTGTGATTGTCTGATTTCATTTTTTTTTTTTATTTTGCAGAGAGTATGTAGATCTAACACGTAATCAACAGATTTTACGCGAATTGGTAACACGCCGTGGTTTGCCCGTGCTCAATAATATACCTTCAGCTCTACAGCGTACAAAGGAAATTTTAGCCGGCTTTAGAGACCCTCCATCGAATATAGCTTCAATATTAGTGTAAGTAAAAAAATTTAAAACTATATTTAGATATTTCACACACTAATGGGTTGTTTCAAGATCTACATATAAATTGTTCACAATGGGGGACTTAAGCAAGAACATTGAAAGTTAGGAACTCGATAGTTTTTTAATTTATTTATATTGCAAATTAAATTTTTGTTACTTCTACATCCCACAACTCCCAAAAAAAAAAGCTTTAACTATTCCCATTTTTTTACGTATTTCCCTGCGAATATAACGTATAGACCCTCGGTCTAATGAAAACTTGCTCCATAAGGGATCAGGAGTGCCTAAAACATAATCCAAATGTATAATGTAAAAGTGGTCCATTTAATATTACGATGTTCTAGGACATAAAAGCCATCATTGCACTACAACGGAGTGACTATTTTATGACATTGCGTCACGGAACACGCAAAAGCCATCCAGTCTATCTAAGTTTTTTTCTTCGTTAAGTTACGTAATTAGCTGCTTGTGAATGAAAACTTAGCTCCATTTTATCTAAGTTTTCGTTCGTTCTTAGATAGAATAGATCTAAGTTTTCGTTCGTTCGTCCAGCTATTAGAAATGGTATTTAATTTGCTTTCTTGAAATTATGTAGACTTTAATCTGCAATGCAGTGGTTTCAGATTGTCTACTGGTAACTGTCATCCTTCTTCCACATGACAGAGTTTCTTTTAGTTCCTAACCTTTGTTGAAGGCTAATATTGCTAAAAACATCCACATTTAAAACCCGCAAGATTCTTAACCTAATGTAAGCCAGTGTGCTGAACTTTTTCCCAGAGCGCACAGTGGGGCAGAATCAAAATATTTTGGAAATAACTCAGCCATTTGTAAAGGGCTAGGCCGATTGATCCAAAATTTGACAGAGCATAGTCAAATTGAAGGACCTCCTTCTTCTACAAGGTTGATAAATTTTACACGAAATTTGATTTGGTAGCTTACACAGAGATATCAAGATTTTATATATTCCTTAAGAACATTTTTTTTTTTCTATTAAAAGAATAAGATTGACGAACATTTTTAAGCTTAAATACACAAAAATTCAATAATTTTGGAATTTTTAAATTGAAAATCGTCTAGTTTTTATTATCTCGAAATTTTCCGCAATATTTTAACTATGGAAAAAATCGGCATAGCCCTAATAACTCTATTTTCAAAATATTTTGAATCTGTCCTTCTGTGCATTGTGTGCTATCGTATTATAATGCAGTTAACTAGTTCAAGATACTCAGATTGTATCCACGCATCCGTTTGAACTACCTGCCGACATTGTCTTGAAATACGCCGTAGTTTTTTATGGGAGTTGAACCCACAACCCTAGACTGATAGAATAGCACACTGCTTATAGCCTACCTAGCACCCACTGATCTTATTTAGGAACAGATCTTCATATCAAGCATTGCTCACGTTTAGATCCAAATCTTTATTTCTGATTAGGTGTTTTTGGCTTTATCTTTTTTCAAAGTCTGCATATTCGACTAGACTGCAGTCTGTCTAGAGTTACACTATTTTGTTTAACCAAACTGTACTTTTAAAATTGATTCTTTAATCCCTCTTTCATTTGGATCATTAAAAAAAAAAACTAAAAACTCTAACCCTTCTCCTCTACTCTCCTGCAGTGTAATACGTGGTGCTTTTGATCGTGTCAATCCCGTTTACGATCTTATAACAGTTGAACAGTGTCAACAAGCTCTCTTGTATTTGGGTTATGCTCAAAGTCTCGTTAAAATAGACAATTTAAATAAAATAATTGCGGCTCAAAGAGAAGCTTTAGCGGCTATGAATAATGACAACAGCAACAACAAAACTAGTACAAAATCTAAAAAGCAAAACAACGCCAATAATACAATTTGTGCTCAACAACAACAGCAGCAAAATCCAAGCAAAGTCAACAAAAGTTCACAACAAGATTATCTTGATTTCGATCTGTTCTGTGTTATATCTGCTTACTTATCGGTGCTGCAGCAAGAAATACATGAAAGTGGCTGCATTTCTCCCATAAAGGGAACCAACGTTCCACCTCCGCCTGTGTATTTATCAAATTTGCAAGGTAAGTTTGAAAAACAATTAAATCCATAAGAAACATTTTGAAACTAAATGAGTTCTGTTCAACAGGCGAGGACTCTTTTGCCATTAGCTATTTTAGCAAGAATATATCACGAACTTCCAGCAACACTAGTGTGCCCGGCAGTGAAGAACGTACCTTAAATTTGAATGACCTGTTAACGCGCAATCGTGACAGTGGCACCTCATCTCCCCAGCCCATGGAACCGCTACGTTCACGTTCTCAAGCTCAATTAGGTAATCAAAAACAACATGTTCTTGTAAATGTTGAAACAATTGAAACCACTGAAGTAACCACTACTCAAACCATACAACCTCAAACTTCGGCTTTCACAGCTCACTCACCGCTTAACGTTGATAATACCTCACATGCCCCAGTCGCCACGGAAGAGGAAAGCGATTCCAATGATTCCGTATTCTCCAGCAGTAGTTCAATTAATTCCATTAATTGTTGTGATCCCTCGTTGGCCTACCAAATGCCCGATTTTCGTGAAGTCTATTTGGGTGGCAGTTGTGTTTTGCGTACGAAATGGCGTCAGGAACTGGCCATACCCTATTTAAAGGCAAAAGGAATTTCTTATCATATGCCCTCTCTCCATGAAAGTATCAATCCTAGTCAATTGGATTTACCCGACAGCAGGTTACAGCAGGATGGCGATAACATTGCCGGCCAGAGTTCATCGACCGGCAGTTGGAGAGTACGTAGACAGCCAACAGCAGCGGCAGCTAATTTTATGCGTACAAGACGGAAATGTCGTACCAACAGTTGCACCAAGACGTCCGAAGAAGTTGAAGAGGTGACGATTGCTGAGGAATCTCTTAGTTGGACATTATCCCCGGTCCGAACGAATCTCTATAATCCCTCAATACTGGACTCGAGCCGAGTACTGCTGTTTGTGATTACTAACGAAACACGTTCTCTCGCTCCAATGACTCTGGCAGCCCACTGCATTGGCCTGATGTACAATGTTGTGTTGTCGGTGCAAATGTTGCCCAATGACTGCGTTATTGGGAATGAAAAGGTGAGTTGATGATTTTTTTACTTCGGTTATTAACTGGAATTTTAACAAGAGCTTTGTATTAAGTACCTTTAAAGTACTTGTTATAGAATAGTTTTTATAAAACTTGCCTTCTTCTAAAAATCGCTTTTTATAAAAATAACCGTTTTAAATTGCGAGCTTTAAAAGTTAACTGTTATAAATTACATTGTACAAAAAGAACCTTTTATAAACATGTACCTTTTATAAAAAAGTACCTTTTATATGAAAGTATGTTTATTTAAAACAAACTTTTTTAAATGTACTTTTTATTAAAAAGGTACATTTTTTTAAGTCTACCTTTTTTAAAAAAGTACTTTTGTAAAACAAATACCTTTTATAAAAAATTAATTTTTTTAAATGTTATTTTTTTAAAAAAGTACATTTTTTAAATGTACCTTTTATTAAAAAAGTACTTTTGTAAAACAAATACCTTTTATATAAAATAAATTTTTTTAAATGTTATCTACCACAAAAAATTCTTATCATAATAACACCATTTTATAAAAAGTATCTTCACTGTACCTTTCACAAAGTACTTTTTACAAACTATCTTTTGTTAAATGATACTTTTATTAAAAAATACTACTTGTTATCAAAACCTTGTTAAAAAAAATAATATTTTCTGAAAATACTATTTATATAATTTATAGGTTTTTTAATAGTATTTTAAAAAGTCCCGTATATAAAAGGTACTTTCTATATAAATTAGCTACTATAAAAAAAAAAACACTTTACAAAATGAGTTTTATAAGTGTTACCTTTATAAAAAATATATTTAACAAAATTTGTGTATTTTATAAAAACAAAAACATTTGTAAAAGTTCTATAAAAAGTGTTATTTTCAAAAAGTACAATTTTTTAAAAGTACCATTTTTATAAAGTTTTTTTTCGTTTTTTTTTTTTTAATTCCAATTCCACAAATATTTAATCTTTATTAAAAATTTCTATATAAAAAGTACCTATTTTAAAAGTACTTAAAAATTATAATTTCGTAAAGGATCAATTGAAAAAAGAGCTTTTTGTTAAAATAAACATTTGTTGAAAATCTTTCTATAAAAATTTTTTATTTATCTTTTTCCTCTTTTTAAATTTCATTACTTGTTTTTTGCAGCTCACTTCTACCGCCATTAAGGATTATAATCGTGGTCGTTCCTATTTAATTGATTTAGCCAAACGCCAAGGTGTGCCCGTTTTTAATGATATTAAGGCAGCTCTAGAATGTACCGTTGAAAAGATACAATCATACAATTCCAGACGTTATGAATAAAGAAACTGCAGGACAGTGTTAGAACAAAAATTACAACAAAAAAAAATGTGACATTTATCTTTTACCAACAAAGCAACAATAACAAAATAATTTTAATAAGTCCAATATCGGATTTTTTTCTTAGGATTAAGTTCTTTTTAATTTTATTTTATTTTGTGGGTTTTTTAATTAAAAAGAAAATTGACATTTACCTACAATAATTGCCTTAATTGTAAATACTAACTTCAAGTAACAATGTGTAAACAAATTTTAATTTTACTTTTATTTTTGTGTTTTATTTCTATTTCTTTTGTTTTTGTAATATTAAAAATCTCAAGCAGCATAAACAAATAACAAAATAAAATTACTAAAGGAGTAGATTATAAAGATCTTAAGCTTAAAATTAAACTTGACCGTTGAAGAGTAAACGCAGCGCAGGCAAATTTATTATATACAATTGATTAGATAAATTTAGAAAATGCTAATTAACAAAATATTTTAAGTTGTAAAATAAAATTTATATTACAAAAAAGAAGCACATTGTACATTTTCAATATTTTTTGAGTAGCACCTAAAAGTAGGCTTCAGAATTTAATGAGAGATAAACTTTATTAAACTATAAATATAACAGTAAAGCTTTTTCTGGATGTTAACAGATGATCATCATTAAACGCTTGTTTGTCTCTTTTTCACTTTATGGATGTCAAGATCGTTGAAAACTTTGTCTATTAGACAAACTAAAAGGAAAGAGACAACCCTATAAGTGAACAATATGGGGGCCATGTTATTAGTTTCATAAGAAAAACAGAAACAAAACAAACATTTAATTTAGGGGGCTCTCTTGGCGCTGTCAAAAAGCTTTTACCAAATAAATTACAATCAATAATTCGGTTGCGAATTACCTACCATTGACGTTGTTGTTGATCAACTGCGTAAGTGTTTTAGTTTTTCAGTTTCGGTGTGGTTGGCTGTTGAATTAGTGTGTTATTGTGTACGTTTGTATTTAAACAATTTTTACCGATCGTCATAAAAAATTGTCAATAGAAATTATTCTGATGAATTCTGGCATTTCTTTTGTTTAAACAAATGCGAGTATTTAAAATTTACGCAATAAAAGACGTATGACTAGTTAAAGAAAGAAGGGAGCAAAAGAAAAAAATCAGTGTGTTCTTAAATAAAATCATACCCATTGAGGACAACACTTAATTTAATGAAAAATTTACTTTTGCGGAAGGACAGACATTTTCTAAACAACCTTCTCTAGAGAGAAGACGCTAAACAAAAAAGACAGCGGTTTTACGAAAAGGAGTGGAAATTTTTTTATTTTTAAATATTCATAAAAATGGCCTTTTTTTATTAAAAATTAATTTGCGATGTGTTTAGTGAAATAGAAATATAACTTCAGAATTAACCAATAGATATAAAGAAATGATAGTAAACAATTTGATAAAGAAAAAAATAAATCATAAGCTTGGTGAGCGTAGTCTATATGCCAAAACAACTACATATACACAGCTACTACTCTTACATACGAGGGGTGTATGAAAGGTGTTTTAAATATTTTAAATAAATAAAATTTTGAAAATTAAAGGTCTATTTTGTAAGGAATATTTGAAGTATGAAAAATAAAATATTTGGAAATTCAGCCTCACAAAGCTATTTTAATGTCTTAGCGTTCACAAACAAAAATATTAAGCATTAAAATATATCCACTTGTCCATTATAGCTTTTAAACACTAGAAGAATTAAAAGCTTTAGTCGGATTTTTTTCGGTTGCGAAGCCAAAGTGAGTCAACGAGACCCTGACAAAAACAAGTCGTTGTCTTTCTTATCTATCACACGGCTGTATCTATTTAACCTATGTGGGTAAATACCTGATATTTTTACAGAAGATGCACTACACCAACAATTAATAAAAATATAAAGTTTTTTAATTAAAATAATTCATTTAAAAATAGTTCAAAATAAAATTAAAAAATTTTATATGGTTTTTTATCTTGCCTAAGATTTGGGTAAAGATTTCTTGATAAGCTAAATTAAGCAATTATCGAAATGGCCATAGAAACTAGCTTACCTCATAATAATCAATTTTAGTAAATTTATAATTTCGATTAATACCAAGCTATTAAATAATTATAATTTAAAAAAAAATATAAATTAAAATAATGGAGATTTAATACTCAAAATATATACATATATTATAAAAATTTTAATAACGCCTTAAAATATGCATCTAATAATATAAATTTGGTTCAAAGCTGCCAGATGATACAAGTACAAACCATAAAATCTGCAAAAAAAAATTTCAAACTCGTCAAAACTTTTGCAAATCGTCAAAAATAAGTCAGCGCAAAATTTCACTGTTTAAAATAAATAAATTTTTAAAATTAATGCTATGAACACATCTGGGAAGAATGACGAATTTTTCATTACGAATATTCATCGAAAAAAATAAAATAAATTTGTGTATATGGAAATTCACACAAACAGTGCGTCGACGAAATTCGTCGTGCGAAACGAACTCTGTAATAGATTTATTTCTAGTGGTATAAACACAACTGGGACGAACTTCGCTAAGTGCAACGAATTCGTCAACAAAAATTCGTTGCCTACATTTGTCGACTGTAACATAATGACTACAAACAAAATTTAAAGAAGTGGCAAAACACTATCAGATCCTGTGGTCTTCTCTGGACACATTGATTGCTTTTCACTTCCTCATAATTTATATCCATTTTAATATAAATTATGATGAAATTCTATCAAATTACATAAATTATTTAATTTTTGTTTACATTTTCCTCGATAGACCGATTGGTAGCGCACTAGTCTATCAGTCTGGGGGCTGCGGGTTCGGTTCCCGCCGAAGACTGCGTGTTTTCTGCAGACAAGCCAAAAGCTTCGCAGAGGTAGTGTTGTTAACAAAAAAAAAAAAAAAATAGCAGCTGACTATATAGTGTGACTATATTTCAACAGAAAAAAAATTAACAGAGAAGAAATATTAACAAAAAATAATTTTAAAACAAAATTATTCAAAATTTTTATATCATAAATAAAGAAGAAGAAAATTCTTTAAATAAAAAGTAACTTTGAAAAGAAAAACGGACACTCTACACCAATTCAGCCATCGTTCGTCAGTATCTGAAATAGAAATAAACCTAACGCAGAGTTCGTTACGCACGACGAATTTCGTCAACGCACTGATTGAATGCATTTTCATAAACAAATGTAAATGTATTTTATTTTTTCGACGAATATTCGTAACGAAAACTTCCTCGTTCGTCTCAGTTGTGTTTATAGCATAAGGCTTATAATCTCTAACTACCAATGGGTCTGAAAGAATATTTTTTACAAATTGTGCTCTTTATTTTAAAGTATTTTAAATCAGACTTGATATATTATTCTTGCACAAGAAGTATTTTTACTACTTTTAATACTTTTCTAATTTTATATTTTTAGGCATCAATGTAACCCTAAATGAATATCAGATTTAAGTAATCCTATCCCGTTTATTATGACCATTAAAGGGTTAAAAATCGAACATGTCAATTATGACTGGCAATTGAACTTTAGTTTCGTTTTCAATAAAAATTTGATATTAAATACTCCAAGTATCTATCTTCAGTTGCCCAACAGTTATCGAGAATACTTTTTGGCAGTTTAGCAACAGGAAATAAATAAGGAAAAAAAAGTAATTCAAAGTGAACTTAAAAAATTAGAAGTTTACTTCTTTTATTGAATGAACTTAACCGCTTAAACTGTTGTCTTTTTGTTATTTTCACCGTTTTGAAATCTAGAATTAAAAAAAATATGTATTTATCAGGCACTCTTTAGTTTCACTAAATATATTCTATAATCTAGTGATTTTAGTACCTTTTTCGATTGACTACGTACTCTTACATGTATTACACTCGTATGGTTAAATGAATATAGTATAATAATTGTCTGTCTTAACAGAAGCAAAAACAACAACAACAAGAGTTACAAAAACAAATATAAGTAGCAAAAATACAGAGTTCAGTCAACTATAGTCAACTGTATTGTAATTTTCTTTAGTTTCACACTGGCTGGATGGCTAGTGAAATGGCGATTTTGCCGATTGTTGTTAAAGACAGTAAAAAAAAAATACTACTGTAGAAAACTTACACTCTTTGATTGTTTTAAACAAATTGTTTTCAAATGGAATTGAAAAACTTTTATTTTTATCTTAAAAAAAAATATTTGCTTTAAAGGAATTTTAAGCAATATTGTTTTTAATTAAAAAAATCAGCATTTATTTAAATAAAAATTAGTGTTTAACTATTGTATTTAGTAAAAAGCAACAGGGCTTTAAATTCCTTAACATCATGTTAAATACAAAAACTAATGAAAACAGACGAAGAGAGGGAGTGAGTGTAAACAAGCATTTAGAACGTAGTTGCCAGAAAGAAATTAATATAAAATCGCCAAACTTTTCGGCAAAAAAATGTCAGTCAAAATATCGCTGTGGTTAATAAACCCACATTTTCTGTAAATAAAATCCCAGTAACTTTTTTGATTTCAGAAAGAATTTGTTTTTTTTTGTATTTTGTAAGTAGTAATCTCGTCATTTTACGCGTTTTACTTTCGAGTGTGAGAATTTTTCATGAATTAAAAATTCTTAAATGATTCTTTGCATAAATGATTCTTGAAAATTTAAAGCCAAGAGAAAAAGTAGTGCAAGTATGCAATTTTACCGATTTAATGGCTTTGCCAACTTGGCAGCGCCTTTATTTTTGTCAGCTTAAAATTTTATACACTATTTAGAGAACTCTACAGTAATTTCAGAACTTTATATACATTTTAGAATTATTTATAAAGCATAAGTTCCTGAGCAATTACCCAGGAATTGATTGTTCTATATAATAGTGGATTTACACTTGAGCGAAATATAGTACTTACGAGATGTCTAGCGAAATGTAGTTGATTTTGACCAGATTTCCCATACAAAACGAAATCTACTTCGCCACTAGATTTTAATAAAATCTAGTCAAAATCTAGTGGTACCTAGTGATGACACTCTGGGTTTTTCGCAAAATAACGAGTGATTTTTTAAGAGCTTGAGAACTTTTTTTAAAAAAAAAACGCATAAAATTTGCAAAATCTCATCGGTTCTTTATTTGAAACGTTAGATTGGTCCATGACATTTACTTTTTGAAGATAATTTCATTTAAATGTTGACCGCGGCTGCGTCTTAGGTGGTCCATTCGGAAAGTCCAATTTTGGGCAACTTTTTCGAGCATTTCGGCCGGAATAGCCCGAATTTCTTCGGAAATGTTGTCTTCCAAAGCTGGAATAGTTGCTGGCTTATTTCTGTAGACTTTAGACTTGACGTAGCCCCACAAAAAATAGTCTAAAGGCGTCAAATCGCATGATCTTGGTGGCCAACTTACCGGTCCATTTCTTGAGATGAATTGTTCTCCGAAGTTTTCCCTCAAAATGGCCATAGAATCGCGAGCTGTGTGGCATGTAGCGCCATCTTGTTGAAACCACATGTCAACCAAGTTCAGTTGTTCCATTTTTGGCAACAAAAAGTTTGTTAGCATCGAACGATAGCGATCGCCATTCACCGTAACGTTGCGTCCAACAGCATCTTTGAAAAAATACGGTCCAATGATTCCACCAGCGTACAAACCACACCAAACAGTGCATTTTTCGGGATGCATGGGCAGTTCTTGAACGGCTTCTGGTTGCTCTTCACTCCAAATGCGGCAAATTTGCTTATTTACGTAGCCATTCAACCAGAAATGAGCCTCATCGCTGAACAAAATTTGTCGATAAAACACATTTCGAACCGAACACTGATTTTGGTAATAAAATTCAATGATTTGCAAGCGTTGCTCGTTAGTAAGTCTATTCATGATGAAATGTCAAAGCATACTGAGCATCTTTCTCTTTGGCACCATGTCTGAAATCTCACGTGATCTGTCAAATACTAATGCATGAAAATCCTAACCTCAAAAAAATCACCCATTACTACGCTGCGCAAAAAAAAATTACATTTTAATTAAAAAACAAGTAAGAGTGCTATATTCGGCAGTGCCGAATCTACTAAACCCTTCACCGCGGTGCTTTTGTTTATACAGAATTAGGTAGAAAATTGGTTTAATTTAAGAGACAAAAAAGCGCTTTTTTTCCACTAATCAGAAAAATCTCGTATACGGTATACATATGTATGTATATCGTCACCTAAAATTTCTAACCATTTAAAAATTGTATAGAAAATTTTAGAGCAATTTGTTTTTTGTAAAAATGTTATAGAAAATTTTTTTGTAAAAATTTTGCAGATTTTTTTTTTATTTTATAGAATATATTTTTAACTATAGATTTTTTTTAAATTTTTGATAATTTTTTGTATAATTTTTTTTTTAAATATAAAATTTTTTTTTTAAATTTTTTTTTTAAATTGTTTGTTTTAATTTTTTCTAAATATTTTTTGCAAAAGTTTTTGTAAAAATTTTTCATAAATTTGTTTTTGAAAATTTTTCATAAATTTTTTTTTGAAAATTTTTTTGTAAAATTAAAAAAAAATAAAATTTTACAAAAAAATTTTTTACACAAAATTTTTAAAATTTTCCAAAAAAAAATTAAAACAAAATTTACACAAAATTTAAAAAAAACCTATATAATTAAAAAAAAATGTTCTATAGAATTTTAAAAAAATGTGCAAGATTTTTATAAAATAATATTACAACAAATTATCAAAAAACTAACCAAAAATTTTACATTTAAAAAAAAATTATACACAAATTTATCAAAAATTTAAAAAAAATCTATAGTTAAAAAATATTCTATAAAATTAAAATCAAAAAAAATCTGCAAAATTTTTACAAAAAAAAATTTCTGTAAAATTTTCTATACAATTTTTACACGATTTTTGGTGATGATATACATATATATGTATACCGTATAAAAGATTTTTCTGATTAGTGGAAAAAAAGCGCTTTTTTGTCTCTTAAATTAAACCAATTTTCTACCTAATTCTGTATAAACAAAAGCACCGTGGTGAAGGGTTTAGAAGATTCGGCACGGCCGAATATAGCACTCTTACTTGTTTTTTAATCAAAATGTAATTTTTTTTTGCGCAGCGTAGTATTTTTTAGTAAAATTGGGAAAAACCCATAGTGTCATCACTAGGTACCACTAGATTTTATTAAATTTAGCTTATCAAGAAATTTTGCAAAATTTTTTTAATTTTAGATCATATTTTTTTAAATTTTATGGATTTTTTTAAAATTTTTTAAAAATTTTGTGTAAAAAATTTTTTTAAAAATTTTATTTTTTGTATTTAATTATTTTTATTCAAGCTATAGGTCGTTAATTATTTTAATTTTATTCTCGATATTTCGCAACTCCTTTGTGTAGCATCATCAGGAAAATTGATGCTACACAAAGGAGTAGCGAAATATCGAGAATAAAATTAAAATAATTAACGACCTATAGCTTGAATAAAAATAATTAAATACAAATTATTAAAAAGGTCAAATAAACAATATTAAAATAATTTTATTTTTTTTTAATTTTTTTTTTTAAATTGTTTGTTTTAATTTTTTCTAAATATTTTTTACAAAAGTTTTTGTAAAAATTTTTCATAAATTTGTTTTTGAAAATTTTTCATAAATAATTTTTTGAAAATTTTTTTGTAAAATTAAAAAAAAATTTAATTTTTTGAAAACATTTTTTTTTAATTTTTTTTAAAATTACTTTTGAACATATTTTGTAAAAATTAGGACCTTGCTGCAATCTATATTGCGTAAAAATGGTAAGAAAAAAAATCTTAAAAAAAATTCATCATATTTACCAAACTATGCCTGGCAGATTGGTGGGGTTAAATTTTCTATACCTCATCTGGAGCCTTGGCAAATGACATTTCAATGTCAACACAGATAGACAGATCCAGAATATATATGTGTACTTTATGGGTTCGGAAAATAATATTTTAGAAATTACACACGGAATGACAAACTTATATGTATATACCCTGTGATGAAGGGTATAAAAAAGTAAAGAAAAAAGATGCAGTAAAACAAAATTTGCAAAAAATATAGTTCAAAGCGAAGTTTTGAAAAATTCACAAAAAGTAGAATTGTAAATAAAAGCTGACTTATGTTCTTCTTCTCTTTAACAAGCTTGGTTTTTTGTAGAAAAGGAAAAGAGAAGCTAATTGAGTCTATACTCTTATCTTACACAAAGATTAAGACTTGCACAAGAAAGCTGGCAATCATTTTAAATCAAATCTACTAATTTAGTTTAATAAACTGAGTGCATATTTAAATTCACCCCTGCCAAATAACGCCAGTAACCACTTACTATTGCTTCAGTTCAAAAGCTTGTATACTTGTGTAATATAATTTATATTATATATTTTTGGCGGTAAAAATCGTTAAAATAAACCATCGGATCTGGCAACCGGGATTTAGAAAGCTAGTTTGGGTTTAACTGTGACTCTGTTAAGAAAATGAGTGAAAATATTTCGAATTAACTGTTTTAATAGTGTGTGAGAGCTAGTCAACGCAAGTTAGTAGATCGTTCTTAATAGATAAAGGCAAACAAACCAATGACTAACTACATTAAGAGATTTTAATATAAAATTTTTTATATATTTTATATATGTAAAAAAATATACTTATCAATAAATAAATAAAAAGAAATTTAAAATTTAAACTCGTGTGTACAGCTCAAGTGAGAGTGAATAAATGTGTATGTGTTTGCTTCAATTTGCCGCACTGTGTGATAATAATCACTAACCAAATGCTTGTAGTAGTGCAGTGAAATTATATTTTATGAAAAAAGCAACAAAAATTAAATAAAGAAACATATAATAAAAAATAAAACAAATAAAAAAAGACACAAAACAACAACAATAAGTATTAAGAAAATTATAAAAAAGAAAAAAAGCTAAAAAATTGTTTAGTTTTAATCTGTTCAAGTAAAATTTTTGTTTAAAATAATGCAACACTAAAAACAACAAGTGTTTGTTGTGGTTGTTGTAATGAAGAGCACAGAACAAGTTCAGAGAATATTTTAACAATAAAAAAAAATTAAAAAAAAAAAATTTAAAAAATCGAAAAAATCTACGCAACTTTGTAATTGTTACGCAAATCAGTGGCAACAACAATTTAATAAAAATACCTAATAACAACAACAAAAATGATATAAACTAAATGTAACCAAAGCAATGTTTAAATAAAAAAAAAATATATAAATTTTTAAGAAAAACTAAAAAACTTGACACATTAAATTGAAGAGAAATTATTTTAATGAAGTTTATGTTTTATCTATGCTTGGGGTAGGTGTGTCATCTCATAAATAAAATCGTTAAACTAAGAGCATAATCTGCATATGGATACATAACATCATTTAAAAAAGATCCGCACCCGATTTCCATCACTGTATCTGTTTTAATATGATTTGAAACTATACCTTGCCTCGAAAAACTACCTCAGACGATTATGTTGCCATCACTAAACTTATATAAAAATTTCGTTCGTCTTAAAAATGATCGCCCATCCTGTCTCTTACATTATATTAGGACCCATTTAAAAAGGGGACGGGATTCCATCTCTCTTTTGGCGAGTTTATGCGTTCTTTTGCAAATTTAGTGCGAGCAATACTATTCTTTTCCGATATAATAGGTTTTTTCGCTGGGCAGGAGCATACAAAACCAGCTAGCTTCGTACTATTTTCCACTAACATAACGAGAAGTTATTTGCAAGATTATTGACAACCTCCCGGGGCGTCATTTTCGGAAGTATTTTAAACTCTCATGCTATTAATTTATCTTATCTTGGCAAAGTTTTACAATGTCTTGCTTCTAAATGTTGCACGAGATATTTTTATATTTTTTTTAGCTGCAATACTTAGCAGAAGTAATACATCTGCCTATTCTTCTTCAAGATGTAAGCTGTATGAATCAAAATCTCGTCTTTTATGGGGTACCCTTTATATTTAAGTTTAGTTTAGTTTATTTATTTCCCATACTGTTTTGATTTCAAGAGCCTGTCTATGAAGATTCAGAAGATACATATGGACATAAAATTACGTCTCCTTTGGGGACACTCTCAAATATTCATTAATTTTTAGTTCAATCGTTTATATTTGTTGTTATAGCAAACATAGCGATACACATTATGTGTAGCGATCTATAACGGTTCAAAATATAACGTCAAATTACGCAACCTATGGGCACACCCTTTAAGTTATAGTTTTTATATTTGACACATATGAACTCACAATCTGTATAAAGTTCAAAAAAAGCCATATACTTCAAATTATGTCACGCTTGAGGACACACTGTAACTTTTATACCTCTTGTTATTGCGGACGGAGTATGTACATAATAAATATTCTGTATAATTTTTAGGCGTCTACCTATAACGGTTGAGAAGATGGCATATACGTAAATTATGAGGGACAGTTACAGACAGACACCCTGTCTGTTGAGTCCAATTTTCGATGACTCGTTGGAGCATTTCGACTGGTAATTGGCAAATGACACGCGTGATGTTTTCCTCCAAGGCCTAAATCGAAGCGGGTTTGTCCGCATAAACTTTAGACTTTACATATGCCCACAGGAAAAACTCTAACGGTGTGATATCACACGATCTTGGTGGCCAATCGATCGGCCCAACACGTGAAATTATGTGCTCACCGAAATGTTCTCTCAATAAATCCAATGATTAATGCGATGTGTGGGAGATGGCCCCGTCTTTCTGAAACCAAATGTCGCGTAGATCACGAGCTTCAATTTTAGGCATAAAATAGTCGGTTATCATGGCACGATAACGGTGGCCATTGACGGTTACGTTCGCACCGGCATCATTTTTAAAGAAATATGGACCGATGATTTCACCGGCAGACAAACCCCACACTAAACCGTTGTTTTTTCTGGATGAAGTGGTAGCTCTTGAATCTCTTCAGGTTGCTCTTCGTCACAAATGCGGCAATTTTGTTTGTTTACATACCCATTGAGCCAGAAATGGGTCTCATCGCTAAACAAAATTTGCTTCGAAAACGTCGGATCTTCTTGAAACTTAAAAAAAAAAGCTATCGAAAAAAGTACCTCGAAATGGATCACCCTTTAGTTATATTCTCAGTCAGAATTATTAGCCAATAGGAAGACAGTTTCGTGACGTCATTAGACCGACATGCGCAGGAAATTTCAATTTTATTTTCGGGATGGCGTAACCTTGTCTTCTATCATCCTTGATTGCACGTTGGGGTTATTTTTAGAACAGTTTTAGAACAAATTATAAATATTTTACTTCGCCGGCGATTTAGTGCTATATGGTAATACCGGCGAAGGAGGGCGTTGTGATATGTATTATTATAAATAGAATTAATACGTATCAGAAAAATCGATGTATTGAACTCGTGACCATGCTTTAGTAGTCAACGTGCTCAACGTTTGAGTTACAGCACCCTACGTTTTGAGGTCCCCTGAATCCATTTTTACTATCTTCACGATGATGTCTGTGGGTGGGTGAGTGTGCCACTATTTTTGTGAACGCTCATACCGCAAATCATATCGTTTGATATATCAAAATAAAATATAGTATGTGCCTTTCGTATACCGGGATAAAGAGCTATATAGCTTTTGGCCATAATCGGGAAGGGGGGAGGGGTAATTTACTTGACACCCGAAATCGAAAATAATAATGTAAATATCCATAAAAAATATTTGTTTCCATAAGGTAAGGTAAAGTTGAGTGTAGGCTTCCCCAGATTGTTTCTTTTAAATGAAAGCAAATGAATGAATCGATAACCTTTCTTTATTTTTTAAAGTCGGTTGAAAAAAAAAAAACTAAAACAATGAAGCAGCAGAACAAAACTGAAGTAGAAGAGCGAAGTGCAAGTCGGACAAAGAAACGTGTTTTTTCATATAACCGTACAATATTTAAGTTTACATGGAAAGCACATTAAAAAGGTCTCATAATTTATTAAAAACAGTAAAAGTTTAGACGATTTTTTAATTCCTAATTTGACGATTTTTATCACATTTATCTGGCAACTGTGAATGTGATATTATATTATTTAGGGCATATTATTATTAGCATACTTTTAGGATTTATTAAAATTTATATAAAGACATATTTTAAGTATGGGAGCACCCTTTATTTAACATTTTAACGGGTTAAAAATTTATTTTTCTAATTAAATGATTGATTAAGTTTCTGTGTTCATATTATGCGATAAGGGCCATAAAATTAGAGGTGCTACAATAAAAAATTGAGAATTTTTTTTTTTTATATTATAACCTTGGGAAACTATTTTTTGTTTTTTTTTTTGTGTGTCTAATCATCAAGAGTTTTATAAAAATTTCATTTTTGTTGCAAAATCTCGTTTGAATACATACAAACATTTGGCTTTAAAATCCATGAGAGAGATAAGAAATTGAAGAACCAATGACAAAACCGCCATAAAAAATTAGCAATATTTTATTTAACTATATCAAATTTCAATTAAAGAAATAAACAATTTTTATTAAAACAAAACACACAAAAAACACTCCGATTAAATTTTATCAGATATTAAAATAATTTACAGTTTTATACCACGAAGTTTCAAATGAATCAATAAATTAAGTACATTTTTGCAAAATATACTGATAACCACCTTCCTCAATTTAGCACAGTCCTTCAAACAGGTATTTATTTAATTTTTAATTTTACTTTCATTTTAATATTTGCGTGCATTTAGAATTTAGTTATTATCTTGGATTGGTTTTTCTACAATAAAAATAAAATTAAGGAACACTTAACCAATGGGGTCCAAAACGAGTTGTACGACTGATAAAATAAAATATAAAAACAAATTTTTTTTTTTGACATTTTCAAAATTGTGTTCTTATCATTTAATTAAAATGTTTTTTAAAACTTCTTTTGCATGGCGTGATTAAATGGTGTTTTTTTGGCTTGGGTTCGTCCAATTGAATTGTGTTTAGCTGACTGTTGTTGTTGTTTCCTAAAATTTAAGTAATAAAAAAATTAGTACCAGATGTCTATTTGAAGCTCTACACTTAAACAGCTGCTATAAGTGGACATCACATATCGTCCTCTAGAACCATTTTTTAAACACCAAAAAATACTACCTAACATCACTTTCACGTTGGCTCGTAATCACGAGACGAGACTAAGCAGAGCAAAGAGTCTCAAGTCAGGACAATTTTTATCTGTAACGTTCCATAATTAACGTTCGACTAACTTACATAAAGCCTTAAGTTTTAACTAATTTTACCCTAAATTTGTATACCTCACCTCATGACACAATAAACAAGACGAAAAAGGTAAAACTCTGTAAAAAAATACGTACATTTTGTTTTTGTATAAATAATTATCGGCTGCCAAAAAAAAAAAAATGTTAGTACATTTTGACACTGGAAGATGGAGACAAAAATAGTCAGCTGAGCTTTAAAAAATTAAATTTTTTTTACCTTTTTTCCCCTGTTCAGGTCCATAGGTAGCAAACCGTTCAAAATTCAAGGAAACAATCAACTACAAAAATGAACCTAAGATCTCAATAAATAACTTTCTAAAAAAAATTGAATTTTTTAAAGTTTTTTGCGATTTCACCTTGAAGATGAAGTTTTTTTGATTTTATATGTTCATATGTTTATATGTTCTTTATATGTTCTTTATGACAAGAGCTACAACTTTGCCTCAGAGAGTATATCAAAATTTCAAACGGTTTGCAAAATATGATCTTGAGTAAATGATCATTTTTGCAAAAATGACATCAAGGCCCCACATCTTTGAGGGCCCATAAAAAAAACCTGGAGGACTTTGGGCAAAACTGGGAGACAGGGGTCTTTTTTTTGGTCTTTTATCACGTAGTGGTGTCCGTATATGGTTATTTTTTCCGTGTTGCACTGTGTAATCTTGGACCTAATTTAGAAAAAAAACTTGGCAGCACCTCTTATTTCTGTAAACGGGAAATTTTAAAATTTAGTCTGGATTAATTTCAATATGAAATGTGAATTCGAATAAGATATTGTAGTGACGCTGACGACATCGCGGGCACTACTAGTTTCCAATATAAAATTGTGAAAATCGTAAAATTATACTAAAGAAGCCGTTGGCATGCCATCGTACTTTTTAGTTTGAATTTTACCAAAAATTTATAATTATACTAACTTAACCATCCCTGGCTCATGGGCCTAACTATTTTTCGCTCTTTAAACAAAACATGTATCGTAGCAAGCAATAGTGCTATATTCGGCCGCGCAGAATCCATACACCACGGTGATTACCGTTTTACCGCACCCCTCCCTCTATTCGACCACCCTACTACATTAATTAGACCTGCAATGGTCAGATCAAAGTAAATAAAGAATTTAAACTTTAAAAAGGCGATCCTTTTATTAACACACCCCGCTACTTTTTGTTGACCACTGGGCGCTGCTGAGTTTCATTGATCTCAAAAAATTGTCTTTTATGTGTGACCATAATCGAAGTAAAAAAGGCATAAAAATCAGAAGAAAACAAATCCAATGTTACCCTACAACTAAAAGGGAACTCTGGCCACCCCACACCCCTGTTTCTGTTGGTCCGCTCTGAAATCATTGGTACAAAAACGGTCAGATCTACGTAAAATAAAAACGACAAAACCGAAGAAAAACGAACTGAATATTAAGCCCAAACAACCACCTTCCCCCGAAAAAGGACCATCGCCACCCCCTGGGCTCCGTAGGGCCATCTTGCAATCCATATTAACTTAGAATGGACAGACTACAGGAAAAAAATCTTACAAAAAAATTTTGCCCCCGCCCGTCAAAGTGCGTATTGATGGCTCCTGGTTCGCAGTGGCCAACTTGTGAGTCTGTCGACCACCTCTAAGTTTATCTATAAGCGATGTATTGGCCGCCGTCTAATAATTAGTAAAAAAAGCAAACAAAAATATAAACCTGAAAAATGTGAATAATATAGGTAGGCGTGGTTTTTTGCTATCAGCCTCGAATGTATTGGACTGATGTTGCTGAATTGCCTGGCAGATTGGTGGGCTTGAATTTGCTTTATCTCTTCTGGTTTCTTGACAAAGTTGATTTCAACACGAATACAGATGGACTGACGGATATCGCTAAATCATCTTCTCTATGTATAAGGATCCAGAATATATATACGTTATGGGGTCGGAAATAAATATTGTAAGATCGTATAAGATAAACTTATACGAGTATATATCCCTTCCACCTGTGTTGAAGGGTATAAAAAGTTACAGTATTGTTTGAAATAAACTTTACATGGGTTTCATTAAGACTAAAGTTTTGACAAGGCAATTTTTTTTAATTCTCTTTTAAACTTACTTTAGTTTTTAGTTAAAATTGTGCTTAGAAAACTTGTCCTATGAAAATGGAATCTAACTTTCAAACATTATTTAAAAAGTTAATTTCCTATTTCTTAAACGTAAATAAATCGTAAAAGATTTCTGTAACACTTCCTTGTCTAGAGGCCAGTAAAATTATTACTCATTAGGCAGCAGAGCTGACAAAGTGTTATTTCTTTCAGAAACATTTTTCTATAAATAGATTTGCATTTAATGCAATAGAACAAAGTCCATTCCCGTTTTTTTTTTGTATTTTTTTTAAATTAAAATATTGTAATTATGACTAGACAATCTCAGTTGCGATTGATTTATAATTTAATTGCGTGTTTTTTTTCTTTTAATTTTTATTGCAAATTTACAGTAGTAACAGAAGTGGAAAATGATGAAGTCGTTAAATTGTTTGCAAAATTATTATGTAGAAGGCTAAAAGTTTTTTAATTAAATAACATAAATTTTTATTAAATCATTTTGAATAGAAAAAAATATATATATTATGCGAAGGCGGTTTGGTAATTCCGTAACTTAACATTTTCGCGCATTAACTTTCACTGCAACACTGCTTCTGTTAACTTTAATATTTTACTAGCTGTGCCCACAACTTCGCCAGCTTCTTTACAACATCCTGTTTGATTTGGGTTTGATTCAGATATAGTTTATCTATTCATTTTAAATAAAGGTATCCGTCCCAGGGTAATTACTCAGGAACATACCCCTACATAAAATTCTAAAATTTATATAAAATTTCTAAAATTATTGTAGTGTTCCGTAAATAGTTTTCAAAGTTTCCCTCTGACGAAAATAAAAGGTGCTGCCAAGTTGGATTTACTATTGATAAATGTGAGCTCTAAAAAAGTCAAAAAAGTGCTTTACTGAGTTACGTTGTGGCCGTAAGAGCACAAATGACGCCAAACTTTCAGGTGTCAGAAAATAAGTCGTCGGGTACATCGCCTTGTGCAAAAATTGAGTTATGAAAAAAGCTTACCGCGCGATAAGTGTCGCATCAAGACAATGTACCGGAGCATATGTGTGTAGCCACTATTGTAAAAATCCATGTACGAGGTTACTAACTAACCCTTATACAGCATCCTCTTCATATTTATCCTCTTGCGGACTGTTTCTTGTTCACAAGAAATGGTTGGGTTGCAGGAGATTTAAATCAAGCAAATGGGGAGTCTTCAAAGCTCATACTTATTTTGAGGGCCCTGTGAAGTTTTATATTTTGGAACAAATAAGACAGCGAGAAAGATGCTCGTCTAAAAGTGAAATGGAGAAATTATTTGCATAAAAAGTAAATTTTATACAAAAAGTGGCGAATTATTGCAAGTTGTCCTCGTATTTAAAATATTTATGATTTTGGAAAATTTATCTTTTTAGAATTTTAGCACAATATGAACAAATTCGAAGGTTTAATAAAGACAACAAATTTTTATAATTCTATGTATAATTCTATGGCAAAAAGGCAAATAGCTTAAGTCGATTTCAGCGATTAAGTGGTGTTATTCACAATAATTCATTTAATTGAATTTTAAGTTAGAAACGTACATAACATTGACGTCAATAGGAATAATTGACTAGAAGTCAGCTTCACAGAAAAAATGTTTGCAGCAATTAAAGGTGCTAATTCGTTTTAAATTAAAGCTCAATTAATTTTTTAATTGATTCAAATACATATAGATTTATTAAACAGAACAAAAAATATCCCAATTAAACAAATTGAATCAATTAATTATTTAATTAAATTTTAATCTGAAACCTATTTAATTGGTGCAAATACTATTTTCTGTTTAAAAGTATTTTTCCAAACAACACAATCAGACATAAATAAATTTTCTTAATTACCAGAAATCTATTAAAACAAATATGCGCATTTATTTGCTCAACTACCCTAAAGGTTCCAACTAGACCATTCCAACTTCGCTACGATGCCTGTCTGTTTATCACATGGCTTTTTATCTCTTGACGCATAAATTGCAGGGCGTCATTTAAAATTTTCACAAAAGGTCTATTGCTATCGCCGTTACAATCTATACAGGACCATTTCTGTACATAAAATATTTTTCGATAATATTGTTGCTGGTGCAGTTGGTAATCGAAATGGAAAACAAAACACCAATTTTTTCGCATCACCTAAAAACTACTAGATGAATTTATAAAAAAATGTTGTGATCAGGTACCTTAGTAAAGCGTTTCAAATATAGCCTACTTTTTTCCCATATAAATATTTCATTTCCAAGAGTAAATAGGGGAAAAAATAGTGAAAGTAGACAATATTACCGATTTAATAGTACTACAAACTTGGTAGCACCTTTTATTTTTGTCAGCTGGAAATTTTAAACACTATTTACAGAGCTGTATAATAATTTTAGAATTTTACATAAAGCCTATGTTCCTGAGTAACTAAGCAGGGATGAGTACCTTTATAAAAAGTAAATAGATAAACCATATCTGAAGCACTATAAAAGTGAGAGTCTTAAAACTTGGTGTGGATTACTTTCAAAGCAAAATCAAACAAAGTATTGTCAGGACGTGGCGACGTGGCGGATTTGGTTAGTCAATACTTATGGGTAATTCCACGTCAAATCAATAAGGCACTCAAAATGACTACTTCAGATTTTATTGAAACTTTTTTTATATTTATTCTTTGACTTTCTGGATCCAAACACAATTTTAAAAGAATTTTATCTCTTATAGGTTTTTAGCTATACTGTTATAAAAGTGAGAAAATATCGCTTTTTTGCATATGCGTCAGAGGATTAAATATATTCTAATTCCAGTTCTAAAAGCCTTAGGAAGTTGAGTAATATCTTATTTTAAATGAGATTTCATATAAAACTTTTTTTTTAAATTTAAGAAAAAATTTTTGTAAAAATTAGGTTTTTTTATTATTGATATTAAATCAAAGCGTATGAAATCCCCTTTAATGAGCTATTACACAACTTCCTAGGGCTTTTAGAACTAGAATTAGAATATATTTAATCCTCGAGCGAATATGCCAAAAAGCGATATTTTCTTATTTTGATAACTGTATAACTAAAAAACTGTAAGAGATAGATTTTTTTTAAATTATATTTGGCTTCAGAAAGTCAAAGAATATAAATAAGAAAAGTTTTCAAAAAATCGGAAGTGGTAAATTTGAAAACAATTTTTTTTTTGTTGATTTGACATGGAATTACCCATATAATAAAACAGTAACTCATTTCCTATCTGTCTGTCTGTGTTCGCATCACGTAAAACTACTGGTTGGATTTTAATAAAATTTTGTGAAGAGGTACCTTAGTATTCTGATTCCAATATAGAATACTTTTTTTTCTGCAAAAATATTTTATTTCCAAGAGATAGTGGAGAAAAAGCAGTGAAAGTACGCAGTTATTTTAGTAGTAAAGTAAATACATAAATCATAACTGAAGTAAAAACCGGATATGCATACTTTAATGCGGCATATTTTAGCGCTGCAGATGGCGCTGTTTTATAAAGCAAATACATAAATAATGACTGAAGCACAAACCGATATGCAGCATAGTTTAAGGCGACACTAAAAAAGTATGAGTTTTTTTAGTAAAAAAGTAAGAGTTTTTTAGTGTGGATTACTTTTAAAGCAAAATCGAACAAAATATTGTCAGAACGGACACTATGTGACGCGCTCGGCTAGTAAAAAATAAAATATAAAAATAATATATTAAAATGCAAAAGGGGGGACCCTTTATTATGGAAATATTTTTTTTAATAATTTTAAAACATCCTAAAAGCATGCTATTAATATCAAGCTTTAAATAATATTTACAGTTGCCAGATTAAATTACTGCTTATTTACACTCACGTTATTAAAGTGTCGTGAGCCCATAATACTTCAGTATAATTTATGGAATTAATTCTTTTAAGTCATTTATAAGGATTTATTTCTTATCATTTTTTTTAAATGACAGCAGACACACAATACATAGAATTTACACACACATGAATACACACACACATTTACGCATCCAAATGGACAACAAAACAATTGATTATTATTTTTTTTTTGCAATTGTCATTGTTTCGTACAAATACTGGAGCAGTTAAAAAAATAAAAAAAGAACTAAGAAAACTCTAGTTGCATGTTAGATGGAGGCAATTATAAATATTTTATAATCATTTTTAATTGCTTATCATTAATATTTTATTTTTTTTTAAACACATATTATTTGTAATTTATTTAAAATGAACATTTGCTTATAAATATTTTGTTTTTTTTTTCTACAGGTGTTAAAACAGGGCACAGACGGACACAGTTTTATTTTTTGTTTGTTTGTTGGAGCATCAAGATCGTCATAAATCGTCATAATGAAATAAACTGAACTGAACTAAATAATGAAGAGTATAGAAGAGGAACTAGGAACAAAGGAACAATTGAATTGCATCGAAGAACAAGAAAACATTATAATGGACTCAATAAACGATAATCAAGAGGAGAATGGTAAGTTAATTTTAATACTTGATTTATCGGAAGATAACGTTCAGACATATTTTTGGATAATTAATTACAAATTGTATGCATTCAAAGTCATCGTTGCTTTTAGTATAATCAAATGTTTAAACAAATCAAAATACATACATACATATATTATTAATTATTTTCAGGGGCCTTGCATTGAACAGCAAATAAAAAAATTAAATTAAATAAAATAAAAAAAATAAAAAAATAGTGTCTGGTTGATAACCTAAATCATACACATTCGCATAAGATCATACATATCAGTGTTATAGTTAATGGCTCTGCCTCTTTTTTAATAATAATAAATAAAGCACAATATTATTTAAATTAAATAAAAAACTTTAATTTTTATAAACAATGACAAGCGAAAATATTTTAATTGACTCTTAATCTGAAAATCCTAGACACTATAAAATCATGCAGATTGCATATAAGAGGTGTATATATGACTCTAGCGGATGGGCGTGTTTAAAGAATAATTCATATTAAATAGGTTTTGTGCAAAATATATGCATGGTTTACTTCAATGTTCCGATTAAAAGCAACTGTTGCTACCCGAAATAAGAAATTTATATAGAATTCATCACCTTAAAGTTAAATTATAATAATTATCTTTTCAAATAGAACTTATTATATAAAGAAAATTTCCAAAAGGAGGATTATCGAAGCAGTTCTCTTCCTTAATGGCTCCCTTTTTGACCATCTTTAGCTCACAATGATTATAAGCAACCGATTTGTAATTTACGGGAACCTTACTATCATTAAGTCACGTGCTACCACCAGCTATTACTCTTGACTTCAGCGATTTCAGACCGTCGACTGGTAGCTGTCGGCCTTCTTTCTCATCATGACGTCTCTAGTAATTTTCCAAGGCCCGATGGTATCCCCATTTAATAAGTTTCTACCAATGGTCCTAAGTCTTATGCTAGCCAGTGCCCTACATTCAGTCACAAAGTGCGCTACTGCTTCAGCCTCTTCCAGGTACAGACTGCAAGTATCATCTTCTTCGATTTTCATGTCGGCTAGATGAGACTTGAAGTTTCCATGACTTATCACTAACGCAGTTATCCAGCTTAAAGTACTTCTATTATATCTAAGCACCTTACTGGCTTTCCTGTTAAGGGGCTCTATGAGCACCATTCGAGTCTGTCTGCATGTAGTAGCCCTCCACCTTCTCAGGTTCAGTGAGTTCAGCCATTGTAGGACCTTTGCTCGCATTTGGCCATTACTCAGATCTGCTGTGGGTTCTGGTCCACATTCCCCTTTTCCTAGTTAGGTTAGGTTAGGTTAATAGAGGATCACACATAATTATGTATGTGTAGATTCACAAGACCATTATTGATCCATTGTGATTCCTCTGATATTCTCCACTGCTTTGTTTTAATAACTTCTTCTAAGTAGTCGCCTGAGCTTCGTAAATTTGAGAATTTACTTAGCATCTCTACACTTTTGCCAGTTGGTCCCCTGCTTCATTTCCAGCTGTGCCTATGTGTACCTAAACCCACAATGTTACCTCATTAGCTAGGGCACATCTGTTTCAAAACAAATTCTAGCACTAGTTTGGAGTACACGTTCGCCTGCCTCATATGTATTTGAAGTAAAAATGTCTATAAAAAACGATTTAAAAAAGGCACCAACTTTTTTTTAAAAAAATGTACACTTTGCTAAAAAAGTACCTGTTATAAAAAATACTTTTTTAAGAGGATTTTAACAAAATATAAATTTTTATGTGGTACTTCTTAAAAAAGGTTTTCCTAAAAGAAATTATTTTTTAAATGATAATTTTTAAGATGTATTTTTCAAAAGTATGTATTTTTAAAGTTTCTTTTTAAAAGGGTACATTATAGAAGGTATTAAAAAAATCTAAGCCTTTTTTAACTCCTTTTTTAAAAGAAAGTTTTTAAAATATATTTTTCTAAAATTAACTATTTTAAAAGATACTTTTTAAAAGGTACTTTTTAAAAAGTACTTTTTCATAGGTAATTTTGCAAAGTAATTTTTAAAGGTAATTTTTGGAAGGTACATTTTAAAAGGCACTTTTTAAAATATACGTTTCTAAAGATAATTTTTAAATGATACTTTTTAAAATGTACTTTTTTATTAAAGTTGCTTTAAACCAAAAAAATTTATTTGCGAGTATAAGTCCTTTTTTGATATTATTAAAAATATACTTTTTAAGTTACTTTTTTATTAAAGTTGCTTAAAACCAAAGAATTTATTCATAAATACTTTTTTATTAAAAAAAAACATTTTTTAAAAAGTGTTTTTAAGTTTTTTAAGAGGTACTTTTCCAAAATGAATCTTTTAAAAGTGATTTCTTTACATTTTAAAATGTTTTTTTTAAACGTATTTGAAATATATTTTAGATTTTTCGAAAGTACTTTTTTAAAGGGTTTTTATAAGGAAGTAAATTTTTAAAAGGTACTATTTTAAAAGGTTCTTGTTTAAAAAGTAATTTTAAAAGATAGCTTTTGTAAGTAGCCATTTTTGTTAAAAAAAAACCTTTTTCGAAAGAAATTGATAAAATATTAATTATTAAAAATACTTTCCTAAAAAGCACTTTTTAATATAAACCTTTTAAAAAGATTTTTATATTAAAGCCTCTATGTGCAAACACGCAATTTGAGCATAAAAATATTTTTTGAGAAGGTACTTCTGCAAATGGAGTTTGTTTTTGCAAATCTTAATTAAAATAGGCGCTTATGGTAAAAAAGTACTTTTTTCTAAAGTATTTTATTACGTCGAATTTTTTTAATGTCTTTTGCAAAATATAGTCCGTAGAACATACAAGACCGTCGCCACTGGCTGTTGTTTTGGTACGTTTAGCGAGTGCTTTCGGTGTAAAGACATAATTTTGAAGTCGCCTTTGAAATAGTACTATATAATAGTATTGCTAGTATTGCTATTTAATAGTACCATTTTAAAGGCGGCTTGCAAATGAGGTCTTTACATCGAAAGCGCTCACTAAACGTATCAAAACAACAACCAGTGACGACGGTCTTCACCGAAAGGTATGACAATATAAAGGCATTCGGAAAAACGTACTTTTTTCTAAAGTTCTATTTAAAAGGTATTTATTATAAAAACGTAACTTAAAATATCTATAAATGGAGCAGCTCTTTATCATTATTGGTTCTTTATCATTATTGATTGCTTTTGTAAGAAGTCCTTAAAAGACGTTCTTTAGAAGGTACTTCTATAGCAGATTCTTTTTTAAAGGTTCCTTTTCAAATGTAACTTTTTTGAATAGTACTTTCCTAAAGGGTACGTTTTATAAAGTTCTTTTTAAAAAGTACGTTTTTTAAGAAGTATTTAGAGATAAGTGTCTACAAGATATTTTTCTAAAAGGTAGTTTTTAATAGGTCCCCTTTTAAATGGAAATTTTTGAAATGATAATTTTTTAAGGTACTTTTTGTCGAAAACTATTACATATTTGCAGGAAAAGTAGTTTTATGAAAATATTTTTTGATAAAGAATTTTTGTAAACATATTTTTCTGCAATATTTGTAAAATAATTTTTTCTTAGAGATAATTAAACGAACTGAAGGCGACTTCAAAAATGTATTTGCAAGGAGTGATACATTTCGAGGTTCCCTACTTTTTTTTAAAGAAAAAAACGCAGAAAATTCAAATTTAATGGAGAATGTTTATTGTCATTTGAAAGAACGTTCTTTGGCATTTATTTTTTGAAGATTATGTCTATCAACTGTTGGCCGTTGCTACGTCGCAGATGGTTCATCCGTTGAGTCCAATTTTCGATGAATCGTTCGAGCATTTCGATTGGTAACTGGCCACTTACACGCGTGATGTTTTCCTCCAAGGCCTTAATCGAAGCGGGTTTGTCCGCATAAACTTTAGACTTTTTACATATCCCCACAGGAAAAAGTCTAACGGTGTAATATCACACGATCTTGGTGGCCAATCGACCGGCCCAAAACGTGAACGCGATGTGTGGGAAGTGGCGCCGTCTTGCTAAAACCAAATATCGCCGAGATTACGAGCTTCAATTTCAGGCATCAAATAGTCGGCTATCAGGCGCGATAACGGTGGCCATTGATGGTTACGTTCGCACCGGCATCATTTTTAAAGAAATATGGACCGATGATTCCGCCAGCACACAAACCACACCAAACCGTTGTTTTTTGCTGGATGAAGTTGCAGCTCTTGTATCTCTTCAGGTTGCTCTTCGTCCGAAATGCGACAATTTTGTGTGTTTACATACCCTTTGAGCCAGAAATGGGCCTCATCACTAAACAAAATTTGCCTCGAAAACGTCGGTCTTCTTGGTTTTCTTCTCCTTTTTACGAAACCCTAAGAGGACTTAAAAAAATATCTTAATATAAATCTCATACAAACTTGTTAATGAAGCAAACTTGTTTTTTACAATAGAAATCGACTTAATGACTGCATTTACTTTGCAAATGACTTGTAAATTATAACCTGAATTGACACAATTATGATCAATATAAAAATATCATAGAACAATGCAAACGATGAACGTTTAATAATTATTAACAATTAATAACTGGTTAATTTCACGTGCAGCGCCTTATAAAACAAACATGCAAAAGATAAAATAAAAAACTTGCAAAACGCTAATGTTTTTTCTCTTGTCTTTATTTCTTGTGAATATGTGCGTTTTGTTTTTTCGTTCTGAACTTTTTTTTTTTTTGTATAATTCGATGTGACTAATTTCCATAATTCTTATGAAAAACACTGGGCTGAATGACTGACTGACGACAATAGTTTTATGTGACTGGATTACCCCCACTACTGGCCCCAACAAAAATGAAAAAAAAAAAACAGGAAAATACTGAAAGAAAGACACCAAGTAAACCAAGCAACCAACCAAACAAACAAACAAACAGTCAGGGCTTTAAGTGACAAATTCAAATAGAACATGTGCTAAACACTACAATTTTGTTTTTTTCTTTCGTTATAAATTTTTGCATTTAAAAATCGAAGGGAGTCTTAACAGAATTTTTAATACCCTATCCTAGGTTTGCCGCACATTTAAGTAAAAACTACTACGTGCGGTTAAGCCGTGTCATACAAGTTGTAAACGTTTTACTGCATGTAATGAGTAAAACTCATCAATCCTTGGCGCAGGATGTATAAAATGCATTTAACATTTAAGAATTCTGAATGTATTATTCTTGATTTGAAAAAATCCCGTATTTTTTCTTTTCAATTTTGTCACACGAAGTGTATTTAGGTGTAGTTTTTTTATTCTTTATAGAAGGAGGGGTGTATTCCAATGCAAACACAGTGTCAGATAAATGTGCGTTAAAGCCATACAAATGTCAAGATAGTAAAGTTTTAATTTTATTTAAGTTCTCTCTCCCAAGAAATGTGTACTTTTTTATGTTTAGAATGCATAAGCATACGAGGGTAGCTTGAAAATTTATAAAGGCATTAAGATTAAAAAGTAAAACAGTTCTATTAGACAGTTTTTGTAAAAGGAGACAATTTAAAAAATACTCTTTGAATGGCGGCTTTTTATGAAAATTACTAACTTTTTGTAAAAACATTTATGGACATTAAAAGGCAGGTCGCTCCTTTTTAAGTGTCTGTTGGAAAAACTAAGCTTTAAATGATAAGAGTGACTTTTGGATATAAAAATGTGAACTTTTGTTAAAAAAGTAATGTTTTGATAGAAAAACCTGACTTTTTTAAGAAGAAAAACTAAAAAAATAAACAAGTAAGAGTGCTATATTCGGCCATGCCGAATCTTATATACCTTTTACCATAGTAATGTTAAATATTCCCTTACTCTGTTATGTTTCCCAAATTCACAATAATATTTATTCGTGTTTTACTTTCATGATTTTCGACTTCATTATTACAAATATAATATGTATAAAAATATAAAAAACTTGTTTTTGTAAAAATTTTCACAAAAAAGATTTGTAAAAATTGTATGGGGAACATTTTATTAAAAATTTTTCGTAAAAATTTTATCGAAATTTTTTTGTAAAAATTTTATCGAAAATTTTTCATAAAAATTTTATCGAGAATTTTTCGTAAAAATTTTATCGAAAATTTTTTGTAAAAATTTTATCGCAAATTTTTTGTAAAAATTTTATCGCAAATTTTTCGTAAAAATTTTATCTCAAATTTTTCGTAAAAATTTTATGGAATTTTTTTCGTAAAAATTTTCTGGAATTTTTTTTGTAAAAATTTTATGGAATTTTTTTTCGTAAAAATTTTGTAAAAAATTATTTTGTAAAAGTTTTGTAAAAAATTTTTTGTAAAAATTTTATCAAAAATTTTTTTGTAAAAATTTTATCGAAAATTTTTTTGTAAAAATTTTATCGAAAATTTTTCGTAAAAATTCATTTTGTAAAAACTTTATCGAAATTTTTTTGTAATAATTTTATCGAAAATTTTTTTGTAAAAATTTTATTGAAACATTTTTTTTGTAGAAATGTTATCGAAAAATTTTTTGTAGAAATTTTATTGATAATTATTGTAAAAATTGTGTCAAAGATTTTTTGTAGAAATTCTTTTGAAAATTTTATCAAAAAATTTATTTTTTGCAATTATTTAATGAAAAATTTTTTGTAAAAATTGTCAAAAATTTTTTGTAAAAATTTTGTTGAAAATTTTTTCCAATATTTTTGTAAAAATTTTATTGAAAGTTTTTGTAAAAATTTTATCGAAAATTTTTTGTAGAAATTTTATTGAAAATCTTTAGAATGATCAGGCTAAAACCTATTAACTGGTCTTGGTTCCCAATGGTCACCCTGTGGGTCTATCGGCTACCTCTATGTGTATTGCTTTCTATAAAGGTCTTTAATAAAAATCAAAGCTGAAAAACCCTACCAACCTAAACTAAAAAACAAAAATCGCCCCTCGCAGGGTGTTATTGATTCAACGAGATCTGTATGCACTCCATACAGATCTCCTACTGGCCGTGGTCTTATATTTATTTAACAAAAAAAAAAAGCAAAAGAGAATCATAACAGCCGAAAAAAAATAAAAATAAAGTGAAAAAATATAGGTAAGTGTGTCTTTTGCCCGTAGCCACGAATGAAATGGTCTGAAGTTTCTGAATTGCTGACTTGCGTTTCGAAACTATGCCTGGCATATTGGTGGGCTTAAATTTTCTGTATCTCTTTTGGCGCCTTGGCAAAGTTGATTTTTTTTTTTAATCATATAAAGACTTCTTACAACGTAACTTCTTGATGAAAAAGAGACTTTTTGATGGAAAAAGTGACCTTTAGGCGAATAGAAATCTTTTGTTAAAAATGTTGCCTTTTAGGGAAAACTGTGAAGTTGTGGTGAAATGGTACTTATTAGTAAAAACTGGCTGATTGGATAGAAAATTAAATTTAAAAAAGTGAACTTTTTATTAAAATTGGTGAACCATTGTTTGTTAAAAAGGTTGAGTTTTTGGGTAAAAAATTATTTTTTTTTTTTTTGAAATAGTGAAGCTTTTGTGTGAGAAGAATATACTTTGGTAAAAATAATTTTTGGTGAAATGGATACTTGAAGTATAATGATTTTAAAAGGACTTTTTGTGAAAAAAAGTACTTAATGTGTAAAAGATGGGCTTTTTAGTTTACATAAAAAAAAATTTCTTTTGTGAAAAAATCAAAAAAAAGGACTTTTTAAAAATAATTTTTTTTTTAAATAATTCTTAAATGGCGAGCAGAAACACTATAACTAACTCATATAAGGAAATTGTATCTTCAATAAAGTTTTTAGGGTTTTATTCAAATTTCGTATAGTAGAAAAACTTTGTAAAATCTTATGAAGGAAATTTAATTTAATTTGGTTTGGTTGGTTAAATAAAAAATAAAAAAAAATTAAGAAAAACTTAATAGACGACGATTCATACTCCAAATACTTTGTAATATTTTTTTACAGAATTTTAATTTATTTGTTTTGAAAACAAAAACCATTTGTTGCTTAAACACTGACTCAATTAATTTTCATATACAAAATAAACTAAATACAGTCTTAAGTAATAATAAATTAATTTATTTTGGCATTTTAAGTAGTCTTTTATTTAAGTGTTTTGCTCACAAAGTAATAAATTTCGGAACAGTGAAAACCAAAACGGCTGACTTTTTGAACCTAAATAACCTGTGACTTTTTTAAATGTTGAAAAAAAAAAAAATACTAATTTAAATTTCGTTATTTGTAATTAAATTAAATAAATTAAATTTTGCTCTTGACTGTATTTTAACGCTTTGTAATGAAAAATTACATTACATGCATTCGTTTTAAGTACATATTTTGTTTAATGAAAAAAAAAAATAAATAAAAATATCATATCAAAGCCCTCCATTGCAAGCCCTTACTTAGTCAGCCAGGCAAGGCACGATTTTTTACATGAACATGACAAGCATTTTATTTTATAAAAAAAAAAATAATAAAAACATTAAAATACAGGGTGTAGTTTTTAAGTCTGGTTTTTTCTATTACCTTTTGATTTGTGTCATGACGATCGAAGACCGCTTAAAATTATTAAAACGACCTCATAACGACTTGCAAGCAGTAGTAGCAAGATTTCATAGCAATGTTAGACATCAACCTAGATATCAAGTTCAGACATCAACCCTTTTGAGTATATCAGTAGTAAAGACAATAAATAGACTTGGTTTAGATCAATAGTTTTTAACTTTCCAACTCAATCGTGCACTTCAATCACAAAAAAATCCGACAGAATTCTGTCCTACTCAGAAAACCGTTTCAAAATGGCGTTGTAGATATCACACTATCATACAAAAAAAAATTTTGCAACTCTGATCGCATGGAAAAATACTATTTTATGAATTTTTTCAAAAGATTATCAAATCGTACAGACCTGTCAAAAAGTCTCTCATACACATGCATTTCATGTGTGTGAAGATAAATACGTATTTAACTAGCAGAGACAAAAACCATTTTTTTTTTTTAATATATCATGCGATACCGGTTTGATTCCCTGAGATGGAAGGGTATGGACACTTTGGCTATTTCCGTCAGAGAACTCATATACTAGAAATTTTCACTAAGTCACATTTTCAAAATGTTATAAAAATGTTTACAAATACTTTTAGAAAAAAGTGTGAACACAGTTTGTTAGTATGATCTATTACCTTCCTAAGAGTACCGGTTTGTTTCCCTGAGATGGAAGGTTTTGGTCACAGTAACAATATTTCTTAAAAAATCAGAAAATCTGTGCAGAATACGTACTGAATGTATGGGAAAACTTTTTTATCGCATGATATATTTTTTCAATAAAAAATGGTTTTTGTCTCTGCTAGTTAAATACGTATTTATCTTCACACTCATATGCATTTCTAATCCACACTATAATACTTTTTAGCACACATGCTGTTATTGACAGATCGTCCGACTGAGTATGATAGTTGCCTTAAGCAAAATTTTCTTTAGGAGGCAGTACCCCGTGCCTATTACTTCAGGAAGAAAAACTCTTATAAAATATTTTAACGCTTTAAGAAATAATCTTTGCGTTTTTTGTCTCACAAACCCACAGTCCAAAAGAACTCCCTTTATTTATTTTTGCATTTTGTTGACGTCTGTATTTGCGAGTATGATTTTTTTTTCTGAAGACAACAATTATTGTTGTTCAGCAATTTTTTTTTTCATTTCATTTTATTTTTTTTCTTAAACAAAAAGTGCAATTTCTGTTTTGTAAACGAGGTACATGAACAGTAGTAAGTAAGTGGAGCCAGGCAGGCAGTAGTATTTTGCCAAGAAATAAAGTCAACTGCACATTTGCTGCAAAATAAACACACACTGTATGAGTACTTGCTGATATTTTGTTGTACGAAAAAAACATTTGTTTTTCTGTTTATTACGATATATTTATTATTTTTTCTTTATTATTTCTTAAAATAATAAATTATGATTCATTCACACTTTATACTTTTGGATTTTACTTTTCAATTTTTGTGCTTTGAAGTTACATTTCCCTGCTCATTAAATTTTGTAAATTAATCTTGCGAATGGTTAAAGTTGATAAAAATGTTTATCACGAGAAAAAAAGAAAAAAAAAAAAACACAAAGCGTCATGGTGAGAAAAGAGCAAATTATAGAAGTCAAAGTCTTAAGATTCTCAAGATAATAAATACCTTTATTTTTAATTTAACTTAAAGAAATTGATCAGCATTTGAAGAGTTTCTAAGAACCAGTATTTATTTCTAAACCACATTTTATTTGAATCTAATAAAAAATTATAAATCGTTTTCTTGAGTTTTATGAAATTCCAAAATTCCAAATTTCACAAAAAGTCTTAGGGAAACATTTGTTCAATTCACAAGTTCATCTGGTATCGTTTATAGAATACAACGTTGAAATACCGCTTGGTAACTAAAGCACTGCATGAGCACAAACAAAAGAAGTTCATAAGACGCTCATTACAATATTTTATTGAATTTATAACTCTTCATTGCTCAGGAGTAACGATGAGTGGATAATTATTGTTGTTGTAGTAACCAACAATACATGCGATGATCTTCCAGGAGTAAGTTTCAACATGTATGAGTAAAGAATATAATAACAATGAACTTGGACAAGCTCATGTGGTTTTATGCTTTGAAGGAAACATGAATACAGTTCGAGTGTACAAAAAAAAAACACAGAATTTTTTTTTAAACATTACTTACATTTATTTTAAGGTCTTCACATCTTAAGAAATACAAAAACCAATAGCGCAAGCATAGCCTTTTTCAACAATTCTATACCACTGCAAAAGAAAACGCATTGAGTGTTTCGAACATAAGACGAGCAAAGAGGGAGCTTACTTGTATTAAAATTTCGTTTTACTCGGTCAGCTCTTTGCATTTATGATACAAACAGAGGTTTTTTCACTAATAGTAAGGTATGAGTGCTTGTGTTCAGTTAGCTTGTTTGTGTTCGCTCATGAGCTTATAAGCACACCCATCAGATGAGCATGCTCATGAAACAGTTTAATATTTAGGCATAAAGTAATTATCATAAAATATATCTTGTTTAAAATATGTGAATCATAACAGGTAAATTTAAATCCAAATGCCGAAGACTACATTTTAAAGAGATTTCAAGCAATTAGCAAACCAATACATAAATCTCTGGAATGGATTCAATAAAACCTTTCAAAAACACACATGAAATGAAATTATAAAGTTTCTTCACAGTTTTTAATGCAAATTACCAACAACAAGTTTACACTATTGTATTGCAGTACAATATACAATAATACAATCTATACAACCTATAAAAGTCTGCTAGTATTTTGTTAACATAATGTTCAAAATGCTGATAGGCTAGTATGTAGTGTACGTAATATATCAGTTTAGGGGTTGTGGGTTTGGCTCTGGATGTTTCACTACATCGAGTTAAGGTTTTTGATACGATAAATAAAGTTAGAATATTAAGTTATAGTACATTTTAACATTTAATAAATAATAAATAATAAGAAAAAATTTAACGTAAGATTTGATGATTCGCATTGTTCAATAGAAACGAGTAGTGAACGTCTTGTGGCAGCTGCTGACACCTAAGCCACCACTGAAGCAGGCTTTGGATTTGCTGGTCAAATTGGCTTCTGTTTTCTAATATAAGCACTCACGCTCTCTTTGTTTGTTCACATATTATTGAACCGTAAGCAGTTTTTCACCAAAAAAAGACCAAATTTTCTAGCTCGCCATAACGTGCAGTGCTGGAACTACTTTTTTTGCTACGCGAACTACAGTTGAAATTTGTAGTTTGTGTATTTTGAAGGGCATTAATTGTAGTTTAATTTTTAATATACACTCAATGCTACAAGCATCTGGCTCCCTAACGTCACAGGACCGATTAGTTCTTTCTACTATCGACCTAGAAAGTAGTCTAGACACTAATCGATGTATGTACAATACACAGTGGGGCAGAATCAAAATATTTTGGAAATAATTCAGCCTTTTGTAAAAGGCTAGGTCGATAGATCCAAAATTTGACATGAGCATAACAGCGGAGTATCTGAGCTTAAGTTTTGATGTTGGGTATCAAAGTTGAGTACCTCGCCTCTACAAATTTTTAAAATTGAATTATTCATGCCCACAAAATGATGGTTTAATCTGTAAATTATGTTTTAAAATGAGCGAGTTGTAAGCATTTTAAAATTAAATTTTGAATTATTCGATACTCTGGTCACTTTTTTTTAAATATTCACTACAATATTCAGCAATTATTTTTAAAATTGTTTCTTGTAGTTAGCGAGAAAAAAAATTATATATTTTCTGAGCTAAAAACAAGACGATTTGCAATTCAAAAATTCCAAAGTTATTGCTTTTGCATTTGAAAGGGCCATCAATCGTTTTTTTGTCGAAAATTTGATTGAACATTTTTTCTAAAAATTTTATTAAATTTTTTTTTTTAAACTTTTATCGATAATTTTTTTCTAAAAATTCTAATGAATTTATTTTTTTAAATTTTATAGAAAATTTTTCTAAAACATTTATTTTTTCAACAAATTTTCTATAAAATTAAAACAAAACTTTCGATAAAATTTAAAAAAAAAAATTTCGATAAAATTTTTAGAAAAAATTTTCAATAAAATTTTATTAAAAATTTTTAAAAAATATTTTATAGAAAATTTTTTTGTAAAAATTGTATCGAATGTTTTTTGTTTAAATTTTATAGAAAATTTTGTTGAAAAAGTTAGATCCTTTCTATTGACTGCTCCAGGTTCTTAGTGGGCACTCTGTAGGTCTAGCACCTAGCAGATTCGTGGGATTAAATTTTCTGTATTTTTTTTTTGGTGCTTCGGCTAAGTTGATTTCAACCTAAACACAAACGGGCAGAAGGACATCGCTTAATCAACTTCTCTTTGCGTTTGGATCCACAATATATATACTTTATACGTTTAAACCTAATTTCCTGTAAAAGTGTTGATTTTTGTAGATCTATTTTATTGACCTATTTTACATCGAAATTTTGATTTTCGCCTATATGTTTTAAAATCCCAAAAGTTGGATGGAAAACAGAACACTATATACAGCAGTGTTCTGTTTTCCATCCTTGTCCATAAATACAAAAAGTTTCCATTTTGAGATTTTTGTTCTTTATTTTGGGAATTTTTGGATTTTCTTTTTCTTAATGTTGATTTGTTGAAATTTTTCAACCCTTTGAATTTCGATGACTAATTACATATTCACAGAAAATTTCATTTGAATCGTTCAACTTTTAAAAATTTTGTTGCATCTTTAATATTTTTACATTTTTAAGTTGGACAAGCCGCTTGTACTGTTTGTTTTCATCTTGACATATAATTGGCTTTAATTCTATTTGCTGTTGAGTACGTTGCACTGCTTACAACAGCTGATTAAGTAAAATAAAAATTTTTAACAAGAAAATTAGAAAAACAGGCGTTGTGAGTAAAAATATCGTTTTAAAATAATAAAGAAGTAAAGATGTGAGTAATAAGCCATATCTTTAACTTTTAATGATAATAAAATACTTTTACTTTTTTTGTTTGTTTTTAACAAATAACAGTTGACTATTTATTATTACTAAATGGTAGAGCTGTTAATGTTTATTGCTTTACGTATAGGAAATGGGTGTTGAAAATCGCTTAAGCAGTGTTAGAATTCACTAAGTAATTGGAATTTTATATTTTAAACGCTAAATATACAATAATAAAAATATTTTTATTTAGTAATAAATCTTTGAAAATAAAATTGTTTTTTAATAGAATTATTTCAGTGTGCAATTGACCTAATTAATTTTGATAAGTTCACTGAAAATTATTGTTGAAGGATCAGCTCTAGTTGTCGTTTTGTTTAACTATCTAAAATAAGATCATAATAATGCTGACATGAAATCACAGAGCTTTTTATCAAATAATTTTAGGGCTAAAAATTAAAAAAAAAAAAAATAGTAGAAAACTTAAGATCTCTTGTGGGATAAATAATAAATAAATTAATAGATTAAAAATATCACCTAAAGACTTAAGTATTTCGTCTCACTTTTAATTCGAACACAGAATGATGACTTGTGTATTTTTTCTATGTTTGAAAACAATCGTCAAATAAAACATGATTTAGCAGATCGTTGTTATTGCTTTTTCCATAAAATAAACTCGAACACTTTGAAAATTTGTTAGTTAATTTTTTTCTTCGCGAGCAACTATCAAAATTATTTATGTTTTGTGTCAAAGATACAACTTCCCGTAGGTGTATTAGTGTATATAAGAGTATTTACTTAAAAACATACCTTGAATCCCAGTTCACCAAACTGTGTAAAATCTTCAATCTTCGACTTTCTCAACGAGAGTCACAAGGCAAGCGTCATGGCAAAATAGTGCAAGACTAGAGAAACCACAATACTACTCGTATAATGTATGTTTATCGATTATTATATATATGATATGAATGTATTCAATAGCAATTTATAGCGTTCACTAAAACTTGAAAACTATAAAACCTTTTATTCACACTTGACGTCATCGTTTATCTCAGTCAAATATTTAACGTTAGGTGATCAAATGTGCGTTAAAGCGTGATAACTCGGAAACCTTATCTTTGTTCGAGGCAATTAAGTCGCGTGTTTACGACATGTGACACATTGGGTATTTTGCAGAGCTGAATTTCTGGAGATTTGACATCATTGTTTTTTTTTTCCGTTCTTTACTCCCGTCTACGTTAGACATAAAATGATAAACATTAACACATCACGTTAGTGTTAAGTATGGACTGCCCATGTTATTGTTTTTTCCACGTCTTAACATGGTTTTTAAAACATTTGTTATAAAAGCTGTTTTATAACAAATAATAATGTTGTTGTTATATTTGACAGTTGACAGTTTTATTTTCAAGCAGCGCCATCTGTTGTTCAACCATACTTTTGCTATCTGCTGTGCAATAAGCGTTCAAAAAACGTGGTTGGAAAACAGTAAATTATGTTCAAACAGAAAATGACATAAACACGTTATCGCAAACAACAACATACACAAATTAATTCCGTTGCTCTGTCAGCGTCATGATTATGTTATGTTCAAATGTCGCAGGTCATTGCCAACCACTCAAAACCTACTGGTGGCTCCAGACCCACACCTAATTTAATTAAGAGGCCTTTGACATAATTTGAAAGTTTCGATATCTATTATGTAACTGATAAAATTTTTAATTTCAATATTTTCCCCATTCCTGTGGGCATACCCTTTATAGCGGTCATATCTCGATGTATACAATATTATTTCTCGTACAAAAAAAAAAAAAAAATATCCTTGCACATTACTAAGGAACTGCCATATTAACGATTTGGTCAACTGGGTTTTTATTTATTTAATTATTTCTGTGTGTATGTGAGAATGATTTGGCATTTTTTGATGATAAGAAATGTCTTTTTGATTTTTATTTTAATTTTTTTATTTGTTTTGTTGCTTTAAATTAGTTTTGAGGCTATTTATTATAATTAAACACTAACAACAATAAAGCAGCAACATTATCACCAGCAACAACAGTAAATATCAACAGCAGCACTTGCTAGTTTGTTGTTGGTGGTTGTTGTTTCTTTTTCTTTCGTTTTCTTTTTGTGTTTGAAAATAAGAGAGTGGCTCTTTCTCATTTTCTTATAAAATTCTTCTTTCTCTGCGTAAGGGGGCCGGCGTTCTTTAACTTTGTTGTTATTGCCGGCAATGGCAATAGCTTCGATGGAGGAATTAGTAGTCGTAGCAGCCGAAGACGTCGATTAGTGTTGTATACAAAGTTGCCTGTTTGGCTGCCTCCCAGAGTATTTGTAATCGCAGTATTTGTTAACAATTTTTGTTGGTCTGTTAATATTTTCATTATTTGTTTTGTTTTTTTTGCCAACTCTGGCTGACGATCAATTCGTTTACTTTACTATCAACAAACAACAACAGCAACAATTAAACAAATAATACATTAACCAGCAATTAAATACGGTTTAGTACGTGTGGACAGCATTTCTATAGATTTAGTCGCTATTTTGCGTTAGAACATGGCGATCGTGTTATTCAATTTGTGATCTTATATATTTCTAATAATATTTTCCTATCTTAAATAATATTTTAGTATGAAAAATAGCAAGCAAAATTTTTTTGTAAAAAAAGAAAAAAAAATAATTAAGAAAAATACACAAACGAGAATTATTATAAGCATTAAACAACAAACAAAACAATACTCAGTTTACACACAGATATGATCCTGCAAAAGAAAATATATTTTTATGTTTAAACAAAAATGATTTAATGAAAAAAAATTGATTTATTAATTAATTAATAAATATTAAATAATATTAATTAAGATACAGTTCTGAAAAAGTATGCTTAAAGAGAAAAAATGACGATCTCGGGAAATTTACCAAAGGCTCCACTAGGCTTTATACTTTGCATACCTGTTAAACAAATATTTTGTATTCATTATTGACATAAATTAACGCAAAATATTAACAAATTAACAAAAAACAAATAAAAATAGAAATAGAAAATAAAAATTATCATAAATAAATAAAAATAAATATTTGTTTGCAAATTTAAGTGATCTCCTGTCGACTGAATGTGTGTAATGATAAATTTATTCTAATGAAAAATGTTTAGTCTTTCCTCTGATCACACCGAACACCTTACGTCTTTTCCCCACTAACAATTACATACAATTGTTCAAAAGTTTATGTGGAATATAGTGATTTTTATTTGAATTCGAAAACAAATTAAAAAAAAACTTTTCAAATGAACGAATGCATTTCAAATGCAAACATCAATACTTAAGTAATTCCTCTAAGCCACTTAAGTCAATACAAATAATAAATAAAAAATATCATTGATTGAATTCAAAACATATCTGATAAACAACAAAATTATCTTTTATTATTAATTTTGGTGACCTGGAAGCCAATGTTGCCAAATATGCTCAAAATGAAAACAGAATTAATAACAGGAAATGCTTTTGATGATTCGTACCTGTTTGAGGATCATTTATTACACATGATAGGTAAATAACTAAAAAAATTTTATTTCTCTTTTTTAATTAAAACATTTTACTTTGAAGTTAATTTACTATAAAAAATTAGACTGATGCACGATAGATTTTTGATAAAAATCACTCGATGGTGAAAAAGCCACATTTTGGTGAAAAAATCACTTTTTAGTGAGAAAATTAAAATGTTGTTTAAAATAAATACTTTAGGATAAAAAGTCACTGAATAGGAAAAAGTTAGATTTTTATGAAATAGGTCAGTTTTGACTAAGTTTTGGTGAAAAATACTTTTTCGCGAAATAATAATTTTTAAGAATTAAGCTCAGTTTTGATAAAAAGATTAGATTTTTCGAAGAAAAAGTAATTTTTACTCGGAATAGATCACTTTTGTTAAAAAAAAACGATTACTCTATCTTTAAAATAATTTTTACTAAAAGTACATTTAAAAAAGTACCATTTCAAATTCAAATACCTTTTTTATAGTCAACAGTAAAACAAGTTTTGTAATAAGAACATTTAAAATAATACCTTTTTAAAGGCAAAAAAAAAAAAAAAGACAAAAAATAGTTAAAATACCTTTTTAATTAAAAACAAGCAAGAGTGCTATATTTGGCCAAGCCGAATCTTATATACCCTTTGCCAATGTTATATTACACTGTTATGTTTCCCAATTTCACAATAATATACATTCGATTTTTACTTTTATGATTTTCAACTTCATTATTACAAATATAATATAAAGATATAGAATTTTTTATGGAATATATTTTGTAAAAGTTTTATTGTAATTTTTTTGCTAAATTTTATAGAAAATTTATTGTTAATTTTTTTTAATTTTATCCAATTTTTTTTAATTTTATTGTAAAATGTTATCGAAAATTTTTTGTAAGATGTTATCGTAAATTTTTGTTAAAATTTAATGGAAAACTTTTTTTAAATTTTATAGAAAATTTTATCGTAATTTTTTGTTAAAATATTATCGAAAAGTTTTGTTAAAATTTTATCGAAAATTTTTTGTTAAAATATTATTGTAAATTTTTTGTTAAAATTTTATAGAAAATTTATTGTTAATTTTTTTTAAATTTTATCGATTTTTTTTTTAATTTTATCGAACATTTTTATCGAAAATTTTTTGTAAAATTTCATTGAAAATTTTTTGTAAAATGTTATCGAAAATTTTTTGTAAGATGTTACTGTAAATTTTTGTTAAAATTTAATCGAAAAGTTTTTTTAAATTTTATAGAAAATTTTATCGAAATTTTTTGTTAAAATATTATCGAAAATTTTTTGTTAAAATTTTATCGAAAATTTTTGTAAAATTTTATTGGAATTTTTTTTGTAAAATTTTATCGAAAATTTTTCATATAGAAATTTTTTGTAAAATTATTATCGATATTTTTCTAAAAATTTTATTGATATTTTTTTTTAAATTTTATCGAATATTTTTTTTAAATTTTATAGAAATTTTTTTGTAAAAATTTTACAGAACCTTTTTGAAAAAAGTAAGACCTTCCTGCAATCTATATTGAGTTCGAATGGTCAGACTAAAGAACATTGGGCATCTTATTGTCCGTCTCAATGTGCCTATTGTCTGCTTCTGTTTCCCAGTTGGTCTATCGGCTACCTCTATGTGTAAAAACAAGTCGCCCTTCGCAGGGATTTATTGATCCCCCAAGATCTTTATGAACTTGATGCGAACTACCGGTCGCGGTGTTTTATTATTTAACAAAAAAAGTAAAAGAGAATCATTACAACCGAAAAAAATAAAAAAAAAACGTGAAAAAATATAGATGGGCGTGGTTTCTTGCCTGCAGCCTGCAGCCTCGAATGGAATGATCTGATGTTGCTGAATTGCAATGAAAAAATGTTTGAAACTATGCCTGGCAAATTTAGTGATCTTAAATTTTCTGTATCTTTTCTGGTGCCTTGGCAGAGTTGATTTCAATCAACTTCTCCATGTATAAGGATCCAGAATATATATACCTTATGAGTATTGTAGAAATTACACATGGAAAGCCAAACTTATAAACCTGTGGTGAAGGGTATAAAAATACTCTTTTCAAAAGACTGTTTTAAAAAGAGTACTTTTTATGTAAATGGTAGTTTTAAAAAAAAAAAAAGTATTTTCTCAAGAAATATATATCTTTTTAATAAAAAGTAGAGTAGGGGATCACTGCACTAGTGTAAGGGCTGTGGGTTTGATTCCCATCAAAGACTCTGAATGTTTCACTACATCGTGTAATGGGTGAAAAATGGGTTTATAAACATTTAAGTTATTCTTAGTATTAAAAAAAATTTAATGCTCATTTTATTACATTATTTTGCATGTGCGAATTATTTTTTTATAATAATAAAAAAATACAAAACAGAAAGTGATTCACAAAATTTTATTGTGTTCTTTTATATAAAAATGATTTCATTATTATCCCTGATAAACTTATAAAAATGAAACAAAAAATAAAAAATAAATAATTAAAACTACAATAAGAAAAAAGATTATAAAATACAAGCACTTGTCTCAAATTACCGGTATATTTATTTATTATAATTATTAATTTTTTCAACATACAAACTCTGTGTTTAAACAATTATTTTTAACACAGTCTAAAACAATCAACCTTGACTAAGGCAGGGAAATGTTAAGGGTAATTGAAGTATGTTGATATCAAATCTACTAAAACCGTCTATTAATTTTGTCAATCATATGAAAAATTATTGTTTTCCAACTATAAAAATAAATGACCATAAAATTATAAAAAAAGAAACAATTAAAACCGAAATAATGCAATTAAACTAAACACAAATACAGACCTGCATTTGTACTGTGATAAAAAACATACACGACACTTCTCGTACTTAACAGTTATGCAAAGACGTTAAAATCCCGGCAATTATTTTTTTTTTAGGAAATTTTATTTTTTAAGACAATATAATCAATTTGCGTCCATCTTAGCTTGTCTGCAGTAAACATCCAGAATCTCTGTGGAAATCAAACCCCAAGACTGAGTGCCTGAGTCTATGGAGGTATGGATGTATGGTCTTTCACAAATGTTGTTCCTGCATCATTAGCATAACTCGATAAAATATTTAATCAGTTTGTTCGATGATGAAAGGGAATTTGTATCATTTTCCAAAAAAAATTTAACACAAATTAACAAGTGTGTAAACACGTAATGTTTAACTAAAACGGAGAGAGAATGAATGTAAATCAAACTACTTTTCAAATGGTGCGAAACATGGCATATTTAACCAGGAGGAGCTAATAATAAAGATAAATTTTTTAAAATTTTTTTATACGGAGTTTGACTTCAATCATGTATTTTAATAGAGAATAAAATAAATATTGCTGTCAAAATACATATAAAAAAATTCTAAAATTTTTTTTTGCAGATATTTCCTCTCCCTTACGCCATATCACCTTGTTAAATATGCCTTGGTGCGAAACTTTTAAATAATCTAACAATAATAGCTTTCTCAATAAAAAACTAAATTTCTCAAATGTTTTTCTGAATTCAATTATTTTTAAATTTAAGCTAATTTGGTTTCCATGTAATATTATTGATAACCCTTGCTAATTTGTTGATTTACACCTAGGTATATTTAACAAATATAAATTCAAATAAATAAAATTTCAGCAAAAAATTTTTTGAATTTTTTTATATGGATTTTGACAGTAATATATATTTTATTCTCTCTTAAAATACCTGATTAATGTCAAACTCCATATAAAAAAATTGAAAAAAATTTCTCTTTAATATTAGCTCCGCCTTGTGCAGTCACCTGGTTAAATATGCCTTGATTTATACATTAACATTTAACATTGAAGTTAAAAATGGCCATGTCGAATCTTATACTCATATACCCTTCACCCTAGTAGTTTTAAATATTTCCTTACTCTGTTATGATTCCCAATTTCAGAATAATACACATTCGATCTTTACTTTTATGATTTTCAACTTCATTATTACAAATATAAATTTATGGAAAAAATTTGATCGAAAATGTTTGCAAAAATTTAATCGAAATTTTTTTGTAAGAATTTCATCGAAAATTTTGTGTAAAAATTATATCGATTTTTTTTATTTGTAAAAATTCTATGGAATTATTTTTGTAAAAATTTTATCCAAAATTTTTTGTAAAAATTGTATCCAAATTTTTTTGTTAAAATTTGTTGAAAAAATTTTATGGAAAAAATTTTATCGTAAAATTTTTGTAAAAATTTAATCGAAAATTTTTTGTAAAAATTTAATCGAAATTTTTTTGTAAAAATTTAATCGAAAATATTTTGTAAAAATTATATCGAAATTGTTTTGCACAAATTTTATCGAAAATTTTTTGTAAGAATTTTCGAAGTTTTTTTTAAATTATATCGAACTTTTTTTTTTGTAAAAATTTTATCTAAAATTTTTTGTTTAAATTTTACGAAAATTTTTTGTAAAAAATTTTATTAAAATTTTTTTGTTTTAAAATTTTATCAAAAATGTTTTTTAAAAAAATAATCTAAAATTTTTTGTAAAAACTATATCGAAATTTTTTTAAAAATTATATCGAAAGTTTTTTGTTAAAATTTTACGGGAAATGTTTTGCAAAAGTTAGGACCTTGCTGCAATCTATATTGCGTTAGAATGGTCAGACTAAAGCACACAAATTGCCATAGGGTGCCCAGTGGGTACCCCCGAGATCTGTATGAACTCCATGCGATCTGCTGGTTGCGGTCTAATGTTTATTTAATAAAAAAAGCAAGCGAAAAAAAGAAAATAAGCTGATTTGATTTTAAGTTTGAAAAAGACTATTATATGTTTTATAATCTTAATTTAAAAAATCTGTAGTTTTTTGTTAAATTCAACCTTATTTTTTTTTTTGAAAGAGATTTGAGAATACTTTTTTCAGTTATTATTTTAGCTATTATTCTAAAAATATTATAAAAGATTTCATTAGCTGCCTTTTTGAGAAATATGTATGAAATTTTTAAAATCAGTTTTAATTTGTGCACAAACTTATGTGTTTGCTGGGTATATGTAGTAAGTGAAATAACTGTTATCAACACTGATTTATGTATTGGTTATTTTTTGCTAAAAGTTAAATTAAACGAAAATAAACTGAATCAGTCGAAATTCAAATTTTAAACTTATTTTTTTAAAGATTAGCACATTTGCTGCTAAATTCGGAAGTTCTTTTTAATTGTAAAAAAGAAAAAGATTTTAAAAGTAGAGTTAGAAAGGAACTTTATAAAAGTGTGCTTAAAAACAGACTTTAAAAAAGAGTACGTTAAAAGCACTTTATTAAAAAACGTCGTCTTGTAATAAAGGCTCAAAAGAGGGAAAAATAAGTCTGAAAACACACTTGAAAAAGAGGCTTTTTTAAAATGACGTAAAGGTACTTTCTCGAAGTTGAAAGGGAAATTTTTAAAAGATTTTTTAATTTTATTAAAACAAAGAATATCTTGTACTCTATTCAGTACTTTGTTTTCTCGAGCCTTAAAAATCTGCGTTTTACCTTTGTCTTAGATTTATAAAGTTTTTGTTTTTTTGGCTGATTCTGAATTCCCCAAAAATAATTTTTGTCCTCTTTTATTTCTCTATTTATATTTTATTATTTTTCGTTGTTAGTATTTTTAATTTTTTTTTTTAATTTTGGTAATCATGATACACTTTTATTTGAGTTTTATATAAATTTGAGTCACAAATCTTTATAGGTTTATGATCGATTACTTTTGTCTTGATAATAAAAAGAAATCAAATTGATAAGAAATAAAGGAAGTTTAATATTAAATGGATGGTTGTACAAAGCGATGTCAAGCAATTAATATAATCAATATTAAAGTAAACAAGTAGAGTGTTATACTCGGCCCTGCCGAATCTGCTATACCCTTCACGGCGGGTATAGCAGACTTCAGAGACAAAGTCATTAAAAAAAGAACTGCGCTTTTTTCCACTAAGCAACAAAATCTCGTATACGGTATAGGTCCCCTGAAATTCCTAACATTGTAAAAATTTTATATAGAACATTTTTTTATAAAAATTTTATAGAAAAATTTTGTGTAAAAATTTCCTAGAAAAATTTTTTTGTAAAAATTTTATAGACATTTTTTTTGTAAAAATTTAATAGAAATTTTTTTTGTATAAATTTAATAGAAATTTTTTTTTGTAAAAATTTAATAGAAAATTTTTTTGTAAAAATTTAATAGAAAATTTTTTGTAAAAATTATATAGAATTTTTTTATGAAAATTTTTTTTAAAAATTTTATAGAAATTTTTTTTGTATATAAAAATTTTAGAGAATTTTTTTTTGGTAAAAATTTTATAGAAAATTTTTTGGAAAAATTTTATAGAAAAGGTTTTGTTAAAATTTTATAGAAAATTGTTTTTGTAAAATTTTACAGAAAATTTTTTTTGTAAAAATTTTATAGAAATTTTTTTTGTAAAAATTTAGTAGAAAATTTTTTTGTAAAAATTATATAGAATTTTTTTTTTATAAAATTTTTTATAAAAAACTACTGACGTAGTTACCGATGTATACTACATTGTACGTTCTACTTCCCTGTGACCGGCGATTGGTCCTAAATCGCAGGAAGGGCGATGTTATTTCCAGTTTCTGTTGCAATTTAACAGAATCCACCAATAATGAGGCAGGAGTGGTCGTACCAGTCCTGGTCTAATATTGATAATTTTTGTGTACAACAAGGGCATTATATTCACTCTCCCACACACATATAACATACAAAACCAAAAACGAAAGGGCTATAATATTCAAAATGAGATAAAAGCTTTATAGTCCTTCGAGAGAAAGTCTAGACACCAATTTTTTTTTGCTGTTATAAATAAATTTATTGCCGTTTAACAATTTTGACTTATAGCATAATATTCGTACAATAAATAAAAATAAAACTTTTAGATAAATGTTGGATCCGGAAATAATTATAAAAAGGAAAAAGGTTTCCTGATGATCTGGCCTGAGCAACCAGTGAAATACGTATAGGAACTAGCTGTTTTCCCCTAACAAATAAATTTCATTTTTATTATAAAACGTGATGGGTAATTAGCATAATAGTAAATAATTAATATTTAAATTCCCAAAAATTTTATTAATAATTAAAAAAGTGTTTTTGCAGCAAAGTGCGAGTAATATAAAACTGCATGGTACAGGTGTGTGCAAAAGTAACCAAAAGACAAATTAAACAGCAATAAATATTTTATTTCTTTAGCAATTTAAATTTTTTGCGCGTTAATTTTTAATTTTTTTGCATTTTTTATCAGCTGATAACATGAACATAATGCATGAACGCAAATAAAATATTCATATTGAACATACTTATATAATATTATTTACTAGATATAATATTTGGTAGATTAGTAGCTGGGGCAAAATTAGTTCATAAAAAACAAGAGCCTTAAAATAGGCTATACAAGAAAAAATACCAAAATAAAATAAAAAAATTTTGTAAATGGCCACTTTTTTTCTTTTTAAATTAATACAACAAATAAAACTTGATCACTTCAATATAAAATCTATTAAAAGAACCATTACCTTTATTAAACTAAACAAAAAATCTAGATCGTTACGACAATACAATCAATTATTAATTGATTTTTAATTGTTTTTGTTTTAATTATATTTAAAAATCGTTTGTACATTTTATAATTTTTTGTTTGTTTTTATTTTCATTTAATAAAAGCAAATAAATTTAGAGGCAAATCGAGATAATAATGAGAAACAACGTAGTATTAAGCACTAAAATGAAGAAAAAACTAGACTGACATGTCAAAATAGTTATTAAACATCTTAATTTATCGACGTCAATTATTTGTTCTTGTTTTTTTATTAAACAATTATTAGTAACATTTTTTATATATGAATGAATTGAATTTAGTAATTATGGCAGCTCAGAATAAAATATGTAAATTTCATTACGTTGATACTTTTACAGAAAAGTACCTTTAAAAAATGCACATTTCCGAAAAAGGACCTTTTGGAGAAAACATCTTTATGACAAAAATACCTCTCTTATAAGTACTTTTTTGAAAAATATCTTTTAAAGAAAACACTTTTTGTTAAAATAGCTTTTAAAAAGTACTATTTAGAAAAATTGCCTTTATGAAATGTTTTTTTTTATTTTTACAAAAAATTTTCGATAAAATTTTTACAAAAAATTTTCGTTCAAATTTTTACAAAAAATTTTCGATTAAATTTTTACAAAAAATTTTCGATAAAATGTTTACAAAAAATTTTCGATAAAATGTTTACAAAAAAATTACAAAAAATTTTCGATAAAATTTTCGATAAAATTTTTACAAAAAATTTTCGATAAAATTTTTACAAAAAATTTTCGATAAAATGTTTACAAAAAATTTTCGATAAATTTTTACAAAAAATTTACAAAAAATTTTCGATAAAATTTTTACAAACAATTTTCGATAAATTTTTACAAAAAATTTACAAAAAATTTTCGATAAAATTTTTACAAACAATTTTCGATAAAGTTTTTACAAAAAATTTTTGATAAAATGTTTACAAAAAATTTTCGGTAAAATTTTACAAAAAACTTTCTATAAAATTTTACAAAAAAAAAATTTTATAAAATTTTACAAAAAACTTTCCATAAAATTTTCTAAAAAAGTTTCATAAATTTTAAAAAAATTTCGATAAAATTTTAACAAAAAATTTTCGATGAAATTACAAAAAAAAAATCGATACAAATTTTAAATAAAAGTAAAAACCGAATATATGAATCTACATTACTGTGAAATTGGGAAACATAACAGGGTTAGGGAATAGTTAACATTACAATCGTGAAGAGTATATAAGATTATGCATGGTACTATTACTTGTTTTTAAAAATCATTATCTTTTGAGAAATTACCTGTTTGAAAATTCCATTTCAAAATGGTATTCTTTTGTAAAAAAAATCTTTTTGAAAAAGTACTTTCAAACTTTTTTGAAAAAGAACTTTCATACTCTTTTTTAAAAAGATTTTAGAAAAGGATTATTTTTGTAAAAGTACTTTTCTACATACACTTTTAATAAATTACATCCTAAAGGAGTACGTTTTTAAAGGAATTCCTATTAAGAACAATAAATGTTTAAACAGTTTGTTTTCCAAAAATGGTACGTTTGTAATAGAGCTGGCAAAGTATTGAGTAATAGGTACCTAGTATCGAGAATTTGATCCTTTCATCGAGTAATTGAAAGTAGTAAAGAAGACATATTTTTAAAATTGACTCAATTTAAAAAAAAAAGTCTATAATTTTTTCAGTTACCTTTATAATAAACAAATAAATTTATTATAAAAAAAGTAACTTTAAAAAAATTCCCTTTAAAATCATCTAAGGCTGTTCTAGTGACTCATGGCTTAAGGCACACACCGTAACCTTAATCACTACAGCTATTATTAAAACGAACCACTTAATTAATTTAACTTTAAATTGATACATTATCTCAGGTCTCATGTTGAAAATAAACTAAAACCCTGCGAAGAAAATGTTCACAAAAAGGTCAAAACCACTAAAACTAAAACAAAAAACTACGAGTAATAAACATTAAAAAGAAAAAATCTGGCCCCATTAACTCAACTTGTTTTAATTAAAAAAAAAAAAAGTCTTTAAAACCAAGTACTTGTAAGTTTAAGTACATAAATGCGAAAAAAAAGCAAAAGTGTTCTAGCAGACGTAATAATATTTTTTTTTATTACAAATTATTATTTTATGAATAAAAAGTCGTATGATCTCTACATATTAATTTGAGTTACGACAGAAACTAAAATCTGCAGATAAACGTCGCTCGGTATGCAAAACTCTTACCAACAAGTTAATGGTAATAAAGATTTGTTTAAACGAACTACAACGCAAAATACGCTTTTAATTAGCACGAGCAATACAAAACGTCGTTGATTGTCTGCTGTTTGTTTGTTTGTTTGTTTGCCCCAGTGTAGTTCAAGGAAAATACTTTAATTGCACACTTTTTTAGAACAGACTAATAAAGAGTATTAGACGACTTGATTATAATTGTATGGCGATGATTAGTGTCCATAAGACTATAAAACTTAAACTAGCACCTCAAAAACTCAATTATTAACACTTATACTTGTACAATACAAAGTAATAGATACTGAGATTTATTAAAGGGTGGATCAAATACAAGTGTCTTTCACATGAGTCGCTTAATGCTTGATCAAAAATTAAGTGTGTTAAACCCTTTCCAGAAAATTCATCAAAGGAGCCCTCTGAATAACCGCCTGGAAAAATAGAGAAAAAATATATGTATCAAAGATTAGCAACGTTCACAACCAACCACTACACCAAATACAACGATAGGTGGCAGCCACCCTATTATCCGAGAATCTGCTACAGCAAGCCAATCATCTACTTAGCTGAGACAACCACAAGGTAAAAATAACAATAGACCGACTGTGGCAAGTAATGTAAGATGGTGATGATTTGTGGAAGTCATATAGTCCCAAGAAGGGTAAAGGATGAAAAAAGCTTGAACAACGTTGGAAGAAATTGCAAACTTATTTCCAAAGTGAGTGCTGTGTTCCCCAAACAAGTACTCAGTTGTTTAAAATAAATTTTGGCCGAAATGAAGCATCCAGCGCTATAGCTGTACGCTAGTTTATGCAAAAAGTTCTTGAGAATGGCTTGCTGCTGAACAACACTCATGGTCTTCGAGCAAAAATGTAGCTGCTGTGGCCAGAAGTGCCCAAAAGGTCGACTTCCCATAGATCACTTGGCATTTTACGCATTATCTTGAACATAATTTTCTCACAAAAATCTTAGATTATTCTTTCAAAAGGTGTAATTGACTCAGCAGATGAAGACAAACAACCATATAATCCGTTAAGGCCGCTGAGTTTGGACTCCAATCAGACATCGAATTTGTCCAAAAATTTTATTTTCTGACGAGGCGTACTTTTATCATGATAGCTACGGTAACAATCAAAATTGCTGCATCTGGAGATCCGAAAACCCGCTCACTATTGTCAAGAAAGTTTCAATTTCATGTGGATTTTGTAGTGTTGGCATCATTGGCTCTATTTGTTCGAAAAAGCTGCTTTAACCGCCATGATTACGAAAGGGTTGCCCTTAACGGCAGATTCTGTACGAATAAACCAGAAACGAGCCATACCCTTAAGACTAATATTATTCAAACCGATTCCAGAGGTCCAGAAACCAAACAAGAAGTCTAGAAAAATTCCACAGATTGAATACTATAAAGCGAATCAGGCATAGCCGTCACATAAATCAAATAGTTTTCCATAAATAATGAGAATATTTGTAAATTAAAATATGAATACTTGTCTTTGGACCACCTCGTATAACCATTTGTTATGTTATTAAGAACAATAACACAAAAAGATGTTTTAAAAACTTTGAAGATAAAAAGCGGTCTACAATGACTTCAAATACTACGTATAATTACTATTTATTTAAATTGGCGGTCAACATGGATTTAAAATCAAAATTATTTTACTCACATGATATGCAATAAACGCAGCACTGCTTAAATAAATAGCATAAGGAATATGCTAAAAAATAAAGTTATTTTGGCGCACCTTCAGCCTTTTAAAGTCATCGGAATGTCTACAGTTTTTAATCATCAGATCCAGAAGCATCAGTTAAACAATATCTCTTGATCATTAATTGGACTTAATCATCAATAGATAGATAAGCCGACATATTGATAAATATACAGACAGATACAACAGTGGACACAAGGATAGGCAGACGAGAAAATAAATACATAGATTATATCTAATGGATTATGTGTATCTATTAGATACACATAATCTATTGAGATGTTTAATATGTATATTTTTCTTAAACATGTATCAAATTAGTAATTAGCCAGTTTTTGTTTATTTATAATATTCTAATGATAATATTTTGCTGAATCTTATTTTTAGTTGTTTATACAGCCATTTCAAGTATAAATCACATTAATTTTACATCTTGCTATTTGCTATTGACTTTATTATCACTAGTTTTTAAATTAAATTGACTTGTAATGAACTACTCGTAATCATAGAAATACACATACGTACAGTGGCACAAAAAGTTCTATGAAACAGAATTCCGATTTTCAAGGAAATGTTATGATCTGAAGTTGTATATCGTCGGTCTGGAAAGGAAATCGAGTTTTCTGGAAAAACATAGATTATTTTCAGTGACAAAAGATATTTTTTTTTACAAAAAAGCGTTTATTTTTCAGCATATTCTCTCTTAGGCTCGATACATTTGGTACAGAGCTTTTCTAGTTGTCTTTTCCTTCTAAATAATATGATTTTTCAGGCCCTCAAAATATCGTATTTTTCAATAATGACCCTTTTGTTTGTCCAAATCTCTTCTTCAAATTTGGATACAAAAAATAGTTGCAAGGGGCTCAATCCGCAGAGTATGCTGGATACAGTAACAGTTCTTAGTCAAACTCATGGATATAGTTTGTGTTTTTTTTTTCGGTAATAAATGAGAGTATTTACAATAATTTAAGGGGTTTCGTTATTGTTTACAGATTGCTCTCGTAAATCGCAGCTTTTTCTGCTACAACATGCATACAACATTTATTTTTTAGAGGGTATTTATACTTTTCAGAATCACTGTATATTCATACTAACTGATACAGCACCTAGGCAGCCCACTTTTGCTTTTTTGTAATTATTCAATATTTAAATATATTTTTATTTCAGTCGTTAAATTTGCTTATTTTTTTTTTTGTTTGAAAAGAAAAAATAAAAATAAAGTATTTTAACGATGAATTTGATCTTTGACACGCATATTTTAACGACGTGAGTATCAGAGCTAAATACATGTTGTAAAATCACACTTGAAGTCGAATAACAAAAACACTTAAATACAAACAGGTTGGCTTTTTAACATGAGACAATGCAATCAATGTATGCGAAAAAAAAAGATTTTTAAAGTACTGAAAAAGTTCAAAGAGTACCTTTTGAAAAAGTACCTTTAAAAAAGACTATCATTTAAAGAAATGTACAATTTAAAAAGATATCCCTTAAAAAATAACCTTTCAAGTAAATTATTTTAGAAAGAAAGTATTTTATAAAAAGTATCTTTAAAAAAAGTACCTTCCAAAAAATGTGTTTTGAAAAAGTATATTTCAAAAGGTAACCCTTAAAAAATAACCTTTCAAGTAAATTATTTTATAAAAAAGTATTTTATAAAAAGTACCTTGTAAAAAAGTATTTAATAAAATATTAATCTTCTAAAAAATTTCATTTGAAAAACTATATTTAAAAAGAATCTTTTAAAAAAGTGCCTTTTGAAAAGTACTTATAAAAATTAACTATTAATCTCTTAACTGTTTATACCGGATATAGTCGTCAAAACGTAACGTCAAGTAAATCACTTAAAAAAAAGTACTTTGTAAAAAAGTATCTTATAAAAAATAACTTTTAAAAATGTACCTTCTAAAAAATTTAATTTGAAAAAGTACATTTAAAACGGATCTTCTTAAAACGTGTCTTTTGAAAAAGTACTTATAAAAATTAACTACTGATTTTTTAACTGTTTATACCGGGTATAGTCGTCAAAACGTAACGTCAAATAAATCCTTTTATAAGAAAGTACTTAAAAAAATTACTTTGTAAAAAAGTATCTTATAAAAATTAAATGTACATTCTAAAAAATTGCATTTAAAAAGGATCTTTTAAAAAAGTACCTTTTAAAAAGTGCCTTTTGAAAAAGTACTTATACAAATTAACTATTAATCTTTTAACTGTTTATGCCGGGTATAATCATCAAAACGTAACGTCAAGTAATGAATTTTATAAAATAATACTTTAAAAAAAGTACCTTGGAAAAAAGTATCTTATAAAAAATAACTTTTAAAAAAGTACTTATAAAAATTAACTATTAATCTTTTAAATGTTTATACCGAGTAAAGTCGTCAAAACGTAACCTCAAGTAAATCACTTATAAAAAAGTATTTTAAAAAAAGTACTTTGTAATAAAGTATCTTATAAAAAATAACTTTTAAAGAAGTACCTTTTAAAAAATTTAATTTGAAAAAGTAGTTTAAATAGGATCTTTTAAAAAAGTAACTTTTAAAAGAGTAACTGTCAAAAAAGTACCTTTTAAAAATGTACTTTTGAAAAAAGTACTTATAAAAATTAACTATTAATCTTTTACATAATTATTATAATTTTAGACGTTTTTAATAATTTTAAATTATTTTACATAAAAAGTATTTTATAAAAAGTACCTTATAAAAACAATTTTTAAAAAAGTATCTTATAAAATAACAACTTTTAAAAAAGTTCCTTCTAAAAAATTTCATTTGAAAAAGGACCTTTTAAAAAAGTACTTATACAACTTAACTATTAATCTTTTAAATAATTACTGTAACTTTGGACCTTTTTAATAATTTTGTAATTATTTAATTATAAAATAAAATGTTAATTTTATTTTTATTTTCAATATTTCGCTACACATTGGGTAGCATCTTCAAGAAATAACTGTTTATACAGGGTATATATGAAATTTTTTTTAATATTGTGCAGTACACTCGCCAAAAAGATAAAAAAGTTACATTCGAATTATTATTCAAGGAATCAAATGTAATTTACTTTTATCTAGGAATAGGGCATATAATGATTTTTAAATTATTTACATTTTAGGATATTGAAGTATAGAACTGCAACTTTTAGTTTTATTGTTTTCTTCATCTTTATGTGGTATTTTTTTAAATGTACCTTTTATAAAAACTACATTTTAATAAAAGTACTTTTATTAAAAATTACAAAAGTACTTTTATTAAAAATTATAAAAGTACTTTTATTAAAAATTACTTTTATTAAAAAGTACTTTTTATAATCAATGATTATAGATGATAGAAATAAATAACAGTTTTTAAAAATTGTAGGGTATACATGTAAACAAACAACTCAGACATGCATAAACTTGTATGTAAACGACTCCAGAGTAATTATAATATAACAATTGTGTTTGGCTTTTTAATTTTGTATATAAGTAAATATATACACACATATACATATGTGTGTATATATCGTGTGTATATATCGTTAGCTGAAACGAAAAACCATATAAGTAACAGAAATTCTGAAATTGATTATTTATTGATGATTTTCCATATCACAATCATCAATGTTTTTTAAAATTCTTTTATAAAAATTAAGAATTTTTAAAGAGAAATTCAACAGAATGTTATAATAAGAATTTAGTAATCAAGAAAATACCTATGTATATTGGTTATGTGATTCTTCATTTCAGTTAACGATATATGCAAATGTTTTTTTTTAACGAAAGCAATAATAAATTTCATATATTTTGCCAGTGATAACAACTGATAAGACACTGATGAGTTGTTTGCAGTCGGCTACAAGTATGCCGGCTTATATTTGGTTTAATAAATATTTATTTTATAACGTTTTATTTAAAACAAAAGGTGAATTAAACGTTTAAGTGTTAATTTAAAAATAAATAAATGATTAATACTTGTACACGGATACAGCCACACACACACACACAAATTTAAATCCAGGGTAATGATATTGATTGTATACAAAAAGATACATAATTTCGAAACTAAATATTATAAATCTATTAAAAAAAATTAATAAAAACTTTTAAAAAGAGATAAATTGGAAATTTTAAAACTTAAGCGAGCAAAAGATTATTCTTGCAAAAATTGCATGTATTCCATATACGCATTGGAAATGTGCTCCAGAAGCTGTTCTCTAAACACAATCCAAATGTATCCTACATTAAATTAAATTTCGGTTCTAGTACATGGAAGTTACCCAAAATATGTACTCGTGCGAGGCTTCAATTAATGCAATAGATATTTCCCGATCATGTACTTTCTTGTTACGATGGTCAGAATTGGCCTCTATAGATCATGCTATTTAACACCGCACAGTGGGCAGAATCAAAATATTATGGAAGCAACTCACCCATTTCTAAATCCAAGATTTGGCACAATCATAGCATAGGAGTATCTCAACTTAAGTTTTGTTGGTGGGCACAAATCTTTTGCCACAGGTTGCGCGATGTGGTCTCAAAGTTGGATACCTCGCTCCTGCAAATTCTTTTAGAACTTGGCATTTCTTTAATTTTTGTTTGATTTTTAAAATTAATACCTATAAAATGATATGCCAAGGCATATAGGCATTTCACAAATTAAACTAGTAACTACATATGTATATGTTTAAAAATATTTCATTTTAACTTATTTTTTAGTTGTAGGGTGCAAAAATTAAAAAAAAAATATCTGATAAATTTAATGGAAAAAATAAAGATATTATACGAGTATATGATATTCTCAATGTCATTTGGAATATGTTACCAAAAATAGGATTGAAATTATTTCTATCTGACTTTGAGGTTTTAAATTTAAAATTAAAAATGTTTATAGTTGTGTTTACTTTCAACAGAATAAGGAACCATCTTCATAAATGGCTTAAGATGATTTATAAATTTATTTTTTTTTTTATATTATGGCAGCAGTTTTTTATATTTATAATTTTTTTTTGTATTTTCTTTTTGTTTATTCTGCAAAATTAAGAAATTTATTTTGAAATATTTTACAAAAAAAAAAAAAGAGAACTAAACAGATCTACATGCTCACTGTAAAAAAAGAAATTGTTTCAAATTTAGTTGATTGATTAAATTAAAATGAATTGAAAATAATAAAACAATCACAACAACCAAAACGCTATAAAATGAGCAAAAAAAAAAAAATAATGAAAAAAGTACCACTGTCCCCGTATCATTTAATTGAAACAATAACACCTATGTACACAGTAGTCAGTTAGTCAGTCAGTTATACGAGTGCTATCATTTTATCATTTTGTGTCTCACAACACTTTTAAAGTATTTTGAACTTTGGAATGTGACGCAGCAGCGAATTAAACAGCTTTTTTTTGCAAAAGTTTTGGTTTTGTTACGATTATATTTAATACCAATAATGATACTTTTTTAATCGTCATAATGATAATGATCATCATTATTAGCAACAATAGAAAGCAGCTAGCTCATCAATGCCAGTATGTAAATTGAACCATTCATTCAACCACCGCCACCACAACACATACTCACTAGTACATTTTAAGTCTTAGTTCAATAGAGAATTTGGGTAACGAACAGGGTTTGGCCAATTCAGAAACACGAAACAAGCAATCATTTCTGTAATAAAAATTTTAATTTTTTAATAATAATTTTAACGAAAAATACTAGAACATTAAAAGAGTAATTTTTTAAATAATGAAATTTCCCACTTAGACCTACCATCCGTAGGGCAAGTTTTTTAGCGCAAGTTTAATTTTTGTATAAGTGAATTTTTTTTGTTTTTATTTTTTTTTTTTTTTTAATTATCAAAAAAATAAATCTCAATAGCAATTTTTATGTTAGGTAATCACCCATATTTATTTGCTCTATTTTGTAAAAAAAACTTAAAATTTAGTAAAAGGAAATTAATAAAAACAAGTAAGATTGCTATATTTGTCCAAATCTTATATACCCTTCACCATAGTTAAGTTAAATATTCCCTTACTCTGCTGTGCATCCCAAATTCACAATAATATACATATATTCGGTTTTTACTTTTATGATTTTCAACTTCATTATTACAAAATTAATATAAAGATATAGAATTTTTCTTTTATATTTTATCAAAAATATTTGTAAAAGTTTTTTTGTAAAAATTTTATCGAAAATTTTTTGTAAAAATCTTATCGAAATTTTTTTGTAAAAATTTTATCGAAAATTTTTTGTAAAAATTTAATCGAAAATTTTTTGTAAAAATTTTATCGAAAATTTTTTGTAAAAATTTTATCGAAAATTTTTTGTAAAAATTTTATCGAAAATTTTTTGTAAAAATTTTATCGAAAATTTTTTGTAAAAATTTTATCGAAAATTTTTTGTAAAAATTTTATCGAATTTTTTTTTTGTAAAAATTTTATCGAAATTTTTTTTGTAAAAATTTTATCGAAATTTTTTTTGTAAAAATTTTATCGAAATTTTTTTTGTAAAAATTTTATCGAAATTTTTTTTGTAAAAATTTTATCGAAATCTTTTTTGTAAAAATTTTATCGAAATCTTTTTTGTAAAAATTTTATCGAAAATTTTTTGTAAAAATTTTATCGAAATTTTTTTTGTAAAAATTTTATCGAAATTTTTTTTGTAAAAATTTTATCGAAATTTTTTTTGTAAAAATTTTATCGAAATTTTTTTTGTAAAAATTTTATCGAAATTTTTTTTGTAAAAATTTTATCGAAATTTTTTTTGTAAAAATTTTATCGAAATTTTTTTTGTAAAAATTTTATCGAATTTTTTTTTGTAAAAATTTTATCGAAATTTTTTTTGTAAAAATTTTATCGAAATTTTTTTTGTAAAAATTTTATCGAAAATTTTTTGTAAAAATTTTATCGAAAATTTTATGTAAATAGCTTATCGAAAATTTTATGTAAAAAGCTTATCGAAAATTTTATGTAAAAAACTTATCGAAAATTTTATGTAAAAAGCTTATCGAAAAGTTTATGTAAAAAGCTTATCGACAATTTTTTGTAAAAATTCTATAGACAATTTTTTGTAAAAATTCTATAGAAAATTTTTTGCTAAAATTCTATAGATTTTTTTTTTTTTTAATTTTTAGATAAATTCGTCCCTTGCATAGGGTTATTGATCCCCCAAGATCTGTATGTACTTCATTAAAACCGACAAAAAAAATAAAAACAACGTGAAAATATATGGGTGAGCGTGATTTTTTGCTCACAACCTCGAATGGAATAGTCCGATATTGCTATATTGCATTAGCAAAAAACGCACTAAGCCTTATCCAAAAGTTCTAAACAACTACTAAACAAAATACACTGATTGTTTCGAACATGAAACGAGTAAACACACGGCGCTCACTAGTATAGAAGTTTTGTTTTACTCGGTCAGTTCATTGCGTTTATAATACGAACAGAGGTTTGCTCGCTAATAGTATGATATGAGTAGGCTTGTGTTTAATAAGTTAGTTTTTGTTCGAGTATGATCGGCTTGCTCATTCAACTGTTTATTGTATATTTGAGAAAATGCAAGTAATTTGTGTTGAAATTCTAAAAGATCTTCAGTTTTTTAATTTAATTAAATATTGAGTCTTTTTTTATTGGGCGAAATAATTGCATATTAAATTGTTCTTCAATTGATGGTCTTCACTAAGCGGTGCCACCCCTGTTGATATACGACTATGTGTAGTGCATTAGATATTTAAAAAAGGAGTGTCTATTTTGCTTTTTATTTACTTTTTTTAATTTTATTTATTTTTATTTCTTTTTTTATAAATACATCTTATCGTCGTTCGATTTCCTCAACAAAGTCACCAAGGTTTATCCTCCCTCTTTTATAAGATATTATTCATAAAATATAAGATTTAATTTAGTTTTGCTGTTTTAGTTCTTCACATTAAAATTCATATTTATTTATAAAATTATCATCATGATTTGGCAGTTTTGATCTTGTTTTGCTCACACGTTTTCATAGTTATTGGTGACGATAATTCCATAATCGGCAAGCTGATATAATGAGACGAAAATATGTTTTTTAAAAGATTTTTTTTTTTTGAAAAGCACGAATACCTAGTTGAAAGTTTTCTAGCAGCAGTTTAACACAAAGCCAATACAAAACAAACTTGTTTTTTAAAGATAAAATATGGTTTTTAGGGGCAAAAAGGGATTTTTTAATCATAGTAGAAAATGTTGAGAAGATAAGTATGTTACTCTCTTTCTAACAAACCAAAAAAAATTGAGAGAGTTGGAAGCTTGTTGCAAATAAATCGTATGATTTTTTAATCAAAATTTTTATAATTAAACATAAAGGTAAAGAGCAGTTCATTTAAAATCCAGATTCAGTGAAAATTTTAGTTTGATACAGCGGATATCGTTATCAGTTTTATATCTACACATATAATAAAAAAGTAACTCATTCCCTGTCTGTCTTTCTGTCTGTGTTCGCATCATGTAGAAACTACTGGATGGATTTTAAGAAAATTTTTTGAGGAGGTACCTTAGCATACTGATTCCAATATAGCTTATAACATACTCTTTTCCCCAAAAATATCTTATTTCTAAGAGAAAGTGGAGAAAAAATGAAAGTACGTCGATTTTTTTTTACCGATTTAAAGATACTGCACACAACGTGTGTAGCCATAGCTAGTAAGAAATAAAATTGTATTAAAGGCTACTAAAATCCTTTTTCGAAATAAGTATCATTTTCATTGTCGTTGTTGAAAGATAGTTTTACATTTACAGGAGTATCAAGGTCAAGGAACCCGGTATTTTTCTCTTTTGATCGAAATTATGGATAAGCGAAGATATTGGTATAAAAGAGAAAATACCTAACCAAAGGCCGTCTATGCAGGGAATATTTAATAAGCGTAGCCGGTATTGTTATACTATAGATGCCAACAGACAACATACCGTCTATGTTTATTTAGAAACACTTTTTGTGAAAGTACTCTTTAAAACAGATCCTTTTAATAAAAGTAAAAAAATGTACCTTAAACTCGAAGCGTTTTAAAAATTAAAAAAAACATATTTAAGTACCATTAAAAAAGGTACCATAACAAAGTACCTCTTTAAGGTAAAAAAGTTAGGTTAAGGGTTGAAAAAATATAACTTTTAGGAAAGTACATTTAAAGAAGTACCATCGAAAAAAGATTTTCATAAAAAGGAGTTTTAAAACAAATTTCTTTAAAAAAGTATCTTTCAACACATTGACCCCATTTTAAAATTGCTGAGTAATTTCCACTTGAAAAAAAATTACTTTTAAAAAGATACATTTTAAAAAGTACCTTTTATAATAAGTACCTTTTAAAATAAGTACTTTTAAAAGCGTAATTCTCTCTTTTAAAAGAGAATATTAAAAAAGGATATTTAACATATTTACTCTAAAAAAATATTTTAAATTGTTGATTTATTTTCAAATCGGCGTGTACTTCCAAAAAAGTACTTTTTTCATTTGTTTAAACCAAGATCTACATCTTGCTAGTGAAATCGTTTTAATCTAAGATGTCATGCAATAGATGTTTAAACCAAGATCTACATCTTGCTAGTGAAATCGTTTTAATCTAAGATGTCATGCAATAGACGTCCATATGCGTTATTTATCATTTTAAACAATAACCTTTTGAAAAAAGTACTTTTAAAAAAGGCCCTTTTGAAAAAGTATCATTAAAAAATTCCTTATGTTGTTTTTTAACGTTTGAAATAAATATATAAAAGCATTTACAATAAAAGCATTTTCAAAAAAAAAGTATCTTTTAAGAATTAGAAAATTTTTGTCAAAAAATACTTTTTAAAAAATTACTCTCAAATGAAGTTAATTAAAAAAATAATTTCAAAACGGAATAGTGTTTAAAATTAATCTCTTAAATACTTTAAAAAGGCCATTAGAAAAAAAATTGCCAACTAAAAGCTTTTTTTTTATAAAAGTACCTTTAAAATAAACTTTTCTAAAGGGTTGTTAAAAAAGCTACTTTTCAGCCAAGTACCTATCACAAAAGTACGCTTTTGAAACGTACCTTTTAAAATAGTATTACTCGATAAAATGTTTCTTTTAAAATAGTATCTTCCATAAAATATTAAAGAGGTAGTACAAAGTAAAAATTCGTTAGAAAGTAATACCTGGGAAAAAATTCTTTCGAACAGAAGTACCTGAGAAAAAAGGTATTCTTTCAAAATGAAACTCAAAAACATAGTCTGCTTAAACTTATATATTGGCCTTAATTCTATTATTATGTTCTGATTTGTTTATTCATGAACGTAGTGATCGTGTGTGAATGAGGTTATGTGTGCATTATTTTTAATTTAAGCAATTAAATACTTAAAAATTAATATTAAAATCAATAATAAAAATGCAAAACTAAAAATATTAACACTTCGGCAAAACAATTCAAATAATTACAATAGTTACAAGTCTCTGGTGAGAAATAGAAGGATCATTAAATGGTTGTAGAACCAAATTAAAGAAACTGGTTTTTGAATGAGATAAACACTATTTTTATTTGTTGGGGTTTTTCTGTAATTGAATTATTGAATAAATAACAACTGTTTTCTTCTCTATTTTTCAGAAGCAGAGAATCACATGATACATTCGGATGCTTTGTCATCAGCCACCAATACAACTGTGCACAGTCCTGTGGCCCAGGCTCTGAGTCCTTTGGCAGCTTTGGGACACAATAGCAATAGTAATCAAAGTAATGCCAATTCGCCTTTAAGTACCGGAAGTATTGGAAATAACAATAATTCTGGCACAACTACAACATTTTCAAATATCAATAACAACAACAATAATAACAATAACAACAGCAATAATAATAACAATCAACAGTCGTCAACAGTGTGTGCAATATGTGGTGATCGTGCCACCGGAAAACATTATGGTGCTTCCAGTTGTGATGGCTGCAAGGGTTTCTTTCGCCGCAGTGTGAGAAAAAATCATCAATACACCTGCAGGTGGGTAACAATTTAATAGTTTATTTTTATAAAATCTAGACTAAAGTAAACCTTTTATTTCTCCTCTCTCTCTGTCTCTCAAAAAAGATTTTCCCGCAATTGTGTGGTGGACAAAGATAAACGTAATCAATGCCGCTATTGCCGTTTACGTAAATGTTTTAAGGCAGGCATGAAAAAAGAGGCCGTGCAAAATGAAAGAGATCGTATCAGTTGTCGCAGAACCTCCAATGATGATCCCGATCCGGGTAATGGTCTGTCAGTGATCTCTTTGGTTAAGGCCGAATTGGAAAGTCGTCAATCCAAAGCCGGTGCTGCCATGGAAACTAATGCCAATGAAGATCTTTCGACTAAACAATTTGCCAGTATCAATGATGTGTGTGAATCGATGAAACAACAACTGCTAACACTAGTAGAATGGGCCAAACATATACCAGCCTTTAATGAGCTACAATTGGATGATCAGGTGGCTTTGTTGAGGGCCCATGCTGGCGAACATTTACTGTTGGGCCTGTCCAGACGTTCAATGCATTTAAAAGATGTTCTATTGTTAAGCAATAATTGTGTCATTACAAAACATTGTCCGGGTAGGTTGGGTTGGGTTGGGTGATAAAATTTCGTATTTAGAAATTCAAATTACTAATAAAATGTTTTCTTTAATGTTAAGTAGATCCGAGGGTATCGCCGAATTTGGATATATCACGCATAGGGGCTCGCATAATCGATGAGCTGGTAATGGGGCTAAAAGACGTTAATATAGATGATACCGAATTGGCCTGCATCAAAGCCTTGGTGTTTTTCGATCCGAGTAAGTTAAAAAATAACTAAAACTTTTTTAGAACTTCTTCATTTGATTTTGCTTAATTGTAGATGCCCGTGGCCTTAATGAACCCCAACGCATTAAAATTCTGCGCCATCAAATTCTTAACAATTTGGAGGATTATGTTTCCGATCGCCAATATGAATCGCGAGGCCGTTTTGGTGAAATCTTACTTATACTGCCAGTGCTGCAGTCCATCACCATGCAAATGATCGAACAAATACAATTCGCCAAAATCTTTGGAGTGGCCCATATTGATTCTTTGTTGCAGGAAATGTTATTGGGAGGTAAACATAATCATGAAAATAAATATTTAAAATTTGTTTGATTGATTTTTCCCTCTCTACAAACAGGTGAACTGGCCGATAATAATGCTCCTTTGACACCCCCCATTCTAAATAGCCATGGCACACATGGCCTAGATTTTAGTCAAGTCACTTCTTCGTTAGATCTTTTATCATCTCCTTCAAGTACACATCATTTGTCGCACGATACCATGTCCAGTTGTATGGACAGTAGCTTAGATGCTCAACTGATGCCCCCTTTGATGGATGGCTCATCAGTTAATGGCCATTTTGACTTGTGTGCTCCTGCACTTTCCAATCGCACACACAATGTTACAGCAGCTGCTGCAGGCCAGCATAGCTCACCTTTACTTAATGCCAGTGAACGTTTGGAGGGCGATGAACAGGTCAGACAAGACAATTATATGGATAATTATAGTAATGGTAATGGCAGACCAAATACAAATTCTTTAAACAACACTTCCATGTTGGGTCACTTGCAGCAGCATATTGTGACTCCTCAGCAGTCGCCGCAATCACCGCACAACCAAAATGCATCACTAAATCAAAATGCAATTACTCATACCCATAACTCTAATCGCAATCATCCCTACCAAAGATCGGAAAATTCTTCAGATCCCTCGAACAATAACAACAGCAACAGCAACAATAACAATAACACTACAGTGGTGCGTAATCCTGTAGAAATGACATTGAATGAATACAATCGCAGCCGAGAGGGTTCAGCTGATGAAATGTTAAGAAGAACACCTTTGAAGATAAGACCTTCGGAAGCCTTAACAGCTATACCGCCAAATTTGCCTCCCACCACCACCACCACGTCACCAACCTCTTCAACTTATATGCTTAACTCCATGCACGATGGTGACTCATATCGCATGGCCTTGAAGCAGGAACCAGAAACTGGTTACTGAAAAAAAAAACAAAATATAAATTCCTGGACTTCCTTGTTAGATTTTCTAAAAATTTGAATTAGTTTTAAAATTGTTGGTAACTTTAAGTTTTGGCTCATAAGACTTCTTCCTCTAAACTTTATTTCTTCCATATCGCTTAAGGGAAAATTATAAAATAATTGTTTTCTTTTGTTTTTTATCTTTAAATTTATAAAAACCTTTTTTATGGCTGTAGTTTGGTAGTTAGGTTTTGTTTGTTTTTATTTTTTTTTTATTATATTTTTTTTTTATAATACAATTTTTGCTTTTTTTTGGATACTTGTTGCTAATTATTATTTAAAAAATAATAACTTTTTTTTAATTTTTAAGTCATTTTTTCTTACGTTTTACTTCGGTAAATTGCTAGTTTTTGTTTTAGGATTTTTGGCAAAATTTTATAAATTTTTTATTGCATTATCAGTTTCTTATACATTATTCTATATTTTTATCAGTTTCATTTTTAATTTTATTTTAGGGTGTGATGAAATCATGTAAATAATAATAATAAATAAAAGTTTTTTTTTTGTATAAAAATGTTTACAAATACATACATATTTCAACGACTATTTTTTGAAAAAAATAAAAAAAATTATAAACAGTCGTTTAATTTATGGAGGTGCTACAAGAGTAAGTTATATGTCAGTATAAAATCAGATGAAGGGACTCAAAATCTATACATATAATAAAACTAAAGCAGCACCGTTTCTGTACATGAAATATTTTTTCAAAATTTTGCTGGTGCAGATAGTAATCGAAATGAATTACAAAACAGCAATTTTAAGAATTTTTGTCTGTCTGTGTTCACATTACGTAAAAGCTACTGAATGAATTTTAATAAAATTTTATGAGGAGGTACCTTAGTATCTCGGTTTAAATATAGAATACGAACAAATATCTTATTTCTAAGAGAAAATAGAGAAAAAGTAGTAAAAGCACGCAATTTTACCGATTTAAGGGTATTGCAAACTTGGCAGCACCTTTTATTTTTGTCAGCGAAAAATTTTTAACACTATTTACAAAACACTAATAACTTTAGAATTTTTTATAAATTTTAGAATTTCTAAAAATTTTAGAATTAAAGCGTTTGTTCCTGTGTGACTACCCAGGGATGGGTGCCTCCTTATAAAATAAAGACATAAACCTTAACTCGAGGTCTATAAAATTAAGTTTTGAAATTTGGTGAGGATTACTTTCATAGCAAAATCAAACAAAATATTGTCAGGACGCCTATGACGTGGCGGGCACAGCTAATTTTAAATAAAGATGTTTTCTTAAAAAATTGTAGTTTCAAGGAAAAAGTAGGCTGCAATTCTTCCTTTTTTAATGATCGATTTATACTGACTTTTTATATCTTAAAAAAGAGAAAAAATTGGCCAAATGCAGTTGTACTCACACCAGGAACTGTGTGTCGCCACAAATAAAAACCTAAACTATCCAAATTATTTTTATTAGTTTTTTTAAACATCACTTGTGTTCGTACCAGGGTTCAGAATTTTTCATTTATGAGCGTTGAAATTTCAACATTTATGAAATTTCTCATAAAAGAGATCATAAATGAACAACAAATATGCTTTGCCTACGATCACACATGAATAAGTGTACATAACTGTTTCTTTTTTTTAGCATACATACATATGTACATGATTGATGAAAAACGAAGAATATCCGTATTATTCATATGTGATAAGTAATAATTAGTTCATTCTCATTAATGCTCTTTTACATAAATCTTTTTATTTTTTTTTTTTTTTCATTTATGCACATGTTTATTTATGAAATTTAAGCCGTTAGCTCTTGTTCTTAGTGCTTTAGTTTCTAAGATAATAATTTATGAAATTTCTCATAAATCAGATTTCTAAAACAATTTGTTACTGCATACGCCGGCAGTTGTACATTACAAAATATGTGCATATACATACACACATTAATACATTTATGCGAATTTTTGATACGAACATTTTTCTACGATCTTTGATCATTTATGAAAAATTAACAAAATTGTAAATTCTCATATAGTATGAGCACTTGCTTTTCACGCAAGTGCTCATACTATATGAGAATTCATTTCATTTATTCAATTTTGAATACAACAAGAAAAAAAATAATTTTCACTCATAAATGAACAAACACAAAATATTTTCTAGTCTCGCTCTCTCTCTCACATGAATGACAAAAAGCAGAAAAACACTAAGATGTACATATTCACACATGATTGAACAGTAAGTGAGCATTACGATACTCTTATTCTTACCCATAGAAACTTAACAAAAAAAAAAAATAATATAATATTCGCATATGAGGGTGCTGTAGCTTAAGTAATTAGCACGTCTACTACTATGCTTAAATGTTAAGTCGGCCTAGATGGTATCCCAGCGACCCAATCGTCACCATAAAGTTTTTCTGATATTTATTAGTTGTTCTATTCTTCTAATATATGTATTTCATGGCGCCCTCCTTCGCCACTATTACTCTCTAGCACTAAATCGTCTGCGAAGTGGCTATCCAGCCCAGGGAATTACCCTAAATGTGAAATTTGTAATTTGGTTATTGGGAAGTAAGATAGAGGGAGTTCGGAAAGACCTCCGCAAGAAGTTTATTTCACATACATACCTACTAACAGTTCGTACTAATATTCCCTGTAATGGGTAGTGTAATGAACTGCCCAACACACCACTCTCACATGCACTGCCGGCCCATACAGGAGAGTTGTATTCCATTTTAGGCCATACATACATATATGTATGTATATATAGTGAATTTATTAAAATACAAGCGCAAATTTGTTTTAAAGGCTTCCCCCTGCAGCGTTCATGGTACAAATATATCCTAAAGGTATGCAACTAATTTTTCTGCAATAAAATTTCACAATATGACTAATGAAGGGTTTATTAGTTTAATAAAATAAAATTTTTTTTTTACATTATATTTTTTAGGAGAATAAGTTGTTATAGCGACCATAACAATACACCTTTCGTGACCATTTCAAGTGTATATCTTTACGATTCTTTAGAGTGGATTTTAGATTGATATTAGTTGCGTTACATTTTTTACACAGGTTGGTCTAGAACTAATCATAACATTTTTAAAACAAAGTAATGAATTATTTCATCAGTAACTGTAGCGCACTCTGTGTAACACAAGTGTGAATTTAATAATATCATGTGAGAAATGTATCTTAATGTTACAGAACTTTGTCGCAGGGTGATTCCTAATGTTTAATTTTCGATTTGCACAGCGGCGACATCTACCGTCAAGTAGATAACTACATCACATGTACTGTTAAATGTACGGAATTTCCATGCGGCCATTAAACTACAGCAGAGTTCTGTTAATGATAAAGAGAACATTTAAAATTAATCTTACAAATTCAAATTAAATAAAAGTTAAGGGTGGCTGTTTTCACAATTGCCAATAGTTAAAGGTAGGATGTTTAAGATACATTTTCAGCTTTTGTTTATTACAAGATAATCTTTCTTTTAACATTAATTTATGCTTTTGAAGTTACCCTATTTTCGCTGGTATCTAACGATAAGAACAAAAGATTTTTCTTTCCGAATTATCATAGTTAGGCCGAGCTGTTATTTTGGCAGAATCCACGGCGGAATTTGAAAGCAGACCACTTCCTTAGCGGATCCCTTTTTGACCGCTCTCTCACCTCAATGATTATAGGCAACCCATTTAGAATTTATGGCAACCTTACTTTCATTGAGTTACGTGCCACCCCCAGCCTTTACTCTTGACTTTAGTAATTTCAGACTGTCAACTGATAATTGTCGTCCTTCTTTCGTGGTCCTAGCCAGTGCTGGACATTCACACACAATGTGCGCTACCGTCTTAGCTTCTTTCAGGTACCGTCTCCATGTATCATCTTTTGCGATTTTTATCTTGGCTAGATGGTACTTGAAGTTTTCATGGCCTTTCACTAACGCAGTTATCCAGCTTAAGGTACTTCTAAAGGGTGGTCAAATTTTAAGGGCCGATGTTGATTATCACACAAATTATTTAGTATACTGGTATGGTTCAATTATGTATGGAACAAAATATCTTATCGACGTACACCCTTTCTTTCAAATAACCTCAAAGAAAGAAGCCAACGGTGTCAAATCACATGATTTTGGCGGCCAACTGACATCGCCTCCACGTGAGATAAGACGGCCATTGAATTTGTCGCGCAATAGATACACAATCGAGCGTTACTGTTACAGTCTGAAATTGATAAATGTCAAATTAAATGCAGAAAAAAATTTGACGTTTAGGTGTGGTTCACATTCAACATCGTACCTTAAAATTTAACCACCCGATATTATATCTGAGCAACTTACTAGCTTTCCAACCAAGTGGCTCTTTGAGCACCTTTCGAGGTTGTCTGCATGTTGTAACCCCTTTTGGGCTTAGTGGTTTCATCCATTATAGGACCTTCGCTTGCATTAGTCCATTTCCCAGTGCTAGACTGCTTTTTGGTACACACAAATTCACAGCAGATCCCTATTTTTTCTAGTTGGTGTGTTGCTTCGTTCCCAGCTGTGCCTATGTGTCATTTAACCCACACCAACGTTACCTCATTAACAGAGTCACATTAGTTAAGTTTTAAAACATATTCTAGCACTTGTTTGGAGTACATGTTCATTTGATGAATCACAGGGTGGTTATGTAAAGAGATTGTGTTGATTTAAAAGGGAGTTGGAATAGATTTATTTAGTTGGCGTAACGCTAAGTTGAGATTGCCCTGAGGTAAATAACTTCACAAAGGAGCTAACCTTACCTCAGCTGGAAACAAAACTATAAAATACATTTATTGCGTTTGTCAAATTTGTATTCGTTGCTTTTGTTTTGCGCACTATTATTTCAAGGCAATACAGCAATGATCTAGTTTTTTTTATGTAAAATTTTTTTAACTTTTTTTATTACTTATATATTTATTTAAAATTATTTTTTTAATTGATATTTTCCAGTCTTTCATAAAACAAGTTTAAGTTTATTTCTTGCTTATTTTCTGTCCTGCACTTATGTATGCAATAAAAATATTTCTATTTTATTTGTTTATTTCTATTTTTCTAACACATATTACATGTCATAAAAATCCTTTAACCAGAGACCACACAAACCATAATTTGACAAATATTGTTTGGAAATACTTCTGCATCAGAGACTTTAGGTAGAAAAAAATTCCATTTAGTTATAAAAAAATATTTAACTGGCAATAGTTTTTGAAAGTCAATATTTTTTGGTAATTTTTGTGCAAGAAAAAGCATAAAACTTTATTATCAAACACACAACCACATTGGGCAGAAAACACTGTTTTTATATATCACACTAGCTGTGACCGCCACTTCGTCAGCGTCCTTACAATCCCAGCAAAAGCGGTTCTCATAAGCTCATCCAATAAGCGCATTCAAGAATGCTTTATTTGTAAGAAAATACATAATAATAAACTGCATCCTCTCTCGCTTACGCGAAAGCAGGTACTATGTAAGCGAATAAGTTTTTATAAAGAATTTGGTGAAGCAAAGAAACCTACCAAGTGGCACATCGCAAACAAAAATCATGCCTTACTGAAGCAGGTTGGAAGGGGGAGTCTATTTCTCTCTCCCTTAAAAACCTGCTTCCAAGTAAACGTAATTTTTGCTGGGATATTTTCTCGATTTTGCTTCTTTGAAAGTAAACCACACCGAATTTCAAGACTCTTGCTTTGGTAGTGCTTCAGATGTGGTTTATGTATTATATAAGATACCCATCCCTGGATAATTACTTTCGAACATAGGCTTTATATAAAACCCTAAAATGTATATAAAATTCTAAAATTATTGCAGGGTTCTGCAAATAGTGTTAAAAATTACCCGCTGACAAAAATAAAAAGTGCTGCCAGATTTGCAGTACCATTGAATCGGTAAATTGCATACTTTCACTACTTTTTCTCTATTCTCTCTGAGAAATGAGATATTTTAACGGGAAACAAGTATCCTATGTTTGAACCGAGATACTTAGGTACCTCCTCAAAAAATTTTATTTAGATTTGTCCAGTAGCTTTGAAGTGATGCGAACACAGACAAACAGACAAAAATACTAAAAATTGGTGTTTTATATCCCACTTAAATTAGTATCTGTACCAGCAACAATTTTTTTTAAATATGTTTCGTGTACAGAAATTGACGTGTTGCTGTTTGATTATAAGAATAGATTAAGCTCTCAACATTTGGGAAAACATTAGAAAAGAAAACAAATGGCAAAAAGACTTGTTTAAAAATGAAATGCCCATGCAAGACACATGGTCCTGTTTAAGTTTATTTTTATACCCTTCACCACAGGTCAATGGGGTATATATAAGTTTGTCATTCCGTGTGTAATTTCTACAATATTCATTTTCGAACCCATATATTCTGGATCCTTTTACATAGAGAAGTTGATTTGGCGAAGTCCGTTTGTCCGTCTGTGTCCGGGTTGAAATCAACTTTGCCAAGGTACCCGAAGAGATACAGAAAATTTAAGCCCACCAATCTGCCAGGGATAGTTTCGAAAATTTTGCTATTGCAATTCAGCAACATCAGGCTATTCCATTCGAGGCTGTGGGCAAAAAACCGCGCCTACCTATATCTTTTTAAATTTTTTCAGTACGTTTTTATTTTTTTCTTGGTTGAAATGATTTTTGTTTGCTTTTTTTTGTTACTAAATATTAGAAGGTGACCAATAGATCGCATAGACCTGCAGGGACGATTTTTAGGTTGATAGGATTTTTCTGCTTTGATTTGTATTAAATGTCTTTATAGAGTGCAATAAATATAGAGGTGGCCAATAGACCCACAGGGGGGCCACTGAGAACAAGGAACGGTTAATTGGATCCTTGGGGGCGGGCACCATTCTAAATGTGGATAGCCGGACGGTCCTACGGACTCCATAGGGAGGGCGATGGACCCATTTCGACAGAGGTGGTTGTTTGGAGTTAATATTGAGTTCGTTTTTCTTCGGTAAAACGGTAATCACCGTGGTGAAGGGTATATAAGATTCAGAACGGTCGAATATAGCACTTTTACTTATTTTTCTATATATTTTCACTCGTTATATATTTTATGTTCTCAATTGTATTAAACTGTCAGGTAGCATTAATATGCCTTTGAACATCTTCATTTAATATTTACTTTTGAAATGAATTTTTGGTTATTGAATTTCGATACTTTGCTAATATTTACAAAATATATACATACATATCTACGGGCAAATATAAGACGTACTGATTATTGTTGTTGTATTTATTTAAAATTACAACAAATAAATTAGCAAATAATTTAGCACATGCAGCCTTTGGCATTTAGAGGGAGCATGAAAGCAGTCGTTTCTCTAAGAATGAAAACAAAAATCAGGTAAATGATGGTGATAATAAAGATAATGATGACGATGATTATAATGTTAACAATTATTTAAGTATGCTTTTATTTAATGTAGTAAATATAAGACAGTATACTCACTCAATCATATATAGTAACAGTGAAAGTCAAATCATATGATCCATATAGACTAAGATCTAAAATATAAAGACAACAAACTCTGCCTTAGCCCTCCCTCTCTCTTGCAGTGGAAGGCAAAAATATTTCCTTAGTATAAGAGCCGTGCATCCAATTTTTTTAAATACTTGTTCTCCACGTAAAATGCTAGACTAATTAATGTATCTTAAAGTTTCAGAAAACACAGTGGGGCCGATCGCAAAATAAATGATAATAATCGACTAGTTAGGTTTGCTTTAAACTTTGAACATTCACAGAAGGCGAATTAGACTTCCTTTACAGAGTCGTTAATTTAAAGCAAAGTCGTTTATTTAAAAATATGCAGGGATGCTATCAATTCGTCTGTACAGTAGCTGGCAATTTAATGGAAACTTCTTAGCTTTTAATAACAAAACCTTTTATTCTATTGAATTGGCGCCCACTCTATGCTTGTTTATGCTTTTGCTTTCAGAACTCCGTCATTTCTGAAAGGTTAGAGCCATATTGCTATCATTTAAAAATTATTTCATAACTTCAAGTTTTAAAAGATGTAGGGGGCAGCCCACAAAAGTGATTTTGACTATTTTTTTTTATTTTGTAAGGGGATAACGAAGCAGACCACTAATAATATGGGTCCTTTTTCAACCGCCTTCGTTCCTTAGTGATTCTAGTATCTCACTGGTAATTTGCGACTACCTTAATTTCATTGACTCTTGTGCTGTCACTACCTTTTGCTCTTGGCTGTAGTGATTTCTTTCAAAGCAAAATCAAACAAAATATTGTCAGGACGCTTGCCGGGCACAGCTAGTTTCTTATACAATTATTATTTATTATACTGTATGTATCTGTACGTATCCCAGCAAGCTTAAAGTCAGTATTAAATATAACAGGGGGTGCTGTTGCTTAAGTGGTTAGAACGTTGACTACTAAGCAATGGTCACGAGTTTAATACTCAGCCGAGGCAACATCAATTTTTCTGATATGTAATAATTTTTCTTTATAATAATGCATATCACAGCGCCCTCCTACGCCGGTATTACTACATAGCACTAAATGGTCGGTGAAGTAAAATAATTATAAATTGGCTATGCAAGCTTCAAACTTATTCGCCTAAATAACACCAGAGGCGCTGCAATTTTTTTCTAAAAATAATCATAACGTGCAATTGCAGTGTTGCCAGATGCGAAGCTTTACTATCACACTAAACATCTGTCTTATCTACTCCTATCCCTTTCCGAAGGAAGTAACACATTTAATAAAGGCATTAATTGCCTGAGTGTTACTTCGCTTTTCAAAAAAAAAATTGCCTAGTGCTTTTAATGAATTTTAAAGCTAATTAACCGGGCACAAAAGAAGAAATACAAGTTTGTTAGTAACAGAGATACTGAACTTTATTGACACACTGACAAACTAATATGGTAATAAGTAAGGAAAAATGTCCTCTAAAAATATTACCTCTTACTTTCAATCTAGGAAAGTTTAAATCTATAGTTCTGTTATTGGCCTTTTCCATAACCTCATTTTCTAGTTCCAGTAAAATGAGTGATCGTTTAAGTGCTCAAACTCATTCGGGTTTTTTTTTTCTTAAAAAAGTAAAAGTGTTCGTACGCTTTTGCCCCACACTGTTGTTCTAGCATAAGTAATAGGAGTGATCGTTAGGTGAAGTTGCTCGTACTCATTCGAGTTTTTTTAATTTTGTTTTCTTAAAAAAGTAAAAGTGTTCGTAAACTTTTGCCCTACACTGTTATTGGAACATATATGTATACTAATTTATTGAAGAGTGTAATGGGAAATATATTATGTGTTAAAACGTAATACTTCATTATAAACAAAGAACAAAATAGCAGCAGCAACAACATTAACAATAGCAGCAACATTAAACAATATCAACAACATAAATTTGTGTATGAGTAAATTAACAGCAATAATTACAGCAGCAACAACAAGTGAATTTGTAAATTAAACTCTCTAGTGGCTAAAAACTCAATATTAGAATATATTCTATTTGCTTGCTTCCTATAATGATGATGATAATGATGATGACCATGGTGTCCATTTAAAGTAGATTCATTATTAAATGGCCATAAGTTGTTACCGTATAAATTTAGTCCCCAAAAATTGTTTTTTTTTCAGATGTTTTTGTTGTAGAAAATGAAAAACCATACAAATTTAATTAAAACTACAGCTGCTTAAATTAAATAGAAAATTTAATTAAATTCTGTGGTGCATATTGGGATGGAAAAAACACTCCGAAACGTAACAAAATGATATAAAAATCTGTGTTGCAACACAAACCAATTTTGCAAACAAACGAGCTGTTTAAACACCATCGCAGTACGATTGTGGAAGGAAAAAAACTCTTTCATAAAATTAAATTCCCATTATCGTAATAATGCTTTCGTTTTTTTTTTGTTTAAACGATTTAATTGTTTGCTTATTTATATAGAAAAAGGATTTAACTACACATCCGTTTGCCTTTTTGTTTGTTTCTCTTTTTCTTTCTCCTCCTCCTCCTTGCCTTTATCAACATTTATTTATTTAAAGTCAGTTATTTGCTGCAACAGCCATCCGTTTTGCAACAGCAGATAAAACTGAATTGAAAGTATGAAAAAGAGCAGTGAATGGAAACAAATGCAAATAAAATTAAAATACTTTTAATCGTTTTCACCACTTTTAAAAGACTTTTTCAACGGAAGTGGAGAAGACAAAATAAAAGTAAAATAAAATAAAATAAATTCTTTTGGTTCAATTTTTTCTTTAGCGTAACTTATCGCCTTCTAAGTACAAAATATACTTTATTCATGCTCTATTGCAGCCAAATGACTGTGAAAACGCCACCTTCTACCAACACCACACCACTCAACACTTTCCAAAACATATTCAGCCTCATGAAGTAGCAGTGGAGCAAAAACTTTTACTTTTGCCAAAACAGGAAAGCAAAAGAAAAATAAAAGTAAAGTAAAATAAACTAAACTAAACTAAAGAAATGAAAACAATAACAAATTGTAAAAAGTTTCTTAACACAAATGCTCTTAAAGTTATACTCACACCAATACATTACAAATTCATTATGACCTGTATTTGTGTAAAAGTATGTTAGTGTGTGAGTTTGCTTATTTGATACTAATTTAATGCCTTTTCTATGAAACTGCATTTTTATCTTCTTTGTTGTTTACTTTAACTGTCAGTAAACTTTGGGAATGAAAGATAATTTCTTTAAAGGACATTTTAAGAAAAATTGTGGGAAAAAGGGTACTTTTAGAAAAGGTACACTTTCAAAAGTAGCTTTTGAAAAAGAAATCCTTAAAAAAGGCACGTTAATAAAAATAATTTTAATTAAAAATTATTCAATAAAATATAATGCCTTTTAAAAAATAACTAATAAATACCTTTAAAAAAAGTATCCAATTAAAAATAGTACCCTAAGAAAATAAATTTTGCAAAAAACTACTAAAAAGTCCCTTTAAAAAAATATTATTTTGAAAAATGCCTTTGAAAAAATAACAAATAAAAGGGTTTTTATTAAAAAAGTACCTTTTAAAAAAGTATTCACTTAAAAAAGTACCTTGTGAAAATAAATTTTGCAAAAAACTGCTTTCAAAATGCAACCTTTAAAAAAACGATAATTTTAAAAAGTACCTCTTAAAAAGTACATTAAAAAAGTATATATGAATATTAAAATAATATTCAATAAATCAGTCAAGTGCGAGTTAGTCTCACACACATAGGGTTCTGTACTATGTTTAGTACGCCTTTAAAAACTCAAGTTGTTAATTTTTTCATGTTTTATGGGCCACCCTTTTATTTTTAAAATCAAAGTCATATTCGCGAAAATTGCATCGCTATTCCAACACCTTTTAGATTTTAGGAATTGTTGTTATAACGGCCATGGTAATACACTTTCTATAAAAATATCAGGCGTACCTGTTGTGGTTAAAAAAATAAGGTAATATATGTGAAAAACATGTCACTGATGGATCACCCTTTAGTAATTAGTAATTGTTACAGTGGCCGAAGTACAACATCTACTGTAAACAATTTAAGAGTCTACATATTACAGTTCACAAAATAAGGCTATTTAAGTAAAAATCATGTCTCTGTCGGAACACCCTTTAATTTTTATTATTTGTTATAATTTCCATAGTAATAAACCTCCTGTAAAAACTTCAAGAGTCTACTTATTATCGTTCAAAACTTAGGCCATATACACGCAAAGCACGTTACTCTCGGAACACTCTTTAATTTTAAGGTTTAATTTAATAGAAAGTGAACATAGAGTTAATTACTGTCGGCAAATTTTAAGTGGTTGCCTCCTATAGCTCAAGAAGTAAAGACATAATGGCAAATAACTCCTCACTTTCGGAACACTCTTTAATTTTTACGTTTATTTTTTTAGACTTGTTTTAATTACCGTTTGTAAATTTTTAGTCTATGCCTCCTAAAGTTTAAGAAATAAACAGATTCGTGAATAACACCTCTCTATCGGAACACCCTATAAGTTTTAATATTTGTTGCTATAGCGGCCACAGTTATACCACTTCTGTGAAAATTTCAAGAGTCTACCTATTATGGTTCAAAACTTAGGCCTTATACATGCTAATCACGCCACTATCGGAACACCCTTTAATTGTTAGGTTTATTTTTTAGACTTGTTTATATAGCGAACTAAGTTTTAATTACTGCTTGGATATTTTTGGTGTATTCCTCTTACAGTTCAAGAAATAAGCACATATTCGTGAATAACACCTCTCTATCAGAACACCCTATAAGTTTTAGAATTTGCAACTATAGCGGCCAAAGTTATACAAATTCTGTGAAAATTTCAAGCGTCTACCTATTATGGTTCAAAATTTAGGCCTTATACATACAAATCACATCACTAGCGGAACACCCGTTAATTATTAGGTTTATTTTTTTATTCTTGTTTATAAGCGAACTAAGTTTTAATTACTGTTTTCAAATCTTGAGTCTATGCCTCCTAAAGTTCAACAAATAAACACATATTCGTGAATAACACCTCTCTATCGGAACACCCTATAAGTTTAAGTATTTGTTACTATACCGGTCACTGCTATACACATTCTGTGAAAATTTCAATCGTCTACCTATTATGGTTCAAAACTTAGGCCTTATACATGCAAACCACACCACTATCGGAACACCCTATAAGTTTTAGTATTTGTTGCTATAGCGGAAACAGCTATACATCATCTGCGAAAATTTCAAGGGTCTACCTATTACGGTTCCAGAGATAAAAGTCGCTGACAGACGGACAGACGAATAGACGGACAGACATTGTAGCGAAAACAATAGCGTTACGTTTTTACACTTTGTGTACGGAACCCTAAAAATAACCTCCACTAAATGGTACTTTTTAAGGAAAGTACATTTTGTAATAAAGACAACCAATTTTTTTTAAGAATTTTAAGAACTACCTTTTAAACAAGTACTTTAAAAATAATAATAAAAAAGATTACAGAAAAAGATCTCAAAAAATGGTACTTTTTAAAAAAGTACAATTTTTGTATTACTTGTAAAAAATTCTCTTTTAAAAAAGTTCATTGGAAAGAGCACATTTAAGTATCTTTGAATAATAAAAAAAAATATTTCATAAAAAATAATCTCACAAAATGGTTTTTTTTTGAAAAATGTACATTTTGAAATAAAGCAATCTTTTTAAAACCCACGTCCTACATATATATTTTTTTTAGAATTTTAAAAAGTACCTTTTTAATAAGTACTTTAAAAATAATAATAAAAAACGTTAAAGAAAATAATCTTGGTATTTTTTAAAGAGTACATTTTTTGTATTGCTTGTAGAAATGTCCATTGTTCATTGTTCATTGAAAAATGCACATTTAAGTATCTTTGATTAAAAAACTATCTTTGATTAACAAAAAAAAATATTGCTGAAAAAACATCCTCACAAAATGATACTTCTTGAAAAAGTACATTTTTTATCATTGAAAAGAGCTCATTTAAGTATCCTTGAATAATAAAAAAAAATATTTTTATACAAATTATTTTTTAATAAATAATTTTATTATTTTTTATATAATGGTTTTTTTATTACGGAAAAAAAACTCCACCATGTGGTACTTTTTCAAAAAATACATTTTAGTATTTTATATAAAATTTTTTAAGAAATAAAATAGGAAACTTTTAAACAAATATTTAAAAAGAAAAATAATAAATAATATACATTATAGAATAAGCAAAACCACAAAATGGTACTTTTTTAAAAAGTACATTTTTGTATTTCATATTTACAATTCTTTTAAGAAATTAAAAACATTCCTTTTAGACAAGTACTTTTAAAAAAATATCTTTGATCCATAAAAAAGAAATTACAAAATAAACATCTCCACAAAATGGTACTTTTTTAAAAAGTACATTTTTGTATTACATAACAGAAAATATTTTAATGAACTTAAAAAAGTAGCTTTTTAACAAGTACTTTTAAAAATACCTTTAAATAATAAATATACATGACAGAATAAACATCTCCGCACAATGGTACTTTTGCAAAAAGTACATTGTGCAATAAAAGTAACTTTTTAATAAGGTACGTCTTAAAAAAAATTTTTTCAAGTCAACAAGACACTATAATACTGCAAAAAAGAATCAGCATGTAAATTTAATTTTAGAACATAAAAAATGTTTCAATGAGTTGGACAGATTTATATTAATATTTATATATAGTGATTGAATATTTATTACATTTACAGAGAGTCGTTTGCATAAACCCCAAAAAAGAAAAGAGAATAACGAAAGACATGAGATGTCTCATTTCCAACAAGTGGCTTTGGCTTGCAAACTTGAAACAAAATTAAATTATACTTTGATATTTTGATAGGAAAAGTTTTATTATACAAAAGTTTTAATTGCTCTTGTGTATTGAAATAATTATGTTGCTTAGGGGTGATACTTGTAGAGGGTGGTGTATTATCTAAATAAAACAGTTAATAATTTGTGAGGCAAAAGAGTAATGATACATATATTATTATGGACTAGAAAATTATTTCATATAAAACAGGGTGTTTGCTTTTAAATTTATCATGGAAATTTTTAATAATTTTCCTTTATGGTCACCTTGCTGTACATGTGAGGAGGGGGTAAGTTATGCCTCAAACACAGTCATTATAATAACAAGGGCAAACATTCTCAGTTTTTATGGAGTTTATTTACTCTGACTCAAGTAGCAAATAGATTCTCTTGTACTTTTAATAGTTTTATTTTCATATTCAACCGCAACCTTCATTGTAAAGTTATCGAAGCACATACAATGTTCCCACACACACACACATGCAACACACTAACTTTTGCTTATGGGCAACTGAGATACCTTATTGGAAGTGTGTACATGTGTGTGTATCTGTGTGTATTTGTAAGAGTGTATGTTTTAAAGTATTCACTAGACAAAAGTTCTTTTGAAGAAGATGAATTTCAATTTTTCCAACACACATGGCATTTTAAAAATGTTCAACGAGCAGCGAGCATATGAAAAGTGATACATCATTCTATTCAGAAACTTATGAAAATAAAAATTTTTATTATATATTTGCGTTTATGTGTGCGTGTGTGTGCATTGGAGTCATAAGTTAGTGTAAACATATGAGACGTTCAAACAAATACAAAGTATAAAAGTATTCATGACATAATAAAAATAACAGGGTTAATGCAATAAGGGATCAATCAACAGCAGATGCGGGGTTTTACGTAATCAAAAGAATAATTTTAATTTTAGGGAAAGATGAAATAAATTAATTTTACTAAAAATAAGGTAAACAAATGTAATTTAATATTTGTTAGGGACAAGCACAAGGAATTGGAAAAATGGCACTGTTTGCTCTATTTTCCCTATATTGCACAGTGGTTTAAAAACTTTTTTTTTTTTAAATAATTCGTTAGCTTTTATTTTATACTACTAAAGTTAAAGTAATGAAAGTTTACAGTGTTAAAGCAGAGGTATCATCGAGTTAAGCTGCAAACGGTCGCTATTTTATAAAGAGGGGCTGCTTGTGGGTAAATCCCCAATATTGGGTATCTCGGGCATACATTTTTTCTAAACGTCACCAAAAGTTTATTTTTAATTTTAATGTTTATATATTTTCTTTAATTTATATAGTCCTTTAAAATATCTACGAAAACTGTGCTTACATGTCTGCATTAAAAATGGAATTTGAAAAATTATTTTTTAAATTTTTATGCGGACCTTAATTTGGTATTTATGATCGGATTGCTAAAATTCTCATCAAATCTAGAATAAAATAGAATCAAGTTTTATCTAGATATTTCTAGTTGTTAAAAAATTACACGGCCCTAAATAGTGATAATGGGAAAATACCGTTATTTTTAGGGGTTTCCTCTAATAATGGGGTATTGTGTTTTTGCTTATATAAATTAAAATTTGCTTCAGTACTAGCAAATTATTTTGCACTATTTAAAAGACAACCTATAACCAATGCGAATAAAAGAAAAAAATTACCACATAAATTGCAACTGTTCTCCCTCCAGCCCTATCCAAACTTGCAAAGCAGCGTTTAAAAAAAAGGGAACTGATTTTTAAAATTCTTAAACCTCAGTTGCATACATACTTAGGAAAAGATTTTACAGCCCCATGGAAAGCAAAGGCAGCTTGTACACTTTTATAAAAATAGCACTCCATTCCTTGGGATTTATTTTCCCCGTTTTGGGAATTCGGGTGTAAAAATAAAAAAATATAAAAATTTTGTTTTAAAAATGCACGCTATTCTAATGACAAAACTGTTACAGTTTATATGCCCACTGTTCCCATCCAACTGTTTTTTGCTAGACTATACGTAATAACAAGATAATAATATTTTACTTTTTATGGGAGGTACTATTATGGGCCCACTATCCCAATCCCGTCCGTATTATACTAGACTATGCACACTAGTATGAGGGTTACTTGTGCGAAATTTGAAGACTCTAGCTATTGTAGTTCTATATGTGTATATGTATAATCACCCCTATCGCGAATAATTATTCCCATGAAAAAACTCCCAACTTTTTCTAGCGTAAATGATTCCAAGAACAATTTACTTGTATTTTACGGTAGAAATCATTCACGATAGAAATTTTGGAAGTTTTTTTCATGGGAATAAATATTCGCGATAGGGGTGAATATTTTTTTTACTTCGTATGGGAGGTAACACGCCCACCTGCCCAATCCAGTCTGTGATTTGTTATACGATGGACATTAGTAAGAGGGTTACTTGACCCAAGTTTCAAGACTCTAACTATTGCAGATCTCCAGGTAGACGATAATAATTGTTCACTTTGTATGGGAGTAACCACGCCCACTATTCCAATCCAGCATATGTTTCGCTAAACTATGCATATGAGTAATAGGGTTACTGGTGCAAAATTTCAAAGATCTACTTATTATACATAGTTCTCTAGCTACTTTAAAAGTGGGCGTGGTCAATTTTTCTTTCCGTAAAAACCTAAAAAAAGGGCCGATTCGGTGGCGCCATTCTTAAGACATGCGATTACCAACGAACGACACATGATTTTATTTATATAGAAGATCAATCGCGTTAATGAGATTATGATATCTTAAGTGGATCGCAAGCTTTCAAATTATTTCTGAAATAAAAACTTTTTGAACCACTGAGTATCGAGTACTTTTGGGTACTTCCTCTGCTTCTCCTCTAGCTGATTTAATTTTGTTTATTTCTGTTCCTTTGTAAATTATATATCCTTTCATAAATCTATAGTTAAATATTTTTTTTTTTTTTTTTGATATGAACATTTTTCTTTCTCTTTACAACCAAAATTATTTTCAATTTCAAGTAACAAATTGCTTTCAAGATTTTTCAATTAAACTTGTTTAAGAAAAAAAAAAAAACACAGAATTAAAGTAATGAAGTCTAATGGAAAAAGAAGCAGACCAAAAAATTACAACAAAAGCATAAAAAAGCATCATAAAAGTTGTAATTTAAGTCCCATCAAAATGTTATTACAATTTGTTTTTCCCATTCAATGGATGTGTGCTTCGCAGTGGCCAACTATTACCAACACATTACCACTACTAACAGGCGGCAGCAACGACTGATAATAATAGAAACAAATAAAATAACAAAATATAAAACTGTATTCTATAATGAAGCAAAAAAAAAATCCAAATGAAAAATAAACTTTACACTTTTTCTTTACAGGACACAACACGAAAGGAGCACAGCGAGATTAATGGTGGAAGAGAGAGAGGAGAGAAGGAGATAGAGTGGGAATGTGGGATAGTTTTGCTTTGAATGTGATCATATAAAAATTCAAGCGTCAAAGTTGTGGTGGTAGCATTGTTTAATACAAGTATCAATATGTTGTTGCTATTGTATTGTTAATGGTCAGGTTTCGATTGCTGGTATTGGCTTTTGTGAACAAATATTTAACCCCTTAAAATGAATTTAATCAAAAAATTAAAATTATTTAAAACGTAATTTTTACATAAGACTCATACATAAAAATGCTTAAACAATTATTTATGAAAAATACTCGCAAGACACTACTGTTGTAAGCCTTTTCCAAACCAACTTCATAGATTTTCAGTATCTATAAAGCTATTGTTAAGGCTGGGGTACCCAACATACTTTTCAGACTGAGATATCTTGTTGCATCCTCATTCAGTGGGATACAGGCGATACCGTCTAAGTTTTTACCAGCCATCTTTTTTGATCTTTATTAGATGGTGCTTGTTTTTGCTGTGCCATCTGAGGGTACTCCAATTGTGTATAAATGATTTCTTTTTCTTGTCCACAGTTATTTTCGAGCTTGTCTTTCTTTGTTCAGGACCTTAGAGCATTATAACAAAAATTTGGTGCCTAGCATATCTGCTCTTGAAATAGCTCGTCTCACTAAACCGGTTTTTGGAGATGTTTGTTCCATGATCTGTTGCCAGTTTAGGTTTCCGTTGTAGGAACTGTTGTCTCTGCAACTTTTCTAGGGACTCCTTCCCTCTGAAGATACCTCAGCGATCCATCTCATTTAGTCCGCTTCAGTCCAGGGTATGTTTGTATAAAACTGAGACTATACCAGCATTCTGAGTCACCATATCAGCGACTTCGATAGACTGATTGGTAGCTCGCTAGTCTATCAGTCTGGCGGTTGCGGGTTCGATTCCCTTCAAAGACTCTGGGTGTTTTTTGCCTACAAGCTAAAAGACTCGCAAATGTAGTGTTGTCTTAAAAAAAAACAAGCTCTTCTTGGCTTTCTCTCTTAAGGTTTTTTTATCGACGAATAGCGCCACACCAAAAAGGTATAAAACTTTATAATGATTCAACTTCTGTCAAAGGAGTAATTTTTTAAACTAAAAGTATTTTTTTACAAATTTAAAAAAAATTATACCTGCTGAAAATCGCTTTTACCAATAAAATTTTATTTTACCAAAATTCCTTTTTTTTCAGAAATATAAATCTTTTCCGGGAAAAATCCGTTTTTTCTGAAGAAGTAAATGTTTATTTTTTGAAAAAGTAAAAGCAAAAATCACTTGTTTACTGAAAAGACACTTTTTTCGAAAAAATCACTTTTTTCCGAAAAATCACCTTTTTCCGGAAATTTTACTTTTTTCCGGAAATTTTACTTTTCACCGGAAAAGTCGATTTTCCCCGAAAAAAAATACTTTTTCCCCGAAAGTCATTTTTTTTCCCGAAAAATAACTTTTTCCCGAAATAGTCACGTTTATCCCGAAAAAGACGATTTCAACAAAAAAATTACTTTTTCCCGAAATAGCCGCGTTTTCCCCGAAAAATCCTTTTAATCCAAAAAATAAGTTTTTTTTCCTAAAAACTCATTTTTTTCCGAAAAAAGTCATTATTTTTCTAAAAAAATATCACTTTTTTCTCCGAAAAAGTCACTTTTTTCCAAAAAAAAGTACTTTGCCGAAAAAGTATTTTTTTCAAGAAAAAGTCGAAAAATCCTGAAAAATTCATATTTTTTCAAAAATTAATTTCTTTTTTCTGAAAAGTTCACTTTTTTTGTGAGAAAATTCACAATAATCATTTTTTATTACAAAATTCACTTTTATACACAAACAGTCAATAACATTTTACACAAAGCTGTAGTTTTTTTTTATAAAATGCACAAAAATCCTAGAAACTCGTTATTTTCCTGCTCTCAAACAGATTTCAAAGTATTTGTGAAAAAAATAAACCCCGAATGTTTGTGGATGATTAAAAAGAACAGACAACAAACAATTCTGATTTGAACACATAAAAATTAATTATTCTTTTTTTTTTTTTGTTGTTTTTCTTTTTTGCTTTTAATGTTTCTTGGTAACGGGTTAATCCCGAAGCAATTTTCTGCAGCTGATTTTTATGTTGCCATTGCAAGTTGTTTCAAATGTTGTAATGATGTTTGGATGACCGACTCGATGGTTGGTTGGTTAGTCAGTCGATTGCATGCCAGAACAATACGAGCATTACGCAGAAGAAGAAAAAACAAACGAAAACGAATCCAGTTGATTTGTGGTACTTAAGCGATGCCAGTGGAAACTTACTTACACAATTCAATACAAGTGCTTGTGTGAGTGTTTAGACACAATATCTATACAAAACACGCTGCCATTAATAAATTTATTCAATGGACAATTTAGTTACCAATGACAAAGTCACGTAAATACACTTTAATGTTACAATTCTATTTTGTATTTATTTTACAAAAAAAAAAATTTTTTTAAATTCAATTGTATTAAATATAATATTAAAATAATTAATAAGAAAGGCATTTTTATACTTCTTACTTTAATTATAATTGTTCGCATTTATTGACCCAGTAGTGTGTAGTATGCTAGTCTATGGGTTCGGGAATTGTGGATTCCCACCTAACACTCTGAGTGTTTCACTATAACGAGTGAAGGTTATCGTTAGTATGTGCAATAAATTAAGTTAGAATGTAATTTTTAATTGTATTGTAACATTTAATAAATAAAATAAATATTTTTTTTCTATTTTTCAGAAAAAAAAAACGCAAATAATTTCGAAATAAATACCTGAATTTTGTTGAATTGTTATTTTTGTATAATAAATACCCAACAATCACAAATCATTTGGGAAATGTTAACTGCATTTTATGATGTTGGAAATGAAAGAAACAAATTAATTTACAGCCTACGATACAACTCACAATACAGAAAAAAAAAATAATAAAAAAAAAACAAAAGTGATACACAAATTCCTACAAGTCATAAACAACAGTTGGCGAAAAATTTAAAGAATACAATCGTTAAAGTTAATTTTTAATTAATTTTATAAACAAAAATCTTATTAATTTTTTCTACAGAATTCAATTCTTTTAAGGTACTTCTATCGGATAAAATGAGTTTTTTTTTCACAAAAAAAAAAAAAAAAATAAATAAATAAATAAAAAAATAATAAATAATTAATTTATTAATTCAAAAATAGTTCAAATAAAATTCATATAATTTCATATAAATAAAAAAACATTATGGTAATATCACTTTTTTTACAAGTATCGTTTTTTTCGAAAGTACTTTTTATTTTAATTCACTTTTCACCATAAAAAAAAAAACACCGATTTATTCTGATCAAAAAAATTATTCTTTTCACGAAATTTTTTTTTTAAATTTTTTTCACTAAAAGTTTTTAGTTTCTTAAACTTATATAATCAAGTCACTTAAAACAAAAACTTTTTAACAAAAAAAATTGCACCTTTCACCTAAAATAACCATTTTTTTTAACAAAAATTTATTTTTCACAAATTTTTTTTTTACCAAATTTTCTTTTTTAACCGATATTTTTACAAAAAAAAACTCTTTTGTCATTTTGGTAACATCTTTTTTTCGGTTGTAATGATTCTATTTTGCTTTTTTTTGTGTAATAAATATTAGACTGTGACCAGTAGATCGCATGGAGTGCATACAGATCTCGGGGGATCAATAACCTCCTGCGAGGGGCGATTTTTGTTTGATTTAAGGTTGGTAGGGTTTTTCTGCTTCGATTTGTATTAAAGGCCTTTATAGAAAGCAATACACATAGAGGTAGCCGATAAACCCACAGGGTGACCACTGGGAACCAAAACCAGTTAAAAGGCATATGTGGGTCAATATGTGGAATTTTTTAAGGATTTTTTTATTGCTTTAGTGTGACCATTCTAACTCAATATAGATTGCAAAAAGGTCCTAAATTTAAGAATAAAAATTTTGTAAAAAATTGAAAAAAAATTTAAAAATACTTAAAACGCAATTAAAAAAAATTTTAAAAACATGTTAAAAAAAATATCTGTACAGAAAATTTTTCGAAAAAAATTTTACAAAAAAAATTTTAAACAAAATATTTTTACAAAAGATTTTTGCAAAAATTATTACAAACTATTTTTAAAATACTTAAAAATTTTTTTTTTCAGAAGTCAAAAATTGACTTCACTAAAATAAACACTTTACTAACAAAAATTCCTTTTTCCATTAAAAATATTGATTCGCCAAAATTTCCTTTTTTAACCAAACTTATTCACCAAAAATTCACTTTTTCATTTAAAAGAGTTCATCAAAAATTTACTTTTTTTTATCAGAAGTATACTTTTTCACCAAAAAGTCCCCATTTTTTTCATCAAAAATAGACTTTTTCATTTAAAAGAGATTTTTTTTTACCAAAAATTAACCTTTTTTATTCAAACGTCACTTATCACTATAAAGCCTTTTTTCATGAAAACAATTTTTTTAGAAGTCTTTTTTCTCAAAAACTCGCCTATAGTATGAAAGCCCATAAAAACTGTTTTTTTTAACAAAAAATTCACTTCTTTCACCAAAAAGTCATTTTATCACCAAAATAACCATTTTATTTTAAATATTAATTTTTTCACTACAAATTAGTTTTTTAACCGATTTTTTTTTTTTAACCGAAAGCTATCTTTTCAACAAAAATTAATTTTGTCACTTAAAACTGTTTCATCAAAAATATAGTTTTGTTTTTATCAAAATCATAGTTTTTCACCTGTTTTATCAGAGCGTCACTTATCACCAAAAAGCCTTTACCAAAAATACTTCTTTTACTTAATTTCGCTCAAAAGTTCGCCTATTGTGTGAATGCGGACACTAATATTAAATTACTTTTATAATAAATTGAATTTGTAAAGGTTAAAGTTCGAATTGTAGTCATACGAGTAAACCGCATAACCTCTATTCCATTCACTAGAAAAAATGTTCGACCTTTAACCATTTAACTGGCAAATTGTCTACAGCCGGAAGACAGGAAACTGTTCTTTTTAACTTCTGCCACAAATGCTGCTGCCATCATCTGATGGCTGGTGCTGAGTGGTGCTTTAATACACCGACACAAAATGTTAAAAGATCTTGTGTGTGTGTGTTTATAAAATAATAAAATTTTTGAAATAAATGCCATTTCTTCCGACCCAGTAGTCGTGTAAGTGAATTTTATATATTTTTTACACAACGGCTGCTTAACGTAGTAGTTGCCAAGTATTTGTATGACTACATTTTCGTATTGAGTAAATAGTCTATTGACATACTTTCTTTTTGTATTAATTCTATTAAATCCTTTCAGTTTTTTGTTTTTGCTCTTTGCTTTTTATTTGTAGTAGAGTTGAAATTTTGAAGCAAAAGAAAACGAATGCACTGAACGAACATCTACAGCAAAGAGCAGAGTAGAAAAATAAAACTTTGGTAACATATTGATACGTCAGAGAGTTACGACCATTCAACATAAGCGGTTATTTCATGACCATCAATGCCACCAACAAGAACAACAGCAATATTTATAGCAGTAACAGAAAATATGGTTGGCTGAGCGAAAAGGCAAGGGGTCAAAAAGTAGAATTTCGTCGAATGTTTGTGGTTTAATTTGCAATGAAATACTAGTCAACAGGAACATCATCATCATCAACTGCAACTTTAGAGTACTAACACATTCTCATATTCAAGTTTATGTATATTTTTCTACCCAGCAAACACACCTGTTCGATCTTAAATTGGTAAAAAGTTGTTTCATAATAAATTCTCAAAAAAGTTTCAAGTTTTTTTATATTGAGTAAAGTATTTTTTATTTTTTCTAAAACCTTTTCTAAAGTATTTTTCCCTAATAATTCCTCAAAAAGAGGCGAAGTATTTTATATTGAGTAAACTATTTTTTATCAGCTTATCCTCAAACGTTTTTCTCGAAGTTTTCTCAAACATTTTCTCAAGTATTTTTTTCTAATGTTTTACAAACATGTATTATTTGAGTTTTTTTATATTGAGTGAAGTATTTTTTATGAACTTATTCTCAAACGTTTTTCTCGAATATTTTCTCAAGTATTTTTCCCTAATAATTTTTCAAAAACTGTGAAGATTTTTATATTGAGTAAAGTATTTTTTATCAATTTATTCTCAAACGTTTTTCTCGAATTTTTTTCAAACATTTTCTCAAGTATTTTTTTCTAATGTTTTACAAACATGTATTATTTGAGTTTTTTAAATATTGAGTGAAGTATTTTTTATGAACTTATTCTCGAACGTTTTTCTCGAATATTTTCTCAAGTATTTTTCCCTAATAATTTTTCAAAAACTGTGAAGATTTTTATATTGAATAAAGTATTTTTTAACAACTTATTCTCAAACGGTTTTCTCGAATTTTTTGTCAAAAATTTTCGTCAGGGCCTGGCGTGTTGCCTTAATCTGGCAATGGTCTAATGTTTTTCAAACATTTATCTAATATATTTTAGATATTTAGAGTAATCAGTTAACTTTTCTAACAGATAACAATAAATATATTCTAGCCAATGACTGGATTTACATATATGTACATAGTATATATTTGAATTTTAACAAAATATTTATAAAGCCTAGCAAAAAATTAAAAATATTCATATAAATTTATTGAATATTTTTTATTTAATTTACTATATGATAATTCCGAGACTTTTCGGGTGACAGATATTTACCCTATGTTTATTTAGTTTAGGATCTTCCTAGTTATTTTTTTGCCCCCAATTATAAGATTTCTCTAAGTTTATTTCACTGTTTCGTTAGACTCAAATATCACTACCCAGCCATTTCTTTAAATTTATAAACAGGAAGTGATATAAAGTGGCTAAATCTGGAGATAGCTTTTCTAAGTCTGTGCTTATTATTTTTTATATTTATTTTATATTTTTATATATTTTTCATTCTCCTAATAGTGCGAGTATTATGCCATGAGTTAAATCGCATATCCCTAAGCGACCTAAATATTTACTAGACTTACGGGATGTCCATTACATTTTGTAATTAATTACACATGCAATTACGCAATTATATGTAATTTGAATATTCAATTACAATTAGATTCCACTATTTGTAATTGTAATTGAGATTTTTTCAATTACACATTGTGATCAGGAAACAGATTGCTGAACGGTTGTGTTTTGTAACTAGCTCCTGAAAAATATAACAAAAACGTTTGCTAAAGGCAAAAATAAAATCAAATAATATATATGTTTTCATAAATAATCATTGTGCTAAAAACTGTGTCAAAAATAATATAAGAAAGATAAACTTGTGTGAAATTATTAAAAAAAAAAAAAAACGACTTTATAAAATACTTTCTTAAAAACTCAATATCAAAAAGAAAAGCTAAAAATGAATCTCTGCGATCATTGCAATAGTGAATTACCAATAAAATTCGTAAAATGCTGTTTTTGTAGCTCTCAATACCACTTTACTACATGTTGCTCACTTGCTGAAAAAACCTACGAGAGCATGAATAGTGAGCGCAAGGCTAATTGGAGATGTCAAAAATGTAAAACAAGAAAAGGCTCTTCAAGTAGCAATAATGCCTACCATATCATAATAGACGATTGCCCCACTCAAACAAGCCAAAAACAACAACGTGACTCTGAACAGGAAGATTGCGAAGATCCTAAGCGGTTTAAAGAGTCATACTCGCAAACCGATGTTAATAAGAGTGTGTCCATAATTAAATCTGATGTTGCAGAAGTCAAAGGTGAATTATTTTCAGTAAAAACTGATATAAACGATATCAAGACAACCATGAAAGATCTTGCTTTACAAATAAACCAAAACAGCCAGCAAATGAATGCAAACCTACAAGCCGCTCTTAACACAATAACCAACTCCATAACAACTCTTAGCATGCAGGTTAATGAACTCAGCAAAAGCAATAAGGAGAAAGAGATTAAAATTGAAGAACAAAATAAACGCATCAACAGCTTAGAACAACAAATAACAAGCAAAAACATTGAAATAAAAAATGTTACCTCAACTGACCTTCTCCCTGCAGATGTCGTTAAGAAAATAGCTTCCTCTCTTAATATTCAGGTTAATGATACAGATATAAGCCACTCTTATAGTCTAAAAAAATCTCAAACCATGATTGTCGAATTTACTACACAAGACAAGAAAAGAGAGCTCCTAAATAAAATCAAACGCCATAGAGTAGAATCCACAGTTCTACAAGATGACGAAAATAGCAACAAATATATATATGTAAATGAACAACTAACAGCAAGTAAACGTCGCCTACTATGGTTAGCTAAAACCAAAGCTAAGGAATATAAATGGAAATTTGTATGGGTTCGTAATGGCAATATATATATCAAGAAAAACGAAAACTCGAGTTTAATTACAATATACACTGAATCCGATATTGATATAATGGCACAAACAAATTAAATTAAAATATTTAAAAAAAAAACTTTTACAGCTCATTTAAAAACACTTTCTTATATACAACATTTAAACAAAATTTCTAAAATAAAAAATGAATCAAATAACTAATTCAATAATAGACAATTTTTTACAAATAAATAAACAAATATTAAGTTATCCCACAACAATAATCTTTATGAATATTCGTTCAATGCGTCTCAACTTCCCACTGTTTATGGCCAATATTCACAATATCATCAACCAAATAAATTTTATACTTCTTGTAGAAACCAATATTACAGACGAAGAAACACACATCTATAATATAAATGGTTTTACGTCTTATTTCTTAAACAGAGTAGGAAGAGGTGGGGGAATAGCAGTGTTTATAAGGGAACACATAGCACATACAACAATCAATATAAATGCAAATTCGTTTGAATCTGTTCAGATAAATATTACTAATAACATCAGAAACTTCTCTTTAATCACAGTTTATCGCCCCCCAAACAAAAACGTAAATGAATTCATAAGGGAGCTTGATCAAATCATAAACAATATTAAAAATAAAGACGACGTTATTGTTATTGGTGATATGAACATAAACATTCTCAATCAAAACATCACAACAACAAGATATACAGAAATGATCGCATCGAATGGTCTAGAATGTCGTATTAATGATATCACAAGAGAAGACATCAATAGAAAAACAAACTCTTGCATCGATCACCTACACATCAGAAGTAATAAAACAGATGCACAAACCTACACTGCAATTGTGAAAACAAACGTCTCTGATCACTACTCTCTCTTTTGTGGTATAAATACAGAGAACTCTACAAGAGAAAAACAAATAATGCTGAAAAGGGAAACCCTTGCATTACAAGGGGCCAACGTAAATAGTTCTAAGATTAACAAGAAAATTAGGGAAACAAACTGGAATGCCTTATTTCACGAGAACATGAACGCGGATGACATTTTTAATCAAATACATAACAGATTTAATAACATCTATCAAATGTGCAAAATAAATAACAAAAATAATAAAAAGAGAAATGTGAATCCTTGGATGAATGGAGACTTAATCAAATGTTGCAAAACTCGGGATAAACTTTACATAAAGTGGTTAAATAACAAAAATAATAAAATATATGAACAGGAGTATAAAAAATATAGAAATTACTTGAATAAAAAAATACAATGGACTAAAAATAATTATTATAAAATTAAGTTTATGGAAAATAAAAACAATATGAGAGTTACGTGGCAATTAATTAATGAAATTACGGGTAAAAAAATAAGTAACATTGATCTGTCATTAATAAATAATTTTAAAAATGAAAATTTTTCAAATATTTCAAATAATTTTGCAACAAATTTTAAAGAAAATATAAATAAAATATTACATAATTGTGATATAAAAACTCTACAAAATCAGTCAAAAATACTGAATAACTCAATATTTCTTTCTCCTACAAATGAAGAAGAGATATATAATTTATTAAAAAGCTTAAAAATCAACAAGGGAGCAGGTATTGATGGCATTCGACCGAAAGATCTAAGAAGTAACGCTAGCATTATGACACCAATAATAACTGCATTTATTAACTCCAGTATTAGTAGCTCTAATATACCGAACATACTAAAAACATCAATCATACGGCCAATTTATAAAAGTGGCACAAAAAATGATTATAATAATTATAGGCCAATTGCAGTTTTATCTGTAGTCGAAAAGATATTGGAAGAAGTTATAGTCAGAAGGATAACGGAATTTCTAAACAAATATAATGTACTAAATAAAAATCAATATGGATTCCAGAAAGGAAAGAACATAAATAAACTGTTGGGACAATTTTCAAACTACGTAAATAAATCTTTAGAAAATAATAACCACTGCCTCGCACTTTTCATTGACTTTAGCAAAGCCTTTGATACACTTTCACATAATAAACTATTAAATGCTTTGGAAAGAAATGGAATCAGGGGAAGTTGTCTAGGGTGGTTTAAAAACTACCTGGAACTAAGGGCGTACAGAGTGAAAATAGGCAACACATATAGTAATGAGACCTCAATAACTTCTGGTGTTCCTCAAGGATCAAAACTTGGGCCTATTTTATATTTAATATATGCAAATGAAATGCTAAACGTATTAAAAAACAGCACCACATTTGCGTTTGCAGATGATACTGCGATATTAGTATCTAACAAAAATATTGAAACTGCAACAACAAACATGCAACTTCAGTTAAATATAATATCTAAATGGTGCCACGACAACGGTCTCGTTATAAATGCTTCAAAAACAAAAATAATTCATCTAAAACCATCACACCTTGTTTCAAGTAAAATTATAATAAAATTTCACGATAACCAATGTCTACACAACTCCAAAAACAACAACGCTAGATTTGACTCTTGCAATACTATTATAGAAGTTGTAAAAACCTACAAGTATCTTGGAGTCTATATCGACCAAAACTTTAAATGGCTAACACATATACAATACGTAAGAACGAAACTAAGAAAAACAGCCTACAGCTTGTACCACTTAAGCAACTGCGCCACGTTTAACGTTCTTAAGCAAGCATATTTCTCAATGGCTGAGTGCTATATAAGGCATGGAATAACAGCGTGGGGTAACTCTACTTACTGTAGATCCCTTCAGCAAACGCAGAACCAAATTTTAAAAATACTTTTAAAAAGCAAGCAGCACAAACAACAAATCCAAGATACTTTGGTTTACGGCTACGCCTTACCAAACAATACAGCCTCTAATAATGAAACTACCAACGCCACAAATGACCTTAATGCAAATATCGGCAATAACACAAATATCAGCAACAACACAAACCAAACCAACAATACAACCCCCAGATCTAACTCTAACACATTTAACACGAACATCATGCGCAGTCAAAATAAATCAATTTCAAATAAAAATAATATTGCTACAATGCTAGATGTTCTTAACATCAAAAGTATATATCATACAACCTTATTCAAAGAATTTTATAACAATCCACAATTTTTAAAACCCATTAACCACAACTATGGCACTAGGCGAAAATTAGAAGGAAGATATAAAGTCGATCGTCACCATAATAAATATGGAGAAAACACTCTAGCTGTCACCATACCCAACCTATATAATAAACTTCCAATAAACATAATCACGGAACAAAACCCTTATAAGAGAAAAACAAAAATTCTAAAATATTTTATAGAAACTCAATGAAAAATACAAATAAACACCAAAATACTTGTAAAACAAAACGCTAATACCAATACAAATTACCTACATACATCTACCTTAAGCAATCTCATACACACAAATTATTTTTGATTGAATGTCCTGCAGACAAGCATACAGCTTCGCGGGGTTTTTAATTTAAGAAAAATTTTTTAATTTAAGAAAAATTTTATACATTCTAAAATTAATATTCTAAAATTAATATACTGAATTTTGTACTTTTATTATATTATTTAAATAAAATAAAAAAAAAAAGAATATAATAAAAAAAAAAAAAAAAAAAAAAAAAAAAAGTCATTTGTAATTGAAATTGCAAAGTAATTGTAATTGAAAAAAATCAATTATAATTACATGTAATAGAAAATTTAATGGAATATAATGGAATTTTGTTCAATTGAAAGTAATTATTATTGACTAATTATAATTCCAATTACTTGTAGTTTGTAATTGAAAATTTTTATTGCAAATTACAATTATTTCATTTCCTGATTTAAATTACAATTACTTGTAATATGTAATTGAAAATATTCAATTACACATTACCTGTAATTTTAATTGTAATTTAGTCTACCCATGCCTAACAGAGGAACTCATTAAATTACTTTTTAACTGTTAAAACTGATAGTGCAGAGAACTCCTTTCTGGAGTTTCGGTGATCACTTTTTTTACATAAAATTTTGTTTTTGCTTTTACTCTAAAAAAAAATCAGTAGAAGTAACTTGCTCAGTATGCAGTAATCCAGTAATAGACGGTTAATACAATCAGTATTGAGTTGAAAGTTACAGCGCTGTAAATACAAAACGTAATGGAATTATCCTTTGCTTCTAATGGTGAATTAAATCTAAGTTCAATTGCAAGAGAAGTTAGTTTTAAATAATGTGAAAATATATTTTAGGCTAGAAAAACACTTAAAAATTACTTTTATTGTCAAACTGTAAAAAAAAATGTTCAAATAAGTCTGTATAAATTTAACCCTTTTTTATGTTCTAGAATAATTTGAGAATAAAATGTGTTATCGAATTGAAAAATATTTTTTTCTTAAGTGAACTTCTCTCTATGAGTCTAAATAACAGATTTAAAACATTTGACTATTGTGAAAAATATTTTGAAAATAACGCTTAATATCAAATAATACAATCATGTTTCTTCAAACGTTTATCTTTATGTTTGCTGGGTTTCTAGCATTGCCAGTATTAATGTGTGGTGTGTGAGTATGAGGGTGAGTATGAGTATGAGTTGAACAGTTTGTGGGTGCAACACAACGTATGAGTGATTTTTATATGTTTTAATTTTTTGCTTTTCATAAGATTTCCTACAGCTACAGTATGCTTTTCAGGGCATACGAATACAACAGCAACAACAACAGGACTAACAAAATTTAAACCCAATTTTTTTTCAGTGCTCCATCAATGTTTTTGTTCAAACTTTGTGGTATTTTTTAGCTGTAAAAACATCTATTTTCAACTATTAAAATGTTGTTGCTCTCAACATTGTTTTTACCACAATTTCAAAACTTACAGCTGAAGTAAACAAAATTGAGTTGTAAAACGAAAAAAAAAGATGAGTATTTTTTTAATTAAAACATACAAATATGAGAGGAAACTGTGCCATAAAATTTGAATAAATTTTGCAACAAAAAAATTAAATTAAATTAAATTAATTTAAAATCTGCTTTTAGGAAGATCCTAACGCTTTTTTTTTCTTCAAAATTAAGTATAAAAAGGGCATTTGAAATTCGTTCTTTTTGGCTCTTTATCTTTAACAATTCTATCAACTTTATACTTTTTTCTGGAATTAGGGCGTCAGCATATAAAACGAGGCAGTCAGACAGCATGACCTATCTAAACATATCAACTGCTTCTGTGTTATTTATTGTTTTTTTTTTTTTTTTTTTTTTTTTTTTGTGAAACGTTGCAACACTTGTACATTTTGTGACGATGTCATTTCTTTCTTTTTGTTAAAACTTTTAAGGTACATTGTAAGGTTAATTAATATGTTTGTTTGGAATTGTTTTCTTTATTTTATATATTTTTTCATGTTACTTGTCTGGTAGAGTTTATGGATTCAAAAAATTTAACAACATAAAGTTTCAAATTACTACAACATTTGTTTATTACTTCTAATAATTTAAACTAATCAAACATCAATATCAACATTATTACCATCTTGTTCAATGATCCAAATAATTACAACAATAGAAGTAAATTAAATGTGCCTACATTACATGAGTATAATGCAGACACAGACGCAAATATATCCATACGTATGTATGTATAATCTTAAATGCTGCTTGTATAATTGGGTTTCAATTTACAAGACACTGAGAAAAACTAAACTAAATGAGCTTATTATACCCTTAACAACAGGTGAAAAAGTGTATATATAAGTCTGTCATTCCGTGTCCAATTTCCACAATATTCATTTCCGATCCCATAATGTATATATATTCTGGATCCTTATACAAAGAAAAGTTGATTTGGCGATGTCCATCTGTCGGTCTGTGTTCGGGTAGAAATCAATTCTGCCAAGGCACCAAAAGAGATACAGAATATTTAAGCCCACCAATCTGCCAGGTATACTTTCGAAAATTTCGTTAATAAAATTCGGCAACAGCAGGCCAGTCCATTCGAGGCTGTGAGCAAAAAACTACGCCCACCTTTATATGTTCACGTTGTTTTTATATTTATTCAGTTGTAATGATTCTCTTTTAATTTTTTTTTGTTAAATAAATAATAGACCACGATCAGTAGATCGCATGGAGTGCATACATATATCGGGGTATAAATAACCCCCCTACACGGGGGGGGGGGGGGGGGGGGTTATTAATAATGAATTATGAAAAAATTTCTTCGAAAAAATTTTATCAAAAAATTTTCGATATTATTTTTACAAAAAATTTTCGATAATATTTTTACAAAAAATTTTTGATAAAATTTTAGAAAAAAATTTTTAGAAAAAATTTTAGCAAAAAATTTTTACAAAAAATTTAACAAAAAAAATTGTCGAAAAAAATTTTCGATAAAATTTCACAGTTTTTCTGTGAAAGCATTCACGAAAAAATTCATTACGATCTCAACTGAAAATCTTTAAACAAGCTACTGTACTTGTGCTTATTTATCTTGGCAAAAGCTTCTTTATAACTAAACTATAGTTTTTGAAAAGAAATGCCTTAACTGGACATGTTGGTCTTTTGTCTAAGCTTTAATATATTGTCTATAAATTTCTTTATTTAATTCTCATTTAGTCAAGAAAATTTTTAAATTATAGAGATTTTTAGTTAACGAAATATATAACTTAAAATGAAAAGCGCATGTCAAAATTCCTTAAAATTTATTAAAAATCATTAAAAAAATTAATTAAAAATTTTTCACCGTTTTTTAAAGCTAACAAGTTCTTAGTATTTCTATGTGATTATATAGAGATATACATATAAAATTACTCTTGTTTTTTGTTCACATAAAAAAACGAGGTTTTTCGGGAATATCATAGTTTGTTTACTTATAAATATTGCAATGAAATCATACATATGCTGCTGTACTAATCATAAAGTATCCCTCATTGTGCGTGCTGTAGTTCTCAGAAATATATTTGTATTTGGATTTGTTTGCTGCAGTAAATATTCATAATCATTTAAATGCATTTGTAATTTTTAGAAAATCCATTATTCACAATATTATAATTCAAATGTATCATATGGTATTGTATCATTTCTAATCATATAGAAATAATATATACATACAAGTATATATTACGAGTAAATATATACATATGTTTAACAATCGATTTCCATAACAAATTCAAAACATTTCAATCTGTAATTTATTACTGTAATAGAGTTTCAATATGTTGCTGAACATAGATGCACATGTGTTAGTGTAAGTGCAGCAAAGAACAAACATAAGCAGTGTTGCCAACAATTTTAAAAGAGACTAACGCCAGTTATGGTCAGAAAAAAAAACGCAGAAACTGCCAACTAAAAAATTATTTTTCTAATCATAATTTTAATGGCATACTTTTAGGATTTAATAAAATTAATCCAAGCAGGCACAAGGGTAATACTTGCCGTAAATGAGTGTTTTGCCGGAAATTCCACTTATACCACCTCGCGGTGGCAGTTCCGGTAGCAGGATCCTAGTAAGGTCTTGTTTTTTGAGAAAGTTGGCTAAAATGGCTAAATTAGGTCTAACGATTCAGAGTTCTAGTTTAAAACAGACTAACCTGCAAATGTGCACCTATTTTCTCCACTACTAGAAATTTTATAAACTATAATATCTTAGAATCAAACAGAAGCGTAGGAATCCAACAAGAAAGAATAGAAACCACGCAAGAGCTGAGGAGGTTACCCTCTCAAAGAATTGCGAAGAACTGCACAAGAGTACATTGCTTAAGGTTGGCGGGTTAATTAAAAAAGAACTAATCTAAGGCTGTGCAAACTTCATTTAATACCTGGCCCAGCTGAGGCGAGTGAATACCCATCACTGGCTAATATTGGACTTAAGATCATGAAGGCATGGACAGATACATATAAGGTATGGGGGACCTTAGCCATAGACAAATTACGACAAATTCTGTAATGTGAAAGAAAGTCGGCAATTACCATTCGATGGCCTGATACCATTCGATGGCCTGATATCACCTATCGAGGGTTTAGACTGATTACAGCACGAGACTCAATGAAAGTAAAGTATTCGTAAATTACCATTCAAGTACCAGAAATTAGTGAGAAATTAATTGAGGCGGTCTAAAAGAGGCCTATAAAGCGGTAAGCTTCGGTATATAATAAGTATACCAGAGGAAACGTTTATATATATGTATAGTATGTATTTTTAATAAAAAATCAAATCCAAGGTTTTTCCTTGTACAAATTAGCCGCTAGTAATGGCAAAATACCACAATATCCGCTTTGGCAATACTGATCACAAGTATGCCCATTTGCATATATGTGTGTAGAATTATTTGTGGATTATAAGTTTATGACCTGACTGATGTTATCAGCATCGTTATGTAGGTATGTGTAAATGGACAAATGGACATCACCAATGGATAGCCATTGTATGCTTAACACGCATATGAGAAAAACAAATACACGTACAAACACTTACACATACTGGCACAAATTAATAAAGAGCTTAATTCAATACTTAGAATGAACGGCAACAAGGATATACGAGGGCAGAGAAAGAGAAAGAAAATAACTTTTGGACAAATTTGGATGTCGACATTTTTAATGTCGTGACGAATCTTTTAGATCCTTCGCCATGGTGATGTAAGATATTATCTTACACTGTTTTGTTTTCCAATTTTTTAACATGTTATGATTTCGAATTTTTACTCTTATGATTTCGAGCTACATTTATACAATTGTGATATAAACATTAATATTTTAAAAAGTAGATTCAAGATCTTTAAATGACTGAAAAGAAATTGGCAATAATAATCTTTCAGCAACATTAATTCCGCCTAAATGTCTATGTTTTTACCCACAAAAGAAAAAGCAATTATCAATGCCAGGAATAAAACCTATGCAAAAATAAAAACGACTTCTTTCAGATATTTTTCAATTGTAATTAAATTTTTGGTGTTTTTAGGTAAAAACAAAAAATTCACCAATTACAGGTTTTAATCGATTAAATTAAATAGTTAATTGATTTAATTATTTGTTTAATTACACACAAAAAATATTATCACCAATTAAAGGTTTTAATTGGTTTCAGATTAAAATTTAATTAAATAATTAATTGATTCAATTATTTGTTTAATTACGATTTTTGCTGTTCTGTTTTAAACAAATATATATTTGTATCAATTAAAAAATTAATTGAATTTTAATTTAAAACCAATTAAAACCTTTAATTGGTGCAATAAATATTTTCTGTAACTTTTATGAAACTTGGATTTTTAAATTAAATTTTAAATTATTGATATTTTTATATTTTTTGTTGTTGTTGTAAAATTTCGGGTTTTATTGAAATTTAATTTTTAATGAAAATTATGATTTTTAGATAAAATTTAAAATTGTTGTTAAAGTTTGTGTAATTTTTTTCAGTTTCAAATTCATTAAAGCAAAAACAACAATACATAAAAAACATCAATAACATGGAAATAGCTAAGAAATTAGAGGCCTTCCCAATTTTTTTACTATAACATCGCCAGTTGGGGACTGACTATGCTGATTATCAATAGTAACATTTTCGAAACTCTATCTGACAGATTGGTATACTAAACACTTTTACAAGTCATCTAGAGTCCACAGGGAATCCATTTCAACACAAACACGAAAGGACAAACAGATAGACAGAGGTGGAACAAGATTAACGTGGGCACCTGCCTTAATGGCCTTATCCCACGGTGGTCTTACCACCTAATGAAATAATGGGTGATTTTTTTGAGGTTAGGATTTTCATGCATTAGTATTTGACAGATCACGTGAGATTTCAGACATGGTGCCAAAGAGAAAGATGCTCAGTATGCTTTGACATTTCATCATGAATAGACTTACTAACCAGCAACGCTTGCAAATCATTGAATTTTATTACCAAAATCAGTGTTCGGTTCGAAATGTGTTTTATCGACAAATTTTGTTCAGCGATGAGGCTCATTTCTGGTTGAATGGCTACGTAAATAAGCAAAATTGCCGCATTTGGAGTGAAGAGCAACCAGAAGCCGTTCATTGGACCGTATTTTTTCAAAGATGCTGTTGGACGCAACGTTACGGTGAATGGCGATCGCTATCGTTCGATGCTAACAAACTTTTTGTTGCCAAAAATGGAACAACTGAACTTGGTTGACATGTGGTTTCAACAAGATGGCGCTACATGCCACACAGCTCGCGATTCTATGGCCATTTTGAGGGAAAACTTCGGAGAACAATTCATCTCAAAAAATGGACCGGTAAGTTGGCCACCAAGATCATGCGATTTGACGCCTTTAGACTATTTTTTGTGGGGCTACGTCAAGTCTAAAGTCTACAGAAATAAGCCAGCAACTATTCCAGCTTTGGAAGACAACATTTCCGAAGAAATTCGGGCTATTCCGGCCGAAATGCTCGAAAAAGTTGCCCAAAATTGGACTTTCCGAATGGACCACCTAAGACGCAGCCGCGGTCAACATTTAAATGAAATTATCTTCAAAAAGTAAATGTCATGGACCAATCTAACGTTTCAAATAAAGAACCGATGAGATTTTGCAAATTTTATGCGTTTTTTTAAAAAAAAAAAGTTCTCAAGCTCTTAAAAAATCACTCGATATAAGCGTAGACTAGCGCCTCCATTGTGTAGTATAACAACACTCCACGATATGATGATGCCGCCAGTATCGCAATTTATGTGTGATATAGTCACAATAAGTAACAATTTATATAACATGGCAAGCCTAAAAGGAAAGCCTAGAACCCATATTAATACCTCTTGCTTAGGGGTTTGGAGACTATCCAAACTCCGTTCTGTTGAGAGTGCAACAGCACACTTAATCGACCGTGCACCACCTCCACACAAAAAGATTTTAAACCACAACCAGTACGTGTACCCCCGAAGGGCACCTCACCAATAACCGGTCACAGAGAGGAGTAGGCTCTATGTGGGGCTTACCGATTCCCGTGGTACGTCCAGGACCCCAAGAGAACCCGTTTTATAAAACAACCGACTTTTTCTTCCAGATTTAGGCTCCAGATGCTCTAGCGTCTGGTGCCCCTATTTTTCCCGAGAGAACTGCGTCAAAGCATATGAATGTACTGCAGTGACAATTAGAACCCCGAGGGGAAAACAGATGGACAGCGTTAGTTCGACTTTCGCATGTCTAAGGATCCAACACATATATGCTTTTGGAGTCTGAAAAGAATATTGCAGAAATCATAAATGCAGGGAAAAACTTCTATATACAAATTATATACATTATATACAAATTATTGGAATTTAATGAATTAAAATTTCACCTGAGAAATAAAAACTCTACGTCCTTTAAGCTTTAAGCTTTTTTGTAACAATAAGAGTTTTCCTAAGAAATCTAAAAAATCATTTGAAACTTCGATAAAAACTTTTTACATGGCCCTCATAGAAATCTAAATGGTTTTATGTACATCTGATATGTGACATTAACTACAGTTGCAAAAATTTTAAAGTTCTTTGATGTGACTCTCTCTGCCTGCTGCAGCTGTTGTTATGATAACTTCTTTTATCTACAACAAATTCGTATGAATACAAAGCAGCTATTGAAATATTGTCAATTTTTATGTATTGTAATATGACTTTATACATTTATGTATATTCTTTGTAGTATAATATAAAAGCATATAAAACTTAATAAATGCGTATATGCGAGTTTTGCACACAATTTTTGCAGATAAAATGGCAAAAGCCTCCTATGATTTTTTGAAATGAGGTCAGACGCGGCAAATTTTTGTTGAAAGAAGCATTTTATGTAATGGATCTTTAAATTAGACTAGTTCTTAATTAAAATAAAAAGCAATATACCTCACAGAGAGCGGTGCTCAGCTCACGTCACTAGTGTTAAACACGCGTATAGAGAAGTTAATTTTTTTTTATAAAAGATGGTTCTGGTGGTTATTTATTTAAATATGGTTAGTTTTTTTGAATTTTTAATCACGTAAGCATGAGCGTGAGTGTGAAAAATATGGCGTGAATAAACGTGCATACAATATCAGCTTTTCACAATAGGCCGATAAAATGTTAAAAACAAATAAAAATCAATAACATAATCATGCCTCTGCTGCGGTATAAACAGATCTTAGTTCCCTGGGAATTTTTAATGCTGCCAAGACTTAAAATCACTTGAAGGGATAAGGTCTCACCACCATTGAGGAAATAAAGATTGCGTCCCTGTGAGCTCTAAAGGCCACAACAAAAATCTAATATTTGAAGTAAATTGAGGATTGAACAGATCTTAGTTCTCTGGGAATTTTTAATGCTGCCAAGACTTAAAATCACTTGAAGGGATAAGGTTTCACCACCATTGAGGAAATAAAGATTGCGTCCCTGAGAGCTCTAAAGGATACAACAAAAATCTAATATTAGAAGTAAATTGAGGATTGAAAACGTAACAGGCTGGTGAACAAATAAATAAATTAATTTCTAAAAAAAGGTCACCCTATTTTTTAACAAACTAATCAGCATTTTTAAAATACATTTTAATTAATTTTATTTAAAAACTAGCTATTCACGTTATGTCGTAGGCGTCCTGATATTATTTTGTGCGATTTTGTTTTGCAAATAATTTTATAGTGCTTCAGTTATGGTTTAGGTACCCAACCCTGGATAAAATTCTAAAATGTATACAAAATTCTAAAAATCATAAAATATTCTAATAAATTCTGTAACTAGTGTTTAAAAAATTCCGCTGACAAAAATAAATGGTGCTTTCAAGTTTGCAGTACCTTTAAATCGGTAAAATTGCGTACTTTTACTACTTTTTCTCTATTTTCTCTTGGAAATGAGATATTTTTATAGGGAAAAAGTAAACTATATTTGAACCAAGAAGATACTAAGGTACCTCCTTACAAAATTTTATTTAAATTGACACAGTAGTTTTTACGTGATGCGAACACAGACAGACAAAAATTCCAAAAATTTTTGTTTTTTATTCCAATTCGACTACTAGCTGCAACTGCAACAAAAAGATTCTAACAGTGGGACCTCTAATGCCAATAGTATTACGATATACATCATTTTTATTTTGATATTATATATAAATAGTGGTTTTGCCCCGTGTGACTATTACCTTTTACATACATGAACATGTCTCTGAAACGACAAATGAATTTCCAACCAATCAATGTATGAATGAATAAATAAATAATGAATTATAAATTTGATATAAATTCAAAAATTATTAAAATGGTTTTATTGTCAATTCAATAGAAAACCTTTTTACTCTCTGCTTTATTTTATTTTCCATAGAATCATTAAAGCAAAATTTGTATAAATTTGCAATTTCTTGAAATGAAAAAAAAAACAGCGAATATTTGCAGTTTACAACTGATGTGGTAAAGATTAATGTTGGAAAAAATTATAATTCACTGCAGTTTATAAAAAAAGTTACCAATTGGAAAGAGCCCAAAACCTGTGGTTATTCATTGGAAGCTTCTTTAACAAGCTTCCAATCGAGTAAAGAACGAAAAATCTGTGGTCCATTCATCAACAATCGCCTTTAGATATGAAAAATTTCAAATTGGCTGTGGTTTCTTAAATAGAACTCAATGCAAATCTTTTCGATCACTTACCAGGGATCGATTTTTGGTATAAAAAATCTGGTACACAGAAAAAATTATTTTCACCAATTAAAACTTTTAATTGGTTTCACTTTAAAATTTAATTAAATAATTAATTGATTCAATTATTTGTTTAATTAGCAATTTTTTGTTCTGTTTAAAACAAATGTACATTTGAATCAATTAAAAAATTAATTGAACTTTATTTTATTACTAGCTGTGCCCACACACGTTGCGTACGTCCAGATAATATTTTTTTTCCGATTTTGATTTGAAAGTAATCCACACCAAATTTTAAGACTCTTACATATTTACTTTTACTTTATATAAAGGTACCCATCCCTAGATACAATTCTAAAAATTTATATAAAATTCTAAAAACCATTGTAAAGGTCTGTAAAAGGTGTTTAAAATATTTTAATCACAATGTATTTCCACAAAGTAAAAATACAAATCAAATACAAATTTTATTCAATTGGCTATATTTGGCAGTAAGTAATTCATATTTTGTCATTATTTTAAAACAGCGCCATTTATTGCGCAACCGTGTTTAAAATATCCCCATTTCAATTAATTTTGTGATTATTTTAAAACAGCGCCATCTGTTGCGCAACCGTATTTAAACCACTTTCAAAAATAAAAGATGCCTTAAATTAGGCAGTAACTTTAAATCGGTAAAAAAATCTGGCTTACTTTCACTTCTTTTTCTCCACTTTCTCTTGGAAATCTGATATTTTTGCAGAAAACAAGTATCCTATATTCGAAGCAGGACACTAAAGTACATCCTTACAAAATTTTGTTAAAATCCATCAAGTAGTTTTTACGTGATGCGAACACAAAGAAAGAAAGACAGATAGATAGACAATAAATGAGTTATTATTTTACTATTTATGTATAGATTTATTTTATTTGTATTTGCGTTATATGTATGTTCGGTATCCCTTAAGTAGACCACTAACTTTTTGTGTCGAGCCACGCCTTCAGAAAGAAAACACTGATTAAATCTATCAGGCGCGAGTCATATTCAAACATGAAGGGTTTCTCACCACCATACAATATTTAACTTTAACTTAAAACACCACAGAAAATCTATTATAATTTACAAACGAGGTAACGACATTATTTTTCTAAGCATAATTTTAATAGCATACTTTAAGGATTTAATAAAATTAATATAAGTGATCATCGATAGGCACAGGAGGTAAGACTTGCCGTAACTGATTTATAGCTCCTCGCGTTGGCAGCCGGTAGCAGGCTCCTAGTAAGGTCTTGTTTCTGTTCGAAAGCTGGCTAAATTAAGTCTAAGAATTCAGAGCTCTAGTTTAAAATAGACTAATTTGCAAATATGGAGCCATATTCTCTACTACTAGGAATTTTATAAAATATATTTTTTTTAGAATCAAACAGAACCTTAAGAATCCAACAAAAACGAATGGGTTAATTAGAAAAAAAAAATGATTTAAGACAGTAGCCCTTCGGCAGGATGTCTAACAAGTTGCTTGGAATAATGTGAGGTACCTTTAGCTGCACAACTGCTTAAGTGAAAGGTCATGTCAACTTCAATTAGCATCTAGCCAAGCTAAGACGTTAATTCACATTGGAGGTAAGACCATGCATGCATGGGCAGGCACATACTTAATATGGATGCTATGGGAGACCTTAGCCATAGACAAATGCAACCAATTACGACATATTATGTAATGAGAAAGAGGGTCGACAGTTATCAGTCGATACCCTGAAAACACTAAAGTCGACAGTTTAGGCTGCTTACAGCACGAGACTTAATGAAAGTAAAATAGTCGTAAATTACCAATCGAGTACCAGAAATTATAGAGCAGTTAAGAAGGTCGAAAAGGGGCCCATCTGCTTCGGTATTTAATAAATATACAGAAGGAAACTTTTGTTAAATGGACATAGTAAAACTTGTGAATATTTTGCCAGTCTACTTGTTATGGTTTAAGAGATACAGACGTGTAACAGATATGGAAGCGATATTATTAGGTTTCACCCTTTCGTTACGGTAAAAAGTTTAAACAAATTATTATGCTAATGTCAGAAATCCTTCTCTTATTAAAATCCTTTTTTATACGATGGTCATTATGTACTACTGCTGTAAAGAATTAATTTTATAAATACTATGAACCAGAAACTTTTGCTTCTTTCTCTCCCTCTCTCTCACACCCACTCTTTTCCTACCTATCTTTCACTCACTGTCTTTACATACAAAAGTGTGAAAATTTTACACAGCTGCAAAAGCTTGACTGAACTACTGGCTGTCTGTCTGTCTGCTCTTGATGTTTATTACTCTATAAAAGTGTAAAAGAATTAAAATGGCAAAACAACTAACAACAACCAACTGCTACTTGATGAAGGTGAACTTTTTGCTACTGGTGGCTGGGTGGCTAGCTGGCTGGCTGGCAGTATTGTTTTAAACGCGTGCCAAGCGAAATTCCAAAAGAAATAGTTGTTTATTAATATCAGCGACAAGACTTAGTACTGGATTGTTTTGCATTTTGACGTCTAGGGAATTAGTTAGATGAATTACCCTTTGGTTGTCTTGTTTTTTTCTTCTCTATTTTTTGTTGAACTTTGTGTTTTTGCTGCCATCATAATGGTGGAACAGGTACTCGTATATTAACGATGCTGCTCTGCGGATGTTGTCTCTATTTTTTTTTTTTTTTTTTTTTTTTTTTGAAAGACATTTTGATCCACTTTATTAAAAGAACAGAAAATAAAAAAAAAAGAGTGCATTATGTTGTTTCGAGTTGCTGCAGAGTTGGTAATTGTTTGTAGATATTTTTGACGTAGAAACAAGAAAAAGATAAATCACACCATGGCTCACACCGTGGCAACATAAATTTTGAACATTTGATTGTACACAAACACACCGGCGATTTAACCTTAAAAAAATTCTCATAAATGTTTGAAGTTTTGTAAAAAAAAATTGAAATACAGATGTTATTGACAGAAGAAAAAAAAACTCAACATGTGACTGATTCATTAGTTGTTTAAAGCTTTTTTGCTGCGATACAGAAGGCTCTTTACCAATTTACAACTCTTGACTAAACATGGATTTAGCACTATACATAAGAAAATAAACAACAGCCCAAGCAATGGATTTTACCAAGAATCAAATGGTAAAATCCATTGCCATTGGTTATGGTCACATATTTTTGGGATGTACATTGAGCATTGATTGCTTGCAAAAGGGAAAACCAATAAATGGGGAAAATTATTCAACAAGAAATCAGGAAAAACATTTAGCCAATAACAGTGATCTCCCATCAAGATATTAGTGCCAACTTCTGAAGTTTCGATAGCAAAAATTTATAAATTTAGTTTCGAATTGAACTTATCCTGTTTCAAATTTAAAAAAAATATTTAAATCTAATAAGTTGGTAATTTTTCCAACAATATACTATTTTAAGGAAAAAAAATTTTTGTTTTATTTAATTTTGTACCGACCTATTCCCCCTAGTTCCCCTTGTATGGTCAACCTCATTGCGTATAGCAAAAATTATGAAAAGAGGACAGAAAAAGAAAAACCATTCCCTTATAATTCTCAATTGGTTCATGACCAAAAGAAAAATGAAGTCATAGTAAAGTAAAGACTTACTTTTCACTTAAAAGAGTGACTCCTTTGTAAAACAAATTTACGTTTAGTAAAAAAATTTATTTTTGGTGAAAAAAGTAATATTTCCGTGAAAAAGTAACATTCCGATGGAAAAAGTTGCTTTTTATCGGATAAGTCGCGATTGAAAAATAGTTTTCTTTACTTTATAGTAACTTTTTGATAGAAAAAATCTTTTTGATGATAAAAGTTATATAAATCTGGTGAAAAAATGAGCACTTTTGGTTAAAAGATTAAAAATGTAAATGTAAAAATGAAATGATGAAAAAGTAAACAAATTGAGTTTTTGGTAAAAAAAATTAAATTTTAATCAAAAATAGTAAAAAAATAGTAAATTTTTGATAAAAAGTAGTAAATTTATTTAAAAAAATAGTGAAGAAAAGTTTATATTTTTGGTAAACTTTTTGCTGAAAAAAATGAATTTTTCTGAAAAAGTGACTTTTTGGTGAAAAAGAAGTCACTTTTGGTGTAAAAAGTTATTTCTTGGTACAAAAGTGAATTTTTGGTTTAAAAGTAAATTTTGTGTAAAAAAGTTACTTTTTGGTTAAAAAGGAAATTTATTTGAAAAAAGTGACTTTTTCGTGGAGTAACTGTTACTTCTTTGGTGGAAAAACTTAATTTTTGGAGAAAAAAAATTAGATTTTTGGTGTAAAAATTAGTTTTTTGATGGACAATGTTACTTTTTGATGAAAAAAGTTTTGTTTTGGTACAAAAATATAATTGACTAGATGCGCTCACACACGTTGTGTGCGTCCTGGCAATATTTTGTTCGATTTTGTAAGTAATTCACACAATAGTTTAAGAGTCTTACGTATTTACTTTATATAAGGGTACCCATCCCTGGATAAATTTCTAAAATTGATATAAAATTCTAAAATTAATTGTAAAGCTCTGTAAAAGACAGCGCCATCTGTTGCGCAACATTGCTTAAAATATACTGTTTTCAAAAGTAAAAGATGCTTTAAAGTATGCAGTATCTTTAAGACATACTTTCACTGACTTTTCTCCACTTTTTCTTGGAAATAAGATATTTTGCGAAAAAAAAGCATCCTATATTGGGATTAAGATACTAAGGTACCTTCTTAAAAATTTTTGTTAAAATATATCCAGAACTTTTTAGGTGTTGCGAACACAGACAAACAGACAGACAGGAATGAGTTACTATTTTATTATATGTAAGGATCAAGAAACTATTTTGGTAAATTTTTGGTGAAAAAATAATTTTTTTGTTGGAAAAAGTTATTTTTTTGGTGGAAAAATTCACTTTTTTGTTGGAAAAAGTTACTTTTTTGAGAAAAAAGTTATTTTATTTTCATGGTGAAAAAAAAAATCTCTTTTGGTGAAAAAAATTACTTTTTTGGTGAAAAAAATTACTTTTTTAGTGAAAAAATTACTTTTTTGGTAAAAAAATCCTTTTTTTGGAGAAAAAGGTTTTGGTTTGGTAGAAAAATTAAAAAAGCCAGTTTTTGTTCAAAAAATAAAATTTTGGTGAAATAGTGTTTCTTTTTTTAAAAAAGGAAATAAAATATGGTTAAAAAAATTAATTTCGGTGAAAACTAATTTTAAATGCAAAAAAAAGGAATTTTTCCTAAAAAAGCACTTTTGCAAAACAAAGGATGTTTTGAGAAAAAATAAATTTTGGTGATATAAATACTGTGCTTTTGGTGATATGTCTTTTTGTGAAACACATATGTAAATTTTAATAATTTTTTTTTATAAAATAGTATTTTTATGGGAAAAATAAACCTTTAGGATTAAACAATTTTATTTTTTTTAGACAACTTTGTGATAAGTATTTTTTATTATAAAGAGATGTAGAATTATAAAGTCCCTTCAAAATTTAAATTTTGCTTACCTTAATATTTTCTAAAAACATATTATAATGGAAAACTCTTAATCACTTAAGGATGTTACCTACTTAGTGCGTTGAAATTAATTTATAATCAGCTTTTTCTAGAAGCAAAATGTGCAAATGCTGGTGTCTTTAAAAACTCGTTTAAACACCACTCTGCTGAACAAACGACAACACTTGTTTAAGGGCGACTAAAAAGCGATAATGTAATTTAATTTTGCATTATTTACTTTGTTTTCGCACCCAGATATTAATTTATTGCTGTTGCTTAATTGAAGCCTAATTAAAGAACCATAAGAGATGCTCTTTTACACACACAAGCACTTACACACACACACACACACATACACAGGCATAAATATTTTATTAAAAGCACAATAACAGTCAACTAAAGGGGTAATTTTACAATAGGAGCAAAGGGAGCAGCAGTAAGGAACAACTTTTCTTATTTTTAAACTCTTCTTTTTGTTGATGTTAGGAGCTGGAAGCAGTGGTGGTCCCTAGTGAAACCCTACAAAAATTCTAAAAAACAACAAAAAAGTTTGAATTTTTTATTTTTAAGTAAAATGATTTTTTACAGCATCAAAACTCAGCAGAGCATCCAGCAGCAGGACAATAAAACAAAAACGTGTAAACTCTTTCGAATGGCTGCTAATCAAAATGTTTGCAACATTGTGGTCAGTGTTAAGAAATTCTCTGGTATTCTGCCTGACCAGAAATTGTTCTTGCTAAAGGATTTTTATTGTTTAAAAAAATTCTTAGTTGGTTTTCGAATAAATTTACTTTGAAAGAAAATAAAAATATTTTCATTTTGTGTTAAACCACATACGACTACTGCCCAATGAAGCAGACTACGAGTATACTAAATTCGATGCAGTCATAGTTGGATGAATATATTTGCATTTATATGTGTAGTCGCATGTGTTTTAAGGATTTGGCAGTGTGTGTGAATAGATATTTATGGAATATCTTAGGTTGAATGTATGTATATACATATACATTGTCAAATTTAAAATGCAAATAAAGTTAAAGTTTCTCCTGAACCCAATAGTAAAATTAGTTTAAATGCAACAATACTTTTTACATTTTTACTTACAACTTTCCATAAAATGTTGGTTAGACGGGACGTTCATTAAGGTTAAATGACCAAACTGAATTGAGGCATATGATTTTTTCCCATAGAATTTGGCACATAGGAACGTCATAAAAAGTGGTCGGGAGATAGAATCTATTTTATTTTCACCGGGTTTTTTCTAAGAAAATAAAAAATAATTTTATAAATTTTATTAATTTTGTAAACAAAACCAGCAATGAAAATTAAGCATAAATTAAAAAAACATTTCACAAAATATGTATGTGAATTTACGCCCGACGATTGATTTATTTGCATTATTTATTTGACAGCCTAAAGTTGCAGAAGCATTCTCTTCTTTTCTCATAGCTCGTAACACAATGGAAATTTTCATCAAGAACCTTCACTCCCATCCCTGGTCCATCATCCATGATTCAAAGTTTCTTTACACAAAACTTTTTATTTTTTTTTTAAATTTTAATTGAAAAATAATTCTAAAGTTTTGAACAAATTCCGTCATCAACTTTTAGCGTATGATAATACGAAATGAAAATAATGGTCCTTGGAACCACATAAGAACCAATATACCAGGTAATTGGTTCTTTGGCAGCTGTTTTCCTTACACAAAACTCTTTAAATTAAAAAATAGATTTAAAGTTTACAACAAATGTCTTCATCAGTTTTTTAGCGTATGATGATTAGCAATGCAAATAATGGTCCTTCGAACTATATTTGATATTTCTTTACACAAAACTCTTTATATTAAAAAATTAGATCTAAAGTTGTGATCAAATGTCTTCGTCAACTTATAGCGTATAATATTAAGAAATGAAAATAATGATCCTTATATGAACCAATGTCCTGTGTACCAGCTGTTTCTTTACAAAAAGCTCTTGAAATTAAAAAATGGTTCTGAAGTTTTGAACAAATGATCAAATTTTAGCATATATGAACCAATGACCTCTGTACCAGCCGTTTCTTTACACACAAAACTCTTTAAATTAAAAAATAGATCTTAAGTTTTGAATAAATGTGTTCATCTACTTTTCGCGAATGATAATATGAAATCTTAATAATGGTCTTTCGAACCTTATATGAACCAGTGATTTAAATTAAAAATAGATTTAAAGTTTTGAACAAATGTCTTCATTATCTTTTGGCGTATTATAATATGAAATGCAAAAAATGGTCCTTCGAACCATTTATGAACCAATGAGCTGTGTACCAGCTGTTTCTTTACACAAAACTCTTTAAATTAAAAAATAGTTTTAAAGTTTTGAACAAATTTCGTCAACAATTTCTAGCTTAAGATAATACGAAACTCAAATAATGGTCCTTCGAACCACATAAGAACCAATGACCTTTGCACCAGCAGTTTCTTTACACAAATATCTTTAAATTAAAAAACAGATCTAAAGTTTGTAACAAATTTCTTCATTAACTTCTAGCGTATGATATGAAATAAAATAATGGTCCTTCGAACCATATACGAACCAATGAACTGTATACCAGCTGTTTCTTTACACAAAACTTTTTAAATTGAAAAATAGATCTTAAGTTTTTAATAAATTTAATTCATCAACTTTTAGCGTATGATGTTATGAAATGCAAATAATGGTCCTTCGAACCACATATAAACCAACGAACTGTGAACATGCTGCTTTAATTTAACAACATTGAATTTTAAAACTTGCATAACAACCCTCCTAAATATAGTCTACTATTGCACCCACAAAAGTAAGTTCTAATGTTGAATGTTTTCTTAGGAACATCAGAAAAGAAAAGGACAAGACTACAAACCAAACTGGCACAATATTTATGTTAAATGCAGTAAAACTACTTCTTCCTATCTTCTCTACTTTATTGCATTTGTAACACGTTGTAATGAAGTTTGAAGATTTAAAATATTTTATGTGCAAAAACTTCAAACAAATACTGTAACGTAACTTTAAAACTTTTAAATGTCACAACTAAAAATAATTAAAAATTCAGAAAGAAAAGAAAATTATACGAAGGGTATTTTTCATTCGTTTTGAACAAAGTGACATATTTATGTTTGTTTCTTGTTCTTATTCTTATAACTTTTCTTTTCTTTTCTTTTAATTTTTTTTTTTTTTTTTTTTTTTTTTTTTTTTTTTTGTTATTGCTGCTACTGATGATGATGATGAAGAAAAGTAATAAAAAACGTAGCAAGTTTGAGTTAAGAATTTAGATATTATTCTTTGATGGGGAAGAAATTGAAATCAAGAAACTAAAACTGTTATTTATTCATACATGTTTGGTAGAAGATACAAAATATTTCGTATAAAAAAAAACGTCGTTAGAAAGAAAAGAATTTATTATGGAAGTAAACAAATTTATGGGTTTAACTCTTTGAACTCAAGAAGGATTTATCAAAAAGAGAAATTTTTAAGGAATATACCTCAGAGAAATTTTACAAAATATTTCATGATTTAATATAACTTCAAATATAATTAGGTTTAAACCTTGAAATTCCACCAATGAATTATAACAACCAGTTTAAAAAGCATCCATCCTATAATAAATATAGTAAAACAATAAACAGGTAATAATATCATCCGTGCTATTCTTGCTAAGTGCTTGGCTATAAAATCAAGAACACCAGGTTCGATCCCTGGTAGAGGATGAGCAATTTTTATCGTGTATTAAAAATTCAGCTGCTTCAACCCCCTCCAGGCAATCCATCGAAAGAATCCCCCTGACCAACCCAGAAAAATAGTGGCAAAACGTCAGACAGCCGCCAACCCCTGGGTAAAACGAAAAAGGTAAAAATCTAAGATTAACTAGCAAGGTTTCCCACCACTACACGAAATACACGGATGGCGTTGTTTCTAGGCAACGACAGATGGCATTCCGTTGCCATTATACTATGACCCGCTACAGCACATCAATTATCTACTTATCTGTACCGATTAACGAAACTAACACATGGCAAAATAACACCTTTAGCACACGAAAAGGAAGACGCAAAAACAACTCTGACAAATCGTGTAAGAAGCGATATGCTCCCAAGAGGGGTAAGTAACTCGCTTACGGAAATAGTTAAGGCTTCCAGATGAATGTTGAATGTTCCAGGCAGAGAAACGTACGGATTTGGCGACGAGGTCACTTTATACATTCAAAGAGAAGTGGTGCTTTAAACTTTGAGAGAACAAGGTATTAAATCAAAGTTAGTAAGCGAATACAAAAAGGCTCTCAGGATGGACAACTAAAGAGTCAGATTGTGTAGGATTTCAGACCAGTGCAATGTTAAGGGCAATAAACAGGGCTCGGAGGGAAATAACTCAAGATAAGTAGAGTCGGTGGAGCCACCATTTAGTCACTATTATATGTTTTTAACTAACATAGTTTTGGAAAGAACTAAAAGGTCTTGAGAGAGTAAGAAAAACTACAAGGTCTTAGTCGTCTTTTGGCCTATATTCGATACAACGAAACGAGCTTTGGACAGAGTTACAGTAGGTGAACTCACTGCGCAATTGGAGCAAGAATTGATAGATAGATTAACAATACATCAGATTTTTGTAGAATGTGCGACAACGAAGAGGAATTGGAAACCCTGTCCCTGTAGTACAAAGTCACTGGCTTAGATTAATAGCCGAAAGATTTCACGATTTGCTAAGCGTTACCGCTAAGTGTATATTAAAAGATGTTTTCGGCTTTGTCAGGGGACTTTGGTTGTTAAACGATAGTTAACAGTGCGTAAATGAAGTAGCTTAGTGTCTTAGTAATTTGAAGGTAATCATAATAGGCCTTTTGAGTCCCCAAGTATTGTTGCTTATTTATACGCAAAAACCTTCCTTTGATGCACCTGGCGACAGCAGAGATACCAGGAGTACCAGGATTAAATACAAGTTTATTCAACAAATGCTAATATTTATTTATTCTGTTTAAAATACAAAAAAAAATTAAAAAAGAACCATCAATAATTTATTTTAATACTAATAAAATTTTAATCCTGTTTTATTCGCAAAAAATTTTCCGTTTTATATATTTTCGTATTTATTCATTGCACTTTTTACATCAACAGCAACAATAACACTAACAACTTGGCAACAATATAAACTTCAATATAACAATTGAGTGTTATTTTATGCCTTTGACTTCAACCACAAACATTTTTAAGAGTGTATAAAATTTGTACTTGAATCCATATTATACACATGCAAATTATTATACCAAATGAGAGTTATTAAGCGCAATAATTATAAAAAAAAATCTGTAGCTTCAAACAACAAACAAGCCAAGAGTATAATTTTATTTGAACTGAGATTAAGTACTTTTGCATATCAGTTGACAGCTCGCATCTACAATTCACCAATAATAAAATATTGTTTATGTTGGGGAAATATAATTTACGCTGTCCAAATTTTTCTTGTCTTTTAAGTCTTTAAAAAGGCTTGAGGCGTCAAATCGCGTAATCAAAGTTCACAAAACTCTTTGAATTTTATAAAACAATAAGTAATTATTTGCCTAAATCCAACATAATACATAATATGAATAGTTACAATCAACTTACCCGCCAATTTTGTTTTTTTTATATTTACAAATTTAGAGCGTTTAAATCTAAATTGAAAAGCATTTTGTTTTAAAAGCTCTTTTATATTCCGTCAACCATGTTAGACAAAAGCTGGAGACAAATGTCACAGATCACGTATTTTTATAGTAAAATGCAATAGTTTGTTTTAATGTTAATTCTAGCATGAATAAATTGCAATTCTACCTGAGCATTAATGACATTGCATAGTGGGGTATTAAACAAAAAAAAAAATTAAAAAATAAATAAAAAAAGTTTCTAAATAGGCAGCCCACCTTATGACCTATATTTTTTAGAAAATAGGGTGTATTATTTAAAAAAAAATTTAAAATTTAATAGTTCAAAAATTTCTGAAGGGCTTTTTCAGAAAAAGAAAATATCATTCATTTTTGTAGTACATAATTGTGTATTGTATGTCTAATCAATATTTTTTTACAATACATGAAAAAATTAAAAAAAAAAACTAAAGTATGTAAATCCCAGAATTCCTAAAAATCATGAAAAATTCCTTCACATGGAATTTTTACCAAACAAAAAACTGGACGATAAATTCCAAATGAATGGTTATTAAAAAAAAATAAAATATAAGCACTTCGTCTTCATTTTTTGATATCAGCTTATTTTGCCTCAATAGACTGATTGATAAAGCGCTAGTCTACCCGCCTGGGGGGTTCTGGGTTCGATTCCCGCCAAAGACCTTAGGTATTTTCTACAGACAAGTAAAAAAGCTTCGCAGGTAGTGTTGTTAAAAAAAATTTATTTTTACAGAAAACAGGTAAATTTTTAAAAGCTCTGGTACTAAAGTTTGGTACATAATTTTTATATTAATTGTGATTTTGTAATTAAAGTACCTTTTAGACAAATACAAAAATTATTATAAATAATGGAAAAAGAATAGACATACTTTTGCGGGGTAAAATTTAAAACAAAGCTACTTTAGACTTGTCCTAGCCTATAGGTAAGGTGCTAGGAAACCCCATCAATCAATCAAATGCCTGTATCCCTTAAACTATTAAACAGTGATGGTCATTTTCTGATTTTCTTTACTCGAGTATATATGTAGGTCAAAATAAAACTATAATAAATGACTGAAAGAAATGATTAATCATAAAGCTACTGAAAAAGAAGATCTAACAGATGGTGTCAAATACAAAAATTTTTAAGAATTGACTAAAATGTCCTGTAATAAAACTGTAACAGGACCATTTCTGTACATTAATTTTTTTTTTTTTTTGAAATTTTGTTGCTGGAGCAAATAGTAATCGAAATAAAGTACTAAACAGCAATTTTTTGAATTTTTTTCTACCTGTCCCCGTCTGTGTTCGCATGACGTAAAAGCTACTGGATGAATTTTAATAAAATTTTTTGAAGAGGTACCTTAGTATCTTGATTCAAATATAGGATACTTTTTTCCTGTAAAATTATTTCATTTCCAAGAGAAAATACTGAAAAAGTAGTGAAAGTACTCAATTTATCGATTTAAAGGCACTGCAAACTTGACAGCACCTTTTATTTTTGAAAGCGGGATATTTTAAACACTATTTACAGAACCCTACAATAATTTTATATAAATTTTAGAATTTTATATAAAGTCTTTGTTCCAAAGTAATTACCCAGGGATGGGTACCTACCTCTATGTAAAGGAAATACATAAATTGAAGCACCTTTTATATTTTATTATAATTTGGTATGGATTAGTTTCAAAGCAATCGAACAAAACATTATCAGGGCGCCTATGAAGAGGCGGGCAAAGTCAGTTATTAATATTATTAAAGCATTGTAAAATATACCACTGCCGCCGTTGCCATTTGCAGTTGTTTTAGACATGCAGAATAAAATTAACGTATTGGTCGCTTTATCTAGAAATATTCGATTGGAAGTAAATATTATTAAGGGGCGATAAACATATGTATTTGAGGTGCCCTGGTATGAGACTATGCCGTCCTGTTTTTCTTAGGACTAGAAAGTTAAAGTTTTAAATATAAACACGTTTACCCCTCCTCTACCTTAAAAATTACAGATTTGTTTTTTGTGTCAAGTAATCCACTGTGCACTGGTACACGTCGCTGGGCAACCAATGTGCACAAAGAAAACAATCATCCTATAAAAGAATTCATATTGTTTTGATTTCAACATTGTGACAATTTATTAATCATACGCTACGTGGTGCTGCTACGTTTACTACTGAGTCAGTCCACAGCAGTCATACAGCATTGGGGGTGGCCAATATTTAAGAAAAACGAAAACGACAACTAAAGGAAATGATGAACTGAAACAATGGAAATAAATTTATTCATTTAACATTCACTATTATCGCAATCGCCAATGCCATCACCGACACCGACAGTTACGTTATTGTCACCATTTTTATACCTCCTGATCAAAGTGAAAACAAACGACTACAAATGCAAATGTCGAAAAAGTTTCAATTGTATAGCGAAGGACAATGTTTAAAGATGCAAAAATCACGTCGTTTTGGTGAAAATTTTTTTTCTTTTCTTTTTTAAGATTTTCTTTGCAACGGTTTTTTCGGTATGCAACAATTTTAAAATACGATACCAGAGCAATGACTAACTGACTGATTTACTCCCAGAGAAAGAATAAATTTCAATTATTTCTTGTTGTTTTTTTTTTTTTTTGGCAAAGAAATGAATAAACTAAAAATCTTAACAACAGATAAAAGAAATGACAAAACAAATGTTGAAATCACTTGCCAGACAAACAGCAATGGAAATTCGTAAGAAAAAAAAATTGTCTTGTTGATGATAAAGTGACAGTGTGACAAATAGTTTGTGAAGAAAAAAATATGTATAAATGGTATGTAAATGGCTAAAGGGTCAGTTGGAGAGGTAGATGCGAAAGAGTAAAAATTCTGTCTGTTAATGATGCCTTTCCTGGTGGGTCTTGATGACATTTTTGATGTAGAAGTTATTTTTCTGCTCCAAATATTTACTTCAATTTGGTTGGAATTATTTCGCTTTACTTTTGCAGTTTTATTTTATTTTATTTTGTTTTTTTTTTTTTTTTTTTTTTTTTGGTACGGCTTGAGAATACCAGCAGCTTGCAGTTAGTTGGTTTTATGGCACAGCCACCCTCAATATTAAAAAAGAAGCTTAAAAACTGAAGGGACAAAACTGAAAACAGTTCTTTTTTAATGCTTTTAATGTTGGTTAAGATAAATCAACAGCACTATAAAAAAAATAACTTGACGGTACTTGTCAGTAATCAATGGCGACTTAAGGGGTGCGCTTTATATAAAAAGGATTTAAAATTAATAAAATAAAATAAAATAAAATAAAGTAGAAAATTATACATTTTTTAAACTTTTAAGATTAACAGCTTTAAAGGATTTTTAATTTAAAATACGCGAGGACTATTCAAACGATATTCTATTTAAAACATCATGCCATTAATAGATCTGTGAAATAAAATCAAAAAATTCAGCCCTCTACTTCCCGTATTAATACGAATTTTTATAAAATAATTTAAGAAATATTTTCACATTGGAAAAAGTAATTCTAATGGCAACCATTGTTTTTACACAGAAAAAAGGTCACTTTAATTAAGGCTTTTAATTGGTTTCAGATTAAAATTTAATTAAATAATTAATTGATTCAATTATTTGTTCTGTTTTAAACAAATATATATTTGAATTAATTTGAAAATTAAAAAATTAATTGTACTTTAAAACTAATTAAAACACTTAATTGTTGAAAACAATTTTTTCTGCATATAAAAGTTGTAAAGTTTGAATCATTACGAACATTTTTCCCACAAAGGACTATTCTCCAATTTGTTTAAAAATCAATTAACCCTGATCTACAAAGACAGATCTGAAGTGTAAACTACTTGCGTTTGCGCAAGTAGAATATGGTCCTTCGACTGGGTGAACATTTTGTGATCGCCTACATGCTCATTGCGCATAGTGACGTAATTAGTAACAATTATAATATAGCGATTAGAAGGACCATTCTCATAACCCTTGTTGAGGAATTGGAGACCTTTTAAATTACACTGCACTGTTGGTAGAATCTGTCGAAATAAAACATCACATTGAACTAAATATTACCCTGCCTGAAATTAATGTCCAAACAACGTTACTTCCAAAGATCCTCAACAACAAACGGACAAAAGATTCCTGGCTCTCCATGGAGCGACCTGTTTTCTTAGTACCAGTTCTTGGACACTGGACAGACATTAAAAGTTGCTATATTCCAGTTTTAGGCTGTAGCAAACTTCGAGGGAAGTGCCTTTAATTAATCCTGAAGCGATCGCGTTAAGGAGGTATAATTTCCAAGACAACAGCCCTCGGGGAAGATCTACAATGACAAATATGATAAGGATTTACATCAAGTAGACTCCATTAAGCTTAAACTTGGCGGTAGTCTCTCCACTGGCTGAAACTTTTATGCTCTTATTGTGCATAGCAACACAATAAATAGGAACTTATGTATCATGCTTTGCAGCCAGAACCCAGAGTAACACTAGGAAATGGCCTAATACGAGCAAAGGACCTACAATGGGTTAACTAAGTAAACCTGAAAAAGTGCAGGGAGGCTACTATATGTAAACACGCTCGAATGGTGCTCCAAGAGCTCCTTGTCAGGAAGGCCAGTACGTTGCCTATATATAACAAAAATACTTTAAATAGGACTAGCTGTGCCCACACACGTTGTATGCGTCCCGACAATATTTTGTTCGATTTTGCTTTTAAGACTCTTACGTATTTACTTTATATAAAGGCACCCATTCCTGGATAAAATTCTAAAATTTTTATAAAATTCTAAAATTCTAAAAATTATTGTAAAGCTCTGTAAAAGACACATAAAATGATTAAATCAGTTACTCATTATTTTAAAACAGCGGCAGCTGTTGCACAACAGTGCTTAAAATGTACTGCTTTCAAATGTAAAACATGCCTTAAAGTATGCAATAACTTTAAATCGATAAGAAAAATCCGCATTCTTTCACTGCTTTTTCTCCACTTTCTCTTAGAAATAAGATATTTTTGCGGAAAATCAGGATACTAAGGTATCCTCACAAAATTTTGTTAAAATCCATCTAGTAGTTTTTACGTGATGCGAACACAAAGAAGGACAGACAGACAGAAAGTGAGCTACTATTTTATTCTGTATAGATAACCGCGTTACTGACAAGTCATGGAAACTTTAAGTATCATCTAGCCAAGCTGTAAATCGAAAAAGATGATACTTGCAGACTGTACCTGGAAGAGGCTGACACGGTAGCGCACTTTGTGTGTGAAAGTCTAACACTGGTCAGCACAAGACATTCAACCACGGGCATAAACTTGTTAAATGTGGAGGCCATGGAGGATCTAACCTTGGACAAATGCTAGCAATTACTAGAGGCTCCATGATGAAGACAAGATGGCCAACAGTTACCAGTCGAGAGTGTGAAATCTCTAAGGTAAAGGGTAAAGGCTGGTTCATTTGAATTATCACCCTAGCGGAAAAGGAAGTAACACATGACTTTTCACGTGATTAGTTCTTCAGAGGCACGGACCAAACCGAATTGTGATATTTTACACGACAAGGATTTGTCACTTTAACATAGTAATGGGCTGGTAAGGGACCAATAGTTGCGATATTTAGTTACTCAAACACTAGCTTAATGCTGGATAAATTTTATATATTTTTTTACTTTAAAATCAGTTACGTGAAGAGTTTTCTTTTCACCAGTCAACAAGTCGTGGGATAGGTACTTTTAAAACAATTGTCTCTAATCTCCTGCCATGAAGTTAAAGAAAAACGTCAATTACAATAACAAAATGCAACGAAAATTTTTTATGGACTTAATCGGTTTGGCAAATAAAGCTCTTATGTTTTGCAAACCCTATCTATCACAAAAAATATTCGCTTGTGGTCTAATTGGAAGATAAGACTTGCTAAATAAATTGCTTATTTATTTTTATAATTTTAAATTTGAATTTTATAACCAAAGCAGTATCCATTCCAATAACTGTTGAACCACAGATTGGAAAAAAGACAAAAACTATTTTTCTTTAATCAAACTGTTGCTAAACTAATAATACATTTTTTAAGCCACTGCATGTGGCATTAGTTTGTGGCAAATATTTATAATGTAATAATAAATTTGCCATAACATTCAAAGTAAACTAATAAATAAACTTAATAATCTCCCTGGAATAAAAATGTTCTTGTTGATCTGCCGTACTGACTTGTGTGGCTCTTATTTATTTGTTTGGGTATTTGAGATGAGACAAGCTTATGATAGATAGACTGCCATTTTAATACTTACACTTACATAAGTGTTATCATAATACTCAATGGTACACACACAGACACACATACACACTCGCATAGAGGAAGATGAACAAAGAACAAAATGAAGAAGAACATAATAGGAACTCATAAGGACGTATTAAAACGCACTCACTTCAGGATAGAGATCAGCAAAATAATGCTGTATAATATCAGTGTGTAACATTTTAGAAATTAAATTTTTTTACAAACTGTTTTTTATAACCTTTTTTTATAATTAAAAACAAAAATCCTTTTAATAAAAAGTTGCTTTTTATGTTTTAAATAAATCAACTTCAATTTGTTCTCATGTTCAGAAAATGTGTAGTGCATATGGCAAAAAAATAAAAAAATAAAACAATAAAAAAATTACACTGATAGTGGACTCATAGTCGACATTATTTTACACACAAAACAAGCTGACAAACAAATACTCGTAAACACTTACGCTCACACACACACACACTCACTTACCCATAACTACATTTTTAAATTTAAAAAATATCAAAATGGAAGTGCGGCTCAGAAGGCTTTTAAAATCAAATAAAAAAGATTTTTTTAGATCGGTAAAAATTATATTTTATTTCTTCAATAGTAATAATAAATAATATAATAATAAATAATATAATAATAAATAAAAATAATAACTTCAATGAATTATAACAATTTTGTTAAAATAAAAAAAAAATAAAAAATATTTTGATTCCAAAAAATAATTATTTTGCATTACAACTATATTTTTAGGTTTCTTACAACAACAATAATATATCTGTTGTCTCACTCTTTGGCCAAGTGAGACTCGGTTTCTTTCGGAGTGAAGATCCAATTGTCTTGGGAACGGTTATAGTAATATAAATTGATTTTGGCTAAGAATTCCGTGAGTTTGTGTTATTATTGAGTTTAAGCCTAAGGCATCCTAGTAATTTGTGCTTGCTTTAATTGCGAACGAAGAGCAGACGTCATCTTACTCGCATTAAACAACGCAAATTGTCTAGATCTTTGTTCCTTATCCGACAAAATAATGTATCCCATGAAACAACCGGTTAATAATCTATACATATCTGTGGCAATAAGGAAAAAGTGCTTAAGTCTGATTTTTAAGTTTTGTAGGAGAGCAATTTTAAACTTTAAAATAAATTTTTTTAAAAAATAACTTATCTTTAAAGTTTACCTATGGGAGTCAAACGTATGATTTTGAAAAATATTTTATATCTACCAAAAGTACCCAGGCGTTGCAATTAATAAGTTGTAAAAGGAGTTTCTATGATTTTGAAAAATACCTTGTAGTTTCTTAAGCTTTTTTCCAAATACGATTCGGCATTGAAAAAAGATTAGCAGAAAGTTTTTTTGCTATAACTTCCTGAAAAATAGTTCAAAATAATTGAAACTTTGCACATGGGTACTTTGAAGTACGGAGATTTCAAAGGTGCCAGTAACTTAATTTTTGCTTAAGTCGACTTAAGCACTTATTCCTTGTTGCCACAGATATAATAAAATAGTAACTCATTTCCGTCTGTCTGTCTGCTTTTCTTTTGCGTTCGCATCACGTCAAAACTACTGGATGGATTTTAACAAAATTTTGTGAGAAGGTACCTTAGCATCCTGATTCAAATATAGAATACCTTGTTTTGCAAAAATAGCTCATTTCCAGGAGAAAGTGGAGAAAAAGCAGTAAGAGTACGCAATTTCCGGTTTGAAGGTACTGAAATATTCGGTTTAAACCTGGGTTGCTCACCTTTTATTTTTGAAAGTGGGATATTTTCAAAACTGGGATATTTTAAACACGGTTGAGCACCTTATATTTTTGGAAGTGGGATATTTTAAACAAAATTGCGCAACAGATGGCGCCAATTCAATAAAATTTGTATTTGTACTTTGTGGAATTACATTGTTTTAAAGAACTCTTACAGAGTTTTACAATAATTTTTAGAATTTTTTGTTAATTTTAGAATTTTATTCAGGGATGGGTACCTTTATATAAAATACAAAAACCATAACTGAAGCACTATAAAAGTAAGAGTCTTACAATTGGTGTAATTTTGTCAGGAAGCCCACGACGTGGCGGGCACAGCTAGTACTAATAATATATCTGTAGTTATTTTTCCTTGCATTTTTATTAAAATTAATTACATCAATATTCTTTCAACACCGTGGAATAGTTAGAATTTGAACTCGAGCCTAACAAGAATCGCTTATTTGAAATTCATATTTTTTTAATGCCAAAATAAGTATTTTATTTTTGAAAGCATTTAGAAATATAATTTTCTCTAGTTTAATGATAAAATTTTATAATGCACAGTGGGGCAGAATGAAAAAATTTTGTAAATAATTCCGCAATTCTGCAAGGGAATAGGCCGATTGATACAAAATTTGACAAGAACATAGCCCAGGAGTACCTGAGCTTAAGTTTAGAAGAATTTTTGTGCATCGTTCACTTACCAGGGGTGCGATATGTGGCCTCAAAGTTCGGAACCTCGTAAAAGTTAGTTTTCCTAATTTTATAGAAAGTACTTTTTGAAAGGTGCTTTTTATCTAAATAAATTTTATTAAAAAGAAGCCTTTCTTATTAAGGCCCTTTATGATCCTTATCCTTATTAAATAGGGGTACTTTTTGCAAAAATAACGTTGGTTTTACATACCGGTAATATTTGAATTTGTTTTTATTAATTTTTTATGACAAAGGAAATTTACACAGAAAACATTTTATAAATAGTTTTCTAAAAATATATTTAAAAACTTCTATTTTAAAAAGGCATATAAAAAGGTCCTTTTTTAAGGTTTAAAAAAAGATATTTTTACTCTTACTTTTAAAAAGTGCCTCTCTGAAAGGGTTCCTCGTAAAAAAAACGATAACCTTCATCAGAAAGGTTATCAAAAAAGAACGTTTTTTAGAAAGATGCTGTTTAAACAAAAAAAAATTATAGGTGACTTTTTAAAAGATACTTTTTAAAAGGTACCATTTTCAAAAATGTGCTATTACAATTTTTAAAGCTATTTTTAAAATTAACTTTTTAAAAGATACTATTTTAAAAGGCAATATTTTACTTTTTACTTTTAAAATATGTTTTTGAATCGGTACTTTTTAAAAAGTACTTTTTAAAGATAATTTTTAAAAACCTATATACATATTTAAATAAAAAATACTATTTAAATGTTTTTTTTAATTCTATTTTAAAATGTATCTTTTTTAAAACGAAACTTTGTCCAAAATTAAGTTTTAGCTACATCTCAAAACAATATTTAAGAAACAATACTTTTTTAACAGGTCGCTCTAAAGGCATTTTTTGGAATACACTTTTCAAAGAAGGAGCTTTTGTTTTTAAAAACTAACGTGAAAAAATTGAACCATTTTTAAAAAAATAATAAAACTACTAAAATACTTAATTAAATGTAATGTTTAAAACACATTTTATTTAAGTTTAGAATCTTAAAGAGAATTATTTTTTAAAAATGTTCTTTTCCAAGAAAATTATTTATTTTGAAGATAGGAGAATTTTATTTTAAAGGGACACTGTGAATAAAAACTACTTGGAGACAGCAACTAAATTAACAAAAGAACATTTCAGATTATCCTCCAACATAAAAAGTACTGAATACAACAAGAACAATACTACTAAAACAAAGTTTTGTTAATGTAAAAGCCGACAATAAAATGTGCGCATTTTCCCTGTGTCACAATAACAAAAGCAATATAAATCTGTTAGCAGAGACTTACAAGCATTCACACACACTCACACACAGAAACACACCCTCACTAGCATATAATACCAATACAACTACTATCAAACAATACTTTCATCCAGCAGCCAGCAATAACCGAACACAGGGAGTAAAGAAAAGCTGGTTTGCCTTTTGCTGCATACAATTTTTAGTCATTCGTTGTTTTAGCTTCGTACGCAACGGACGTTGAATACGGTTGGATACAACGAGCAGTTCGAGCAACAAAATTATTTTTGAATCAAAGTTCGTGTTGTTTAAAACTGTAGACCTGTGGTCACCTTGTCTGTGAGTGTTTATATAAAAAGGTTACGTGTTTTGAATGTGGGTGTGTGTGTGTGCGGTTTCAGAGTAGTGTTACGAAAGTAGTTAACTCAAACCGGAAGTAATCAAACGTGTTAATTTTCAAAAATAAATAACGGAAGTAAGAACCACAAAACAACAAGAAATTTGTTTTGTTTCATAAAAGTCTTAGTTTATGCCAAGCAAGTTTTCTAAACGCAAATTTAGTTTGCTGCTGATAGAGAGAGAGGAAAGAGAAAGTTTTAAAGCACAACAAATTCTAAGCAATCAAATCAGAAATTGTTACAAATCATTTACTTTCAAATGTAAGATAGAACAAAATAAATAATAAGAATAAGTCAACTAAAACTAAAACTAAAATCAAGATGTGACTAAAAAAGTTTAGAGCTGAATTGGAAAAAAGAGAAAATACTCTTTTTAAAAATAAATTAACAAATTCTAATGCAAGCTTGTGTTAGTGTGAACTTTTGCACTTTGAGATGGGTGCCATGTGCATTTTTATCAATGAATATTTTATAAACAAAATAATAAAATTTTGAAAACATTTATAAGCCGCTTATCTAAGCGGAAGTGTCTTTTAATTTCTAAAAAATAAAATAAATATTGATTGCATAAAACATATATTTTAAAACTCATTTAAATAAAATTAGTAAAAGCTTAATAACTGTTAAGCAAATAATTGTATAAAACAAAAGTTAGCTTTTTAATCTTTTAAATGGTTTAATGAAGTATTAAATTATGTTTTTGCTTTTAGTCTTCTTAAATGTATTACTTGAAATAAAGTTGGAAGAAAAGTAATTTTCATAATATTTAGTTTTCATAAATTTACAAACGAATGTCTTAAACAGCAGTTACAGTCGAGAGTAAATTAATAGTTTTTAATTTATTTAAATAAAACTCAATTTTTGGAATACCTTCTCAAGCTGTCAATTGTGTGAAATTGTAGTTAATATATATTTAAAATTGATTTAATCTATATAAAATATTTTGTTGAGTCACGCCCACCTTTATGGAAGGTGGAAACTCAAAGTATCATCTAATTAAAAAGATATTCGAAGGAGATACTTGTAAACATGATATAAGGAGATTCAGTTACATATAAAATTACAGATAATGTGTAATTGCCTATTCTCAATTACACATTACAAGTAATTGTACTTTAAATCAGGGACTAAAATCAATGACAAGTAATTGCAATTAGGCAATCATCATTACTTTAAATTAAACAAAATTCTATAATTTTCCTTAAAATTTTTCACTAAATGTAATTAGAATTGATTTTTTGCAATTACAATTAAATGTAACTTGTAATAGAAAATTTCCAATTGCAAGCAATTGTAATTTAAATCAGGGACTTAAGTCTATTATAACTACTTGTAATTGTTAAATAAAAATTTTCCATGACACATTTCATGTAATTGGAATTTTTCAATTACAAATTACAAGTAATTGTAATTAGCTAATAATTATTACTTTTAATTAAATAAAATTCTATTATATTCCTCAAAATTTTCCATCAAATTACAAGTAATTGCGATTATAATTTTTCAATTACATATTACATGTAATTGAAAAAATTTCAATTATATTTACAAATAGTGGAATGTAATTGTAATTGAAAAATTCTATTTACAACTACATTTAATTCCGTAATTGCATGTTTAATTAATTATAAACTTAAATTTTAGCCTTATACACTTGTTGTCAATTACCAGGGACTAAGTGGTGAGAACGTAGATCGATTTTTATCAGTCGCCAGTATTTTTGTAAAAATTTAGAAAATTTTTTGTAAAAATTTAGAAAATTTTTTGTAAAAATTTACAAAATTTTTTGTAAAAATTTAGAAAATTTTTTGTAAAAATTTAGAAAATTTTTTTGTGAAATTTTTTTTTTTAATTTTTTTGTGAAAATTTTTTTTTTAATTTTTTTGTGAAAATTTTTTTCTATAACTTTTTGTAACAATTTTATCGAAAACTTTATCGAAAGTTTTATGTAAAATATTTGCAGAAAATTTTTTGTAAAAGTTAGGAGCTTCCTGCAATCTAAATTCCTTAGAATGGTCAAGCTAAAGCACATTAACGGAATTATATTGAACCGTCAATGTGCCCGTCGAATGCTCCTGGTTCCCAGGAGCACCCTGTGGGTCTATCGGCTACCTCTGTGTGTATTGCTTTCTATAAAGGATTTTAAAACAAATCAAAGCAGAAAAACCCTGCCAACCTAAAAACAAACAAAAATTGCCCCTTGTAGGGGCTTATGGATCTCCCGAGATCTGTATGCACTCCATGCGACCTACTGGTTGCGGTCTAATATTTATTTAACAAAAAAAGTATAAGAGAAAGTTAATTTCAACACGAACACTGACGGACAGACGGACATCTTAATCAACTTCTCTATGTATAAGGATCCAGAAAATTGTAGAAATTACACACGGAATGACAAACTCTGTAGTACTACCCTTTTCACCTCTGGTGAAGGGTAAGGGTATGAAAATAAATATTTAAGTGACGGTACATTTCTCAACTGTTATTTGCCAAAACTTTATTAATTAAGACGGACAGACGGTATACTTTGTGTTCAGTTTACAAAAATAATTTTTTTAAGGGCCTCGGTAGACTGATTGGTAGAGTGATAGTGTGTCAGTCTGGGGTTTGCGGGTTCGATTCCCGCCAAAGACTCTATGGGATTTCTGCAGACAAACTGAAAGCTTAGCAGATAGTGTCTGCCTTTAAAAAGCAAAAGAAAACGATATTCTATGATAACTAGAATACCGCACAGTGGGGCCAATTGCAATAAAATTAGTAAAAACTTGCTGACCAAATTTGTTTAATTTTTCAAAAAAAAAAATTACTATTTACAAACTGTGTCATAATTTTTTTGTTATAAAAACACAAACAGTGTTTCAATATTTTGAGTTTAAAACAAATCTGACTAGTTTAGAAGATGTATTTAGCACTTTAGGCATATATTATTGTGTCCTTTTCATAAATCTCGAGCTGGTCCTTATCAGCTAGTCACGTGTCAAGTAAGGGAAAAAGTAGCTAACAAGCACCGTGCATAACAATAGCGCGACCATCGTTAAGATCAGTAAGGGAAAAAGTAGCTAACAAGCACCGTGCATAACAATAGCGCGACCATCGTTAAGATCAGTATTCATGGCAGATTATAAAGTTAAATCGGTAGTAACTAGATTTTAAAAATATTTTTGAACAATCGATTTCTTGAGATATTGAATTGAATGTTCAGTTTAAAAATAAAAATATACAGGTTCAGGTAAACCTTTAAACGAATTCCAGTTTTCGAGATATATCACTAAACATGCAACACGAAACCAAAGTTTCACAACATTTATAATCATAACTTGATAAAGGTTTATCATATTTGGTTAAGTTAAAAATTAAAATTAAAAAATTCACTAAAAAATTTGCTTTAAGTCATCGAAACTTTATTTTGGATTCGGCTTAGTTTAAGAGATATTAAAAAATTTTGCGAAAAAAAAACTTTTTTTAGAGATATTAAAAAATTTTGTTTTTTTTTTAAATTTAAAAAAAAAAGCCAATAAAATAATATTTCTTTCTTGCGAGAATGTTGGATATAATATACATATGTAGGTTCTAAATAAAATAAGCTATATTTCCTTAAAGTTGCTGCACAACTTATTATATTATTTGCAATTTTTGTAAAAAAAATGAAGTTTGTTAACAAAATATTTCATCATTTTTATTACTAAATATCTTCATTTTTAAACAAAAAATTATTTTAAGAAATAATGCTATTTCTTCATCCTTTTATATAAAAATATTCATACAACATAATACTAAACACTCTCACAAAGGCACTTAAATCCACAGCAAAATGTATGACTTACTGCCGTATTAGTATAAGTCTACTGACATCCATAAGGACTATTGGTTGAGGGAAAAAATATTTTCAGAAACTTAATTATAATGTGTTTAATAAAAGTCTGATTTTGTTTTTAAACCACGCTAAAACGGAACGACGTAGATGAGGGTGCTTTAACATCAATACAACATATTATTTAACAAATTTACAATATAGTCAAAATGTTATAATGATAATAGCAAAAAAAAAAATCTTCCGACGCTTGTTTTAAAGCACCATTTAAAGTCACACCATTATGTTCACTAAATTTAAAGCATTAATAAGTTGTAGATATAAAACAGAAAAAATAGTAAATACGGCAATACGAAAGTCGTATTTTTAAGACATGTTTGAAGGCTATTTAATTTATATTATATATTTTAATAATTACATCCTTTACATTATTCATCCACCCAATATCGAAACGTGTGTAATGAATATGTCTGTCTACCAGAATATTTAATTTCTTTTTTTTTAAACTAATTGTTGTTTGCGAAGCGCATACACATGTGTAAATTTGACTTAACTGCATTTCATTGACTTTAATACATTAAGCAGGAACTCCATAAGACGATACACAAACAAATTTTATACACGCACATACACACTCATCACATCACAGAAAATACGTTTCATACATTTGTTAACAATGGCAAAAGACTGACTTGACTGACAGAATTGTTTTGTATTGAAAAATGTTAAGAAGTGTTCGTAGTTAAATAAACATGACGACATTCTATTGCATACAAATTCAATTACAAACATATGCTGTGGAATGTGTATGTGGGTTCTAAAGAGGGTTTTAGTTTTAAGATGTTATTTGTAAAGAAGCATAAAAACAACAGCTTTTTATTTTCAAAAATATTTAACTTTCAATTTTGTATAGAAAATATTCGATAACTTTAAATTTTTCATAGAAAATTTTCGATAACTTTTTATTTTCTATAGAAAATTTTCGATAGCTTGCAATTTTCTATAGAAAATTTTCGATAGCTTGCAATTTTCTATAGAAAATTTTCGATAGCTTGCAATTTTCTATAGAAAATTTTCGATAGCTTGCAATTTTCTATAGAAAATTTTCGATAGCTTGCAATTTTCTATAGAAAATTTTCGATAGCTTGCAATTTTCTATAGAAAATTTTCGATAGCTTGCAATTTTCTATAGAAAATTTTCGATAGCTTGCAATTTTCTATAGAAAATTTTCGATAGCTTGCAATTTTCTATAGAAAATTTTCGATAGCTTGCAATTTTCTATAGAAAATTTTCGATAGCTTGCAATTTTCTATAGAAAATTTTCGATAGCTTGCAATTTTCTATAGAAAATTTTCGATAGCTTGCAATTTTCTATAGAAAATTTTCGATAGCTTGCAATTTTCTATAGAAAATTTTCGATAGCTTGCAATTTTCTATAGAAAATTTTCGATAGCTTGCAATTCTCTATAGAAAATTTTCGATAGCTTGCAATTTTCTATAGAAAATTTTCGATAGCTTGCAATTTTCTATAGAAAATTTTCGATAGCTTGCAATTTTCTATAGAAAATTTTCGATAGCTTGCAATTTTCTATAGAAAATTTTCGATAGCTTGCAATTTTCTATAGAAAATTTTCGATAGCTTGCAATTTTCTATAGAAAATTTTCGATAGCTTTCAATTTTTTATAGAAAATGTTCAATAACTTGCTTTTTTCTATGGAAAATTTTCGATAACTTGCCATTTTCTAAAAAAAATTTCAATAACTTGGTATTTTCTATAGAAAATTTTCGATAAGTTGCTATTTTCTATAAAAAATTTTCGATACCTTGCTAGTTTCTATAGAAAATTTTCGATAACTTGCTATTTTCTATAGAAAAATTTCGACAAGTTCTTATTTTCTATGGAAAATTTTCGATAACTTGCTATTTTCTATTAAAATTTATCGATAACTTGTAAAAAATGTTTACCCTGTGATTATGTGGTGACTTCGTACTTTGTATTCATACCATGCACAGTGACATCCATAAACATCTTTCACATTGAAGAGCTTTAACACAATATCCATTGTAGTCACAGTATGTGTTTCCTTATTGCTTGTACGTGTAAGACTCCTCTTCATACAATCTTTTGTTGCTATTTGTTTATTTTTGTATATAAATGCATGAGTATGTAAATGTGTGACTGTATGTTGATGTATTGTGTAGAGTGTTGACACATTGCATATTGTGTTAAATGTAAGAATGCGCGTATATTTTTGTCAATTTGTATGTTTGCTTGAGTGTGTGGTAGGTTTGTACAATCTTCATGTTGTCTTGGTTTGTTTTACATAAATTCACATGTATTTCTGTAGAAAAAGCCTCCCACTAACTAACACGTTGACATGAACAGCCATCAAAGTGATGCAACCTAAAAGCCATTATCATCACAACTAAAAATAAAAAAAACATATTAAGGCAACATTAAAAGCATAAAATAAAAATTCAGCAATGTTGAGAATAGTGTAACTTTTCAGGATAAAAATAATTTACAAGAATACGAAGAAGGGCTCCCGCTTGTAAACTTGCTTAAAAAAGGCAAGATTTGTTTATGACGAATTCCCACTTGAAAACACTACTTTTGAAACACGTGGTTTGAGTTTACTAAGTCTTAAATCTGGTACTCAAAAATTATACTCGCATTAAAATTAACGTAGTTTTACGTCCTGCTTAAATTTATTCGTATAAGAATGATCGTATTCCTTTAATATTTTAAAATTTGTAGGAGGGCTTTTAATTACATACGCAATGACAAGTTTTATATATCGTCAACTTCTTGGGAGTGGCAACAAAGGATAACAACATAAAACAATTGTTGACATCGTGTTCAAGGATGTGAATGCGATACCGACGATACAAAGGCTTTTATGCAACCTAAAAATGTTCTTTCACACACTTACGCACCCGCATAAATTTGTATATTTACAGAAATACTTTAAAGAGTACAGCCTCCCACAGATTATTTTACTCGTTGCAACCTTTTGGAATAAATTGCAACACAAAAGCATAGTGACACAGATCAGATTTCATGTTAGAAACGCGAAAAGTGTTAAGAGTTGATTTTAATAAAAAAGTACAAATCTTGTTGTGTGTGCGAGAGTGGATAATGTAAGCAAAGCTGCCATACAAACCCACTAACACATGTATATTTGCCTTGGCGCATTAATATTTGAAAGATGTTAAATCTCATACTCAACACACATACAAATACAAATGGGTTTTTAATGCCAAGAAATTGTGTTGACTTAGGCTTCAACAATACTAACCACTCGAAAGTTTATGTGTAACTGAATGTGCAAATGTATATAAAATTCACACACATACAAACACCCTCATATATTTAGCAGAAAAAAACATCGTTCTCTTACAATTTGTAAGTTTTACAATTTGAATCATTAGATTTTATACAAAAAACACACACAGTTTTTTGTGCCATTTTGAATAGAGTTAAAGCAAAATGAAATGTAATTCATGTAATTAATCTTCGACGGAGATTAAATAGAATTTTACTTGCTTTTTGATTAAATTTAGCAAAGACTAAAACACGGCCAAAAAAATGTATTTTAGAGTAATGAATACATGAACGTTTTTGCGTGTTTGCTTGCTTGTTACTTTTTCTGCTTTTCTGTGTTTTTACTTGTAAAAGTCATTGTGATTAAATGGCTACAAGACAAGTAGGTTGCTTGCAAAAAATTATATATTTATTCGTGTATTTAAACGTGAAAAATTTAAGTTTTTATGGAGAAAAATGTAGGGTTATCGAAAATTTCCTCTAGGAATTTAAGTTAACGAAAATATTCGTTAAAAAATATTAAGGTTATTGGAAATGTTCTATAGAATATTTTAAGGTTATGGGAAATTTTTTATAGAAAACTTAATAGTATCGAAAATTTTCTATGTTAAATTTAATGTTATCGACATAATTCTAGAAAATTAAAATTTAACTTTTTAGAAAATTATACATTATCGAAATATTTTTATAGAAAATTTAACATCATCGAAATTTTCTATAAAAAACTTAACGTTATCGAAATTTTTTTGTAGAAAATTTAACATTATCGAAATTTTTCTAAAAAAATGTATCTTAGTCGTATTTTTTTTGAAGATTTAATGTTATCGAAATTTTTCTATAGAAAATTTAACGTTATCGAAATTTTTTTATGAAAAAATTATCGTGCTCGAAATTTTTCTATAGAAAATTTAACGTTATCGAATTTATTCTATAGAAAACTTAACGTTATCGAAATTTTTCTACATAAAATTTAAAGTTATCGAAATTTTTCTATAGAAAATTTAACGTTATCGAAATTTTCCTATAGAAAATTTAACGTTATCGAAATTTTTCTATAGAAAATTTAACGTTATCGAAATTTTTCTATAGAAAATTTAACGTTATCGAAATTTTTTATAGAAAATTTAACATTATCGAAATTTTTTATAGAAAAATAATGTTATCAAAATTTTTTATAGAAAAATAATGTTATCAAAATTTTTCTATAGGGAATTTAAGGTTCTATAGTACAATTAACGTTATTGAAAAATTTATTTAGTTTCTATAAAATATTTAACATTATCGAAAACTTTCTATAGAAAATTTAACGTTATCGAAACTTTTCTATAGAAAATATAAGGCTATCGAAATTTTTATATAGATTCTTATTGTTATTGTATTAATGTTGCCGAAATTTTTCTATAGGAAATTTTAAGATTATCAAAAATGGGTTATAGAAAATTTAACATTAATAAAATTTTGCTATAGAAAATTTAATATTATTGAAATTTTTCTATAGAAAATTTACCGTAATCAAAATTTTTCTATATAAAACTTAACGTTATCGAAATCTTTCTATAGAAAATTTAACATTATCGAAATTTTTCTGTAGAAAATTTAAAGTTATAGAAATGTTTCTACAGAAAATTTAATGTTATCGAAATTTTTCAATAGTAAATAAAGCGCTATCGAAATTTCATTATAGTAGATATAGAGTTATCAAAATTTTTCTATGCAAAATTTATTGGTATCTAAATTTTTCTATACCAAATTTAACATTATCAAAACTTTTCTATAGAAAATTTAACGTTATCGAAAATTTTCTATAGCAAATTTAGCGTTATCGAAAATTTTGGTACCAATAAATTTTCTATAGAAAAATTACAATAACATAAAATTTTCTACAGAAAATTTATTGGTACCAAAATTTTTCTCAAGGAATTTTAACGTTCTATAAAACATTTAACATTATTGAAAAATTTAACGGTGTAGAAAATTATTTGTAGAAAATTTAAAATTATAGAAATTTTTCTATACAATATTGAACGTCAACGACATTCAATTGTCAACATTCATTGACAATTAACGTTATCGAATATTTTTAGTAGAAAATTAAATGTAGAAAATGTAGAAATTTTTCTGTAGAAAATTAAACGTTATAAAATTTTTTCTTTATAAACTTTAACTTTATCGCCATTTGAAATTTTACATTATCGAAAACTTTCAATATAAAATTTAAGGTTATCGAAACATTTCTATAGGATATTACTACATTAATATTGTCAAAATTTTTCTATACCAAATTATAAGGTTGTCACAGATATTTTATGCAAAATTGAACGTTATCGAAAATTTTCTATAGAACATATAACGTTATAGAAAATTTCTACACAAAATTTATCGAAAATATTTTTGGAGCCTAGTGATTGATATTTAAAAAAATTTACACACATTTTTCGAATAATTTAATTATTTTAGGTAGTTTACTATTGAAAAGTTTTGATTTTCTACTAGTAATTTTTTATAAGTTCTAAAGATACAAAAAATCAATTGCTTCTAATTTTCTATAAAAATTCGATTATTTTATAATTTTTTTTAATACATAAATTTTTAAAAATCTTTTTGTGTAAAACATCCTTTAATGATTTTTAATTCCTAAAGAAAGTTTTCGATAACTTTTAATAGTTTTAACTTTTCGATAACTTTTAATTATATCTACAAATATTTGTTAAAAATTAATTTTCCGTAGGTAATATTTTCTACAATTTTGTTTACCTATTGAGGTTATCAGAAATTTAAATTAATGACCTTTAAGGATTTCCACAAATAGGTGAAAATTTGTATGGTTATATTTTCGATACAACATTCATAATATTCTTTATAAAAATTTATACTAATTTTTTAATTCCCAAAAAAAAATTAAAAAATTATTTTTTAATCCCTGTTTAATCGTCTACATACAAAAACTCCCAAGCACATTTGCCTGCACTGCTCTTCAATTTCATCCCAAAACATGAACACTGGCTTAAGCGGAAATTTTAAAATAATTTCTTAAACAAAGTTCTATAAAGCATAATTTTCCTTTGAAGTCTACGTACTCGTAAATAATTTAATTTTCATTTTATAGACTCATAAATACTTTTTCCAACTAAGAAGCAGAGCAGAAGAAGTACACGAATACAATTGTGTAAAGCTGCTTTCCCCAAGAAATTTAACTTTTCCAAAGAAAAATCCATTTCTAGACAATTTTCTATGCTGCAATTTTTATTTTTTCTAAAGGAACAATGAGTTGTTAAATGTTGGAATCTGGGTAGATAAAGTATAGATGTTTGAAATACCTTGAGAAATCACATAATAATTTCCTTTTTTTATTCTTTATTTTACTTTTTTTTCCTTTTTTGTTGCAAACATAAATAGTTCAAATTTAAGGATTTATACAACAAAGAAAAACAAGCAAGAAAAGACCTAAGATTTACTGGTAGAAAAAAGGCAAAACAACAAAGCAAATGTAAAAGTATAAGTTATAAATATGAAAACAAAAACAAAAGCAAAAATATAATCCACATACGCCCGCAAGTACTTAAATCCCTGATGTGTCGCCCATTTTTAAATTATTTTGACGATGTCTTCTAAACGTTACATGTAATGAACTTAACTGCCAAACACAAATATACGAATATTTTGTTGTACCCTAACATACTCATACATACATACAGACATCTACATGAAACATATTAAGAGAGGATAAACGGAGAAATGCCAAAAAAAATAACAGCAATGTCACGTAAAACGAATATGAAACTAAAATGCTTTGGCAACCATAAGCGGATCACCTTTAGCAAAAGAAGAACAGGGAGTTTTTTTTACTCTTTTTTAAATTGAATCACCTACCTCGAAGGGACAAACATTTCAACTTATAATTTACCAGACATTTCCAAAAAACTAAGTACCCCATTGTGGCACATGTTGTTAATACGTTGAGGAACTGAGATCAGTTAAATACAAAATCACGTTTAAAAAAGTAGATTTTAATTGAAGTACCCTTTTCAAAAAAAAAGTACAAAAAAATTACCTTCTAGAAAGGTATCTTTTAAAAAAATATTTTTTAAAAAGTACCCTTTTTGTACTTTTAGGAAGTACATTTTTAAAAAAAGTAACACGTTGTTAAAACGTCAAGGAACTAAGATCAGTTATACATAAAAATACGTTTAAAAAAGTAGATTTTAATTGAAGTATCTTTTCAAAAAAGTACAAAAAAATATCATCTAAAAAAGTATCTTTTGTAAAAGTACTTTTTAAAAAGTACCCTTTAAAAAAACTAAAAAAAATTAAAAAAGGTAACTTTAAACAAACGCCCACATAAATATTTGAAAAAAAAACTATTAGAAAAAATTTTAAAAAAAATTGTATATATGGGTAATTCCATGTCCAATCAACCAAAAAAAAATTTTTTTTTTCAAATTTACCACTACTGATTTTATCAAAATATTTTTATTTCTTTACTCCCTGAAAAAAAATTTTAATAAAAAAATATTAAAAAAAAATTGTATATATGGGTAATTCCATGTCAAATCAACCAAAATTTTTTTTTCAAATTAACCACTACCGATTTTAACAAAACATTTTTATTTCTTGACTCCCTGAATCAAATATATGTTTAAAAAATTCTATCTCTAACAGTTTTTTAGCTATACAGTTATCAAAATGGAAAATATCAAAATAACAAAATCTAATTTAGTGGATCTCCGCCCTTATACATTCCTAAATTAATCAAAAAAATATATAAAGACATTATAGTTCTTTTACCTCAAAATCTTGCTACATTTGCTTTTTTATATCCTACAACTACATATATACATACAGCCTTATATGTGGATTTATCTTGTTTGTCAAAACTGAAATTTGATGCAACAAATAACAATAATAAACTTTAAAAAATACAAAAAAGGACAAATGAATAACAAAAAAGAACATCAAGTTGTGTGTAAAGGAAATGATTTGCAATGTTTATTTCAACTATTATTAAAGTGTATTAAAGTGAAACGACACTTTAATCTTATTTCTTAGCAGCAGAACTTTCTTACGGTTGATTCCAGGAAAATTTCGTAAAATTTTAAATGTAAAAATGTATTATAGAGTATTCAAAACCGAAATCAACAACCGGTTCAACGGGTTTCTCATGCAGTAGTTTTATATAAAAAACATCTTTAAAAGATACGAGTATAACATCTAATGCCTTTTATTTATAAAACTATTAATAGTTTCATAATTTAAATGTCAATTTTTTAATACAATTTATTTGAGAGAAAAAAAGTGCTTTAGTATAAAGTCTTTATTTTGTTATAAAATATAAATTTGTTTTTTGAATTAAAACTATAAAAAAAATAAATAAAACTGCTTTTTATTTCAACATTCATATAAAAGTATACATAAAAACGTTTAACCGGTTTTTTGTTAACCAAAACCCGGTTCGATTAAACCGATAACCGGTTTCATGAAATGGCTGGTATATTACCTCTGACGTAAATAATATATTTACGAGAATGTTTGATTGTTTAGTTGGTGATATGATGATGTTTCAATAAACTGATTGGTAGTGAACTAGTCTATCAGCTTTGAGGTTGTAGGTTCGATTCCTACCAAATACTAGATGGGTTTCTGCAGTCCAACTAGCAGGTTTGCAAAATAAATATGGCCATATATTTTTGTTTATTTATGTTTTGTTTATGCACTTTTAAGAGAAACAAAACAACAGAAATTAATATTTTTTAAACTTAAGTATTTTACAAAAGGTGGCTGAGTGGTGTAGTGAATAAAAACAAACACCCCAGGTTCGATCCCTGGCAGAAGATGATATTCTTCATGGTTTTTTTAGTTTTAAAAAATTACCCAGCTTTAACCCCCTCCAGACAATCCATCAAGAAGAAGAAGAATAAGGCGAAAACGGTCAGCTGCCACCCTTGGGATAAATTAGAAATCAAATATTAGCAAGGATTCCCACCACAACACCAAATATGCAAGAAAGACGTTGTTTCTGGGCAACAACAGATTGAAGCATTATAATTAAAGGACCTTCGATCCCTGGCACAGGACGAAAAATATCATCAATTTTCTTTTTGTGTTTTAAAAAATTAAGTGGCCTCTACCCCGTGCAGAGAATCCATCAAAGAAGCCCCCTGACCAACATCCCTGGAGAAATAGAGGATCAAATAATAGCAAGGATTTCCAACACAACACCAAATACACAAGGAGCGCGTTGTTTCTAGGTAACAACAGATCGCAGCACCATTATCGTAGGACCGGTTACAGAAGATCACTCATTTACTTAGTTGGAACAATAACCGATTAGCGAAATTGACAAAATGCAAAATAACAATAGACTAAATTTTATGGCAATACGAAAACCATTACAGCAAATTGTGTGAGATAGTGATGCTTTGTGAAAGTCATATGCTTTCGAGAGGGGTAATGGAAAACAAATTTACAACAAGTCGCTTGTGGAACCAAAAGACACTCTTTTAAGAAAAACTCATTTGCGTGAAAATAAGTCCATTTCAAAGAAAGAAAAATATTTAAAAATCACTAGTTTCAACAAAGTATCACTTAATTCAGAAATCACTTTTCTATTTTTATCACAATAAGTTACTGTCTGTCATAATTTAAGATTTTATTTTAAAAATTAAATTTTTCGCAAGATATTTTAGTCACAAAACAATTATTTAAAATTAATTTTTTTCTTCGCAAAGAAGTCGTTAAAACTGTATCACGAAGAAGTCATTTTTGGCGATAAACCCACAAGAAAAGCCAAGTATTTTAACGAACCAAACATTCATTCCATGCAACAGGCACGTGTCGTTTTATACTTAAACTCAGTTTTTTGTTAAAATTACCTCTATTATTCACAGCTGCATTTCGATTATTTATAACACACACGAACCCACACACCCGCTATACTTGGATGTAGTCAATGGCTAGAATTCTTTCCAACCCTTTTCGCACAGGACTTAAAAAACATATTCGCATTTACTTTGGGTATTCATCAATACTCTGCTGTTTGGCACTTAGACATTTAAGCAGGCTTCATAAGTCTATTGGATTTTATTCTTCTTTACCAATTTTCAAACTGGGACATAAAAATGTACCTCTGCTCAAAGGAACCAGTCACTATGGTACTAAATGTATTTAGTTTCTTTTTTTTTTGCGAAAAGCTTTTTATTTTTTAAGCCATATTTTAAACACATTGGCCTATAAAAATAAACTCACACAAATACACTTTTACGGATGCCGGCAAAGAGGAAAGAAATAGAAAACGAATTATAGCCTGGATGTAGTAAGTAACAAGAAGAAACGTGTTTTCGGAAATTAAATTAAAAAAAAAATAACAAAAAAATGTAAAAACATAAATTCACTAAATGCAATTACGCCAGTGACTGAAAATACTTATTGCTAAGAGCATTGCTTTTATTTTTTTCCTTTTCTTGCTTACGAAACTGCTGCTACCTTGCTGCAAGTTGTTGTAACATCATCATCAACATCATCATCAGAATATTCCAAAAGTAAGTTTAGTGTAAGAAATGTCGGTAGGTCCTTGTGTATCCTTGCAGGCGTTAAAGCGTAGTAAGGTAAGCATGCGGCAACATTTGTTATCATAGAAATGATGACGATAATGCCAAACATGATTATGATGATAATGACGTTGAACGCATGTAAATTTAATAAACGAAAATGTTCATATTACAACACAAAGTACCACATTTTTTTTATACTCAGCTGTTATTCTCAAGTACACTACTCATATGTTAATCTAGATTTTTATTTTATTTCGAGTTTCTTTTTACATTGCTGTCATTTTGCGCTAAACGAGCAATGTAATCTGCAAAAAAAAGAAAGGAAAATTTAAACAGTCAGTCACTTGAATCCTTAAACAGTTTTGGAAACGCCTGTGATGTATGCTACTTGAACTAGCGATAAATAATTTTGTGGACAAAGTACCCACAATGATTCAAAAAATGCGTCAATTTAAAAACCTAAAGAAATAGTTAACGATGATTTTTTCACAAATATTTATGAAAAATTGGACTTTTGAAAAAAACAACAATTAGAAGTTACTTTTTGCATCAATAATTAATTTTTACCATCAAAAACTCACTTTTTTTCATTAAAACGTTACCTTGTTTCTTTCGCAAAATCACTTTTTTTATCCAAAAATCAAAATTTTTATAAAAAAGTCACTTTTTTCACCAATAAATCACATTTTTCATCAAAAAATAGTTTTTCCCACTAAAAAATCACTTTTTTCACCTAAAACTTACTTTTTTCAACAAAGAGTCACTTTTTTTTACCAAAAATTACTTTTTTCACAAAAAAGTCACTTCTTTCTCCAAAATGTCTATTTTTTCACCAAAAATTCACTTTTTTCACCAATTACTTTTATTTAAAAAAAAGTCACTTTTTTTTATCCAAAAAGGAAACTTTTTCACCAAAAAGTTACTTTTTCACAAAAAGTCACTTTTTCCCCAAAGTCACGTTTTTCACCAAATAGTCTCTTTTTCACCATAAAGTCTATTTTTTCATCAAAAAGTCTTTTTTTCACCAAAAAGTCACTTTTTTCACCAAAGAGTCACTTTTTTCACCAGAATTTACATTTTTCACAAAAAAAAATAAATCACTTTTTTTCTCCAAAAAAATAAATTTTTACACAAAAAGTCACTTTGTTATCCAAAAAGTAAATTTTTTCACAAACAAGTGACTTTTTTCACAAAAATTCACGTTTTTCACCAAAAAGCCACCTTTTCCCCAAAAAAAGTCACTGCTTTTCATCAAAAATTCACTTTTTCCACCAAAAAGCCACTTTTTCACAGAAGAGTCCCTTTTTCACCAAAAAATCATGTTTGACACCAAAAAATCTCTGTTTTTCACCAAAAGGTCACTGCTTTTCACCAAAGAGTAATTTTTTTACCAGAAATTACTTTTTTCACCAAAAAGTAACTTTTTCACCAAAAAGTAACTCTTTTTCACAAGTCACTGTTTACACCAGAAAGTGACATTTTAAACCAAAAAGTCACTTTTTTCACAAAAAAGCCCTTTTTTCTCAATAAATTCAATTTTTTCCCCGAACAGTAAATTTTTTGATTAGAAATTATTTTTTTTTTACCAGATATTACTTTTTTCACAAGAAAGTCACCTTTTTCTCCATAAAGTCAATTTTTTCATCAAAAAGATACTTTTTTCACTAAAAGTAATCTATATATGTGACGGTGCTCAGAGAGAGGGACCTAAAAGTAGGGTCAGGTTTCTCACGGAACATCAAATGAACTCATGATAACATTTTCGGTCATAATCGGTAATTTCGAAGTGATAACAGGTATGTTAACAGCATTTGCACTCGAAAAACACTGAAAAAAAAAAATAAACTTTAATATTAACTTTTTTGCCCTTAGGTCTTTTTCCAGTTCCGCGGTCGCACAAAATTGTGTTTATTTGTTTGTTTTTCGGAAAGCTGTACCTGTCTAACCCAATTGAACGATCTTCCTGAAAAAATAGAGTATTTCATTTTTGTATATTTCAAGTAGGCGTGGCATTACCCACACCAATTAAATATTTATCATCGTGTTATTTGCAATATTATGTAAGTAAGTAACGCTCTTATTAATTTGCCATATTGTAGACAAAAAAATGTCTGGATTTGAATAGTGGGTTTGAGGTACCTTCCATTTAAAGCGAAAATATATTATGGTATACGTACAGATCTATAAGCGAAAAAATCTTGAAATTTTGCACAAGCAATCCCAATGTTAATGCAGATAGTATGGAAAAAAACTGAATTGAAATAGCGGTAATTTATTTCAAATATCACTTTTTTCAACAAAAAGCTAATTTTTTTAACATTTTTTTATCAAAAAGTATTTTTTCGTAAAAAAATATTGTTTTTTACATCGAAAAGACAGTTTTTTTTTTTGTAACAAAATCGCTTAATTCCATCAAAAAGTCTTGTTTTTAGCCAAAAAAAATCTTTTTTCATCAATTTGTATTTTTTATATCTAAGGGTAACTGTTTTTCCCTCGAAGGGGTAAAAAGTATCTTTCTGCGAAAAAATCTGGAACTAAATGTGTTCATTTTATGTAGAAATCCTTAGTCCAGTAAAAGTAGAAATAGTTGGAGGGTTTCAATGGACACGTATTGCAGGTTAGACATTGCAAGGACTACTACTACTACTCGGTTTGATCAGAAAGGTTCTTCGAATTGTTATAGGTGTAATAACGGGTCATTGTTCAGTTAACGGATAAGGAAGAGCTAAAAACTGTCAGCCGTCAAGGCCCAAGATTGTAATGCCAAATACTAAAGCAAGTAATGACATTTTTAAAGAATAGTATCTGGGTATTCTTTCAGCGAAATCAGCAAAGGTTTCCCAGTGAAGGCATTCACCTAACTTAACCTTACATTATTATTCTTTTTACAAAAAGTCTCTTTTTCATATCAAAAGTTTACTATGTTCATCTAATATTGCCATTTACACTAAATAGACTGTTCTTAGCAAAAGATTAAAATTTTAATCCAAAAATATATTTTTTTTTTTTAACTAAATGAGAATTTTTTCTACCAAAAGATCACTTTTTGCACTAAAGCTTAACCTCTTTCTTTTTGAGAAAAAAATTTTTTTTGAATAAGTTCAATTTTTGCTACGCCATAAATTTATTAGAATTTCAAAAATATTATTGCAGACAAGATCGCAGAAAAACTAACACATGTCTGCACATTTTGGAGTAGAGCAGTAGAAAATAAATATTCTTTCACGTAAAAGCAGTTTGTTCAACTTCGTTTTGTCATGTTTCTAAGGATTTTTTCTTTCAAGCATTTACTGGTTCCTTGAAGTTGACAGTAGTAGAAGAAGAAGGAAGGAAGGATACCTTTAGCACTCAAACACCCACTTACACTATTTGTTTGTGTGTGTTTGTGTGTGTGTGGGTGTGAGTATAATAAAAAAAGGAAAATAAATTTATTTCGTTATTTGTGTATTTAAATGTGACTGAAAAAGTAATAAAAATGTGTTGTGACGTTTTGTATGTTTTGGAGTGCCACCGTTTAAAATAACACATATTTAGTTGTTCAAAAGCTAGGAGGGTAAATTACAAAATCAACTGCAAATGTTTAGTAGAATTTTAAATATTTTTTTCTATTCACATAAACTTTAAGACTTTCACTTCGTTTGTTAGAACTATCAAATTTAAGGTTCTCAAGATTTTTGCTTTAAAAATCCATCACTTTTATTCTTCTTTTATTCATTTGTGTATAAATAATGTTCGAACAAAATGGTAAAATAATATTTTATTTTGTCATAAAACATCTTGCAGGCTTTTAGCAAAAACCTTTGTTAAATTCTGGTAAAATTCATTAGATAAGAAAATTTCTATTATGTTGAAGTTTAATTAAAAAAAATTGCTAATGTCGTTGCAACGTAAATAACTATTGCAAGTAATATTTTTCCAATAAACTTTCTAAAATACCTCCCAGCACTGTTATGAACACACACTCACACACACACAAACACAAACTTAAAACATTTACTCTATTGTAGCAGGCTATTAGCTATTTATTAATCACACTGTGAAATGTTTAGTACTTTAGTATGAGAACATTGCTCTACAATTAACTATTTCTCAGAAGCCTTATCAATTTGCTATGGTAACCCTAAGTATGACAAGGGTCATCATTAGTCAGTCGTATGTATGTATGAGTTTCTGTTCAATTCTATTGCAGATAATCATTGTGTATTATCACTAGTTCATTGTGTGTTCTCTGTCTGTCTGATTTGTTAAAGCGTCCATATGCAGTAAGTCATTCAGTGTATATGTGTGTGTAGACAAATAGTTTCAATTGTTTTAATGTACGAGTATTAGTAAAAGTTTAATAGATTTGCCTGCAATTTTAAATTTATGATTTTAAATACTAAATTGCTTTTTTGTGAATTTATAAACTTTTTTTTAATTAGTTTGGGATTAAAAGAGATTTTCACTAAAGCTATTTAATCAACTTAATTAACAGTGGAGCTGGCTAACAAATTTAGCAGTCTGACAAATTCTTTTTTTAATTATTGTGAATGTTATTATTAAATTCATCAAATTTATTTACTCTCTTTGATAGATAGATGGCCATTAAAATAAATTAAAAAAAAATAATATTTATTGTATCTTTATTAAGTATTCATGCAAATATTTTAAGTATAAAAAATTATAATTAATACTATATTATCATACAATTATAGCTATTCCCGGTGGGCTTCGCTATATCCATTCACAAGAAATACAATAAACACTTGGACGAAAAGTTCGGCTAACATTTTCACACGACAAAACTGTTTCAGTTTATATGTAAGGCAGGACGTCCACTGTTCCCCACTAATCTTTTTTTTGCTAGACTAAGCGTAATAATATGATAATAATATTTAATTTTTTATGGGAGGTACCACTTCTACTATCCTAATCCAGTCTGTATTTTGCTAGATTATGTAATTAGTATAAGCGTTGCTGTTCTCTAGGTACACAATAATAATTTTTCATTTTGCATTGGATCTACCATGCCCACTGTTCCAATCTAGTCTTTATTTTACCAGACTATACACATTAATATGCTGGTTACTTATGCAAAGTTTTAAAACTCTAACTATTGTAATTCTCTAGGTACACGATAATAATTTTTCACTTTGTATGGAAGGTGCCACGCCCACTAACCCAATCCAGTTAGAGTATGCACACATAAGTATGAGGGTTACTTGTGTAAAGTTTCAAGACTCTACCTGTTGCAGATCTCCAGGTAGACGATAATATTTGCTCACTTTGTATGGGAGGCACCACGGCCCCTATTCCAATCCAGCTTATATTTTGCTAAACTATGTATATTTATAACGGGGTTACTGGTGCACAATTTCAGAGATCTATCTATTATAGTTCTCTAGCATCTTTAAAAGTGGGCGTGGTCAATTTTTCTTTCGTAAAAAGAAGAAGAAAAATTGGTAAAATCGGTGCAGCCTTTCTTAAGTGATGCGATTACCAACGAACGACATTTGATTTTATTTATATATGTGATAGGTTATATTATAATACTAGCTGTGCCCGCCACTTCGTCAGCGTCCTTATAATATTTTGTTCTATTTTGCTTTCAAAGCCTAAGGCCCTTTTTTAGCGCTTCAGTTGTGGTTTATGTATTTACTTTATATAAAAGGTCTCATAACCACCAAAATATGCCGCCTTAAAGTACGCATATCGTTAAAATTGAGTACTTTTACTGCTTTTTCGCCACTTCCTTTGGAAATAAAATTTTCTGCGATAAAAGGGTATCCCATATTTGAATCAGGATACTAAGGCACCTCCTCAGAAAATTTTGTTAAAATCTCTCCAGTAGATTTTACGTGATTCGAACGCAAACATTCAGTGAAGCAGCCAGAAAGACTGACAGACAGGAAATAAGTTACTGTTTTTTTGTACATATATATATATATATATATATATATATATATATATAGATTATTATATTATAGCATTATATTATTATATCAAATTTTATCGAAATACTTTTGAAAAATTTAATAAAAATCTTTTGAAAAATTTTATAGAAAATCTTTGTAAAAATTTTATTGAAAAACGTTTTATTAAAATTTTTTTGTAAAATTTCTATAGACAATATTTTGGAAATTTCTATGTAAATATTTTTGTAGAATTTTTTTTTAACTTTTTTTTTTAATTTTTGGATCAATATTAAAAAATATCTAATAATTTTTTTTTTTAATTTTTAGTAAAAATGTTTTAAAAAAATTTTTTGGAAAATTTTTTGTAAAAATTCTGTAAAAATATTTTGCATATTTTTGTAAAAATTCGTTAAACTTTTTTTTTTAAAAATTTTTAGTAAAAATGTTTATAATTTTTTTTTTGTAAATTTCTTGTAAAAATTTATTTTTTTAATTTTTTTTTACAAAAATTTTTAATAAAACTTTTTTTAAATTTTGGTTAAATTTGTTTCAAAATTTTTTTTGTAAAATGTTTTGTTAAATTTATATAATTATATTATTACATTATTATATTTTTATATTATTATATTATATTATTATTTTATTAAATTATTATATTATTAAATTTTTATATTATTATATTATATTATTATAATATTATATTCTTACATTATTATATTATTAAATTATTATAAATTTAAATTATTAAATTATTATGTTATTATATTATTCAATTATTATATTATATTATTATAATATTATTTTTTTGGAAAATTTTAACTATTATTAGTCTAATAATAATTAAAATTTTCAAAAATTAAAAATCGTAAAGCACCGCGCAATCTTGTTTACTCAACAAAGTTTGGTTTGATACAATATTATTTTATTATATTATTACATTATTATATTATTATTATATTACTATATCATTATGTTATTATATTATTACATTATTATATTATTATATCATTATATTATTATATTTATATATAATATTATATTATTAGTTTTAGTTTTACGTTTAATACGCTGTAATCTATTCAAAAGTTTAAGTTATTTTTTTCAGTGATATTCCTGATTTGGCGAAAACTTTTCAAAAGCAGAAGGAAAAATTATGCTTTTTTAATGTAACTATTAAAACTTAAATAATTATGGTAACTTAATTATTTTCCATACATATAAAACTGTAACAGGACCATTTCTGTACATGAAATAATTTTTGGAATTTGTTTTGCTGGTGCAGTTAGAAATGGAATACAAAACAGCAATTATTAGAATTTTTGTCTGTCTGTCCGTCTGTGTGTGGTCGCATCACGTAAAAACTATTGGTTAGATTTTAATAAAATTAGGTGAGGAGGTGCCTTAGTATCTTGGCTGAAATATAGGATACTTTTTTCTGCAAAACAATATCATTTCCAAGAGAAAATAAAGAAAAAGTAGTGAAAGTACGCAATTTGAGTGATTTAAAGGCACTGCAAACGTGGCAGCAACTTTTATTTTTGTCAGCGGGATATTTTAAACACTATTTAAAACACTCTACGGTAATATTAGAACTTTATATAAATTTTAGAATTTTATCTAGGGATGGGTACCTCTATATAAAGAATATATATAAACCATAACTCAAGCACTATAAAAGTAAGAGTCTTAAAATTTAGTGTGGATTACTTTTAAAGTAAAATCGAACGAAATCGTCCACAACATGGCGAGCACAGCTAGTTTAAAATAAAATTTAAAAATCACAAAATTTATTTTATATTTTCCCAACGCACATTATTTTCCAAATCAGCCTAAATAAACAAAAAACACATTTCATTGATAATAAATCTCGTTTTTGCCCAAACAGAGCCTATCAAAGTCATGTGTGTGTGTGTGTTATTATGTAACTGATAAGAAATGTCACGTCACAGCTAATCTCTGCTAACAAATCATTTTTTTCTCCTTTAATATTTACTTGCATTTACAAATTATTTATAATCTAATCTCGTAGAGACGACGACCACCAATAATTATTAAAAATAAGTCTTATCAGTAGTTTTAATAAATAGAAATGAGTTCGATTTTAAATATTTTTAGGTTCGGCTTGAGATTTCTTCTAAGAAAACTGTCAGTTGTTAAGCTAAAAGACTCGTGAGCGGTTGCTCAAATTGTTGACTTTCGTTAAGGATTTTGTGGTTTGTGTTTTAAAAAAAGGATTCTGAAATAAAAGTAAATTAGAATTTAATTCAAATTCAACTAGAGCAAAAATTTAAAACTTATCAGTTTTAAATTTGCTTTCAAAACTAAATCCTTTGAAATAAAATTAAAAAGAAAAATGAAAAACTTCATACAAAGTGTTAAATTGAAGCGTATGTGTGTGTGTGTGTGTGTGTATGTGTGTGATTGGAAAAGCTATACCTGGGTTAAAGTGTGTTTGCATTCAAATAAAATTTGCAAAAAAAAACAAGAAAAAATTATCCCCTCTACGTGTTTGTTGGCGTGTGTCAATTTGTTATTCAAACTTCTGTAGAATTCGTGCATAGGTGAGTGAGTGCGTCTGTATGTTGGTATTTGTGTGCTAAAATATACAAGTTTGTATTGCAAAAAACACAATCTGAGAGAGCATTTAAAAGACCGAAAATTCTGTGTATTGTAAAAGATCAAAAGGCATTAAAAGTGATTCGGTGAATATAAAAAATAGATTCATCCAAATAAATGTTGGCATTGGAAAAATGTACGAGTGAAATATAAAAAATAAAAAATAAAAAAAAACAATATGGCAATAAGAAGAACTCGCACACATTCGTATTAAAAATTTCAATTAAAAGAATAAAACTAAAAAATAAGAGTATTATGCAGCATTGTAGCAAAACTATGTGTGGATATGGTTCTTAATTGGAAAAATTGAAATGGAGAAAGATTTATGAAATTAAAAAAGATAAATAAATTAATAGATAATAAAAGATTGCAGAGATGCAATATATAAAGAGCTTTTAAAAACTAAGTTTTAACTTATTGGGGATATAGACAATACCTTCCAACCATCCGTGTTAGAAAAGTATCTTTTTGAAAAGTATCTTCTAAAATTTAATTTTTAAAAATGTCCACTTAAAAAAGTGAGTTTAAAGTGAGTTTTATAAAGAAATAGTTGGTTAAAAATATGATTTTTACAACTTAACCCTGTTTATAAAGTGTAGACAGATGCATAGAATGCTCAAGAAGGATGTAGCCATCCATGGTACCCTTTGAAAAAACATACCTCGTAAAAACGTAAATTTTAAAACGGAAAGAGAGTAAACTTCTAAATACATGTGCCTTTTGTATAAATTTTCATAAAAAAATTAAAAAACATTGGCTTTTAAAAGGAAACCTTTTTAAAAAGGTACATCAAAAATATATCTAAAAAGTATCTTCCAAAAATACCTTTAAAAATATTTTAAGAAGACGTGAATTAAAAAAAAAACTTTATAAAAGTACCTTTTGACAAAAAACACTAAGAAGAGGTGTTAAAAGCGCTTCTTAAAAGAAGTATTTAAAAGTACCTATTAAAATAAGAATCTTAAAAAGTACCTCGTAACAGTACTTAAAACAAGTAAGAGTGCTATATTCGGCCGTGCCGAATCTTCTTTGCGATTCACCACGGCAATTTTATTTTTAAAGATATAGGTACAAAATTGATTTCATTTAAGATACAAACGCATTAAAAAAACTGCACTTTTTTCCATTAATCAGCAATATTTCGTATACGGGATATAAGTCACCTGAAATGCCTAACTATGTAAAAATTTTCTATAAAATATTTTGAATAAATTTTATAATTTTTTTTTTAAATTCATAGAAATTTATCGAAAATTATTTTTTTGTAAAAGTTTTTTTGGAAAGCCCTGATTTTAGATATTTGTTTAAAAATATTTTTTGTAATAATTTTTGAAATATTAAAAAAAATTTTATTTTTAAATATTTTATAGAAATTTTTTTTGCACACATTTTATTGAAACTATTTTGTAAAAACTTTATTGAAAATCTTTTTAAAAATTTTATTGAAAAAAATTTTATCGAAAATTTTTAGTAAAAATTTTATAGAAAATATTTTGGAATTTTTGTTTTGAAAATTTTTTATAAAAAATTATTTTTTTATATTTTTGTAAAAAAATTTTATAGAAAATTTTTAGAAAAAAAAAACGTTATTAAAATTTTTGTAAAAATTTTATTGAAAATTTTGAGTAAAAAAATGATTGCAATTTTTATTGTAAAATTTTTGGAAAATTTTTGGTAAAAATTTTATTGAAATTTTTTTGTAAAAATTTTTTTAAAAATCTTTTGCAAAAATTTTATTGAAAATCTTTTGAAAAATATTTCATTTTAAAAATTTCTTTTTGAATATTTTTGTGATAATTTTTTTTGGAAAAAAAATTTTTGGATAAATTTTGGAAAATATTTAGAAAATTTTTTTAAAAATTTTTAGTGAAAATGGTTTTATCCAATTCTTTCTGAAATTTTTTTGGAAAATTTTTTGTAAAAATTTATTTGTTTAAAAATATTTAAAATTTTTTTTATAAAAATTCTATAGAAAATATTTTTGAAATTTCTTTTTTAATATTTTTGTAAAAATTTTTTAAACTTTTCTTTGAAAAAAAATGGAAAATATTTAGAATTTTTGTTTAAAAATTTTATTATAATTTTTTGTAAGAATTTTATTGAAATTTTTTGTAAAAATTTTATTGAAAATCTTTTGAATATATTTGTGATAATTTTCAATTTTTTTTCTGAAAAAAATTTAGAAATTTTTTTTTTAAATTTTTAGCAAAAATGGTTTTATCCAATTCCTTTGGAAAAATTTTTTGAAGATTTTTTTGTAAAAATTTATTTGTTTAAAAATATTTAAAAATTTTGTGATAAAAATTCTATAGAAAATATTTTGGAAATTTCTTTTTTAATATTTTTGTAAAAATTTTTTAAACTTTTTTTTGGAAAAAATATTGGAAAATATGTAGAAAATTTTTTTTTAAAATTTTTAGTTAAAATGCTTTAATTTTTTTGTTTTTGTAAAAACTATTTTTTTAATATTTCCTCTCCAAATATTTGGTTACAATTGTTTGAAATTTTTTTCAAAATTTTTTTTGTAAATTTTTTTTTTAATTTGTCTTTTAATTTTTTGTAAACATTTTTTTCTACAAATTAAGACCTTTCTGTAATCTAAATTAGGTTAGAATGTTCAGACGAAAAAATCATTAAAAAAAGGTTCATCATTTTGACACAGCCTCGAATGGAAGGGTCTGATGTTGCTGAATTCCATTGGTAAAATTTTAGAAACTATTCCGGCTAGTTCAGTGGACTTAAATTTTCTGTATTTATTCTGGTGCTTTCGCACAGTTGATTTCAACCCGAACACAGACGGACATCGGTTAATCAACTTCTCTATGTATAAGGATTCAGAATATATATACTTTATAGGATCGGAAATAAATGTTGTAGAAATTACACACGGATTGGCAAACTTATGTATACGATTTTCCAACTGTGGTAAAGGGTATATGAAGATTTTTTTTAAATAACATTTACAAAAAACAGCCTTTTAAAAGATAAACCTTAAAAAAGCATTGAAATAATATCCTTTATAAAATATACTTAAAAAATATATATATTTTGAAATGTATCATTCAATTTTAACCATTCAAATGTAACATTCAAAAAAGTATTTTAGAAAAATATTATTAAAAAAAGAAACTTTAAAAAAGTACATTTAAAAAAGCACCTTTGAAAAAAGGTCTCTCAAAAATATGAATTTAAGAAAGCACCATTGCAGGACTTTACAACTCGAACCAGTCTTATAAGCAATTACACACACATACATTTTTTTTAAATAAATACACACATACATACATACATTCGTACATATGAAAACATATTTTAATGTTTGCTTGTGTGCGTATATGCATTATGAAGATGAGCATTTATTTGAATAACGAAGTGATTTTGATTGAATTCCAATTAAGAGAGATTTTGCAAAAATAAAAATATATGTAAATCTGAATTTGTCATTTTTCTTTCATTGTTTTCTTTTTTTTTTAGAAAAATATACATTTTAAGATTTTTTAAATAAAATACAAATTTGTTCATTTAATAAATAATAATAAAAGAAAACACTCACATTCGTATTAATACTTTACAGATTAGCATAAATTATTTCATATAAAATCAAAATCAAAATCAAAAAAAAATCTAATGGAATTTAAAGTAAAAAATTTAAGAAACAAATTGTTATAAAACATCGAAAAAGGAAGTTAAAAATACAATTGCTTAACATCAACAACAACGCAACGAAATACAGAATTTAATATGAAGTGCTCAGCGCTTTTAGGCGCTAGTGGCATTTATTTGTTTGCAATATTGCTGGCAATATTGCATGGAACACAAGCAGCACGAAAAAGTGAGTAAATTTTTAAGTATTACACTTTTATAACTTTAGCTATTCGTTTTACACGATTTGAAGTTTTATAATTTGTGTTGAAAAATGTTAAAATAATTTCCAGATCCCCTTAAGGATCCGAAAATTTGTGGTCGGCCCCAGTGTGATGTCGAGAATGGCAAGTTTAAGTATAACGACAATATCTATAAATATGATTATACCGTGCAATTAAGTACGGAATTCTCGGGTACTGGGGAAAATACTTCCGATTTATTTTTAAAGGCCAATATAGATATATTTTTTCCCAAAGCCTGTGAGGGCTATTTGCGCATCAATGAAGTAAGATTGTGGGACAAAATTGAACACTCTAAGGAAAAGACAAGCGATTTTAGTGCCGGCAACAATGATGTCTATGACTATTATGGTGATTTAGAACGAGAGTCTGACGCGGATTTCAGCTCTAAAGAAAACGATGCTCCTCGTGCTGGCTCTGCCAATGAACATCCCAAAAGTAAAGATTTAGAATTTGATTTGAAAAAGAATCTCTTAAGGTTTGCTTTCCATGATGGTTTGATAAGCGAAGTTTGTCCCAGTTTAGAGGAGCCCACCTGGGTTTTGAATGTTAAAAAGGGTATTTTGTCGACATTTCAAAACACTATGATGCGTTTTGATGTTGATTTCGATACTACGGAAACGGATGTTTCCGGCACCTGTAGGGTCCACTATACCTTGCAAGCCACCGACAATGTATTTGTTACCATACACAAGGAAAAGGATGTGAGAAGTTGTCGCAACCGTTATTTCACACATTCAATATTACAAACGACACCGTATACCTTTCGAGAGGACAAAACTATTTGGCCAATATTAGACTCACAAAGTTATTGTAATGTAAGTGAGAGCTCGTTGCTACAATGACCTCCAAAGTTAAAATTTGTTTCTTTCTTTTCATCTTCGCAGTTAACCATAGATAATAGCATCTATCGTGATATCAGTTGCTATGAGCGTCACCAACTTATACCTTTTTCTAATGCCAGTACTGGTGCCGTTACCACCAGCACCCATAAATTAGAGTTTAAGGGAGAAGACACTTTTAGTGTGAGCGAGTTTTTGGCCGAAAGTAAGTGTGTTTTTGAAATTGTTTCGCGAAGCCTTATTATTTATCTTCTTATTCTTCTAGATAATGAATTTGTGGAAAGAAGATCTAGTCTTTTGTTTGATCATACTCCTGCTGATAAACCTACTCATGGTGAGATCAAGGCCTCTAGGGATTTGCTAAAGGAAATGTGTGCTTTGGGTTATCCTAAAATTCAACGAGAATTTATAGATGTTTTTACTAATTTTCTGCATACCACTAAGTATTTAGACTACAAAGCTTTGACCCAGTTATTGGCTCGTTCGGCGGGCATTTGTGAAAACGGAAAGTAAGTTGAAAAAAACCAACAATTTGGAAAAAATAAAAAAAGTGTTACTTCTTCTCTTAACTAGAAATCACGTGTTGGAGTCATTGCCTTACATAGGCAGTACTGCCTCCTATCAACTGATGCGTGATCAAATCATAAGCAATGCCATACCCAAGATGTTGGCTCATAGCTGGATGACATCATTATCATTTATTCAACGTCCGGATGAAGAAACTTTGGAGACTTTCTTTACCATTTTGGAGTTCTCACGCAAAAAAATGGATCCCGAGTACACTTTAGGAGCGTCCGCAGTCATACATAGTTTCTGTAGACACAACGAAAATTGTTCGGAAAATCTTAAGGTTCAACGCATAGTAAATCTCTTAGAGACCGAATTTCTAAGTCTGTTTAATATGTATCGTGGAGAGCGGCGTACTCGTGAAAGAATGATTGTTATTTTGAAAGGTTTGGGCAACATTGGTGTCTTATCGCCGGCATTTGCTGCCCAGCTAAAAGAAATTATTATCCAAGACTTGACTTGCATGGAAATCAGATTGCAGGCTGTAATGGCCTTTAGACGTGTGGATTGTAAGATGTATCAAAAATTCTTTATGGATACGTACGCCAATACTACCCTGAATTCGGAAATAAGAACATTCAGTTATCTGCAGGCCATGCGTTGTCCTGACTATTTAACCGTTAATCGTATCAAAAATATTTTGGAACATGAACAAGTCAATCAGGTGGGTTCATTTGTTTGGTCACATCTTAAGAATTTGGCCAAGTCTTCCTCACCCATACGTATAGAAGCCCAAGGTTTATTGCTCAACGATGATCTTTCGGATAAATTTAGGCTGGATATACGTAAGTTTTCGCGCAACTATGAGCACTCCTTGTTCTTTGATGAGTACAATTTTGGTAAGTTTTACAACAAGAAAAAAACCTCCCGAAGTAAATGCCAAATAACCCATAATTGCAGGCACTACTACGGATTTAAATCTACTATTTGCTACTGACTCCTATTTGCCACGCATGGCTACTTTAAATTTTACCTGTGAACTTTTCGGAAAAGCTGTAAACTTCTGGGAAATATCAGCACGGACTGAGGGTTTTGAGGACATAGTGTCTACCGTATTTGGTCCTAAGGGACCTTTAAATCGGGAATACTTCCGCAAAAAGTTTTCATTTCTCAATAGATTACTGGGCAATGAAAGTTCAGAAGATGAAGGTACTTCTAATTGCATTGAAGTTAAATCTTTTCCATTAACTTTTGTAAATGATTTCAGACACCCTAGAAAACTTGTTAAATCTGGATACGTTGCGTTTAAAGCGGCATGTCTCCGAAAATACAGAAGAAAATCTGGACGATGGCTATGAATTCGAGGAAGATGAAAGTCGCCCTAAGCGCTCTACAACATCAGAAACTAAAGCACGGAAGGAAGGGTTACAAAAACAAGTCCATGATATGGGCTACAAGTTACACTACAATTACAATAGTCCTAAAGCTCAAATTGGCTTGCGCATATTTGGCAATGATCTGCGTCATTACTCCTTAGAGGGCAACTTGGAGCTTATGGCTCTTGTCAAGGAGTTCGATCCTTTCCAACAACTTGCCAAAATATTGTCAGGTCAAGAAATAACCTACACAAAATCTAGTGTTTTGCTTGATGCCTCTTACGGTGTTCCCTTGGCCATTGGGCTACCATTAACGATTAATGCATTTGGTGCTTCCTCAGTGGACTTTCGTGTATCGGGTAATTTGGAGCGCGTTGAACCAGCCACCGATTGGCATTTTGATTTAGAGGGTAAATTTAAACCCTCGGTATCGGTAGATGTGATCACTACTATGCAGGCTGACATGTTTCATGCTGTTTCGGGTATTAAAGTTAAAAGCAATTTGTATTCAAACTCGGAAATTGAAGCCAAACTTAAAGTGAGGGGTAAAAATTTAGTATCGATTTCATTTGATTTGCCTCAGGATACAAATGAAATCTTCAGTGCCCGCTCCGAACTATTGGTGCTGAAAGAAGATAAGGAAATATCACAAGCCGGCATAGAAACACGTCGTTCCAACAGCACCTGTACCTGGCCTGTTTTAGATCAAGCCATAGGATTGCAATTATGCTCTTATTTCAGTTTGCCTGATCTAGCCAACTCTTCGGACAAGGTCTATCCCAGTTTATTGTTAAGTGGTCCCACAAATTTCAGTGTAATTTTAAAGAAATCTGATTTAACTGCCAAAAAGTATGTCTTTGAATACAACTGGAATCAAGTGCTTAATGACTCCAGCTTTTCAGTGGTTTTCCACACTCCTGGTTCGGCCACTAAACGTTTACTAGTAACTAATGTAACTACCACTGTGGATGCGTTTAATGCCTCCGTGGCATTTGCCAACGCCAATAACAAGATTTCGGCTGGTTGCAATTACAACGATCATCCTGACAATCGCAGACTAGATGTTTTCCTAGACACCAATGGTAATCGTAGCTTTGATTTGAATATGAAACTTAAACGCTGGCAAGATCGTACAGCCTGGATGTATGAGCCCAAAATGTTGTTGGCTATAAATGGAGTCAATGTTACCGGTCTCATTGGCACCATTCGGATAAATGAGAAAAATGGTATAATGCAGAACGATTTTGAACTTTCATTTGAAACTAAGAAGTTGCAGGCCATGCTTAAGGGCAATTATGTGCAGACCGAAATAACCACATCCACCAATGTTACTGTTAGTTATAGATTTCAAGCCAATAAAATAGAAAACATTAACTTTGAAGGAAAATTGGTAAACACGGGTGACAAGTCAAAGACAGAGTATCGGGGTAATGTGAAGTTGAGGACTTCTGCCTATCCCAAGTTAAATTTTGTTTCCAATGTCACCTGGCTTAGTTTGCAAGGTCACACGGAAGGTGTAGTAACCTACAATAATGATCCGAACTTCGTTCATCCTGAACATACCAGTTCAATGCGTTTTATATTTGCCCGATCCTACTCAGAGGATCTATTATTGGAAGGTTCTCATACCAGAGCTAGTTTTGAGGTTAAGGTACCCAGATCCAAGGTGGATTTCAAGATTTCTCTTAAGTAAGTAATATATTGTATTAATCTAAACGAAATTAAAACATTAACTTATTGATTGCAGACACGAAGAACGTTACAAGAATGGTTCTGAACACAATGTTTTGTTGGGCTTACGTTATGCTCCGGAGAAGGAGGCTACAGGTTTATTTTCCGTACACTTGCCAAGAAGAAATCTTTTTGCTATAGATAGCTATGTCAATATAACAGTGCCAGAGTTTAATTCCTGTACTCTCAGACTAAAACTTACAGAAGTTCTCAGCAAAAGTTACATGGTTGGATTAAAAATAAAATTCTTTTTAAACAAAATTCCATTAAGTTTCTTTATTTTATAGATTAATCTTAATAGCTCCTGGTTTACGGGTCACTCCATTTCCCTTAAGGGCAATTACAAGGACAAAAGCTCACGTGTTCAAAGTTTACATCATTTGAAATTAATTGTGGAGAGTCCTTCCTTCCAAATTACTTCCCTTAATGTGGTGTATCGCCGCAATCAAATGATTCTATTTGCAGACATACAAACTCGTTATGGGGTCGATCCTTATGGTCTGACCGTGCAATATAATGAGCATGAAATAAATAAAAACGCAAATGCCGAAGTACGTTTAAAGATTAAAGACAAGGACTTTTGGGTAAATGGCAAAATTTTATCCGAACAGCCCAAACAACTGCAAGTTGAAATTCATTTGGATAAATTGCGTGATATTCATATTAAAGTTGGCATGTTGTCTATAGAGCAGCGTAAAGAATTATCGCTAGAACTAAAATGGGATGCTAATCGGGATCCGTCACAGCGTTTGGGACTTTTGGCTGAATTTAACAATCCGGGAAATAAAGTTTATGAAGGCAATGTAATGGTCACCTACCCTGAACGAACTATCAGCTGCGGTTTTGATGCTTTTACGGGAGGACCCCAATACTATGGCACTGCTAGGGCTAGTTGGAGTATTAATGAAATGATTGTCTTCACCTACAATGCAGGCTTAATGCCTGGAAAACAATTGCACAATTGGATACAAGCAGAACTTACCACGCCCTTTGAAGACTGGCGAAAAAACAGTTTTAATGCTGGTGTCTATAATGCAGGAAATCTGATTTTGGCTAACAGCTCCCTTCTATGGGCTAACGACCAGACCTTGGAGTTGGGTTATAAGAGTGACTACGAAACGGCGGATCCTTTGCTAAGCTTTGACATTTACTTTGGCATTAACAGTACTGTCAAGGACATACCCATTGTAAATGTTAACGTGAAGCACTGGCAAGATATGAAAAAATTTGACAGCCTTTTACATTTACGCTACAGTGGTCCTAATGAAACACTTAATGTTTACAACATTAAATCATTGTGGGAGCTAGCTCGAAACTCACATTCACAAAACGTAACCGGAACTGTATTCTTAGTCACGCCATTTGAGGGCTACCGTAGGGGAGGTTTGGCCGCCAAGTTTATGCTTAATGAGAAACGTGAAATTCAAGGTGCTGCCTCTTTGGACTTTGAAATTCGCGAGTTTACTTTGGCCGTAGATGGTTATGTTAGAAAATTCACCGATAATATGCTGACAATTAATATAACCACGCCTTTGGAGAAATTCCGCACGATTAATGGACGCTTTGGTTTCAATGAAATGAAACATCATGCTGTGGCCGAAGTAAGGGCACCGACAGCAGCTCTTGGTGCAGAGGTTCTTTTTGATGTTTTCTCCCTAATGAGATTCGATGTTAAATTAAGTGTAGCAACACCCATAGAAGGCTTTCAACAGGCGGCATTATTTGCCAAAATGAATGATCAAACAGTTGATTTGAGAGGCATGTGGAATAATGCCATTCTAGGTTTTACTGCTGTCGATCGTACGTACAACATTGACGATTTCGAATATTCCTTCAAAATTTTTACTCCTTTGCCGGGCTTTGAAGAAAATGGTTTCATAGCAAAGTTAAACAGAAAAGATGTGTTCGTATTTTATTTGCATGGCAAACTCTCCAAATATAAGTTGGGCTTTAAAATAGATGGGCGCCCAAAATCGAAGCTTCTAACTCAACTAGGTGGCAACAAGATAGAATTGGAACTTTTATATGATGATGATTTCCAGCCACCGATAATTGGGTCTGAAGACTACGTCATTGACGATATAGATTATGATGAATTTATGTCCTACTTTGTAGAATTCGAGATAGATTCTGTGGTTTGGCCCACTGTAGAGGGTTTTGTAGATGTACAAGAAATAATTGATTACTATATAATTGTAGGCAATCTTCAGTTGCCCCAAGGTCGCATAGATCTTAAGGATCGCTTGTATTATCCCGACTATATAAATGTTCTCAACGTTCTGACTATAAGCACACCATTCCCGGTGGCTAGAGAATTCAAATCTATAGTAGAGTATCACATAGATTTGTACTATAATTTCTTCTATGACAAAATGCAATTTATTGTCAATAATGGTGTGGACCAACCTTTTATAACTGGTTTCGAGGTCAATTATACTAAAATAGATGATTCGGTTAAACCCAAGCAACATAACTTGAAAATTAATATAAGAACACCATTCGAGGCTCTGCTTAATTTGGATATATGGGGCACCTTGGAAACAGAAACTGACAATATTTACAAAGGAAACATTTCTTCACGCACTACCAATACCTTCCTTTCCTTGGCTGGATCTGTAGAGGTATGGTTTTATCTTTAAATATGTTAACAAGTTTTTGAACTATTTTCCTTTTAGGTGGAAGAGAACTTCCTGGAAACATCAGTGGGCATTTTGCTGAATACTAATGTTGTTCCATATTATGCTTGTAGAGCATATTTTAAAAAAGACTTTTCCCAAATCGATAATACAGTAGAAATGCAATTTATAGTCAACGATGATAATGTGGTCGATGAATTACAAATAGAAGCTGCTTGGCACCAAGATCCCGGCCATCTCGTAAATGTAGATGGAAGAGTAAAAACCACTATGTTGCCCTTACAATTGGTGGAAACTAATTTGCAAATAACTAAGAGCTCTAATCCTCATCTCAGCTTTGATTTGGGTTTCGTTAGCCGAACTGGCCAACGCATTGAATACGGTACCAGAGCCAGCAAAAAGAATGACATTTTTAATGTAGAAGTCTGGACACCTATAGACAATTTCCGCAATATTTCCATGCATGGCTCTATGGTACGTAATCGTAATAATCCTGAAGAATATCAGGTTAATGGCAATCTTTATCGCAATATGGTAACTTATGCTCTTAATGGGGTAATCAAAATGGCGGAAAATTACCCTGCAGATACACGCCTAAGAGTGCAACCCAAATCAGGAGGACGTGATGGTGTAATTGAATTCAGCATTAGTGAAGCAGCAGGAAGACAAAAAGGCTTTAACTTCCAATTTAGTGCTATTGAGGATGGCAAAATGTGTCAAATATCTGGTGGATATTCGATTACAGATGATACTGGCATGGACTTTTCGGTTCTAGTAGAATCAACCCTACCCGAAATAAAACGCATTAATTTCAATGGCAAATTAAGGCCTGTAGAGCGTGGTCATGTAGTTGGGGATATTTCGTTGGAAACACCTTGGAAAGAACTGGGCATTGACTCGTTAAAACTACATTCGGAGTTAGCTGTGCACAAGGATAGTGGTAATGTGGAGGGAGAATATCGTATAGGCCCCAACATAGGACGAGTAAATTGTATTTGGTCTTGGATTTTGGCTGAAAATATGCAGCTTACTTTGGAAAGTTATATAAAACGTGCTGAAGCTAACCCCAGAATTGTGCATGCCAGTGCTAAGTACATAAATCCCAACAAGAGTTATTTGCGACTGGTTACTGGAGCAAAATTGGATGTAGATGCCAAATGGAAACTGTCTGTTAACGGTTCCATGAACTATCGATCTTCCGATGACTTGCAAGCGAATATAATTACCGTTCTACCACAGCCAATTGGAGATGTGCACAATTTTGGTTTAAGGTATAGAGGAAATTTTATCAGTAAACAAGGATCCCAACCAGAAATATTCCTAGAAGGAAAATATGGCTCACAAGAAGCCAAGCGCAAATATTTGGGACGCCTGTCATATAGAAACAACACAGACTTACAAGGAATGGGTCATATAGAATGGGGTATAGATGCAAATATATCTACTGTGGAGGGAGATTTTCAAATGTTACGCAAGAACACGGCCAAACGTGAGTTCTACGCTAAGCTAATAACTCCCAAGTTTAAAGAAGAAGACACCTTTTTCATGAAGGGCAAGTACGACTTAAGACAAGATGAATACCATACTTTGGCGTAAGTAAAAACTGAAAACAAGTCTTAGTTTATATTAGTTGTAATACAATTTCGTATTCCCCCATAGATGTACTGTCGATTACCCGGCTTCTAGACCTATAGCTGACTTGGATGTAGCATTTAAAACCATTTCAAATATGTACGGTTTTATAAATAGCAGCACGCCTTTTCTAAATGTGTCATGGTTCAAAGCTGATTTTAATTTTACCACTAAAAGGTAAATCTCTCACTCACAAGCCCATATTTTTATTTATAAAAAAATTTATTTTTTTTTTAGACCTGAAACCTATCATTACCTTAAAGGCTCTTGGCCGTCTGATAGCGCCTATTTCAAACTGCATAGTTTTTATAATGACGAGTATGAACGCAATCTAACTGGTTATATTGAAATGGAAATTCCTTTAGCTACACTCCATCGGGCAAACGTTGAATATGGTCTTAATGAAAAGCCATATTTGGATAATGGTTACCTGAAGATCGATTACAATGACAAGCAAATACTTAATAGCGTCTACAAATGTGTGAAACAGTTCGAACCTCTATATGCCACTACTATCGACATTACAGTGGAAAATGAAATGAAGCCTTTGGGAATCCATTATGTTAATAAAAAGGATCGGAATAGCCCGGTCGACTTTAGACATGTGGAAATATTTGAATTGAGAAATGTGGCCAACTTCAATTTAACAGGAGAATTGTATACAACTTACAAGCCTGGCGGGGAGGAATTCAAAATTGTTGTCATACATCCAAATCGCACAGTTGTTTTAACCAGCAATTATGAGGAAGAATTTGAGAAGAGTATCAAACATCGCACTAAATTAGAATTGTCACCAACAGCTTGGATTGGTTATAATGTGGAGTTGACTAATTATACGGTGGTAAGTTAACTCAGGTTTCCTTTAAAAATTTGTCTCAAAGTTGTTTTTTTTTAAATTGTGTATTTCCATAGTCTGGCAACGATTCCCGAAAATTTATTTTTGATCTTTTTTATCCTAAACGCAACTTGTCCACCGAGGGATGGTATTATAACACCGAGAGCAGATTCTGCTCTGACATAGAATTCAAATGGACCAACCCAGAGTCCTTTGACGATGTCCTGAAAGTAGTGCGTACTTCAGTGGTGTTGCAAGATGAGCCATTGGGAAGGGGAGACAAAGATCGACAGTCTTTATTGGTAACAGTTGGTCACCCTTACCTAGAGAAAGATGTAACGCTAAAGGCCAATTATTATCGCGGCAATGTTGACTTGTTACGAACCGATTTAGTTCTTGACTACTCAGAAGATAAAAATCATGCTATTGTTTTGGGGGCAGTATTAAGAGACTTATATCAAGAGTATGGTCACACCAACTACACGTTTCAATTATTTGCTCATCATTTTGCCTCTGAGCTGGATGTACAGGTGAATGGTTCTTTGGCTGCAAAATCGTCTTACTATAAAACTGAATTGTATGCTAACTACAAGCGTTCATTCTATCCCGAAAAACATGGCAAATTTTTGGCTTTATTGGATATTAATCACAAAGAGATTGAGTATATTGTAAGTATTTTAATTTTATTAAATGTTTAATACGTTCATTTCTTCTTTTTATTGCATCAAGCGCAATACTCCTTATCGCTCGGTAAGAGTCTGGGCCATACCCACTATCAAACACCCGGTATATGGACTCAATGCCACAATTTGGGATACTCCCGATACCAACAATACTGGCTACATTTTTGTGGATATTTTGAATAAATTTGCTCGAGCTGAATTTAATTTAACTGAGGACGCTAGCCAAAATTTACAGCTTATAGGCTCAATACCCGATGCTCGGAGTGGCTATTTGGATATTTGGAGAAATTATGAGGAAATACGTATTATAGATGTTAGTTCCTATCTAAAAATGAATCATTCTCGCTTGATAACCGGCCGCTTTCACTGGCGTCCCAAAATTAAACAGGAAGTAAAAGAGAAAATCCATGCCGTAGGCACTTCAGTCTATAATTCGTTCTCGGATAGCATAGACTTTTGGATTAAGTCTTTGTATAGTGAAATTATGGAAGCCATGGTGATAGTTTGGGAGACTTCTAGGAGCTACAATGAACATTTCTTCGATGACGTTGGCCAGCTTAAAGTTTTGGAAGAAGATTTAAAAGATTTACGTTTGTTTGTCAACCAGTCTTATGATGCTAATGATTTTTACATCAAAACCGTGGTTAATTTTACTTTAACCATCATCGATGAGTTGGCCATTAGAGATCACATCGAATCTTTGCCCAAAATATTCACGGAGCTGTGGCAGGCAATGGGAGATTCTGGCAAAGCTTTGCGCAATAGTGTAGTGTGGCTAATTGAAACTATTAAGAAGACCTATAATAGTGCATTGGAAACCATTAGTCGTTTCTTCCACGGCGAATCCTTGCAATATCTTTCGGGCCTTTTGGAAAAGGCTGTTCATAAATATGATAAGTTTGTTAAAGATTTGCACATTTCTTTTATAAAATATGTGGAAAACTTATGGAACAAATTCTGGAATATGATGTCGAATTATTGGCGGGGAGTATTGAAGCGTTTGGAGCCTCATATTTTCAAATTTATCAGTTATGTGGAATCAACTTTGTGGAATTTAAGCAAGGAATTGTTTGATTTTATTTATAAGAGAACCAATGAATTGGCTGAATCGCCTTACTTTAATAAAGTCTCCAGTTTTACCCAAGATGTGGATCTTTTGTATAAAGATATCAAATCTCACGATGCTATAACGAATATAAGGAAATATTCTTTGATTGCTTGGAATTTCATCAAGGAAAAGTATTTCAAACTAGTGCCGTTTGGTGCTGAACTCCATGAAGTTTTGACGGAAATTTGGGAAGAAATCAAGGAATTGCAAAAAATTGAACAAGTCAAGTTGGCTATACAACGGTACAAGGAAGTAGTGGCTAAAATTGAATGGGTAATGGAAGAGTTGCAGTTCGAGGCTAGATTACATGATATGTATGCCTTGATAGCCAATAAATTACGCAATTATGCCACCAATGCCTTGGAGACAGCCGATATGTATAGAGAAGCTAAAACAAAATTCATATTTGACCCCGAAATGGGTGTAATAGATTTGGAACAAAAACTACCCATGTCCTGGCATGCTTTCAATGAGACACCCAAATTCGAAGAGATACCCGAGTACAAATTCTTAACCAAGGCTCAAAATATTCTATCCACCACTAATTCATCGATAATACGTAGCATCTATAATATGAGACAGCATTTAGATCCAAAAACATGGTTGCCTCCATACTACTGTAGGTTAAGGGAATATTAATCCAAAAGAAAAAAAGGTTTAATAAAATTTTTTCTTTCAGCACGGGCTTTACTGATTGACTCCCGTCATTATATGACATTTGACAAACGTTTTGTGGGCTTGAATTTGCGTTTTGAACAGATGTCGGGCAGCCTACGTAACAGTCAATGTTCGTATTTGTTAACCCACGACTTCTTCCAAGGCAATTTCACCCTAATGCTAGAACCCTCGGTAAGAGTTTGTTTGTTATGTTTGCCTACGAGCAATAACTACATTTTTAATTCCATCTCTTTTTAGACTAGCGCTAGCAATAATGATGCTGTGGCTACCAGGAAACTCAACTTTATAGCCAATGATGAATTGATAGAAATTGATTTAGGCAGTGATGTAAGTTAAATATCCCTGCAGTGCAGGAGAAAATAATTCAAATATATTTTTTGCAGCAAATTACCATAAATGGCGATCAAAAGTCGTTGTTGCCTTTAAAACTAAATGATGTTACTGTTGCCCGTGATGTTGACATTTTGTCTATTACTTCCGATAGCGAATTCAGCTTGAGCTGCAACGTTCAATTTGATTTGTGTTGGTTCGAGGTAAGCGGCTGGTATTTTGGTAAAACGGCCGGCGTCCTGGGTACCATGAACAATGAAATTTTTGATGAGTTCACCACCTCTAAAAACCAAATTACCAAAAATCCCAACGAATTCACGGACTCTTGGAGTGTTGAAAGATGCAGGCAAAAAATGAAACCCAATTCGACAAAGTCTTCTGTGCCAGAGAAAGTTAGCAAAGTTTGTGATTTTTACTTTAGATCAGGCATGTTGTCGGCCTGTGCTGATACCATAGAGATACAACCGTTCTATGATATTTGTTTGGATTTGGCAAGCAATTCGAATGCTGTACGTTTGGGTCATCCCGCCAATAAAGGAGCCTGTACAGCCGCTTTAGCCTACATAGAGGCTTGTGGCAGTGCCAAAATACCCATGAGAGTACCGGAACAATGTGTCTAGTAGGCTGCTTTTCGCAACTTAAGCTGTTACTTAATAATAAAATGTGAAATTTTTTAATTTCAGCTGCCAACTGGCCAATGGAAGTTATGTAGCCGAGGGAACCTTTGTAGAGTTGAATGCTAATGATGTGCCCAGAAGTAGCGATATTGTATTCATAGTAGAAGCTAAACCCTGCAATTCTAATCTTAAGGATAACAAGAATATTATGGCCATTATTTCGACTTTGGAGGAACAGTTAAAGGCCCATAAGATTTCCAACAACCGGTAGGTTTCCACGCTGGGTTTATAATTAATCGTTTAAATTTTCCATTCTAAAATCTCCCCTGCAAGCTATGCCGTTGTAACTTTTGGTGGTGTAGCTCCCTTCGACAAACCACGCAGCATTTACTATGAAAACTCAGTTTTCACATACGACTTCAACAATCTGGCAAAATATTTCGCTCATATAGACACTACAAACGGCACCAACAATGATATTTTACAGGCAATTTCTACAGCCTCACGTCTAAATTTCCGCCCTGGCGTATCAAAAACTTTTATTTTACTTTCCTGCAGTGATTGCGCCGCCCGCTATATGCGTTTTGACTACAGTTCCATATTGCAATACATGCGTGAGGAAGGTGTTACTCTACACATTTTGGCAGACACTGAATTTGAGTTTGAGAAGACGCGCAAATTGAGAAATTTCTTTGGTCTTGATCGTGACTTGGTGTATTCGAAACGTTTTCCTGAAGGTGATAATGCCACAAGAACTCAATTGCACATACCCAAAAGTAATTTGGGCATTTGTACACCCTTGGCTTTGGAGACGAATGGTTCGGTATTCAGTGCCCGCAAATTAATGCCCAAATATAAATATCCCATCAAAAGATTTGCCACTATTTTTGCCAAGCGAGTAGCAAAAAGTGCAGTACCACCAGCCACTCAAACGTGTGAGTGTTCCGGTCATAATACAGGTGTATCGTATATGGCCTGTTCGCCCAGCACCGATACCGTGGAAAATTTAGATATGGAGGATTATGTAGGTTTTCGCTGGACCATAATTTTTTAGAATAATTTTAATTGAGAAATTTCTATTACAGGACTTTCAATTTAATGGCTGGGATTGGGATGATGATTTCAATGAAATGGATTCTTAATTTAAGCGAAATGTAAATCAGTTGCCATTTAATTAGTTAATAGGTTGAATTTTTTATATGTATGTATGTATGTAATTCATATAAATGTGTTTTGAATTTTATACTTTTTGTTATAAATAAAATATAGAAAATTAAAAAAGAAAACTTTATCACAGTATAACAGTTTAAAAGCGCAGTAAAAATTAAAACTTAATTAGTCGAGACACAACCCCATAAACTTTATAACGGTAAAAAAGCTGTATCAAAGCTAATAATCGAAGCTTTTATATTTTTAATGTTTTATTACACTCCAACAATAATCTATCTATACATATAATAAAATAGTAAATCATTTCCGACTGTCTGTCCGTCTGCTTTTCTCTTGCGTTCGCATCACATAAAAACTACTGGATGGATTTTAACAAAATTTTGTGGGGAGGTACCCTAGCAGCCTGATTCCAATATAGGAAACTTTTTTCCTCAAAAATATCTCATTTCCAAGAGAAAGTAGAGAAAAAGCAGTGAAAGTACGTAATTTCCAGTTTAAAGGTACTGAAATTTTCAGTTTAAAACTGGGATATCTTAAACACGGTTCCGCACCTTTTTTTTTTTTTTGAAAGTAGGATATTTTTAAACTGGGATATTTTACACACGGTTGCGCGCCTTTTATTTTTGAAAGTGGGATATTTTAAACAAAATTGCGCAACAGATGGCGCCAATTGAATAAAATTTGAATTTATATTTTTACTTTGTGGAATTACACTGTTATTAAAATATTTTAAACATCTCTTAGAGCGCTTTAAAATAATTTTTAGAATTTTTTATATATTTTAGAATTTTATTCAGGGATGGGTACCTTTGCACAAAGTAAATACATAAACCATAACTGAAGCACAATAAAAGTAAGAGCAAAATATTGTCAGGACTCCCATGACCTAGCGGGCACAGCTAGTTAAATATATATCATATATATAGAATTATATGCCAATCATTGAGTGGAATTCTCTATGTTTAATATATTTATAATATATTTATGTTTTAATATAATAATTTCCGAAATTTTTTATGCATAAAGCTAGAGTAACGTTCCATACGTAAACTTAGTGTTTGTATGGATAAAAAGTTTAATTATAAAGATTTATTTTGGGGTCTGTTTAACATTAAGAACTCTATGGTTGATTTGTAATGTTAAATTTTTTTTAATTTCTCATATTTTAAAACAGAAATTTAAAACAAAGAGAAAAATTTCATAACATTTACACTCAAATTCAGATCCAACCTGATATAAATTTAAAGTTTACTTGCATATTTTTAGGGGCTGGAAGAGAGAATTTTAACTTTGTTTCTTAAGTGCCACCCTAATAAAAACTGTAGGCACTTTAAGTACAATTGAACCAGAAAAGTTCAATCAACTTTCGATACTCGATTTCCGATGAATGCAATTAGTTTTCCCCTCAAATTTGTAAGTGTATTAAAAGCCCAAAGTAATTTCTATGGTATGTACTTATCTTATAAATGTAGCTACTAACTTTAAAATGACCTAAATTTAATCACTTGGAATTCATATCAAGAAGTAAAGACTTTTATTTTTGTTTTCATTTTCTTACTCAAATATGTGCATTGTATTGATAGATGATTAAATTACTTTTGAAATTTATTACTAATTAAATCAATATAATAATAATTTTGTTTTAATGACTATGACATTTTTTAGTTGAAGAGTTTGTTTTTGCATTATGTTGCTTAAATAAATTGTTTGGACTCTGGGGGCAATGTACATAATTATGTCGTGTACATAAGGGATGTTATAAAGGCAAGGATACTTATAATTAGAAATGAGAATATGTATGTACGTTAGAAACTAAAACGAAGCAAGCTTTGACATAAAATTATAAAGCCAGCAAGCATTTTTCATTTTATAACAAAAATCTTGTTAAGAAAGGTATCTCCATAATTTAAATGGCATAGATAAAGATAAAACATAAAAAGACACATATATTTTCATTCTTGTTAAATATTTTTAAAACAAAATGTTAAGGTACAATAGATTACCAGAAAAGCGATATAATTTAGTTGCTAGGTTGGCATTACTATTTTTATTTCAAAAATTCATCTATAGTCGTAAGCACTAGAAGGCATTCATTACTGTTATTCTTTATCGTCCGGCGAGATTTTGGGGACCTCCAAAAATAAATGTACTTAAATTGATCGATACTTTATGTTGAATGTACATGCTGGAGTACCACAATGACTCACATGAATGACTTTTTGTTTAAGGGAAGCAACGCTTAATTGCTTCTCTATTAATCGTGCTACTTTCTTTGAAAAGGGATAGGAGTAGATAAGAGAGATGGTCGGAGTAAAAACTTCACTTTCGGCAACACTGCAATTGCACCTTATGTTTATTTTTAGAACAATGCTGCAGTGCCTGTGGTGTTATTTTGGCGTATTAATTTGAAGCTAGTAAGCCATTTTAATTACTAGATGTGCCCGCCACTTGTTGCTCGATTTTGCTTTAAAAGTGTTCCACACCAATTGTAAGACTCTTACCTTTATAGCTCTTCAGTTATGGTTTAAGTATTTACTTTATATAAAGGTACTCATACCTAGGTAAAATTCTAAAATTATTAAAAAAAATTCTATAATTCTAAAAATTATATTGTTAAGTTCTGTAAGAGGTTTTTAAAATACTTTAATAACAATGTAATTCCACATAGCAAAAATACAAATTAAATACAAATTTTATTCAATTGGCGCCATCTGTTGCGCAATTTTGTTTAAAATATCCCACTTTCAAAAATAAAAGGTGCGCAACCGAGTTGAAATATCCCAGTTTTAAACCGAAAATTTCAGTACCTTTAAACCGGAAATTGTGTGCTCTCACTACTTTTTCTCCACTTTCTCTTGGAAAATTTTTTTGCGGAAAAAAAGTATCCTGTATTGGAATCAGGATGCTAAGGTACCTCCTCACAAAATTTTTTTAAAAACCATCCAGTAGTTTTTACGTGATGCGAACGTAAAATAAAAGCAAAGCGACAGACGGAAATGAGTTACTATTTTATTATATGTATATATATATTTTACTTCGCTTTATTAATTATTTTATTCGACAACGCTATAACTAGTATATAAATATAAACAACTGCCAGCTATAGACTAAGATTTAGACAAGACAATAGTCTCAACTACAGAAAATACTTTACACCTAACTATAGATAAGACTACAGTCTTTACTATAGACAATATTATGATGCTAATATTCACTTTATGCTATAGTCTCAACACAGAGTATTGTGTAAACTATAGCCTAGACTGTGACCTCAATTAAATATTATATAACTATCTCACATATAGGCAATATAGTGTCAGCTACCGGCAATATTTTAGTCATATTTGTTAATATATTTGTAGCTGTAGTCGTACCTATTTACTAGATTGGACTGCACTTAACTATAAATAATATTATCTTAAGTATAGGCAGGAGTGTATGCTTAACTATAAACAACACCATAGTTTTAACTATAATTTCAGCTATATTAGCCTTAAGAAGAGACTATAATATCAACTACTGACAATTCTTAGCAATAAGCAAGAATATAGTCTCAACTATATTATCAGTAACAGTCATGACTTGACTAAACAAAATATTGTAGTGTCTTTTCTATAGTTTAGACTATAGTCTTTATAGCTTTGAAACAATAGTCTTCTATATAGCTGATACCATAATATAGCTTTATAGCTGGTAGTTCTCTGTAGTTAAGACAGCAGTCTAGTGTGCAGTTGAAACTGTAGTCTTATCTATACTTGGGACTATAGGATTTTCTATAGTAGAGACTTGAGTATTTTCTATAGTTTCGACTAGGTTTTTGCGATCAAGACTACAGTCCTAAGGTGTCCTCCGACTAGGCAAATATAAGCAATTTGGCCAGAAAACTCTCAGTTTGAATTGGTTTAATTTTAATTTTTGTAAGGACAAAATATAACTGAGTTGCCACCAAATATAATTCTTAAACAAAAAGGTGAATTGAGTTGCCACATCATATAATATTTGTTTAGCATGCAGTTGGTCATTTTTTTGTTTTTTTTTTTTTTGTCTAGTATAAATTAAATAAAAAATAATATGTTTTAACATGTTTTTATATACAAAATGTTAAATTAATAAAAAAATATGTAATTTTACACCGATTTATTTATAATCAGTTGTTGCTTTGTTGCCATGTTGTAAACTTAATATGACATGTTTACTTTTATATTTCATATGGCAGCAGTATGTTCGGATAAATTTTTCGAAATGATTTAATCCTGTTGCAGAAAACTCTGAACAAAATTTTTGTCCGCACAAAATGGGTGAATCGAGCTGTAATGAACTATACTGAAGCATGATTTGTACAAATAAATTTACCGCATCGTGATCTCAATCTACATAAATTTAATAACAAACCGCTATATATGTAACCTTAACTGTTTAAGGACATGTAATGACTTTAAAGATCTTATGTTATTTTAAAATTATTTCCACTCTTGCTACAATCATATTCAAAACTGATAGAGATCAAAGAAACTCTAAGAGTGTATAAGAGTAGTCACTCCTTCCTATCAAAAGTTAAAGGTCAACTAACAATTCTTCGTAAATATTTGTACACGTTTTAGTTAGTAACACGAGATGAGTAGATCTTTCAAAAACTAGACTTAAAAATTAAAAAAAAAAAAAATAACGAAAGCTAAAATCTACTAATTAATTAAAACATGTTTTCGATAACTTCTTACGAAACATGTTTTTAAAAAAAATATAAATTTATTATTTATGATATTAAATTTTATTATTGTCTTTGTTAAAAAATATTACTATTAAATATATTTTATTTCTTATTATTTAAATAAATTTCCAGCTTTATAGTGGAATATCATGAGTATTTTTTTTTATAAAAAAATATTTACTGGCATATTTTTTCATGCTACGAAAAATTAATATTTTGAGTCACTCATCCAAACCAGCTGAACCAACACCTTTGAAAGCTGCCTGAGTGTAAGAGCTGAATTAAGGGCTTGAATGCCGCCAAGAGGAGAGTAACGATTTTCATTATTTTTTAATTTAAATCATTATTAATACTAGAATAATTATTGTTCAATGATTTGTTAACATAAATGTTGTAGCGTATTTTATTTATGCAAAATCCAAGATACGTAAATATTTTGCAACTAAGAGGGTAGCTTATTAATTTGGGAATGTTTATATACCAGCGCAGTAAGTGAATAAAAAAGGGAATTTCGTGTGGTAATTAAAGAATTAAACATTATACTTTACATAAAAAAAAAACATATATTAGAAACCAGAGAAAACTTTGCTTAATACTAAGGAGACCCTGCATCATCAATTTCAATGGTGGTTCATTGAGTTCGGTTGTGGTTGCACCCGGAAAAAATGATGCCAAAAGCTCAAGTCTCTTAAAAGAGGGCGCCACAAAAAGTCGTTAAAATCCTTGGAATTTTAATGAACGAACGAAGAATGGAAGTGCTGGAGGTGCTTGAGGCTCTAGGCATCTCCACTAAACATTAGAATTAGCATGAAGATTTGGATATGAAAAAGCAATCCGAGCGATGAGTGTCGCAATCAAAAAAGGAAAACGGTTGCAAATGTGTGTAGCCACTATGACAAAAACCATGAATTGGACTACGAACTGCTATCCTATCCAGACTTGCTTGCGACTATTTTCTGTTACTAAGTTTTAAGGAAATAGCTAAGTTTCAAGAGATTTGGGTTAATCAAAGAGGTCATCATTAAAGTAAAATCCTTCTTTAAGAGCCTTAGGAAGTGTTATTATGTAGAGGGAATAAAAAAATATAAAGTTTCTTGACTAAATGTGTAGTTTGTTAAGAAATAAAACTTTGTTTTTTCCGAAATGAAAATATATTTTTCCAAAAAGTTGCGGAATTATAAAACTACCCTCGTATGTATGCTTATAAAAAACACACACACGTACACATATATACAAATGAATTGCTTGTTTTTCAAATACTGCACATGTGAAGAAAATTTTTCTTATAAACGCCCACTACCAAAGTTTTCTACGTTGATCCATACAGTTTAGAGTTAAGTGCTTGTTTTCCATTTAATTTTATAAAAATAACTGTGGCGCCCCAATAAAATTTCAAACAATAACACATTTAAAAACACAGCAAGAGTACAGAAATCCTGTTGTTGTTTTGTTTTTTTGCTGACCTCTTTTTTTTCTTCTTTACTTTTTTCTGAATTAAAGATTTATTTTTGTTGTCTTAAATCATTTTGTGGCAGATTGATTAGAGCAGCAAATTTTACAATCCTTTTAGGTTTAATGAGGAGTAAATTACTGGAAAATGATTGATTTCCAGAAAATTATCACTAAACGAAAGAGCTTGACTGACGTTGCAACCACAATTTTCTGATGAAAAGAATGATTAGAAGTGCAACAAACCACATGCATGAATACTTGTAGACATATTGCTTGCTTATAGTGTTTCACTAGCACTTACACACACTTATATATTGATATGTAACCACTACATCCTTCAACTAGTATTGCATATACGTCAGTAGATTTTTTTTTTTAGAAGAATTTTTCTTATTTTATAGTTTATATTATTCACACTCTATAAATACAAATTACTTAAGTTTTCTACGATTATTAGCTAAAACATGACATGGTTCGATAAAAGTTCAAACACTCAAATATTTATTGACACTGTAAATGGTGTGGGATGAATGTTTTAAATATTATTGTAGCAAGAGTTGAAATAATTTAAAAATAACATAAGATCTTTAAAATCATAACATGTCCTCGTAAAACAAAACTCATACAGTTAAGGTTACTTAAATAGCAGTTTGATAATAAATTTAGACAGATTGAGATCACGATGCGGTACAAATTTATTTGTACAAATTACGCTTCATTAAAGTTCATTAAAGCTGGATTCACCCGTTTTGTCCGCACAGAAATTCAGAGTTTTCGAAAAATTTCTGCGAACAAACAATGCTGCCATATGAAATATAAAAGTAAACAAGTCACATTAATTTTACAACATGGCAACAAAGCAACAACTGATTATAAATAAATCGGTGTAAAATTACATATTTTTTTATTAATTTAACATTTTGTATATAAAACATATTATTAACATATTATTTTTTATTTAATTTATACAAGACAAAAAAAAAACAAAACAAATGCCCAACTGCATGCTAAGCAAACACTATATGATGTGGCAACTGAATTCATCGTTTTGTTTAAGAATTATATTTGGTGGCAACTCAGTTATATTTTGTCCTGACAAAAATTAAAATTCAACAATTCAAACTTAGAGTTGTCTGGATAAAATCACTTCGCTCACTCTCTGGCAGAAATTCCAAACTACATATAGAAAAAATTTGGCCAGGCAAAAAATTTGTCTGAACAAAATGGATGAACCCAGCTTAATTCTTCAGTTTACAATCTGTCATAGTAAATAGTTTATTTCGTCGCCTAGTATGACGACATCTTAAGACTATAGTCTTGACCGTAAACAAGACTATGGTTTCATCTTCAAACAATACTATATTCTCAACTAAGAAAAATATTATAGTCCACAGTACAGCACACTAGACGACTGCTGTTTTAACTACCAGCTACTTATATCAACCATATACAAGACTAGACATGACTATATACAGCTATAAAGACTAAACTATAGAAAAGACACCATAGTCTTATGTTTAGTTGGTATAAAGGTCTTGACTGTTATTGAGAATATAGTTTATATTAAAGCTGAGACTATATTTTTATATATAGCTAAGAATTGTGTGTAGTAAGGCTAATATATGTAGCTGAAATTATAGCATGTTCTATAGTTAAAGTTAAAGTCTTGTGTATAGTTAAAACTATGGTGTTATTTATAGTTTACCATACACTAATTGTCTATAGTTGAGATAATAGTCTTATTTATGGCTAAAGCAACAGTTCAATAGTAAGAGGTAATAGTCTACATTTATGGCTACAGTCCTGTTCACAGGTATGACTATAGTTACATATATAGAGCTAAGACTATAGTCTTTGCTCTATATATTTGAGACTGTAGAATAGTGTGAAGATGATTATATTGTTGAATATTGTCTAGATATATTTAAGACTAATATAAATATATTCCTAACTGTAGACAAGACTACATGTCTACAGTTAGGAATATATTTTTTGGTGTAAAGTATTTTCTGTAGTTGAGACTATTATCTTGTCTAAAGTTTAGCCTATAGTTTTTACTATAGCTGTCAAAACTATATTTGTAATCACACTATATAAATAGAGGATACTGTAGCTCCAGTAGTTAGCACGTTGACTACTAAAGCATGCTCACGAGTTCGATACTTAGCCATGACAACAGCGATTTCTCTCAAATGTATTAATTCTATTCACCATAGTACATATTACAGAGCCCTTATTCGCCGGTATTGCCGTATAGCACTAAATGGCGAAGTAAAATTAATAATAAAATCGATAAACTAGCTTCAAATTAATTCGCCTAAATTACACCAGAGGCGCTGCATTACTGTTCTAAAAATAAACATAACACCCCTTCTCCACTAGTCACCGATTTGAGCAAGACATGAATATAACGTCGGCAGAGCAACGGTATTAATTTGTTCGCGTTTGTTCTTTGAATGCTTATGGCACAGCATATAGTAATAATACGCTTGAGCAACAGATGGCGCTGTTTGAAAATAAAACTGCAAAACTATAATACAACCACAACATTTTCATGTTATAAAACAGCTTTTATAGCAAATGTTTTAACAACCATGTTCAGACGTAAAAAAAACATTAACATAGAACCAGTCTTCACTTAATACCAAGAATGATAGAAGACAAGATTACGCCATACTCATGTTTTCCAGTTAGATAAAGTTGTTCGCCCAATGTAAGGTTACCAACTCTGTAATCAACAAATTGCTTCAAATAAGTACGTAGAAATAAATCTAAATAATAGGCAAAAGATGGCAAACCTACAAATAAACTCTCAAAATTAAAATTCCTCATAATATATAAAATTATTAGCCAATAGAAAGACAGTTTCGTGTTGTCATTAGGCCGACATGCGCAGAAAATTTCATTTTTATTTTCATGATGGCGTAACCTTGTCTTCTAACATCCTTTTTTAATACTAATTCTGATGTAGACGGCGGGTAACGTGCAATTGCAATGTTGCCGAAAGTAAAGCTTTACATTACTCTAGCCATTTGTCTTATCCCTTTCCAAAGCATAAATACAGGCATTAATTGTCTGAGTGTTACTTCTCTTAAAAAAATTGTCAAGTTTGACTTCTGTGGGGAAGTAACCCTCCGTCTTCATTAGCTATCAACATTTCTTAACAAAAGTCAAACTTCATATAAAAAAACATTATTTTAATACTGGTTTTTTATATGTAGTTTGACATTTGTTGAGACATGTTGATATACAAGGGGTAAGTTCTATCTATAGTCAGGTCCAACCCATAGTATTCAATAAAATATTCTTAAGTACAGAATAAAGTATAATTAATGTCTTATCTGCCCTTTGCAGTATCTAGTGAGGTGTGCTCTTTTTGCAATCGCGGCTGCAGCATTTTCATATAACTACATCCGTATACTGAGTACATATGCCTTGTATCCTTCTATTACTGAGATGTTAAGTGTTTTTTGTCATTTTACTTTGCGTTACTTCAAGCATAAATACTCTTAAAAATAAGTTGACGACTTTCCTTATGAAATAAATTGGCAGTGATGTTAAAGGAAGCGCATTTATCTTCAAGGCTTACACACAGAGAAATTAATATAAAAAAGGGTTATTCATTTCGCGGTACGAATTTACAACCCTGTTTACGTTGTTAACTGCTATGTGGAAACAGAAAGATGAAAATTACCCGGAAAATATTTAGAATAATAGTAATCCACATCAAATTTTAAGATTCTTACTTTTATAGTGCTTGAGTTAAGGTTTATATTTATATTTTCATTATATGGATGTACCCATCCCGGGATAAAATTCTAAAATTATTGTAGTTCTGTAAATAGTTATTAAAATATCTCGCTTTCAAAAATAAAAGTTGCTGCTAAATTTGCAGCACCATTGAATCGGTAAAATTGCGTACCATCATTGCTTTTTCTCTATTTTCTCCTGTAAATGAGTTACTTTTGCAGAAAAAAGTATCCTATATTTGAATCAAGATACCAAGGTACCTGCTCACAAAATTTTGTTAAAATCCATTCAGTACTTTTTTCGTGATGCGAACACATACAGACAGACAGACAGAAAAACTGTTTTATTATATGTATAGATTGTAAAATATCTCGCGAAGGACATTTAAATGATGTTGGATTCCCCAAATAATGTCAGCATCCATACAATACATTGTAACAAAATTCTATCAAAGTCTTTGTCAAAAGAATATTTTATTAATTTTTACTTTTGGAACCAAAAAATGGATAACCCTTTATTAAATACCCAGGTAGAAGACATAAGATCTAAATGAAAATTTGTTGACAACTTTTCTAAATTTATAATTTTTCAATGTGAAAATGAAAATTAAAACTTTCAAAATGAAGACACTTAAATACACACACGTTTGCAGGCAATTAAGAAATATTGTTAACTAAAGTTCTTGCTTAAAGTTAGAGGTTTAATTTGTTTCACAAAGATGTAGTTTGATGTGGTTGAAATAACTTTTTAACAAAAATTAGCTGGCATAAATTTGTTTATATTCTGACATAAGATTTAAGCTCATACGCTCATGTAATTTAGTAGATATTGAATGCATAAGGATACATTTACTTAATTGTGTAATGAAACTCTGACTGTCTTTCTTTTTGAAAAGATTTACCTTGAGAAGATTTACTTCTCTGTTTTTTTTTTTTTGTAGTTACAAAACCTTTTTTTATATTTAAAAATATCCTTGAACATGTACACATATTGCCAAGGCTAACGAAGTATTTAAGAATTGTTTATTTAAATTAAAAGTATTTTTCTGGGTCTGTGCTATTGTTGTTGCATTTATTTATTTCAAAATCATAATATTTTTGTTATTAATATTTAGAATTACTTATAGAAGAGACCAAAAATAAGTAGAAATAAGAGAAAACTTATTAAAAAAATTAACAATTTAAAAGAACATAAAAAATCTTATATGAAGGATATCGAGAGTCTGGAGTCTTAAGTATAAACTTGAACCAATAGTCGAGACATTAGTAAAATATAAAGTAGTCGACAAGACTACAGTAAAATCTCAATTATAATCTATAATTGAGGCTATACTCAAGTCTATAAGGGAGATAACTATCGCCTTAACAGTCAAGTTTTTAATCGAGTTTGTTGTCAAGACTTGTTGTCTATATAGAGGAGTCTCCAGTCGAGTGTATACAGAAGATTCTCTAGTCGAGTCTATATAGAGGAGTCTCTAGTCGAGTCTATATAGAGGAGTCTCTAGTCGGCTCTATATAGAGTAGTCTCTAGTCGACTCTATATAGTGTAGTCTCTAGTCGACTCTATATAGAGTAGTCTCTAGTCGACTCTATATAGAGTAGTCTCTAGTCGACTCTATATAGAGTAGTCTCTAGTCGACTCTATATAGAGTAGTCTCTAGTCGACTCTATATAGAGTAGTCTCTAGTCGACTCTATATAGAGTAGTCTCTAGTCGACTCTATATAGAGTAGTCTCTAGTCGACTCTATATAGAGTAGTCTCTAGTCGACTCTATATAGAGTAGTCTCTAGTCGACTCTATATAGAGTAGTCTCTAGTCGACTCTATATAGAGTAGTCTCTAGTCGACTCTATATAGAGTAGTCTCTAGTCGACTCTATATAGAGTAGTCTCTAGTCGAGTCTATAGAGGAGTAGTCTCTAGTCGAGTCTATAGAGGAGTAGTCTCTAGTCGAGTCTATAGAGGAGTAGTCTCTAGTCGAGTCTATAGAGGAGTCTCTAGTCTATAGAAAAGTCTCTAGTCGAGTCTATAGAGGAGTCTCTAGTCAAGTCTATAGAGTAGTCTCTAGTAGACTCTATATAGAGTAGTCTCTAGTCGACTCTATATAGAGTAGTCTCTAGTCGAGTCTATATAGAGTAGTCTCTAGTCGAGTCTATAGAGGAGTCTCTAGTCTATAGAAAAGTCTCTAGTCGAGTCTATAGAGGAGTCTCTAGTCAAGTCTATAGAGGAGTCTCTAGTCAAGACTATAGAGGAGTCTCTAGTCGACTCTATAGAGGAGTCTCTAGTTGAGTCTATAGAGGAGTCTCTAGTCGAGTCTATTATCGAGTCTAAAACGTTTCAAGTGCGCTGTTGTGTTGTATTTGTTGCGTACTACTCTCGCTGGGTAAAATAAATTCGCTTTGTTACAGTCCAGATGCTTTTTTTATCTAGAACTATAATCAACTGTATGGTCGTTACTAAGAATGATAGAAAAATAGATTACGTCTTGTTCGTGCCTATTCTATATTGGGGTCAACTATAATTAAAAATTATGGTTAGATCTGGCCTTATTACTCATATTAATATGTTGGTTTTAAAATGGATTGACCTACTTAACATTCATCACAGTTGAAGTAACTTTGGTATTTCAAAATGTGTTTATGTAAAACACAAAGTGTTTAAGGACAATTGAAAATACTTTTTGTTTTCATTTCTTTTAGCATCGCCAACACTTTTCTACTATGTGACACACGCGGATGATGAAAGCCCCATTGGGTATCATTAACTCAAACAAGGGAATTGTTTTTTTTCCTTTTTTTTTCTTCTTTTTTAAATAAACAAATCAATATTTTTCCACCTGACTGATTTTTTTTCTTTCTCTCCAAAGAAAAAACATTTTGACACATGTCAGCTACAGATGTGCGTGCTAAATCCATATCATACAGCAGTGAGTCTGTCTATTGGTTAATAACAGCCAAAGTGCACAAATGGAATTTAAAATGCCGTCGTTGTTATTATTATTGTATCTGATGTGCCAATACATGAATTGGAGCTGGGAATTAAGTATGTTAGTTGCAGTCCTGATACCTGTTACAAAACTACACATACATAAAAACTCACGTCACACAGACACTCACTTACACATATAGAATATTTTAAAAACAGGACCGCCACATGAGAGTGAACAAACAATTTCCGCGCCAAATATTTTTCATAATCTAAATTAATACCACAGCAATGACGATGATGATGCTGATGATGATAAGGCTGACGATGCTGATGATGGTAATAAGAATGTTGGTTATAAAAACAGCATTGATGGTGATGATATTGATTTTCATTTAAATTCTCTCTCCATACCTGCCTTGCTAGACACACGTATGCAAATTGTTCATATTAAGCAAACAAATCTTATTTTTAGATTTTACACTGTTGAGAAGTTTTATTTTTATATTATTTTTTTTATTTTATTTTTGCTTGATATAAAATCGTAACAATTTGTAAAAAAATATATTTTTTCCACCTTTCAGTTTTACTTGGTGTAACATTTAAAGGACGCTTACTGGCTTAACAAGTAGATATCAATAGGGACGGTTATACTTTATTTGCATAAAGGAAAATGTATCCTTTTTTCCTTTTTTTATTTTTCAGACAATAAAAGCAAATCACCGATGCAAGTTACGATGTGAGTAACACGTATAAAAGACAAAAAATTATTTTCGAATGGGTGTTCTTTTGCGGCAACGTTGTCGTTGCTACTTCTACTCCACATGGCCATTTCTTCTACTCGATTAAAGAAATCTACTGGTTCTGTGGCAAAATCATTAGATAAAATTTTTGTTTGAAAACATCATGGCAGTCCGTGAGAACCATTGTATTCTATTAGAACTGATAATAAAAGCCAAATTAGATATACATATTTATAATCTACACGTCTCTATTCGTAAAGCCTATGAAGAGCAACTGTTCTTTTTTCGTAATTCTGTGTTCCCAAAAATACTCCTACGAAATATTTAAAGGTTTTGTTTTCAATTTTAACCAAAGTGTCGAAACAGCTGCGTATGATTCAAAAAGCAGTTTTGATTTATTTTAATGATACGAGGGCTGTTTGTCTTTGCGGCAGAGGAGAGTTTTGTCAATTCATTCCGTAACTGTTATCGTTTACTGAATGAATTTCAATGGCTACAAAGTCGTTTAGTGAGTACCGCTGGGGTCTTGCTAGTTCGTACACTGAGGTCGCCCATAACTATGAACTATTATGGCCCATTGGTCTCAGTTATATTGAAAAAATAATAAATAAAAAAACAGCTCATCACGCCAGAAATAGTCGATAAAATCCACGGAATGATAATACACGATCGGAGAAAGTGCGAGTGGTGGCTGAGGCTGTACCAACCCAGCAGATACATCACATTTGGTTGCTGCTTCCAAAACAAACCACTGTGCACATGAGTGTGCGCACAATGTTAAAATTGCATGATTTAGGCTGCGAACTCATACCCCATCTAACATACTCTCAAGGTGTAACCCCTTGCGAATATTTCCTGTATTTCCATTTGAAAAAGGCAGGATGCCAAGAGAGTTGAGTCAAAGGAAGAGTTTTTTTTAAATACTCATTAATTTTGAGGTCCTTGAGAAATTTTATTATTCGGAAGGAATAAAAAACTCTAAACAACCCGCAAATCTACTTGAGGTAAAACACCTCCAGCGAGATTTAAATTCCATAACATTATGTTTTTGTTTTCCACAATTCTTGGGTTGACCCTCGTATATATTTTAGTAATAAATGTATGTTGTAACTTATATAAAATGCTTGAGTTTTGTAATAAAGTCAGTGGAATATTTGTTCTTTGTCACATATGTTTTTGAGTTTGACTCACTGGAAACAAAATTTATATTTTTTTTTTGTTAAATTCAACGACAAATTGCCTTTTAAACTTCCTCACGTGGAAATGGGTATATATATGTAAGTTTGTCATGCGTAATTTGTATATATAGTATAGGATATATATTCTGAATCCTTATACATAGAAAAGTTCATTAAGAGATGTTCGTCTGTCCGTCCGCCTGTCCGTCTGTATTCGGGTTAAATGCAACTTTGCAAAGGCACCAGAAAAGATACAGAAAATTTAAGCTCACCGATCTGCCAGGCAAAATTTTTAAAATTTCACTAATGGAACTCAGGAACATCAGACCCTTGCAACCAGAAAACCACGCCGAGTAGATCGCATAGAGTGCATATAGATCTCGGGGGATCAATAAGCTCTTTAAGGAATGATTTTTGCATGTTTTTAGGTTGGTAGAGTTTTTTTTTAATTTTTAAAAAGAATTTTCGATAAAATGTTCACAAAAATTTTAACAAAAAATTTTCCAAAAAATTTTTAAAAACAAATTTTAGAAAAAAAAATTCAATAATTTTCAAAAACAAATTTTGGAAAATATTTTTACAAAAGATTTAAAAAAACATTCTTAATGTAAATATTAAAAAAAAATTCTATATTATTTTCTAAAATTTTCCAAAACATTAAGAAAAAAAGTTTAAAAATTTTTACAGCAAATATAAAAAACAATTCCAAAAATATTTTCCCAAAAATTTTTACAAAAGATTCATAAATCTTTTTTTCAATAAAATTTTTTTAAAATTTTTTTTTTTCAATAAAATGTTTACAAAGATTTTCAATAAAAATTTTCAAAAGGTTTTCAATAAAACGTTTAGAAAATAATTGCAATAAAATTAAAAAAAAATTCATTAAATTTTAACTAAAATTTTCGATAAAATTTTTACAAACCAATTTTGATAAAATATATACAAAAAATATGTTAAAAATAATTTCAAAAATTTCAAAAAAATTTTTACACAAATTTTAGAAAAAAAATTTTTTTTAACATATTTAAAAAAAAAATTTTTCTACGATATTTTTACAAAATATTTTATATAAAATTTTTACAAAAAAAATTTTAAAAATTATTACAAATTTTTGGAAATTTTTTTTGAAAAAAGAGTTCAAAAATATTTTAAAATATATATTAAAAAAAAAATCTAATAAATTTTATATAAATTTTTACAAAAAAAAATTTTATTACATTAAAAAAAATTTATAAAAGTTTTACAAAAAAGTTTCAATAAAATGCATTTCATGTAACGATGTATACCGCATACGAAATATTCCTAATTATTTGAAAAAAAGCGCAGTTCTTTTTATACCCTCCCCACAGGTGGAAAAGGAAGGGTATATATGTATTTTAATATAAAGTTTATTTATTTGCAGGATTGCCAATTTTTGCCAATTATTTACATTTTTTTGTACGTACGAAGCAAATTCTTGATTACGACTTGGCTACCTTATAATGTCCGAAAGACGTCATCTAATGGGAAAAAAATTCCCATTCCCATTCTATTTTTCTTGGGAATTTTGTAGGATGTAGAAACGGTGAAGCATATTATCTATCATTGCCTGAGACTGCAAAGCCAAAGCCTTTCTTGGCAGGTCAAACGATTGCAAGATGGGTTAAAGGATAGATGGAAACTTGTTGGTGCCTTCAGATTTGTTATGAAAATCAGGTAGCTTAATGACAGTTAATAAAAAAAAGTATATGAATATTATTTCGGAAACAGCAGGGAATAAAAATAAACCAATAGGTCTTCGAGGGGAGGTGTCTTATATTAACTAGCTTCCTTAGCCTTTTCAAAATCTTAAAAGGAGCACTTAGTGCTCACTTGTGCAGTTTCGATTGCACATACATATGTATTTATACGAAAGGTACCAGAGAAGTTGCCAAACCATCAAATTTGGCTCCTAGCGCTTTCTTATTTTCATAACATTTAATAAAATAAGACCCTTTCGAAAGCATAGGTCTTAAAAAGTTACAGAATCACTGAATAAAGTCTACTGTGTTTAAGAGAGATTTTGTATATTTTTTCTAACATTCACTCACTATCCCTAGTAGTTATTGTAAATTTATTTATTGACTGTATAAACACACATCGAAGAACCAAACCCTTAACACTTGTTTAAGTTGTAAATTTAATGAAACACAAAAACCTAATTTTAACTAACGACCAATCAAAGACGGAATTGGTAAGTTAAATTGAAAATTTATTGCTTACACAATGATGCAACATCCTTTGTCAAAAAGCCTTTGAAATGCCCAAGCATCCTGTCCAACAAATGTAACCAAAGGACTAACAGATTTTTTAATTGACCCCAAAACGTTTCCTTTTTTCGTAAAAATTAAAGCAAACTTTCAAACAAAAGACCATGTAAGGGAAAACTTTTAAGTTGTTTTTTTTTATTTCAATGTTGCTCATGTTGTTTCTATTGTGTTGTACTTGATTTTATGCTTTTTTGGTGGGGCCTGTATGTATGTATTTATGTAGGTATGTATGTGCGCTTTCCTTTGTTAGTGAGTGTTAACAATAGACAATTAATACAGTTGTATAGAACAGCGTTTTCCATTTAATTTATTTTACTGAAAGGAAGCCAGTCCACTTCCCTTGTTAGCTGAAATGAAATGAACAAAAGAATATTAAAAAAAATTACGCAGCAGCATATACTACACAATGATAAATTAAAAAAAAAATAGTTTTTAGGTTTCGTTTTTGTGCCAGCCATGATTTCGTTATTTTTTGGTCCTTCGAACTTAATAATGCTAAATTATGTTAAACAAATTAATTCATAAAGAAACATTATCTTAGGATTTAAAACGGGCGATGTTTTCCGTTATGCCCCCCAAATATACTTTTGTTCAGTTTTAACAAGATTTTGATAAAGTTGCCGGCATTAGCCTATGGAATTTTTTTATTCACAGGACCAGACACTCTTCCAGAGTGCATTCTCGCTAAAGGGAATTTCTGCGCCGTTAGTACTAAAAAATACTTATTTTCATCATAAATGTTTATCATTAAAATTGTGGAACAAGATTAACGTGAGTACCTGCCTACTCGGCCTAACCTCACGGTGGTCTTACCACCGAGTGAAACTTAGGCGTAGACTAGCGCCCCCATTGTGTAGTATAACAACACTTTACGATTGCCACCAATCGGTTTTTGTGTGTGATACACTCACAATGAGTAGCAATTTATATAATATGGCAAGCCTTTCCAAGGCAAGCCTAGATCCACATTATAACCTCTTGCTTAGGGGTTTGGAGACTATCCAAACTCCGTCTGTTGAGAGTGCAACAGCACACTTGATCGACCTTGCACCTTACCTACATAAATCGCCCTTAAACCCCAAGCACCACGTGTACCCCCGAAGGGGACCTCACCAATAACCGGTCACAGAGAGGATAGGCTCTCTGTGGGGCCACCGATTCCCGTGGTACGTCCATTGGGCACTGGTCGGGCCTCGAAGAGGACCCGTATGTTTTAACACACAGACCTTTTCTTCCAGATTTAGGCTCTAGGAACCCTAGCGTCTGGTGCCCCTATTTTCCCCGAGTGAACCGCGTCAAAGCATTTGCCATTCCTGCAGTGACAATTGGAACCCCCGGGGGTAGTTTATCATTAAAATATTCCTCCTGATCGTGTAGCGCTTGATATAATAAATTGACTTAAGTTGCAAGATAATAAACAACCATTACTAAAACACTTTGTTCGACGAAGAATCTAAATATTGGAAAACTATACTGGCTCTTAATAACCCAGGCCTCAGAATTTTTCATTTATGAGCGATGAAATTTCAACATTTAAATTTAATATTTTTAAAATTTAATTTTTTTTCGGTCATACATGAACTGCAATAAATGCTCTGCCTGCGATCACACATGAATGAGTGTAACCGGTTTTTTTTAGCATATATACATGATCGGTGAAAAACGAAGAATATCCGTATTATTTATGTGTGATAAGTAATAAATTAGCTCATTCTCTTTAATGTTCTTTTACATAAATGTGTGTAATTTTTTCCATTTATGAAATTTCTTCCAAATGAGATTTCTAAAACACTTTGCATTTTTTTTTTTCATTTATGAACGTTTTCATTTGCGAGTGTTCATTTATGAAATTTCTCATAAATGAGATTTCTAAAAGACTTTATTACTGCATACGCCCGCAGTTGCACATAACAAAATATATGCATATACATATACACAAGCATGCATACATTTATACGATTGCTTAATACGAACATTTTATTACGATCTTCTCATTTATGAAAAATTAACAAAATTGTAAATTCTCATCTACGAACACTTGCGTGAAGAGCAAAATATTTTCTCATTTATACACTTTGGAATAAAGTGTATATGAAAAGAAGTAGAAAAAACTAAACTGTACATCCTCACACATGAGTGAGCAGTGAATGAGCATTTCGGTACTCTGGTTATAACTGAAATAAATTGAACTCTATTTGAAATTTAATAGATTTCATTGTAATGGAGTCTATTATGAGCCACAATTCGTTGCTTGAGGCTGTGCAGCATAAAACAAACTTGTTTCAAAAAAATTACTTATATTTAAGCTACAATTTCCATCTGAAAAGAGATCAGAATGCAGTTAAACTTATATTAAAGAGATCCCAAATAAATTGAGGCTTATACAGATGATTTATATAATTTATTTTGCTTCTTAATTTAAAGTCCTTAGAACCAACGATATCAGTTTAAATAAAACTTCGAATTGGATTTTTTGTTTGTAATAAATTGAAATTTTGATAAATTTAATTAAAATAAACACGATTTCCATTTTATCAATTTGCAAGGTTATAATTTATAACTAAATATTTGTTGCTTTCACTTTTATCGAATATTTATTACTTTAAGTTTCTTTTATGTTCCTATTGTTATAACAATTTCAATTATTTTGCCTCACCCACAAATTTTTGTTTTACTTTATTACGGAGTCTTCTTGTAACGAAAAACACTCCTTGTATTTAAAACCCATCGTAGAACATGATGATTGTTATTTTAAATAAACTTTCGAGGACATTTATTGTCTATAAATATTTTCGAATACTTTTGCTTACACACGCACACATAGCTATGTAAAATATTCTTTCAATATTGCGAGAATGTAAATGTATAGGGTATTCTATAAAGAGTTTGGAATTCGATTTATTGAAAGATAAAATTGGACATAATAAAAAAAAAATATTTTATTTATTTATTTATTTATTTATTTACTATTACTTAAAATATTATTTATTCAGTTGGGTTTTTAATTAAAAATACATCTAAAATAAATCTTAATATAAAATATTTTTTTAATGTCAAATGGCTTCCTTGTGTCACCTTTAATGTGATGGAGTCATTATGCAAAGATATTCGACTATATAAAGCCTTACTTGGGCAATGGCTACTTCCATTGCATTTTTAAGAACATTAGTATTTACTAGGGATATTAAAAAGCCGCTACACTATGGCCAATACATATCACCAATCTTCCCTTTAAAAAGTCAAGTGCGGTTCAGTGCATTATGCATTTAAAACCGGAGTATCGAAATGCTCACTCACTGCTCAATCATGTGTGAGTATGTACATTTTAGTTTTTGGCTACTTCTTTTGATACATGTGTGTGAGACCAGAAAATCTTTTGTGTTTGTTTATTTATGAGTGAAATGATTTATATTTTTCCTTTCTATTTCAAAGTAAATAAATGAGAAAATATTTTCTTTTTCACGAAAGTGCTCATATATGAGAATTTACAATTTTGCTAATTTTTCATAAACGAAAGGGTCGTAGAAAAATATTTTATGTAAAAAAAAAGTAACTTATTCTTACTTTTTTAGAATAAGAAAATTAAAAATTATTTTCTTGCGTAGTTTTTATTTTTGTCCCAGTTGAGTAATAATTAACATATAAAATATTTTCTTATTCAGAAAAAGTGCAGGAATAAATATTTTTTTTTGGCACAAAATGCTAATGGAAATTTTTCAACGGATCCTCAGTTACACTATTGCCGAACAAAGTTAAGTGCTATCACCTAGTATGAATGAGATATTAGACAAAAAACTGATGACAACTTTTTTGAAGGGCCCACTGATTTTCAGAATTTTTCGAGGCCCATAAAAAAAATTTGGTCACCAAAATCGCCAAACTGATCACAGGATTTTACTACCCTGTGGTAGTGGAATCGAACCTATACTGTCCGTGTATTTTTTCACTGTCACACTGTGTTATCAATCATCATTTAGTCGTAACATGGGAAGATTTACCGCAGTGAATTTTTCAGAGAGCTGTTTTTTTTTATTTTTCGAATATTAAAAAGCCATGCTGTCTTTGTATTGCTGTATTTGTTTTACAAACGCCACTACCTAGTAAAGTAAATCTACCTTGTCTATAATATAGTATAGAGTGAACATACTTAAACCCGCAAACTAAAAAGACAACCCTGTGTGTTTGTAATAAAAGCATACTTGAGGGCAAAGGGATTTAAAATTATAAAGGATTTAAAACATATTTTATTATAATTAAATCTATATTTAAAGGATATGGGGAGAAAGTTTTCCTATTGGGATCATATACAATAGAAAAAAAGTTCTTTAGCATAATTTGTGGTCGATAAAACTGTAATAGAAACATTTCTGTACATAAAATATTTTTTGAAAATGTTGTTGCTGCTGCAGATAGTAATAAAAATGGAATACAAAACAGCCATTTTTCTATCTATCTGTGTTCGCATCACGTAAAAACTATTGGATAAAATTTAATAAAATCTTGTAAGTTGGTACCTTAGTATCTCGGTTCAAATATATCGGTTCAAAAATATCTCACTTTCAAGCGAAAATAAAGAAAAACGGAGTGAAAGTACCCAATTTTACTGATCCAATGGTACTGCAAACTTGGCAGCACCTTTTATTTTTGTCAGCGGGATATTTTATATGCTATTTACAAAACTCCACGATAATTTTATAATTTTATATAAACTTTAAAATTTTATATAAAGTCTATATCCTGAGTAATTAATCAGGGATGGGTACCTTTAAATAAAGTAAGCACATGAACTATATCTGAAGCACTATAAAAGATTCTTAAAATTTCGTGTGGACTAATTTCAAAGCAAAATCAGACAATATACTGTAAGGATGCTGGCGAAGTGGCGGGTACAGCTAGTTTTTTATAAATTTAAATGTTAGAAAACAATATAGTGACTAAAGGCGTTGGAATTGTAGATAAATAAATGAATTTTATTAAATTTTTACCCTTTCAATTTTTCAAACGCTTCATAAAAACATTATTTGAAGCCGGTGAAAGTCGATTCACAGGATTTGAAACGCCAAGGGTTAGGTCGCAAGTTCCGTACCTGTTGTTAAATTATCATCCTAACTCAAGTGCATACATTTGAAGATTTTTTGGTGTACTGTTCAGCAGTAAGTAGAAATTTTTATAATTGATGTTAAGGACATGTATAAATAGAATAAAGTAATTTTTTCATTTTTAAATTTCAATTCGTTGTATCTTATAACGTATTACGTAGCGGGTACCCAGCATCGAGAATTATATACTTTCCTTGAGTACTCAACACACAAAAGTAGTTAATCGATACTTTTAGGGTAGTATTTTTGTAAAAATAAATATAATTGAATTATTTAAGGAAATAATTTGTCGAATGCGGCGATAAATTTCCATTGCTATTACGTAAACGTAAGTAGTGAGTACTATTGAGCACTACTACACATGATTTGTAGGCATTTTTCTTTTTCGTTTATGACTGGCTTTCTTCATCTTTTTATTTTTTACTTTTTATGTGAAGTTAACTTTACTAAATTATAAAAAAGAGAACTGCTTAAAAAACTTCATCTGATATCCTCCGTCTCATGGTGGAAAATATTACCTCAATAAAACTTTGCCATCTATTCCTAACTCTTACTATATTTTTCACTTCATTGAAAGAGTTTCCTAGTTGTTATATGTATGTATATCATTTTCCATTATATACTTCCAGGTATGTTTCGGTCTTCCTCGTGCCTTGGAATTTTGCGAGTTCCACTAGTGGGCCTGTCTATAGATTTTGGTTGGTTTTTTTCCATAGTGTGTGTCCTACCCACATCCGTAAAATCCTTTTGATCTTTAGGTGCCTCGTATCTGTTTACCTCGTTATACTGATTGGTAGTGCGCTAGTCTATCAATCTGTGGTTGCGGGTTCGATTCCCGCCAAAGACTCCGGGTGTTTTCTGAGAACAAGCCAAGAGCTTCGCAGATAGTGTTGACTTTGAAAAAGGAACAATTTATTATATAATTAAATAAATTGTGTTTTGCCTCTAGATATGCAGGTTTCTTCTAAGACATTTGTGCACATCATTAACAAGTCTCGCAGCAGTACAACAGTTCTGATTGATAGAGTTGAATAAACGTACTGCCCTACTAGTTGATATAGAGGATGATCTTCAGATTTTCCAGAGCTTAGAAAAGGTACCTTGAGCTTTATATAACCTTTTTAGATTGTCGATGTGACCATTGCCGCCTGCTAAAACTACGCTCCAAAGTGGTTGAACGAGTTGCCTCTTTTAGTTAAATCATTGCCGCCTTAGAGATAATACTCGGGTCAAATAAATTTATCTTTAGTGTCTTAGTGTTCTTACAATTGATCTTAAAAACCGCTGAAAGTCCCGTGAATTTATCGATTTTTCCTTCCATTAACTGCATGTGTTAAGACATCGTCCAGAACTTTGAGGAAAGGTAAGGAAGATATGAGAAAATCTTGACGTCATCCATAAATAATTTTAAACTGATTGAATGGTTTGTTACTATAGAGAACAAAGAAAGTGCCTAAAATAGATTTAAAATATAAATCACAGCTGGTTTTGCTGAATTTTCGCGACTCAAGGTTGGAATAAAAACAAAAATGTAATAAGGCTGCCGAAGGCGAATAAGCTTTTTCGAAATGTTTTATATGTAAAACAAAAACGGAATCTAATTATTAAAGAAACAGTTCGATGTAAACTTGGCGTAATCGTATTTAATTCCAATGTAAAATCAGTACTGTAGTACGTCTGCAATACTCAGATTGTGTTATGATGTTAAACTTTTCATTTAATTTATTTTAGTAAAGGTATTTTTAACATTGTTGTTGATGCGGTTGGGTGCTTGAAAACATTATATATTATTTAATATTATGTACCCATAACTCTTTATAATAAATATGGAATTCATTTGTTGGGGGGAAAGGTAGTTCCCATACGTATTTCACTGGTTACTTAGGCCAGATCGTCAGGAAACCTTTTTACTAATTTTGGAGAAGCCAAAAAAAAATATATGTATAAAATTCTGAAAAAAACAATGAGAAGTATTTACGTTAATAGAATAATTTTACAGAATATTATTATACCCTTCACCACAGGTGGAAAGGGTATATATAAGTTTGTCATTCCGTGTGTAATTTCTACAATATTCATTTCCGACCCCATAAAGTATTTATATTCTGGATCCTTATACATAGAGAAGTTGATTAAGCGATGTCCGTCTGTCCGTCTGTCCGTGTTAGTGTGGTAATGTCATTTGCCACGGCACCAGAAGAGATACAAAAAATTTAAGCACACCAATCTGTCAGGCATAGTTTCGAAAATTTTGGTATTGCAATTCAGCAACATCGAATCATTCCTTTGGAGGCTATGGGCCAAAAACCAAGCCCACCTATATTTTTTTAAGTTTTTTTTTAATTTTTTTCGGCTTTAATGATTCTGTTTTGCCTTTTTTTGTCAAATAAATATTAGACTGCGACAGGTAGATCGCAAGGAGTGCATACAGATCTCGGGGGATCAATAACCCCCTGCGAGGGGCGATTTTTTTTTGTTTTTGATTGGTAGGGTTTTTCTGCTTTGATTTGTATTAGAGACCTTAATAGAAAGCAATACGAATAGAGGTAGCCAATGGACCCACAGGGTACCCACTGACAAATAGGAGCAGTTAAAAGGACCCCCATGTGTCAATATGATGAATTTTTTTTTTTGTAAGGATTTCTTTTTGCTTTAGTCTGACTCAATATAGATTGGAGAAAGGTCCAAAATTTAACAAAAAAATTTCAATCAAATTTTTAAAAAAAAAAAAATTTTAAAAATTTTTTTAAAAAAAATTTTTTAATTTTTTTTTCAAAAATATTTACAAAGCATTTTCAAAAAGATATTTTACAGAAAAATATTCGAAAAAAAAATTTTTTATAAAATTTTCCAAGAAATTTTCGAATAAAATTTTACAAAAAATTTTTAAAAAATTTTTTTTACAAAAAATTTTTACACGCAATTTTCGAAAAATTAAAACAAAAATTTCAATATTTCTTTAAAAATGAAAATCATGACTGTAACATAATATATAAAAATATACATATGTATGTATGTGTGTATATAGAGTAACATATTTTTTTAAATGCGTTTGATTTTTAAATAGATGATATCTCTGTTTTAAAACCTAGGTGCATTAAACACATAGACATCATCAGGATACCGACTACAAACTGTCAAAAATAAAACGATTATTTTGAAGTCAGCAAAGCTACATGGCTACACGGCCACCGTTGTGGCTGTCGTCAACTTAGACTAATTTCTATTTTATTCAACAGAAGAAAATGTCACAAAATTGTAAATTACAAATTCATATTCAAACAAAAAGTATGGAGGAAATATTTATAATTTTTTGAAAAAGTTATTTTATTTTATAAAAGCAAAATAAGTATTTCTACAACAATGTCAGAGTTTACGACGTAGCTGTCGGCTTCAATATCATTAAGTAGCTGACAACACGGCGACAATTGTAGCAAACGGAATGTCTTCTATTACTTTAACTCATGAATAATGATTTTTTCTCATACGACTTTATTTAAGTAAAGAGTCAACAATATGGATAATGCTGTACATGTCTGTATAAATAAAATCACCGTGGTGAAGGGTATAGAAGATTCGGCACGGCCGAATATAGCACTTTTACTTGTTTTTTTATTTATTGCAAATTTCTTAAGTTTTAATCTCTTAACGAAAAAACCGCTTTTAGATCAATAATTTGAGTGAGTCTAAAGTGTAAAGCTTTTTTAAAAAAAAATTTTCAAGAAGAACCAGCGGATCTTAAGCGTATCCATAGTGGAATTAACCCCTTTTCTCAAATGAGATTTTTACAAACGAAACCTTTTTATTTCTTTAAAAAAGAAAAAAAAAACATTCGCAAACATCCAGGCGTATGAGCAACATTTTTGAAAGCATGAGTGAATTCTAAAAATGACATTGAAAAAATCCATAATTTATTCATGCAAAAAGCAAACAAAAGAAAAGGTTTGTGCAAACAGTTGAAGAGACATTTTTCTAGAAATTCTTTTCACTTCATTGAAGAGCTTAAAATTGCTTCGAGCATTTTGTGTGTGCTGTTGTTGTTGAGACTTTATTCTTGTACAGTGATGAGTATTGGATTTGTTGTTATTTTTTTTTTTGTATTTACAACCAAAATGTCTCCTCAAACTATTTTTAGTGGGTCAGAGTTTGCATTTTTTTTTTGTTCAGCTTTTGTGTTTTATTTACCAGGCATTTTGGTATTTTATTTTTATGTAATTTTTTCTTTTAGAAATAAAAACTGTGTGTTCAGTTTAGTTTACATTTGTTTGTTACAAAAACTCTTGTTTGTTACATGCAAGCAAAAGTAACCTTGAAAAGGAAACGACTAATGCTATGTTGAGTATCTTTTGTCCAATGCCAACAGTTATAGAAGTCGTTCTTATGCAAGGAGGTGGAGTATGGCTACTTAACCAACAAAAAAAAACAAGAATTACAGATGTTACAGATAATAATGCTAATGATGATAGCGTTTTACATTGACCACCACCCCTATTAACGCCATCATTATCATTTGCAACACCATCGACAACATTCTAATTATGTTCTTTGTTGTCAGCGCAGTTGCCAATAACTGTATTTGTTTTTGTACCTTGTTGTCGTCTGCTGCAACATATTGAAACTATATGGTCAAATGCTTATGACTTGTATAACTTCGTAGTTATTTCATTTTACGCAGCTTAAAATTTATTCTACGACTTAAAGAAATTTTCGGTAGAAAAATAACATAAAGGTACTGCTTCTGCTGCTGCTTGTGTGTTCTCTCTCCATCAATTGTAGTGACTTCAAAAACTTACAATTTATTGCTTTTGCTGCCATTATTTCGCACCAGGTTGTAACACTTCATCTCTGCAATTGCTTTTGACCTCTATTGACGTCATGCACTCGTTTAATTTGTTACTGTACACATACACACAGATACAAGTATTCGCAACACTGTATGAAATTTTATTTAGCGATCCTGTGGTCTATAACTCAAATAATAGTTTATTTTCCATAAAGTCAATGAGAATTGTATTCGTGTAAGGGTTACATTGTAAACAGAAACGGATCTTTTTTATGGGAAAAATTAGATTTGGTTGGAATACAATTAACAAGTGTTATGAATGAAATCATATGTCATTGCCAAAATATAGAAAAACATCTTTTAAACATCGTTTAGATCGATTGGCTAATGTAACGGTTTTCTAACTGTTTTAAGTCTTTCGCAAAATTAGATTTCAAAAGGAATTAAGACAAAGATTTTTTTACCAATTGCTTTTCATTTTATTTCCAATAACTGATATGCCAGTGGTCTCAACTAGTCCGCACACTTTAACTTACCGGTTACTCAGAACTATATCGTTGATTCAATGGATGGCATCCAAAATAAATAGGTCAACTAGACCTCATGAACGAGGTTCATTATTTGAGGATGCACAGCACCACTTAAATTCATTTCGCCATTGGTAGATAACGTAGGTGCAGGTGTTGATGAAATGTTTCCATGGACTTCGTGTAACTAATCTTTAATTTTATGATAACAAGGAATTATTATTTTCTTTTCAAAATTTGTCCTAACCAACCGATAAGTACAAAATGCTTAATTGAGCCTGAGTTATTTACATTTTAGCTTATTTCTAGAGTTGTGTAGTTCAAGAACGACATAGTTCAGTTGATGTATTGACTCAACGGACCTTAGTGAGCTGGATCACCATACTGAGTTTATATCAGTCCCTTGATTCAGTTCGCTCATTAATTCAGTCAGCTCACTAGTCACTCAGCTTACTAGCTCAGTCAGCTCACAAGTTTAGCTAGTTCACTAATTCACAATTTCAGTTCAGCGCCGTAGTTCGTTTCAGCTCACTAAAAGAGGATTAATTTATTACTTACCACAGATGACTAATACGGATATTATTCGTTTTTTACCATTCATGTAAGTAGGCTAAAAATAAAGAAACCGTTAGACTCATTCATGTGTGATCGCCGTCAGAGCAGTTATTGTTGTTCATTTATGACCTTGAAAAAATATACAATTTTAGAAATCTTATTTATGAGAAACATCACAAATGTTGAAATTTCCAAGCTCTTAAAAGCAAAATTCTGAACCCTGGTTTTTTGTATTTAAGTAAAATTTTAACTTTAAAAAATGTACGAGTGATATTTAGTTCAAATTATGACTCATTCCTGAATCTTTAAGTCCTCCTACCAGAATCCCTATATACATATTATTTAAATCATTATTTAAGGATTTTTTAATATTAAAATCTATATTTATTGTATTGGAATATGATTTGCTTTTCAACAGAATTTTTATTACACCTTCATTGAAAATTTCGGGTTCAAGAGATACTGCCGTCTGATAGACGAATAGACAACTAAGTAATACGAATGAGTTGATGTTTTATCATTTAGGTAAGAAGAAATCCTGGCTGAGAAGTAATCCTGAAAAAAAGCGATTATTTTATTTCATTTCCCACTGTCCCTTAGGTAATTATGTGTACTTTTCATTGTATTTTTATTTAAAATTTGCATTTAACATTTACTTCTGTGTACAACTTTTTGTTCGCTTTTGTATTGTTTGCAAATGAAAGGTTTTTTATTGTTCTTAAACTTCCAATGAATCAATTGTTTTTGCGCGCTGCTACCGTTTTTATTGTTAAAAGTGCTGCTAGCGGCTGTAGCAATTCTGTTGCTATTGTTACTATTTAAGCTGCCAACTAGTAGTATTTATGTTTTTAACTTTATTCACGAAATGTTTAGTAATTAAATATTTTAATCACACTTCTTGTAATGATGAGAAGCACTACAAGAACATGACTAACAGTCGACATTGGAATAGATTGGATATTAAGAACAAATTAAAGTCTAAAAATTATATCGAAAATTTTTTGTAAAATTTTATAGAAAATTTTTGGTAAAATTTTATTGAAAATTTTTTGTAAAATTTTATAGAAAATTTTTTGTAAAATTTTATAGAAAATTTTTTGTAAAATTTTATAGAAAATTTTTTGTAAAATTTTATAGAAAATTTTTGGTAAAATTTTATAGAAAAATTTTTTGTAAAATTTTTTTGTAAAATTTTTTAGAAAATTTTTTGTAAAATTTTATAGAAAATTTTTGTAAAATTTTATAGAAAATTTTTGTAAAATTTTATATAGAAAAATTTTTTTATTAAAAATTTTTCGTAAAATTTTATAGAAATCTATTTGTAAAATCTTATAGAAAATTTTTTGTAAAATTTTATAGAAAAATTTTATGGAAATTTTTTTGTAAAATTTTATAGAAAATTTTTATAGAAAATTGATAATTTCATTATTGAAAATTTTATATAAAACCTTATAGAAATTTTTTGTAATAATTTATAGAAAATATTTGTAGAATTTTATAGAAAATTTTTTTATTGAAAATTTTTTGTAAAATTTTATAGAAATTTTATGTAAAATTTTATAGAAGAGATATAAAAAAATTAAACTTTCTGATACAGGAATTTTAAACTTTCTGTATCTCTTCTGGTGCCTTGGCAAAGTTGATTTCAATCCGAACACAAATTGACAGACGAATATTGCTTAATCAACTTCTCTAAAGATTCAGAATATACATATATTCTTATGGAGTCGATTGTAGAAATTACACACGGAATGACATACTTATAAGTAATGAAAGGTATAATAAAAATGTTTTCTTCCTCCTAAAATATTATTTTTTTAAGCAAAAAATATTTACACCAAACATGAAAATTAACTTAAACTAAAATTTAAATTTTATATTTTTTTCATAGAGTGTTTTTATCATTTAATTTTATTGTAAAAAAATTTCTGTGAATTGTTTTTTCACTCAAATTGTATTGTTCAGTGGTACGCGTATGTATATGTGTCTGAATATTTTATTATGACTTCATTGCATTGCATTTAGAATTTTTATTGGGATTCACATTTACATTTAAATTTATGCTGGTGTAAGTGCGAATTTTCATTATATTTGTTCTTCCTTTTATTCTATGAGGAGTGACGTAAAACCCTTACAATACTCAATTTGCGTGCTTTTATCAATATGAAATTGGTTCATCATAAATAAAAATGATTTTTTTTTTTGTTTAATTTGCTTCTCTAAATGTTTAGAATGGCTGTTCAATATTGAATTTAATGGCAATTACCATTTAAACTAAGGATAGTTCAAACAGCGTATTTTTTTGCGGTTTAGTATTTTTAGAAGGAAACGTTAAGCAATCGAGAAAATAAATTTGATTATTAAAGGGATTTACTATTAAATGGAAAATAATCTATAAGGGCCTTAATAGGATGATTAGCAGAGCGCTACTCTATCATTCTGAGCGTTGCGGTTCCCGCCAAAGACTCGGGGTGTTTTATAGAGACAAGCCAGAAGCTTCGCAGATAGCGTTGTCTTTAAAAAATCGATATATACTATAGTTGAAGTACAGACTTTAGTATACAGTATAGACTAGAAAAACATTCATAGACGCATAATTAATGGTATATTAAATTTCGAACAATTCAAACAAAAATACGGTTTCGGGTTTTTAATACGTTTATCCGTGTTTTTCCCCAACGAAAACGGACTCTTTACGCAAAATTTCATTTATATAAAAATACACATAAGCTAGTTAATCAAACCCAGAACCGGTTTTTCCGAAACCGGTTTTTTCCAAAACCGAGTTTTTTCGAAAACGGTTTTGTCCGAAACCTGTTTTTTTCGAAAACCGGTTTTTCCGAAAACTGGTTTCTTAAATTAGTCGTTTTCTAAAACGCTTTACTTGAAACGGACCCAAACTCACTGGACAGTAACATACAAAATTATCATGGTTTTAACTTCGATTAAAATAGATGATTTTTTGCCTAAAAAAATATTTGTTAATAAATATTCAGTTTTGGTTTTTTCATTCGGTTAACCGTGTGTTTCCCAAACAATAAAGAATTTTTTTAATTGTAACGTACTCTTTACGCAAAATTTTATTTATATAAAAGTACACATAAACCGGTTAACCAAAGCCGGAACCGGTTTTCCCGAAAAAGGATTTTAAATTTGCCGGTTTCTAAAACGCTCTACTTGAAGCGGATCTCTAAACCTGCTAGGTAGTAAGATACTAAATGATCGTGGTTTTAAACGCGATTAAAGTAGATGTTTTTTGCCTAAAAAAATATTTGTTAACAAAAATACCGGTTCGTTTTTTTTTATTCGGTTAAGCGATTATTTTCCTAAGAAACAAGTATTTATTTTTCATTTATAGCATACTCTTTGCGTTTAATTTAATTTATATAAAAATACACATAAACCCGGTTAATCAAAACCCGAACCGGTTTTTTCCGAAACCGGGTTTGTTTGGAAAACCGGTTTCTTAAATTGGCTAGTTTCTAAACATTTCTACTTAACACGGACCCAATCTCACTGGACACTAAAATAATCATGGTTTTAAACACGATTAAAAAATATGTTTTTGCAAAAAAAATATTTATTAATAAAAATACGGTTTTGGTTTTTTCATTCCGTTAGCCGTGGGTTTCCCAAAGAAAAAAATATTTATTTTTCATTTATAACATACTCTGCATAAAATTTCATTTATATTAAAATACACATAAACCCGGTTAATCAAAACCGGAACCGGTTTTTTCCGAAACCGGTTTTTTTAAAAACTGGTATTTTAAATTTGCCTGCCTACTTGGAACAGTTGTAAACCTGCTGGGTAATAAGATACTAAATGATCATGGTTAAAAAAGATATTTTTTGCTTAAAAAATATTTTTTTTTATTTTTGTCTCGCACAGGCTGAATTTAGTTATAAGCTCTTAGAATTTTTTTAGTCTTAAATTAGATATGTATACTTACTGTTAGTTCAGTGATATTGATGATAAAATAAATAATTTGACAAATTAACTGATCAAAACGTGAAACCTATTCTCGACTATAAAACAGGCTTAACCAGTTTCAAATTAAATATATTCTTTCATCTTCTCTGTGACTTTGATCTGACTGCACACGACTTCAGTCTAGACAATAATGTGACTGGATATTTTTTCAACTGATATTATTAACATAACAAAATATAAATAATTTTGAAGTTGACCATCATTTAAATTTTTGACACAATTCATGCCAATGTAAAGCTTTTCGGTAAAATTATAAGAATCATTATTCATTTTCATACTTGAAAGGCAATTATTTACGTGAATCAAACATATCGTTTATTTATTGTCATGATTATAATTTTTTGTAATAATCAGTGCATAGAAACACATTTGAGGTAAAAACTGTTTTGGCTAAACATTTGCTAATCGATTTAGAAAATTATTCATTCAGAAACATTACCAGCGAGCGACAGACTCAAATCATTAAATATATTTTTTTTCTGCGAAAGCGAAAAATAGCCCACTTTAGTTTTTATTGTGGCATGTTAAAAATACAATTTTCTTTATATTTTCTATATTTTATTACTCTGCTTTTCATATCGATACGAAAAATATGAATATATTTATTATTAATATTGGGATTTTATGTTGAAAACAGCAGCATAGTAAATACTTTCTACTGACATTTAGACAAAATTCGAACTAAAAGATAGAAATAAAGTGAATATAAAATCAACAATAAATTAATATTAATGTACAAAAAACACAAATTTTTGTATACACTCCCATACCCAGCAGTTCTGAATCTAGTGTATTGAGATTTGACTGTATCTTTTCATACGGGTAACTAACGGGTAGTTTTTAACTTAAAGGCAAATCATTTGATTAGCTACATTTTCAAAGTAATCGATCAACACGTAAGGCCATTAAAAATTTATAAAGGGACAATTAACTTCGCCACCTACTTTTATTAGGCTGCAGTAAATAAAACCTAATTTTTCGTACACTCACTAGAACTGTATGGTTTTTCAATAAAATTTAATATGAAAAACAAATAAATATCAATACACAATAAAATAAAAAACTGTACAGTCAAGGGGAAATAAATAGCACAACAAATAAGAGTAAAGTCCTAAAGAAAACAAATCAAGCTTTTAATCAAGACCTGAAGAGGTCTTAATGAAAACCTGTTGTTATTTTCTTTTTATCCTTCGAATAAAGACTGATGTTATCGTGTCTATAACGAATAAAAGTAAGTCCTTATAGAGGTAATATTCGCTTCAATAGTAGATCTTTATAAATAACTTTTTTTTACCGAGCCCCAAATCGTATTCAAAACTTGTTCTAGTTGTTTATAAAAATCAACTTAAGATTAATCGTTTTTGCCCTAATATGGAATATATATAGTCTAAATATCATTTCGCCAGATGATGCTAAATCACGGCTAATAAACTTTAAAGTTGGTGACGCAAGTGAATTCATTCAATTTCCTTGGTGAAATATGATTTTGTAGTGAACAAATAAAATTTTTAGTTAACTTTTTTTCATTTATTGGCAATTTCTAGTTTTCGATTTTTGGTGAAATTCGACTTTTGTAACTTTTTAGGGTTTCGTACCTAAAGGATAAAAACGTAACCCTATTATTTCCGCTACAATGTCAGGCCGTCTGTCAGCGCCTCCTATCTCTGAAGCCGTAATAGTTAAAGTTTTGAAATTTTCACAGAAACTGTACAACTGTTGCCGCTAGAGCAAGAAATACTAAAACTTATAGGGTGGTCCGATAGAGGCGTGTTATTCGCCTATATGTGGTTATATCTTAAACTGTAGGAGGCATATACTTAAAATTTACAAACAGTAATAGAAAATTTATTCGTAATTAAACAAGTATAAAAAATAAACCTAAAAATTAAAGGGTGTTCCGATAGTGACGTGATTTGCATGTATATGGCCTAAGTTTTGAATCGTAACAGGAAGACTCTTGAAATTTTCACAGAAAGTGTATTGCTATGGCCGCTATAGCAACAAATACTAAAACTTACAGGGTGTTCCGAAATTGACGTGTTATTCGGGAAAATCTCTGAACTGTAGAAGGCAGACACTTGAAATTTGCATACAGTAATTACAACTTCGTTCGCTATATAAACAAGTTTAAAAAATAACTCTCAAAATTAAAGGGTTTTCCGAAAGTGACGTGATTTGCATAAATATGACTTAATTTTTGGACCATAATAGGTAGACTCTTGAAATTTTCACAGAAGGTGTATTACTATGGCCACTATAACAAATTATAAAAATTAAAAAATTAAAGGGTGGTCCTGTAGTGGCATGTTTTTCACGTATATTGCCTTATTGTTTTAACCGCAATAGGTTGGCTATTGATAATTTCATAGAAAGTGTATTACAATGGTCGCTACAATAAAAATTAGACATGATAAAATAAACAACTTGTATTTTTAAAGTTGTACTGAACATAGTACGGAACTCTACGTGAGTCTGACTCGCCCTTAACTGATTTGTTTTTGTTAAAATTTTTGTGATATTTTAATTAAAATTTCTTAGGTAAAATTTAGTGAACTTTCATTTTGTTTTCCATATTTTTTTTTTAAATTTTAAAAAATATTATTCTCTATATTTCGCCACTGGACTGTAATACCTTTAAAAAAAATACAGCATTTGACACCTTGTATAAAGTAACTCCCACTCACTACTAAACAATGCATGACTTTCATAGTAAAGTCGGTTGCAGCTACAACGAGAACAACAATGATTTATTTATAATAAAATATGTACTTGCGAATAGAAAAAATTAAATAAATAATTGATAATAATACTTTGAGCTTTTTTTAATTTTTGTTAAATCAATAACACAAATAAATAATCACACAATACGCTCGTTCCATGAAAGCAAAAAAAACAGATACAATAATCAGTACAAAGTTTAAGTTATTTTTAATTCTAATTTTTTATTTTTTTTTTGTGTGAAATGATATCAAAGTTTAATGTGTGTCTTGCCACACTCCAGCCCACACACTTGTACCCGCAATCAGTCAGTCATCTAATCATTAATTCGCTGTTTTCCAAAATCTTTTTTTTCGCCGTTTTAATGGTCAATTACCACCGTTAACACCAGCATCGTTATACAACAAAATTTTCCAGCCAGTCTATTTGCTTTTAATTTATGAGCTTTTTTCTTGTGGATTTTTGCGGATTGTGTGGTCGAATTTGAAACTGATTGTGCAACAAAAACGGTTTAAAGTAAAAAACATTTGAGCAGTAAAAAAAATCTGCCATTAACCTTTTAATTATATCAATTACGTCATTAATTTTTATGTTTAAAATTATATTGTAATACTTTTTGGGAATTTTAGAGCTTTTGCTACATAAAAATTAACAACTTCAATAAAAATAATACTTAGAAAAAGATGGAAAAGGATCTGGCCACGTAAGGGGAAAAATTATAAAATGATTTGTATTTTGAAGCAAAATTTTTAAATCTTTTTGTTTTATTTTAAATTCATACTTATGCACCAACCAATTGCTTTTATAGATCGATAGCTAATACGAGCCGATTTAAGCTTCCGTCTTTGATCTTCAAGGAGTACATTTTCAGTTTTTGTTTTTTTAGTACTTAATACTCGTAATATTCAATCATTTATATAATCATTTATATTTTTTCAATAAAATTTTAAATACAGTTGACAGTATTTTCAGATTTATACGGAAATTTCACGAAGGTCTTTTCTGGGCAACATTTAAATTTTGTTTGTAGGTCTTAGAATAAAAATGAATAATTCGTATATTCAATATCCACAATCACTATTTGATTCTTCTGTAGTACGCATGTGCGAGTATGTACATAAATTTAATCGCAATTAGTAAAGTTTAAAAATTTAAAAATTTAATAATAGTAACAAAGAAAAAAAAAATCGACAAAGAACAAATAGTTATTCGATTAATATTGATCGAATAATATATATTATTCGAATAATACATATTATTCGATTAATCAAATAAAATATTTTTAAGAAAAATTTAAAAAATACAATAACAGCCTAATTGTACAAAATGACTGAAACGCAGTTTGCTTATCGATTAAAAATGATTCGATTAATCAATAAAAAAATTGTTCATATAAAATAAAGAATAAAATTATATAAAGAACAAAAAGTTATTGGATTTCTCAAAATAAAATAACTTAATTTTATAAATTTAATGAAAAGCAGTTTGCTAATCGATTAAAAATGATTCGATTAATCGATAAAAAATATTTTCAAATAAAATAAAGAAAAAACCTACACAAAGAACAAAAAGTTATTCGATTATTAGTCGAATAATCGAATAAAATATATTAATCGATTAATCGAATAAAGTATTTTTAAGAACAATTTGGAACATACAATAGCTTAATTGTATGAAAGGAATGAAACGCAGTTTGATTAATATATGACCGTATGCATATTTCACGTTATTTCAGTAACATCCGACATTCGAATGTTTAAAGTCAAAACTGGACTGCAGAATAAACAAAGTAAAAAGGAACGGGATTACACATAATCCAGTTATAGTTACAACACATTTACGTAATGGGCGATGCAGTTTAGATGGCCAAACGAATGTCATTACAGCTATTTAATCCCTTTGCACAGTAAACACGGACTCACTCAAAAAAGAAAAACGTGACAGTAGAAAAGGCTTTATCCTAAACACTACGTTCTGTGCACCATACATATATGTTTTGATTGTTTTGTATGTTTTTGTTTTGCTTTCTGAGTTATTTTTTATGCAGCCTCATGTGCTCTAGTAATAATTTTTATTCGAATATTTTTATATTCGAATAAATAGTAGAGCACATTTACGTGATGATTATTAAATTTTTCGATCCAGTTAAGATGGCCAAACGAATATCATTACAGTCATTTAGACCCTCGCACAGTACACACGGACTGACTCGAAAAAAGACGTGGCTATAGAAAATACGTTAGCAAAAAAAAATACTTTTTGTGCGTCATACGAGTACATAAATGTTTTGTATGTTTTTGTTTTGCTTGCTGAGTTGTTTTCTATGCAGTCACATGTGCTCTAGTAATACTTTTTATTCGAATAATTTTTATTCGAATATTTTTTTTTTTTCGAATAATATTTTTGTTTTCATATTATAATTTTATAACAAATAATGTTGCGAGCACTAGTACTCATTGCAAACATAACAAAAATAATAAAAACAAATTTTCCAACTAAACTCTTAAACATTAATAAACGATTTCCTTGTGTCTATTATTATTTTCCATATTGCATATCGCCACCTTCTTATTATTATATGTTTTATTACAATTATATTGAATTAATTTCGAATAATCGACAAGCCCTGCTTTCATAAACTATAATTCAATTAATTTCACGACTCAATCGCAGTTTATTAGATAATTCAACTTAATTCAATCGTAAATTCAATCATTCGACTGTAAAGACTAAAATTTTTAATTTAACTGTAGGTTTTATTAGCATTCGTAGACTACAGTTTTCGCAATTTGTACAAGTTTTGACAAACATTTTTATTGCAAAGAATACGATTATATAAAAAACTTCTAAATATAGATGGATGGTAATTATTTAAAACTAGTTCAAGAATATGCGTAATATTCATGATTTTTAAATTTTTTATTGCGGAGGGTGAATTTTTAAGGATTAGTTTTTTTTTGTTTAACAAAAAAAAATGTTAAAGGTTACAAAGCTGTTAACTTAATTGACGACAATAACGATGCGAAGAGACTCATAACTCCCTGATACGACATGATATATTTCTTTCCAAGGCTCTGTGTTTTACCTACCGGGAATCAGTGATTTAAACTAATAATCTATAAATCTTAACATCTAAACACTGGTGGTAAATATGAAATAATTTACTAAGCGAAATTTTCTCTCAATAAGGCCCTTACTTTTTTAAGGCGTTATGTTGTACGTTGCGCCTTCTAATTGGCAAAAATAAAAACACAATATAATTCAACGATAAATGCGCACAGATAACCTCAAGACCCCTATCAAATGCATTGCCAAATTTTCGTATGCTTTAAGTTGCTCTTGAACAATAAAAAATGCTTGTTTAAGACCTCTGGAAGGAGAAAGTGACCCCGTCTCCTTGACAAATAGCTATGTTTAGGTTTATCAGGGCTTTCAGGACCTTTTTGGGGGCCAGTTATTGGTGAGCCATGGAGTAACTCCACGAAGGTGTTACTCCATGGTGATAGCTGAGGTTTAAAAAAAAACGCAAGAAATGGGCGTTAGGCATTCGAAGTGCTGCTGAATGGCAACAGAGACCGCCAAAAACGCTTGGTGGAGTTTAGTAGATCTTCACGTTTTCCGAAAGGGTTATGAATATGTTGCTGGCAGGCATGAAGATCATCCATTGGAGGTTGAATTCAAACTAAGGTTGGTGATGGAATTCAAACTAAGAATATTTAATGAAACTAAACAATTTTTTTAAAAAGCTTAACATTAAAAGTCACCCTTTATTAAAAAAACTTGTTCTCATACATATATACAAGAATGTTAATTTTATTTTATTAATTCAAATTAAGTTAAAAAAACAGATACTAGAGCCATAAATTAAATTATTATAATTAAACTGGCTGTGCTCGTGATTTTATCCGCCTGAATTTTAATTTAAAAATAAAGTAAAAAATAATAAAGAATTTTGTATCGCTCTTCTTCTGTTTTTATTTTTATAAAATAAAATCAATAGTGTAGATGTGGTTTAGTGTAGATTACTGTAGATTATGTTTGCCAGAACTTAAAGCCTCTAGCTGTTATGAATCTCCATATATAAGTACAGTAATAACAAAAGAAAAACTACTGCAAACTTTTATGGCTTAAGTTTTTGAAGTTTTGGGAGCACAAAAGTTTAAACGTTTTATCGCTATTTTTTCACTAAGAAAGTAACAAGTGCTACCCCTTCTCCCTCTATTTCGCATATTTTTAGTTTGCTTGTGCTAACCGATAATTAAATAACTATTAATGATAAATGATTAGTTTTAAGGTTTCAGCTCTTACAGTTCTGGTTAAAAGTTAACAGTTTTTGGTTTTTAATTTTTTTTTAAATAAATTTGATGTGTTTTTTTATCAGAAATGCTAAAAACTTTATTTTCATTCACCCACTGTACTACACTGTTAAAAACAAACTAACGATGTAACCCAAGAATCTTGATTTACATATGTACCCTAACCAATGGTTAGCCCCATCCACCCAAAAGAGGCTTTGAATGGTCCACATTCATTACAGAAAATTCTACCGCACATACAGAATAAATATTTTCTTTTAATAAATAACTAATTGATTCAATTATTTTTTTAACTATAATTTGTTTTGTTCTGTTTTAAACAAAAAAATATTTGAATTAATTAAAAAATTAATTGAGCTTCAATTCAAAACTAACTAAACCTTTAATTGGTGCATTTTTTCTTTTTACGAGTGACTTCTGCAAACAGCAACAATGATCTGGAATCCTCGAACGTGCTAGACTATTCCCAAATATTCCACAATGTTTGGATATGTCCTGTAATGCCTTCGATTGTTCTGGAAATTTCAAGAAGGCGAAACTTCCAGTCTTTCCATAGCACGCCCTTCAGGTAAAAACGAGACCTTTCTTCATAGATTAGCTATTAGCAGCTACCAGATAATATAACTTCCTTGATCGTAGCGACTAGTTTTCGAGTTTTAGTGGTTTGCACATGGAAACCTTTCCTAATATATTAGCTGTGCCCGCCACTTATCAGCGTCCTTATAATATTTTGTTCAATTTTGCTTTGTAAGTAATCTATACCAAATTTTAAGACTCTTACTTTTATAGTGCTTCAGTTATAGTTTATGTATTAACTTTATATAGAGGTACCCATCCCTGGGGTAATTACTTATGAACAAAGACTTTATATAAAATTCTAAAATTTAAATAAAATTCTAAAAATATTGTAAAGCTCTGCAACTAGCGTTTAAATTTCCCGCTCACAAAAATAAAAGGTGCTGCCAAGTTTTTATTACTATTGAATCGGTAAAATTACGAACTTTCACTACTTTTTCTCTATTTTCTTTAAGAAATGAGATATTTTTACGGGAAATAGGTGTCCTATATTTAAAGCGAGATACTTAGGGAAATCCTCACAAAATTTTATTAAAATTTATCCAGTACTTTTTACGTGATGCGAACACAGACAGACATACAGTTTTATTATATGTTTAGGAATAGATTATAAAAAAGCCTAAGCCTTAATGTTTGTGTAATCTATTTCTAAACACAATGTTATATTAAGTTTCTTTTTTTGTATATTTCAAATTAAATGGCACAATTGGAACATTAAAGATTAGATAAAATAAAACATTTCCTATAAATGAGAACAAGAGAGTGTGTTTCTTCTACTTTTATAACAAAACACAACTAACAGAAACTATAAAAAGTGATAAGCGTTTTATACACAGAAACAATATATACGTTTTATCATGTACATACATATATGTATATAAAGAGTAAATATGTAGATGAGTACATATTTCAGGAATTTTGTTTTTAATATCAACCTTATGTTTGACTATCTGTTCGACAACAATAGGAACAACATAACCCATATAAAATGTTTATTTGACGACTTGAGGACAAAAATAGTATTATCTCTTGAACTGCTGTACTCCTCAGCAGTGCTTTTTGTTGTCTAAGCAATTAAAATAGTAAAAATATAAACACTGCATGAGGAAACAATATCAATAACAAAGACATTTAATTACCGAAATTTCTCCAGAAGATAGAGAACCAATATGGAACAAGTTACTAGCGTTAATATTATTTATATATACATACATACATCAATAGCGACTCCTAAACTTTCCAACCAATTTCAATAAATTTTTATCTTGGTCGATAGTTGACTGGTTTCAGATTAAAATTTAATGAAATATATAATTGATTCAATTAATTGTTTAATTAGGATTTGTTTGTTCTGTTTTAAACAAATATATATTTTAATCAATTAAAAAATTAATTAAACTTTAATTTATAACTGATTAAAACCTTTAATTGGTGCAAACAATTTTTTTCTTAAAATGTTTTATCTTCGAATCTACTAATTCGGCTTCAAAAATTGTCTTCTATATAGAGAATGGAACCACAGGGTTGGTAAAGGCTATAAAGGTTTATTTGCTTTAGTTTAATAAGCGTTCATCAGGTGTCTGGTACATAATACCTAAAAAATACGACTTACACCTTTTCGTAGTGGCTGAGTAAATAGAACATAGGGAGAGGAGTAAACTTTTTAAAAATTAGAAAAGGAGCTTAGGTGCTAGTATGCAAAGTTTCTATACTACTTAATCTCCCGCTATGATAAAGAATAAAATGCGCAATATTAGGACCCATAACTGTAAACTCAAGAAATCCATAAATGTTATCGGAATAAAAATATATAAGAAAGCAAATGATGTCAGTTTCTTCTGCGGACACCCAAAGTAGCATCAGATGAGCGAGGAAAGGACGAGGAGAAGATCCCGAAAGTGCGAGGACCGGGTAAGTGGTTTAGGCGCGACAACTGCGTACTACAACCCAGTCTTACTAAGGTAGAGCGCAAATACTCGATCATAGATTCAAAGTAATATATAATCTGTTATGAATTTCTGCTGGCGTGATGCCAGAATTATACTAGTTATGGATAGGACAGCATTTAAGGTCTTGCAATTATTTAAATATATAAAAGGTGGCACTACTATTTGTGCTCAAGCAGGAATGGTCTTTACAAACCCCCGTCTGCTCAGCACACGGGGGAGACAAGAACTTAAAATTATCTGGCATTTTTTTCTGATATTTTTTTTATAATAAAATTCTTTAGTTGAAAGTGTAGATGATGTCTATATACATAAATATTAAGAAATGAAGAGAAACAGCAAAGAAAAAAATTTGCACCAATTAAAGATTTTAATTAATTTCTGATCAAAATTTAATTAATTTTTTAATTAACTCTATTGTATTTTAAATTAAGAATGATTGAAATTATATTTCAATTAGGTAAATATTTAAATTCACTTAAAATTAATTAATTAAATTAATTAAAAATTTAATTAAAGTTGTGTCCGATACTAATTAAAACCTTAATTGGTGCAAAATTTTTTTCTGTGATTGTATTTTTTACTCCTTTATTGACCTGCTAGTGATTGGAAAAGCACCAGTCTTTCCTCGGGCGAACAGCATGAGTTTCTGCCAGAAATAGGGAAGAATCGTGCAAAACTTCTAAGAGGGGTTGGCCCTAAATCAAAAAAGTGTAAAGTAAGTGCGAAAACCAACTATTTCTTCCTAGAAAGGAAGACAGCCTATGTAATTTCACTGCAAATCATCAGCAGGGATCCTGGGGCACTGTAATACCAGATGATGTATGATGCTCTTGTGCTACTCCACATCATGACTTTTACTTACTGTTTAGAGTTTGTTGACCTTAACCACCAAGTCACGTAGTAGGATTGTCAGTGGTTAAATCATTCTATTCAAAACCAGACAGAACCATAAGCTGAAGCAGTTCGGCTTCTTAGTCTGTATATCCTGAACCAAACTGTAAGTAGTGCTTATTATACGCTAGTTGCAGGCCAAAAAAGAATGTTACATACAAGTTTCGATAGAAATATCATTAAGCAGTTCCCATGTTTTAGTCAGCCTGTCGACAACACAGTTACTGAATACCAAGTATCTGTATCCATTTAACGGCGACAATTGAATTTACCCCCAACTAATTTGGGAATGTATTATGGAACCTTGCCGACCGTAATTTTATGGAACGTAACACATGAAAATTTTTGTTGTTTGAGATTGTAGCACACGATAATTGATGTCGTTTGAGATTCTATTGTACTATTGTTCTCTTGTTCTCTTTTCGCTCTTTCTTTTATTTTGTCAATGTTTTCGACAGTAATGTTAAATAGATTTAAAATAGATTAGCTTACATTTTAACGAGTAATTGATAAAGAAAGCATAAACGAAAACGAAGAGCCTCAAGAAACAACAATTTCCATGTGTTACGTTACGTTAAAGTAACGGCTAACTAGGCCTTTAATCGTAACAGAAATTACAAACGATTAAACCAAAATATAAAAGCAAGTAATCCACACACCATTGAATTATTCTTAAGTTAAGTTCTTATATTCTCTCTGACTTATTAATAGTGTGTTAAGTAATAAGTATGTAATACACTGTAGAGGTAGCGATGTATTTAGTGATTACTTGATACTTTGGGTACTGCTGGATTGCGTGCAAGTACGTTTATATCATTGCGTGGGTATTCATTATTGAATAGTTATTATTTATTAAGTTAAACGAAAGCACTTCTATTTAATTAAGTTAAAAATAGTTTTTATTCATTTTACTGATTTGTTTATTTTCCAAAGTTTTCTTCAACCACAAACGCAAGCACACATACACACACACATGAGTGAGAGTATTAAGAACAATTTATTTAATAAAACTTTTTTTGCTCCCCTCATTTCTAACAATAGAATAAATATAGTTGAGTTTATTCTTTTAAGTTGAAATAAAATCAATTTTTTTAATTAATTTTCAACAGCTTCATTTAACAATCATTTTCAATGCCAAACATATACAGACGTTCATACAAATATTTTGCTTTTATTTCAATGTATTTGAATATACATATACACATACACATACAGGCCCACACAAATCGGTATATACAGCTGTATACATACATATATATGTATATATTTTCTACACACATTTTCTTGATGTCACTTCTATTACTTAATAAATTTAAATATGTAGTAACTCTAGCAACAACTATTATTCATTTCATTTCATTTTATTTTATATTTTATTCTTTTCCATTTACACAATTTATTCAATTCAATTCTTCTTCTTCTTTAAATATTTTCCATAGAAAATCTCCTTTATAAACACGTGTATTGTTTCCATAAAAAATGTGAAAATAGTTCTAGATTTCATACCACATTGCAAAACCACCTTAACCATACCCCGTAACATGATGTTTAACAAGCATTTTCTCGCTTTGCGATAAGTGGAAATTTTCCTAAGAATAAAAATAAATTACTGAATTCAATACTAGGAAGTCAAGTCAAGTGTACAATGACTGCAGTACCATCTTAAGTGTCCTTCGTCCTTCGTTTCGCACAAGTCTCATCATTAATTCGATACAATCTCTAGCCCTTAGGCTGAGGTTCTCCATGACAACAACATTATATGTGTGTCTTTCAGTGATCTCAAGTCTCAGGCAGCATTGGGCACTACTTTAATCCATTTTAGATGATACATGAAATATGTGGGTTATATCACCATTTATTTGCTTTTCTATCTAAAGGCAATTTTATCACTATTTCAACTTTCTAACAGCGAGCTCCTCTTTAGGATTATAAAGGCTAATCATTGCAAGGCTGTCAAGTAAATAATTTTTAGTCTCCGATTCGTATCCCAATTCTCTACGAAATGGATAAAAACTCACAGCACATCATCTGTCTAGCCTTATTTATGTTAATGTAGGAGGAATATCGAAACAGACCACTTCCTTAATGGATCTCTTTTCGACCCCCTTCCGTCCACTATGATTATAGGCTACCGAAATGTAATTACGACAACCTTACTTTAGTGATTTCAGACTGTCAACTGGTAACTGTCGGCCTTCTTTCTCATCACGCAGTATCTAGTAATTGCTGGCATATGTTCAAGGCTCAGATCCCCCATGGCATCCACATTTAATAATCTTCTGCTGTTGGTCCTAAGTCTAATGCTAGCTTCACACACAATGTGCGCGTCCGTCTCAGCCTCTTCGATTTTCATCTTAGCTAGATGATACTTTAAGCTGCCATGACCTGTCACAAACGCAGTTATCCAGCTTCTATTGTATCTGAGTACCTTACTGGCATTCCTACCAATGGGCTCTTTGAGCACCATTCGTAGTGGTCTCTCTCCACATATAAAAATGATAAGTACCTAAAACTGGAGATGATGGATGCGGTAGCAGTTTGTAGGGTAAGTTTGTAGGAATTTTTGACATTGTGACTACTCACGTGTGTAGTAGGGCATTGTCTTCATTATGTGCATAGCATTTTCATATCCATATGTAATGAATTCACTTGGTTGATCCTTCCGATATATTGTCTAGAAGCCACTTAGTTTTTAAAACCCAAAAAAATATTGTGAAAATTTTTTGTCCTCTGCCAGGGATCGAACCTGGGGTGCTTGGTTTTGTAGGCCGCCACCTACAGCCTCAGCTACCTTACGCATTTTTATTCTACGTTGGTCCAGTATCATTTAATGGATTTGATTTACTTTTTCCGGCGTGGCAACCTCTGTTGGGTTTACTAAACTTTTGACGTCGTTTTTTCTAAGACGAAATCAATGGAGTTTAGTAAACCACTTGTTAACCATTGAAATTGACGGTTTAGTATCTCCTTTGTATTTACCAAACCCTTCTTTAATTTCGGTGATGATTTTTTACGGAAAAATATTGATTAAACAGCACAGAAAATTTTTAATAAAATTAACGAGGTTGTGTGCCTTCAAAAAAAAAAAAAACTAAAGATAGTTTCAACTAATTATATGTTCACAGGTAATCATATAATGCCACCATATAATAGCATACGTTATGTTATGGTTAGAATTTAAGCATTTCAACCGTGTTGCAATTTTAATATTGGGAAATAATTTAATAAATCATAAGGAATAATAATTTTCTATATTAAACTACTTGCTGTGCCCACACACATTGTGTGCGTCCTGACAATATTTTGTCCGATTTTGCTTTGAAAGTAATCCACAGCAAATTTTAAGACTCTTACGTTTTTACTTTATATAAAAGTGCCCATCCCTGGATAGAATTCTAAAATTTATATAAAATTCTAAAAATGATTGTAAAGCTCTGTAAAAAAACAGACAGGAAATTTATTATTTCCTGCCTGTTTTTTAAACAGCGCCATCTGTTGCGCCACATTGCTTAAAATATACTGCTTTCAAAGATGCCTTAAACTATGTGGTACCTTTAAATCGGTAAAAAAAAATCGGCGTACTTTCACTTTTTCTCCACTTTCTTTTGGAAATCGGATATGGAAAAAAAAATATCCTTTATTGGAATCAGGACACTAAGGTACCTCCTCACAAAATCTTGTTAAAATCTATCCAGTAATTTTGACGTGATACGAACACGAAGAGAAAGACAGGTAGACAGGAAATGAGTTACAATAATATAATTGAATCTATAAATTTTATATATTATGTTGGTGTTACTTAATAATATGTTTCTACCATCAATCCAAATATGTATGTTGTTCTTAAATTATGCTCATCTCAACTATGCATTTTGTTTCGTGTGTGGATTGATCTACAAAAACTATAAGTATCTTTACAGGTTGTTAACCTTAATCTGCAACCTCCCTCGTAGGTTCTTATTGAAAAAAAAGGTAGTTAAAAAGTCATTGCCTTAAAATTTATTTGCTTAAATTAGTATTTATCAAAAAAAAAACTGTATACATTAGACATAACAGCTGAAATTTTTACCACACCCCAGAAAATTTCTCAATATCGCCACACGTTCTACGATAGAATATTTTTCTGTTAAAAGCAAAAAGATTTTATCGTTTCTATTTTAGTAAATTCTTAAATGTTGTTGTTAAATGAAAAACACATTTCAATTTCCGTTTTACAAATAATTATTTTCTAAATGATGAGAATGAAAATAACATCAGGCAAAAACGAATATATTTTTGAGTTTTAAAGTCATTACACAAATTTATGGCGTTATTAACTGCAAAAGTACGCTACAATTGGTTATTGGCTACTAGAAAAGACAGATCATGATTAAGTGTTTATGTGAAAAAGTTTTATAACTTTTAAAATCGATCGAAAACACTTATACATATACTTATACACTTGCACTTAAACATATTTGGCCTTATAGGGTAAGATTAGGTGCCAAAGATTGTCAGTTAACGCGATTAAAATTTAACCTAAAGGTAGCAGTTTGCCCTACAAGCTAAAGGAAAGATGTCGAAAATTATTTAGATTTTTGTTTATCCACGATATTTTCATATCAACGCCCGATAGATATATCCTTAAAATACACAGTGGGGGATTTGCAAAAAAAAAAAATATTAAAATTAATCAGTTGTTTCTAAACGTCCCTTTTATAGAAATTGTTAGAAATCGAGCCAGTGCCTGGTTTCTGTAACTTATATGATAAACTTTTCACATGAAATTATTATAGTCATCTTATTAGCTAGAGATAATGACCAACTTTTTTATTACATTATTTTAAAAATTTTGGGATTAGCTAGGGGACAAGTTTCTCACTTTAGTTAGAGAAACGGGGTACTGAACGTAGCTTGTCAATATAATAACGAGGGTGGGGTTCGTTACTATAACTTGCCTTTAAAGTACGTGATAGTTACCGGCTACTTTTAGCTTACTTATGTATAATAACAAAAACTACGCATCTCTGCGTTAAAATCCTAGCTTTAGCTAATAGAAAATTACAAAGGTTTTTATATTTATTTATATAGAGGTACCCATTCCTGGATAAAATTCTAAAAATTATATAAAATTCTTAAATTATTGTAGTGATCTGTAAGTAGTGTTTAAAATATTCCGCTGACAAAAATAAAATGTGCTGCCAAGTTTGCAGTACCTTTAAATCGGTAAAATTGTGTGGTTTCACTAATTTTTCTCTATTTTCTTTTGTAAATGAAATATTTTGCGGAAAAAAGTATGCTATATATGAACCAAGATACTAAGGTACCTCCTCACAAAATTTTATTAAAATTCATCAAGTAGTTGTTAAGTGATGCGAACACAAACAGACAAAAAATCGTGAAAATTGCTGTTTTATATTCCATTCCGATAACTGCAACAGCAACAAATTTTTCAAAAAATATTTCATGTACAGAAATGGCCCTGTTACAGTTTTATTATATGTATAGATATAAATATAATCGCTATAATCCAAAAATTAGGCCCTCTTAAGGGCCTTGGGTACCTTCGCATTAAGATCCAAAGGCCAATCACTTTGCTTATTTTTGACCCTGTAAATGTCCGAATTATTTAAAACATTTTTCACAAAATTCAACCCAATACATTTTTCTCCATTATTGTATGCATGTGTGTAAGTGTGTGTGTGTGTGTGCGTAAATTGGATTTTTTTTTTCTTCGAACACGTACAAGATGAATGCAACAACTAAATCGATTAAATGCAACCTGTTGTCAGTTTTTATAGTTGTTGCTGGCTGCTGTTTTTGTTGCTCTACCGACATTCAAATGTTGAACGGTGCATAAATAAATTTAATTTCAGCCACAACTGAACAGCAACCACAAAAACAAAATTTAATTCAAACAAGAAAAAATATGTTACAAGGTCAATAATTTTTGTTATCAAGTCGTTCGTTTGAATTTGTTTCTGCAGTTATTCTAAATTTTTCTTCTTTCATCATTATTATAAAGGTTTCATTGTGTTTGCGATAAAAAAAAGACAGACATTAAATTTCATAAATTAGAACGAATGACTACAACAGACTAGAGAACTGCATGACAGTAACGCCTTTATTTTTCAAAAGGAAAATTTAAAAATATTCGTTTTTTTCCATTTAAATTAACCTTTAGAGGGAAACTATTTTCTTGGAATTTTTAATGGGGCATAATAACTTGAGACTTTGAAACGTTATTAAATTTTAGTAATGTGAGGTTTAATTTGATAAACAGCTCATTAGTTTATTTGAAAAAATTTTAAATTTCATAGTTGTTGTGCTATTTAATTTTTTATTTTTTCCTGTTTTCGATTTTGAAGTAATGAAAAAAACTGCAGGCCAAATAACAAATATAACACCTGATAGTAATTATTTATTTATTTATTGAATGTTACAATACAATTACAAATTATATTCTAACTTAATTTACTAAACACAATAATCCAGACCTGGAACCGTTGCGGTAAAACCCCCAAAGTCTTTGGTGGGCATCGAACCCACAACCCTCCACCTAATAGACTAGCTCACTAGCTACTAGTGTACCAGGACACCCAATACTTATTACCAGATGTCTTGATCTATTTTATGTCAACAATTAACATGGTGCTTCCATTTCAAGTGGTTTTCTTTCTAGTCAGCTATTCAACATTTGGTAGTCAGTTTAGAAACGGCTTTTCCAGCCAATCCTAAACTGATTCTTCAACAAAGCGCCAGATAAATCTCGGCTACGTCGCTGCTGTCCACGAAAATCCGAGGGAATCAGTTGTTGGCAGTGCACAGGGGGGTCAGAATCAAAATATTTTGGAAATAATTCAGCCATTTGTAAAGGGCTGAGGCGATTTGAGCATAAGCAAAAAAAAATTATACACTGAAGGGCGTGTAGTTTCAGAAGCACATCACTGAATTGCAAGCATTTGTGGACAAAGTGGACTGGCTAATTATTGCCACCTTTGTGGGAAAAGATTTTTAATATGATTCAATTGCTATTTGAAATTCAAGGAAATATTGGAAAGGGGTATATATGTATGATTCATATTATTGTTCATCGCCGGTCAGTACCTTATTTACCTCATGGTCCTTCGAAGCATTTTTTAAGACACCGATTGTTTAGGTCCAATAAGACGAATGGCATTACTTGAAACAATTGATTATTATAATTCCTTGCATTTGCGGAGCATACAACACCTGTAGTTAGACACACAAGATGTTTTAACCACCTGCATTCCATGCAACAAAGTTCACTTAATCGTGTCACAACTTCTGTTCCCAACTCATAGTCATTAATTGTATTCCATAATGCAAATTTGTAAAACACAACTTCTGACTGATACCAGCAAACATTATCCATACAATTTTGATGAAGTAGTCTCCAAAAAAAACTTGGCGCAAATATACTTACATTTTACTGACTGCAACCTCAGTAATAAGGGGATGTAATTTTTTTTCGAAATTCATAAATTATTAAATTGATAATTATTTAATATTATGCTAATTACCCATAACGTTTTATAATAAAAATGCAATTTATTTGTTGGGGGAAAGAGCTAGTCCCTATACGTATTTCACTGGTTGCTCAGGCCAGATCATCAGGAAACCTTTTTCCTAATTTTAGAAAAGCCAAAAATACTCTATAAGTAATAAAATTCTACAAAACACAATGAGAATTATGCATGTTAATAGAATATATAATAATGATAATATTGGTAATGGTTTGAATAGATCGATCATTCTCTCACCATCGCACATACACATACATATCAAGCATTTTTGTTAAAAAAAAATTTATTTAAAAAGCAGCGTTTGTTAACGCTTCGTTGATTATCATTGTAGCGTTTTTGCAAAAGTGTTTTTTTATGAATCATCTTGAAATTGAAGTAAGCTTCAATGAAGTAGTTCGTAAGAAATAGGAAGTGGAAAGATCAAGTATACAAGTACAACAAAAAAATATATATTTTGCTAATGAATAAATATTTTACTAAGCGAGAGAGTCAATAAGTGTTTAGAAAAATAAATATTTTTGATTAATTTTCATTTTACTTCTAAAAGACAAAGGAAAGCAACTGAAAGGCAAATCTGGATATTGAAGTGGATGCTTATGAATTTCCAGTCAACCTCGTTACTTTGATCGAAAATATAGAAAACAGTAAATTTCGTTGGCACTGAAGAGGTCGTCACGCCAGAAATAGTGGATAAAATATATGGAATGACATTACACGATTGGGGAATGGTAGTGCGTGAGGCGGCTGAGGCGGAACCGTGTGACTACTTCAAAGGAGTGTTTGGCGGACAAGTGCATTTATAACGCTAATACATGGATCAACAAACACAACAAACCAGATACCAATCATAAAAGTGGGTTTATTCAGGGTGAACGTGCCACGTCATTCACATAGATTAACTTGAAAAGGATAGAACGATAGAATTTCATGCAAAAAACGCCCTTAGCTACAAAAGTACGACGTTACTGTTTGCTATGAAAATACATGCATTGAGCCGCAAACAAATACATTATACTATCCAGATTTAGCCCCTTGCGACTATTTAAAGTTTCCAAATTTGAAACATATGCATATTTGGTGGGGCTTGAGAAATCTTCTTATATGGAGGGGATAAAAAGAGCTAAAATTTTTAACCGATTTACAAAAATTTAATCATATACATTTTAAAAACTATCGCTGTTGAACAAAACCTTTATACATAAAAAAAAAAAAATTTTTAAACTAGTGCCCGACACTTCGTCAGCGTCTTTGCAATATTTTGTTCAATTTTGCTTTGAAAGCAATCCACACCAAAGACCCTTACTTTATATAAAGGTTTTCATCCTTACTAAAATAACTGCCGCCTTAAACAATGCATATCGGTTTATGCTTCAGTTATAGTTTTTGTATTTACTTTAAAATAATATAAAGGGTCTCCTCCTTACTAAAATAACTGCGTAATTTTAATGCTTTTTCTTCACTTTCTCTTGGAAATAAGATATTTTTAGAATCAGGATACTAAGGTACCTCCTCACAAAATTCTGTTGTAATTCATCCAGTAGTTGCACAGACAGACAGGAGAGAAAGACGCTAACTAAATTAAGGGAGACTATAGGGTGCCTCGGTGGACTAGTAGTTAGTGTGTCTATCAGTCCGGAGTTGTGGGTTCGATTTCCACCAAAGACTATGAAATTGTTTACTACAAGTTGGCAGGAAGACCAAAAAGGAGCTTGAATATAATCTACAAATGGTTAACTGCGTTAGTGACAGGTCACGGACTCTCAGGTAAGATAATACTTGCAGACAGTGCCTGGAAAAGGCTAACATAAAAAGGCTTCGAACCAAGGGCAGACACCTATTAAATGGAAATTACGATAGACTCTATGATGAGGAAAAATGTCGACATGTATCAGTCGCCAGTCTGAAATCACTAGAGTTGAGAGTAAAAAGCTAGAGACAGCACGAGACTCAATGAAGTTAAGGTAGTCGCAAATTTCCAGTCGGATACCAGAAATCATTGAGGAACGAAGGAGTTCGAAAAAAGTCCCATAAAGTTAGTGGTTTGCTTCGATATCCCCCTACAAAAATATTTATGTTGAGAAAAATAACCTTTGCCCAAAAATTTAATGAATTATCAAATTTCTCTCGTATCTTGCAACATATATAGTTTTTAATTTTTTTTAATTCTTCCATATTGAAATAATGTTTTTTAGGCTGCCCCAGTAGACTACTAGGTAGTGTGCTAGTTTATCAGTTTATCTGGTGGTTGTGGGTTCGATTCCCACCAAAGACTCTGGGTGTTTCACTACAACGAGTGAAGCTCATCGTTACTAGCTATAGAATTTGTATTTGTATTGTAATATTTATAAGTCTTATATTAAACTAAAAATTCTCATTTTTTAAGAACATTTATTTGAACAATATGAAAGCAGTCACCCAAAAAGTGACAAAAAATCATGTTAAAAATAAAAATATTAGACCAAATTAAGGTTATTTATTTTCATAATTAAATTGCACAGAAAATTAAACGAAGCCTTAAACGCATGCTTACTGTCTAAATTTTACATAAAGAGCAAAAAATTTGCCATTAATATAAATAAAAATAAAAAATAACATCATAAAAAATTTAGTTCATTTGCTTTTTCTAAAAAATCAGTAGGACAAGAAGTGAATTCACCAAAATGTATTTAAATTTTTCGAGTACTAAAAATGTTTTCTAGTAACAGATTATAATTATATCTTTTCAGATTCTAAGAACTAATATCTTAAATTTAAAAGAAATAAGTAACAGTGTAATATTCGGCCATGCCGAATCTTATATAGCCCTCACCCTAGTAATGTTAAATATTCCCTTACTTTGTTATGTTTTTCAACTTCATTATAACGAATATGATATAAAGATATAGATTTTTTTAGTTTTATCGAAAACTTTTATAAAAATTTTATCGAAAATGTTTTGTTAAAATTTTATCGAAAAATTTTTGTAAACATTTAACAGAAAATTTTTTGTGAAAGTTAGGAACTTCCTGCAATCTATATTGTGTTAGAATGGTCAGACTAAAACAATGTTCCTATTGACTGCTCCTGGTTCCCAGTGGGCACCTTGTGGGTCTATCGGCTCTTTATAAAAAGGCCTTTAATAAAAAGTAAATAAAAATTCTTACTAACCTAAAAACAAATAAAAATCGACCCTCGTAGGGGTTATTGTGGTGGTCGCGGTCTAATATTTCTTTAACAAAAAACAAGCAAAAGAGAATCATTACACCAAAAAACAAAATAAAAACAACGTGAAAAAATATAGGTGGCATGGCTTTTTACCAGCAGCCTCGAATAGAATGGTCTGATGTTGCTGAACTTAATTAGCGAAATTTTCGAAACTATCTGTATCTCTTGTAGTGCCTTGGTAAAGTTGCTTTCAACCCGAACACAGACGGACAGACGGACATCGCTTAATCAACTTCTGAATATATATACATTATGGGGTCGGAAATGAATATTACAGAAATTACACCTGTGGTGAAACGTATAAAAAAAAATATTTTGATGACGAATTAAAATCGATATAAATTAAAATATTTAGTAAGTTTCTTAAAAAATAATTGTTTTATTTTTTTTTTTTAATTTAAAACCTAAAAAGAAGTTATCATTTATCATTTAACTCCTTTAAGTACAGTGCCAGTTACAACATCCACACAGAATAACACGTCAATAGGCGAACAACCAACATTTGCTCTTTACAGAAAAAGAGCAGCTGCAACTACATAAAATTAAGCAAATAAATTGTCATTATTACGTCAACTTAACAAGTGAATATTGTGTTTTATTAATAGTTGTTGTTATTTATTTATTTTTTTGCAAGTATGGCCAGCGGTCGACCCAATCGGCCACTAGAAGTAAATGATTTTTTAAACAAAAAAAAAAAAATGATTTTAATAAATTAAAAGCGTAAACACTTTTATTAATTAGTTTGTGTTTTAGTGGCATAAAACATCTTACGACAAATATATTTGTGTCTGACACCCAAAAGAAATAAAAAATTTTAGTTTATAAAAAAAATCTAAAAAACCATGATTTAATAACCATGTGAACTTAAAAAAAAATTAAGAAATAGTTTTAAGTATAAAAGCTTTTTTCACCAGCTATTATCAATTGTTATAATTTTTTCATCGCTAGTTATTGTCTGATGCGAACTTAAACTAGCGTTGGGTGCTTTCTAGTACAGTGTGGCCCACACTGCGATTGACTGCTTATAAATTTGATTTTTACAGTTGTTTATTTTATTTTTTTCAGGTAGTAAATAATTTTATAAAAATTTATATTGTAATTATACTCAACTTCTTGCGTTGCGTGTAAAAATTGTTTAATTTTATTATGTTTCCGGATCGAACAACTTTTTGAACATCATTCGGAAGTGGATAAATCTGAATCATCTGGGCAGGGTAACTTTTCGTAGACCAATTCATGGTTTTTCGCCATATGAACTACACACTGAAATGCCTACAGCTCAGTCACCTAACACAATTTCATTCTCCGATCTTCCAATTTAATTCCTGATGACATAACGTGATAACATCTTTTCGGCGACCTTAGCGTTTGGCGTTATTCGTGCTAGTACGACCATAAAGGCACTCAGTAAACTACTTTAAAGGTTCCATCTAACCTTTCTTTGGTTTTAATGATGGTTTTTTTTTTTTCAAACAGCACACCAAATTCTCTTTTTATCATTTTTGTTAAAATTAACGTGGTTGTCTGCTTTAAATCGCTGTCGGAAACAAACTTATAGACACAGCTTGTTCGAAATCTTGCAGTAGTTCAACTACCTTAAAGAGTTAAGGGGAGCAGTGTTGCATTAAAATTAACTGCTCTAGATATACAAAAGGTCACGGAATTATTAAACTGTCTTCGTGTTCACCATAAAATTAGATCACTATTTTCAGTGCTCTCTCGTAAAAAAAAAGTTCATATAATTTTTTTCCAATATACTACATTTAATGTAAATTCAAAAAATACTTTGTCGCTACCCAAAATTTTGTTATTTTGAGTTAATACCAGAGTACCGAAATGCTCACTTACTGCACAGTCATCAATTGAACCCGCAACCCTCAGACTGATAGTCTAGCGCTCTACCAATCAGTCTATCGAGGCACCCATGTGTAAGAGACTAGAAAATATTTTGTGTTTGTTTTATTTTTTCCATTCTATTCAAAAGTGAATAAATGAAAAAATTAATCTGTAAGTGCTCATATATGACAATTTACAATTTTGTTAATTTTTCATAAATGAAAAGATCGTAGAAAAATGTTCGCATTCGCATAAATGTTCATAAATGAAAAAAAAAACTAACATTTATGTAAAAGAGCATTAATGAGAATGAGTAAACTTATTACTTATCACATTTGAGTAATACGGATATTCTTAATTTTTCACCGTTCATGTATATTTGCTAAAAAACAAACAGTTACACTCATTCATGAGTGATCGTAGGCAGAGCATTTTTTATTGCTCATTTCTGATCGTGAAAAAATATAAATTTTTAGAAATCTTATTTATGAGAAATATCATAAACTAGCTGTGCCCACATTTCCTTTAAAAGTAATCCACACCAAATTTTAAGACTTACATATTGCCTCTATATAAAGGTACCCATCCCTGGATAAAATACTAAAATATATATAATATTCTAAAAATTATTGTAAAGCTCTGCAAAAGGTGTTTAAAATATTTTAATAACAATGTAATTCCACAAAGTAAAAATACAAATCTAATACAAATTTGATTCAATTGGCTATTTGACAGTAAGTATTTCATATTTTTTCATTATTTTAAAATAGCGCCATCTGTTGCGCAACCGAGTTGAAAATATCCCGCCTTCAATTCACATTTTGTCATTATTTTAAATTTAAACAGCGCCATCTGTGGCGCAACCATGTTTAAAATATTTCCGCTTTCAAAAATAAAAGATGCTTTAAAGTATGCAGTACCTTTAAAGCGGTAAAATTTCGTTTGTACTTTCACTGCTTTTTCTTCACTTTCTCTTAGAAATAAGATATTTTTGCGTAAAAAGGGTATCCTATATTTGAACTAGGCTACTAAGGTACCTCCTCACAAAATTTTATTAAAATCCATCTGGTAGTTTTTACGTGATGCGAACACAAACAGAAAGACAGACAGATAGGAAATGAGCTACTATTTTATTATATGTATAGATGTTGAAATTTTAACGCTCATAAATGAAAAATTCCGAACCCTGGTGAATACACAATTGCTAAACAAGTGCGATATGTATGCATATATGTATGCATGTATGTACTTATTTAAGTGTTCTAAAAATATATAACAAACAAACACTAATAAATTTATGGTTGAAGCTTCAACTAGTGGCTGCTGTTTACTTATTCCAATTATTTACATCCATACATACATATGTATGTGCATACAAACATACATATGTATATAGTACATACATATGTACATATTTAATTTGTGATGGAGGTTGTAAATAATTGCCCTCAGTTGCCATGCCATAAATAGTCAAATGATTGATAATGTAATAAGTGAAAATGTAAAATCAGCAGATTTATTTGTTCACCTTAAGCATGTTAAGTTCATAATTTAATGATTTAATGGGGAGGGGGGTGTCTTGAATACTATTGTGTCTTATTATTCGATTGTGGTTAAAAGGTTAACTTTAATCGAAATTAGTCTGCTTAATTCCTCTAATCTCTGCACTGGCTATACCTTTGCTTACTTGTTTATTTTTTTAATCTGTTAATAATAAAGTCATTTCTTATTAGAATTTGTATTTGTTTATAATTAGTTTATTTTTCTTTAGTATTTTTTATTTTGCATTTTTTATGCATTGTCTGTCTTAGTTATTTTTAATTTTTGTATTTTTTATATTAATGTGTGTTGTTTATTTATTTTTATTTTTTATTTTTATTTTTCTTTTTATTATTAATATTTAGTTTCAATACAATTTTTTTGTTTTTTTTTTTAGATTATTTCTCTCTTTTGCTACTAACTTTACATTTATATTTTTAAAATTTACTTTTCCGTTTGTTTCTTTATCTCATAAATAGGTATTGAGTGGAATGATTTTTGTTTGCTTCTTTATTTATTTAGTTTTTGCGCTTAAGATTTGTCATAATATGATGGTTGCACGCACACACACAATTATAACTCATGTAATTATTCATTTTTTTTTTTTGTATACCTACATTACCGTTATATTTTTTTGTGTATGCAATTAGTATTGAGTTCTCTTTGCATACTTTTATGAGTTAAGATGTATGTACACATGAAAATGTGAATGTGTGAGTGTGTTTGCTTTCTTATGTTGTTCTATTTATGTAAATATTTATTTTAATCAAGATAAAATGATAAGAAAAATATTATTTTTATTATTTCTTACAAATATTTATAAATGGGTGTGTAGAGTGGCAATATGACAGTTATTCTTACTGTTTATTGAAAATTATATTTATAAATAAATAAGCGTGTTGTAAAAATATGTAAGTGTGTATGCATGTATAAAATTACTAAATTCATATGTATGGATGTATGTATGTATGTATGTATGTATGTATGTATGTATGTATGTATGTGTGTATGTATGTACCCAGTGGTTTAGAGAGTAACCATCGCCACAAATGACAGGCGAAGTAGTTAGCCCATTTACTGAATTTACTGAAATGTCAGGCAAATGCATGGGAAATGTCAGGCAAATGCATGGGAAGTAGATTGCGATGGACTAGCGGTAGTTCTTCAAGAGCTAGCGAATATACACGTGCGGAGCTAGCTACTTAAACCACTGGGTATGTATGGACTGATCATTTAAGTACAATTTTACTTAAGATTTGTGTTGCGTATGTGTATATGTCTGACTCTGCTAAATATACAATTTTTAGTGTTTTCTGAAACAGTTCAGCAAAAACTATATAAACATAAATTTTTTGTTATATTGGATACCCCGCCACTTCGTCAGCGTCCTTACAATATTACGATCGATTATTTTAAGAGTCTTACTATAGTCTGTAGTCTGTTATAGAGCTTCAGATATGGTTTATTTAATTTCTTTATATAAAGGTACCCATCCCTGCGAAATTGCTCAGGCATATAGGCTTTATATAAAATTCTAAAATTTCTATAAAATTCTTAAATTATAGTAGAGTTCTGGAAATAGTGTTTACAATTTTCTGCTTACAAAAATAAAAGATGCTGCCAAGTTTGCAGTGCTATTGAATCGGTAAAATTTCGTACTTTCACTACTTTTTCTTTATTTTCTCTTGGAAATGAGATATTTTAAAGGGAAAAGAGTATCCTATATTTAAATCAAGATAATAAGGTACCTCATCATAAAATTTTATTAAAATTCATTTCGTAGTTTTTATGTGATGTGAACACAGACAGACATAAAGTTACTGTGTGATACTATAGAAAATACATTTAAATTTATTGTTAAAGTTTTGTAAAATATTAAAATTACCAAGACAGTCGATCTGGTGTATAAAGGACTACGAAAGTGTGATAAGGTCGTCAGCTGATAGATGGATAATGTCAGAAGAAAGAAAACCCTATGGTAGCGACCGAAAAAAAATACTTAGTGTATTAAATAGGACGGACGAAGATAAGTAAACTTCTTTGAAAATCACTTTAATTCATTCAATAAAAATAGCACAAGTCAGAGAATGCAAAGATAAAATAACTCCGTCGCCAGTATGCGAACAGTTGATACTGTTGGAACTGCACTTTTATACAGAATGCTTAAGGTGGAGATTTGTGCAGGCTCAGAAACTTAATCTCTAAAGATATTTCAGTTGAAACAAAGATGCAATTTGGCGAAACGGACGAATCTGTTTGAAATACAGAGACATCAGTTCCTACAACGGAAACCCACTCAACTAATATACTAATATCATATGAGCAGAGAAGTTCTCCGGAAATTTCCGAGTCGGGAAAACGTTTAAGATTAACATTTCTGGAAATTCTAACCATTCTAAAAAGAATGGCACTTAAATGGAATCGAAGAACCCTTAGTTAGGTAAATGAGCTTGGTACCAGGTACTCAGTAACTTTAAATATTATCTAATGAAAGGAAAATTGAGTAGGAAGATGTTTGTAAGTAAGCTGTGCCTGCAAGATTAGATTAGGGCGTTTAAGCTGTGTTGCGTTTGAATGAAAGGCACTAGCTGCCATTAGAATGAGGTTTACAGACGGCCACATACGTAGACTAAGGGATGAGAAAGAAGGTCATCAGCCAGAAATCATTAAAACTGACAGTAAGTACTTGGTAATAGTCTTAGATGGATAAAAAAAGATAAATATTAACCAGCTTCAATATCTCTCTCCACACAGACACAGTTTTACATCTAAAATGCGATGATATTGGCATTAAAAAATTGCTGTTCATAGCTTGTATTACTAGCATCCATAGACTGTTTGGTTGTGCGCTAGTTTATCAGTCTGTGGGGTTGCGGGTTCGATTCCCGTCAAAGACTCTTGGTGTCTTTTGTAGCTTCGCAGATAGTGATGACTAATGAAAAAACCAAAATTAACAATTTATAAATTTTTATTATATTTTTTTTTTTTCAATTTTTCATATTATTTTTTGAAAGACTTACTCATGATTGAACAAAATATAACATAAGAGATTTCCAATTATCAGAAGATGAAGTTGTGACAATAATCTTGAAGGTTCTTGAAGTAAGTGGGTGCCTCGGTGGGCTAGTAGTGGGTTCAAATCCCATCAAATACTCCGAAATTTTTCACTACAAGTTGGCAGGAAGATCAAGAAGGAGCTTGTATAAAATCTGAGTGCCTACAATTGGTTAACAGCGTTAGTGATAGGACAGACTGTCAAGTATTATCTGACCAAGTTAAATATCAAGGTAACACGATACTTGCAGACTGTACCTGGAAATAGACTAACATAAAAAGGCTTTGGACCACGAGCAGACACATATTAAATGGAGATGCTGTGGAGACCTTAGCCTTAAGCAAATGTTAGCAATGAGGAGGAGTGTGCACATGTATCAGTCGCCAATTTAAAATCACTACAGTCGAGAGTAAAAGGCTAGTGACACCACGAGACTCAATGAAAGTAAGGTATTCGTAAATTTTCAGTCGGATACCAGAAATCATTGAGGAACGAAGGGAGTCGAAAAGGTATCCAAAATGTTAGTAGTCTGCTTCGGTATGCCCCCTACAAAATATATTTAATTATTGAAGGAGCTTTTTTCATATTGTTTGCATTAGTTCGAATAAATTTAAGTAGTTCTGGAGTTTTTTTTTTCAATTTATGCATAATTTTGAACTGAACTGTTTAGTAAAACAATATTAAAGAATTTTTTTAAGTGCCAAAGAATTAAAATACAAACTAAAAAAGGAGCAAAAAATCTCACCTTATTACAAAATAATTAAGAAAAAAGTTTAAAACTGCTGTTGTAGTATTGCAAAACCTTTGCATTTATTTTTTATTTTAATCATTATTTGCATTTTAATCATTTCATGCTAAAATTGTTATTATTTCAATTTTTTTGACTGTGATGTATTTTTTTTTTAATTAAAATTTCGTTTAATTTTATTTTTAAATTTTTATTAATTTTATTATTATTTAGGTAGCACATTTACATTTCTTAACTAATTAATTTTTTTATTTTAATTTTAAAGACGATCATTAATTTATTTTTCTCTCTAGGGTTTTGTAAAAACTTTGTTTTTTTTTCTAAATATTTATCAGTATAAATGATACAATATTTTTTATTTTTATTTAAAAAAAAATACGACAATTTTAAGTGACGTTCTAATGACACAACAGCTAACGACGACGACGACGACAATTTTTATTTTCGTTTTCATTTTTTAATTATAATTACTTTTTTTTAATTAAATGGTTACTTATTTTTGTATTGGTGTTTGGCTGAATATTTAAACTTTCATTTCGTTATTTAATAATGGCTTTTAAATGAACATAATTATTTCCACAGGGATATTAATGTTGCAAAAATTGTGTGTACCCTAGTTAATATTTTCAATGAATTAATTATTGCACATCAAGATTTTTATGTATGTATGTATTTATTTTTTTAATTTAATTTAAAAATTACCTTTTAATTATAATTTTTGTTTGTTTTATAATAATCTTTTTGAATATAAAAAAATAGTTTATTTTTTAAAATTTTTTAGATTTGGTTTATACAGTGAATTTTTGTGATAAAAAAAGTTAATTTAATAATGTGTTTTTTATTCAAAAGAACTTTTTAAATAAAAACCCATTATAAGATGTAAATCTAGGCATATTTAAATACCAGGTTATGACAGTGAATTTATATATATTTTTTAAGTACGAACTTAAAAATTTGGTTTAAGTATCTAAAACAGCTTCTATTGCTACAACCTGCTGAATCAATATGCCTTGAATAATGTAAATAATTTTTAATAATTTTTTAATTTTACGTTAAAAGTAATTTATTTAATTTATAGTAAAAAATATTTTTTCTAAAAATGTGTTTGTTGATTTTTTTGCAGAAAATATATTGAATATGAATATTGAATATAATGTAGAATATGTAGTAATCAAAGCTTTTCTAAATGAAATTTCACTATTGTACAAGACGTTTCTCTTTGGTATTTTACTCTCTTCGTTAAATAAAAAATGTCCCTAACTAAGGTCATTGACATTTGTCAAAGTCTACAACAATTTAGATAATAATAAATAAATTCTTTTTCATAATTTGGTACTTTGTTGAAGCTTTAGTTTTGATGTTTTTTGACATTTTTAATTCTCATTTGGTTAAAGAAGTTGAAAATATAAGATATTATCTTTACCTTAAATTTTGTGAAAAGCTAAACTCACGAGCTAACTTGATATATAAATGGTCATAGGATCACTCTTTTAATAATCGATTTTAATGAATTTATCGCAACAAATGGAATAAAAAACAGTCAAGGATTAGCGAAATAATATTTTTTATGGGTAAATAAAAAAATAAAAATATTTCTATAGAAATTGTTTTGATGGCTATGAAGTCACATAAAATTAGCTCCAAGCGTTAGCTGTTAAGGTCCTCAGATTCCGTGCTTGCGTTAGTATTTGGTCATGCTATGCAGAGTTATTTTCGGATATTTCTACAAAATATTAACTATTCCTATAGATGTGCCAGGGTCGAAAACTTACCCTCAGACCGAGAGGATTAGCATAAGAAATCAAGAACAGCTTGACGGAAACCGGTCGACCTTTAGTTTTAGTAGACTTTAGTAGACTCGCGAAATACGGAACTCTGTTCTCTGCAGTAGATTGAAGAGAAATGCAAGGTTACTGCATATCTCTATTTAAAAAAAAAAAAAACATATTTGAACCACAACTGATATCTCAACCAAATTCGTTTTCTTTCGAATCAAAATACGAAGATACCATATACCTCGGATGAAAGTATATATTCTCGTTAACTTTTAACACCTTGACGCCAATACTCTTGGGTTGTATGGGGATACTAGTCCCCGAGGCTTCCAAGGGGCTTGAAGCTCGAAGATAAACCCTTCGAGTGTACAAACGACTGATACCACGGAAACCATAGGTATTTCTCAAATCTCTATGATCGGTTATAAGTGGGGACATTCGAAGGGTCACGTGGATTGGACCTAAATTAGAGAAAGGTCTATTTAGCCCCGATGAGGCACAAATTGCGTGTCAAGGTATGAGAACCTGCTAGCTATGTTCTAAAATTGTTATAGGTTGTGTCGCTCAACAAGAGCATTGGTAGACGATAAGACCACCGTTATGTAGGATAAGTGCCACGATAGACTGATTGGTAGTGCGGTAGTCTATCAATATGGGAGTTGCGAGTTTGATTCCTGACAAAGACTCTGGGTGTTTTCTGCAGACAATAAAAACGCTTTGCAGGTAGTGTTGTCTTTTATAAAAAAGGTAACACGCCAGCTACTGACGTAAGTCTCTATGACACTCCTGTAATCGAAACGGCTAGTAAAGTATAGAAAGATAAGTAGAAGTTAATTTCTGGCAGAATTGTGGTATCTGTTCAAGTGGGTCACTGCGTATTTCGATTTGAGAGAAAAATCATTTGAATTTGTATGTCTTTTACGTTGTCTTTCGAACAATTTTTTACACCAATCGAAATACGCAGAAAGCCCCCAGAGGTTTCGGTTTCCACAACGGAAACCGCAATTAGTGTCAGATATGTATGATGATTTCGGAAGAAGGGGAAAGACGTTAATGTGTGACAATAATGAAAGTGGAAAAGTCCTTGTACTGAGTCAAAGCAGCATATTGTCCAGTGTGATTTATGACGGACCTGAATTTATAATTTACTGTGCTATGGAATGATAGGAGCTAAATTCCTGCAACGGTTGGTCTCTTTACAGCTGACAAGCCAGGACACATTACCTTTCGACAAGCTCTAACAGCAGTGAAGTCCAAAAGATACTAAGAGCCAGTTGGAGTACCCTACTGAGTAAACATTTGAATTTTACTATACGCTTCAAAAACATTCATTTATTGGTATTTGGAATTTGAACTGCGACAGTAAATGTCACGAGTATGAGAATAAATAAAATGAAAAAAATTTTGTCGACTACTAAATATGCTTTACAAAAGCAACAATTGAATTTCTCTACTTCCTAAGAACCCATTTAAATAAATAAAAAATCATTTGTTTTATGGGGATCATTTTAAAGATTCTCTGTTTATTTTTTGTTTTCTCAAATTATTGTATAGTTGGTTTTGTTGTTGTTGTTTTTTGTTTTTAATAATAATTGTTAATTTAATCAATATTAATAATTTATTCAAATAAGTTTTAGTTTTTTTTTGTAGGTTTTTGTGTTAAATAATTAAATTTCTAAACTTAACTAAAGGAGAAATAAAAATAATAATAATAATAGAAAATTAATTTAAAGAAGAGAAAATATTTATTTTAATTACATATAACAAAAATAAACAAAAAATATTATACCATACAAATATACATAGATATTTGTTTTGTTTGCAATGAAAGACAATAGACACAGTAATAATGTATGCATGGACTCCTATTATTTTTATGACTAAAATAAAGTTAGAATTAAACAACAATTACCCTTGGGGCATTGCAGTTGATTTTTTTAGTAAATATATTTATTATTTGCATATAAAATAAAAACACATTTTTTATATATTTTTTTTGTTTCTTTTTCCACATAATTGCCATTTTAATGTTGTCTTCTCTTTTAAATCAACATATTTTTCTGAAAGAAATATATTAAAAAAAAAAAAAACAGTTTATAATTAACTAAAAAAAATAAATAAAAAACATTTCATGTTTAATTAATATATATTAAAAAAATAAAAAATTAAAAATATTATAAAAACAAACCAATTTATTGCAAACGTAAATAAAATGTGATGTAAAATTAATAAAAGCTTTTTCTTTAATTTTTTTTTAATTAAATTTTTATTTAGTTTAGTGATCAAAACATTCGCAACTGATGTGATCTCCGCGATCTTGATTGATATATTATCTTTGAGTGATTTTATTTACAACACACATTCTTTGATTTTTTCTTTTTTAAATTTTAATTGGTTTAAAAAAAATTTCTTTAACTTATAAAAACAATTACAGCTAATAATGCTGGTAAAATAATAGTGTTTAAAACAATTACGACTCTCCATTGGAATATAACGATATTAACACTTTTTTTCATTTTAATATTACAAAGAGAGCTTTCAAGAGTCTTGAATCAAGACCCATGGGAGCCAAAACAACCCATGATTTCTCATTTAAAAAACCCACTGTAGAGAATTTTTTATGACAATTTGAGCCTTTTAGTTGTCAGGATCTATTTATAACCTTTGTGGAGGAAGTACAGAACATCTATACTTCACTGCGGTTGAGGCTACCTCTGCTGTTATGTCCCGTTCCACACTTGCAATTTTTGTTTCTGCAACACATGTATTTGTTGTTGGGAGAGGAAATAAAAATGGTTGCGGTAAAATGTTTCATGTACTTGAAACTCTGCTGCGACGCTCTATTTTTGTTGTTGTTTGCTCTTTTTGTCATCAGAATGACTGTATAAAAGTATACAGTCGTCTGAAATACAATTTTTAAAGTATGGACACGAATGCAACTTCAAAAGAGAATATAAAAAATGTTTCCAAAACAAAAATTGCAAGTGTGGAACGGGACTATGCAACATCACATCTCACTCTAAGACACTTTCCCTTTTTAAACTTTTCGAAGGGAAGTCCAAAACAAACAATTCCTCGGTAAAATTTAAAGGAGTCAACACAAATTTAAATAATTTCTTTACCGTTTGTTTTATTAACAACTTGCGGTAACCTATGGGACACAAATAGGTGAACAAGCGCCAAAGTGGAGCTTTGAAATAAGAATATTATAATGTAAAGGGTTTTTTTGACATGTGATTGGTTCGATTCCCCATTTTCCTGATGAAATAATAATTGGTTGCTTTTATAACTAAACCACAACTGAATTTTAGAGAACTATTTGGTTGGAAAAGATCAGGAGAATGTTGAAAATAATAATTCTTCATATTAAAAATTTTATTTTATTTAAATTAAATTTATTTATTTTCGTGTGGTCCAATTTCAATATATTAAGATTAATTCGCTTAAATTAATTTTGCAAGGAATTAACTAGTTGCTATGGTCGTTTTGCTCATTATCCTTAAGTTAGTTTGAGGGAAAACCTTTTGATAAAATTCAAGGTATGCTTGAAATATCTTATATTTCAAAATTTGTAAACCAATTGAGAATTAAGGAAGTCAAATACAAAAGAAGTCGACCAAACACCGGCAAACAATCGTCGTTTAATTTTCTTACAGTTGCAAATGTTTTGATCATAATAAATCTCGATTTAAACTTTTTTTTAGATTATTAATTAAATTTCTTTTTAGATTAAAAAAAAGAAAACAATTTCAATAAAAAAATAATAGTTTAATAAATAAAATATTAAATAAAAACAAAACATTCAAATAATATTAAATTTTTCCCCTCAGCATTTAAATGGATTCCAATAAAAGAGAACGATTTAAATTTAATTTAAAAAAATTAACTTAATTAAAATGTATGCAGGTGTATTTGTATGTATGTTTATAAATTGTATGATTATGTGTTCTTTTTTACTCGAATATACTATTTATTTATTTATTTATTAAGCCAAAAATTACTTATTTTTTCAAATTTATAATGTCCTTAAACTTACACACACACAAGCTTTTACTTTCATTTTTTGATCAGTTTCTTTTGTTTCTTTTTCTTTGCTGTTTTGTTGTTGGTTGTTTTTTTTTCCTTTAAATATTAGTATTTGTATAATGTTGTTGTAATTTAACATACATTTATTCTAAAAAAAAAAAACTTATTTTAGTTACAATTTGTGTTTCTTTTTCTTTATTTATTTATTAATTATTTTTTTTTCTTTTTCAAAGTTTCTTAACTCTCTAGTGGCCATTTCTTCATTCTTGTTAATGTTTTTACAACTTTTCCCCTTCTGTTTTTTTTTCAATGGTTTTGCTCTTTGTGTTTATTGCGCTCTTTTTTAAATCTCTCATAGTGATGGTGTATATAACCGTTAGTTACTTGTTCCTCTTGATTAGTTTTTAACCGTTATATTTGTGTTTTCTTTAAGTTTTTCTTCTTTTCTTTGCCTTTTTTTGTTTCCGTGTTTATATGATTATAAGTGTAGTAGTCGTTCGTAGTAGTAGTAGTAGTGCGAGAAAGCTTTAGTTAAGAGGTTTGGAGTGTTATGTAGGGTGTACTGATGTTTTATAGCTGTGTTTAGCTATGAATATATAAAATACAATTGTCGTAATGAGACAAATAGACGCATTTTGAATAAAATTGAATTTATAATGAAAACGTTTTTCAATAAGGCTGGCGGGGACTCTACAAAAGGTCTGAATATCCTGGTTCACTGTATTCAAATATCGTAACTACAACGGTTTAAGGCAAGTAGTTTTAAGCTTCACAAATATTTGTTCTTTTACGAACGAAATTATCTGCTTGTAGATACTCCATAAAGTTTTAAGTTACTCCAGAGAAAGAACTTGCTCACCAGTTTTTCTCTTTTTCACCCATTCTTGTATCATTGCACATGAGTGTGTGTGAGAGTGTGTGCTTTTTTCATTTTCATCAAACGATATTTTTTGATTTTGCACACACATCATAGCTCATGAATGAGACAGCGTGTTGTATCTATTCACTCGTTCTTGTATCACTGCACATGAATCGAGTGTGAGTGTGTGTGTGTGCTTTTTTCATTTTCATGAAATTATATTTTTTGGTTTCACTCACACATCATTTCTCATGAATGAAACTGCGTGTTGTATGTTTTCTTTCACAGCACATGAATGAGAAATGTGCATATTTCAGTTTGCTCATGAGTAAATTTCACGAGTGAGAAATGAAAAATTTTTATTTTGTACATGCACGACACATTAGAATGACATATGTTTGAAAATTAATACATTGAAAATATAATTTCTTTTTATCATAATTCCAATCACTGTTGAGGCTTCGCTTGTGTTTTCGTCTTTAAAAGCAACAGTCTATTGTAGCTTATTAGCATATACCGCAGCTTAAATTGCAAGTCGCAGTTAAATCAATAGAAAAATGCTTGGAACAAGAAGTTAGCGATCTTCTCCAATAGTCAAGTTTTCCATCAAGGACTTAGCTGATAGCAGTTTCCTTGGGAATACCTTATAAGACTAAAATAATTAGGCAGCACAAAAACGGTTACTCTCTGCTGGGTTACCGGACTCGTTGGGAAGGAAGGAAGGTAATGGAAGGGCAGACAGCCTGGTCATAAGCTGAGCAAGTACATTCACGGATAGACCGGAATATTTTATGGACTTGGATTAAGTAGAATCCTAGAGGAATTCTAGTTAACCTCTGCGCATTAAGACTTGCAGAGCTGGGAGTTGCGGTTTATAACCTAAATCGATTTACACAGAAAAAAATTTATTCAGCAATTAAAGATCTTTATTAGTTATAAATTAAAGTTAAATTAATTTTTCATTTGAATCAATTTCATATTTGTTTAAAACAGGGCAAACAAAATTTCTAATTAAATAAATAATTGAATCAATTAATTATTTAATTAAACTTTAATCTTAAACTAATTAAAAACCTTAATTGGTGCAACTATTTTAAGAATGTGTATTGGCTTCATTACAGGCCACTGCAAGTTAAGGAAGCAACTCGTGGCAGTATATTCTGAAGGATTATGATGCTTTGAATACCAGATAATTTTAGCCAAAAAAAGGCTATTTAGAGGTGACGAAAAATGGATCTATAAATATGAGCCCGTAGCAGAACACCAGTTGAAGACTACACTTATTAAAACTAACTGTACTCGATATATGTACTCGATTATGATGAAATGCTAAATTTATGCTAAAAATATTTAACTTAACACCATGTCCTCTTCTTCTTCACTTTAGTAGAGTTGCTCCTGTGTAAGTTCTTAACGTTTTATTTCCCATTAAAGTGGTAAGTGTTTATGTAGTTAGGCATGATATAGATTGATTGATTGATGTCCTTAAGGTGGAGGTTTTATTAATTCTTAAAAAATAATATTTATAATTGTCTCCAGGCTTCTTAAGGTTACTAGTTTTTTCAGTTTTTAGGTTCCAAAATTTGTTTTTCTCTTTATAATTTTATATTTTTTTTAATTGTATTTCTCAAGTATCGTTTTCCCCTATAATTGTTGTAGTTAAATTTGTAATTTTTTCTTTCTAACACGTGACACCAAAAAGATTTTTTTTCTTGTTTTTTATTAAATTTTAAAGCAATTTTTCCACATTTGTCTTTTAAAATGGTGTAACGAGTTCTGTTACTTAAGTATTTTTTTATTTTCTTTAATATTCTTTTTTTACTTATTTCCTTAATTTTAGAATGTTTTTTTTTTGTAAAAATTAAAAATAATAAAGTTACTACTTTTAACTATTTAAAATTAAAATAATATTGTTTATTCCTATTATCATGTAGGTATTGGGTTGGTTTTTTTAATCAATAAAAAAAACGTTTTCTTTTTCTTGTTTTATAAGCCAAAATAAACAGAAATAATAGATTTTCTGTAACCGAAAGCTTTTTTACAATTCGGGGGTAGAGAAGCTATGGATTTGTCAGGAGTAAACATCATCAATAATCTGTTTTTTGTTTTGTTGTTGTCTCACACGTGTATGTATGATTGTGTTTGTAAGCATGTTTATAGATAAATATGTTTGTATGGAAAGGTGAGTGCATAGTTGAATAAAGCGTTTACATTACGTTTTTTTTTTCTCTCTTATTTTTTAGTTTTAGTTTTTGTTTTCTTTCTTTCTTTTGTTTTTTTTTTTTTGTTATACCCATTTAGTGATGCCAATTTAGCGCTTTTCAAATTTTCATATCTAACACGTTTCAAAAATGTTTTTTGCACGAAACTGAAATACGCGCATTTCTATCACTTTTTGCAACTCCTTTTTCAATAATTTTTTTCTAATATATTCCGCTCTAATATTTCCTAATTTCTATAAACCCATAAATAATGTATTGTGATATTCGAATATGGAGTTGTATATCCAAAAAATATCGCATAATATTGGACCCAACTCCCTTTTTGAAAACAGCAAGGCCGTGGTATAACGGTTTCAAATGAATTCGAAACGACATTACTCTGTAACGACTATATTCCGTATAGTTGCAAAGGAGATACTAAGCTTTAAAAAAATCTGACAAAGTTTCTTTAAAAATAAATTGAAAGAAAACTTACGAAAGGTATGTTTATCAACAAATAGATGGTGTCTTAGGGTTATTCCCTAAAATATATATAAAATTTATTTAATAACAAACAAATTTAAATATATTCATACCAACATATTCTATTTTATATAGTACTAGCAGTGCCCGAGAAGTCGCTCGCCCAAACGATATTTTTTTCGAATTTGCCTTTTGTTTTGAAAGTAGTGCACATGAAAGTTTAAGACTCTTAGGCCCATTATTATAACTTGCCAATAGTTCAAGGTATAATGTTATCGGGGAGATAAGTAGCTATTCGTTATAATAACGAGGTTAAGTATCGCTACTTTTACAGTACGTGCCTTTACAGTACGTAATAGGTGAAGGTAAATTTTATCTTACTTATAATAACTATCTATCTCTCCGATAAAATTCTATCTTTAGCTATTGGCAAGTTATAACAATGAGCCTTAATTTTGTAGTACTGTATATATAGTTAATATATTTACCTTGAATAGAGGTACACGTCTCTACCATAATATAATATCAAATTATATATTCAATTCTATTATTGTAGAGTTCTGCAAATATTGTCTAAAAGTTACCGTTTACGAAAGTAATAGGTGCTGCCAAGTCATTTCATTTCGGTAAAATTGTGTACAATTATTTTCTCTTCGAATTCGATAAAATATCCTATATTTGAACTGAGGTACTAAGGTTTCCTCCACACAAATTATTAAAATTCATCCATTAGTTTTAATTTATTTATAAACCAAAATATAAGGTGCTGTCTAGTTTGCATACCTATAAATCGGTAAAACTGCAAACTTTCTTTACTTTTTCTCTAATTTCTCTTGAAAATGCGATATTTTTGCGTAAAAAAAGGTATTCTATAATTGAACCAAGATACTAAAGTACCTGCTCACAAAATTTTATTAAAATCCATCCAGTAATTTTTACCTGATGCGAACACAAACACACAAAAATTCTAAAAATTGCTGTTTTAAATTCGACTTCGAGCAAATAAATTTTCAAAAAATATTTCATGTACAGAAATGATTCTATCACAGTTTTATTAAATGTATAGATACAGATAATTTGTTAATAGAGTTTAAAAAAGAAGTAATGATTTAAAACCATTGGTGTTTTTATTTAGCCCTTTTGCACCATTTTTATCAAATATTCTCATGCGTTTTTGAGCCCCTAAAGTTGGCATCACTGTACTTATTTAGTTAAATTTTACACCTGAAAAGTCTTGTGATTAGTTTTGTTATTTTATTTATTTATTTATCTTTGTTTGTTTTTTTGTGTAAAGTGTTTTATAAACAAATGTCTGTGTGCTGTTGTAAGTGTTTTTTTTTCTGTTTTTATTTTCAAGTTTTCTTTTCTGTTTGTTTTATTTTTTTTTTTTTTGTTTTAATAGTATTAAATATACATAATCAAATAAATAGTTGTATAGATTTGTGTGTATATGTATGTATGTAGTAGTATTCTGTTAATAATATATAAAAATTTATATATATAAAGTAGCAATTAGCAATAAATTTGTTGTTTATATTGGCTAAATAAATTTTATTTCTTTCAGATTTTTTTTTTGTAATATATTAATTATTAAGTTGTTCTCATTCTTTTTACCTTTTTATTATTATTTTTATCATTAATATTAGTTAAATTTAAAGAATTATTCTACAAAATAAAGTATCATTATCAACAAAAAAAAAAAAAAACTATGTAACTGAACGTTAGTTATTCTTATAAAAAAAATTAAATTAAGAAACATGTCGTATTTTTAAAGATGATCTTTTATTTTTTAATTATTATTAATTCGCTAAATATGATTAACCCGTATAATCCGTACACGATCCTTTTTTTATTGGTTGGTTGGTTATTATCAGGGATGATGCTAAGGAGTGGTTTTTTCTCTTCTCATCTGTTTTTCTGCTTCTGCTTCTTCTTCTTCATTGTATTCATATTAACTTGTTTGGAGATTGAGCGTGTGACTGTTAAGTTTTTATTTTACAATTATTTTTTTTTTTAATTTGTTAAATAAATTCCATAACAGCGGACGGTCCCTTAATATTGCCGTTGTTGTTTAATGTTTTGGTAGCAAAGTATCAAAAAACCTTTAATTTTTCTTTGTTGTTGTTTGTTATAATATTGCTTTGGTGTTTACTGCACAATAAAAAAGAGAAAGAGGAATAAAGAGAAAAAAGAGTTTAATCAAAATCCATTAATATACTTTCTTTTATTTTGCTGGTGATAAATGTTATTTCTTCCAGCAGATGTGTTAAATAAATATTCTTAGCCAATTTTTATTTGTAGGTTAGATTGTTAAATAAACACACAAAATTTTAATAAATTAGCCGACACCAATTTGTACACTTTTAGTAGAACTAATCTTATGTTCACAAAACATTAAGCAAATAAAAAGCAAAAAAGCACTTAAACATAAAAAAGTTAGTAAAAAATTATTGCATACTTAAAGCATTACTAAAATAAAATTACAAATAAAACTGTAGTGGCCTACACTCAACTTTACCACACCAAATGGAAACAGATATTTTTATGGATATATTACACTTTATGGATATATTACATATTGAATAAAAGTTCAAAGTATATTCGAATCGAAAATTTTTTTTTTTTTTGTTTGGGGTGTTAGGTAAACTACCCATTACCCCTTCCCGATTATGGCCAAAATTTATACACCTCTTCATCTCCATAGACCAAAGGCACATACTGAATTTCATTTTTATATGTCATGCGGTATGACCTGTAGAGCGTTCACAAAATTTGGGAGTAAGTAAACTACCCTTTGCCCCTACCCGATTATGGACAACATTTATACAGCTCTTCATATTCACAAACCAAAGGCACATACTTAGTTTCGTTTTAATATGTCATACGGTATGACCTGTAGATCGTTTACAAAGTTTGGGGGTAAGGAAACTACCTCATGCCCTCTCCCGATTATGCCCAAAAACTATACAGCTCTTCACCTCCATATACCAAAGACACATACTAAATTTCATTTTGATATGTCAAACGGTATGACCTGTACATAGACATCATCACGAAAATAGCCAAAATGAATTCAGGAGACCTCTAAACGTATAAATCCGTCGAAATCCCGACCTCGATTTTTTCATTATTACTATACTTTACCTTATACTACGTATGGTAAAGTAAAAATAAATGCATACTTTAGGGGTAAACAAAATTTTAAGAAATGCAGCATACTTATTAGCAAAACAAAACGCTAGCAAACAATCTACTTATACACAATCCACACTTTTTTTGGCTTAAACCAAAGCAAGCTTATGTACTCAGAGAAGTTATTGAAAAAATAAAATTTAAAATAATAATTTTGTAATTTTTTACAATAAAATTTTAGAGCTTTTTAATTTTATTTCAGAATCTAACGTTATTTATTTTTTATTAGTTTATTTTTGCTTTTCATAACTTTCCAAAATTCTTAATGGACAGATTTTCTAACTATACATACAAATATACTAAATTCACAACCTGTCGTATATTGTAAGAAATAGGCAATACAAGCACATAAATTATGAAGACATTGTAATGGTTATTTATTTTGGGTAAAACATCAATCAAAAACTGTCAATCTTTTAAAAAAGAATAAAAATAATAAAATTACATTTAAAATCACATTTAAGGGTTTACAAAATAAATAGTACTTTTAAGGGGTTAAATATATTTCAATTTATCACAATTGTAAATAATTAACAATAATTACATAATTCATTAAATTTTATACTTTTTATTTAGAACAAGCTGTTTTCAAAAATGTTAACACAAAATTTAAAGGAAAATTTGTGACATAAAACAAAAATAAATAATTTTAATTATCTACGACAAATTTAAAAATAAATTAAATTGAAAGATAAAAAAAAAATAATGAGTGTTTTAAAACATCTGCCAAAAATGTTTCTGGCGGATAGAAAGACAGACGACACAACATTAAATATTAAAAGATTTCTATTTTTGTTAAAATTTATTTACAAAAAAAAAAAAAAAAAAAAACAAATTGTGTGTAAAATATAAGTTTGTATTTTAAAAATACAAAGTATGAAAATAAAGATTAAGGGACAAATTCATAAAAAATATTTTTGATATATAAAAAGTTTATAAAACTGATTTCGTATGAAAAAAAAAACCTTTCATATAACAAAATTATTTTTTTATGAATTTGCCACTAATAATCAAATAATAAAAATTTGTTTTAAAAAATGGTTATAAAAAATTTTTGCACATTCTAGAAATTGGAAATAATTATTTACGATGTTGAACTTGGGTTCTGTTTAACTTTTATTTGTTAGTAATGCCTTAATTCACTTACGAATCAAACAACCTCAAGCAAAAATATGTTAGTTAAAAAATAAAATAGTTGAACAGTGCTTTCTTTCCTTCTCCCAGTATCATCTGTTAATTGTCATCTGTCAAATCTTAATCAACATTTATCATAAACGTTGCTTTTGTAAGCAATTCAAAATGCTATTATACCCGCTCTATCCTCTGGATTCAATCTTCAATAACAAAATTGGGGCTAAGTTAATACTCAGTCAATATTCAGATAGTTGAAAAAATATCGAGAACGATACCAGAGAGAAGAAACATTTTTGAGTACGGAGTAGTTGAGTAGAAATTAGAACATAAAGGGTTTCTGCTTTAATGTCCCTGTTTTTAGGATTACTTCTAGAACCAATTAAAATTCCTTGTGAAAAGGTTTAATTTAACAAGTCGACGCATCGATTGTCAGAAGAGGCCGCAGAAAAAAGAAATTCTCAGGCGTAGCAGATGAAATATCCTTTCATTATCTATCTCAATGACCTTGTAACCGTCGCTTGTTCAATAAATGTCCTTCTACCAATAATAATCTATCAACATTTTTGTAAGACAACACCACCTGCGAAGCTATTTGCTTGTCCGCTGAAAAAAACCCAGAGTCTTTGGCAGGAATCGAACCCGCATCCTCTAGACTGATAGCTCGCTACCAATCGGTCCAACGAGGCACTCGTTGGCAAGATGCGAGTTTGACCTAATCTATGGCAGATCAGAAATATTAGATACTAGCGTTTTGAGAGTACATATAATAGCACAGAATCTATTCTAAATGCTATAAAATTACGATCCCGTTTATCAGACAAGAACTTAGATACAGATATTGGTTCCGTGTCGATAAATAAGTGCGATTGTAAAGGGTGTTTTTTATAGAGGTATAGAACTTTAAGTTGCAATAAAACAACGATGGATTATTCGATTGACATGAATTTTATTTATCCGAAAGATAATCTTGTGGCATAACATTTTAAATATGATTTCTGGCATATGACCGCCACGGCTGGCGCGGATGCAGTCCAATCTGGACATCCAATTTTCGATGACTTTTTCCAACATTTGTGGCCGTATATCGGCAATAACACGGCGAATGTTGTCTGCCAAATGGTCAAGCGTTTGTGGCTTATCCGCATAGACCAATGACTTTACATAGCCCCACAGAAAGTAGTCTAGCGGTGTTAAATCACAAGATCTTGGAGGCCAATTCACAGGACCAAAACGTGAAATTAGGCGGTCATCAAACGTGTCTTTCAATAAATCTATTTTGGCACGAGCTGTGTGACATGTTGCGCCGTCTTCTTGAAACCACATCTCCTGGACATCATGGTTATTCAATTCAGGAATGAAAAAGTTAGTAATCATGGGTCTATACCGATCACCATTGACTGTAACGTTCTGCCCACCATCGTTTTTGAAAAAGTACGGATCAATGATTCCACCAGCCCATAAAGCGCACCAAACAGTCAGTTGTTCCTGGATGTAACGGTGTTTCGACATACACTTGAGGATTACATTCACTCCAAATGCGGCAGTTTTGTTTGTTGACGTAGCCATTCAACCAGAAGTGCGCTTCATCGCTAAACAAAATTCGCTTATGAAAATCGGGAACAACGGTAATCTCGTTTTGGGCCCATTCGACGTATCTACGCCTTACTGTTCAGGCGTCAGTCTGTTCATGATAAATTGCCAAACCAAACTGAGAATAAATCACTTGACAGCTGTTAAATCGGTCGTCATCTTGAAAAGTAATGCCAATCTAAAGTTCTATACCTCTATAAAAAACAACCTTTAGAATACTAAGGCTTTGAAATAATTCCGTGTAGTAACTTTCCAGCGCAGTAACTAAGTAAGTAAGTAAGTAAGTAAGTAAGTTAGTAAGTAATTAAGTAACTTGCGACAATAGTTTAAAGTGGATTTCTTTTTTACGTAAAAAACTATTAGCGAAATTTTATGACTACTATGGGGATCCTACACCATCGATTTCAATTGTTAAAAAGTCGTTTACTAAGTTTCATTGTAGTCGTATCAGCAGAAATCACGTCAAACCTCTAGTTCATGCAAAAGAAGTTGTCACAACAGTCGATTAACTCCGTGGAATAATATTGGGCGATCGAGAGTGAAAGTGGTTGAGGGTGTAGGTATCTCAACCGAGCGGGTATATCACATTTTGCATAAATATTGGAATATAAAAAAGCTAGCTGCCACTAAAAGTCAAAGTCACTATGGCAAATGAACTGCGCTTCTTATTGCTATCCTCTCAGGATTTAACACCTTGAAAATAGTTCCAGTTTCCGTATTTGAAGAAATGTCTGATAGGTAAGATATTCGGATCAAACGAAGAGAATATCATTGAAACAAAGATCTTTTTTGAGGGTCATGCAACTTAATATTTATTATTGGAGGTATAAAAAGACTCTAAACTAAGTGTTTTTATTGAGCACTTTGTTACCAATTAAAACGATTTTTGAACCCGAAGAAAATATATATTTTTTCCCAAAAAGGCACGGAATTATTAAACTGGCTTGGATATTTCAAATTTCTTAATTTAATTCGAAAGTTATATAATAAACAGCCCTCTAGCATATGATTTGCGGCATGACGTTACGGATATTATTTTCTAATATCCATACAATACCATAATCATTTCGCCGCTTTATCATTTATTAATATTCAAAACAATTCAGTTTCGGATCAAACCTAAGAAATTTTTATAGAATTTATTTTTTATAAAAATTTATAGTATTTAATATAAATAATTTAGTTAATACACAATTTAATCTTAGTACCGAGAGTAAAAGTAGATTACCTCTTTGCGAAAAATAATCTAGGATCCCAAAAATTAATTATGTCAAGCTAAATTCTTAATCCTTTTTTGTATTATTAATCTCTACCTCATAAAGAAAAAATATTTTAAATAATAATTAAAAATATTATAAACTTTCCTAAAATAAAGCAGCCAAATAAGCGTATGCAAGCAGAAATATAAAATGAAAAAGCCCACGCATTTGTATTTCAGAAATTACGAAAAAAAAAAAAATTGCAACAACAAACAAATTTATATTAAATATTTAATTTTATATGACCTACACACAATGACATTCTTTGGGTTTATAAATTTTTGCTAATCTTGTTAATACGAAATAAAAAAAAAAAATATTTCAAATAAAAAGCAGTTCCATTAAATAACAGACAGGGCAGACAGAAATGACTGACTCTAAAACGTACGACACCTTCAAGGCAGGCGAAAAAAGACTTACGGGTAAAAAAAATCCAATTCTTTTGTATTTTGAAAATCAAATAAAAGCACAAAAATAAGCATTAATCATTTGGAAAACAAACTGAAAATTTAAAATAAGAAATATAAAAGATACAATATACAATATACAACAAAAATAGCACAGAATAATTGTGTTTGTTCGAAAATGCTTAAAAGGAATCTTAAATCACTTAAATGTCTGTATTATTAGATACTTCCACAAAAACCGTAAAATACTTTAAGTAAACAATTGTATTCATACAGCAGCAGTACAACGGTTCTAACAGATACACAGCAGCAATGAAAAAATAAAGCAAAATGATAAAACAAAAATTAAAACAGTTGAGCAGAGTTCTCAAATGTAGACAGATAACTCATTTGTAAACCCGTTTACAATTTTGCCACCTTTAGAGGTTTTTTCAATCGTTTTTTCTTTTACTTTTCCTTCTCCCTTATCGCCTCATTCACACGCTTTATTATCGCTCATTCACATTTAAATACTTTAACAATTTACTCGCTCGCTTAATACTGAATTAAGCCTCGAGACAAATCAATTAAAAATGTAAAATATTTTATAAAGGTGTCGGCAGACACCAGCGTATTTACAAGTGTTCATGTATGTGTGATTGTGTGGTTACCGCTGATGTTGTTGTCGTTATAAATTATTTTTAATAAGTACATATGTATGTATGTAAGTGAATGTGTGTTTGCATAAGTATAATAATTTGTTGTTGTAATTAATATGTCAACTTTTTGACGATTTTGTTTACAACCCCACCTTCTTGAATTTGTACTTTTGTATTTAACTTTTTTGGAACTTGAATGTTTTTTGTTTTGTTTATCTAAAACTGCTTAAGGTTACAACACATTTTAGATTTTTGAATTTCAACAAAAACAATTTAAATTCCCGGGCAATAAAATGAAGTAAGTATAAATTCATAAGGTTGACAGAAAATATACTCTTTGAAAAAATACACTAGATTATTTAAATTTTATCTTTAACTAACTACATGTATACATATGTATATTTAAAAGTAATACACTTTTAAAAAAAAATAAACCTTAAAAAAGTAACGTTTTCAAAAACCGACATTTGAAAAACAATTATACATATACCCTTCACTATAGTAATGTTCAATATTCCCTTTCATTGTTATGTTTCCCAATATCACAACAATATACATTCGGTTTTTACTTTTATGATTTTCAACTTTATTATTAATAAATATAATAATTGGAACAATTTTTTGTTAAAACTTTAAAAACAACTTTTTTAATAATTTTATCAATAATTTTTTTGTAAAAACTTTATCGAAATTTTTTTGTTAAAATTTTATTAAAATTTTTTTTGTTTAATTTTTATAGAAAATTTTTTGTAATAATTTTATCAATAATTTTTTGTAGAATTTTATGAATTTTTTTTAATTTTATCGAAATTTTTTTGTAAAAAATTATTAAAAACTTTTAATAAAAAATTTTATCGAAATTTTTTTTTTTAAATTTATCAAAAATTTTATCAAAAAAATTTTTTTTAAATTTTATTGATAATTTTTTGTTAAAATTTTATCGAAAATTTTTGGTAAAAATTTTATCAAAAACTTTTTGTAAAATTTTATAGAAAATTTTTTCTAGAAAAATTTATCGAAAATTTTATGCAAACATATTATCAAAAATTATATGTAAAAATTTCATGGAAAATTATTTGCAAAAATTTTATGGATTTTTTTTTTTGGTAAAAACTATCGATATTTTTTTTTGTAAAAATTTTATTAAAAATTTTCGGAAAAATTTTTATCCAACAAATTTTATCGAAAATTTTTTCTAAAAAATTTTCTGTAAAATTTTTTCCAAAAAATTTTCTGTAAAATTTTTTCCAAAAAATTTATCGAAAATGTTTTGTAAACATTTTATCGAAAATTAAATGTAAAAATTTTATGCAAAATTTGTTGTAAAAATTTTATCGATTTTTTTGGTAAAAATTCTATCGATAATTATTTTTTGTAAAAATTTTATTGAAAATTATTTGTTAAAATTTTATCAAAAATATTTTTTCCAATTTTTGATTATATTTGATTTTTTTTATCAATAAAAAAATAATAATGAAACAATTGTTTGACCTCATGCTTGAACAATTGTTTCATTATTATTTTTTATCAAAAATTTTATAAAAAATGTCTCCTGTCTGCCTGAATAAAATTCTACAAATTATTGTAAACCTCTATAAAAGACAGACCGAAAATGTCATCATTTTAAAACAGCGCCATCTGTTGAGCAACATTGCTTAAAATATAATGCTTTTAACAATAAAAGATGCCTTAAAGTATCAAGTACTTTTAAATCGTTAAAAAATTGGCGTACTTTCACAGTTTTCTCTCTACTTTCTGTTAGAAATAAGATATTTTTGCGGTATCCTATATTGGTATCAGCATACTAAGGGTACCTCCACACAAAATTTTGTTAGAATCCACCCAGAAGATTTTACGTGATGCGAAAACAAAGAAAAAGACCGGCAGACAGATGCGTATTACGAATATTTTATTAGTAAAATTGTAATAACGTTAACGACTGAACGAAAGCCTCATATACATACATACATACATATTTCATAATCAATATATAATTATATTTCTTTGAAATCTCATAGTATTCGAACTCATAAAAGCACTCTTTGACTTATTGGGGTTTTTTATATCAAGCATTTTTAAGTTTTGCTTTTCTATTGGTTTCATACTTCTAAACTGAACAGTTGCAGTAGGTTTGATAAAAAAAGCCGTATAAAACGAAAAGCCTTGTAACAGTGCCCTCAAATAAACTCAATCGTACAAATAAAAAAAACAATAAAGCAAACAATAATAACAATAACAACTACAATAATAAAAAAACAAAAAAAAAATAAAAAGCGGCACACAATATTTTTTCAATTCAATTTGGCAACAATTAATAACAAATTCTAAACGCGTTTTTATTTAAGTAAAACAGACAACAACGTTAACGTTAATTATAGACAAGAACAACAACAGCAACAATAATTATATACAACAAAGTATTAGCGCATTAAGCTAAAACAAGAAAAAATTGTTTAAGTTACAAACCAGTCATTTGAACACGAAAAAAGTTGTAGAAAAAATCAATTTAACGAAAATGTTTATGCGGTTACAAATGAAAATAACTTGTAAATCAAAACTTAAAAACCAAAATATTTTGAGCATTAAATGCTTTTAATTACATTTTCTTAACATCTTAAATGTCATTTAATCACTACAACACAGACAAAAACAAATTCGAATGCTGCATTCGGCTGTTCCTTATCTTTTGTACGCTTCACTACAATTACATTACAAAAATATACCTCATTCATTTGCTTAAGTTGTAATTTTCTGAATCTATAAAAATCATGGGGAGCTCTTCATTTCATATGGTCCTATCCGATAACAATTCCTATTATTATCGATGTTTAACAAGTTACTATAGGTCCCATGTTCAAAATCTGCTTACAGTATTTATTTATAACCAACCGCTTCTCAATACATTCTATTTCTGTTTTCATTTTTATAATAAATTAGCTATCCCCGCGCTTTGCTACCCCTATCCTTAATACTAAAATGAACACTTTCAAGTAAAGCTTAACCTCGAAAATGCAAGTTTTTCTCAGAGAAGCCAATGTCAAATTTAGAAAATGTTATTATTGCAGGAGAATACCTGGCCCTCTCGTCCTAATCACCAATCCTCAAACTTTTTAGAATACAACATTTCAACACTCTATCTAGTTAGATAGGTTTACGACAATTATTTTTGACTTAACATGAAAGATAAGATGCCTACTATTCCAACCCAACAAGTTTTTCGTTCGAAGGTTAGAGGTATATAATTGCAAAGCCTTACCTATTACAGTATGGGAGTTACAACATCTATTTCCAGTAAAGTTCTAGTTCTCTAAATACTCTATAATTTTTTCTTTGTATGCAAATTATCATGCTCATTGTTCCAATCCCGCCTGTTTTCTGCTAACCTATGCACATTTATATGAGGGTTACTTGTGCAAAACTCTACCTATTGTAGTTCTCTAGATACACGATAATAATTGTTTATCAATTTCAGATATATTATGGGGCGTGGTTTATTTTTCTTTCCGTAAAAACTTAAATTGGGTTAATACGAATAATAAGAGAATAGACAAATAGGTCAAGCCATTCTTCGATTTTGGATAAATTAAAAAAGGGGGCGTTAAAGTTCGCGTGGTAAGTTGTTCTTTCCGTAAAAACATAAATTGGATTACTACAAACGGTCAAGCCGTTCTTCGATTTTAGATAAATTAAAAGAGGGAGCGTAAAAATGGGCGTAGTAAATTTTTCTTACCGTAAAAACTTAAATTGGAATAATAAAAAATATACAAATTGGTCATGACATTCTTTATTTTTAGATAAATTTAAAAAAATCTGCATTAAAGTAGGCGTGGTCAATTTTTCTTTCCGTGGAAACTTAAACTAGATTACTATGAATATTTAAAAAAAAGACAAGTCGGTCAAGCCGTTCTTCGATGTTAGATAAATTAAGAAAATCTGCGTTAAGGTAGGCGTGGTCAATTTTTCTGTCCGTAAAAAACTTAAATTAAATTACTGCGAATATTAAAAAAAATAGGTTAAGCCGTTCTTCGATTTCGGATAAATCAATAAAGGGGGCGTTAAAATGGGTGTGGTCAATGATTCTCTCCATAAAAACTTACAATTGTTACGAATATTAAAAATAGACAAATCGGTCTTCGATTTTAGATTTTTCTTTCCGTAAAAACTTGATTTGGATTACTACGTATATTACCAAAAAAAATAGACCAAGCGGTCAAGCCGTTCTTCGATTTTAGAACAATTAAGAAAGTCTGCGTTAAAGTGTTTCAATTAATCATTCCGTAAAAATCTAAGTTAGGTTATGGTGAAGATTTAAAAAAAATTTTAAATAAAATTTTTACAAAAAATTTTCAATATTTTTTTACAAAAAATTGTCAATAATATTTTTACAAAAAATTGTCAATAAAATTTTTACAAAAAATTTTCAATAAAATTTTTACAAAAAAAAAACAACAAAAACAAATATTGTATAAAATTTTTATAAAAAATTACTATAAAATTTTACAAGAAAAATTTCTATAAATTTTTAGAAAAAAATTCAATAATATTTGTACAAAAAATTTTCAATAAAATTTATTGGTAAAATTTGATTGAAAATTCTTTGGTAAAATTTTATTGAATTTTTTTTTTAATTTTATAGCAAATGTTTTGTAAAAATATTACAAATTTATTAGTAAAACATTTTTAGAATTTTTTTTGTAAAATAATAGAGCAATTTTTTGTAAAAATTGAATAGAAAGTTTATTTAAAAAAATTTCTATAAATATGAATCGAATAAAATTGAATTTAAAGTTTATAAAATTAAAGTTGAAGTTTATAAATATAAAATTGAATTTGAAGTTAAAAACTTAAAATTTTTTATGAAAAAATTTTACTTTTTGGAAAGAAAAGTGTAACTTTTTCAGTCTTCCCTGGCAACACTGATTATATGCTTGTTCTCTTTATGAGAGTCTTATTGATAATGTGTGTGTGAGTGTTCACAGACACTCAGGGGTTTCAGTGGGTGCTTTTGTTCTATAGATTTATGTGAGTTGAGTAATCTGTTCAACAGATGTGCTGCGTAAAGTTTTATCATATTTTATCACTTTTTTTTACATTAGTGATTAAAAACTTTTGCCGTTTCCCGGGAAATTATCCGAAATTTTCTCGGGAAATTGATGCCATTGTTTTCCTAACCCTAGTTATAATATATTTTAAATAAATACTAATATGTTTTACTTATGTTACATTTTTAGTCAGCTGGGACGAAATTCCACGATGAGGGTTTCGGAAACGGGAATTCCCGGGAAATAATATAATCAATTTTCCATTGTTCCAAACTATGCGAAAAGGACGTGCTGCAGTGCTTCAACTTAATATTAGCTTAATATCAGTTAAAATTATTAAAGATTCCTGATATAAGTAATAACTATTTTTTTTTTTTTTTTTTCAAAATAATAGATTACTGAAACCCTTATCCCAATAAATACAACGTTAAATAAATAATAATTTAGAAAACAAAAAAAAAAAACAGTTCTATTACACTATAACAATTATATTAAATTAGTTGGCAATAATGCATTGTTTATTGTTTAGTGTTTGCTTATCGTCATGCAAATGAATAGAAAGAAAATAAAAAATGATTTAATAATAGAATTTAATAGAAATAATATTTCAAAAAAGCACTTACCATAAATGTAGTTATATATTGATGATTATAATGACGACGAAGATGACTTTGACAAAGATGATATTGATGATTTTAAAATCCATTATGGGGTATATTCCTTGGGGTGTATTCCTTCTGTGATGAATTTAATCGTGGAATTGTTGTTTAGATTTCGAGTTTTTTTTTAATTTTTTGAATGCACATTTTTTCTTTCAAATTAAAAACACATTTATTTAGAACTGACTGCTTTGTCTTATAATTTACCGGATCGAACGGAAAATAATTAAGATTTTCCAATTTTTCTTTTAATTATTCTCTTTTTAATATTTCAATTAACATTATTTTAGTTGCTTGTTCTTTTAGTGAAACAATAAAACGAATGCAACGCGTATTAATGCACAAAACTACGAACTACGACGACGGACGAACGAACGAACGGGCGAACGAGTGAGTGGGCGAGCGAGCGAGCGAACAACCAGGTGTAATGGAAATGCACGAACGCGCGAGCGAACGTGCGACCGAACGTGCGAGCGAGCGAGCGAACGATTGAACGAGTGAATGAACGAAGAATGTTTTGGTTTGTTTTTAGTAAAGAAACAATAAAAACTAAAAGAATACAATTAGAATTCAGCAAATTCTTTGGCGCACTTTTCAGTGCTTGAGATCCGCAGCGCCTCTTCCTCATAGTCATCGAAATTACTTGTATCGCCGGGTCCTTTACACCGTGGCACAAACGGAGCCTCGATTTTCTTCTGGAAGATCGCAATCCAATCTGTGGATGCAAACCATTTCTGATTTTTAATATCGTTAACTCCGGCCTTTAGGTTGCCATAGCGTTTCGTTAAATCGACCTGCAACAGGTTGCGTAACAAATCTTTGAGATCGGAGCCAAAGTGTGAGGGAAAACGCACCTTACCCGATACGATTTTCTCGTAGATCTGTATGGGTTGGTCGGCAAAGAAGGGTGGATAGCCAGCGGCCATTTCGTACACAAGAACACCAAGGGCCCACCAATCGACGGCCTTGTTGTAGCCCTTCGAGAGAATAATTTCAGGGGCGAGGTATTCGGGTGTGCCGCAAAGAGTCCAAGTGCGGCCCTTGACGCGTTTGGCAAAACCAAAATCGGTTACCTTGAGGTAGCCTTGTGAGTCGATAAGCAGATTTTCTGGTTTCAAGTCACGATATATCAAGTCGAGATAATGCAAATACTCAAAGGCGAGTACGATTTGGGCTGCATAGAAGCGAGAGTGGGGTTCTGAGAAACGTCCCACTTTGCGCAGATGCGAGAACATCTCTCCACCGGGCACATACTCTAGCACCATGTACAAGTTGGAGTTGTCCTTGAAGTGATAGCGTAGGGAAACCAGAAAGGGAAAGGAAATGGCCTGCAGAATACGCTTCTCGTTAAGTGTGTGTTCGACCTGCTTCAGTTTTACCACCTTTTGCTTATCGAGTATTTTCATGGCGTAGTAGTCTTTTGTAGGCTTGTGTTGGACTATCATGACACGACCAAAAGACCCCGTGCCCAGAGTCTTGATGCGTTCAAAGTCATCAAGACAGGCGGTGTTTGTGGGATTGCGTCGCCATTTATCCTCAAACTCCTCTTTGGCCTGTTCGAGAAACTCCTTGACAGTTTCGGCAGCATCGACCTTCTTATTGGATGTAGTGGCGTTGTTGCCCATTTTTGAGATGGTTCCGGTAAGTGCTGACAGGCGAAAAGTAACTGTAGTTGACACTTGAGCGTCCGTACTATCGCTGGCAGCGGCTGCTGCCTGGGCGGTAGATGACGAAGTTGAGGGCGAACGTGGACCGGTAGGTGGAGTTATTTTGGTGCCTTTTTGACTTCCGCCAACAATATGCAGCAACGACGACGAAGACTGCAATGGAGAAGTGGATGACGCCTGTGGCCGAGCAGTGACCGAGTCCAATTTATTTGTTGTCAACGACGGCGACGACTTGCTAGACGACGCGCCGGGACTGCTTGGCACAAGCTGCTTGGCAAGCTGTGTAGACTTCTGATGCTGTGTGCTATTGTTGTCCTCACCTACTGCACTAGAGTTGTGATGAGTTTTTTTCTTTTTTAAAAAGCTCAAAATATGTTTCGCAATTTTGGAAAATTTTCAAAAAACCTGGTGACACAAAATGTTTTTTTTTTTTCTTCTTTATCTTTTCTTTTGCTTTTTCTTAATTTTATAGCGATAGCAATCGCTGTTTGTTTAAACTTGTTTCACGGAAGATATCTTTTATATGTGTGTCTATCGTTTATTGTTCTAATTTTATATTTTTCTAATCACTTGTTTGCTCTTATTATTAAATACAATTTAAACACTTTAAATTTTTTAACTAGAATGAGATGAACGGGGGCAAAAGATAAGAAACATTAAATAGTTTTCTACGCTTTGTTTAATTTTATTTTTATTCATGGACACAGGCAGTTTCCAATATTTTCTCTGGATTGTTGCGAAACGAACAAGTGTTTACTTTTGTCTTTTATTATCTACAAATCTATTTACACACACTCACAGGGACACACACCTGACTACAATGCTGCCGCAGTCATAAAATACATACAAATGTAGATTAAAAGCCAACATTTTCCATTTTACAATATTGAAAATATCTACTTGAATAGGTACATAAATAATATATTTTCAGTGATCATAAGAAAAAAGTGTACCACCTTGTTTTGTTATAAATATAAGGTTCCCCGCCTGGTGGCCTAGTAGGTAGTGTGTTAGTCTATCAGTCCAAGTATATTAGTTCGATTCTCCCCAAAGACTGTGACCTCTTTCACTAGAAGTTGGCAGGAAGACTATGTAAACTACAAGTATCATCCAGCACAGAAGACGATACTTGCAGAACTTGCCTGAAAGAGGCCAAGACGGTAGTTCACATAATAAGCAACCAGACTAAGGAGTGTTTATTGATATCATGAAACTCGATGAAAGTAAGGTAGTCGTAAATTAACATCGGACGCTAATCAATTAAATGAAAATAATTAAAATTTGTTTCCGATCATGAAATAAAATAGTTTTAAATTGAAACTTTAATAATAATATGTAAATATTTTTATAATATAAAAATATGTAAATATTTTTAGAAACCCTATTTACTATATCTGAAAAAAGATCTTTAAATATAAAATTATATCCTACACTCGTGAGTAGGTATAAGGAAAATATTTCTAATAGCTCAAGATGTTGCCTTTGTTTGTGCTGCTTCTAACTTAAGGATAAAATTGTATGGTACGTGATAGGTGCGAGAATATATTCTGTTTAAATGAATATCATAGAAATTACAAAAAGAATGGCAAGTTTATATATCTACCTGGGGTGAAGGGTATAAAAATAATAAAGTGAATTAATACTAGTTGATTGCAAAGGCGAATTCAGGCATTTTCGCCACATTTGTAAAATTCTATATACATACATGCATATATGGAGTCTGACTCAAGCCCAATTCATTAATAGGTAATTTTGACTGCTCAGGTGACCTATTTTGCCTTCGTTTGTTTTTTCTTCTTCCAGTATCTAAATGTACTTAAATTTGTTTTTTTTTTAATATTTTTTGACAGTCGAAAATGATTTGTACAAAGACAAAATTTGGTATTTATCAAATGTTCGTATTATTAACACAGGTAGACCACGGTTGCCAGATTTTTTTTCTCTCTACCCTAAAATCAAATAAAAAACGCCTAAAATCAATCTTTTTTTTTTTTTTTTAAACGCCTAAAATAATTTTTCATGATTACAATTATAATTTTTTTTTTTGTAATTTTCAAAAAAATCCAAATTTATTAAATAAAAAAATCCCCTAAATTAATCCATATTTTAACAAAAATCCCCCAAAACAAAAATTTTAGTACATATGTATTATAAATATACATATGGATGTGTATACAAATATACCCAGTGGTAAAAAGAAGGAGTATGAAGGCCTCTTTACTCCTTCATTTGGAGGCACAAGGCCTTCTGTTTGCATTCAGTTCGCATTACATTCTCATGTCTTTTTTACACAGGTTGTCATTGCGGAGCAGGTCTGCCGGCAAGCGTTCCAGAAGGTCTTCTGAAAATTGTCTGTACTTCTAGGCCTTTAATTTAATTTTTGTACCAAAAACTAAAAAAAATGTGTACTATTTTTATAAATAGTTTAGAAGAACCTATCATATAGTTGATTGTTACATAGTTTTAATTTATTGGTTGCAAAAAAATATGAATAAACCAATTAAGTATCTGGTAAAACATTAAAAATCTACCAAAAAACACCCTAAATATTTTTTTAACCCCCAGTTTTTTCCCCTAACAAATGTTAACCTCCAAATTCTCCCCTAAATGAAAAAAAAAAATCCACTAAATCTAGGGGAAAATCCCCTAATCTGGCAACCGTGAGGTAGACACGCGGCGAAAAAAGGTACAACCCTGCAATAAAATTACGTACATTCTGTGTTTGTATAAATCATTTTCGATCGTTCAAAAAAAAATGTTAGTAGGTACATTTTGACACTGGAAGATGAAACAAACGAAAGCAAAAAAAATAGACACCTGAGGTCAGGTTCACCTCTTATGAGTTTGCCGTGGTATTTTTATTGTAGGGTTTAGGGCACATTAACCAGGTAACCTCACTACGGAGGGGAAATATTAAGCGAAATTGATACATTTTTTTACATGGATTTTAACAATGAAACTTACAAATTTTCCCCAATGGAAGTTGACCTACCAAACTCCATAGGTATAACAAAATTTTAAAATGTTTGCCTTAATATTTCCCCTTCGTAGTGAGGTTACCTGATGAATATGCCTTGTCAGGTTTTACTTTTTTCGCCTCGTGCGTGTCTGATATAAATGTGACTCGATACCTACCGAGGCGAAACCATCATATGTATGAAAGTGAAACCAATATGATATAAAAACAAATATTTTCTCAAGAAATAGGGAGATAAGTCAAAAGGATTCGAAAACACAAAAAGCAAAAATACCAACAAAAATAAGCTAATTTGTCCTCTCTAAGCGAAATGCACTATTTTTGTGTATTTCGGATAACTAATGTTAACCACTGTATTTTTTGAATAGCTCTATAAATATTTTGGAGAGTAACCTCAATCAACAAACACAATAAATCTTAAAAAAAAAAGAAACCAATATTTCCGAAGTAAAATTGCAAAGAAGATACCTATATAAACATAATTTTTTCTTTCTGAAATTCTTTTCGCCTTTTTTTCTCTGAGTGATCATTTTTTTGTTTATACCGATTTTTGAGATATAAACATTTTACACAACAGTTGATTATGGGGAGAAACAGTTATTTATTAATTGCGCCAATTAAAATTGGGGGAAGCATACATTTATTTGTGTGAAGTTGGGGTTTTAAGGTTTCGTAATAACTTTTTTTTAGCAACACAGAATTTTTTTTTAGTTTTGTTTCTTTCTTAAACACTTGTTAGTGAGAAGTTAATTTCTTCACTTGTTTTTGTAGTTCATATTTTTTTATTATTTTTAATTTTGCTACTTTATGGCTGTTGCTTGTTCTTTCGTTTTATTCGTATTCGTTTTGTTACAATTTTTTTTATAAACGAATGACTGCGTGAAGGAAGTTTGTGTGTGTTTCGAAGTGTGAGTGTGTGTTTGACTATCATTTTCTTGTTCATTATATTTTCGCTATATACACATTTTTCAACTAATTTAGCCTCGATTTTTATGAATTTCCACACTGGATTTTCTTTGTGGAAAATTATAATTCTATAGCTGTTTTGCTATAAACATAATTGTGAGTTTTTAAAGAAATACAATTTCTATGGCGTTTTTTATTTTATTTTCAATTTGCTATTGAATAATCGATTTTCTTGTGTTGCTGCTATTTATTGCTCGTTTAAGAAAAATCCAATTAAATCCAATTAGAGCAAAACGATACCAATTTGTTACGAACCTTTTTTTCTTTTGTTATAAATTAAACTTGTTACTTATTACATTTTACAGAGTTATGTATAAAAATGATGTGCGACGAATTTATTACAACTTAAAATTAAAACAATTTGTTTGGTAATTGTTTAAAGTTAATTATATTCTTTTTTGTGTATTGTAAATCCTAAATTTTTTCTTGAATTCTAGTTGGAAAAAAATTACACTTTACAAATACGCGAACCCGTTACAACATCTCAAGCTTCGGAATACAGACAGAAAACTGAAAAGAAAAACGATAAAAGTTTTCCTTCATTCAAGTGTTTATCAAACCTTCTTTTTTGTAATATTCTTAAGCTTGAGATGCAACACTGCCAGTAACAGAGGTGTATTTATATACACTTTGTGAGTCTATAAAAAATAGATTTAGTATATGTCTGCCACGAGTGCTACCAAGTTGATGATAGAAATTGTAGTAATAAAAACACGTGTGTTTGCTGTAGTAAACGTATTTCTAGTGTATTTCCTAAAAGATCCTCAGTGAAGCAACTAGCAGAGAGGTATTTTTATAATAAAGCAAATAACTTCGTAATTAAATTCCAAACTCCTCGCTTTGCAATAATGGTAAGTTTCTTTTCTTCATTTGTTCGTTTATTAACTGCTAATTTCTTGTAGACAGAAGAAGTTAACTCTAAAGCTTTCCCCTTGGCTGATGCCCAATTGACGGCCAAGATTATGAATCTTTTGCAGCAGGCCTTGAACTACAGTCAATTGCGCAAGGGCGCCAACGAAGCCACTAAAACTCTAAATCGTGGTTTGTCCGATATAATTGTCATGGCTGCTGACACTGAACCCATTGAAATCCTTTTGCATTTACCCTTGCTGTGTGAAGATAAGAATGTTCCCTACATTTTTGTGCGTTCCAAGCAGGCCTTAGGACGTGCCTGTGGAGTTTCACGTCCCATTGTGGCCTGCTCCGTAACCACCAATGAGGGTTCTCAGTTAAAGTCTCAAATAACTTCTATTCAGCAGGAAATTGAAAGACTATTAGTTTAAGTTTAATCGAAGTATTCCATGTTTAATACTACCACCACGTTTTGTATAAAAAGTGTTTACAAAAAAACAAAAAAGAAATTTTAAATAAAAGTAAATTTATTTTAGTATTGAAATTCGTTAAAGTTTTTATTAAAGAAAGGTAATTTAATACCAACAATTTAAATTGCTCAAAATTCCAGGGATCGCAAATAATTATTATTTTATAAATTTTAACCAAAAAACCATAATGAAGGAGAAATGCTACACGATGAAGAAGTACGCCGACATAATCGTATTACAAGGTCTACCTTTGATGGCATTGGTTTTATTACAAAAAATTAAATTAAAAATAATTAAATTTTATTTTTTTATTGCTTATTATTTTCCAAGCAAAAGCTAAAACTCCATTACTAACTGTTATTTTCCACGCAAGAATTACAAATTGAAAATATTCATAAAAAAGTACACCCAATTCTGTTTTTACACGGTCTTTTTTTACACGGTTTTGATTTAACACGGTTTGATTTTATTAGTAAAATTAAAGTTTTGCGAAATATTTTTATATCAAAAATTTAGAGGAATTCCCTGTTCACGCATACAGGCATTTTTACTTGTTAGAGCAATTGAAATGTGTTAATATTTTGTGAACTATCAATGCATCTCTAAAAGAAGACGTCGAAAATTACAAACAAAAAACTACAACGTAAAGCCATTTCTTTAGAAAACAAAATTGAAATTATAGATCACTTTCGATATGGAGAAGGCTCAACATTTCTTTGCAAAATGTTTGGTTTAAACGAAGTCACAGTAAGAACTAATAAAAAAATTAAAATTCAATTAGGCAATCGTTGATTTCTGTAACGAAACTACCTGGGAAGTCTTCATCATACCTTAAAGATGCAAATAAACGGTGCAAATACGCATTATACTCGTATGTACATGCATATATGTGTAAAAATAAACATGATTTCTTGTTCTTAAAAAAAACTCTCGTTTTTTACTAATTTTAATAGGTTTTAGAAATAAGGAACCAATCACCTATTTTTGTATAAGATCAATGTCTTTTTTTACACGGTTTTTTTATACGGATTTTTCTGGAACCAATCTACCGTGTAAAAACAGAATTAGGTGTAATTTTTTAATAAAACTTATAACTTTTACGATCCCTGGTAAATTATAACTCCCCGTAAGTCATACTTCATATAAAAAAAGTATTTTAAATACTGGGGGCTTACTGCGTATTTCGATTTGAAAGAAAAATAATTCCAATTTACATATATGACTTATAAAGTGTTTCGAAAAAAATTCTTTCGAATCGAAATACACCAGTTACCCCCCTGGTTTTTTTATATAACGATGACATCGTTTTGTTTTTACAAAAGTCAAACTTTATGTAAAAAACTCAGTACCAAATGAAGTTTGACTTTTGCCAAGACAAATCGATGGCTCGTGACCTAGTATCTGTATCTGACAAAAAGTTCGTCTTGATAAAAGTCAAACTTCATTCAACAACAAAAACTTTTTTAAAAATAATGTTTTTTTATGAAGTGGCTTTTGTCAAGACAAATTTATCACAAATTTATCACCTTGTGTTATACCTGATGTAAAATGTTTTTTATATGATGTTTGGCTTTTATCAAGATTAATTTTTGTCCGGCTTAAACACTAGGCCAGGGACCTAATCACCGCTTTCGATATCGAGTAAACTATCGTATCGAGTAATAAATTCGATAAGAGTCGAGTAAGATAATTATTCCATTCGACATCTGTCGAGTCGTTATTTTTATCAAATTATAATAGATTTATAATAAGTCAACAAGTGAACAAGAAAAAACGGTTTTAAAACATCGATATTGAGTGCCTTGATACCAAAATGAAAAATTACGAGAGATTTTACTCGATATCGAATGCGGTGATTAGACCCCAGGTATACCTGGTACTATACCTGAAGACGGGTTGTAAGGGTTCAGAATGTGTTAATTCGTACTTACACGATGACATTTATCATGAAATCGGTTTTGTGATGGCAAGGGGTGTAGAGAGGCAAGGAAAAACAAGAAAGTTGAAAAGAGAATTGGAGTAATTTCATGAAACGATTTCATGGTGTATTTTTGTATTTTTTAAATCAAAACTCCGCTCAGTAAATTTAGCTATTTTGCCCAAGTCGTTTGATTCATATATACATATATATATATCGTTAGCTGAAATGCAAAACCACGTAACTAACATATTTATTTTTTTTACAGTATTTACTAAGGTTTTTCCCTAAAGAATCATATTATAATATTGAATTATTTACTCATTTTTAGGATATTATTAAATCTTATACATATATTGTATATTTTCTCTAAATTATCTGTTTGATTATGTTAATCATATATAGTCCTATGGGCTCGATTAAATAAATAAATAAATAAAAGAAAAAAGTTTTTCTCTCATAAAATTCTTCATTTTTAGAAAAAAAAAGTTTAAAAATCAGTTGTGATCAGCATCATCTTTGCTTGCAGCATTGTCAATAAGAACATCAATTTCGAAATTTCTGTTAGTTCAGTGGTTTTGCATTTCTGCTAACGATATGTAACTGAGCATCATAGGTACTTAAACGAAATTCGTTATTCAAAAAGAACCGATTTATAGGACGATAGGTTAATATTTATTATACTGTATTTCAATATTTAGTATACTTGATTTCAGTAAATAATTGTTATTTTAATATTTTTATATGTATATATTTATTTGTTTTCTTTCGTTTATTGTTTTATGATTTTTAATAATATATTAATTATTTATTGTTGGTTTAAGTCTAATAACATTGTGTGTTTGTGTGTGTGTGTGTGTGTGTGTGTAATGTCATTTTATTTAATATAGTTTGATTTAAATATTAGATTTTATCATTCAATAATTAACTACATTACAAATCATATTACAAAAGAGTGATTAATCATCTGCCTAAAGAAATGATTAATTTAGTATTGATTTTCATTTTAGTGTAATATGTTTTAATTTTTTTGTTTGCTCTTTTCGTCCTGTTTTTGTTGCTGTTGTTAGTAGTAGATATCTGAAAAGATTTTTATATAACTCTACAGAATTTGGATTAATTGGACGAGGGTTGTTTGTTCAATTTAGAGGAAAAAAATTAAATATGAGAATTTTTTAATTAAAGTGATTTATTATTTTCGTCTTTGTCTATTTTTTGTTTTTCAATTGAACTGCAGCAATTAACAGTTTTGCGGGTTACTATTTTGAAGTTTTAATAATGTTGTCTCTTAGTTTTTTTTGTTTTGTTAATTTTTACTTTTTTACAACACAGAAATTGCGATAGTGGTAGGAGAATTTTTTTATATATAATTTAACATAACATGGGTGAAAAACTAACAGGAAAAATAATATTATTTATATATATTTATAAAAAAACGTAAAGAAGGAATAACATAATAACCACAACCAAGCCAGAGACTTGAGGCGTTGAGGTGTAGTATTTATATTTACTTTTTGTTTCTGAAAAGAAAATTAAGAGCACAAAAATTAAAAATTACTTTATATGCCAGTCTTTAAAAATACAAGATAACGAAGTTAAAGATAGTGAGTAAATATTTAAAAAGAAACTAAATAGATGAAAGCATAGCGTTGAAATGAAAAGTAAACATAAATTGCACATAATATGTTTGAAGACTAAAATGCCATAAAGATATTTACCTAATTGCTCTATCCATAATATTATTAATACGTGTTTCAGAATAACCTGGTACTAGTTTGTGTATAATTTCTTTGAGAAACAGATCACTTACGCCAGGACGACTACGTTCTGCCAATTCAAATACCGATTTCAAATCGGCTATATCCAAAACATTCATATTTTTATTGGAATTACTGCTATATTTACGTTGTATCTAAAATTAAAAATAAAAAAATAAGAAAAATAATGTTTATACGATTTTAAGTTTTTCTCTCTCTTTAGTTTCTACTTACATCAGAGAGTATGGGAAAGAGGAAATTGTTCAAACAGGGACTGTTGGTGTTTATAATACGATTACCCACACCGCTGCTGCCACTGCCGCCTGCATTTTTGTGATTGCTATTGGACGATGTTGGTACCCTATCACCGACTGTTGCATGGGGCTCATGATTTAAAAAGTCTCTATTGGCATGTGTATTGCCATTATAAACATTGCCCATACTGCTGCTGGTTGCTAACATATGACCACCACCGCCGCCACCTCCTGCATTTGAGGATACAGCAACTGAAGAATGTGAAGCTGCCATAGTACTGCGCCGCAGAGATCTATCATCTTCGTCGTCACGTTTACTATGGTCTAATAATTGCAACTGTAAACGTAAAATAAGTTAGAATTAGTCATTTAAACATGTTTAAGTATTTTTCGCCAAGAGTCTGTTATTAAAAATTTAAAGAAGAAGAACAATTAGACAAGAGTAATAAATTCGCCAGTATAATTATCAAGTTAATTTAATAATATTTCTAGATTTGTATGACAGGCATTTAAATCTGTGATAACAAACTTTCTTTTTTTATTAAGGTTGAGCCAAAAATATCAATATATCGAAATACCGATATTTTTTAGTTTAAAAAAACTTTTGTTTCGTATTTTGTGTTGTTGGTTTTAAATTTTTTTTTTTAACTATCGATGTATTCGTGATTATTTCATTCGCGATATATCGAAGTATCGATACTTACTTTAGGGTTTCGAAATTCGTTATTTTAATGAATAACGGTAACTAAAGTCGACCACTAACCTCCCAGGTGCCATCAAAAAGGTAGTTTTGTGTTAATATAAATACATATGTATATACATACGAGTAGGAGTATATTATTATTGTTTGAACTGTATAGCATCAATATTTTAAAGTGAAAAACTGTTTCATTCCTCGGGTTTTTATACGAATTTTGGCGATATCAATCAATTATTATTATCAATAATAATATGTCGATATATTTTTCAAATGAAAATATATATTTCAGTTGATATGTATTATCGGTACTGTAAAAAAACACCAATTCAATATATGTGACGCAAGCTGACGAAAGGGAGCTTATCTTGCCAGGAGTCGAAATTAAGTTTTCGATGTTTTTTATTAAATAAAAAATTCTGGAAAGAACGCAAAAAATTCGGGCAAAAATCTAAGAAATTAACGAAGTTATGGTTTTTTTTTTGGTTTTGGTTTTATTTTTCTTTCATGCTGATTTTTGATGCTGATTTTTGCTCTTTTTTCTGTAAAATTATATTCATATTCACTGAAATTATAAATTTCAAATTCAAATTGTTATCTTTTCAAAACGTTTTGTTAGGTATTAAATACATATTGGAGATTTATGTAAAAATCAGCTTTATTATCGGTGTGGTAGTCGTTCTTCGGTTTTGAGGTTTTGCATAAGATTATCGTGTTATATTTAATCTATTACAAAATTTATATACGCGAGGTGCGACTGCTACGACAACCACAATATGGCTTAATAAGTGTTTGAACTAAACTTTTATTTCATTTTTTTTTTAAATAGCGTTTTTTATTTTGAATAATTTTACATATAAAACTATTTTTTTGTGAAACAAAAACGTTTTGCAAATATTAACTTAAATTTCCGACAAACTGAGAGACAAAATCTTTACCTTCGAAATCTTTAAGATGTTGGTAATAAGTGCAATGGGAAACCAGAACATAGACACCACACCGGCTTTCAAGTTTGCTACAAGCTTTGATCACAAAACTTTTATGTCTTTTTTCTATCTTAATTTTGTTTAAATATCTGAGTTTATTTCTTCCTTTTCCCCTTTTTTGAAGCATAAGAAAACCATAATAAACAAAAATCAAATTTTAAATTTTTATTCATCTCCATTTTTTATTCTCTACGACAATGAAAAAATTGAACCCGGTGTTTTAAAACTAACCAACATAATCCTGCCGTGTTCATGCTTTTTGCAAACTCTTTAAAAAATAAATTTGATTCTTTCCTAATCATATGAAACATGAGGTTTTGCGCATAATAGTTTCACTTTATTTTCGCCCGTAAAAACGGTTCCGCTCAAAGATCACCCTTCTCAATTCTAACTTTTTGAATGAATTCTTTCAATATTTGAACCTTCAGCCTAAAAATCTAAATATATTCCTGTTCCCATATCTTTGTTAATGCACTAATAATAATGAAATCAGACGCTATTGTTTAAGTGTAACACAGAAAAAAAAGATTGTTAGGATTTTAATAATATTTAAAGCTGTTGTTGTGTTATTTAGTATTGGGTTAATGGCTATAATCTCATGTGGTTAGGAAATTTAAAAAAAAGCATTACCGATGAACGTCTTTCGATTTCTGCATCCATGGAGGCGGTACGTGTAGGTCTTATATTAACCTTTTGCTGTTCTTTGTAGTTCGAACTAGATGAAGAGGACTGCAAAGCACCCATGCTGCTCATTTTTGTTGAACTTTCCAAATTACTAGTTGATGAGGCATGTGCATGTTTTTGCTGCTGCTGCTGATGTTGTTGTGGCTGTTGGGAGGAGGGAGATAATTGATGAAAATGTTGCTGTTGTTGATGCTGCTGCTGCTGTTGTTGTTGTTGTTGATGATGGTGATTGGATTCTCGAGAGCTAGCTGAGGCGTTGGAAACATTTGACGACGTTACTGTTGTGACGGAAGATGGCACCATCGGTGTGGAGGAAGAGGATATAGACGAAGAAGATGAGGATGACAAAGAAGTTGGTGTGGTTGCGGAATTGGACGTAAGGCTGTTGTCACGTTTTTGTGAATTTATTAAAGAGCTGCCCATATTGGTAGCACTGCTGCTGCTTTGCTGATGTTTGCTACTGCTTAGGTGAGTGGTCGACGTTATAGTATCAGCCGCACTCTGTGTTAGTTTGTCCATTTTAAGTTCTTGCTCGTCGAGTCTATTGAAATGATTGGAACTCATTTTATGTGCATCATTATTTACATGTAAACCTTTGACAGTCATTATCCAGGGTTCATCGGTATTGCAGCCGGGCTTGGAATCATCACTTATAAGGAAAACAAAAGATGGCATTAAAACAATATTTCTATAATGAAAACGAACTTTAGCATGTACTTACGAATCGGAATTTTCGGATTCAGTTTCACTTTCATCTCCCTTTTGTAGTTTCCATTTTTTGTAGCGATCAATCAAATCAATAAGGTACGAATTCTTTTTTGCTTTTTTTATGAAAGGATACTTGAGTAACTCCTTTGCAGTGGGGCGCTGAAATAAATAACAGAAAATATAATAAATTTCTATTTTTCTTTTTAATTTATTTCTGCAATTTCTTACATTCTCGGGATCCTTGTTAAGGCACGCTTCAACAAAATCTTTAAAGGACTTTGTGTAATTTCCCGTCAATTGTGGCGGATTATTTTTGGGTATAAGAAATAAGACACGCATGGGATGCAATTCAGAATTAGGAGGTTCTCCTTTTGCCAATTCAATAGCCGTTATACCCAGCGACCATATATCAGCCTTGGAATCATACATGGACTGTTTTATTACTTCGGGGGCCATCCAGAATGGTGTTCCCACAAATGTATTACGTTTCGAAGTTGTGTTTGTCAATTGACCGGCCACACCAAAATCGGCCAATTTAACATCACCCATTTCACTAAGCAAAACATTGGCCGCCTTAATATCTCGATGTAGTTTCCTTTCTGAATGCAAATAATCCAGGCCCTTAAGGACTTCTCGCAAAATAATAGCAATATGCATTTCTTCGAAAGAACCAGCTTTCATTAGATCTAGTGCTGAACCGCCACCTAAATATTCCATAATAATCCATAGTTTTGTACCCTTGAGAAAGGACCCATAGTATTTGGTAACAAAGGGGGAATCACACTGCGACAATACCATAATTTCTTGTTGGATATCTTCGATTTCATCTTCAGCTTCTTCCAAGTCAATTATTTTAATGGCTACCACCTGAAAGGATGAAAAATTTCGTTAAAAAATATTGTTTGTATAAATTCCAATAGTTTTGTGAGACTTACTTGCTGTGTACGATTATCAATGCCTTTGAAAACTTCACCGAAAGATCCTTTGCCAATACGTTCTTGCTTTGTAAAGATAAGCTCGGGATCGACCTTTTGCTTTCACAAAATAATGAAAATTTTAGTTTAGAAGTTATTACATTTAAATTAAGGCGAATTCAATTACCAGGTGGTGGCAATAGCGACTTTATTAACTTGCAACGTTGCTGCAAACGTCAAACTTAAAAATTGCTCTTTTTTTGGTAAATGAATTCGACTTTATTAAAACTTAAATTTATTGAAATACATAATTGATAAAATAATTAAATTGTTCTCGATGAAGGTAAAAATAAAAATTTTTTTATTACAGTAATTCAGCTGTAATCAATCCTGGAGATAGGGTTGTAGGGTTTTAAGTGTCATTTGGCCAACATATATACATAGATCTAGGTTAGGGCACCAAATTTTCTATGGTATTTAGGTATATAGGTGTTTACAAGTCATTTGATGATAAGGACAGATTCATCATTAGGTTTAGCTAGAGAATAGGATTTGAGAGTTTTTCTCTTTAGAGGAAGAAAAGCAATTTCAACGGACAGGTCATCGGGTAGAGGCGTCTATGGTTACTAGCTCTACCATTCCTAACCTAAACTAGTATAATTTATTGTGATGTCGTTGTTACACATCAAAGACGATAATATTGTAATAGATTAAAGAAAACAATCAGAAAATTCCGATTGTTTTCCTTAATCTATTACAATATTATCGTCGTCGATGTGTGACGACATCCGTAATAGGGCCGATTATATTGTTGTAGTCGAAACTTTTCTTTTATATGTAAAGAAAACTGCTTAATGGTAAGAAGGCCGTTTATACATGTAAGATAGCAATTGTCAGTTTTCAAATTAATAAACCAGTTAAGGATAAATTCTAAAATCGTCATAAGTATTAAGGTCACTTTTTAACTCTAATCAATACTCATGTGTTCGTACCTCCCATAAGAATTTAAGAGACAAATAAGAAAACGATTCCTCATTCCTTAAAATACCCAATATTCCCCATAATTTTTCGGAAACGCTTTTAGTTGGCATCTCTATAAATTTAAATGTTTGTTGGTAAGACGTTTATGAAACGAGTAAAAAAACTTAGAAGAATGTGGTTAAAAAGCAAAAAAATGCGATAAAGTGCAAAATATAATAAATAAACAGTATTTGATGATCTCATTTTTGGCATCGGAGGAGAGTTGGGAGCAACTAAATGTAGCCCTTATCTTTATCATTAAAAAAAGCAAATATTTTCCATATTGATAATAAAAAATGCGATTATAAATTGCAGTAGCAAGATCAGCTGCTGTCAGTTGTTCTAACTAGCCAGTAAAATGTTGGTTTTACACTTTTTTTAAACTCACCTCTGTCCACGACATAGTGGAATTGAAGACGAGCAAATAATGGAAGCGGTGGCACTGTGATAAACTGCCCCTGCACTCTTTACAGCTACTACCTTTGAAGTCGGTGCTAAGCTATGGCTTCCTCTTCCGCCTTTTTTGAGCTGTGCTGATACAAAAAGCAACACAGCAAAACACTTACTTCTCCCTTAATAGAAACAACAATGATCCGCAACGTCTATTTCCGTAAACATCAGCAGCTTTAACTCTATGCATACACAACTAACACTCACGACAGAACGATGTGTTTGTGGTGTAAGTGTTAAGCGATAAAATGAAGAGAAAGAACAGCAAGGTGTGTAAAATGATCGTGGGACACCTTTTTACGTCTTTCTGTCACACCAATAACAAATAACCAACTTATGTCTATTACTTATGGTCAGACAGGCAGGGACTTCAACGGGAACAGTTCGACTCTGACTACAATATATGTAGTTTCTTGTGCCACTTCTTTTTCGTATGCAATTGTTTCGCAATTTGCTGCATTCACACCAGAAACATGCATACACACTCTATAAATTTGTATTATATGTACATATATGTATATATTTTTTGTTTTCTCAATACGATTTCTTTACGCTACGTTTACAATTTTCTGTCAGCCAATCTTTTGTCTGCTGAGGCCCTTTATTTAGAGGTTTTTTCTTTTACGAATTTGAGCTATTTGTTATGAAAACAATTTCTTTAATCGCTTGGCTTAATTTATATTTAGTTATTTAACTGTTCACATTTTTATGCGATTTGCATATAAATTAGAATTAAATTTGGAATTCTTTCTATTTTAATCTGTGTCGAAAGACAGATCTTGTTTTACCACTTCTTTTTCTATTTCATTAATTTCTTCCACTTGCTTTGTTTTCGATTTGTTTTTTATTGTCTGTTCTCTTTTTCTTGTGGATTCTTTTTCTTGTTGTTGTGTTTTTGCTCTTAAATTGTGACAGCCTTTTTTCTGTTAATCAACTTTCTTTTTTTCAACGTTTGTGATTTTGCAGATAAGATTTGTTACAAATATTATCTTTTTTAATGCACTTCTTTAAACAATGATTTGGTTTTACAGCAAAAGTACACGAATTTTTGTTATTTTGAACATAAACAATTTTTATTACAATTACAGTTATGTAAATAACACAAATAACTTTACTACTACAATTCTTTTGCTGTTTTTGCTCTTTGATTCTTTATGAAATTTTTCATGTCACTGGCACAAATGTAATATATATGAAAGATAAATGGTGCGAGTTGACAGCTGGCAAACAAACGTTGCCAGAATATTAGAAATAAAAAAATTTCATAGTGAAAGCTAAATTTAAAATACAATATAACAAGTTATATTGTTATGTTTGCCCTTGATACGTATTTTACTAACTTAGATGCAAATTGTTTAATTTCAGTTCTTGGTTTCTGTTAAACATTAATTGAAGCGCACTATAAACAATGTTTTTTGCTTTAAAAATGTAACTTACTTTAGCCATCGTTATAAAACTAAAAACGTACTTAATTGAGATCGTGGAATTAATCAAAGAAGCCATCTATAGCTTTTACAATCAATGAAAATGGTATTCTTTTATTATTTATAAACCCGCCTTATAAGATAAAAATGATAAATTTTCATATGAATTATATTTGACATATTTTTGAATTAATAAATTAATTATTTAGGCTTAAGTTCTTAATTATAAAGGTATAAAGAAAAATTAGATACCAGCAAAGCAGAATGCATTTTCTAGACAACTACGTCCGTCATCAGTACTCTTCCCATCTATCTACCTGGTAGTTGCAATTGTTATTAATTTTCTATTTAAACAAACTTATCAAAGAAATAGAATATTAGAAATTTTAATTTTACATTATATTTCATAGAAGATAGAGCTTTTTGAAATTGTTTTGCACTTTAAATCATTTTTCTTTATTTTTATTCTCTTTATATATTTTCTTTTATTTGAAAATGGTTTATATCTGTCTTGCTATTAGCCAACCTTTGGTTAGCAATTAACAACAATTAGATATTTTTTTATTTTTGAGATAAAGAAAAATTAGATACCAGCTAAGCAGAATGCATTTTCTAGACAGTTACGTCCGTCTAGAAATTCAAATAAAATTCATATAATTTCACAGTGCGGGCACGGATTTGACATTGTTAACTTCAACTTGTGTTAATTTTGTTTTATATTTGTATTATATTGTATTTGCTACTTATTTTTCTAACTAAGATGCAAATTGTTTAACTATAAAAAATGTGTTTTGCTTTAGCAATGTTACTGGCTTTAGCAATCGTACTTAACATAAAAATTATCAATTTTCTTTACAGTTTATATAAATAATAATCAGGGTTTGTGGTGGCAAAAAGCATTTCATAATATATTTGTTTTGCGAACCACCCGGTATTTCTAAATAGCAGTATTTTAAAGAAATTAATACTCAAAAGCTGTACTGTTAAACATTAAACAAGTTTAACTGGTGTCTGTCTACACTAATGCAGTGTTAGAACAGGGTGGTATATTACGAGTAAACTATAATCATGTAACGTAACCAAAATTCATTTTTAAACTCCTACATATTTATGTACAACAGTAGAGAGCAGATATGAGTACTTGTTTGTATTTCTTCTATTGCTAGGTGCATACAAATAGTAATAATTAAGCGATTTTATATTTTTTTGGTGTCTTTCCTATTTAGTTCTTAACAAAACTGCTCTTAAACCCCGTCTATATTCGTCATTAACATGTCTTAACAAAGTCAAACTTCATATAAAAAACCCGTATTAAAAATAATGTTTCTTTTAGTTTTAATAAGTTTGACTTTTGTTAAGACATGTTAATGTCTAATGGAGACGGGGGCAAAACAAATGAAAAAACTATCTAGGTCCGCAAATTTTCGGAAACTTTTAACCTTGGGATAAGAAATATGAGTGCTGACAAGTCTTTAACGCCAAAGAAAGCTTCCACAGCAATAAATAATAATATTAGGCTGTCCCTCGCCTAAGAAGAGCGCTACACAACATTGGATACCTCGTGAAGACACCTAAACTTGCATTGATACATAAAGATATTTCGACACGTTTAGAATTTGACATGCATCACAAAGATTAGGCTGTTGATGACTGGAAGAGCGTAATATGATCTGATGAGTCCAAATTAAACCGATATCGGTTTGATGGTATTAGTATTACTGATGGTAATAGTATTACTGGTGCCAACAGCAGGAAAATTCAATGGAGTGTTTTACATTGGTGGCATGTTGAACCATTGCAAAAACTTTATAGCATCATGAGAAAGAAAGACTACTTCGAAATATTGCCTACACATCTTTCTGATTTGTATGATATGAGCGAATATCCGAAATACATATGAAAGATCATTGAGAAATATTTCATTGATGCTGTGGCCTCCGCAAAGTCTAGACCTTAATCCAGTTGAGAATTTGTGGTCAATTGCAAAAAGACGGTCGGGAAAATATCGAAGAGCTTCACCTAACTTAATCGAGTTGTGGCAACATGATCAGCTTGAGTGGCAAAAGAATTCAGATAAAATTATACACAAATTGATTGAAAGTATGCCCAAATGCATAAGTAGTGTATTACAAAAAATAGCTATGAACCAACTACTAAAAATACAAAATATTTGAAATAATACCAGAAAGTGTAAATAGAGTTATTTTTATTTTATTTTCATTTTTCTTTGAATATGCAGCTTTTTGATTTGTTATAAAAATATTATTGTTAACAACTGAATATAATAATTTTTAATTTTTACTATTTTTATACACCTACAAATGGAGAAAATACAAACATGTACTCATTTTTGTTCCCTACTGTACATGAAACTATTTTTTAATTCTAACCTAAACGCATCTTCTTAAAGTATTCTTTCTAATCTTTTCCAATTGTTCTATATTGCTGCTTATTTATTTATCAGACATCAACAAAAAAACAATATTTTATTATTTATAAAATTATTTTAAATAATTTTCATTGTATTTAATCTGTTTTATTCTAAATGAATTAATAATTTCTTTTCAGGCTTATATAAGTTCGATGTTAAAAAGACAACTTCTTTAGACAACTTTTAAAGAGAATTGTTTTAGGAATTGATATTTTTTTAAAAACTATGTACTAATGACCCAAAACACTGTAAATAAATTATCTGTCTAACTTTGACTTTGAATCTATCATTTCATAAATTTAATAATTTTCATCGAAAAATCCTCTTCAGCGATGAAGCCCATTTTGTTTTCGGACGAATGGGTATGTCAAAAAACAAAATTGTTGAATTTGGGATGACATCAAACCACATGAGATCAAAGATCGTACAATACATCTCGAACAAGTCACTGTTTGATGTGGATTTTGGGCTGGCGGCTCATCGATCCACATTTCTTTGATAACGACGTTAGTTAGGCTATCACCGTTAATGGCGAGCGCTATAGGTATTACCATATTGAAACCATGATATGTATTTTCAACAGCGCTGCGTGCCACCTAAATTTTTCAACAGAAATTATTTCTTTATAACAAACGCACCCAACCAGAGAATTTTTTAAAATGAGTATGTATTGTTGCTTTTGCACTGAAAAATATATCTGTGCATTGGTCAAATTTCCTATTTTATAACTTTATTATATTAAAGAATAACGCCCTTATGCCCTTATGTAAATATTTTAACGACAAATGTAAATTAATAAGTAAAGAAGAGCAAGAATTAAAGTTTAAAATGTTTTTTATACCCTTCACCACAGGTAGAAAGGGGATTTATAAGTTTGTCATTACGTGTGTAATTTCTATAATATTCACTTCGACCCCATAAAATATATATACATATTCTGGATGTCCGTATGTACGTCTATCCGTGTTCGGGTAGTAATGTCACTTGTCAAGGCACCAGACGAGATACAAAAGATTTAGGACCACCAATCTGCCAGGTATAGTTTCGAAAATTTTAGGATTGTAAAAATCAGATCATTCTTTTGGAGCCTGTGGGCAAAAACCACGCCCAGCTATATTCTTTTCGGTTTTAATGATTGTCTTTTGCTTTTTTTCGTTAAGTAAATATTAAACGGCTACAAGTAGATCGCAACGAGTGCATAGAGATCTCGGGGATTCAATAACCCCCTGCGAGGGACAATTTTGTGTTTATTTTTTGTTTGGTAAGGTTTTTCTATTTTGATTTGTATAAAAGGCCTTTATAGAAAGCAATATATATAGAGGTAGCCAATAGACCTACAAGGTGCCCACTGGTAATCAGGAGCAATGAATAGGGGTCAATATAAAGAAATGTTTTTAAGGATTTTTTGCTTTAGTCTGACTATTCTAACACAATATAGATTGCAGGAAGATCTTAGTATTAATAAAAAATTTTCAAAACAATTTTTAAAAAAAATTTCAAAACCTTTAAAAAAAATTTACAAAAAATTTCAAACAAATTTTTACGAAAAATTCCTAAAAAAAATTTAGAAAAATATTTACAAAAAATTAAAAAAAAATTTACATAATAACAAAAAATTTTTTAAAAACTTCAAGAATTATTATATATGAGAGTCTCGTTGAGAGTGTGTGTGTTCACAGGCACTCAGGGCTTTCCGTATTTTGAAATTCAACTATTAACTTGCACTAAATTATCGGTGCTTTCTTCCTTGTTTTTTTATACAAAATATACAAATATACAAATTAATTTTATGTAAATAGACTAATAAAAGATCATTTGACCCGCGTTGCATTTTTTTGTTGCTTGCAGATGTTATTATAAGTGTTGTTCATATTCACTACTTCAAAAGTTATAAAGGAAATAATCAGATGACCTAATTATGCATCGTAGGAAAATTAGCTTTTGCCCAAATATTGATCACACTAATTATTTACTATTCTTAAAAGTTATGCTGTTATTTTTTATAAAACAGACACTGTTTTAACGCTACGTGTCTGAGAAGCATTATAGAAAAGAAATATTTGTATAAAAAACTAAAACTAAACTAAAATAAAAATAAAATCTAAAATCATTCATCGTGCCTTTTTAACCCCTTAAAAAATTCTGGTCATCTGTGCTTTTGAAATATCGGTTAAATACTCACATGTTTCTGTAGGTATGCGTATCTCTAATGAATGTGTGTGTAGATATATGTATGTGTATGTTAAAATTTTAGTTCAGTTTGAAAAAATAACATGATGACCATTTTGCTGCAGGCGTTACGTGTTATTTGTGTTTAGTCAAGCGTTACGAGTGCTAGCTATAGCAAGTACAACAACACATTGCTTCATTCCAAACTCCATACATGTTTAAATCCACTAGATTTCCAGAATTTTTATTTCATGTTTTTTTTTTTGCTTTGAAGTACAAATGCAATTCAAAATACTCGTAGTTGTGTATACACGTACATAAATGAATGCAGATATGTGTACCCACTTGACCTGACATTCGAAAAAAATACAGTGAGGTATTACCGAAACAAAAATGTTCTAAAATCGATAATAATAAATATAACGAATATTCTTTAACATGAACAATTTTCGGCCTTTTCTCGACAATAAGCATTTGAAAATTTGTCATTAATTTATATTGGCAAAGTTTAATTTTTAATATCATTAGCAAGCATTCTAACCCGATAGCTTTTTTAAACAAAACTGAACTGATTACTTTCGATTCACATTTGATTGTCGAGTTCGAATGTTTTCACGCAAAACATTCGACATATCATTCGGCAATATCATTAACAAAAGCCTTGGTCAAGTGGGTATAAACATATGTACACACATATATAAAAATACATACATATGTGGAATTATGCATGTGTATGTACGGATGCCTTAACTTGTGCATACCTTGAATAAATCCATGGATTACATTATGGGCTAGAGAGGTCGTACACATGTAAACGAATATGTTTTTTTTTACTTTCTAGGGAGCTGCTTGTTTACGGTAGCACTTAGTTGCCAAATGCCTATTGAAATGCTTTATCACATACATACATATATATTTATATTTTTGTGGATTGAAAAAATCATAAAAGTTTAGTTTGAATTGTCCTTCAGGTGTAAGTGTGTGTGTGTGTGTGTGAGTGTAACAATTTAATGCGGTTGTTATTGTTGCACAATGTAACAGTCACATCATACGAATCACTTAAGATTTATTTTTAGTTTTTTTTTTATTTGTGGTAGATATAGATAATAAATGAATATCAACTATTTATTTATAAATTACACTTAAAGAAATTGTAAGTTTGAAATGCACAAAACTTATATAGTAAAATAGGATTTTTTAGCTAACTTATCTTCTTTAATTTAAGTCAGATTTTTCAATACTTAATTTTGAAATTAAGTATTGAAGAGCCAGTACAATTGTATATTGAAAAAGTAGTTTTGTAACTTGTATTTTAAGAATTAAAGCTAATAATTAAACACCTAATTTTTTACAACACATTCTTGCTTTCCAAAAAAACCCTTTCCTTTTCCTAATAGATTTTATAAACGTTCTTGGCTTAAAATTACTTACATACTCGCATTATGATTAACTTAAGTATGTCTTAAAAAGATTCCAAACATTTTTACATATTTATTAAAGTATTTTATATTCCATTTGTAAATTGTTTGTAAATCCAAGTAAAGTATTAGCTTTAAGCCTTTTGGTACAATTCCACTAAAAGACGAAGAAAAGAAAATATGTAAAAGACAAAATAAAGGAATTTATACAGAAATGTTGTATATAAAAAATGTTTTGTATATTTTATTTAAAAAAATGTAGTGGTTTTTTTAAAAGAAACCTGTAACCAAGACCTTACAACTAACATTGACAACGTTGAAGAAAAAAATTAGTTGTCCTTGTGTGTAATTAGTGATAAAAGGAGTCAGGCCGAATACAAGAATTGTTTTAAGTTAAATAAATCTCTGATAATAAGGAACTTAAAGACAAAAATTGTATTTTAAAAGAAAACAGTCAGAAGAATAATGATGCTACTAAAGAAACCAGCCGATGGGCTCACAGACGGCTAAAAGCCGCCGCTGTATTTTGGATTGTCGACCCCTCGCTCAATTAAGCCGGTTAAGAATATTTTCCGCTATTTTTTTATTTAATATTTGTTTTACTTTGTTAACAACATAATTTTACCAGGTACCCTAATATGTATAACAAAAAATTAGAAAACGCAATAAATAATATGTAAACGGTAATAAAAAACTAAAGAAGAAATAATATTTTTTTATTTTAGATTCATCATTTCTAAGTTCGGTATTATGGGATGTCAAATTCCTTTCCGTGTTATTTTACTTTTTATATTTTCATAACACATTGCTTTCACACTATCACACTTTCTTATAGTATTATAGTGTGAAACGGACTTAAGCTTAAAGCAGTAAACACTTAGACAACAGCGGCTACACAGCTACACGACTACAAATGACACTGGCTACAATCGTCGCCGTGTAGTCAGCTACTGAATTATATTGAAGACGACAGCTACATATCAAAACAAATAAATATATTTGCTCAAAACCTTTTGATTGTAAATAAATTTGTATTTTTTATTTTGTGTCATTTTATTCTGTTGAATAAAATAAAATTGTGCCAAACAAAAATAGAAATTAGCCTAAGTTAGCTACAGCCACAACGGTGGTCGTGTAGCCATGTAGGTATTATGTCGTCAAAATAATCGTCTTCATATAAACGTGTGTATTTTAATTTTGACAGGTTGTAGTCGGTATCCTGCTGTCGTCTATGTGTTTAATGCTTAAGTAATCGACAACGTTAGTCTTTTTACATATACATATGTATATATTAAAGGGGATACTGGAGTAGGCCACTTCTTATATAGGCCTTTTCTGGACAACATTAGACTTAGGCTGCGATCCCTATTCATCCAATGTTTTACCTTTCAGTGTTTTAAATTTATATCTAAGTCAAATGATATGAAAGTTCGCTTGTCCTCTCACCCCCGCGTTAATCAACTCATGGTAATCTAATGTTTTCTAAGTATATTATATAGGAACGTCAAAATAAGCTATAGCTCAAATTCAGAATATTATTTTACAATAAAAATGAGTTTGTCTCCTTTTACGCCAATGTTGGTAATTGGACAATCTTAAGAAACGGTAACGCAAATTTGTACGAGATCACATAATAATCCATACAAAATGGATATGTATCTGAGAGTACTGGCAATTTTTACTACTTTCAATTACTCGATACTACTTAAGCCCATTTCACACTATAATACTGAGTATTAAGATTTTCATTGGATTTTGTAAGATAGAAATCAAATGAGAATTGCGTGATTGTGTGATTGTCAAAAAATCTAACATAACATTTCGTTTTCACACTATTACACTTCAAATAAAATGAAAAATATCAGCAAAGAAGCAAGCCGAGACGAGACGATGGAACGGCATCGGCTGAGCAATTTTATGTAGACGGCAGAGATGTCGGATCTTAAGTTTGTTTGGCCGTTCAAGTTTTTCGGTAAAAAAAAAACATAATACGTACATTTAGCAATTTCTAGGCATGGCAGAAACGAAGTACATACGAAGGCGATAAGACTGATAGCAATTTAAGTCAGGTACAGGACAAAGAAAAAATGTCATTGGCAGCGGCCAACTATCGGCTGCGACTCACTCAGCTTCGTTCTTTTCTTTAAAAAAAAAAACACAACCCTGATCAAATGAAAAATGTTATCGTTTAGAAAATTTTCTAAAAATGGTTTGGTATTATGGGATGTCAATTTTTCTTTCCGTAGCACACATTCTTATTGGATATAAGTATTTGACAAGTCTTAATACTCAGTATAATAGTTGTAAATGGGCTTTAGTACTTTTCAAATAGGTACTCAATAGTACTTAATTCTTCCGTTTACAAAATAGAAACGATAATTTATTATCGTAGTCGTTAGCTATTCTATTCAATTTATTTTAAAAGATACTAACCTAAGAGTATCGATTAACTACTTTTGCATATTGAGTACTCAAATATATTTACTCAAATATATAAAGTATCGATTAAGTACTTTTGTGCATTGAGTACTCAAATATCTTTACGAATAAATGTTACTTGGTCCTTCCGCCGAAGTTCTATTCGGTTTTAATGCAAATACAAGCAACCATAACTGACGTGAAATATCAAAATAAGCCTTGACATATTATTATTGTTTAGTTGCTGGTTGGTAGTGGCTTCCTTTTATCTCCATCTTCACTTCATCTTGTACATTTTGTGAAAACAATATTCTTGTCAGGATTAAAAAGTCTACGTGATTCGAAAACTAAATATCTTTTATAACTATTTGAAACAATAGAAATTTTAAAAGAATTTGAATAAAAGACACAGCAACGAAAAAAAAACGAACTGAATCTAAACAAAAATAAATAAAAAAAAAAATAATAAAAGGGGAGAAAAAATACTACTTGATCGTTCATTTGGGGATGAAAATAGTCACATATTTCCTTTCGGTTTTTTTGGTTGCTTCCTTGTCAGGACATAGTTTTGCTATATGTTTTACTATATGTGCATCCACGTATCCATAGCTTGCGTATGTTCAATAGTATGTTTTTTATGATGTTCAATGCTTATCATGATGTTTGATCTTAACAATAGGAATGTGTGCCTGGCTAAATGTTTTTTCCTATTAGTGTAAATGTCATCCCAATGACATTCAGTAATACTGGAATTGAAGACAGGATTCGGTATGCAAAACAAATATTTGCAAACATTCATATCTATATTCAACATTCCCTCCCTAAGTATTTTTCATTTTGGCATAAAATATGCGTTTTGTTTTTGTTTACATTACCAGGCGTTTCTCTTCCATCAAACAGTTTCATATTTCAATTTTTGTACTATTTTTTTTCTATTTCAAAATGGTACCTTTTCGTATTTTTATTTATTTGTCAACATGTCATAGCATATTTATATCCTGTAAGTACAAATAAAATACGTGCATACTTCCTTATATTATTATCACGTAACATTTCATCTTTGTTTTGGTATAAATATCATTTATTTATTTATTTCTATACATGTATTTTCATTATTTACATGTAAATAGAAAAACAGAATTTTATTTCTAATAAAAGAAATTGTATTCAAAATTTGCGTAACCAAATTCTTCCTTGGTACCAAAAACAAAAATGTTGAATATATGAAGCTTTTCAATTTGGGTTGGTAAAGTTCAACAACCTGTTAAAAACACAAAAAAACCGAAAATTTTAAATCTGTGAATACCTCTTGTATCATTTTAACACAAACTTACCACAATTATTCCATCTATAAGTTATTATACGTGTGTTTTATTAATCATTAATTATCTACATTCTCATTGAAGAAAGATAAAAAGTCATTAGTCTATGTAGGTTGAACGCAATTGAAAATTTGACCTAATCGATGACATACTTACGATATGATAACAAAGGTATGATAACGACAAAAACACTTTAAAAAATTTCAAGAAAATAATGGTGATTAACTGTCACTTCTACTAAAATTGGTTGGTCTTGCAGTGCAGTCACTTCGAAAAGGGCATAAGTCCAAAAATTTAAATTTAAAATATCGATATAATTTTTTTTTATACATTAATATATTAAAAACTAAATATGCTTTTGTTTATTAACTCCCACGTTTAATTCCTTCTTTTTATAGCCCTCACCACAGGTGGAAAGGGCTATAATTTCGTGTGTAATTTCTACAATATTCTTTTACGGCCCCATAAAGTATATACATATATTCTTCATCCTTATACATAGAGAAGTTGATTTAGAGATGTCCGTCTGCGTTCGGGATGAAATAAACTTTTAGGTTGGTAGGGTTTTCTGCTTTGATTTCTATTAAAGGCCTTTATAGAAAGCAATACACATCAAGGTAGCCAATGGATCCACAGGATGACCACTGGTAACCAGGAGCAGTCAAAAGACACCTGGGGGGTCAATATAAATAAAATTTTTTTAAGGATTTTTTTTGCTAATTTATCAAAAAAAAAAAAATTCCAAAAAAATTTTTACAAAAAATTTTTAAACAATTTTAACCAAAGGTTTCAAAAACAAATTTTACAAAATATTAAAACAAAAATTTATAAAACATTTGAACTAAAAATTTTTAAAAATATTTAGAATATTTTCCAAAAACTTTTTTATAAAAAGTTTTGAAAAAATTTTTGCAAAAATTAAAAAAAAAAAATTCGAAAATATTTTCCATAAATTTTTAACAAACAATTTTAATTAAATTTTTACAAAGATTTTCTATATTTTTTTAAAACAGATTTTCAAATAATTTTTTCAAAAAATTTTCAATAATTTTTTTACAAAAATTTTTAATCAAATTTTTACAAAATATTTTCAATAAAATTTTTACAAAATATTTTCAATAAAATTTTTACAAAAATTTTTCAATAAAATTTTAACAAAAAATTTTCAATAAAATTTTTACAAAAAATTTTCAAAAAAATTTTAATAAAAAATTTTCAATAAATTTTTACAAAAAATTTTCAATAAAATTTTTGCAAAAAATTTTCAATAAAATTTTTACAAAAAATTTTCAATAAAATTTTTACAAAAAATTTTCAATAAAATTTTTACAAAAAGTTTTAAAAAAATTTTTTTATAAATTTTTACAAAAAAAATTTATTAAATTATTATAAAAATAATTTTTTTTAAATTTTTGCAAAAAAATTTTTATAAAATTTTAACAAAAAATTATCAATAAAATTTTTACAAAAAATTTTCAATAAAATTTTTACAAAAAATTTTCAATAAAATTTTAAAAAAAATTTTAATAAAAAATTTTCAATAAATTTTTACAAAAAAATTTTCAATAAAATTTTTACAAAAAATTTTCAATAAAATTTTTACAAAAAATTTTCAATAAAATTTTTACAAAAAATTTTCAATAAAATTTTTACAAAAAATTTTCAATAAAATTTTTACAAAAAGTTTTAAAAAAATTTTTTATAAATTTTTACAAAAAAAATTTATTAAATTATTATAAAAATAATTTTTTTAAAATTTTTGCAAAAAAATTTTCTATAAAATTAAAAAAAAATTGTATGGAACATTTTTACAAAAAATTTTATGAAAATTTTTACATAGTTAGGCATTTCACGTGACGATATATACCATATACGAAATATTGCTGATTAGTAAAAAAAGCGCAGTTCTTTTTTTAATGCGTTTGTCTCTTAAATTAAATCAATTTTGTACCTAGGTCTGTGAAAATAAAATCATCGTGGTGATGGCTATAGAAGATTCGGCACGGCCGAATATAACACTTACTTGGTTTCCTTTAGTCTGACCATTCTAAGTCAATATGGATTGCACGACGGTACTACAGAGCCCAGAGGGAGGTCGATCGGTCTTTCACCGTAATGAAGGGTATATAATATTCAGCACAGCCGAGTACAGCACTCTTACTTGTTAAAAAAATGTTTGTCTTAAAAAATTTCCTTTTAAAAAAGCACATATTTAAAAAATACTTTTTAAATAGTACCATTGAAAAAACACATATTAACAAAATAACTTTACAAACAAGTACCTTTTAAAAAATGCTTTTTAAAAAGAAGCTTTTAAAAATGTTCCGTTTGAAAAAGTACCTTCTAAAAAGTACCTAAATAAATATTATTCATATTATTCAAAAAAAAAAAAAAAAAAAAATAAAAATTTATTTTTCAAAAGCTTATTTTTATAAGGAAATTATCTTTTTATTTATTATATATTGCTTCAGTTTAGTTCATTAACCTTTTTACTTAAAGACATTTTTTTTATTAAATCCAGCTGCTTAAAACAAAGTCTTTAAATATTTACTGTAGAATACCGATGAGTAATTCTTTTTAAACTTGACGAATATTTATACATGTTTGCTATGGATATTAATAAATAATTAACAATTGTTTGATAGAGACTCTTTTTATTCTACTCAGTATTTTTAACACCATTTAGGCATTTCACAGATTATTGAGAAACCTTTAATGAAAGTAGAAATGTAATAATATAAAATAAATAAATAAAAAATAAATGCTTTAAATAAAAGACATAAATAATTTGCTGTTTTATTTCTGTTTCTCATTAATTGTGATAAAATTATTTAAAACTGTGACTAACCATTCTACGGCGTGAACGAAACGATAAGAAAAGGCAATTACAAATACTGCAGAGTATTTTATTTAAAAAAAACATTTAGTTTCATTAACGAGCTCAAAGAACACAGTCATTTATATATTTTTTGTGTCTAATAATATTAATTATTATTAAATATTCATTAAAAAATGTTTGGAAAGTTTATTATTTTAACGGCTTTTTTGGCTTTAATGGTCATGCAACTGGGTAAGACTTGACTATTTTATTTATTTAAGTTGACTTCAAAAAAAGAAAATTAAATTTTTATCCAAAGCTCAAGCCAAGAATGCAACTCTTACCAAATGTTATAGTTGTGATACTCCCACTTCTTGCCGCAAACCTGCAACAGTAATTTGTGATCAACAAACAGCTAATAGCACCCGATCAACACTGGCAAAACATTTTTCAAATGTTTCAAACATAACAAATACCGAATTTGAGTGCATGCAAACTCGCTACACTTTAAGTAAGTAAAATGGGTTTTTAAGATAAAAATTTAATTATAAAATTTTTATAATTGTGTTTTTTATGTTTACAGAAAATTCCACTGTACTTGCCATAAGTGGTTGTGTAAATGCTGGCTTGAATCCCTGTAGATTGCAACCTAAAAATGTTTCCTATGTAACGCACATTTGTAAAAATTGCAACAAGAACTTGTGCAATTCAGCTGCTACTTTCAGTTTAAGTTCTGCCATTATGATGCCTTCCGTATTTGGTTTGTTGTTGTTTAAGTTTTTGTATTTTTAAGTTGATCAATTAATAAAGATTTTGAAATATTTGTAAAGAGATGTGTTTGTTTTAATGCAGTGGTAATTATTTTGCTGAGAACTTTGTCTGCTGCTCAAACATATTGATGTTCATTGGTTTCACTGCAAATTAATCAATTAACTAAGCTCTGTCTCTAGTTGCCTGATGATGGAACATTTTGCTGAATAAATATGGAGCTTTAGAAAAAACTTTCACACTTAGAGCATTTAAAGACTGAAATAAAACTTAAAATAGATTTAATAAAAAATTATTTTGAAGAAAAATCATATCGAGTTTAGCGAGCATTTGTTAAGTGATTGCAGTCTACTTTTTATATCCTTCACCACAGGTGGTGAGGGTATAAATAAATTTGTTATTCCGTGTGTAATTTCTACAATATTCTTGATCTTATACATAGGAAAGTTGATTAAGCGATGTCCGTCTGTCTGTCCGTCTATCCGTGTTCGGGTAGTAATGTCCTTTGCCAAGGCAACAGGCGAGATACAGAAGATTTAAGCCCACTAATCCACTAGGCATAGTTTCGAAAATTTTGGGATTTCAATTTAGCAACATCATTCCTGTGGAGGCTGCGCCCACCTATATTTTTACGTTTTTTTTAATTTTTTTCGGCTTTAATGATTCTCTTTTGCTTTTTTTTGTTAAGTAAAGACAGGTAGATCGCAAGGTGTGCATACAGATCTCTGGGGATCAATAACCCTCTGCGATGGCCGATTTTGTGTTTATTTTTGTTTGGTAGGGTTTTTCTGTTTTGATTTGTATTAAAGGCCTTTATAGATTTCAAATTCACTTGGTTCGTAAACAACATCATTAATTTTAAACGTTTGACTCTTTATATGTTGGATAATTTCATCAAACTTATTTCTTTTAAACTTGCATGCGATAGTTGTTACGAATTTATGCGTAATTTTATTTCGAATTTAGAAGGTTCTTTTTTTGAACATACAATCAATAAATAAATAAAATTCTTTAAAATATAAAATTGGAATAAAAAAGAGAACAAATTAACCTTTATTCCTTTATTGTTCAATAACACTTAATATTTTTTATATAGTTTTTTAAATAATTTGTTGCAATTTTGTTATAATTGAAAAATATTACTCTCCTGTATTATAAGTATAAGATTTCTATCTTGTTGTACAGGTAGTGGAATATTGAAATAAATAAATAAATAAATAAATTCCTATTAAAGTCCTTTTTGAAGTTAACTTCTTAAATTGCCCTCTTATAGATTTGTATCCTTATGCTGAACTACAGTTAACATTAATTATTGTAGTCTTTGGAAAATCCCTATAAAATCGAGCTCCATACAACATCATTCCTAAAACTCACAAGGACTCAGAAGGATGTCATACGAATTCATAGATACAAACAATATTTACAATTCTCCACGTCAAAGGTAAATTAGTATTTTGGTAAAAGTTTATGTATGTGTGTGTGTGCATGTGTACACGTACATGTACGTGTTGCTTTAACAAACATTGATGCATTTGCGGCAATCAAACTGAAAGTTAGCCATTTATCATATTTTTGTTGTTTTTTGTTATTATTCTTTTGATGTGAAATTTTATGAGAGTCATATCTGCATACAGTGCAACACAGGAGTCTTCAAACCTTAAAAGAAGACTAAATAAGTTTTTTTTTGGACTAAACAATGAAATAGTTATAAATCATAGAATTTTAAATTTACAAAAGCTCGACCTTCCAAGCAAGCTTATTTTCCCATCTATACATATAATAAAACTGTAACAGGACTAATTATGTGCATGAAAATTTTTTGAAAATTTTGTTGCTGGTAATCTAAATAGAATACAAAACAGCAATTTTTAGAATTTTGTACATTTTTTTTATAAAATGTTTTTTTTTTAATTTATTTTAAAAATATTTTTAAGATTAGAAAAAAATTTGTAATTTTTTTTTTTTAAATTAAGAACTTCCTGCAATCTATATTGCATTATAATGGTCAGTCTAAAGCAAAAAAATCGTTAAAAAATTTCCTGATATTGACCCCCTCGTAATAGGCCTATTGGCTACCTCTATATGTATTGCTTTCTATAACGGCCTCCCGAGATCTATATGTACTCCTTGCGATCTACCTGTCGCGGTCTAATCTTTATTTAACAAGAAAAAAAAGCAAAAGAGACTCATTAAAACCAAAAAAATGAAATAAAACGTGAAAAAATATAGTTGGGCATGGTTTTATGCCCGCAGCCTTCAAAGGAATAATCTGATGTTGCTGAATTACAATCTAAAATTTTTTGAAACTATGCCTGGCAGATGGTTGGGCTTAAATTTTTTGTATCTCGCCTGGTGCCTTGGCAAACGACATTACTAAGACGGACAGATGGACGGACAGATGGACGGACAGGCGGACATTGCTTAATCAACTTTTTGACGTATAAAGATCCAGATTATATATACTTTACGGAGTCGGTAAAAAAAATTTAGTTTTCAATTTCACTATTTTCCTTATTTCATAAGACATTGCGTTTTTATGAAAAGCTAAATATGCTGCGGTGGTATGCAACCATTTGTTTGTGACCTTTTTAGCACTTGGCAAAGTAATTAATATATTTCTTTAATAAATTTTTTTATTAGAACTGTTTTTTTTAAGTCTCCTCTTAAATTTTTTTTAAGGAGGTTTAAAAGTAGAAAATGATTTAAAAAAAGTTTAGTTTAAAAAGCTTTTTAGTTATTGAACGTTTAGCACTTGTTCAATGCGTTAAAGGGTAGGATTCACTATCCTACACTTTCGTACGATTTAATTACAGAAAGAAATCTGACAGAATTGTAGGTGCCACTATTATACAAAAGAAGATTTTGCAACACTGTTGGCATGGAGAAATACATTTGATAATTTTTTTCAAAAGATTATCAAATCTTACAGACCTTCTAACACTTCTTATCCTCACTATCATATCTTTTGAGCACACAAGCCACTTTTGAAAGATCGCACGTCTGAGTATAATATTTAATCATTGCGTTAACATTTTTCTCAAACTGTATTTAAAAAAAAAACATTCTATTAAAATTGATTTAAAGAAATTTAAAAATTAATTCTTTTTTTCGCAAAAAATCTTTTTTAAGAAAAAAGAAGATTGAGAGTAAAATATAATTCAAAGAATCTTAATTTAAAAATCTTTTTAGTTATTGAACTAAAAGCTTTTCTATTCTTCAAAAAATTTTATATTATTTCATTGGCTGAACGAAAACTTTTCACCCCAACTGTTTTCTATTCAAAATATGTTTTACTTGTGTTTTGCTTTTTACAGGAGTTTAATTAAATGATATACTACTACACCTTTATTCTAAAAAAAAGTTCTATACGACATGCTAGTTAAACTTTAAACAAGCTTTTATATTGCATGCCTTCTGTACGTAGTAGTCTTCTTATGTAAAACTTCAATCGTGCGTCATAAGTTTGAAAAATATAAGTAAAAGGAGCCATATAGAAAAAAATCAATATAAAATTGCTTTTCAACTTCAATAAAGTGGGTTTTACTTATTGTCATCTCCATAATTTATTTTTAACTCGTATTTATCAGTGAGAAACTTAAAATGTGGAAGTTTATTTCAAATAATAAATTGGGCATACAAAGGCAATTATTGGGACTGAATGTTCAATAAAAACATTTGGTGACTGATTATCTTAGTTGTTCAATTTATGAGGCATTATTACCCAAAAGAAAGTTTCTTCTAAAAAGTTAAGGACAACCCATCATAAAACACTTTCATTAATAAACTTCATGTAAAATAGAAATGAAGTCTTTACCTTCTGGTCTCTTTTGAACATTTTTTTCTTAACAGAACTTATGTATGGCGAACAAGAAAGTCTCTTTTTATTATTTCTTTAAACTTTATCATTTAATCAGCAAGAACTTGAATTTTAATATTAATGCAGCTGGTGCAACATCAATGCAGTGTGTTGTCAATTTTTCTTTAGTAAAAAAAAAAAATTGCACTTTCCTCTGCATGGCCTTTTAAACTAAAAATTTTCATTTTACTTAGAAACAAACTTAGTAAATGTGATCTCAAAATTCATTCAAAGTAATAATTAAATTTAAGTAAAATTCTTAAATTAAACAAGAAACTCATTTGTAAATATTTACTTTTGTTTTAAAATACAATTGAATTTGGACAAAAGTTTTGGGTCGATTTGTCGCTTTGTTAAATTTTCAATAATTTATTTATTATTTAGCCTTAGAGGCTTGTTTTTGTGTTACATATATATACATAAACTGCATTGCATTGCATTGCACTGCACTGCACTGCACTGCTCTGCATTATTTTAATTTCCATACATGCACACATACATATTTATGCATAATTGTGTATGATTTCTCGTGGCAATAACATGAGCCATCATAATAATATTTGACAGCTGTTGTTTACCGCATCGTAGACTTTTGTTGCAATTGAACTATACAATTGTATTATTGTTGTTGTCGGTGTCGGTGTACAATACCCGAGTTCATGAGTATCAGAGGAGTTGAGTTGTTATTATAGACGTGGTGTTTTTTATTTAGATGCGAAGGCAAACTTAAAAGTTCTTAAAAAAATAAAGAGAATTTAAAAAATTAATAAGCGGTCTCGCTTTGATAAGACTGCAGATTTGTGAACTGTACGATGAGACTTTGCAGTATGGGTGTCCCTTGACATTAAATTTCTCGGAGGTTCCTGTTTACTGCAGACGATGTGAATGATCTATCAATAAAAAGGTTTGCTAGCTTTATCTGTAGTCTAGCCATTAAACGGTGAACACAAAGGTTGTACAAAAGATTGTTTGTGTTGCCTTACTTATGAGATTTAGAAGGTTTCAATCTATATATATATATTTTTATAATAATTCTGTAACTTTCTTTTTGTCTGTATGTCACGTTAAAACTACTGGATGAATTTAAAAAAATTTTATGGGAAGCTACCTTAGCATATCGGTTCAAATATAGAATATTTTTCCCGTAAAAATATCTTAATTCCAAGAGAAAGAGGAGAAAACGTAGTGAAAGCACGCAATTTTACCGATTCGATGGTACTGCAAACTTGGCAGCACCTTTTATTTTTGTCAGCGGAAAATTTTATACACTAAATATTTACAGACATAATTTTCAATTTTTTTAATAAATTTTAGAATTTAATATAAAGCCTATATATTCCTATGTAGTTCCCAGGGATGGATACCTTTATATAAAGTAAATACATAAACCATCGCAGAAAAAAAAAATTGAGTTTTTGTAAGAAGCACACTATTTTTCTGCCATACAAAAGCTCTTAATAGCAAGCATACAAATGTTGCCTATATAAATGCAATTTTTACAATGACAGAAAATGTTAAGTTTTTATTAAACGAAGGAATTTTTTACACTTCCCCTTACAGTAATGCACACCAAAAAGCACAACTGTAAGGTAGAGATAACAACAATTTAAATTTACGAGGAGTTACGACGAATTACGAGCATAATACGGTATGATTTTAACATCTACACTGCGTAGAAATAATCGCTTAAAAGAAATAATCGCTACAAAGTGGGACATTACGAACAAATATCATGTCATACGTAAGACGGTTTGTAAGCAATAACAACTCACCATTCCCTTACAAACCTGTATACGACGAAGCAGTTCTTTTTTTCTGGGATATCTGAAGCACTATACAAATAAAAGTCTTATAAATTGATGTGGATTATTTTTTAAGTAAAATCATACAAACTATTTAAAGAAACACTGACGAAGTGACTGGCACTGCTGGTCTTAAATAATGATGAGACCTGATGGATTTGGTTTGGAACCAAATCGGAAGGAATGGAGTGGCGTGACCGAAGTATTGTTGCATAGCAACATACGTCGAAAAAGCTTGGTGTAGTTTACGTAGTCTCTAACTCTTCTACATGGGGTATGCGCATCATTCTTCGCCCATAAGCTGAAATTACGAATTATTTTGTCGTTATATGCAATGGTAAAACCGCTATTATTGACAAATGCTCTAGTTTTTGTTTACAAATTTTAATGTGAGGAATTAAGAACGTAATAATTCAAGCTATAAATACAGACATACATATCGTCACGTTTCTTCTTAAACTACGTAAGCGACATTTTTTCGAAATTTACTTTTTTGGTTTTTATGGTAGTATAACATTTGCCACCAGACTACATTCTCATCTTAACAAGTTTTTGTATGAAAACTAAATAAATCCATTTTCAAAACCTCGTAAGCGCCATACAAATGACGTTTGCATGCAAAATATAATGGTTTTGATATTTCAAGTTGGAAATGTTAAAGTCTCAACCACTAAGTTTTTTGTATTTAAGATAAATTAAATCATTAAAGTTGCAGGCCAATTGGAGCACTTTTGGTAAAGTTAAAAGTTTTTTTTGATAAATACAAAAATAAATGTTTATTTAGACACAGAAATTTGCAATTTGCTGTTTGCGCCAAAACCACGTAAGCTACAGATTTGGCTTCAATTAATTGTTAGTAACAAATTTAAAAACAAAAAAAGTTTGTATACCCTTCAGAGAGTCGCACAGCCATGTTTTGCAAAAAAAAAAAAATATATTTTGAAACCCATATTAAAGAAGTTATTAAGTTTTTTTCGTTTTCTAAAAAATAACTTCTTGGCGCTTACGCTAAGGCGACGATATGCCTTCTTAAACGCTGTTTTTGTATGACAGTTGTTCCTTGAAGTGTTGTGATTTCACTGTTACCTTAAAAAATTATACTTTTATACTATTTTATATTATTATAATATTATACTATTATATTATTCTTTTATATTTTTATATATTATATTATACTTTACTATTATACTATTATAATATACTATTATATTTATTTATTAAATTTTCCAATACAATTACAAATTATATTTCAATTTAATAATATCGAGCATAGTTACGAAGACCTTAGCTTGTTGTGGTGAAAAACCCAAAGTCTGTGGTGGGAATTGAACCCACAATTCCCAGATTGATAGATTAGCACACAACCTACTAGCCTACCGGGGCACCCTAATTATATACTATTATAATTATAATACTATTATGCTAATATAATATTTAAATATAATACTATTCTATTATAGTATTATGCTGTTATACTATTGTATATATTTATATTAATATACTAATGTACTTTATACTACAAAGCTATTATACTTTTATATTATCATGATATTATACTTTATACTAACTATTATACTATATTATTATTAACATTTCTAAATTATTTTCACTCCATCCTCAATTTTCCTTATAACCATTTTTTGTTTGTTTTGTTTCACGTGTGTATTGGTGCATATTGTATTGCAGATTTATGTTCTCCCTATTGTCAATAATAGAGTATAAGTGTGAAAGTTGGTGGCTTTAAATGACAGTAACTGTCTGTTATTTATTTCGTAGTCGCACAGTAGCAATTACTCGTATATATTGTTTAATATTAATATGAATGCAAATATTTTTTACGCTAAATGACAGTATTCAAACAAGTAAATATTGGTGTCTGGGAAAATTTGTTTTATATAGTATTAATCGGTGAGCTGACATTTTAATAAAAGTGGTGGATTATTGAGATGAAATAAACAAACAAAAAATATATATATGCAGTTGTTACATTTATATATGACTTAAACGAAAAAACAGTTGTTATACCCTTCACCAAAGGTGGAAAGGTTATATATAAGATTATCATTTCGTGTGTAATTTCTATAATATTCATTTCCGACCCCATAAAGTATATATATTCTGAATCCTTATATATAGAAAAGTTGATTAAGCGATGTCCTTCTGTCCGTGTTCGGGTAGTAATGTCGTTTGCCAAGGCACCCGACGAGATACAGAAGATTTAATCCCAGCCATCTGCCAGGCATAGTTTCGAAAATTTTAGGATTATAATTCAGCAACATCAGATCATTCCTTTGAAGGCTACGGGCAAAAAACACGCCCATTTTATTTATTTTAATTTTTAATTATTGTCTTTGCTGTTTCTTTTTGTTAAATAAAAATTAGACCGCGATAGGCAGAGTGCAAGGAGTGCATACAGTTCTCGGGTGATTCATAACCCCCTGCGAGGGCCGATTTTGTGATTCTTTTTAGGTTGGTAAGGTTTTTCTGTTTGATTTGTATTAAAGGCTTTTATAGAAAGCAAAACATATAGAGGTAGCCATTAGGCCTATTAGGGGGGGGGGGGGGGGGGTTATATGAGGAAAAAAATTTGAAAAAAAATTTGAAAAATAATTTTTACAAAAACAAAATTCTCAAAAAATTTTCAAAGAAACATAAGAGAGTAACACAATATCTAGCATTACTATGGTGAATGGTATAAAAGATTCGACATGGCCTAATCAATTTTTAATCACTTTTATTTGTTCTAGTTTTATTTTATTATTTTTTTATTTTTAGGTTTTAAAGGAAACCCTTAAAAATTTGTTGTTTTATTTTAATTTTGTTATTAATGTTTCATAGTTTTATAAAGTAATAACTTTAATTTGCTGTGTAGACAGCAATTTTAAAAATTTAAAAATAACTAAAATATTTAAATATAACTTTTTGTGCAAATAATAATTGCCTATTTATTTTATTTCACCACCTGACTTAGCCACACTCTATCTCTTTTCCGAAGAAAGTAACACAGTTAATTGGTAGGCATAATTTGGTTGAGTGTAACTTCTCTTTAAAAAAATTATCTATGTATTTTGAACTCAATAATGATATTAAGCGTAGGATGAGCAAAGTATTTTAAGGCATAGAAATTTAAATAAAGGTTTAAATTATTGCTCAAAGCATTAAAACCAACCCACAAACGTACTCGATTTGTAAAAGGTTGTATTATTTTTTAATTATGCTTAAATATTCTTAAACAATATTAATAATCATTTTAAATGTTAATATTTTTCAATCGAAAAATTATATTTTGTTGTGGCTACATAAATACTTATTAAAAACATTAAATGATAAAGTCAATCGCTTAAGGCTATTTTAATTATATTAATAATCTATACGTATAATAAAACTGTAACACGACCATTTCTGTAAATTTTTTTTTTTGCATAATATATTTATTGTATCTTCAATATTTTTGAACTAACAATAATTACTCGTATCTTAAGTCTAAAATAAAATATACTTTCTAAGTCCAGCCAGTACTAGACAAAAATAATGTTTGTTTCACGGATTTTGCAATCATTTGCGGGTCATCCCTCCAATGTACGGCCAAGAAAAGCAGTAACTCTTCTTTTTAGTCGAATGTAACCAGGTTCATTCAGCATGCTACGCGCCAAGGGGTTTGGATGAGATTCAAGCCTCTTAGATATGCGACTGCGTGTTTCGCTATTTCTGCTTTAACCGATGGCATGTTTCGGTGTTTGTGGATGTTCGAATTTTTTATATACCAGGGAGCAGATGTAATTATACGATGAATTTTATTTTGGCGCCTTTGAATTTGTTCTACATTGCTAGCTGAGGCAGTGCCCCATAATTGAATCCCATAACACCAAATTGGTTTGAGGATCGACTTGTACAGTAGAAGTTTCCAATCTAAGCTCAGGGTGGTGTTTCTGCCAATAAGCCAATTTAGTTGTACTGCTTTTAGTTTCATTTGTGTTAACTTGAAATCAATGTGGCTTTTCCTAGTAAGGCGACGGTCAAGATGTATACCCAGGTATTTAACGTCTGAAAGCTGTGGTATCATTTGGTTATTTATGCGAATAGGAGGGCATGAGTCCCTACGAAGCGTGAAAGTTATGTGAGTACATTTTTGTTCATTCACTTCTATTCTCCATTTTTCTAGCCATTTTTCCAAATTGAGTATGTGGTCTTGTAAAAGTTGAGATGCTACTTGGGCACTTTCATGAATACTCAAAAAAGCTGTGTCATCTGCAAATGTTGATGTGTGGACTAGGGTGCTATTTGGCATATCTGATGTGTACAGTCAATATAAAATTTTTCCCAAAATACTACCTTGGGGAACTCCGGCTTCAATGACTTGTGGCGAGCTTAAAAAATCACCTTCTTTTAGTAAAAACTTGCGATTCGTTAAATAATTTTTTAAGAGCTTAGAAAAGCTTTCTGTACATGAAATATTTTTTGATAGTAATCGAAATGGAATACAAAGCAGCTGTCTGTCTGTGTTCGCATCACCTAAACACTACTGGCTGAATTTTAATAGAATTTTGTGAGGAGGTACTTTGCTTTCTTGATTCAAATATAGAATATTTATTTGTTCGCAAAAATATCTCATTTCCAAGAGAAAATAGAGAAAAACTGGCGAAATAACGCAATTTTACCAATTTAAAGATACTGCAAACTTGACAGCACCTTTTATTTTTGTCAGCGGATATTTTAAACGCGATTTACAGAACTCTACAATAATGGTATAATTTTATATACATTTTAGAATTTTATATAAATTTTAGAATTTTATCCAGGGATGGGTACCTCTATATAAAAAAATTCCTAAACCATAAAAGTAAGAGTCTTAGAATTTGGTGTGGATTACTTATAAAGCCAAATCGATCAAATTATTGTCAGGAAGCCCACGACGAGGCGGGCCCAGCTAGATTGGCATAAAATATAAGTTGCTTTTATAATTATTTCAACGGAACTATTTGTATGTGTATTTGTTACTTTATTATAAATATATCACCTTGAGTCAATGACATATTTCTGCTTTTATAAAATAAATAATATTTATTGAGAAAGTAATTTTTTATGAATTAAATGTTTCATCAGATTTTTATTTTTTTTATTTTTGTAATTAACTATGGAATTTATTGTTTATCTTAATGATGAAGTAATAATTTCCAAGCCGAAATTTTTGCTGTGTCTGAGGCTGCCAGGTTACTTTCTATGAGGCTAATATTCTCAAGTGATATCCCTATTTATATAGACAGTCAGGCGGCTTTAAGAGCACTCGGGAATAGGTGTATGAGATCGAATGTAGTACAACACGCACTGAAACTGTGCTGGGTACCCGGTCATTACAACATCATAGGAAACGAAGCTGCGGACGAGTTGGCACGAGCTGGATCTGATTTAGACATAAGCGTCTATATATGAGAGAATAAGAGGAAAATTTAGACGTGATGCCGACATAGCGTTGAATAATTTGATGAGGCACACACAGACGAAATCACAGCTGGAGGAAAATGGTATTGGAGAAAGGGATAAGCTGTTATGTATGAGTAAGTCAGAACTGAGAATGTATGTAGGTATAATAACAAGACCTAACGATATTTCTTGAAAAAGATTCGATTTTGAGATGATGATTTGTGCAGTTGGTGTGGCGATGAAAAGGAAAATACATTCCACTATCTTTGTCAATATCCTGCGTTAATACACAGTCGTTATAAATGTTTGGATGTTTTTTCTTCGAGAATGTGGAGGATTTTAAGGGTATGGATGCTAAGTAAATTGTAAAATTTACGAAGCTCACGCGACTACTTAGAGGGAGCGATTAATACAGAGCAGTGGAGCATATCAGAGGAGTTACTAGGGATCAATAATAGTCTTGTGAATCTATATATACATAATTATGTGTGATCCTCTATTAACCTAACCTAAACTAACCTAATGATAAAGTAGCATTCTATGAATAAATTTTTTAGAGAAATAGAATACGAGAATTTATTCTTTATTTTTTTTTTTAACATTTATAAATACAATATAATACAAGGGAATAAACAAGTGGTTGCTTAGCAGTTTGTGTAAATAGTTCCGGAACATTTATAATATCTACCGGTATGTGGTTTTGAAAAATGTTTCAAAAATTATTTAATATTAAATTCTCGTATTTTATTTCCTTGTAAGAAAAGTGTAGAAAATATTTAACTAACTTTTAGAGAGATACAAAGAATATTGAATATGGAGGTAGCGATTACTTTTTAGTCATTACTTTTTTACTTAGAAATGCACTATTTTTTTATTAATATTTGGATTCACGTTTACCACATCTCACATTTGTTTTCCGCAGTTCATTTTAAAAGCCTTTTCTCATTCATTTGTTGTTGCGCTGAAACTTCCTTTCTTCACATTTCACTTAATATTCTCTCAATATTTTATGCATTTTGAATGTCTGATTAGTTTCGTTAACAAAAATAGCAAAACAAAAAAAATAACAATAAATAACAAGAAACAAATCAAGCAGAATAGAAAAAAACGAAGTTGCAATGTCAAACAAAACAACAATGCATGTTTTGGCACTTCTCTTGTTTTCTTGTTATTTCGTTATTTGTTTTAGTGTCTTTTGCGCGTTATTAACTTGTCATTTCAGCCAAAATGTTGCTGGAAATGGTTGCTATTTTACTGCCAAATCTGGTTGGTTGTTATTTACATTAAAATGTTTTGAAGTTAAAGTAACTAGCAAAATCATATAGTTTTTTATTTGATAGGGATTCTGTGTACAAATTTCTTTAGATGTGAAATTTAAAAAAAAAAATGTTTTCTAAGAAAATTTGCGATAATTTCTTGACTTATAAATTAACCGAAAATATATTTTAACACTAAATTTGTCACGTAAATGCATTCTGAGAAAAAGTGTCCGATTATTGTATTAATACTTCAAATGCGGAGGACTTGTAACTTTAATATGGTAGTCCACAGAGAAAAGAATATTTTGACTAATTAAAGGTTTTATTTGGTTTCAAATTAAAATTTAATTAAATAAATTATTGACTTTACTAAAGATTTCTAAAAAAATTTACAAAATATTTTTAAACAAATTTTCCATAAAATATTTATAAAAAAAAATTTTTACAAAATTTTTTACAAAAAAAATTTTACAAAAAAATTTTCATCAAAATTTTCAAAAAAACATAAGAGAGTAACACAATATCTAGTATTACTATGGTGAAGGATATATAAGATTTGCTTGTTTTTAATTAAATTGGTTCTGCCGTTTAGCCGCTATTGCCATACAAGCAAGTCAACAATTAGACTTTAAAATGATTTATAATATACATTTATGATCTGGAATATTCTTGAATGTTCCAGACTATTCCCGAATATTCTACAATTTTCCCAAATGGAATTCCCGAATACTCTCGAATGTCTAGACATTTCTATAGAGCGAAACTTTCAGCCCTTATACATATATTTAAAAGCAAGTCCTTCAGTTCAAAAAAAACATAGACGGCTACCAGATCATAATTTCATAATTTCGCTGATCTGCATCTTAGCGAAAAAAACTAACTTTGAATGTAAACATATTGACTGAATATATCTGGTTTGGACAACAGTTGTTTGGGTTATGTTTAAATAGGGTTTTATTTAATTTTGTTCTACAATTTCAATAAAATCTGTGGAATCTTATATTTTTTAAAATGCTTTTCTCAATATTACCCAATTCACAATATTTTTTAATTAAAAATACAGAAAAATATACTCTAATATTTTTAAAAAATTTGTAATATTTTTCAATTTTATTTTAACTTTTCAACAAATTTAGTTTCGCTTACAAAACGAAACAAAAACTAAACCAAATCATAAAATATACAACAATATACTTTCGAAAACAATACACAACGAACAATGAAAACAAAATATTTATTTAAACATTGGCTACAAACAGTACACTGCTCACTGCCCACTGGCAGCTTGGAGCATGGAAAGTGGATGTTGGATTTTGCATGCTGCTTGAAAGTCTTGAGAGAAACCAAAATGGCCATAAATTTAAATTTTATCATGATTAACAAAACAGAAATGCATTAAAAAATACTACAGTTTTGCACTAGTTTTTTTTTCGGGGAAATAAAATTCCTTTAAAGTGGTTTGGGTTGAGGGAAGAACAGAAAGAAAAAATAGTATAACCAATATTTTTTAACACTTTCTCAACAACAAAAAAAAAAAAAACCATAATAGTTAATGGAAAAATAAACAAAGTACAACAAAATGACATTTTAATATTTGAAATATTTATAAACACAAACACAAAAGAGACGCAGAAAATTGCCTGAAAAAAAACACAATGTCCTTAAACTTGAAAGCCATAAAGGAAGGAGAACAAAAGTTAATAGAGCAAAAAGCTGAAACAGGATTTTCTTGCGTTCCAAGCATTTTTTTGTGTAACAACGCTGGCAATGTCTGCTGTAGAACGCGACTTTTTTTTTAAGTAACTGCCGAGTGGCATCATGAAATAAAACAAATTATTTATTATTTTTAGACTGCAAGTGTTTATTGCTTTAACAACCAACTTAACAAAAATGCAAAAAACAAGAGTCAAAAGCCACATTGCCACTTTCGCTTATTTGTTTACCAGCATTTCTAGTTCATTCTACTGCCACCATAATTTACATACTACGGAAGTCAAACTGCAGTGCTGCTCTTTTCCATTATTTTCTTTAGCAACGAAAAATATAATTTTTTCTAACAAGCAAAACATATTCTAAAACATTAAAAAAAACCTTTAAAAAGATTAAACTAAAAGCATGTTTAACATTTCAACGGTAGCTGCTGTTGTACGAGTAACAACATTCCGCATTTCTGCACCTGACTTTTGCTTTTTTTTAGTTTAAATTTAGAAAAATAAATGTGAAAATTTGCTCTAGTGATTTTCAGTTTTTTCTTCAATGGGTTTGTTTTGCTGAAAACTGCTATCAGATTTCATTTACGATCACTATTCTAACAATCTACTCGTATGAAGTTTAAACAAATAACAGAGCACATATCAAGGTGTTTCGAGTCATATACATATACTCTACCCTTCTATGCTGAGTAATAAATATATCGTATAAAAAATTAGTTTTGGCAAAATATTTTTATTGTAGTAAGATTTGTGAAGCTACATTTTCAACATAGTAATAATTTAAAAATAGAGAAGCAGAAGTCCTCATAAACCCTCGGATTTCCGGTTGCTGACTTTTTTAATCCCCATTGAAGTTTCCCAAATTATTTATTTTCAATTTTGGCTTTTAGTAGTAGCGACTTCCTTTTTATGGTTCCGTAGCTTTTTGTTTTTCCTACAATGTCTGTCCGACTGTCAGAGCCACCTATGTGGAATCGGAATAGGTAGACTCTTGAAATTTGCACAAAGGTTTAATACTATGGCCACTAATACTAAACGATAAAGGGTGTCTCGATAGTGACGTGATTTTTACATTTACAGCCTTTTTTCGGATTATAATAGCACTTAGACAGAGTATGCATTGTTGTGCTCGCTTTAACATAAAAAGTATTATAAAAAGTATAACCTAGAATTAAAAGATGATTGACGTGTACTATAAGCGTAATTTTTAATTCCAAAATTTAAATTTACACAGCCTATGTCCGGTATAAGAGCATATTTAAAAATACTTTTTACTATAGAATACTTCTTGCCATAATTTTTCTATAGAAACTTTTTTTGCAAACGATAATTTTTCAATAGAAACATTTTCTGCATTGACAAGTCAGAATAAATTCTTTAGACATTTTTTAGCATTTTTAATTCTATAAAAATTTTTTTGCAATCGATAAGTTGTCTAAAAGAAAAATTTCTTGCCACAGATAAATTTTCTATAGAATTCTTTAGCCGATAAATAAGCGATAAACTTTCTATAGAATTTATTGCTGGCAATTTTCTATAGGAAATTTTTCATAGATTTTGTTTTGCTATTGATAAAGTTTTTATCGAACATTTTTTTTGCCGAGAAAAATTTTTTATAAAACTTTCTGTAGAAATTCGATAAATTTTCTAGAAAAAAATTTTTTTTGACATCGATAAATTTTCTATAGAAAATTTTCTTGACATCGATAAATTTTCTATAGAAAATTTTCTTGCCATCGATAAATTTTCTATAGAAAATTTTCTTGCCATCGATAAATTTTCTATAGAAAATTTTCTTGCCATCGATAAATTTTCTATAGAAAATTTTCTTGCCATCGATAAATTTTCTATAGAAAATTTTCTTGCCATCGATAAATTTTCTATAGAAAAATTTTCTATAGAAAATTTTTTTGCCACCGATTTTATTCGGCGCTAAATGTTTTCTTTAGAAATTTAATTTTTATAAAAAATTTTTTTAACATCGATAAAATTTCGATAAATTTTCTACAGAAAATTATTTTGCAATCGATAAATTTTCTAATTTTCTTGCAATCGATTAATTTTCTAATAGATAACTTTCTTGTATTCGATAAATTTTCCAACAGAGAACTTTCTTGCCATCGCTAAGTTTTCTAATAGAAATTGTTTTGCCATTTTCTAACAGAAAATTATTTTGCCCTGTGATCGTCAAATTTTTAAAGATCTTAAATTTTTATATAGAATATCGAAAAATTTTTTGTAGAAAACCTTTTACCTTTATTTTTTAAAAAATGTTCATAAAAAATTATTTCTATAGAAATTGACTATCGAATAAATATTCTTTGCAAATTTTTTTTCAGAATCGATAAATGTTGCAGATTGTATCCACATAACATTAATGGACCCAATTTCTTTTGTAAAAGAAAACTTATTTTTCTAACCCGATATTTTGATTTCGCAAAAACTGCAATATTCCGCGTTTCCAAGAGAACCAATAGTTTTTTTTTTGTTGATTTGCTTTGTGCTTACACATCCATTCATTTCAGTGCAAATGAATGTGTTTAAGGTTGTTTGCATTTCAGCAAGTTAAAGGAGTCATGTGTGTGTGTGTGTATCAGTGTATTGCAATGTGTTTGTCTATAAGGAAACACTTATGAATAATTTTGTTTTTCTTTTCGCAGCAACGTAAACTAGATTATTTTTTAAAATAATGATTTTCACTTTATTTGCATTTCTAGTTTCAAAGTCGCCGTTGTTGTTTCCGTTTTTCATTATTTTTTTCTTTTTTTTTAAGGTTTTGAAAATGTAAAACAGAGTGCATGCAAAACGCGTTTAATCTTTTACATTCTTTCGCAAGCACGTAAAACATACACAAAATCAAAACTTATTACTACAAACCTTGGCTAGATTTATTTTGATTTCATTTTTCATGTATAGAAATAAAACATGAACTGAATGCTCTTTTTTGCAGTTTAAATTAAAAAAATATTTTTAGTTGATACGATTTTGGGCGTTGTAGTCTTATTTACTCTTTAAGTTCTGCAAATGTTTTCCAAATAAAAATTTGTCAAATTAAATAGTTTTTGATTTTTTTTGCTCTTATTTTATGTAACTTTTATGTGCCGAGTGGCTTGTCAATTTATGATTTTTAAGTTGGTTAAAGTGTAGTTTATATCTTTTAAATGTCTCTTGAGGTTCATAGCCAAGCTATCTTGGGTATAAGTAGTTTTATATCTTACATTTTTATGACTTTGATATATTATAGCACATCTTGTCCACTTGAGTATCTCCATGAGATCTCAAGTCGATTTTTTTTGCATATTTGCAGAAACTTTTAAATAAGTCTAATATATAGACATCATTGTTGAAGTTGTAATTTTGAAAAAAAAAACACAGCAATCGTCAGTCTCATTTTCAATTATATCTGGAAAACTTTTTTAATCTAGGCTAGATGACATGTAAGTATATTTTCTATTTTCTGGCGCCGTGAAAATAACCCCTTAAGACAGTGGCTAGTTTCTATAAAAAACAAACAGCTGTACGATACCATTTAATATAGCCTTTTTGTTTCAAATAGACAGAGCTAAGTTAATGGCTAACCCTCTCTCTCAATAAGTGTATAATTTTTGGGTATTAAAACTGTATCACTTTATCTATAGAAACATGGCTTAGTTTAGACAAGGTGCTGGAATGTTATTTCTTTGCGCTTTTCATCAAAACGTATCTGCCAGGACAGCTCTAAAATTCTGAAAATTGGAAACATCAAGAGTAGATAGTGTTAGACGTGGCATCATCTTGCCGTTTATAGCCGTTTATACGGTCTGTCCTTACTAAACTTTGGCAAAACTGAAATTTCGATGTAGCAAATTTAATTGATGAAGTTGTGATCAGAAATATTTGATTACCACTTGAGTATTATCCAGAAATCTTTGGCCTTGACTTAGAGCAAAAAAGAAAAAATGCCTTTCTGGCCATAGGAGGAAACTAGATGTTTTTTTTTTAAGACAACACTACCTGCAAAGCTTTTTTGCTTGTCTGCAGAAAACAACCAGAGTCTTTGGCGCCAATCGAATCCGCAATCGATTATAAGGGGCATCATTACAGATTATAAGGGGCATCATTATAGAGTGCTAAACTAATTTACAGTAGAAAAGGAAGTATCAGTACAGCTCTAACTATATAACTGTCTGGCTGTGCAGAAACACAGGTTTCAATAAAAAGCTTTATTTCATAATTTGGAATAATTCAGACATGTATAACTGACTGGTGTGCTTAAACTACCACAAAAGGAAGTAAAGGGTCTTAAGAGCCCAATAATGCTTAATGGCTTTTAAACAATGTCTCTGTATTAGGTTTAACTAATTTAATGTACTGTCTCCAAATACTACTGTGGAACCTTAAATAATTGGTCTCTTAATTACACAGTGTAACAGTGAAAAAAAAAAACAAGGAAGTGAAAGTTCGATAGATTGTTAGTGAAAATTTATTCATATAAAGTGCAGGAATAAAATATTATTTTGTCATAAAATGTTGATAAAATATTTTTAACGAATCCTCAGCTACATTATTGCCGAACAACGTTAAGAGCTATCACCTAGTTTGAATGAGATATTGGACAAAAAAACTGATGATAGCTTTTTTAAAGTGCCCACTGATTTTCCAAATTTTTCGAGGCCCCTAAATATAAATTGGTCACCAATTTTGCCAAAGTGAGTATAAGGTTTTAATACTCTATGACAGTAGAATCGGAGCTATATTAGCAAGTTCGTGTATTTTTTTTTAAGTTTTTATATTTTGCATCTAATAATGATAACACAGAATTCTTATTAGGTTATATCCATTTTTAGGTATAAGTTTTTGCTTTATATTTAGTTGTGGTTATCATCAAAAAAATCGCCTTTCAAGAATATTGTCATATGTTTTCAGACTATAAATTTTTGGAAATTTTTGAAAGTGGTCTTACTATTTTCTTAGTTCATTAATTTTGTTTTAAGTTTCAAAATTATCTTATTGCTCAAGAATTTGAGCAATTTAAATCTATAATGTATATTTTTACATTTTTCTTGTGTTTAAATATGCTTATCTTGAATTATTGAGCTCTGTAATATGCCTCAGTTATTAATATATATATTTTTTTTAAATAGAATACTATGGACTACATAGTTGTTCTTTACGCAAGAAGTCACTTTATTTTTTTATACATTTTCTTAGTGCCTAAGATTTAGTTAAACTGTGTGTTTAAATGGCCTTTGAGTAGTCTTTTTTTGTGTTAATTGTAGTCTAATTTGTAATTAGTTTGTATTTTTTTTGGTTTTTTTTTATAACATGAGACTTCTTAGGTCAAAAGTATCTTCAAATCGATCTAATTCCAAACCCTTTTGCAACTTCCCTGTCTCCAAATAGCCTAAGTTGTGGTCAGTTTTATTTTTAAATTTTCCCCATGTTTTGCAAAGTATCACTTGTTGAGTAAGTGATTCCTTAACTTTTCTCCAAATAATTTATTGCCAAGACTACCATTACATTCACTTGCTAATAAAATCATGTCGTTTTGATTTTAAAATATATTTATTATTTTTTCATTTATATGTAATACATTCAAATTAATTTCTTATTTTGTTTTCATTTCACTTTTAAATAAACCATAAATTTTCTCAGAATTTTTTACAATAATTTAGCCTTTTAGCATCTAGTGCGTATGAGTATTATTTAATTACTATTTCTCAACACTCATACGATACGGATCTTTGACTATAAAAAGAATTTAAAATAAACAAAAATAAACATAAATTAATATTTTGTAAATGCAAGGATTCTTAAGAAATTCCTTATTGTATTTTGTTTTTGTAACAATTGAATAAAATTTAATTTTTCAGCTCATAAATCTCTGTGTAACAATTATTGCATTTTTGTGGCTTTATTGTGTCAACGTTGTTGTCGTCTGAATGTTGTTCATATTTTATTAGTTAGATAGAAATTTTATGTTTACTTTCTCAAACAAATATATGTTCTTACATAGACCAAAGAGACATTATTATTTTATACCGACTCTTAATGTTATACCCTGGATGTCTTATGATTTTTTTGCGGATTCTTTTACTGTAGGTAGAGAGAGTTGTTGGTTAAGAGGCAAATATGTAACCTACTAAGCCATTCGGATTTTTTTTTGTTATAAATGTATTAAATAAATAAAAAGAAATAAATAAATATCGTTTTCAATTGTACATTTCCTTAGATTTTTTATCTTAAAAAGTTTGTTTCAGAACAATCAATATTTTCAAAAACTAACTCTGTAGCTAATTATAAAACAGATATTGTACCAATTATACTAGTGCTTATAATTATTTTAAGTTTTAATTGCCTTTATCCAAATTGCAGCGCATTAAAAATTCTCATTTCACCACAGATTCTATGTTTCAATAAAGTTTTTTTTGTGGCTTTTCAAAAAGTACTTAATTTTGGCATAATTATAATACAATTTACCCAACTACAGCTTACCATACCATTCCATATAGTGTTGTTATCAGTATATAAATGTTTATACCTACCAAAGTAAAAATTATGAATAAAATTTGCATTAGCAACAACTATGGCAACAAAAACAACAACAGGATAAAATCAACTTTTACAACCTCATGGCTTAGACAAAACTATTATAAACCTATTTGTCAAGAACATTTATCATTTCATACTTTTCGATATTAGAGAACACAACAACAACGGTATAAAATAATAATTTATACAGCACAAGAAGCAAAAACAACAGCAACAGCAGCAACAGCAGCTAGAAAATTGAGCAAAAATATACAACAGGCAGCCACCCAACCGATGAAAAACATTGTATCAACACAAAATGTGAAAATTATATTCTTTTTTTTTTCTTGTAAGAACATCCACATAAAAAGGCATATAAATATTCTAATTGTTTCCCAGTTATTCTGATGCTTTTCTTTAGCAGTAGTTTACTTATATGGCTTCAATTTATCTATTTTTCCTGAAATATATTTTTAAGTTTATTGCAAAATTCAGCTGCTTAATTCAAAGTAATGTAGGGTTTAGATAGGTATAGAGTATCGCAATTGTTAACATCGAAGAAACACGCTTGGATATAATCTGGGTACCTTAAGTGCTGTGTTACTACCCCTCAAGTGCTGTGAAGCTTGCTAGAGCAGTGGAGGATTTGGCAAAAAAAAAAAAAAAAATAAATAAATCAGTTAAGTGCAACTCAGGCTCATACACGTAGGGTGCCGTACTATGTTTAGTACAACTTTAAAAGTACAAGTTTTTTATATTTTTCACGTCTTGCGGAGCACTCTTTAATATTTAATTATATTTTATACTAGACCATAGTACGAAATACCCTGTGTAAATATCAAGTGTCTGCCTATAACCTTTAGAAGAGAAGAAGGAAAAATTCCTTTAATGCGTGACATTTTGGTAAAACCTTTTTATGTATTTTTTTTGTTACATATTTTAGAAGATATTGTAAAATATAATCTATATAAATTTTAAATGTCCGCCTATTTCTGTTCAAATACAAAGTGATATATACAAAATCGTGTCGTTCGCTATAGCGAACATAATTTTATACACTCTTTATAAATCTGTAATTAAATATTTAAATAATAATTAAAATAGCGAAAATCGCGTCACTATCTGAACACCCTTTAAATTTTAATAATTGCGGCCACAGTTACACTTAATAAGAAAATAGTCATAGTCTACCTATTGCGATTCAAAAAACAAGTAATTGTCGGAACGCCCTTTAATTTTTAGTATTTTTTACAACAACCAGAGTAATACACCTTCACTATCGATACACCTTTTAATTTTTAGAAACTCTTACAGCGGGCCGGGCAACACATCTTCTGTATAAATTTTAAGTATCTACCTATTTCGGTGGAAAGAAATAAGGCAACATACCTGCAGATTATGTCACTTTTGGAACACCCTTTAATATTTAGTCATTGTCATAGTGGGCATTATATTATTATTATTAATGTAGGGGGAATATCTAAGCATACCACTTCCATAATGGGTCACTTTTCGACCCCCTTCCGTCCTCTATGATTACAGGAAAGGAAGTGTAATTTACGGCAACCTACTTTCATTGAGTCATGTGCTACAACGAGCCCTTAATCTCGATTTAGTCATTTCAGACTGTCGAATGGTAACTCTCGACCTCCTTTCTCATCAAGCAGCCTCTAGTAATTGCTAGCATTTGTTCAAGGATATTCACACACAATGTGCGCTGCCGTCTCAGCCTCTTTCCCCGTCTCCTCTTCTGCCTCTGCCACTGCCTCTCACTTTTAGGCATGAGCTGTAGAGACTCCGACTCGACGTTGAAGGAACTTTTTGAGGTACCTGCTTCCGAAAAGGATTTACCGAAGCCCACCGGGCCAGGTTTGCCCAATCTATCCACATTTACCTCCATAGCCGCAGGAGTATCGTCATAGACCTCTTGCGAGGTTTCTTTGTCATTCTCTTTCGATATCCTTTATCGTGGCCAAATATTTCATATCTCGGATAATTGTGAGTTTAAATTAAAATATAAATTATTGAACTTCTCATTTTCAATTTAGTTATTTTTTACTATTTTAGTCATTTTTTACTTTAGTCCTGGGACAATAGAAAAAAATAGTCATAAACCTAGTGAAGGAGGCACTCTTCAGAACTGCAGGGTTTGTTGTTTTGATGGTTAAAACCATAAATAAATCTCGGTTCGTAAGAGTACGAGTAAGTTTTAGAAAATTATGCTTGCATGTGTTAGTGAGTGAGTGTTAATATGTAAATTGAATAAGGTGGTGTAAACTTTTAGGCTGTTTTTTTTTCTTCCAATTTTTTTTTATATTTTAAACAAACCACAAGAAACAGTTAATTGAAAAATAATCACTTAAATTTTGTAAAGTGTGTTAGAGTATAGGATTTATTTATGAGGCTATAGTTTTATGTTATTTTAGAACTTTTGTTTTTATTATTAAACTCTTAGTCGTATGGTGTAAGTAATCCTTGCAAACTTCCCATTGGGATTGTAGAACAATAAGAAGCTTTAAAACTGAACTGAACTAAACTAATTATGGTTTCAAATCAAAACATCTTAATTTGGAAGTGTGTGTAAAATAAACTTGTCAAAAGCTTAACAACATAAATTCAAGACAGCAGGCTTAAGGGAATATTTGAGTTTCAGTGTTTGTTGCAGAGATTATAGCTGGTTGTTTGAGTGATAAGAAATATGATCAGCGTTGTGTTAGATTGTAATTTTGAGGAAATTTGTTATTAGGAAGTGTATAGCTAAGGTATGGCTTACAACTTTAACTTAATTTTGATTGTTATTTTTATGTTTTGCTTCCTTTTTTCTTCTTGCTACACTCTGCACTTACTTATACACACATACACCCATACACCCTAGTATCCTTTACAAGCAACAGTAAATCGACAACATAAAATTTAACAATTTCTATTCTTGTAAAATCTTAGCAAGCGGAAATAATCTTGTTGTTAAGGGTTTATTTTTTCAAAAGTAGTACCAAAATGTAATAATAACCCTAACTGGGATTTTGTAACGGCATTAAAGGAAACACTTGCATGCACACACATACAGACAACACACACATGCTTATACAGTTATGATTACTTGTATGCATGTGAATTATGTTTAGAGAGAATAAAGCCATCTCTGTGCAAACAATTGTAGTCTCATAAACACCTACTAAAACAGACCCACACACTTACACATAAACACAAGTGTAAGTCCAGTGAACATTTTGTTATTAAATTTAATAAAGTGTAAGATATTCATTCGAAAATTCGTTGCTGCAACTAAGTATGAATCAGGTTAGGCAGCAAAGACGGATTTTCTCTTATTTCCAGGTTCACGCTTGGGTAAAACAGTGCAACAGGGAAACAAAATAAAAAGAAGTGACAGTGTAGGTTCGTTGCTACTATCAAAAGCTAGTAATACCCTATACTCAGTTTGGCGAAATTGGTGACCAATTTTTATTTATGGGTCAAAATATTTGGAAAATCAGTGGGCACTTTAAAAATGCTATCATCAGTTCTTGTCTAATATCTCATTCAAATTAGGTTATAGTGCTTAACTTTGTTCGGCAATAATGTAGCTTAGAATGCGCTGAAAAATTCTATTCACATTTTTTTGCCAAAAAAATAATTTATTCTTGCACTTTTTTGAATAATAATCTGTACATACATATATATTGTTACGTTTTTACTTTACGTTGGGTTCTTTTAATTGCAAAATAAATACACTCTGTTATTACTTTTACTGTAAATCACTTTATTTATTTAACACCACTGTTCAAAAATACAGCAAACTGTTAAACACTCTTAAAATTCGACAGCTTAACTCTTTGACTTTTAAATTAATACTGCCATACTACTCGCCAGCACGATTCACTTTATATAGGTGCTTTAAAAGCACCAGAAAGTTCTATTCCAGACATATCTGGCAGCTTCGAATGTTATTGCTCTTGTTTTTCTGTTTGTGTGATTGGTTATTTCTTTATACTTGTGTTTGTGGCTATTTATTTCTTTATACCTGAGTGTGTGGCTGTTTATTTGTTTATGCTTGTATTTATGTATGTGGCTGTGTATTTAACAGAAGAGTGTATATTTAATCTGTGTATGTGTATGCGTAAATGGGAATTTTTGTATGAGGCGTTTCTTTCTTCCATCATTGTAAGAAAATAAGCTATTAATGTTGTTGTTGTTGTTCGAGAGTATTGTTGTTCAGAGCTTATAATGAATAAATTCTTCTTTAGTAACAATATAATAAAATAGTAACTCATTTCTGTCTGTCTGCCCGCTTTTCATTTGCGTTAGCTTCACGTAAAAACTACTGGATGGACTTTAACAGAATTTTGTGCTACTAAGGTAGCCTCGTCCCAATATAGGATACTTTATTCCGTAAAAATATCTTTTATCCAAGAGACAGTGGAGAGAAAGCAGTGAAAAACGCAATTTCCGGTTTACAGGTACTGAAATTTTCGGTTTAAAATTGGGATATTTTCAACATGGTTATATTTTCAACACACATTTTTATTTTTTAAAGTGGGATATTTTAAAAACTATTGCCCAATAGATGATGCCAGTTGAATAAAATTTGTATTTGATTTGTATTTTTTACTTTGTGGAATTATACTGTTATTAAAATATTTTAAACACCTCTTACAGAGGTTTACAATAATTTTTAGTTTTAGATTTTTTTTTATAAATTTTAGAATTTTATCCAGGGATGGGTACCTTTCGAGAAAAATTTTGTCAGGACGCCAACGACATGGCGGGCACAGCTAGCTAAAAAATATTTTTTTTTTGCTTTCTTCAGCTTAACTTACAGGTACTCTTAAATTTTCACTAACAATATATGGAAAAATTGTAGCCACGGTAAAATTGAACTAATTCTGTGAGCATAGAGGCTACAGTAATACTAGTTCTATCAAAATTTCAAGTCTACCTATTATGATTCAAAACTTAGGTCATATACATGCAAATCACGTCACTATCGGCACTTCCTTTAATTTTTAGTTTTATTTATGCTTGTTTATATAGCGAACAAAGCTTTAATTACCGTTTGTAAATTTTAAGTGTATGCCTCTTACAGTTCAAGAAATAAATGTGAATAACACGTCTCTATCGGAATACCCTGTAAGTTTTAGTATTTGTTGCTATAGGGTCCACAGTTTTAACCCCTCTGTGAAAATTTCCAGAGTCTAGGTATTGCCGTTCCAGAGATATAAGACAGATGGGCAGACAGACAGACATTGTAGCGAAAACAATGGGGTTCCGTTTTTACCCTTTGGGTACGGAACCCTAAAAATGTAAGATTTTTTTAGAAATTAAAAGTTAAACATGAACTAGAGTTTCATTGACTAAGAGTTTCATTGTTTTAAATGTTTACTGGGTATAAACCCACACAAACACACACACACTATAACAGGCTACACAGATAATTTGTTACAAGTTTGTAAATGTAAGTGATTTCGATTAAACAGATACGATTTCATACCGAAGTTGCATTCTTTGGTAGATTTGTAGACGAAGCAGGTGTTATATAGAGGATTGACTAAAACTTCCAAACATAGCCAGGATATTCACACATGTGCAATTCGTGTGCAGGGAAATTTAATAATTCTGTTACACAAATACACAATAATAACTTATTTTTCAGACAAGATTTTCATAAAGATAATTGAATTAATCTACTTTCGAATTTGTTTGTGTAAGAATGGTTTATCAAAGAAAATTATTTTTGAAGATTTCAAGTCTAAAAAAGAAAAGTAAAGAAGAATGAAATTATTTTGAAAAACATGTGTCAGGCAATTAAAGGAGCATCGAGGTGAAGAGAATCATAAATTAATAATTTAATTAAAAAATAATCCTGAGAAGGAAATTTTGCAAGCAAGAGGGTCTGGCAAATTTAATTTATTCTTTATTTCGAAATCTATTCTTTCGTATATTTAATTTGATTTTTAAGTAAAAAATATAAAAGTAATAAAATAAAGATTAATCTCAAGCAATATGTTAAGGTTTAATCCAGATGGTTAAGCAGGACTACTATTAAAACCAATACACGCAGAGAAGAACATGCCATTGTCACAAGAACCATATAATATTCTCTGCCACAATATATGGTTACGTTAAACAACTTATAGTTGTTTTAATCATTATTGTGGTCACGAAAAATAAGTTTTTGATACTATTTGATAATTAAATGTTTAATACACCCAAAAAAAAAAAAAAAACGCATTCCAAAATTATATTGTATTTGTAACCATAATATATTATTAGTTAAAAAATTATGATAAATTTGGTCGTATGTAACCACAGTATGACTAAAAACAAATATATAGTTTTTGGTTTTTTTTTTAGTCTTGTGTTAAGGTTTTTAAAATGAATAGAATCTAATTTTGCGCATTTATCTTTCAAAAAATAATTTATGAATTGATTAATTTCATACCGAATGGTTGAAAAATAAAGTAACGAATAATTGTGTTATTGGTTATAAAGTTTTTTATATATCGCACTTGATCAACAAGAGGGTATTAACTCAACATTTTTAAATTTTCAGTAGAGGTAAAAAACTGATAATTTAAATTTAATTTCGAGATAAAAGATTAATCAGAATATGTTGAATTGTTTACAGTAGATGGATATTGATGTTGTTGGTTGATTTCTTGCAAAAAGTGAAAATTTAAAAATTTTGAGTTGATACCCTCTTGTTGAGCAAGAGCGATATCTGTGTTTTTGTTCTATATATCTGTTTATATTTATTTGATTTATTTTATAATGATATTCTATATTTTACAAATTTAATTTAAGACAATAATATAGTTCTAAGGCAACCATAATATTGTTATATTAATAACTAGCTGCGTCCGCCTCGTCGTGGACGTCCTGACAATATTTTGCTCGATTTTGCTTGGAAAGTATTCCACACCAATTGAAAGACTCTTACTTTTGTAGTACTTCAGTTATGGTTTATGTATTTACTTTATATAAAGGTACCCCTACCTGGATAAAATTCTAAAATTTATAAAAAATTCTAATAATTATTGTTAACCTCTGTAAGAGGTGTTTAAAATATATTAAAAACAATGTTAATGTTCCACTAATTAAAAATACAAATTTTATTCAACTGGCGCCATCTGTTGCTTAATTTTTTTTTTAAATATCCCACTTTCAAAAATAAAAAAAGTGTGTAGAAAAGATATTCGTGTTGAAAATATCCCAACTGGATATTTAACTGGAAATTGCGTTTTTCACTGCTATTTCTCCACTTTTTCTTGGAAATAAGATATTTTTGCCGAAAAAAAGTATCCTATATTAGGATCAGGATAGTCAGTTATCTCCTCAAAAAATTTAGTTAATATCCATCCAGTAGATTTTACGTGATGCGAACGCAAATTAAAAGCAGAAAGACAGACAGACAGACGGAAATGAGTTACTATTTTATTATATGTGTTTTTATATGTAAATTTGGTAAAAACACTAAAGGACAGGGTTTGCTGAAAAGAACCTACTGCAGATAAGAAATAGACGATATTTCATATGCAATACTTTCACCTTGCCGTTGAGGATCTAGGCCACTATTGTGAAAGTGTGTAATTCTGTCCTCAAGCAGACTATTAACAATGAGTTTATATGAATTTTATTTCTTCAACAGAGCTAGCAACTGGTTCCAATCATGGCTCCAACTAATAATTCTTACTGATATACTTTAACTCTTACGCCTAAGCTGTTTACAAAATACGTACTGAAATTTATGTTTGTTATACTCTCTATCTCTTTCTCTATCAGATCGTTATTTACTTAAAACAATTAATAGCAATCAATTTTTTAACCTGCACTCTTCCTTGAGATCATATGTTATTTATGAACAACCCCTTGTAAAGTGGTCCGCGTTTGAAAGTTTTACCAATTAAAAATGCTGACAAATTTTGTCAATTTGGATTTTTTTTTTCATTTAAAAATATCAGTACATTTAAAAAGTAGTGCAAATAAGATAAAAGATGTTCGCTGTGGCCCCCTCTAGGGCAGATAATAGTAGCAGGTTTGTGCAGAAAGACTGCACGAATGTGGTTTGATAGTATTTTGTCCGTTTTTTGTGAAAACCCAATTTTAATTCCATGATAGTTTAATTTTTCCAAACGATAGGTGTTTTTATACAAGTCAGTAACTAGTCGCTAAAAGGATTTTAGTGTTTAAAAAAGCTCAAACAAATACTGGGACTATTTTCAATAGAACCACATGACTTACTCCTGTGTTCTTTTAATGTTTAAGCAACCTATAAAATAAATTAAAAAACGCTTAAATTCATAACAATTTATTTTCATCATATCAGTCATATTTTGTGTAAAGAATATATTTTGTAAAAAATCTTTAAATCAAATTTTTCTTGAACTTTGCCCTGGCTTGCCGTTTTATAATTGTTTTGATTATTAAACGTGTTTTTTTTTGCTTTTCTTTATTAAGAATTATTTTAAATCAACAACAACCATCAAAATAAATTACCAACATACTTAACACAACCACATCCTTCAGATACACAACCACAAACACACAAACCAAAGGAATCTTCATTGCGGTAAAACTCCAGCTAAGGAAAGACTCAAATTACCATTTAATATCTTGTCTAATGAGTTTTAACTGCTTTTGTTCAACGATGTAAGTGATGGATGGTCGGATGAGTGAATGGAATGAAGGAGGGATTCTTTTAAATATATTTGCCTTTAACTAACTGAATAATGAATTAATAATAAATAGGGTCTAAGAAAAGTTCGCTGACTTGACTTGAGTTGTCTGACGTACATTGTCTGACATTTTAGTGTGTTTATTTATGATAATAATAATAAAGCGCGCGGGCAAAGTAAGATAAAGAAAAAGGTGAGCAGTCAGTTAGTGGTAATGAAGATAAAGTCGATAATAAAGTAATTTGATGAAGTATTTGTTCAAAAGTGATGATGATCCTAAATGCTAAATATACTCAAGGTAATCAATATTAAACAAAGGAAATATTTAAACTCAACAGTGTTAGTGTTGGCATCTTAATTTAAAATTATAGAAAATTTATTTTAATAAAACGGCAGCGAAAGTTTAATCAATCAGGGGAATAAAATCAGAAACTCATTTTAAATACTAGAAGCAAATAATGTAAAATTAATCTGAAAAAAATTCACTAAAAAGTATTCATCGAAATTCACAAAAATTTTCTGAAAAACTTCAATAATTCGTCAAAAAAGAAAAAAACGGGTCAAAATAATAAATATCATCGAAATTTCGAATTTCGAAAACTTTTAATTATTATTAATTTTGTGGCCAAATTGACAAGAATATATAATTTCGAAATTTCGAAATTAATTTCCAACTTTCGAATTTTTTGTAAAATATTATTTCAAATTTAAAAGAATTAAAATTTAATTAATAAAGAATTCTTTAAATGTACGTGAAATTTGGAATTACATTTCTAATTGTGAAGTTGAGAAAAATTAATTAGCAAGCCGATTGACAAGATACGAGTATTTCAATATTTCTATGTAAAAATAGAAACATAATAATAATCTACAAATATGTTCGAAAAAGAAAGCTATTAAATTTTATTTAAAGAAAAATTAGTTTTAAAAAATATATTAATTTTAATATATACGAAATTCTTAACTTCGAAATTTTGACAAAAAAAAAAAAAATGTCAAACGAAAAAAAGCACTTTTTTACGGTTAAACACAATTATATTCATTCTCAAAATTTTCAAAATTATATAAATTGCTTAAAAGTTAGATTGTTTAGAAAAAATAAATTGTGTAAAGCTGAAAATGCTGCAGATATTTTATAATTTTCAAAATTAATATCGAATTTTCAAATTTTTGAAAAAATTTAATTCTCAAGTCAAAACTGAAAATAAATTTTCTGATATTATTTGAAAAGGAAGAAAATTTATTTTTAAAATATGTATGTTCGAAATTTCGAATTTTGTTTAGAATTTTCAAATTATTGAAGAAATAAAGTTTAATTAAATTCATAAAAACATAAAATTATTACTCAAAAATGCAAAAATAGGTATTTTTAAATTATGTTAGAAATTTCGAAATTAGTTTTGAATTTTCGAAATAATGCAAAAATTATTTTTAACTCATATTGACATGAAAAAATATGTTTTTGCTAAAAAAAATATTTTTTTAAAATTATGTAATTTTGAACTAATTTCGAATTTTTTATTTATTTTTAATTTATTTAAAATAAAAAGACATAAAAGTGATCAGTTTTAAGCAAAAATGCAATTATATTAATTTTTTGCATATGTTCGAAATTACGAATTTCGTTTAAAATATTCAGATTATTGAAGAAACGGATTTTAGTCCTAATCATAAGAAAAATATAATTTTTAACTAAAAATGAAAAATAGTTATTCTAGAATTATGTTAGAAATATTGAAATTAATTTTGAATTTTCGAAATATTGAAAAACGTATTTTTAGCTCATATAAAATTATTTTTTTTGCTAAATGTTTTTTGCTACAAAAAATATTTTTCGAATTTCGAATTTTTAATTTATTTATAATAAAAGGATATACAAATGAATAGTTTTCAGCAAAAATGCAAATATATTACTTTTGTGCATATGTTCGAAATTTCGAATTTCGTTTAAATTTTTAAATTATTGAAGAAACGTATTTTAGTCAAAATCATAAGAAAAATATAATTTTTACCTAAAAATGCAAGAATAGTTGTTCTCAAATTATGTTAGACATTTCGAAATTAGTTTTGAATTTTCGAAATATTAAAAAACGTAGTTTTAACTCAAAAAAATTAATATTTTTTGCTAATTTTTTTTTCATAAAAATTTCGAATTTTTTTCTTTATTTTTAATTTATTTACAATAATAAAAAGACATAAAAATGAGTAGTTTTAAGTAAAATGCAAATATTATAATTTTGTGAGTATGTTCTAAATATCGAATTTTATACATTATTAAAAATATTATTTCAGATTTGATTTTGAGCATAATTTTGTGCGAAAATGAAAAATTATTGATTAGTACAAGAGAGTTCTTGATGAAATGAAGGATGTTATTGTATCGAGGGTAATGAGATCGTTGTGAACTGGTGATGATATGTTCTGCAATGAACTATAAGGTGGGGGATAGAACTGTGAAATTTCCTATCATTCAAGATTTTAATTGTAAGTAAAATTAATGAGTCCTGGAAAAGTGTCGTTTAGACTGGAGACTGCAAGAACCAAAACGTTATTAGGTTTCGGTACGAAAGTTCTTAAGGTTTTATATGTGCAATAGCGGGCCATTCTGTTCTGTTAGTGCTAGAACCAGTTTATGGAAAAATGCCAGCCCGAGGATGATGAAGAGTTAGAAACTGTGGAGCACATTATCTGTCATTGCCCCAGATTACTTACAAAGCCAAAGGCTAGCAAACGTTTCCAAGTTGAGTTTGGCGATATCCCAGGTTGCAAACATAGTGATGCTGTCAAATTCTTTATGGATAAAGAAGTTTTTACATAAAATAACATCTGTATGTGCTTTTGGAGAAAAAAGAAGTTAATAATACTAGACCAATAGATCTCGGAGAGACATTATCTTGCTTACCTTACCGAGGAGTGTTGATTTGAAATCCCAATTGAAAAATATTTTCATCCTAAAATTTTTCATTCGTGCTCGTAATTTCAATTTTTTTTATCTTCACTAGTCGAAATATGCTGGCATGAATTTTTAATTATGGCCCTTAGGCTTTGATTTAGAAATTTAAAGATTAAATTTTGCTGATAAAAAATTGATGAATAAATTCGAAAAAATATACTCCTTGTTATCTTCCAAATAACTTGCCCTTTCGCTGGCATTGTTTAATTATATTTATCAATGCAGTTCCTTTGGCCGCGTTTCGCATTCCATACCATTGTTGGCTTAGGAAAAATGTATTTAATAAATAGGGATTTCATACCCTAAGGAATTCTAAGTAATTTAACGCCAGCCTTATGCAAAAACTTTTGAACATTTTACGTTTCTTTGTTTTCCTTTTCTTGGTGGGAAATTTTCTTTGGTTTATATTATTTTTTTGCTTTTTTTGGGGGGCATTTTAAAAGTTTATTGTTTTTGCTGTTGCAGGCGCTTTGTTGAATACAGCTTAACTAAAGTAAAAATAGCTACAAGTACAACAACCATATTAAAGAATAGAAACACATTTGCCTTTAAACCAAATAAATATAATTTTGGTTTTTTTGGAGGGTCTTTAGGTTTGCTGGCGAAAAGTTTCTTTTGGAAAAACTTTAATTTTCATAACAATAGCCTTTTATAGGTTTTGCAACTCATTTATATGCTTCATCCTTTTACTTGCCACCACATTTGGAAATTGTTAAAGGTTTTAGGGCTGGTTTTTTTGAGACTATCAGCAACAAGAAGGATACAAAGAATGATAAAAAATAGTCTCATAAATACAAATTTCAAAATTACCACCATAGTTTTGCTTAAAAGATTATGCAGTCTATTTTCTTGGCAAATAGAAGAAACAAAGGAAAAAAAATTATATTTAAGACCAACTGGTCTATCTCAGTAACTATGAATGCGAAATTTCTCTAACTGTGTTTGAGTGTTAAGGCAAAATCCATATTTTCTAACGCAAGAAAAACTTTTTCATTTACTGCTTAAATTGTATGTGTGAAGGCAAAGGAGTGCTTCGTTTTGTTAACTTAAATATTTCATTCAACTTGTTTAATGATGATGTAAGTGGTCTCCATCTGTCAGAGTGTTATAAAAATGACTTTTTTATAAACTCTTTCTCACTCTTAAAAAAAAAAATAAATAAAAAATTACAGGCCACAAGGGCCATAGTGATTTAATGTGTAGTTTTGCTTGCATATTTAAAAGTGTGAATTAAAGAGTTTGTACGTTTATATTTTTATGGACTTAAAATGTAACGCATTGAATGTTAATGTTCTGATTTTAGACTCCTGCACGTAATGCAATGGTAGAAATATCTTACAATCATCACTTATTCGTATCTCGCTAGATACCGTTAGATGGACATTATAAAGTGGTTTTGTCGTAGGCTGAGGTAACTCAGATTTTTCTAGGGTCTACTTATGCATCCATAGACCTTAAGTAATAACAGAAAATCTTTCTCCCTTCTGTGGGTTGATTAAATATATTTCTCTTTATGTACTTCTCTTTTATTTACAATAATTTGTTGCAATACGAAAATAAAACTACGATAACCGACTCACGCGAGATCGATTAATTCGCAGAACAGCAGGTTCGGGTATACTGGATCGATGCTGCGCAGGTTCGGGGGTTAATTATTTCGGGAGGACTGGAACGATACGCATATTCGGGTGATAAGTAGTTCGCAGGTTCGAGTGATATTATTTCTAGGTATTGGTTATATACGTAGTTCGGGTGATACTAGTTCGGGGTTGTGGTTCGATACGCAGATTCGGATGACAATTAGTTAGGGGTACTTGTTCGTTACGCAGGTTCGGGTGTAAATTAGTTTGGTAGTATAAAACTGATCCACAGGTTCGGCTACGTCGGATTGTTTAACCTGGGTTCGTAAAAATGTACAATGGTTTTTTAAAGCTAAACTCTACAATACTACAAGGTTTTCTCAAACTAGGGAACTGTCAGTACGAAGATCGCTGTGGGAATAGTCTGCCGAAGAAGCTGTGAAAACAGTCAATCGAAGTCGCTGTGACAACAATCGGTCCGAAGACCGCTGTGGAATTAGTCGATCCGAAGCTGCCCTGGGAACAGTCAGTTCTAAGACCGCTGTGGGTCCGAAGACCGCTGTGGAAACAGTCGGGTCAAAGACCGCTGTGGGAACAGTCAGTTCCCACGAAGAACGCTATGGGAACAGTCAGCCAAGGCACTGTGGGATTTAAGAAAGAACTGCTTGTATATAGTATAGCGAAGCTACTCGAATTATCGAGTTAAAAAATAAGAAAAAAATAGATAAAAAAGTCTCGGTCGCCATTATTTTCCGAGTTATCGGTCTCTGAGTATTTCAAGAGACATTTATAAATCACAATTAAGAAAAATGCCAATAAAAACGTCAAAGCAACTTAGGCGTATTTTGGGCAATATTTTTTTAAATATCAAGCTGATGCTGAAACGACCTTGTTTCTATACTTGGAAAAGTTGATTTACATACTAACTCGCAATGTTTATATTATCATTTTTTTCGGCATAGGAATCAACAAAATTTACGCTAACTTTTGTTGAGAAATCATATACATTTTAAAAGTAACGAAATTTTAATTTTATTTATTAACCCAAATTATCATAAACTTACACCTATATTGTCGTGGGGTAAGCTAGTCTCTAAGACTATTTCTAAGATTAATTTATAAGATTAATTTAGCTAATCAGGAACCTTTACCAAAATTTTAGATAAAGGTTTGTTTATACCTTTAAGTAGAAAAATTATTTTGACTAAATAAGAATTAAGTTAAAGCAATTTAACACAAATTATCAAGGCTTAAAAAAACAACAATCAACATTAACTTTATTACATTATTACTACACTGGCTGGATTATTACAGCTCTAGTTGAAGTTGTAAGAAGTAAAAATTTATTTATACAAAAAACAACAATGTTATTATTTTGCTTTCAAAAGAAACCCAAAAAAAATAATCTCGTTGTTTCTTTATAAGCTAGTCCAGCTAGTCCAGGAAAAAACATAATAATTAAGTACAGCAAAGTTGCCAAAGTATGGGTATAATAGCACATAAATGCTTTAATTCACAAAAATCATTATGAATTTCTTTTTAACTCTTTTAATCCATCCCCAGAAATAGTGAGGTAAAACCTCAATCAACTTAGTTTGTTAAATAACACACGAAAAAGTATACACTATATTTTTTAAATGAAGTTAAATAGAGTGCAAATAAAGTATTCATGTGTTAATTTCAATGAAAGCAGTATACTTTTTAGTGGAGAATTTTATATATTTTTTGATTTTGAATTTTAAAATTGGGGATGGGACTTGAAAAATATCTGAAGACAGCTATGGGAACAGTCAGCCGAAGCCGTTGTGTTAATTTATATTTATTTTAACATAAACTGAATGAGAATTATGAATATCCTATTAGTTAATTTTTACCTTTTTGTATACCTTTTAGTTTACACGACAGTTATGGTTGTGTTTACACGGAATTGTTTTCTGCATGCAATTGCTATAATATATAAAGAATATATATGTTGGAATAATTAATATTATTGCCACGTTAAAACATACTTAGACCTCTTATACGTTTATAATTCATTCAACTCTGCTTAAGCGAAGCAAAGTATTTTTAAACTTGATATGTAAGTAGCTTTGGTCAATACCTACTACATCAAATGGTAGATTAGAAATTCTTAATCCAATAGTAATGATTTTGGTTAATAGATGACTGCAATCAAGACAATGCACGGTTATACTCGTGTGTAGTGAGTATGGCAAAAATACTTTAATTGGCCTATCAATTGCTTTATGATCCTGCATACTCGCTAGATTTATACCCTTCGAAATATTTCCTGTTTCCAAATTTTAAGAAAAGGCTGTAAATTGGGATATTGATTCGCGTGCGACTTACTTTATTTTACTTTAGAATTCAAAATTGATGTATGTATGTAGAACACCTAAAGATATGCTTCACATTTTTCTATACAATTATGCTATAAAGTATGCAATAAAAATTATTTGAATTTCCATAATTTTATTTTAATGGAATACTACTTAGATCATTTGTTTATCAATAAAATAATAATAATAATAAACTTAAGAACCAACACAATAAATGATCTAGCAAGAGAATAAAGATTTATCAATAATAAGAAATTTTCTTTAACAACAGCAATAAGAATAATAATAACAATGGAAATAAAAAGCAAACAATCATAACAAAAAAAAAAAAAAAAAAACAATTTAAAGGGAAATAAAAAATGAATAAAATATCTAAGAAAAACGCTTAAGTAGAAAAAATAATATCCAGTTCCTATGGCTGGTTGTACTACAACTGGTAATAACTAAACAAAAATTCAAGTACTTTTGAAAGCTGTAAAATCAAATCATTACTACAGACTTGACAAGCATTTAGTTTACACAATAGAAGACATTTAAACCACACAAACACACGAATACACACACACACACTTAACATTTTACCACAACAAATGAATACTTATTGTGGCCCCTTACCACAATCGTCAACATCATCATCATCATCATCTTCATCAGCATGTCATGTTACACCATTAGCAATATAAGATGGCTGAAGGGGACACTACTAAGAATGATTACAAACAAAACAAATTTCTTTACTTATTCCTTTTGGCTGTTATTATTGTTTGCTTCTTCAAATATCAGCTTAAAGTTTTTCCTTCGTCCTCTTGCCTGTGACATGTAATGACCGGAAAATATTTGTACTCGTTGTAAATACATACAATATACAACTACTTAACATGTTTTATTATTGTTGATTTGTTGTGAGATGTTTTCAAAATTGTTTTGGCTTTAAAATGGTTGGCAGTAGAAAACTGAAACCACACTTTAGCTGCAACAAAAAAAGTACAAACAACAGTATTTACTTTACATAAAGGTTCCCAAAATTGTTAATGCTGATAAAAATAAAAGGTGCTGCCAAGTTTGCAGTATCATTAAATCGGTAATATTGCGTACTTTCACTACTTTTTCTGTATTTTCTCTTAGAGGTGTGATATATTTACGAGAAAAAAATTTGATTAAAATTTATTTAGGAGTTTTTACGTGATGCGAACACAAACAGACAAAATTTCTAAAAACTGCTGTTTTGTATTGAATTTCGATTATTAACTGCACCAGCAACAAAATTTTCCAAAAAATATTTCATGTACAGAAATGGTCCTGTTATAATTTTATTATATGTTTTTATTTTATTTTATTTTATTTTATTCTGTTTTTTTTTTTTTGAACAGTTGAAAGAGTATTCAAAGACTTTGAAAAATCTTTGACAACATTTTTGAACAGAGTCCAAATTGTCAGTTGTGTGATTCTCAAAAGAAAGATTTTACTGGGAAAATTATAAAACTATTGAATTATGATATGAGACCAAAAACTTTATTTTCAAACTCACTGTTAATTGCTAAATACTTTTTATTTATCTTAAAACGCACTTTAAACGAATTGTTGTCTTAAAGTATTTTATGACGAAATTTTTTTATTTTTTTCTACAAAATTCTGAATTGTAAGACTTGATTTTCGTTTTATTTTTTAATTTTTTTTTCATCTCTTCCATTGTGAGTTTAAATGCCACAATATGCTTATCTTTGCTTCGTTTTCTAAAAAAAATACATAAATTCCGATAACAAGGATACTTGTATGTGAGTGTTTCAAGGCATAAGATTGTTTACTTTATTTGTCCTTTAACAAACAAACAAATAAAACCAAAAATAGACAAAAAATCCGATTAATATCTTGAAAAAAATCGAAGAAAGCGAAAAAAATTAAAAAAAAAAATAAAATGTTGTTTCTGTTCTGGTTTTTAAAAGCAAAATATTACGATGGGATGCTGCTGATAAATGAGCAATTTTGTGAAAAGAAAAAAAAAATATTTGAAAATAAAAAGAAGACAAGAATTAAGTTTGAGTTGAGTTTAAACATAAAAAATTTATATTATTTTTTATCAGATTCCATTATTTTATTTTACGTTTTTTAGACGATTTCTTATTTTTTTTTAGCCAGCAATCAATTGGTTATTTAAATTTTTATTGTATTTCTTATTTTTTTTCAGCTGCTTTGTCTTTATTGCTTTAATTTGGTATTAAATAGTTAAACCAAAAAGGCAGGTTGATTTGTTGTTGTTTGTTTTTTAGATAAAATGAAAATACTTTCTTATAACAGTGCCAATTACTACCCTTCTAGGCCAACACTATGTAAAAGTGGTCCCTTTCATAGAGAGTGTTAGAAGTCGAACCGGTATATATCACTTTAGAACTAGTTACGTGGCAAGTCATGTGTTAGTTAATTTTCCTCTAGCACAACATTGACCACAATACACGTAAATTATATAGCGCTCCTTCCCTACCGTCTACTTAAAGTTTGATGAACAATTTTAAGCGACTGCTTTGGATACTTATGTTTCAATGAAATGTATGGTCTGTCTAGCTCACTTGGGTCCACTATGTGGGTCCCTTTGTGTTACCTGCAAATAGAAGAAAATAAAAGAAATGGAACAAAATGATAGAGAGAGAAAGAGAGAGAAGTCTTCGACAATTCCTTCTCTTCCTTTTGTAGGCAGGGCTGCCAGAAGAAATTAACGAAGTTATGTTGTTTTGAAGTTTTCAGTTCAAAAGTATAGTTTTGATATAGTCGAGGTTAAAGTTGAACAAGTAAATTAGTTGTTAAGATTGCCTAATTAAGTATGTTAAATAAGAAGTAAAATCTATTTTGAAGTTGATCTCAAAATAACATTTGGTGCAACAGAAACATAAAATATTGTTTTGTCCGGTACTGAAAATTTTACCCTGGTAAGATAAGGTCTCTTTCGTCAGCTTGCGTCATATATATGTTTCGTATATAATAAGAAATAATTTTCAGAATTTTAAATTTTTGCTAAATCGTATTTAAATAATCTTTAGACAATATCCCATCCAAAGTTTCAGTTTCTAAGGAACATCGAAATTTTCGACATTCATTCCACATTTGCGCAGGAATATGGTAGAATCATAATTTGTTTAACAAATTCTGTTTAAATTGGAAGAGATTTTGTGAAATCTCGCTTTATTTCAGCAATTCGTTGTCAAAAATTACAGAAATTAGTTTCGTTCTTTGTAAATATTTCTTCAAATTCAAGAAAATGCAATTCTCGGTACTCCGAACCTGACACTTGCTTGTTATTTTCATCTAAAAAATTCAGAAAATCCTTAAGAATTAAAATAGATTTAATTTTGTTATTCATTATGACATGAATTTAATAAACTTAGGCCCATTATTATTTTGTTGTAGTTATAAATAGTTTTTCGTTATTAAGAGTAAGCTAAAAGCAACTTTTAACTATCACGTACTATAAGGACAAGTTATAGCAATGAGCATTATCCTCATTATTATAACGAAAAACTACTTAAGGCTCCAAAAAAATCCTAACTTTAGCTAAAGGCAAGTTATAATAATGGGCCTTAGTGATTTAAAGTTAGTTGCAAAATTAAACCGTTTCCGTGAGCATACCTATAAAAAAAATTAAGCAGTTATTAATAATATTGTGAATTTCAGATTTTAATATTAAATTTTTAGCATAAATTCCCAAATCAATTAATTTGATAAAATTTGCATTTTTTTTTTACCAAAAATCGCCAATCGGCACTTTGTAATTTTTTACTGTAAAAATCGGCAAATTGCCGAAAAATCGGCACTTTTGCCAGCCCTTGTAGGGGAAGCCTATCCTTCTCGTAGGGGTTGAAACTAATCAATACCTAGTGTCCGTTGCTATTAAAGCTCCATTTTCGGCATCCGACGTAACGAAATTCCTTTTCATCTGATCCAGTGAGGACCAGATCGTCCTTGTCGTTAAACAAGTCAACTCGGTGGACTATCTGAACTGAGCCAGATCATAAAGAGCACAGGTTATTCGATGCCCACATGCCAAGACAGGAATGCTGCAATAGCTGTCAGTGGCACTATCATAAAGCAAAGTCTCCTTCTCTGTCAGTTCATCCACAACACGATTGAGACTGTTGAATTTTCCGCTATAGTATTTAAGAATTCCCGGCATTCCGGGAAAAGATTTGATGTGCTACACACACCTTTAAGAGATATAATAGCGGCTTCACTGTTGGTACAGAACCAGATATCCCTATTCAATATTTTGTGGTACTTTAGACAGTTTGACGCTTTTTTAATACCATATACTTCTGCTTGTGGAACATTACAATCATTTGGGGGTCTGAAACGCAATTCTACAAAGAAAAAAAAAAAAAAAACAAAAATCTAAAAAAATACCACGTATAATTCTCATATCTTTTTATGTAATTATTTCCTATATACCACCTTTGAGAAACTGACAAGAAAAGTTAAACTTTCAAAGAAGACCTTTTAGAAAAAGTAAAAGGAGAGACGCATATCCTTTTTAATATTCTGTACTTTTGCTTTTATACAAATTTTTGTTGCCACGAGGGAAATCAAAAATATATATTTTTTTGTCTAGAGTAAAATTATTATAAACTTAATCAGACATTTGATTGCGTTTCTATTTTGGTACATGCACCAAACCAAAAAAAAAAAAACAAAATTATCTATAAATGGAAATTAACGTTTTATTGATTGCTAAAAGAAACAAAACGGAAAAAAAACAAGTAAGAGTTGCGGTAATGTCTTTAACGAAGTCTCAAAAATAATTGTTGAGAAATTCTTAATTTTTTTGTCATGGTAATGATAGTCCTGTAAATGATAGCCTAATACAAGCGTTTGATTTTGATTTCTATTAAAAATCAATTGAAAATCGTACCAGCTTAATGCAGAATGTGTCATATGCAAAATAAAAAGAAAACAGACTTGGAACGTGTTTAACAGAATGGCTTATTTTCGAATTTGTTCTAAAGTAGAACATTGCACAGTGGGGCAGAATCAAACTGTTTTTGAAATAACACAGCCATTTGTAAAGGGCTAAGAAGAAAATTTGGCATGAGCATAGCAGAGGAGCATCCCAGCTTAAGTTTTGATGCTGGGCACCATAAACTTGCCAGGGGTGGTGCTATATGGTCTCAAATTGGGTACTTTACACCTGCAAATTAATTATTTATGCAATTTTTGCTTGATTTTTAACAATTATACATGGTCCTAAAGGCCTGGCTAATAATGAGCGAGATGAGAGCAATACAAAATTGAAATTTTTGATTTATTGGCACCCTGGTCCAGTTATTTCAAAACATTCAGTACAATTTTCAGCAAATTTTGTTAAATTTTTTCGAGCAAAATTTCAAATATTGTTGAAAGATTTCAATGTAATATTGTTTTTAAACTAGACGATTTTTAATTTAAAAATTCCACAATTATTGCATTTTTGAGTATTTTAGAATAAAATGAGCCATCAATCTTGTTGTTTTAATAGAAAAAGTGTTTATAAGGAATATATAAGAATTTTATTATTTGTGTAAGCTAACTATATGTGCGTACGATTAAATCAAATTTCATGTAAAGTTGATCATCCTTGTAAAAGACCCTTTTACATAGAAATTTTGAATTTAGCCTATTAATTAAAGACACAGCTGTAATAAAGCTGTACATATTACTCCCAATTATTGCTGAAAGTATTTTATGAGCCCTAGTTCATATGTGGACCTAATCGGATAAATACTAAAAAATTCCAATTTTGAAATTTTTGGTCTTTATTTTGGGAATTGTGGGATTCACTTAATGTTAAAGATTTTTTACTATTTGACCAATACACAGAAAAAAAATTATTTTCATCAATTAAATGTTTCAATTAGCTCCAGATTAAAATTTAATTAAATAATTAATTGATTCAGTGAATTGTTTAATAAGGATTTTGTCGTTCTCTTTTAAACAAATATATGTTTGAACCAATTAAAAAATTAATTGAACTGAATTAAAACTGATTAAAATATTTAATTAGTAAAAATTTTTTCTATGTATCCACAGAGAAATTTATTTGAATCTTTTAACTTATAAAAATTTTTGTATCATATTTAATATTTTTACTTGTAATAGTTGCAGATACCCAACTTTGAGGCAACATAGCGCCGCCCCTTACAAGGGGATGGTGCCCAACGTCATAACTTAAGCTCTGCTATGTTCATGTCAAGTTGTGGATTAATCGGCCAAGCCTTTTACAAATGGCTGAGTTATTTCCAAAATTTATTAGTTCTGCCCCACTGTGCATTGTTGCATTGGTGATGCTACACACTATTTATGGTTATATTTTTATTTTCTTTATTTAACACTTGCTTCTGGAATGTGTGTTAAGATTGTCAAATTTTTTAATTTGCTGCAAAATTACAGATCTAAATTTTTAAGTGCTGAATGTTAGAAAAACTTGTTGGTTAAAATATCAAAACTTTTTTAATTGGCAACAAGAAATTTGCATTAAATTTGTTTGACCAGAACAAATTTATTAAAACATATGGATAAATTCAACTTTTGAGTGGATGTGGAATTACAGAACATGTCATATTATTTAGAATAAAAATAAATAAATAAACAAATAAATACTTAAATATCACTTAAAAAATTAAAATTTAATTTTTATGACTTTTTTGGTTTTATTTTATTATAAAAAAATATTTTTGTGACTCTTTGTAATTTCTTATTTAAATTTAAGTTGTTTCTTTTAGTTTAGTTCAAATATTTTTTTGAGTTTGTTAAACTTCAACCAAAAAAAGTCTCATGAATATAATTTGTCTATATTTGCATTTTATAACTTCTAGAATAAAACACAAGTATTTTTTCCAAGTAGTTTTAGTTAATGCAGTTGTAGTGGTAGCAAGGAGATTTTCACTTTACTGCTGTTGTTGTTGTTATTAGAAGTATGTTTTTTATACTTTATACAAGCATTCTGCATAATGTCCTAAGTGCATTATTTATTTTACACTTTTAGATCGTTAAAAGTGATACAAATTTGAAGGGAAAAGAAAAACAATTTTTTTTTTAATTTGTGGCTTCAAATTGTGTGTCCATCGCTGAACCCACTTTTTCGACTCAAACCTTTGAATCCAGGCCAGGATCTAATTTGGAAAAACTTTGCTTGATGCATTTTTTCGAAATTCAAAAAAAAGATATTTAATTACGAGTGGCCCGAACAACTGTACCTCGCTGGCAACTTCGTTTTTTGTTTTTGAAGCCATGGACGTCCTAGCTCAGCAGCTCAATTATTATTAGCTGGGGTACCTGGCTTCCAGCAGAGAATTTCTTTATATACACTTATCAAGGGGTGGGCCCACCTAAACAGAATGATCCGCAATGATCCTGAGCTTTCCACAACTCTCGAAAGTTTTCTGAAATTTACACAATAATTTTTTTATTTTATTTATTTTTTTATTATTTTGTTGATTTATCGTATTTATTTTATTAAATGATCCTAAATGTTTTCGATTGTTCTACACTATCCCTGAAGTTGTGTCTCTTTAATTATACGAGCAATAGAACTTTTTAAATCTTCAAAATTATACTTCATTTAAGTCCAGCTGGAGCTGGGCAAAGTAATTGTTTTCAAGGTTGCTCTGCAATGTTGTGGAGGGCTTTCGAATACTCTCTCGTTTGTTCTTAATTCTTCTAGGAATTTCTACACAGAAAAAAACTTTTTTCCCCATTAAAGTTTTAAATTGTTTTTAAGTTAATGTTCAATTAATTTTTTTAATTGATTTTCAGATATATATTTGTTTAAAACGGAACGAAAAAATTTCCTAATTAAAGAAATAATTGAATCAATAATTTATTTCATTAAATTTTAATCTGAAATTAATAAAAACTTTTATATGGTGTAAATTTTTTTTCTGTGTACAAAATTAAAATTTCAGCAGTTATATTTTCAAACGCACATCCTTCATCATACAGGTACTCATACCTGAGTTTTAACAGTAGGCTCATTGTACACTTAGATTTTTAAATGATTTCCTATTTCCCGTACAATGAGGGATTGGTGAACTTACTGCACCAACAACTTTTTGTTAAGTCTTTTAAAAAATATTTTTTCATTCCTTTTTCTTATAGCTGGACATGTTTGTTTAAGTTTTATTTTTCCTTAATGTTTTCGTATTTTTGTTGTTGTATTTTCTACTAAATGCATAAATAATATTTTTATGTAATTTGTAAAATTGTATTTTATTTAAAAGTTTACAAAGTTTACTTTTGAAAGAAAAACGAAAAGTTGGAAGAATTTGTTTGCAGCGAGCAGGATTTCTAATATGAAAGTAGAAAAAAAAATTAATCAAACAATATTTGACGAAGGTGGTGCCAGAAGTTCTATCAGAGTCTTGAGGTAATATTGCCAGATTTTTGTTAAAAGTCTCACAAGGATAAATGGCAAAACCTTATCTTACAATAACTAGCATCAAACTTTGCCAAAAGTTTGGTTGAGGCCCCCTAACTCCAGCAGTTTATGTGTCGCATGGTACAAAAGTGGCAAAAGCCGAATGTTTTGATAATATCGTTTGATAAGATCGTATAATCTACTTGGGCAGATTGATTTAAGTTTAAACAAGTAGAGTGCTATACTCGGCCGAATCTAATATACGCTTCACCATAGTTAGGTTAAATATTCCCTTACTATACATTATTTATTTTTAATCACGCATGATTCCTTTGCAAATTTATTAAATAAATAAAAGTATAAAATATTTATTTCCAAAAAATATAATAATCGAAATTGATTACTATGGGGAAAGCCTATCCAGATAGCTATTTCGATAGTGCTCAACTAGCTCACCATCGATTATTATATTTTTTGGAAATAAATATTTTATACTCATAAAATATTTATTTAATAAATTTGCAAAAGAATCATGCGTGATTAAAAATAAATAATGTATATAACACGATTCCAAATATAATTTTTTGTATTCCCTTACTATGTTATGTTTCCCAATTTCACAATGTATATTATTCGCTTTTTACTTTTAGGACTTATTTAGAACTTATTATTACAAAGATAATATAAATATATAAATTTTTTTTGGAAAAACTTTTATCTAATATTTATTTTATAAATTATATCGAATATTTTTTGTAAAAATTTTATCGTACATTTCTTGTAAAAATTTTATCGAACATTTTTTGTAAAAGTTTTATCGATTATTTTTTGTAAAAATTTTATCGAAATTTTTGTGATAAAAATTTTATCGAAATATTTTTGTAAATATGTTTTCCAATTTTTTTTGTAAAAATGTTATCGAATTTTTTTTTGTAAAAATGTTATCGAAATTTTTTTGTAAACATTTATCGAAATTTTTTTGTAAAAAAGTTAACGAAAATTTGTTGTTAAAATTTTATCGAAAATTTTTTGTTAAAATTTTATCGAAAATTTGTTTTAAGAAATTCTTAAAAAAATTTTGTAAATATTTTATCGAAATGTTTTTGTAAAAATATTATCGAAAATTTTTTGTAAAAATTTCATTGAAAATTTTATGAAAATTTTTTTAAAAAATTTTATAGAAAAATTTTTATAAAAATTGTATCGAATTTTTTTTTGGTCAAAATTTTATCGAACATTTTTTGTAAAAATTTTATCAAACATTTTTTGTAAAATTATTATCGAAAATTTTTTGGAAAAATTTTATCGCATATTTTTTGTAAAAGTTAGGACCTTCCTTCAATATATATTGCGTTAGCGGGTCATATTGCTTACTGACTGCTCCTGGTTTCCGGTGGGCACCCTATGGGTCTATAACGGCCTTTAATACAAATCAAGGCAGAAAAACCCTACCAACCTAAAAACAAAGAAAAATCGCACCTCGCAGGAGGTTATTGATCCCCTCGGATTAATCGTATGCACTCCATGCGATTGAATAAAGCAAAAGAGAATCATTAAAACGGAAAATAAAAACAACGTGAAAATAGAGGTAGGCGTGGTTTTTTGTCCGCAAACTCGAAGGGAATGGTCTGACGTTGCTGAATTGCATTAGCGAAATTTTCGAAAATATGCTTGGCAGACTGGTGGGCTTAAGTTTTCTGTATCTCTTTTGGTGCCTTGGAAATATTCTCTATTATTACTAAGGAACTTTAGTGTTGGTTTTAAAATACAGCCAAGAAGTAAAAACTAACAAAACTTGACATTTTACTTCAACCAATCACAGAGAGAGCAAAGCAAACAGGACACTAAAATAAAAACAAAAAACTCTTATACAAATTTCCCAAAGCTTTTTAATGTAATTTTTATTTAATTCAGTACAAGTAGGTGTGTTAGTGTATGGATGGAGGGATAGATGTTGAGTTGTGCTGTAACATATTGTTCTTATATTTTGTTTTGTTTATTTTACATTTCTAATGATATTGACATTTTTCCTGCCGTATAATTTCCCAGCAAAAAAGAATAAAAAAGGAATCAACAACAATATCCATGGCCTTCATTAGCATTTTGAGCAACATTTTCTCCACTTGGTTTTTTGTATGTTTGCTACAACTTTTTTACTCAGAGTTTTTGTGTATTTTTGTATTTCAATTTTGATTTGCAATTTAATTTCCGTTGTGTTGTTTGTCGAGTGACGATACTATTTTGTTGCCAAACGTTGAATACAAATCATTAGTAATCAACGGAGAAGAAAAAGTGCAAGAAAATAGAAGTGAAAAATTTAAATCGTATTTCAGTTGAGCTGATTTATTCTTAAGAAACTATAAAAAAATGCAACGCTACAAGAAATAAATTAAATTATTAAAAAAAAATCATTAGATTTATTTATGTGTCAAAATGTAAAGGTAACCTGATTTGTAATCACAAGAATATTATCAAATTTATTTGTTTCTCTTATTTGCAAAACTCTTCTCTTTTTGTAGTTTCTGGCTAAGGAAATGTAAAAAAATCATTCATAAAACTTATTAGGGAAGGCATTAACTATAAAAAAGACAATTGAATTTAAATCCATTTGCAGTAATTATGCAGAGCAAATTAAATAAGAAAAGCCAGAAATAGAATGCTTTTTGCAAAAGTCGCACTTTCATTGCATATTTAAGTTCATTTAATTATTTATTTTGTGATTTCCGAAATAAAGTTTTAAATCTGTTTTTCCTGATAATTACCATTTTCGAATTTACAAATATTGTTTGAAAAATTCTTTTTTTATCTAAATTATTTTATATAATTTTTTTTTATTTTTATTATCAGCCCCATTTTACTAGGTTCCCCCTTTGACATTTCGATTGAAATTACAAATTTATTTCTATTACAATTTCGATCAATATCTAGTGCCGCATTTCACCTTTTGCCCTTTAAATGACTCTATTGTGCTGATGAAATAAATTAATTTACAATTTACTTTTATTATAATGGGGATTAAAAAGAATTTATTTCTTTGTTTAAAAATTTTTAACATCACGCAGAATTTGTTGCAAAAATCCTTTAAAATCATTAAATTAACCACTCAATGGCGACCACTAATTATGTAAATGGCACAAAAAAAAATATGGAATCAACTACAAATATTAACATTTAAAAATGTATATTAATTAAATATTCATTAATATGAAATAAATATTGAATAATGGCAATACGAGTGAATAATGTAAATGTTTTAAATATTTAAAGCTGAATATGTACATATGTGTTTGTAATAAAGGGTGTTTTGTATAGACACGGAGAACTTTATATAACAAAAAATTGTTTTTATAAATTAAATAACTTTGTGTCATTAATGTTTCAATATGATTTCAGGCATATGGTCGAGCAAAGAGCGTGTAAAAAGAGCGTTCAGACAAAATGTGGCTGTTTTTTGATAACATATGCTTCTAAGTGCTCAGTAGTTTCCGAATAGACTTGGATCGTTACACATTCCCAGAGAAATTATAATAGTGCCTTCAAATAATATGAATGAGTTGGCCAATTAACAGAACCATTTCATAATAATATTCGTTCGCCAAATATTTCTCGCAGTAATTTCAGTGATTTCATTACGTACTGTGTGAGTTCATGAACGACCTAGTTCAGTTGAATTAACTTACCTAAGTGACCTAGATAACTTCAGCTCATTAGTTCAGTTCAGCTCACGAGTTCAGTCAGCATAATAGTTAAGTCGGCTCTTTAGTTCAGTCAGCTCACTAGTTCAGTCAGCTCATTAGTTCACTTTAGCTCATTAGTTCAGTTCCGCTCACGAGTTCAGTCAGCATAATAGTTAAGTCGGCTCTTTAGTTCAGTCAGCTCACTAGTTCAGTCAGCTCATTAGTTCACTTCAGCTCATTAGTTCAGTTTCGCTCACGAGTTCAGTTAGCATACTAGTTAAGTTAGCTCTTTAGTTCAGTCAGCTCACTAGTTCAGGCAGCTCACTAGTTCAATCAGCTCACTAGTTCACTCAGCTCACTAGTTCAGGCAGCTCACTAGTTCACTCAGCTCACTAGATTAGTTCGGCTCATTAGTTCACTTCAGCTCATTAGTTCAGTTCCGCTCACGAGTTCAATCAGAATACTAGTTAAGTCGGCTCTTTAGTTTAGTCAGCTCACTAGTTCAGTCAGCTCATTAGTTCACTTCAACTCACTAGTTCAGTTCAGAACAATAGTTTAGTCAGCTCACTAGTTTAGTCAGCTCACTAGTTCAGTCAATTCACTAGTTCATTTCAGTAAATTCACTAGCTCACTAGTTTAGTCAGCTCATTAGTTCAGTTTAGGTCATGAGTTCATATAGCCTTATTTTCAAACTATAATAGATAGACTCTCGAAATTTTCACAGAAATTGTATTACTATGGCAACTCTAGCAATGATTAAAAATTAAAGGGCCTTATTTTCGAACCATAATAGATATACTCTTGAAATTATAACAGAAGGAGCAACTATTACTGGCCTACTGAGCAAATAAGCTGAAAGAACTAAAATACCAACCTAGTTCAGTAAAGTGATCTGAACTAAACATATCGCTCACTTTAATGAACTGACAAGCACAACTCTAGTGTGACATATGTCAGCAGACTGCTAAAACTATATGTCTGCAATACTAATGCCTTGCAATTGCTGCACGAAGAAGTTTATTTTATTTTATTTGTTTCGTAAATTCGGAACTAAATTATCGAACATAGTATCAAAAATTTTCATTCGTTTTATCGAAGCACCCAGAGTCCTTAGAGTTGGGAATCAAAACCACAACCCCAACACTGACACAGTAGCACACTACCAGCTAGCCTAACGGGGCACCCAGTAGAAGTTAGTAAGTCTCTATCTCTAGCTCATCGTTTACTGTAGCTTTCTGACTGACCACCGTTCTATAATTTCACCGGCCAATAAAGCGCACGCAACATAAAACTTAAATGGATGCAATGGTGTCTCGACAACCGTTAAAAGACAAAGTTACCTTAGCTTCTCGAATTAATCGATTAAAAGCGCCGTAGAAAACAGATAATGCCAAAAGAGTTTGTCGTCATTATAATAATGATAAATTGCCAAGTCAAACTAATCTCAACACAACCGAGAAGTTTTAAATCAGCGTCCAAAAAAACACGCATGATAATACACGCTAAAATATACATACACTGTCAATATACACACATACATATGTATACATTAACCATTTTTTTTAAACAAAGAAAAAATTATGGAATTACGTTTAAATCAATATTTAAATGAATAAATAATACAATGAATGAGCAAGCAGCAGATGAAAGAGAAGGAGAGCAAAGCATTAAAGTCATTAAGTCACTCTGGCTAATTGAATAAAACAATTTGTTAAACAAAAAACGTGCTTTATTGTACTTATTACTGATAATTTTATTTTATTAATTTTTTATATGTTTTATAATTTTTTACAAACATTTTTTTTTAAATATTAATTTGCTATGGTTACGTTAATTTCGTTTCACGTTATACAATTTTTATGGGGATTTTTTATAATTTTAATTTTAATTTTATATATTGTTGCTGTTTTTTGTTACTGTATTTGTTATTATTAATTTCATGATTTAATAATATTATTATATGATATTTTAAACAAATTTAATATTATTTAAGGGTTTTTGCTGTTGTTTTTTTTTTTTGTATTACAATATTTTTTTATTTTTTATATAATTTTTTCCATAATTATTTGTTAATGTAGGCCGATATGCACGAGTGTATGAGTTTGATTTGTTAATTTTTCTTCTTTATATTGGTTTTTATTTATATATAAGTATAAAGGTAATTCCTAATCTATTCTAATCTAGGCTGATGGTGATTGTGGCTTATGCAGATGTTATTTATTATATTGGGATTATTTTGTTACATTCAAGATTTTGTTGAATTTTTTTTTTTAACAAAAGTAGTAAACACTTTTATTTTGCTAAACTAATCATAGGATTATCGATAGCAATCATGTGATAGCAGTGTTATTTCAACTTAACCCCGCATTAGTATAACAAACTATCATCTTGCTGTTTACTTCTCTCTAAATATAAGATTATTTTCTTTCTATTGGATTTTCGTTTAACTAAAAAACCTAGTATAAGACTTTCAAAATACTGGCTGCCGTGTGTCAAAAGTAGAGTTTATTAAAAAATTCTACACAAAAGCTAATAATGAACAAGTTTTTTTGTAAAGATTTCAATTAAAAAATATGATTGAAAAATTTTAAATTTAGAAAAGGATCATCGCCTTAGTACTAACATACAAATTCGAGTATAATATAAGTACAATATAACTTGGTGTAATGGTTATAGTCCTAAACTTTGTTTTAGTAAACAAATAGGAATGTAAAGAAGTAATACCTTTATCACGGAAATTAATATCTTATTATAAGAAATTATAATTATAATAATTGTTGCCTGAATACTAAACTTAATTAGTGTAATATTTTCAGTTTATCATAAAGTTTACATCAGACTAAACTTTCATCTTTACTTAAGGATTGATGAGAACAAGCTTCGTTTAATTTTGTATAAGACTATCGTTTAAGTATAACAAGCAGACTAACGTCGTTGTATAAGAATAACACCGATTTATTATAATCGTTTAATCGTAGTCTAAGTAAAAGAATACTATCTCATTATAAGACTACCACCTCAGTATGTAAGATAAGATTAAGTCTTATACTAACCCCTTAGTATTGTATTAAGAACCTAGAACCACTAAGACGATGGTTTTATGCTAAGGTGATAGTTTTATACTATATAATACTAATACAATAGTCTTAGACTAATACGATAGTCTTAAACTAAGACTATAGCCTTAGACTAAGACTATAGTCTTATACTAAGACTATATATTATAGTCTTTTACTAACACGTTAGTCTTATACTTAGACGATAGTTTTATACAAAGACGATGGTCATAGATATTAGTTTTATACTAAGACGATGGTCTTATACTAAGTCGGTAGTCTTATACTGACGATAGTCTTATACTTAGACGATAGTTTTATACTAAACGATGATCTTATACTAACACGGTAGTCTTATACCAAGACGATAATATTACACAAAAACTTTAGTCTTATACTAAACCAATAGTCTTACACTAAGAAGATAGTATTACACTAAAACGATAGTCTTATACTAATCCGATAGTCTTATACTAAGACCAAAGGTTTTTACTGAAACGATAGGTTTATTCTAAACTATAGTCTTATACTAAATCTTATAATGAGACTCTAGTCATACTGAGACTATAGTCTTATACTGAGACTATATACTATAGTATTATACTAAGTTTTATACTAAGACGATAGTTTTATACTAAGACGATGGTCGTATACTAAGACGATGGTCTTATACTAAGACGATGGTCTTATACTAAGACGGCAGTCTCATACTAAGACGGCAGTCTCATACTAAGACGATAGTATTACACTAAAACGATAGTCTCATACAAAACCGAGTCTTATACTAAGGCGATAGTCTTATACTAAGGCGATAGTCTTACACTAATACGATAGTCTTATACTAAGACGATAGTCTTATACTAAAACGTTAGTCTTATACTAAGACTATAATCTTATACTAAATCTTATAATGAGACTTTAGTCATACTGAGACTATAGTCTTATACTGAGACTATAGTCGTAATGAGACTATAGTCTTATACTGATACTATATTCTTATACTGAGACTATAGTCTATATAGCTTTATACTGAGACTATAGTTTTATACTGAGACTATAGTATTACAGCGAGACTATAGTTTTATACTAAGACTATACTATACTAAGACTATATAAAACCTGTAGTCGTAGCAAAAGAGTACCGTTTAAATATAAAACTGCCAACCCTGCGTAAGACTATCGATCTAGTAAACCATTCTTAGTATCTTTGCAAATATTAATCTTAGGTAAAATATATTACTTTTGATTATAAAGCTAGAGGCAAATGTTAAAGATCTATAGAAGCAGAGAAAGTAGTATTTAAATATTATCAAAATTTAAGTAGTATAAAACATAAAAACAGTAAAACCTTTTGCAATTGTGTTTTTTAACTCTCGAATCTACAATTATTAAAAGAAATAACTCCTTAGAAAATATTTGCAACCAGGTGTTTCTATTTGTAGTTGAGAGGACTGTTATTGAAAGTATGTATGTACTTACTTATGTGTGAGTGTATATTTGTATAAAATTATAAAGTTCTATTTGTTCATAATTTTTATGTTTGTTGAATGCATTAAAATGACAAGTGATATTCAAAGTGATTATTTTATTATCGGTTGCATAATTTTTGCTTTTTAATGCCAACATTTTTGATGTCTGCGTTCGTATATGCTTTTTTATATATTTGATTAAATTATTTGTATTTTCAATATTTATTCACTTAAATACATATTTTTTTTTATATCAGTTTTTTATTATTTTTGTTTAATAATTATTATATATTTCATTGTTTTGTAATTTACTCTGTATATGATTTCAAAAAATTAACCCTGCATGATTTTTCTCTCTTTTGTTTTATTTTTTATATTATTTTTTTTTTTATAGAATAATTGCAAAATTAATAAATAAGTAAATGCAAATAAATTTAACAAAATCAAATAACAAATTTAAATAATTTTAATATTAAATTTTATAAATATTTAATTGAATTGTGATATATAAAATATTACGTAGTCGGTCTTAGAATTACTACTGGGCTCCAACATCATTAAAGGTGCTTACGAAAATTGGCAACATTGTTAGGCTTAAGTTTGTTTGTCAACTTACAAAGTGATTAGAGCTTATGAAAGTACTTTTAAAAAAATGGCCGTAATCCACAAAGGAATACGCCTGTTGTCAAGTAGACATCAGTCGCTAGTATACAGATTCTGACATCACCCAACCTCCAGTTTTATATATTGAACTTTGCGCACGTAAATTTTCTTTAGTCCTTTCTGAGCACTAGAAGAAACTTTCCTAGATTAATAAGGAAGCCTCATAAGTACAGAATCTTCTAATATATATGATAAATCGTTTGGAAATGGGGTCTAATGTTAACGATATCGATGAAACTACCGAAAAAGGTATTAAAACGTTAGTTAATTTTTAAAAGAAACCCCAACTAGTCTTAATTGATAGCGGAAACGACTCCAAAAAAGGCAGGATCTAGAAAAATTTTAAGGTTGTCAATTATGGCAACTATCCAATCCAGCCGCGAAATGGGATCTTTCTACAAGACTAACTTAAGAATTGCATTAAGTTCTAGTAAAAGCTACAGTGTTGAACTTTTTAAACCTAAAAAAGGAAAACATCTTCTGAAGGGAAAGCTCGAATTATCAGCAAAAATCTCTAAGAAAGAAATGGGCAAAAGGTTCTAAGTACAGTGGGAGTACAGTAATGAAAGAGATAAGAATCTAGTAAAATAATGCTTAAAGGTTATATCTGAAATATGCCGATAATACGGTGGGGTGGGGTTGGTTGCGATTGGCCATGGAAGGCTTCAGCCTTACATCTAAAAATTATGCCGTCTCATTTATGTTAATTACGTCAGGAACTACCAGTTGGAAGGGAGAAATGACTAAAACCGAAGATTAAATGATAATTTTTGCACGTCACGGTGAATTAACTTTTTACCTTAAAACTTAAATTTACTGAGAACAAAACAACAAGAAACCCAAGAAATAGAACAACAATAAACAATGAACCTTGTTGTAAGAAATGTATACGTTAGTAAAAAACTGCCGTTTTTAAGGTAGTAAGTGCTATTTAAGGAGCCTAGACACGTTCACAAAAGTTGTTCAGTATACTGTGGCTTAAATTTTCCCATATATTGTTAGTGAAATTTTAAGAGTCCTTGTAAGTTATGCTAAAAAAAGTAAAAAATATATATTTTTAAATTTTCTTATTCAAAAAAAGTGCAGGAATAAATTATTTTTTTGCCAGAAAATGTCGATAGAATTTTTTTAGCGAATTCTCAGCTACCTTATTGCCGAACAAAGTTAAGCGCTATCACCTTGCTTGAATGAGATATAAGAAAAAACTGATGATACCTATTTTGAAGGTCCTACTGATTTTCCGAATATTTCGAGGCCCATAAATTAAAATTGATCACCAATTTCACCAAACTAAGTAGTGGGATTAACTACCCTTTGACAGTAGAATCTAATCTATATCGTCACTTTATTGTTACACTGTATTATGGTACTTAAAAGGTTTTATTAATTTTAAAGGGCTTAATGACTCCATGAATAAAAATAAAAATAATTTTTATTAAAAGTTTTTTTTCTGTCGAATAATTCTGAGAATTTTGTAATTAAATTATTTAATAGAAATTATTTTTTGTTAAATAATTAAATAACTTTTATATAGTTTACGTATTTTGTTAAGCTTAAAATGTAGTATTTATTTGTGTATTAGTGTTCTGGTGTGTTAGTGTTGTGTAAATAGTTGATTTCATTTTAATTGTATTTTATGTTTGATTTATTATTTAATAAGTGTTTTAATTATTTATATAAATATTTAGCTAGTACTTGTGTGTAAATATATATTACATGAGAATAGTTTGCATTATAAGTTTATATTTATAAGTTACATAAATTTTAACCGCAAACAAAAATAAACATATAAATTATTACACTAGTCAACACAACTTTTGTTTACTTAATTTTTTTATTGTTATTTTGTGTTTATCTGGCCCTGACTATAAAAAAAAATATTTCGCAAGATTGCTAAAAGCTTAACTTTTTAAAATATGCAATTTTATTATTCGGTCAAAAAAGAAAAAAAAAACAAGAAAATCAATACACATGCTAATAATTTTTTTTATAATTTTGTTTTATCCTGGAATAAACGCCACTAGCTATATCTCGCTACAAACTCCAACCGTATTCTGCCATCATACGTTAGTCCTACTTTTCCTAATAACGCTACTTAATTGTCAGAAATTTTAAAGAACCTTTTTTTGACCAGTGTTGTTTAATAAATTATACATTTTACCTTTAAAAAATCGTTTTTTTTATGAAAAATTTCTCTAGAAACTCTAAAGGCTATATTTACTTATTTTGCTGACTATCTGCATTTAAATTCTTGGTTTTAATTTATATTTTATATTTATTATATTTCTTACAAGTTTTTTCACTAAATATCTAATATAATTATTAATATTCACTTAATATTATTTTCCACTCTTTATTTTTTTTATAAGTAATTGCGCTTAATTTTTTTAATTGATTTTCAAAACTTCTAAATTCAAAAAAGGATTGAAAATTTTTACAATTATTTGAACAAAGTTACATAAAAGGTAATAGTTAAAGTAAAAGGACTTTTTTTTGGTTTAAGGATTAAACGTTTTGAGAAAGCTGTTTAAAAGGGAAAGATTTGAAAAGATGTTCTTTTTAAAATGGGATCTTTCCAAAAAGGTATTAAAAAAATATAAAAAAAACTTTGATTTCGAAGGTATAAAAAAATTATTTTTAAAATATAATATTAAACAATATCTAAAAAAACGATACTAAAAAAGTACTTTTTGAAAAAAGGAACTTAAAAAAGTAATTTTTAAAAAAGTTATTTTAAAACCCTAAAAAATAGAGCATTTTAAAAGAAACACTTTTCAAGAAAGTACCACCTATCAAAATAGTGTCTATTGGAAAAATTATCCTTAAAAAATCACATTAAAAAAAACGCTTTTAATAAAATTAACTTTTAATAAAAGTCCCAAGTACTTGTGGCAAAAGATCTTTTTTTAAAAAGTACCTTACTAAAAAAGTACCTTTTTAAAAGAAACACTTTTCAAAAAAGTTAAAATACTTTTTTGAAAAGTGTTTCTTTTAAAATGCTCTATTTTTTAGGGTTTAGATACCCTTCTCTTAATAAGGTGCTTTTTTAAAAAGTACTTTTTTAAAGTATCAAAATAAGGTCTTAGAAAAATACCCCATACAAATTTATATTTAACAAAATCACTTTTAAACTTGTAATAAAAGTACCAACTCCTTGTGACAAAAGTACTTTTTTTAAAAAATGTTCGTTAGAAAAGGTAACTTCAAAAAATACCTTTAAAGAATGTCCTTCATTAGTTTGTTAAAAATTTATAACTTTTCAGAGGTTTTGAGGCTGCTGTGGCTAAGGTAGTTAGCACATCGGATACTAAGCATATATGTTGACTTTAGTCGCCGGATTCGTATCATTTTCAATTTATTAAATGCACCCTTAAAAACTTAACCTTGAGTAAAAAGCACCTTGCCTAAAAAATTGTATAAAAAAATCAAAATGCACTTTAATAGAAACACGCATTTTTATTTTTAGCATTCTCATTTAAAAAAAAAATTACTTATAAAATTTAATTTGAAAAATTAAGTTTTTGAAAAAGTACGTACCATTAAAAATATACCTGCTAAAAAAAGATCTTTATTTTAAATTGAGATGAAAAAAATAGAGGTTACTATTTGAAAAAGTTAAAATCGTGCTTTTTTAAAGAGTGCCTTTTTAAGGCCTCAAAAAATACGCTTTTACAAAAGTACCATTAAAAAGTACCTTTTGCAGAAAGGCTCGTTTTTATTAAACCTTCTTTAGTTAAATATTTTTTTTTTGTTTTTGAAACTAATACCCTTTAACAAAAATAGCTTTGAAAACGATTCGTATATTTCAGTCAATAAGAAGTTAATTTGAAATCAGAATATAGTTTTCAAAATTCATTTGGTATAAGCATAGAATGCTACCTAACATTGTAAGACTAGCTGTAGGGCGGGAATAAGGAGTTAATCTGTAGTTTTATTCATTTACAGTATATATTTGTTTATTAGCATTTAATATTAACATCGTTTTGTGTTTTATAAAATTAATATTTTTTTTTGATTTTTCTATATATATATTTTTGTTTTTGTTTTATTAAAAAAAAATGCATGACAAAAATTTATACAAAAAAAATCATATGAAACTAAGCCTGAATGAGTATGATCTTTTAACATATTTAAGATTTAATTATAAATAGGTTATAATATATATATATATTTGTCTTTAACTGGTTTTTAAACCGAAGTCAAAGGGTTTTGCAGCAACGACAGTATGATCAGCAAAATCAGGTAAATTTGGGATTGATTACAGAAAGCAATTGTTGTGAAAGCAGCTCTACTCGATAGTTCTTCACCTTGACCGGGCAAGCCAAAGACTTCATTAGCAGTTTTATCTGTGAAGAATTTTTGTTCAGACAAAACGATTTCATTAAGAATTGATTGATAACAAGATGTTGTCTTTTAAACGTTGTCAATTAAGCGGGGCAAATGATAAAATTTGATTTTTTTCAATGTTTTTTAAAAGAAATAAAAAATGTATAAATCAATGAATGACAACACATGGCATGCGGGGCTTTTGTTATAATAATTTGCATAACATAAGTTAATGACTTACTTTTGTCTGAGGCATGAAGATTGTTTTTGTGTGATAAATTAGAGCCATAATTATTTTCCCATCTGCTGGAATCGGTTTGATAATTCCCAGAGAAAGCTGTGGTTGGAGGATATGAGACTGTAAAAATAAAGAAAATTAACATTTTTATCGTTTTAAAGAAAATAAATTATTAATTGATCGAGTAAATGGAATTAAAAGTCCCATCAGCAATGAAAACGACAGTATTTTATTTGTCATATTCAATCAACTTATGCAAATGTTTATGTAGAAAGGTATGAGTGCGTGTGTGAGTGAATGAATGAATGAATGTGTAGGTGTGCCAGTATGCGTATGTTTTTATTTAATCGTACTTTTAGCATTTTCCATTAATAATTATGTTTTATTTACTCATTTGCCATTTTCACAATATTTTAATTTATATGATGTTTTGACTTAGTGTGCGTGTGTGTGTGTGCGAATGTAGACGTGAAAGCACTACCACTATAAGCAAACATGTAAATGCAAAGCAAGTTATGTTTATAGTTACAGTGACATGTAAAAAAATCTTGCACAGTTAATTAAAGTTGACTTTTTGTTTATTTAGGAACTCATGCAACTATTAAAGAATTGGTTTGAACATGGTCCTGCTAGCTACGTTCAGCAATTGCTACTTAGGTAGATGAATTGTGTTCACCCAATGCTAGGACACCGCACAAAAAAATTTGTTTGTACCAATTAAAAGTATTATTTGGTTTCTGATACAATTTTAATTTTATTTTTAATTATTTAATTATTTATTTAGTTGACCTATTATTTTATTCTTTCTTAATTAAATATATTATTGAGTCAATTAAAAAATTAATTAAATTTTTATCTAAAACTAATTAGAACCGTTAAATGGATCAAAAAATTTTTTCTGTGCGTTAACGCGACAAGCAAGGCACTAACGTAAATTGGTATCTCCACTTAACAATAAATTTATGTTAACAAACAAGTAAAACCCTAAGTTTCTGATTACGTCAATGTCAATCTTACGTCACAGTGTAATGTCATAAAGGAAGGAGAATGACCATGTCACGAACTGGCTTGTCGGCATTACCTGGTGGTTGATAATATTACATTATTTATATCATCACCATCGTCCTTACGACAATACCTGTCAGGACAATATACTTACTGCCAGTCCCACGATGTCAGACAATTTCGTTCATTCGCACAATTACATTTAAAACAAAAGCAAAATATTTGAATTTGTACTATAAAAATGGTTCATCAGTTTTAGCGTGATTACATAGCTGGCTTCGAGAATGGATGCTGATTAAAGAAGTTGGGCAAAGGAGGGTAAAAAATTAAACACTATGATATAGCATACGTCAAGGATGCATGGCTAATAAGAGTTACTTTCCTTCTACTTCTATGCGACTCAGAATATCAATTAACCCAATATTTTACACTTATTTACTTGATAAGCCCGACGAAAGGCCTAAAATGCACAAAATGGGAGAAGTGCATTTATACAACATTAAATGAGCAAGATAATGAATTCGGAAGTAGGAGAATCAGGAAAGGGGTTTAACGTTAAAAACTCTAGAAAATCGAACTAACTGTAAGAATGGTATAAATTCTTTGTTTAGAAAGGCGAAGAAGCAAATGATCTGCTGTAACCTTCTGTGAACATAAATCCAAAATTTCACTAAGTAACTGTAGGGTAGAGTCTTGCAGTGATTGGACTTTAAAAACAACTACAATGGCCGTTTGTGTGGGAATAGGAGGAAATCGAAAAAGGTATGAAACTACCAGGCAATTATATACTAACATGTCATGGGTTACCATAGCACAAAGGCCAGATACTACTAGTATAGTAATGAGCATAGAGGTTGACAATTGGAAATAACTGAGGAACATGGAGGGTTTTTGTGCTCAAAGTGCTTGTTTATGTTTGGCTGTAAGTCCAAAAATATTATTCTTAATCCCTAGACGAGATCCAAGAATAGATTCTCAATATTTCCGATTACTAATACATCAAGGTAATGGTGATCTCTAACATAATATATCGTTTGGAAGAACTAAGAAAGAGAGTATTTAGGTTGACCCTTTTTTGCTTGTGCGACAAAGTTGCCACTAAATCTGGCCTTCACTGCAGTAAAACCTAACTGCACAGAACTCAGGCTGTATTTTCCTAAATCGTTATTTGAGTTAGTTTTTGAACTTTATTTCTAAACGCTCATTTTTGTGACTCAGTGTATCTAACAGGCATTACCATGCTTAAATATTAGTTTTAATAAAAAGCTAACTATATCTGATATTTTTTCGCGATATTTTTATTTTGTTATAAATTAAACAAACAAAAGTTTGACTAATGTGTCAATTATAAATATGAATATCAAATAGGAAGAAGAGAAATTGTGTCAAACATAAGCAATCATGAGTCCTTTTATGTTTATTTATTTATGCATGTATTTGTACATTGAGGCAGTCATGGATATAATAAAAATACTTCAAAATTATTCTGCAATTATTGTTAAGCAGATATTTCGCTGGCTTTAATATTAATATTTTTTTTTATTGATTATTGACTTTAATGTGTGTTTCACGGAAGTACCTAGTGGTAAAACTATATAGGCCTTCTTACTTCAGGCCTTTTATAAGACAAGTTTAGATATTCTCTCGTTACGATCCTCATTTTTCTGTGCCTTCCAAAGAAGGCCTTGGCTCTTGCTTCTAAAAGATTCAGTATACATTCCTACTTCCCTTACCTTCCTTTTTATTGATTGGTAATGCACTTGTCTATCAGCCTGAAGGTTGAGGATTCGATTCCCCAAAAATATAAGAAAATTTTTAAATATTTCAATTAAAAATAGATTTAAAATCTTTATAAATAAAATCAAACATTTGGTAATCGCATCACTTAAGAACGTCACCACGCCCACTTTAACGCCCATTTTTAAAGTAGCTAGAGAACTATAATAGGTAGAACTTTAAAATTTTTTTGCCCCAGTAACCCCATTATTAACACACATAGTTTAGCGAAACACAGGCTGGATTGGAGTAGTGGGCGTGGTAGCTCCCATACCAATGAACAACAATTATTGTCTATCTGGAGATCTGAAATGGGTAGAGTTTTGAACTTTGCACAAGTAACGCTCAGACTAATATGCATGGTCTAAAAAACAGAGATTGGATTTGGAAGGTGGGCGTGGTCCTCCCATACAAAGTGAAAAAATATTGTCATGTACCTAGAAATCTACCATAGGTAGAGTTTTGAAACTTTGCACAAGTAACTCTCACACCAATGTGCATAGTCTAGCAATATATTAACTGGATTAGGATAGAGGGAGCGGTACCTCCCGTAAAAAAAATAAATATTATTATCGTGCTATTACGCATAGTCTAGAAGGAAACAAATAGATTGAATAGGAAAAGTGGGCGTCGTACCTTGTATATAAACTGAAACAGTTTTGTCGTTAGAATACTTTTCGAGTTAAAAGTTAGCCATTCTATTCTTGCAAGTGTTTATTGTATTTTTGTGGAAGGCTGTAAAGAAGAGCACCGGGGATAGCTAGTGCTTTATATAATTAGAGGAACAATCCTATCCCAAAACACTTTTTTTCCTACAAGCTGTGTAAAAAACATATGAGAATGGAATGCGAACGGAAGCCCTTGTGCCTCCAAAAGAAGGAGTATAGAGGCTTTCTATAAGGCCTTAACACTCCTTCTTTTTACCACTGGGTATGTATTATTTGTTTGTGTCTGTATATACGAGAGAAGCGTGTATGCATTTATGTGGAAAGAAGTAAATTTTTTTGATATGGCATTGGCATTCTGTGGCGTTGAGTGTATTTAATTGCTTTAAAATTGCAAATAATTTTAGTTTACAAATTAACTTATTCATTCGGAAAAATACATACAAAGTTTTGGGCAATTTTCGGCAGAATTATAATAAATATTTTGTTATAGATTGAAATAATAAAAGCATTAAAATGTATGCCTAAATTCGACGGGACATGGCTGAATGTTAAATGGGCTATTAAATCGATTTTGAAACTAAATTTGGTAATTAGTTTCGCATATAAATACGCTGTTAAATTGCTATTTTAATTTGAAAATTTTCCAATAGTTTAGAGTCAAAGAAATGTTAAGTTGTACTTAATTTAATAAAAATATAATTTTTTTTATTAAAAAGAAAATTGTTTCAAAATATTAAAAATTGGGTCATATAAAATTTCAGGATTCTGTTTATTCAAAAAATAATTTTAATTTTTAAAATTTTAATTTAATTTTTATTTTATTTAATGCTTAACTTTAAAGCATTTATTTCGCTTTCTTTTATAAACAAACAATTAATTAATTGCTTTATGGAAAGAGAAGTAAGGAAAAACTCCATCCTTCGTTATTTTTGCAAAACTCAATTAAGTTTTATTCATCATAAATTTGTTTGTTATTTGTTAGGAACAATGTGTATTTAACCCACTACAAAAGGATCCCACGACACACACACACACACACACACTTACATCTACAATTGACAATAAAGGACAAAAAATAATATTGCTGAAAATATAAAGGAAAGTTATTTTTTGCAATGAATGTTCATATGGCTTGAGTTACAAGGACATTAATTTATTTTTAGTTTATTTGTTCTCTTTCTTCTTTTCTTTATTCAATAGAAATCTATAATGGCTTAATTGGACAGCTTTATATGATGTTCCACCACTGCGACCTTAGAGAGAGAGATAACTACACGTGGGAAGTTTACGTGAACATTTTTACTTCATCAATTTTATGATTGCAGGCCTTAGTATCTATTGCAAAGAAATATGCTGCAATTAAAGCTTTAATTTGTTCTTTCCTCTAATTTTAAACTAAACCCTCGTTGTTATCTGCAGTTAGTTGTATAGTTTTTTTTTAATATCCTTTTTCACCTTCAGTTAGATTAGAGTATTTTTTTTTGAGAAAGTCACGTGCTTATTCACCAACTATTAAGACTATACGACCTCTGCTTGCTTATTCTCCTCTTCTAGGATGTGTGCACTGAAATCGTGCTCAAATCAACACCAACAAAAGCAAACTTTTCTTCCAACATGGACCACAGAGAGGAATAATAAAAGATTTGGGACAACATATTAATTTAGAAGTTTTTCAGTTTTGGTTTTGTTTTTGGTTTAACACTAAATCAAAACTAATAAAATCGATATGGGAGAAAAGGCAGAGCAATGGCATAGTGTATTTTATATGTGTATATATGAGTACAGTAGTCCCTGACAGGAGTGCTGTAGAATTTTGGTCAAGCTGCTTCTTTTAGTTTGTTTTAGGCTGTAATGGAAAAGAAACAACCTCGTTTATTTTAATGAAATTGGAAGATCACCGAATGAGTTCTTTTATGGTTGTACCAGCACGTTCAATTCACCCAACGTCACGCCACAAATGACCAATAAACATCTTGGAATGATACTGGACGATCGGGGAGTGAATTTACGGGATGTGAATTTATTTTAATTTTAATTATAAATCAAATTTTACTAGGTAGTGTCGTTCACACATCTGATTATGGTTTCTTCGCACTACAAAGCAACAATAAAAATTCATGTTGTTTTTTATTTGTTGTAGTGATGCTATTATCCCTTATTATTATCCCTTATAATAAATCTTCCTTGTACACGACTATACCCTTTAACATTAAGAGGTTCTTGAATTTATTCGACTTCATTCGACTTTAATCGACTTTATTCGACTTCACTCAACTTTATTCAACTCTATTCTTTAACTCTATCTGCGCTATTCGACTCCACTCAACTCTACTCGACTCAACTCTACTCGACTCAACTCTATTCGACACAACTCTACTCTACTCAAGTCTACTCTACTCTACTCGAATCAACTCTACTCGGTTCAACTCTACTCGGTTCAACACCACTCAACTCTACTTTACTCAACTCTACTCAACTATACTCTACTCTACTCCATACTACTCAACTCTAGTCTACTCTACTCTACTCTACTCTACTCTACTCTACTCTACTCTACTCTACTCTACTCTACTCTACTCTACTCTACTCTACTCTACTCTACTCGTCTTCAACACTAATTAAATATACTCTAATTCACTATTCTTAATTCTACTCGAGTCTTCCTGACTCTATTGAACTCTACCCTTTTAATCCATTGCAAAAAAGCGTGCTACTCTTCTTAGCGCTACTTTTTAAGAAAATTAATATAAACAAATTTAGATGGTGCTAGTTTATCCAGATTATAAACTACAATGACTTAATTCAGCTTGTCGTAGGTTTATGTTGAAAAGGAAAAATAAAACAAAAGCGGAAAGAATCTGTAAAATTTATATCACGCAACATTATGTAATTACGTGACCATCCTAAGTTTCTCATAAACTAAACTCAAAAACAAAGAAGAAAAATAACAAAAAAAGGAGCAGAGAAATTACAATTGCAACTCAAATACGAACCAAAGTGAAGTTTTAATTTTTTTCGCAGCGAATTCTTTAAGACAGTAGCTGACTGCTCTTTTCCTGGTAGCTTTGATTTGTTTGAATGGTGCAATAAAGGTTAAACTTGTTGGTTTTAAAATCCTGAAACGTACAATTCTTTTTTTCTTTTTGAGAAAAAGAAACAGTAACAACAAGAAAACTAAATAATAGAAACGAAAACTTTGGCTTTTGTTTGAAACTAGAAATGTCTGGAAAATAAAAAAAAAATTATGAAAAAAATATTTTATTCACTGTCTTTAAACAATATTTGGCAACGTTTTCGAAATTTACAATTGACTCAAAATCGACTACTATCTAAATATGTATTTTTTTAATTAAAAATAAATTCTCTATCAAATGAATTTTGTTAAACAAAAATGTAAAAAAAAATCTTAAAATCGATAAAAAATTTTATTTCTCTACCAAAATACAAAACAAAAAATGTATTTTTGAAAGCATGAAAAAAAAACAATTCCACAAATATTTATCTTTAACGTTAGAGAAAAGAACGATAACGTTATAAAAAACAGGAGAGCTTAAGCCACAAAAATAAAAGTAACTTTCTAACAAAGTCATAAAATACATGTACACTTGATTTGCTACACAGTTACTTGTATACACATGTATGTATGCAGGTTGGGGTACTATTTTTACACAGGGTGAATGTACGTGTGCGTGATAACAATTTTAAAATGTGTTTGTTTACATTGAAAATATCCTAAAGGTATTTTTAAATGGAATGAACAAATCGAAAAACAAAAACTTTGATGTATTCTATAAATAAAATATATCAAACTTTTTAGTTGCAGTAGTAGGCTTTCAAGACACCCTACATAAAAATTTACAAATATCGTCCGAAATGATTTGTTATGTTTTCTTTAGAGTTTACAATCGACCTGAAAATAATTGCAAGAAGATCAGGAAAAAATTAAACTTAATCAGAGATGTTACGTATTTATGTCCTTTCTAATACATGTTTATACTCTACTTTTTGGATTGTCTCTAACTTCAAGTTAATAATGTGACTGTCTTTAATAATTTTTACTTTAAATAAGTTAAAAAGATTTACAGGCATTAAAAAAAAATTCCGGTAGCTAGAAGCAGACATGGCGGGATATACATATCAGAAGTTTGATGTTGCCATGGCTGAGTATTGAACACGTGAGCATGCTTTAGTAGTAAACGTACTAACCACTTGATCTACAGCTCTCTCAGACCATCTATATTGCTGCCTTTTCTGTTGAGAATAAAACTGCTCACTTGACCAAGTTTATACCATTCCTACAAATCTTGGTCCAAGCCACAGCCACCATGGGTTTCTCAAAGGGACCTCAGCAAGACACGAGTTACACGTCTGAATATTTATAATCTATAAAAAAACACACACTAACATAGATTAGTAAATGAAGTTAAAAAGGATTTTGTAGAGATGTTTCTCAAGCTTTCGATAACGTATGACACGAAGGCTTAATATAAAAGTTAAAGCTAAACTTGAGCAAAATCTTGTTAGAAATTTATTTAAATAATCGAAATTTCATATTGAATGAAGGTGATGTTTTAAGCGGATATAACAACTCTCAAGCGAGTCCAGACATCGACGTTTGCTGATGACACAGATTTTCTAAGCATTTATGGAATTCGCTAAATAGCATCACGTTTTGTACTCGACCCTATGAGGGTGTGTTGTAGGGGTTGAGTGCTTGCCTACATAACCAAGGACTTCAAATTCTATACCTGGAAGATGACTAAATTTTTTAGCCTTGCTTTTCAGAGTTTTAAAAATTAAGTGGCTTCAATCCCCTCCAGACCACCTGAAAAAGATAGTGGATAACATCTTGGCAAGAGTTTAGGCAGCCGCCATTCCTTTGAAAAAATAGAAAAAGGTAGAATTCAATGATTAGCAAGATTTCCCACCACTACAACAAATACTTGTTTCTAGACAACGACAGATGGGATTGCATTCCCATTATTCCACACCCAGCTACTTAGCATGAAGCATAACCGATTTACAAAACTAGCACAACTCAAAGTAACAGCAGACTGAATATTACGACAGCACCTTTGGCATACGAAAAGGAAGACGCGAAAACAGCTGCAATAAATCGAGTTAGATGGAGATGCTTTGTAGAAGCCATATGCTGCCAAGAGGGGTAATGGAGAAAAAAAAAAATTACTTGACCCAATATATTTAATTTAGAAGAATAATTGACTAAATAAAAACAAGGATAGGTTAGGAAGGGTTGTACCAGTAATGGCACATCCACTCGGAGACCTGGAGGGTCCATTGAGATTCCTTTCAGCTGAACTACAACAAAAAGAAAAAGAGAGAATTATATGCGTCCGCTACCTATCAGTCAGCCACCCGATTTCTTTGATAAAGCCGTCGACATATTCGAGTTAGTCATGTTAGTCTGCAGCCTTATAAAACCCGGATATACTCTACATGTTCCAACTCCTCTTTGTCCTCAAACATCCTACTAAAGTCCGATGTACCGGTACTCTATCTATCAGAACTCCTGTCCAAACCTAGAAGTAGCTTAGCTTTTGCAGCGTCAATTCTGGGCCAAATTGCCCTTGAGACTGCAGTCTTCTCTAACTTTCAAAGACTGGTTAGTTCACTCTAATACCTAATCGGACAGAATAAATGGTGGCTTCACCGAAAAAGTAAAAATAAAGGTAAATGGTATTTAATTAACTTACACAAGGCTTACATTGCAGACAGACTCATGGCATTCTATTCGCAAAAATAACAATTAAAACCTTCACTGTGGGAGTATATATCTGATTCGACACCTTAATTAGAAAACATTAATCATGTACCTCTTCGTCAATAAAGGTTCACTGCTGATCTTACAATTCTTGAGACTTAGTCAAAGAGAGCAGCTACACAGAAAAAATATTTGATCCAATTAAAGGTTTTAATTGAATTCAGATACAAATTTGATTAATTTTTTAATTGCTTCTGTTTTATAATTAATTAAGAAAGATTGAAATAATATTCTAATTAAATAAATAATTGAATTAATTAAAAATTTAAGTAAAAGCGTATCCGAAACTAGTCAAAACTTAAATGGAGAAAAAAATTTTTTCTGTGTAAAAGTTTGTTCTTTTTTAGCTTTTAAAACGAAAGCATTGAAGCTAAAACTCATAATAAAGAATTATAGAGAAGATGTCATAGCACCCAAAGCAGCTTGTTTCTTAAAAGATAAAATCAAACGGCAGGCCATTAAAAAAAGAAGAAATAAGTAGACAAAAACAGACGGTAATATAATAACTGGTTAATACGCTCACACACACACAAGTACATTTATATCATAAGAATTGTGTGGCATCTCACAAACATATGTATTTGAAGCAAAAATATTCTAATATTCGAATACTCCTAGTTGCTGCAAGAGTTTGGGTATGTAGAAGCATAAAGTCGTGATTCCCTAAGGGAGTGAAGATATTTGGTAAATGAGAAAAGTGCGTGCGTTAATGTGGCTGCTTCTGCTTTTTGTTTCTGCGAAATTGTATTTTTTTTCATTTAAAACGGATTATGAATGTATTGGTTTTACAACTTTTCTATGAAGTTTTATTAAATTTGTTTTTATTTTTAGTTATTTAAAGAACAAAAAGCAACTATTTATTTTGCAATAATTTTCTTGATAATTAATTTCAACTAATTGACTCTTAAATCTAAAGAGCGGTAGAGTAGAGTAATTTAGAACCAGGCAACAACAAAAACAAATTTTAATTTCTACAAATTGTTAAGTTCTAAATGGCCTAAAGTAACAATTTCTTTTGTACCTTTTGTTGTTTTTGATTAATTTTAAGACAATAATAATTCAAGTGCTTGAGCTGTACTCTGCTCATGCTTTCATATAAATTTCATTACAGAAGCTGTTGGTTTTTGCGATAGATTAAATGGTTACATCCTGTTTTTAAATATTTACTGCCACCACAGCAGCAACGACTCAAGAGTTATAATGAAAATAACCAAACTATTTAAAGCAATAACCACACATAATCAAACTTAAACACTCACTTACACTTGCAGAGAGAGAGAGAGAGAGAGAGAGAGAGAGAGAGAGAGATAGAAAGTCTTTGTACCATTAAAAAATGGCTCCAGGCGTCAACGATAAGAATAGAAATACAATAAAAGTAGTTGAACTATACCTGTAAAAGGTAACTAAGGAATAAAGAAAGGCAATAATAGCAAGCACAATTGTCCATAGACCAAACTCTACTCGAACTCACTTTCTCATCACTTTTATCCCTTCGCTTTCATTATTTGTTAAACTAGTAGTTGTTGTTTTGTTGTTTTGTTTATTAAACAACCAAACAATCCACTCGGTCTGGGTGGGGGATTCCTGCAAGCTCGTTCCACGTGCATAAAGTTTTCTAAACTAAATTTTCTAGTCGAAATGTGTGTGTCTACTAGGAGCCAGATAATTTAGTAAGTTTAAATTTGCATAGAAGAGAGTATGTGTCTGTGTTTACGTGTGTGTGTGAATGTACTTTTGTTAACAACTGTATAGTTGTTGGCTGTTAACGAGACTGTTAAAGTATAAAGTAAATTTGTTGCTGTTTACTTTTGCATGATTGTATTTGGTTGTAAATCACCTGGCCAGACTACGACCACTGTGTTTAAACCTAAAATAGTGTTGACTATTGTGTTCTACTTAAACCTAGTACCACTTTAACACACTTAGACTTACAAAAACACACAAGTTGAAACCAGGGGTAAGGGTATTAGTCTACCGATGCTACTATTTTACATATTAATTGCACTTTAAGAAATAAATTGAGTCAATCCAAAGCTAAGGGGAATTAACGAATTGTAATGTAACGAATTGTAATGTATTTAATGATATTAAAAATTGGCAATTTTCTTAATTGTTACAGATTGTAGCAACTCGCAATCTTATATCTGATCAAAAACTACCCAAAATATTCAAATTAAATAATAGGGTTCAATAATGAATAAATAGAACAAACATCACTTAAAAATTTCACTGCAGATATGCCACGAAAGAATTTTATTTGTATTTTCATCAAATCAATGAAATTTTTCAAGATGTAGAATAATTTAAAAAAAACTTTTTTTTTATTACTATTGAATATTCAAATTTTATTAGTAGAACTATTTTTTAACATGATTATGAAGTTTTTGTAGTTAGGCTTAAGTTCGTTATATTCTCTTTTTGATACTTAAAAGATTATTTTTTATTACAAATTCAAATATCTGATTAATTCTATTCATTACCTCTCATAGTTTATTTTAAATAATGCCTTTGAATTTATTGCAAGATTTAAAAGGAAATACTTCAATAACACTGGTCGGCAAAAAAAAGGGAGCTTGAACCTTGTTACGTGATTTTAATGGACTTTTATGTGCTGAATCCAAATCTGTTCACAGATTTTTTCGAACACGTGTAGTTTTCGAGATATTTTTATTTAAATAAAATAAAAATAATAAAATATTAAATATGTAGTTATTGTGATAACAATGGTCGGCAGAAAAAAGTCAGAAGCCTGAACCTTGTTATTTGGTTATATAATATTAAGTGCTGAGTCCAAATCTGTTTACAGATTGAGATATTCTTAATTAAACAAACTAATGATATTGAAATATTTAATAATTTTAATGTGTTACTTAATGTTTGTGAAAGTAGTTACCTGCACTTAATTGTGAATTCTGAACATTTGTTCATCAATTTTCATCATTTATGGCTTATTTTATTCCTAGTATTCCTAGCTTTCCAAATAAGAACAAAAAAGTCAAATATTTGCCGATTTAAGTTTTTACGAGTTTTTGAAAACACGAAAAATATTTTTCGATTAAAAATATTTTTTTTCGCCACCAATTTCTGAATAACTCTGAAACAGTTGAAAACGAAAAAAAATTATGTAAAGTTGACTTAAAGATAATTTTATCCCGCATCGTTTGGTGTTTGCATTATTAAAATCGAACAATCCGTTAAAGAGGTATTTAGAAATAAGTGAGCTAGCTCGCCTTTTTAGGGGAAATTATTAGCCATGCCCATAAAAAAAATTTGTACGTGATACGCGAAAACTGAAAGCAGATTTGAGTTTAAGATTTATGTTTAGGGAGCAATTTTTTTTGCAGACCAGTGTAATCTATTCATATAAAAAAAAACTGAAGCAGGACCATTTCTGTACATGAAATATTTTTTGAAAATTTTGTTGCTGGTGCAGTTAGTAATCGATTTGCAAAACAGCAATTTTTAGAATTTTTGTCTGTCTGTCTATGTTCGCATCACATGAGGATGTACCTTAGTATTCAAGATTCAAATTAAGTATAATTTTTTCTCAAAAAATTACCAAGAGAAAATAGAGAAAAATAAGAGAAGGTATGCAATTTTACCAATTCAAAGATACAGCAAACTTGGCAGCACATTTTATTTGTTTACAACGGGATATTTTTAAAATTATTTACAGAACTCTAAAATGATTTTATAATTCTATATACTTTTTAGAATTTTATCCAGGGATGGTTACTTATATATAAAGAAAATACATAAACCACAACCAAAGCACTATAAAATTTGGTGTGGATTACTTTCAAATTAAAATTGAACAAAATATTTTCAGAACGCCTGCGTGACGGGCACAGCTAGTATTAGTATATTTCAATAGAAATTTATACATCATATAAATAAAAAACAAATCTTGTATGTCAATGTATTTTGTACCCCTTAGAACCCTCCGGCGGTTCCAATTGTCACTGCAGGAATGGCAAATGCTTTGACGCGGTTCACTCGGGGAAAATAGGGGCACCATACGCTAGGGTTCCTAGAGCCTAAATCTGGAAGAAAAGGTCTGTGATAAAAATCGCGGGTCTGGTACCGCGGGAATCGGTGGCCCAACAGAGAGCCTATCCTCTCTGTGACCGGTTATTGGTGAGGTCCCCTTCGGGGGTACACGTGGTGGTTGTGGTTTAAGATCGATTTATGTAGGTATGGTGCAAGATCGATCAAGTGTGCTGTTGCACTCTCAACAGACGGAGTTTGGATAGTCTCCAAACCCTTAAGCAAGAGGCTATAATATGGATCTAGGCTTGCCTTGGATAAGGCTTGCCATATTATATAAATTGCTACTCATTGTGACTGTATCAAACACAAATTGCGATTGGTGGCAGTCGTAAAGTGTTGTTATACTACACAATGGGGTCGCTAGTATACGCTTATATTTCAATCGGTGGTAAGACCACCGTGAGATTAGGCCAACTAGGCAGGTACTCAAGTTAATCTTGTTCCACCCCTTAGAAACCGTTTAAAAGCAGTTTATAAGGGGTCTTCAATATGACACATACACGTTGTGTGCGTCCTGACAATATTTTGTTCGATTTTGCTTTGAAAGAAATCCACACCAAATTTTAAGGCTCTTATGTGTTTACTTTAAATCGGGTGGTTAAATTTTAAGGGCCGATGTTGTTAGCATTTAATTTGCCATTTCTCAATTTCAGACACAAGCGAGCAACGCATTAAACGCGTTATTCAAGAAATGGCAACGTTGGATGATCAATTATCGAAGAAAATCATCTTCAGTGATGAGGCACAATTTCACCTCAGTGGCTTCGTCAATAAGCAGAATTACCGCATTTGGGCGAATGATAATCCAAGAGTGATTGCCGAAAAACCAATGCACCCACAAAAAGTGACTGTTTTGTGCGTATTTTTTCCAAAATAAGGCCGGTCAGGCAGTTACTGTGAATAGTGTCGCTATCGTGAGATGATACCGAACTTTTTATGGCCCGAGTTGAAAGATATGGATGTGGACGATATGTGGTTTCGATGATACGGTGCCACTTGCCACATAGTTAACGAAACAATGGCTCTTTTGCGCGACAAATTCAATGGCGGTGTTGTCTCACGTGGTGGCAATGTGCATTGGCCGCCAAGATCATGTAATTTGACACCATTGGACTTCTTTCTTTGGGGTTATTTGAAAGAAAACGTGTACGTCGATAAGCCAGCAATAATTTAAGAGATAAATGATGAGACAATTCGGCACATTAACGGCATAGAACCTTAATTATGCCTCAGCGTCATCGAAAATTGGAGTATGGTATGGAGGTAATATTTTGCCGATATTTTGTTCCATACAGAATTGAACCATATCAATATTATCAAAATAAAAATTAATGACAATAATTTCCTAAGTAATTTGTGTTTTATTTAAAATCAACATCGGCCCTTACAAATTTAACCACCCTTTATAAAGCTAAATATACCTGGATAAAATTGTAATTGATAATTATAATTCTAAAAATTGTTTTAAACCTCTCTAAAAGGTGTTTCAAATATTTTAATAACAATGTAATAATCAAGCCTCTGTCTATAACGGTTTCAAAGATAGGGTCAAATAGATCAAATAACATCACCTATTGGGACACCCTTCCATTTACAATTTTAAATTAAAGACCTGTTATTATAGAGGACTTGGCCACAAAGATTCTTTGTAAATTTCAACTATCTGTATATAACGGTTAAAAAGTTTAACCATATATATCAAATTACATGAACTATTGGGACACCCTTTACATTATAATTCCAAATATTTATACTTGATATCATACCAGAGAAAGTAGTAGATATTCTGCCTAATTTTCAAGTGTTTGTGTTTAACGGTTCAAAAGATAGGGTCATATAGATCAAATTACATAATTTATGGAGACACCCTCTAGTTTCTAAACTCAAATTGTATACTTGCTATAGTGGACTTTGCAATACATGTTCCTTGTAAATTTCAGCTGCCTGTCTATAACAGTTCAAAAGTTTGGCCACATACATAGAATTACATTAACTATTGGGACACCCTTTTATTTCAAAATTCAAATTTTATACTTTTTGTTATAGCGGACTTAGTAATACAGGTTCTTTATAAATTTCAGCGGTCTGTGTACAACTGTTCAAAAGTATGGCTATATACATCAAATTAAATAAACTATTGGAGCACCCTTTAAAATTTTGAATATTTATACATTTTATTATAACGGTCAGAGTAATCGACATTCTGTCAAATTTTTAAGGTTTTGCCTATAACGTTTCAAAAGATAGGCTCAAATAGGTCAAATTACGTCACCTATGGGGACAACCTTTAAATTTTAAATTTATTTTTTTTTATCAATTTCTGCTGTTGGGAGCTATACCGATACGCAATTTTTTAAAATTTTAATTTGGTGCCCTTTACAGTTCTTAATACACGTAAAAAACATGAATGTTGTATGGGGACACCCTTTAATTTTTAATATAATTGATTTTAAAATGGGACCAAGCTGAAAGCACAACCTTTCAAATAAAGAAAAAAAATTTAAAATCGGTTCAGAAATGGCTGAGTTCTGCGGTTACATACATAAAAAAAGCAACATTCAGACGAATAGATAACCTCCTTCTTTTTTGAAGTCGGTTAAAAATACAAATCAAATATAAATCTTAATCAGTTGGCTATTTGGCAGTAAGTAATTCATATTTTGTCATTATTTTAAAACAGCGCCATCTGTTGCTCGCAACAGTGTTTAAAATATCCCGCTTTTAAAAATAAAATATGCCTTAAAGTATGCAGTAGCTTTAAATCGGTAAAAAAAATCGGCGAAATTTCACTGCTTTTTTTCTTCCACTTTGTCTAGGAAATAAGATATTATGCGGAGAAAAAATATGCTACAGTGGAATCAGGATACTAAGGAACCTCCTTATAAAATTCTGCTAAAATCCATCAAGAAGTTTTGAAGCATTATTTGTGCAAATTTTAGAAGGACTTTTTGTGTGTCTGTCTTTGCCTTCAAATTATTATCAGTGTTTTGCTATGCGAAACTAAACAATTATTGAAAATTTTCCGTATTTAATTGAATGGCTTCCCGAATCTTAATCCGCTTTAAAACATAAAAGTTTTTAAATGCCATATTAGTCATTGCTCGTATTATGATGATTGTTATTAAAATTATACTTTTACTCGTAAGTAGAATTAAAATGTTAAGTTTTTTTCAAATGTTTTGTTGTTACCAATCGTCGATTTAAAAACTTTTCCCAAAAAAAAAAAAAAAAACAGTTAACAGATTTAGTAAATTGCATTTAAAATACAATTACGAAATCCATTATAACCAACATGTTGCACACACACACATAAAAAAGCCTTATGTGTGTAGAGGAAAACAATGATAGAGACAGCTAGACTGACGTAGGGAAGGAAAAATATACAAACAGACAAACAAAGAGATATGAGTAGAAAACTCCAATTTTGCAAATTTGTTATTGCGGGGGTTGGTGGTGATGGTAAATGAATGAATAGATTTGTTCATATTTTTCCGCATTTTTATGATGTTGTTTTTGTTACTGTGTGTGAAATAGACAACAAACCGACAGAAAGTTTTTATGCTACAAACAACAACTATAGTTATAACAACAGTAATTTAGGCATCTCCTATAGCAGCAGAAGCAACAGCATCAGCAGCTGGAGTAATATCAGAGCCTAAAGCTAAAATAGTAGTTAAAATCACTTTGACATATACATATGTACATATGTTTGTGATTTTCTTACATCTGCATTCAGTTATAAGGACGAAGAACAATTAATTACTTCCATTTTAAAGCCACTAAAGCTTTGCTCCTCCTTATTGGATAATTAAAGTTTTATACTAGAATTGGAACTACAATTCATTATATTGTAAACGCTGACTGATGTTAGTCCTTATAAGTCGAACATGCAAATGCACGTCAATTATACATATGTACGATCTGTGTAAATTAAGTAATGAAACGGATTTTGTAGTGTTTCAGTTGGCAACACTGGAAACGCGCTACGCGCTAGACTTGTGAATTTTTTCTCGAGAAAGGTTTTTTAATGCCTTCTAAAAAATGAGAGACATAAATTTCGAACAAATTTGTCATCAATTTTTGCTTTAGACTTGGACACAGTGCAACAGAAACATTTGTAAAACTGTGTCAGGCCTATGGAGGCAGTGTTTTTTCCAGTGCCCAAGTTTTGAGGTGATTTAAGGCATTTTCAGAACGAAGACAATCAATTGAAGACGAGCCTCGTAACGAAAGGGGTTCATTTTCAAGAAACGAAGAAAATGTTGACAGAATCCGCGATCTTGTGCATTAAGATCGTCGTTTGAGAATCCGAATGCTCGGTGAAGAGTTGTTGAATTTGACTCACACAACAGTTCATCAAATTTTGACCAATGAATTGGGAAAAAAATTGTGCAGAAATGGTTCCGAAAAATTTTTTAGAAGGGCAAATGGACAGCAGAGTTTTGGGCCAGTAAAAACATTGCTGTGGCTCCTCAGCCTCCTTATTCATCCGACTTGAGTTCATGTGATTTTTTCTATTCCCAAAATTGAAAAGTCATCTGAAAGGACTTCATTTTGGTACAGTGTGTGGAGAATATTCAAACAACCGTAACCGACCAACTGAAAGCCATTCCAGTATCCGAGTTACAGCATTGCTCCTGCAGTGATGTGTGGCTTCCCCAAGGTAGTTACTTTGAAAGAGACAATAAGAATTTGTAATTTAATTTCGATAAAAAAAAAAAATAGAAAAAATCAGTCTCATTGGTTAATTTACACACGTATATCCCTTTAAGCGTTTATTTGTTTGTGTACATGTTACTCGGTACATATACATAAATAAATAGATATAAATATGGATGTGCATTTGTATAATAAATATGCCTGTGTGCCCTTTGTGTGCAACTGCTCAATTTAATTATTTATGACAACAATTTCATGAATTTCATTAAAATCCACAAAACGCGACCAACATTTAAAAATAATTTTGACTATTTTTAAATTCGCCTCAAGCCAAATATTTCTGGTGGTGGATGTGTATGTATGTATATGTTTGGGTGCAAATAGAAGGGTACAACTGTCATTCCAATTTCAATTTATCCTTTTCCATTAATTTATCTGCCTGTCTACTTTTAAACGTTTGCTTATGAGTATGTATTTTGGCCCCTCCCATGTCTTTACTCTCCCCACTGTCAGTTTGTTTGAACCCTGAAGTCATATTCTGAAAATATTCGCTGTTGCTTTTATGAAATTTTATTTTTAGTTTGCATTAAATATACAACGTTTTATTGTTCATTGCAATGACGTTAAACATCATTTAGTGCCAACTTATCTTTATAGGAATATACAAACTCTCGAACAGACACACTCGTAAATATACATACAAAAAACTCGTTCATATATTTATAAATACATTCGTATAGTCGTATAATTTCATAGTTATTTTCAATATATATTTTTTTATTCTTCAACGGCAAGACAAGTCATCGGAATAGAGAACACTCAGCATCAACCGCAATAAAACCTTGATAAAAAGTGTATGATTTTAAGCTTTTGTGGCTGAAGAATTAATGAAATTATTAATATTTATATGGAAGTATTTTTGGGTTACTTTATAAGATACAATCCAAATTGATATTGATAGCTTTGGTTTTCATACACTCAACGAATAAAAATGTCATTTACAAAGAGCAAAAAATTTATGAAAAAAAAAAAAATCAAAATAAAATCATTTATGCCAGAAAGGGTGAACCGCCAAAAGAAAATCGAATTTTCCAAAAAATATTTTTGTTGCCAAAAATGCATTGGTCTAAAACGTTCGGGAACATCCCAGACTACATAAATTATAAATCTCTTTTAAGATCCAACTAAAATATGCACAAGAACATTAAAAAGATTCGACTTTGTGATGACAATGATGACAATAGTAGCCAATACCCTGAATTATCACACACCTCTGTGAAGATGGAAAAATATAAATATAAGAGAAATCACTATGGGTCAATGGTAATGATTGTGAAATAACAAACATAACAAATTATATGTGATACTGTTTAATATAACCTTAAAATTATGGATTTAAAATTTTTTTTGTTTAATAAAAAATCTACAAAAAATTCACAAAATTAAAAAAAACGCTTATAAGATAAAAAAAGCTTATATAAAAATCTCTAAAATTGAAAAAAAAATTCATATTAATTAGATAAATAAATCTTAAATTCACAAAAAGGGTTAAAAAACGTAAAGAATTTAAAAAAAAAAATGAAATAAACTATTTCTGTATACCAATCCTTCATTTTTATTGTTTTTACGACTTCTGATATTTTTCGAGTTTATTTTATTAATTAATTATATATGGAGACAGAAAGAAGCGACTTAATAGAGTAATGCGTTAACGTATGACTGCTGATATGAAAACGAATGAAAATATAAAAAGGGAAAAATAAACATTCTGCACAACCGTGAATATAAATGATTAAGTTTTTATTGCTGCTTTAGAATGTCTTTTGTTCTGATGGGCAGTAAATCAATATATAAAATTTTCCCTTTCTTACCATAAAGTCTTATGATGCCATCAGTTTCACCTCGAGGATTTTTCGCCACACATTTGTAAATGCCATCATCACCACTGCCCACATGCAAAATAGTTAACTTCATATGGGTCTTATAAACAGGCACACCAATGCTGGATTCCACTCTAGAAAACAAAAAAAATTCAAACATTTATATAAATTGAATATTTAAATTTTATTAGTCGAACTAATTATTAACGGAAAAATTAAGTTATGAAAATATAGAGAAGGTGTAAGTTCAGTTTTTCTCTCCAACTACTTGACAGGGTTGAAATAATGCTGAAGAAGGCTATAGCAACACTGGCAATGCTTTAAAATTACTCACAAAATTTGCAAAAAATATTCTTTTAACCTAAGTTAGGGTTGAAAAAAGTTGTAGCGTGGTTCTGTTGTAAGCTGAGGTAGCCCAGTCTCGTCCAGGGTCTACTTATGAATCCACCAACCTTAAGTGATAACAGAGATTCTATTTTCTCTTCCTTGGTGTGATAAATATATTTCTCTTTATTTACTTCTCTTTTATTTACAATAATTTGTTGCAAGCCATGCGAGATCGACTAATCCTAATCGGGGGTACTGAATAGGTATACTGTTTCGATTCGAAGGTTCGGGTGTCACTATTTCGTAGTAATGATCGATGATTCCCAGGTTTGGCTAATACTAGTTTGGGAGTACAGGATCAATTCGAGGGTTCGGGGGCGTCGGTTTGCTTAACATAGGTTCCAAACTATTTACAATGGTTGCTAGACACCACAATACTACAGAGTTTTCTTAAACTACAGAATAACGGCTGTGGCCGAAGCAGCTGTGGAAATAGTAAGTCCGAAGACCGCTGTGTCAACGTTCAGTCCCAAGACTGAACAGTCAGCCAAAGCCGCTGTTGGAACAGTGAACCGAAGTTTCTGTGGGAATAGTCAGTCCGAAGACCGCTGTGAGTCTGAAGCCGCTGTGTTAATTTATCATATCCAACTGAAGTCAGTTATAACCTAAAAATATGAACTGGTTTGCCAAGATAAACGAGTCGGCTCTTTTATTATACGAGTGCAAGTATAATGTCCAAATCTTAGATGATAATCCCTCTTGTGGGGAACGCAACATTCCGGTTGAGTGCCATCCTTGGTTACTTATATTTATTTTAAAAGAGAGTGCTGTAGCTTAAGTGGTTAGCACGTTGACTACTGAGCAATGGTCACGAGTTCAATACTCAGCCATGGCAACATAAATTTTTCTAATATGTATTAATTTCTCTTTATAATAATGCATATCACAGCGCCTATGGCTATGCTAGCTTCATATTAATTCGCCTAAATAACAACAGAGGCGCTTGCAACACTGTTCTAAAAATAATCACAACGTGCAATTGCAGTGTTGCCATAAGCGAAGCTTTACTATCACATTAGCCATATGTCTTATCTACTACTATCCCTTTCCAAAGGAAGTAACCCAGTTAATATTGGCATTAATTGCCTGAGTGTTACTTCTCTTTATAAAAACAAACTAAATGAGAATTATAAACTAATACTACGTGATTCTGTTATGTTATGAGTGCGTTTACACGACAGGCGTGGTTATGATTGCACGACATCTTATTTTGGTTGTTTACTTATACATGCGCCAATATAAAAATAATATGTACGTGGGGTTGATTCACATCATTGCCACATCACAAAGTTAAAGAGAAGTTGAAAGAACTTAATCCTGCTAACAATTCATTTGAATATTTATTTTATTTATTTATTTATTAGTAAAAGTAATTAGTAATAAACATAAAGGAAACTTACTTATATTTACTGGAATCGTGTATAATGGGACCTTCTCCTCTAGTCCAATAGTTCAACGAAGTAGGATGAGCCTCGGTAAAACATTCGATTGTTACATTGAAACCTTCTGGGGCACCCACCAGTTGATGTGGTATCAACAGCATAGGGGGAACTAGAACAAAGTATAAATGTTGTATAATTAAAAGTTTTATCAAAACCTCAACTAATTTGATTAATTTAATTTTTTTATAGTAAAAAAGGCCTTAAGGAACTTATAAAAAAATTAAAAAACTTTCTAACCGCAAAAACTATTCATTCCTCTTATATATATATTCTTCAACAGATTTTTTTTGTATTTATTCTACTTTGCCTTTTTATTATTTTTCTTTCTTTATTTTTTTTTTTTTTTGTTTCAACTGTGATAAAATTCTGTGGAATCAATTATGGAAATTACATTTAAAACATGCTTAAAATTTATTTGTTCTGTTTCTGCACCTTCGAAATGAAAAATATGTCATTCCCTATTTCCTTGTATCCACAAAAACAAAAAAAAAAAAGAAAAGATTTGAATAAAGCCCCAAGAAGAAGGGCAAAACTTTTCTTAAGACCCATAAATGAAAGCAAAAAAAAAACATTATTTTGTTTTATGCAACTAAGTTTTATAGAATATTATTTTTTTATGGCACAACTATCTTGGGTTGTACTTCAACTATAGCGAGGGATTCTAGTGGCTTAAAGAAGTTTTTTGTTTTTGTCGTGCTTAAAAGTGGAAATAAAGAAAATTTTCATTTAAATAAGCGTCTTGATTTTAACATAATTCTTTTCACATACTCACCTTTCACTTCTACTAACGTTTATACTAGTATAACGAGGGTAAATTCATAAGTCTTTCAAAAAAATCATAAGAGCAAAATTTTTCTTACACAATTGATAGGTAGAAATTAGATTTATTATAGGGACATTAAGCTCTTTTTCTTATGGATAGTAGCAGACTAGTAAGAGAAGATTATGGCACAACTGCACTAGCAGTTAAAACGATGAATTTATATATTAATATGTAAAGGGCGAATATCGAGCAGACCACTTCCATAATGGGTCCCTTTTCGATCTCCTTCCATCCTCTATGATTACAGGAAACCGAAATGTAATTTACGAAACAATGAATTTAAACGTGGCCGTTTATCCACCAATTCTGAGCCCTGTTGAGGACGTCCAGTTACTTTGAGAAAATCTATAAAATCTGGAATATATTTTTGAGCAGCTGATATAAAAAATGGCTGAGGCGAGGAACATGCTTTTGAGATTTTGGTGAAAAAGTTATGGAGGCGATGGTTGCGGCTTTTACTCACAATAGAGAATAATCGCAGTAATGTGATTGATTCAGAAAATTGTTGAGAGCCTGTTCGGCGTGCTGTTGATTCATCATGGATTCACTATAAGTACTTTACACCGGAAATTAAACAAAAATTCTGTAGAATTTATCAGGTGAATCTGTCGTCGTCTGGCAGCCAGGATATGGCTCGCCGCCGTAAATGATTGTACTATGAGTAGTTTGATTTAGCTTCACCTCGCGGTGGTTGTTGGTAATAGCTAATCTGTCGGTATGGGTTTTGCTCTTGCTAATTTAAAATTAGACGAATACCATTCGATCTTTATTTTTAATATAGACTAAGCTTAACAATAGAGCGTTGTCTGAATGGACACTTAGTCTTCATTACTGGGAACTTTATGAATTCCAATTTTTGTAAAGTTAAACATGATACTGTCTCAGAGGAGGGTTAAGGCCTACCGGAACTTCGATTTTTGTTAGCCGAAAGATATGGACATTTTTACCCCGCAATATTGAGGCCTAAAAGTTTCCTTTCAGGGTAATAGTCCTTCGGCAGTTACATAGGCCAGAAAATTATAAAGATATAATCGATGTATCTTTAGCTGGATATCTGCTTAATGACACGTAATGAAAACTTCAAGAATCTGTGTGAAAGACCAAAATCGAAGAAGGCCACAACAGCAGACAGAGGCTGTGAAGGTACCTCACATTGTGTATGTTTGTCCAGTACAGGCATAAATAATTGTTTGTTCCAGGCACAGTCACGAAAAAAATGTGGATGCTAAGGGAAATGCTAGCAAGAACGAGAGACTTTAAAGTCGACTTTAAGAAGGTCGACAATTACAAGTGAACAGTCTGAAATCACTACAGACGAGAGTAAAAGGATAGTGGCAGCACGAAAATCATTACAAAACAAGGTAGTGATAAATTACCAATCGGATACCAGAAATAATTTAGAAGCGAAAGCCACCTTATATTTACTACAACATAATAAGCAAATATTATTACGGTTCAAGAGATATATGTAGACTTGTGTAAGACAAATAATTGAACACTTAATAGAGCGATATGAATATAGTCCCCTTCGTTACTTTTTATGTATGGATTGTTTGAAAAACATTAACTTAAAAATTTGTTTTTGATTTTTGTGAAGAATTAAATGTTGGCCCTCGTACTTAGGTGTCTAACTTGCATTTTCACTGTTGTTGTAATTCAAAAGAAATTCCACTACTCTGCAAAAAGCTTGAAAACAAATATTTCTGTTTCTTATAATTCATAAGTAAGTCTTAGTCTTATTTCTTTAGTGCGATTATTTTTTCCTTCGCTTTTGTGTTTGCATTTGTAAAGTGTATGGGATGCGAAGAAAAAAAATTATTTTCCATAGAGTTGGAAAGGTAAAAATTAATCATTTAAAGACTTTTGGTAACAAAATGCATATTTTGAGGAAACTATGGTAACATTATAACGAAATTTCAAAAAGGGAATTTGATGGAAATCGGTTGGAAATTAAGCTGAACTTTTATACAAATGTAGTTTGACATTTCTCTCAGAGAGTGAGAGAAGCATTTTTGTTTATAAGCTTGGATTTGTTTTTATTTTAATTTTTGTCCAGACAAAATATAACTGAGTTGCCACTAAATATAAAATGCTTTGAGAAAAACCTAAATTGAGTTGTCACATCATATGATATAGTGTTTGCATTGCACGTAGTTGGGCATTTCTTTTGATTGTTTTAAATAAAGTAAAACATAATATGTTTTAACATGTTCTAATAAACAAAATATTAAAATAATAAAAAAATTCATTTTCATAATTTATTATAATCAGTTGCGGCTTTGTTGCCACATTGAAAAATTAATAGGAAAAATTAATAGCTGACGTATGAAATACTTGCATACAGCTTTCTTTTTCTGGACACACTTTTCGAAATGAGTGAATCGTTCTGCAAAAAAACAATGAGTTAAAAATATTTGTCTGGTGAAAAATTTTGTCCGGTGAAACTGGGTTAAATTTAGCTTTACTAAACTGCAACAAACTTTATCTTCTTCAATATGGTTGGTTTTTAAATAATTTTAATTAGTTTCAGATACAAGTTTAATTAATATCTTAATTGATTCAATTATGTATTTAAAAAAAAACGTCAAAAAATATTTTAATTAAATAAATATTTAAATCAGTTAGAAATATAAATAATTTTGTATTTGAAACTAATTAAAATCCTTAATTGGTATGAATTTTTTTTGTTTTTTTAGAAATTCGGTTTTAACATTGACTTATCTTTGTAATGTGGATCTGTACACAGACTCGGGGGATGTCAATTACAGTTTGTAATTAATTACACTTGTAGTTATGTAATTTTATATAGCTGTAATTGGAATTTTTAATTACAATTACATTTAACTATTTGTAATTACAATTAAGATTTTTTCAATTACACATTACATGTAATTTTAATTGAATTACTTCTAACTTATAATTAAAAGATTCCAATTACAATTACATGTAATTGTAATTAAAAAAATCACTTGTTAAGAATATAATTATATTTCGTTTAATTTAAATTAACGATTAGGTAATAATAATACAAGTAATTGTAATTTAAATCAGGGACTTAAGTCAATTACAATTACTTGTAATTTGTAATTGAAAACTTCCAATTACTATTACATGTAATGTGTAATTAAAAATATGTTCAATTACAACTTACAAGTAGTTGTAACTAACTTTAGGCTCTGATTTAAAATACAATTACTTATAATGTATAATTGAGAATATGCAATTATACATTACTTGTAATTGAAATGTAATTGAATCCCCCATGTCTGTTTTGCAGTCCAAACTAATATAATTTTTTTAAATTACTTATGCATAAGAATGTTTTGAAAAGTACCCTTAAAAATCTTTTAAAAAATACCTTTTAACATATATCTTTCAAAAAGTACCATTTAAAAAGGTACCTAGTAAAAACATTTAAAAAAATATATTTTTGGATAAAATTTTTTAAAAGTGCCTTTTTTTAATAAAATACTTTTTAAATAATTTTAAATAAATAAATTTATAATAGCATTTTGTTTAATTGAAAGTAATGATAATTACAATTAATTGTAATTTATAATTGAAAATTTCCAATTACAGTTACATGTAATGTGTAACTGAAAATGTTCAATTATTATTAGTTGTAATTTACTTCAGTCCCTGATTTAAATTACAATTACTTGTAATGTGTAATTGAAAATATGCAATTACATTACTTGTATTGTTAATTGTAATTGAAATGTAATTGAATCCCCATATGTCTGTTCTGTGCAAAGTGATATGGAGAGCACCGAAAAACACAAGAAGATGCCTCCAAAATAGTGATAACGTTAATTTCTAAATTAGTTTAAATGGAAAATTATTTGAATGTAATTGGGACGAGAAAGTCCACAATAAGATCCAGGGATGTTAGTTCCTGCAATCAAAACAGCAACTACTTTAGGATAAAAATGGACTGGGAAGATTGTGAATGATTTAATTATTTAAATTATCAAGTGCCTCGATAGAGCTATTGGTTGGCGCGCTAGTCTGTCAGTTAGAGGTTGCGGGTTCGATTCCCGCCAAAGACTCTACAATAAATATTACTACGTCTATCTTTCTTTCACTACAAGTTGTTATGTCCTTAAAGGGTTAATATATTCAGTTAAGTTGGTTTATAACAACAACTAAGTTTTCCAAAAAAGTTTATAAAACAAAATCAAATAAGAAACGTGTCAGGAAAAAATATTTCAGAATCATTTCAATGGTTGGTAATTATCATTATTTAAAGTGAATACAAGTAGGTATTCTTCATTCATGATTTTATAGAAACAAAAGTGTGATATTTCTGCACCAAATTCTTCTTAATTAAAAAATTATTTTGTCACCTACCAACATCAACAACATCTACTTCAATATCTTAAGAGGAATGGAAACAAAAAAAGAAGAAAATAAAAACACAAAAATTTGTTACAATCAACAACCAACCCTTTTTTAAGTCTTTCTTTCACCATAAAATATTAATGAATGGTTTGAAAAAAAAATGTTGTAGCAAAAACAACAACTGAGAACAACTTTTTGCTGTTATTGTTAAATATCCTGCCAGGATTTTTTTTTTGAAAAAAAAAAATACTTCTGCTTTTTACAAGTTATTTTCCGTGAATCTTTTATCTTTGGTTTTTCTCCTTTTTTTAATTTTTATTTAAAAATTTTTTGTCATTAACTTTATTACCTCGTTGACAATAATAATAACGTACTAATGCTTTCACGAAAAAAATTACAATCTCTCAATGATAATGTCCAACGAAACTTATTAACGAAATGAAAATCTGTTTGGAGGGCGGTTTGTCTTCTCAGCCATTATTCAGTTTTTTGTTGCAGTCATCATGCTTGTAATTACCACAGCGTGTTTAAGCAGTGTCCTTGCAATAACAAAAAAGGATTTCATTATTCTTGTTAAATATTTTTTCCATATTTTTTGTAGATTACAAATTTATTGTTAAGTGAGTTTAAAAAAATTGTAAAAAGCTCCCTATTTTTGTTATTGCACAATTTTAAGGTAAATTGTAATTGAATTCATTCATGATTTTATAAATAATAAAATTCTGTGTAATCTGTGTGGGCAGATTATTATTATTATTTTTTTTAATAAAATGACTACTCGAATCTGTGAAAGCATTTTTATAAATTAACAAAACGACAAAACGAATTAGCAATTCAACAAAGTTTACATTGTTGGCCGGACATGAATTGTATAATTCCCTGAAAGGATTAACACACTGTTTTCTGAAGGATATTATAAAAAATGCAAATTCATTTAGCAAAAGTATGAGCAATTAGCAACAATGTTAATGTCATTGTCATTTGGAATGGAAAATAGCTGGAAAATTCAAATACTTTTTTAAGGTGATCTGAAATAGAGACGAAAAGACTTAAGTGTGAAAACATCGAGATATAGAAGAGTAGAAATGAAAACCGAGAAAGAAGCAAAAGACAGAAGGCTTTTCCTACTGTAAGGAGGATGAAGGAAACCTTGTGACAGATTTAGAAAACATACTGATTGTATGGAAGAAATATTTCTTCAAACTGTTACTTCCATAGTTATAAAAATTAAATTTTTCTTTATCTCTTTATAATTAAGAACTTAAGCCTAAATAATTAATTTATTACTTTTTAGAACAACTTTTGTATGAAAAATTAGTTCTAAAATAGATTTCAAATATATTTTATTTTTTATAAATATAGCAATGAAGATATCATAGATGGAAAACGAGGTCGTAGAAACAATATCCCAACTAAAAACTAACTATGCAGCTGGCTCTGGTGGTTTGCCTGCAGCAATAATGATATAAGACAAGATTAAGCCATGTACATGTTTTTCCGTTAGATAACGTTGTTCGGTCAATTTATGGTTGCCAGGTCTGTAATCAACAAATTGATTCAATTATATACATACAAATAAATCTAAAATATAGGCAAAAATGGGCAACCCTACAAATAAAGTCTCATAATTTTTATTAAAAACTTTCACAATTTATAGTTATACACTCACTTAGAATTATTAGCCAATAGGAAGACAGTTTTGTGACGTCATTAGGCCAACTTAAGTATAAAACTTCAATTTTATTTTCGGGATAGCGTAACCTTGTCTTCTATCATCCTTGACCTGCAATACTATTTAAAACTTGATCGAATGCATGCTTTAACGTATTTTAAAAATGTGGCCCGAGTATAGCAAACGTAACGATTGGAGTCCCAATGCGTACATAAGAAAGCAGCTAAGACCGTTTGTGCAAATCATAGAGGGGATAACGCTGCTTAGCATGCTCTATAAAATAAGTGCAAGCAATATAAACTGTAGATTATATACAGCATTGTGTGATGAGTTGCGACAAAAACAAGCAGCATTTCAAGCTGAAAGATCCAGTGTTGACCATGTAAATAGCCTGAGAATAATCATCGAGCAACCTAAGGACTGGCGCTCTCTCCTTTATCTAACCTTCATTGGCTTCGAGAAAGTTTTCGATACTCTGCGAAACATATAGCAGTATGGGTGGCGGAGAAAATAATAGAGCTCAGCAGAGTCTTTGCCAAAAGGCCAATTGTCGAGTGCTGCACGAAAATACAATGGGCGACATAATTGCAGTCAGGAAGGGCTGTGCCATTATCACCCCCATTATTTAATATCGTTTTCGACGTCATTATGGCAGATGCAATACGTACTAATAGGGGCATTAGCTTGAGACTGCAGGGATGTCTAGAAGACCTTGATTACGCAGACAATATTTGCTCACAAATGCTCTGACATGCAAGACAAACTCCATGCGATAGGGGAAATATACGCAAGAGTTTGACTAAAAAGTAACCTCAAAAACACCAAAACATTGCATATAAATACATCACCAACTCAGCCATTTTACAGCTTTTACAGCAACAACCTTTAGAAGATGTAAATTCTTTTGTTATTTCTGCTGCACTATTACAATAACCCCGGCGGCTCATCTCAGGTTATGAGAACCAGATTAGACAAGGCGAGATGGGCCTTTGCTATGCTAAATCCTCTATGGCGATCCATCCAGCTGATGTCTCCGTAGAATCCTACGTATATTAGGGCCTACAAATATGTAACTTCAATCTTTGAAATACCACCCACCAAGTACCCATCCAGTTGAAGATACGTAGATGTGAATGGCCCTAGATTGGACACATGCTTAGAAAGCCATTCGACGACATTATCAGAATGGCCATCGATTGGAATCCCTAGGGTCAACGACGTATTGCCCATTCTTGGAGGAAACAGTTGGATACCGAAATAAGAATTTCACGACACAACTGCAACGGAACTGGAAATAAAACATATTGCAAATGAAAGATATGATTGGAGGAACTTTGTTATGGCTCTATGTTCCTTATAGGAGCTACAATATATATTATATAGAGGTGTCTCCTTATATTCGCATACAAATGCCTTTTGAACAAGTTGTCTAATAGACTATTGTAGCTTTGGATCACTCCAGTTCGCTCCACTCCATATCTGAATTTTGTATTCCTTTATCTCTTTAAGATCTTTTTAGAAAAGTTCCTACATGGCGCAGCATTTAATGAATAGTTAAAACTAGAGGTAGCTCCTGTCTGCAAATATCGAAATAGAATCAGCGTTTTAGCCATCGGGATTTACTTTCGTTTACTGGCAGACTAATGGTGTTAAACAAAGGGAAAATAAAGTTAATAGTACCAAGGAATCACGAGTCAAGAGACTAGGAGAATGTGACAGTATGTCACTAATGAGTGACTACAACATTGACGTTGTCACGAAATTTAACTTTGGTTTAAAGATCAAGCGAAAGGTTGTAATTGCTAAGATTCTGTTTTGAATTTAAAAGCAGATAAAAACCAGTGCTGGAATTGTTTGAGAGAAATATTATTCGCAAGATCTATAGAGGAATTCGCGTTAGCAGAGAATATTGGCATTGTATGACATGTACAAAATATATGCAAATATCGACGCAATTAAACGCATCAAAGGGATAAGATATTTCGTACGATTGGACGTAATTGCGAAGGAAAACCGAGGAAGTCTTCTTTTGTTTTGATTTTTATCTCGGCCAGATGATACCTGTCCATATTCTATGTTCAGCGCAGTTACACAGCTTAGGGTACTATGCATTATTAACATTTTAGTTATTATTATTAATATTTATTACCTTATAGTATATGTAGACACTACAAATTATTAATAATATTTTTATTGCAGTTTATAAATAAGTTTCCATCTCAATTCTCTTGCTTTATTTTGTTTTTTATTTTTCATTGATGGTTGAATTGTTGTCGTAATTTATCAATTTTTTTTAACAACTTTTTATTAGCTTCTCATTATTTTTGTTTTACTTATTTTCTGTATAATTTTTTTTTTTCTTTAGTTTTTACTAAATTTTAAGTTTTTCTTATAAAAATTCTAAAGATCTTCCACTTTATCTTCTTTGCATGTTTACATACGACCATGAGCTCATAAGTAGTATGTATGTATGTACATATATGGGTAAATACATATGTTTGTATGAGTGTTTCTTTGTTAATGTTTGCAGAAGAATTGTTAGTCTGTTAATATTTGCTTCAATAACTTTGATTTGTAGTTGTTTGTTTTCTAGTTTGTTTTTTTATTCTCCTTATATTTCTCTTTCTCTTGCTTCTTTAATCCAGTTTTATCCTTGTTCCGGTTATTGTTTATATTTTTGTTGTATTGTAGCAAAACTATAGACCACAACAATAACAAAAGCAACTGTTTATTTGTTTGTTTATCTACTTATTGCTTTTATTGTTTTTTCTTTTGTTGTAGTTTTAGTTGGCAGAAAGGAGCAGTAGTAAAACACGATAATAAACTGCTGCTACTAACGATAAATACAAATTCATGTATTCATTGGATTTATTTGATACAAACGTGTGCATGTTTTAACAGTGGAACTGATAAAAATTCTTACAATTATTAAACATTTTCTTTTAAGGAATTTTTTACGTTTCTTGAAATGTAATTTTGACCGAAAACAGAAAATTTGACAAAAAAAAAAGAAAAATCAACCAGAAATAGCAAATTTAATAAAATTTTAAAAAATAAATGGCCGAAAATAACAGATGTGACCACAATTACGATATATTCAACTACACACAGCCAGTTTGAGAAAAAAATAGCACACTTCACCAAAAATATAGGGTGGCATAAAATTAATGCAAGTTTTGGATTAAATAGAAACCACAGTTTTTAGTCTCTATATTATTATATTTTAATCTATATACATATCGCACTTGAGCAACAAGAGGGTATTGACTCAACATTTTTAAATTTTCAATTTTTACCAGAAATCAACTAAGAACATCAATAAATAAAAATTTCAACGTATTCTGATAACTCCTTCATCTCTTAACCGCATATGAGACAATTTTCGTGATAGTGTCTTGAGTACCTTTATATCAACAAAAAGTTATTATTTTTATTGGCAATAATTGCAACAAATTTAAAAGAAAAACAGAGTAAATATATTATTAAATGAAATTTGTTTACTATAATATGTTTGGATTTTTAAATTATCGTTAAATGTAATCACAAACAGTTTTTTACCTCTACTGAAAATTTTTAAATTTGGAGTTAATACCCCTTTGTTGATCAAGCGAGATATGTATATAGAGCAGAAAATATGTACGTTTGTTTGTTTGTTTGTTTTTCGGAAAGTTATAGCTGCCTGTACCAGCGGAACGATCTTCCTAAAATTTTAAAGTAGGCGTGGCACTTCCCACACAGAGTACATATTTATCAGCGTCTTGGTAACTGTAGGAAGTATAACCTTATTTTATCTTAATTTTGTTCAAATAACTTCCTTATTAATGTACATAATGTGGAGAAAAACGAAAATTGAGGGTGTGGTACCTCCCATACAAAATAAATATTATTATCTTGTACCTATTGAACTTCAATAGGTAGACTTTTAAAACTTTGCCCCAGTAACCCTGATACTAATGTGTATAGTCTAGAAAAATATAGACTGATTCGGAAGAGTGGATTTGGTACCTTCAATACATAAGATAATTTATCGTGTTAAAACGTATAGTGTAGCAAAAAAAACAGTTTGGATGGGAACAGTGGGCGTCGTACCTCCTGAAAGTAGGGAAGTAAATTAAAGTGTTGAAATTTTTTTACTCTGAGAATAGTGTGCGTTTTCGAGTTAAATCTGGTGAAAAGGACGGAAGGACACCCATACAAAGAATTTATACTACACCTATATAACTGCAATAGGGATCCACTCTAAATTTGACGCAGGCTTTTCCGAGAATATCGAGCTTGGCCATACTTTTATTTACAAGTGTATATTGTATTTTTTTTTTTTTTTTTGTAAACGGGTGTAGCGATGCGCACGGGGGTCAGTTAGTTTAATCAGAAAGTACATGGGATAGGGTTATTTATGGAATATGACATGGGGTTAACCTTTCTGCATTATTGTGCCAGAATTTCGTTAATGGAACGTTTAATTTCCAATTATAATGCACTGGTGGACACAGACCCTTAACTTCAAATAACTCTATTAGAAGAATTATAAAGGTGTTAAGTCACACGATCTAGGAGGCAAATTCAAATCACCAAATCGAGAGAGTTTGCGGAATGGTCCCATACACTAATTGACCTTTATGGCGTCATATCGTCTTGATCTATACATACATGTAGAAAATTCTTACAGGACCATTTCTGTACATGAAATAGTTTTTTGCAGCAACAACAACATTTTCAAAAATGTTTTAAAAATTTGCACCATTTTTAGATTTTTTTTTTCTGTATGTATGTCTGTTTTCACATCACTTAAAAACTACTCATTGAATTTTAATAAAATTTTGTAAGGAATGTACCTCCTCTTGGTTCAAATATTGGTACTTCCTCTTAGCTCAAATAAAGGATACAGTTTCTCGAAAACTATCGTATTTCCAAGAGAAAACTGAGAAAAAGTAGTCAAAGTACGCAATTTTACCGATTCAATGGTATTGAAAACTTGGCAGCACCTTTTATTTATGTCAGTTGGAAATTTTAAACACTATTTATAGAACTTTACATTAATTTTACAATTTTATATAAATTTTAAAATTTTATATAAAATTTAGAATTTTATAAAAAATTTGGAATTTTATATAAATATTATATTCCTGAGTAATTACCCAGGGATGGGTACCTTTATACATAAAGTAAGATAATAAACCATATCTAAGGCAATATAAAGAGCTTTTAAATTTGGTGTGAATTACTCTCAAAGCAAAATCAAACAAAATGTTCTAAGGCTGCACACGAAGTAGGGGGAATTTAATAATCCACTGCACAGTGGTTTGAAAAAGTTTTATTTTGGAAATAATGCGGAAGCTCACGACCACTAAAGTTATCGTAATAAAATTTTACAGAGGAGGTGTTGTTAAGTGTAGTTTTAGCATTAAGAGTTCGACCTTTAGGGTGAAGGGGGGCTTGTGGGTAAGCTCCCAAAGTTGGATACCTCGAGCATTAAAGTCAAAAAGTTTATTTACAACTCAAATGTTAGGCTTTTTTTGAATTAAGATAGTCCTTGAAAATGTTTACAAAAAATGTGCTGACATGTCTCTCTTTAGTTTGGGAGAAAATTAATTTAGATTTTTTTTTAATTTTTGGCTGACCTACTTATTTATGATCGAATTATTATTTTAAGACATCGGTTGCCCTCTTGATAAAATGTTTTATACACATTGTAAAATTTCATTAAAATATCGTTAGTGGTTATTAAGCTACCGAATTATTTCCGAAATAAAACATTTTCAAACCACTGTGCATTGCAGGAATTTTCTTTGCTGTTCATGGTCATAAGGCTTCAGTTGTTGTGTTAATTGAATTTTGTAAATATGGAGATATTGATCTTTTGTGAGTAGAGTCTGTAGATACCTCCTAGAAATTTACAATCTTCCCCCACGATACCGTATTGATGTCTCTGGATTACTCTCACGCACTGCTTTTATATTGACATTTAAACGGCTAGTAATAATAATAGGTTTGTTCAATTCAAATTTGCATAAAAAATTTAAGTTTTGGGATAAAATTATTGTTTCTTCTATTTTGCCCGTGAAGCTTTATGCAATTGTGTTAAAACTTATTTTCTTACATTAAAGTTAACTTCTTAAACAGTTATAAGGATGTATGATTGTAGTTGTCTGGGTATATTTTATAAATATTTGTGTGAGTGTGTGTGTTTGTGTTTGTGTAAGTGTTTCATAAAGTGATAAATGCAATGCATATGTAATGTGGTACATTTAGAATGTACATAGTTTCGAAAAGGCTGCAACCATGTGGAGTATTTATGTTTACATGGACATATGGTGTGCATGTGTACAACATTTCAACACATCATTATCATACCATTACCATACACTTACAAATCAACACATGCAAACGAGTGTATAAATATAAAAATTCTCATTCATAAGTCAGGATATGCTAAGCAGATGTTTATTGTAATAGTTCTTTCTTCATAAACCAATTCAAACATTTACATATACTCATATCAGTATTTATAAGTATGTGTATGTGAATGTGTGTGCGTGTGCGTATGAGTATTTGCAAATTGTTGTTTTCATTGTACAACAAGTAGAATCTGTTGAAAATCAATTTGTTTATGGTTGAGCAGTTATTTTGTAGGAATCCTTGCTTTTTGTGCTTTTGGAAAAAAATAAACAAAAAATATTCTAAAGAAGGAAGGATTAATGCTCATTTATTCTTTTTTAATTTAGAAAATAAACAATCTTAATCTTTTTTTGCATATTTATGATTTTCAAACTTCCAAGGCATTGATATAAAAATCTGAAGCTCTTGATTTAACAAAAGACAACTACTTGACCATTTAAGAAAATATTATTGAATTATTAATTCCTTAAGGATATTTTTATAATCTGTGTTTGGTTTTCCTATATTTATGTCCTCTTCTAAATGTTGAATGGTTTTCCTTTCATTCCTTTTTTTCAATGGGCATTTGCTTGGCTTGTCAAGTTAAAAAAAAACTACTTAAACGTTAATTTGAATAGCAATTGAATGTTTAGTGAAAAGAGTGCAAACAGAATTAAAGCAAAGTGAAATAAAGTAAAATAAAATAAAAAATAAAATTATAGTAGATGAAAAAGTATAGGTTTGCTTTAAGTGCCCTGAAGGTGTTGAGCTAATTTTTTTTTAACCCTGTAAAGGCTTTTATGTAGACCTTTGCACAAAGTCCTTGACGACAAGTATACTTAGAAGGACTTTTTTTCAAAGTACAAACCAAAAGTTGTTAATTTTTCCAATTAAAAAATATTAATAAAATTAAAAAAGTTGTTTCCCAACAATTTGTATAGAAACATTAAATGCCTATAACACAGAGCAACAGTGAAAAAAATACAAGCAAGTGATAGTATAGGTTCGATTCTACTATCAAAGGATATTAAACCCTTTAATCAGTTTAGGGAAATTGGTGGCCAGTTTTTAAGTATGGGTCTCGAAATATTCGTAAAATCAGTGGGCCCCTCAAAGAAGGTGTCATCAGTTTTTGTCTAATATCTCACTCAAACTAGGTGATAGCGCTTAATTTGGTTCGGCAATATTGTGACCGAAGATTTTTTAATAAATTCTATATACATTTTATGCCAAAAAAAAAAAAAAAATATAAATTATTCCTTCAGTTTTTTTTTTTTTGAATAGCAAAATTAAAAAAATTTTATTATTTTTTTTTTTTACTTTTTTCAGCATAACTTACAGTGACTCCTAAATTTTTACTAACAATATATGGAAAAATTGTAGCCACTGCAAATCTGAACAACTTTTTTGAATACACCAATGCAATCTGAACATGTCTAAACAACTTATATAGCACTTTCTATATTAAAAACAGCAGGGGAATCTTACTCGACTTAATTATCCCATTCGATATGTATCGAATCGTTATTTATATCAAATTGTTACAGATTAATAATATGTCAACAAGTGAACAAGAAAACACTGTTTAAAAATCGGTTTTCTTTCGAATGAAATTACGATACTTTTTTTACGATATCGAGGGTTCAGATTACATTGGTATATTTACAAAAGTTGTGCAGTTTTACCGTGGCTACAATTTTCCCCTATATTGTTAGTGAAAATTTAAGAATCCCTGTAAGTTATGCTGGAAAAAGTAAAAAAAAAATATTTTATAATTTTCTTATTCAAAAAAAATTCAGAAATAAATAATTTTTTTTTGCACAAAATGTTGATAGAATTTTTTCAAAGGATCCTCAGCTACATTATTGCCGAACAAAGTTAAGCCCTACCACCTAGTTTGAATGAGATATCAGACAAAAATTGAACACATCTTTTTTGTAAGGCCTACTGATTTGTCGAATTTTTCGAGGCCCATAAATAAAATTTGGTCACATTTCTTTCACAATTTCTGCAAACTGACTACAAGATTTTACTATCCTGTGAATCTAACCTAATATTCTTTCACAAATTGTTAGGAACAAATTTTTAATATTATTAAAATTGCTTGTTTTTTTAATGTTTTTATATGTTGCACTGTGTACTTAATGATAGAATTTCGTCTGGGTACTCTAGGATAAGGATAAACTATAAATAAAGGATATATATCATCTACACTGAATTATTTATTTTTATTTAAATCTTTATATCTTAATATCTGTTCAAACTTTTAATTCTACTAAACAATTCATTCTTTCTCAACAAATAAAAGGTTAACATTTTATTTAATTTAATAAAGAAAAGAAAAGTCGTTATAAATTAACACCACGCCATTCATGCATTTGGTCTCTCTCCAATGGTTCATGACCATTTTAACAATTGACACTGTCATTTCCTCGTTTCGTTTAAATCTTCGTTTGTTATGTTTGCCTTTCTAGGATGTGTCAGTGTCCTTGTGTGAGTATTTGTCTACAATTTACACGTCCAATTTGTGTGTGTGTGTAACAACTCATTGTTACTCTCGTCTCGCACTTAAATATTGAAACTGTCGTAATGGAGTGATTATTAGCGAGTATTTGCAGTGAATGATGAAGTTTAAGTATTTGCTAAAGAAATTTCCTTTTGCTAATTTGTGAGGGAATAAAAAGGTTTAATGAACCATTTTTTGGCAAAACAAAATGATGTTAATTTTTTCTCTTGATTTTATTATTTTTTGTTTATTCACAATATGAAAAAAGAATGAAAAAACGATGAGTTAATTGTGTCATTAATATCGATTATTTTTCTTAATTTAATAAGATTTAATGTGAATTTTAATTGAAGGTAAAATTAATGATAATGTTAGTTTTAAATAAAGGTTTTTTTTTGTTAAAAATATGTTTTTAATTTACACTGTAAAAGGTACTTTATAATGTCGCTTTTTTAACGCTTTTTAAAGGTACTTTTTCAAAACTACTCTTCTCTAAATAATACCTTTTCTTTAAAGAAATATTAAAATTTAGTTTAAAAAAGAATAGAATATAGTTTTCTTAAAATGGTACTCTTTCCATCAGGCTAAATTTTTCACAAACTCAATTAAAAACTAAAAGTGCCATGCCGATTCTTATACCCGTAATATGTAATATACATTTTGTTTTTACTTTTATTACAAATATTATATAAAAATATGGAAAATTTTATGGAAAATGTTTTGCAAAAATTTGATCCAAAATTTTTGTAAAAATTATATCCAAAATTTTTGTAAAAATTTGATTGAATTTTTTTTTTTTAATTTATCAAAAATTTTACTGAAAATTTTTGTAAAAATTTTATCGGAAATTTTTTTGTAAAAATTTTATCAAAAATTTTTTGTAAAAATTTTATCAGAAATTTTTTTGTAAAAATTTTATCGATTTTTTTGAATTTTTTGATCAATTTTACAGAAAATTTTTTTGTAGATATTTTATAGAAAATTTTTTGTAAAATTTCTATCGAAAATTTCTTGTAAAAATTTTATCGAACATTTTTGTAATTTTTATGTAAGTATTTTATCGAATTTTTTTTTTTTTAAATTTTATCGAAATTTTTTTTTTTTAAATTTTATCAAAACTTTTTTTGTAAAAATTTTATCGTAAATTTTTGAGAAAATTTAATCGAAATATTTTTCTAAAAATTTTATCGAAAGTTTTACAGAAATTTTATTTTTAATTTCATAGAAAACTTTTTTTGTAAAAATTTTATCGAACATTTTTTGTAAAGTTTTTAACGAAAATTTTTTTTTGTAAATTAAAATTAGTAGCATGCCGATGGAATGTATGATTAGAAGAAAAATAGTCAAAGGAATGCATCGGAAACTCAATGTGGAAGGCTTTATACACCATGAGTGTAGGGAGAAAGACATCAGTATTTTTACTGATGGTTCTCTAATGGACGGTAGAGCAGGAGTAGGTGCATACACAGCTGAGCTGAACCTGTCCTGTAGTCTTGTAGTGTGCATTTGGGGGATTACGTCTCCTTTTATTGGGAATAATTGCTTGGGTTGCTAAATGCGTTGGATCACCTGTAGGAAAGTCGAGTGCATGGAAGAAAGGTTCTCATTGCACTTGACAATCAGTTGTGAATGTGTACTCTAATATAGTGCTGGAATGTGTTTTAAAACTTAACAGGTGTGTCTCGGTTAGTAAGGTAACGTTGATGTGGTTTAAAGCAGTTGTATCACAGTTTGGAACGAAGCAGTCGACCGACTAGCAAAAAAGGGGTCTTCTGTGAATTTCTGAGGACCAGAACCCAGAGTAGCACTGGGAAATGGCCTAATGCGACAGAAGGGCCTCCAATTGCTGACTAGAAGGCTGGCAGGCACGAATAGTGCTCAATGAGCCCCTTGGCAGGAAGGCCAATCAGGTACTTGATGCAGTTATGCATTAGTAACAGGTCATGGAAGCTTCAAGTATCATCTAGACAAGATGAAAATGGAATAAGATGATACTTGCAGATTGTGACTGAAAGAGGCTGAGATGGTGGCGCACATTGTATGTGAATCTCCAGCACTGGCTAGTAATGGGTGATTTTTTTGAGGTTAGGATTTTCATGCATTAGTATTTGACAGATCACGTGAGATTTCAGACATGGTGCCAAAGAGAAAGATGCTCAGTATGCTTTGACATTTCATCATGAATAGACTTACTAACGAGCAACGCTTGCAAATCATTGAATTTTATTACCAAAATCAGTGTTCGGTTCGAAATGTTCAAATGTGACAAATTTTGTTCAGCGATGAGGCTCATTTCTGGTTGAATGGCTACGTAAATAAGCAAAATTGCCGCATTTGGAGTGAAGAGCAACCAGAAGCCGTTCAAGAACTGCCCATGCATCCCGAAAAATGCACTGTTTGGTGTGGTTTGTACGCTGGTGGAATCATTGGACCGTATTTTTTCAAAGATGCTGTTGGACGCAACGTTACGGTGAATGGCGATCGCTATCGTTCGATGCTAACAAACTTTTTGTTGCCAAAAATGGAACAACTGAACTTGGTTGACATGTGGTTTCAACAAGATGGCACTACATGCCACACAGCTCGCGATTCTATGGCCATTTTGAGGGAAAACTTCGGAGAACAATTCATCTCAAGAAATGGACCGGTAAGTTGGCCACCAAGATCATGCGATTTGACGTCTTTAGACTATTTTTTGTGGGGCTACGTCAAGTCTAAAGTCTACAGAAATAAGCCAGCAACTATTCCAGCTTTGGAAGACAACATTTCCGAAGAAATTCGGGCTATTCCGGCCGAAATGCTCGAAAAAGTTGCCCAAAATTGGACTTTCCGAATGGACCACCTAAGACGCAGCCGCGGTCAACATTTAAATGAAATTATCTTAAAAAAGTAAATGTCATGGACCAATCTAACGTTTCAAATAAAGAACCGATAACGCAAATTTTATGCGTTTTTTTTAAAAAAAAAGTTCTCAAGCTCTTAAAAAATCACTCGTTATAAGACTTAGGATCTCAGGCAGAAACTTGGTTAATATGGATGCCATGGGGAAACTAAGCCTTGGACAAATGCTAGCAATTACTAGAGACTCCGTGCTGAGAAAAAAGGCCTGCAATTAATTGTCAGTCAACAGTCTCAAATCACTAAAGTCAAGCGTAAAGGCTTAATAAATCTTAATTTGTTGTAACTTACAAGACGCCTATAATCATTAGGGACGGAAGGGAGTCGAAAAAAGACCGGTTAAGGAAGTGGTATGCTTCGATATTCCCCCTGTTTTGATTATAATAAGGTTTAGTGTACAATTTACCTTCTTGAACGTAATTTTATTAAAGAATTCTTTTTGTAGTTTTACATTACCATACGTAGTTTAGTTAAAGTATAGTGATCGTGAAAAAAATCGATGTCGAGATTTCTACGGATCTTTGCGTTTTGTGGTCTCCTGAATCCGTTTTTAGTATTTTCGCGATGATGTCTGTAGGTGAGTGTGAATGCCACTTTATTTGCTCTACTTGTCACATAACATAACATAAATTCGTTTAACATAAATTCTGTATCTGCCTTTGGTATATGGAGATTAAATTCTTTTCTGGAGTAGAAAATATTTTTTTCTTTCGATTTGAATAAACTTTAAGCTTTTATTCTTTCTGTAATATTTCCATAAAAATATCTGTTTCCATTAGGTATGGTAAAGTGGAGTGTAGATCACTCCAGATTTGATTTATTTTAGTATTTCTTTCTGTTATAGTTCACAATGTATCTCTGCTAGTTTTAATTTTTAAATCAATATTTGTTGAAGAAAACCTGTCTTAATGTTGGTTTTATAGAAAAACTAAAAATATATTAAAACAACAAAGAACTATAAATAAAATTCAGCAAGAAAAAAAGACAAAAATACGTTTCAAATGTCATGTGAATACAAAGCGAGTTTTAGAGTAATAGAGCAACATTAGCTTGACAATAATACAACAAATACATTTGAACCGACATTTACAAACAAACATGCCACCACGACAATACAGCTCGACTAAAAGTATTGAGTGTAAATACAGGGGAAAAAAAGGGAAACAGGGGGAAAACAACATCTCAAAATCAAATGGCCTGTTTTTTGTTTCTGTTTTTATTTGCCAATGTATGAGTGTCTGTCTGTCTGTTTGTCTATATATCCTGTTTGAAGTACGTGTGCTAGTTTGTGTGTGTCAGAGTGTGTGAATATTTGTGTCGAAATGTGTCTGTTTGTATGCTGAGTTAGCAAATAACATGTGTCGTCAGTTTGTTGCACAAAAGCAACAAATCAGTATGCAATCTAACAAACCATCAGGATCACATACTTTCGTATGTAACAACATGTATTAAATGTCACATATAGTTCGAGCATAAAGATACTCGTATTTGAAACAAGCAGGCGAACAAACATTTGTATAACTTTCAAAAGGATTTTTGGATTCATTCGGTTGGTAAAAAATGCACGTACTTTTTTGGAAAGAAATAAAAAAGAAAGAAAAGCATGAAATGAAACAAAACACAGATGTCGCTTTTAGCAACGAAAATATGGTTTTTGTAGTTTTAGTTTTTTCATTTTTATTTTTGTTTTTAAGTTTTATTTAAAATTTACAAAACAAGGATACAAATAAACACATACATATGTATGTATGTAGATATCAAAATATTGAAACTAAAATAAAATCTAAAGCCAGAACACAGAGACTGTGTACTTCCCATAAAAATGAAGCCAACAAACGTGGTCAGTTAAAAAGGACATGTTGCAACAGCTGTCACATCTTGTTTAACGAATTGTGGCACTAATGTGAATGTATGTGATGATGTCTCTCATACATATTTATACTTTCGTTTATTCTTTTCTTTCTTTATTTGAAATGATAATGGAATATTAACAAAGACAAAAGCTAAAAGAATCATAAATATGGAAGAAACAACATTTTGTTGCTAAAAACTAAATGTAACTGATTTTATTGAAGATATAAATTAAGACAAACAATTTGGGGAAAGGCAAAGTTCCTAGTGGCTGTAATAAGTTGTGACATTTTCTATAAATTAAAAATTCTATTCAGAGCATATTCGTGTTAGCAGGGTGGTTATTAATTAAGAAACTGCAAGAGAGTGTGTGTCACATTTTAAAGTTGATCAAAGAGAAATATTATGTTTTTTGAAATGTGATGACTAATTAGTTGAGCACATGGAAATAATAAAGAACCACAAATAAGTGAGCAAATCCCTGCAGGTCATTATAATCATCTTCTTACCTTTTATGTAGCAGTTGTTATATGAATCTTTGTGGTTTTAACTTGGAAGAGGATTGTTCTTGTCATTTATTAATGACAATACGAGGACACGTATTTGTAACTTTCATTTTCTTGTTTAAAAAAATTGATTTGTTTGCAGATCCAAAATTTTTCAAATGCTGAAAATGCCGCAATATTCTTTATTATTCTTTTAAAAATAAGGTGGGTGGGGCAAGGCAATAGTCTTTATGGACGAATTTAATATTTTAATTTCTTGAGTTGTTTTGTTAAATCAAATTATATGTTATTTTTATTGACTGCCAAAACCATATCAACGCGTCAAGCGTGGCGTATTCTAGTGCTTAGCTCTAAAGTTGCAAAGAAATACTTCAACAAGATCGTTACCGTATGGTCAGGGATAGTAATATTAACTTAATAAATAGAAATACAACAAGTACAGTGCTATAATCGGCCGTGCCAAATCTTATATACCTTTCACCACGGTAATAACCGTTTTACCATCGCCCCCTATAAGACATTCATTAGGCCTATAATGGTCTGATCAAAGCAAATAAAGGAATACAACTTTTAAAAGGTGCACCCTATAGCGACATACCCCCGCTACCCCTTGTTGTCCAATGGTTGCCGGTGAGTTTCACTGGTCTTCAGAAATGGTCTTTTATGAGTGACTATAATCGAAGCAAAAAAGGTATAAAAACCAAAAGAAAATGTAATCAATATTGCCATACTACTAGAAGGGGGTTCTGGCCGCCCCACAGCCTGGCTTCTTTTGGTCCGCGTTGAAACCATTGGAATTAAAGCAGACCTAAGTAAAATAAAAATAAAAGCGACAAAACTGAAGAAATCAATATCAACCCCAAACAATCACCGCCCACAAAAAGGCCCGTCTCTTTCCCTCTCTGGTTGCTAGTGGTCACCTTGAGAGTCTGTTGGCCACATCTGTGTTTCTTGCTTTCTATAAAGGCATCTTATATAAATCAAAGAAGAAAACCCCTATAAATCTAAAAACAAATACAAAATCGCCCCTCCCAGGGGGTTATTGCCACCCAAGATCTGTATGCGATCTATTGGTCGCCGAACAAAAAACATCACACCCGTAAAAACAAAAACAAGCTGAAATAAATCAGTCAAGTACGAGTTAGTCTCACACACGTAGGGTTCCGTACTATGTTTAGTACGCCTTTAAAAACTCAAATTGTTAATTTTTTCATGTCTTATGGGGCACCCTTTTCTTTTTAAAATCAAAAATTCGCGAAAATTGCATCGCTATTGGAACATCCTTTAAATTATAGGCATTGTTGTTATAATGGCCATGGTAATAAACTTTCTACAAAAATATCAGGCCTACCTATTGCGGTTCAAAAAATAAGGTAATATACGTGAAAAACATGTCACTGATAGATCACCCTTTAGTAATTAGTAATTGTTACAGTGTCCGAAGTACAACATCTACTGAAAACAATTCAAGAGTCTACCTATTACGGTTAAAAAAATAAGGCAATCTAAGTAAAAATCATGTCTCTGTCGGAACACTCTTTAATTTTTATTATTTGTTATAGTTTCCATAGTAATAAACCTCTTGTAAAAACTTCAAGAGTCTACTTATTATCGTTCAAAAGTTAGGCCATATACACGCAAAGCACGTCACTCTCGCAACACCCTTTAATTTTAAGGTTTACTTTAATAGAAAGCGAATATATAGTTAATTACTGTCTGCAAATTTTAAGTGGTTGCCTCCTATTGCTCAAGAATTAAAGACATAACGGCAAATAACACCTCACTTTCGTAACCCCCGATAAGTTTTAGTATTTACTGCTATAGTGGCCACAGTTATACACCTTCTGTGAAAATTTCAAAGGTCTACCTATTATGGTTCAAAACTTAGGCCTTATACATGCAAATCACACAACTATCGGAACACCCTTTAATTTTTAGGTGTATTTTTGTATACTTGTTTATACAGCGAACTAAGTTTTAATTACTGTTTTTAAATCTTGAGTCCATGCCTCCTAAAGTTCACGAATTAAGGCACATATTCGTGAATAACACCTCTCTATCGGAACACCCTATAAGTTTTAGTATTTGTTGCTATAGCGGAAACAGCTATACATCATCTGTGAAAATTTCAAGAGTCTACCTATTAGGGTTCCAGAGATAAAATGCGCTGACAGACGGACAGACGGACAGACATTGTAGCGAAAACAATAGGGTTACGTTTTTACACTTTGTGTACGGAACCCTAAAAATGAACAAATGAATGTTTTTTTCCGCAGCCTCTAAAGGAATGGTCTGATGTTGCTGAATTGAAGTAGCAATATTTTCGAAACTATGCCTGACAGGTTGGTGGGCTTAAATTTTCTGTATCTCTCCTGGTGCCTTGGCAAAGTTGATTTCAACTCGATTTTTTTACAGATAGTTAGCTTAGTTGACGAGCTAAATTGTATTTAGCTGTAACTTATAACGGCTCTACAACATTGGCATTGGCCTTCATAAATGACCTTGACCTGCCCTAAGAATAAATACCTACAATTTATCAACAGAGCGGAAGAGTGAATGCACGGCCCCCAGTTCTCACTAAAATAGAATGGTATAACATAGACATGACAGGCATCTTCAATGAGGTGTGTGGACATATATGACTGTATTGATGAGATAATGACCAGCACATTAGAATCTCACAAAGAGAACAAAACATGTAAAAATTTGAAATCAGTACCATACCAGCTTTCAACAAGGTAGGTTTGTGTCACTTTGCTAAATATTTAGCAAACCAATACATTTTCATTTCAACCACTTTTTTGGTTGGGGGCCTTTGCTTATAAGGCATTTCAATCTTCGCGTAAATTATTTGACCTTAACAGAACTGGACTGAAGATAGATCATTATATAAATATACCAATTTTTCATTGAAGGTGTTTATGATTTATATAAAACTTGTGTTGCAAAAACCTGACTAAAAACCTAGTGTGGGGTACTCGCCATACAAAGTAATTATAAACTATCCCATATCTGTGGAGCTATTAGAGAAAGAGTATTAGAGTTTAAATTAAAGAGAGTGAGAGAGAAAGAGAGAGAGAGTTTAGAGTAGAATTTTAGAGTTTAGCTTTAAAACAAAAGGCGTGTTTGTACAAAAAAGCGTAAAACTGTCGAGATATAAGCGAATTTAGGTTTATCCTTAATTTGAAGTAATTTTTAAATATCGTAAATCTAGAGATAATTTTACAAAAAGCTGATAAATGAGAGCGTTGGAAGGTGGAAGGGCTATCCATATATAGTAATAATTAAATATCGTATATCTGAATCTTTGCTTTCTTAGGACAATGTAGGTAGGAGGCAACCGGATATAGCTACTGATGTTTATAAAAATAGATGCTAAAGCTCTTTCTGTCGCTCTACCATAAACCGGAGAATCAACGACTTCAATCAACTACCAGTTCTTTCGAAACCCTTGTGAACTGGCGATATAAATGTTGTTTTCGGTTTTACTACGTTATTCTAGTAGTCAAGCATTTCTCCCCTTGTGATATCATAGTGACAAAGAAAGTCTCTTCTATCTTCAGCAACTGAATTAGAAACGTCCTTATAGACATAAGGATCATGTTTGCGGTCATCGATGATGTCTTGGCTGTTATCGTGACACTATCTTTGGGTATGTGCAAGCAGTTATTTGATGTAACCTTAGGCTTTTGATAAATGTTTCAGAAGAGCCTTTGATCTCTATTTGGTTGCACCAGTATCTGCACTGTAGCAGATCGCCAAGTTAAAGGCCAAGGCTATAGCCATTAAGTCACTCGTAAGCCTTTTCATCATAATTATCAAGCGGATTATTAAACAGCTAAATTGGATATGAATTATATGATTTGCCATGGAAAATAACAAATATTTGAGTTGAAAATATTTTTAAAATAATTTTACAAAATGAAGCCTTTAGCCTTTTGTTGCTTTATTAATTTCTATTTTATAACATGTTTCGTTTTAATTAAATTGATATTTAACATCTCTTTTAATTTTGTAAAGCCTCTTATTTTTTAACTTTCTAAAGCCCTGATCTTTAACTCCCGCAAATTTGTTCAAAGACCATTTATGCTACAAATGTCAAATTGTTGACTGACCTAAGCCGATTAATCGCTCAGACAGCACTTTGTTTCGGCAATTTTACTTGTTATTTTAAATTTCTATTTTTTTTATTTTTCAGGAAACATGCTAAAGCTGAGTGTGTTAGGCTTTCAATAAAATTTTTCCTACTCTTACATGTATAGCTGTTTGGAAAACCAACCTGCAGTCATGTCCACTTCAGACTGGATGCCCTCTAAAATGCCTCAACAAGAAAAAAAGTTTATTTTGTTTTATAGTGTTTGATTTAAGGATTTTTAGTGCAAAAAAACCTGCAAAGCTTCTTTTTTACACGAAGTACACAAAAATCTATTTCTGTTTGATTTTTTTAAATGCTTTCTTTTGCCTCGTACATGAAATTTAAAACACAGGTTTTTCTGGTTCCTCTTTCCTTCTGTTGAGAATTGTTTTCATTACCGGTTTATGATCAGTTTGTTTATTTTTTTTTTCATTTTAAGGGTCTTGTAAAGTTGCGTTTTTTTCTGTTTGAAACTAAAAAAATATCTGTATTTTTCATTCTATACTTCTAGATGTATCCTGAGCATGGTGTGTAGGCATGAAAGCATTTGTTGCAAAAACAAGTGACTATCCAGCCATTTAGCTGTTGAAGTATTAGTCATAACAAGTGTTGTGATGTATTTGGTAGTACTCTCTTTGGTTTAAATTGGATTAAGTTTTTTGTTTGAAACAAAAAAATATAGTATTTAAATTAATCTTGAATTTATACTTACAATCCACACTGACTTTGATGCGTTTTGAAACCGTTGGTGGCACTCCATTCGTTGCAATACACAGATAGGCACCCATATCTAAGCGTGATATTCTCGTAATTTCCAAAGTATCACCTTCCCATTCATTAACTGCAAATAAGTAAAATATATATTTTTTAATATTTAATAATATTTATTGTGATATTAGTTATTATGTTCAGAGATTTTTTTAATTGGCACATGCATATATGTATTTTTTTATTTATCCTAAGGTATGTTTTCTATATGTGGCGCGAATATCTAAGAGTTTCTAAGAAGTTCGCAAGTCCCGTCAAGAAGCCTCTGTAAAAATCCGCTGTAAAATTGGTCGTGGTGAAGTATTCTTTTTGAAGAGCTGGGAAGACGAGATGTTTTATTGTTTCTACTCTTCTTTATCTTTATAACTTAGTTTAATTAAAAGATTTACTGAAGACTGGCGTTGCACTACTCTTCAATGGCTTGCCGATATCATATTAAAATCAAAAAAGCTGCATAGTAAACAGGTCCGAATTATGTAGTGCTCTGCAGATCCAGACACTTGTGTGCATATTTACTGCAGAAAAAGTTATGCTGCCGTTGATGCTTTAAAGCCTTAATATTAAGAATTGGAGCCTTAGCTAACCGTTCGATAAATCTGTTCGTTTTACCAAACCCTAAACCTTCTAATACTTCTCTTTCTTTTAACATTTCCAAATGTTTGGGACATTTCAACCACTTAGATATTAATGTAGGGAGAATATCGAAGCAAACCACTTCCATAATGACTCCCTTTTCGAACCCCTTCCTTTATGATTATAGGCAACCGCAATGTAATTTACGGTAACCTACCTTCACTAAGTCACGTGCTACAACCAGACTGGTAACTCTCGGCCTTCTTTCTCATCACACAGCTTTAGTAATTGCTAGCATTTGTTTAAGGCTCAGGGCCTCAATGGCATCCACATTTATCAAGCTTCTACCAGTTGTACTGAGTCTTATGCTAGTTAGCGCCGGACATTCACAGACAATGTACGTTACCGTCTCTGCGTCATACAGGCACAGTCTGCAAGTATTATCTTCTTCGATTTTCGTCTTGGCTATATGACATTTGAAGTTTCTAATGCAGTTATTCAGCTTAAGGCACTTCTATATTATAACTAATCACTTTACTGGCCTTCCTGTCCAGTTTGGAAAAGGCTCAATTAATTGGACCTGAGTGAATATTTGACAGCAATAAGGGAAGGTTTAAATTCCAAAATATAGTTAAATCGTATTTTTTCCGCCGTTTTATATCTTCATCTTATCTGTATAGTCCGTAGTTCTCCATCCATCGAACAGCTTTTTAGTGGCCAAAACTTTTGCCTGAGGAATGTTGAAAAAGTGGTGATACAGAAGACATTCTCTTTCTTTATCCCTATGCTTAGAAACATTTTCTTTGACCCTATGCTTAAAAATATTCAGAAATATTTAACTATAGATACGAATGCTAGACAGACGGCTTGCAGACGGATTCTACGGAATTTATAAGACTTGGAATTTTCACTGTTCTCATAGATAAAACTATTTTCGCCAATTAATGGTTTTAATTTTCAGATTCAAATTTAATTAAATAATTAATTGATTTAAATATTTGTTTAAATAGGAATTTTTTGTCCTGATTTACACAAAATATATTTGAATCAATTAAAAAATTAATTGATTTTTAATTTAAAACTAATTAAAACTTTTAATTGGTGCAAACAATTTTTTTCTGTGCTGTTACTAACTGAGATCTTGGAGTAAGAGAAGACAAATATCAGAGTTGTGGATTACGGAATGTGTATCGCTGCTTGAGAAGAATGTTAGCTTTGTCTGAATTCAGGTGGTACCTTTTTTTTTGTCCGCTGACGTTTAGCCGCATCGGTATCTAAGCAAAGTCTCTCTATGAGTAAGGTAGATTAAAGGATTTCTACAGCAGTGCGATGATGAAAAAAATGGCGCAAAAACGGCGAACCATAAATGAACTATGAAATTTGCTGACCAACATAACAGAAACTGAGTTAGAATGTATTATCTGCTTTAAAATGACTTCGGTTCTGTGATAAACCCATAGGATAGAAAGTGACTGCTGTACTATTTACTAATCTAACCTATGATCTATTTAAAATACAATTTATTTTAATTTTAAAACATTTTTTTAACTTACCAATATGATTTTTACTTATTGTTATTCTTGAATTATCATCTCGTTTCCATTTAATGACCGGCTTGGGACTGCCACTAGCACGACAGCGTAATGAAATGTTTGAACCCTCTCTTACAATAACATCACTCGAACTCAACGAGTCATCTATGTTGGGAGGTACTGCAAATAAACAAATAAATTAATTCATTAAATAACAAAAACCGAATGTTTCTTATTATATTAGTTACACAATACAAATACTCGTATTTGTTACTTCCTTAAGAGGCACTTTAAGTACACATACTGGCACTAGCGATACGTTTTCTAATCTTGTCTATAGAGTAATGAGCACTTCTTTAAATCTGTTAGGGTATTGTATCATTATTTGTATAGATACTTCAATTTGGTTTTATTTTCTTTTTTTTTTTTCTTTTTTTGTTGGTATATTTTACTGAAGGTATTAGATGTAATTATTGTTGACTCTTGAGATGAGTTCCTATCACTCTTTATGATGGTACTAAGGAGGTAATAAAGTATTTTGTTTTTCTTTTTATTTTAAACAAACTTGAGTCTTAAAACAACTGACACTGCACAGTGGGTTTAATGTAAATGTAAATGGTAATAATTATTTAATTTCAGGTTTATTTTAAACTTGGATGAGCAGTTAGTTTTGACTCATTCTTGAGCTTCGCCCATGGATGTTTCAAAGTCTTAATAAATCTGAGGAGTGGTTACATTTTATATTACGTTTGTGCCCACTGTATACTGGTGTGTTTCCTAAAAACCACTTTTAAAACTAAAGTTACCTTCCACTTGTTTGGGTTGTTTTAAAAGATACAGAAAATGTTGATGACTACGATGAAGATGAAGATGTAGATGATGCTTTAAATTTATATCAAACTCATAATGTGGTTGTATCCCTCCTTCAGTTTGTATATGAAAAAACTATTAAGACAAGTCAATTTTTTAATGTTAAGGAAACAAACACTTGTTTATTTACTTATTTGGCCAAGAGGCTAAATGAGTTTTTGACTTGTTATCCTGCCACTTACTCTCATCATGCCTTATTATAACTTTAGCTAACTTACATTTTATATTAAAAAAAGAAGGAAATGAATGAATTTAGAGGAGAATGACTTACTTACTGACTGACTCATCTATTTGCCAACTAAAGCTAAAGCTGCTTCTGCTATTTCAACTTTTTGTTGTAATGTTATAAGGGATATGAGGTAAAAAGTGTAATTGTATTGTGTAGTGCTGTTATTGAGATGATTGCTAGACACTCTATGATTCTTATAATTATGCAGATGAAGCTAAAAATTATGAAGTTAAATCCAAATTTTGAACTTTAACTGTTTTTATTTCAACCTAAGTGGAGAGAAGAGAGATAAGAAAGAAGAAGGAGAGAAAATGTCCGCTTTCATTGATATCTTTTTTTTAATTTGAAAAATGTAATTTAAATTTTTTAACAATCGCTTAGTTACGAATATTAATGCTGCAGAAAAAAAATATTTTCACCGATTAAAGGTTTTAGTTGTATGCAGATAAAAATTTTATTAAATAATTAATTGATTCAATTATTTTTTTAATTAAAAATTTTTTATTTAATATTATGCTAATTACCAATAACGTTTTATAATAAAAATGCAATTTATTTGTTGGGGGAAAATACCTAGCTTAGGCCAGATCATTAGGAAACCTTTTTCCTAATTTTATAGAAGCACGAAATTCTCTTTATGCAATAAAAAGTTTCCTGATGATCTGGCCTAAGCAACCAGTGAAATACGTATAGGAAGTAGTTGCATTTTTATTATAAAACGTAATGGGTAATTAGCATAATATTAAATAATTAAATATATTACTCTTAATCAAGTTTATGCAGTGCTGCAATTACTTAAAAAATCAATTTGTTTTATACACCCCTTCAAAACTAATCGGAAAAAAAACATCAACTCATATTCCTTCTTTAAAAACTCAAGTTTCTTTTGACAAACAAAAACTTTTACAATCTTAATTTATCAGGAATTACTTGTGGATTCGTTTAAATCTAGATAAAAATATTTGTTGCGCTAACAACAGCTTCCATTTGTCAGAAATTCAAAAGTGTGACATTATCATAAATTCCCCAAGCTTTAAACAAAAGTTTTTATTTTATGCCACACAACAAATGTGTCTCTCCGTTGCCGGTAGAATATCTAGAGGCTTTAGGGTTTGTTGCTCTCAAAAAGCAAAGTACATTAATGTGAGCTGCTGTTTGAATAATGATGAGGATGAGCTTTTTTCTAATCAAATCAACATGTTGTTAATTTCACTTTCTATAAACTAAAAAATTTTAAGTTTTGTTTAATTGTTTTTTATTATTCTTGAAGTTGTTGTCTTGCCATTTTGTAACAGAGTGAGGGGTATTTGTCTGACTCTTATGTTAATATAATTTCAAAGAATTTTTTCTACATTAAAGTAATAACAGTGTCTTAATTAATAAAAGGAATTCACGGAATTAAGGATATTTTAAAATGAAGGCTGAAAATATGGGAGGCACTGGATTAGTTTTATATTGATCTAAATCAGTCAAAGGCATACATAAACTTCCTTTACTTATGCTTGTATTCGTCATAAATTAGTTTATAAATTTTTTAAAAATAAAAAAAAATTTTCTGCTACAGTTTATTTATTTATAAGAAAAATGAAATATGTTAATTAAAACACCAGAAATTTTAAAAACAGCTAATCTGTAAGACACACATACTCCTACGTTCAAATACAACTTGTACTTTCACTAAAAAATCCTAAAAATATGACAAGCACCTTACAATGTCGACAGAATTTCAACAAAAAAAAAAAACGGAAGTTTGCTTGATATTTTAACTTTTATGGCTTTGCAATTATTTCATGTATGTATGTTCATAATATGACTTTCATTAATTTAGCCTTTTAGATATATATTTTGAATTGACTTGAGGTCTCGGTAAAATACAAATCAGTCTATTGAGTGCTTCGATAGACTGATTGGTAGAGCGCTTATCTATCAGTCTGGGAGTTGTGGGTTCGATTCTCATCAAAGACTCTGAGTGTTTTCTACAGACAAGCAAAAAGCTTCCCAGGTAGTGGTGTCTTAAAATTAATATACAATATACATCAATATCAATATAAATATTGAATAATAAATCCCCTGCACAGCATCAGTGTTGCCCTGGGTAAGTTAAGAGTATCGAAATCCAATATATTTTATAATATCAAATATAATGTTACTAATGAACGCCTTTGATTTATTTATGCACTTGTGGCGTTAGTAAAATTAATTTTGTTTGCAATGGCAACATAGGTTCAAAATCATTCATATTCAGGTATTTATTTTATTTAATTTAATTAAATTTTTTTATTTTTATTTTATTTATTAGTGTATCCGGCTGGTAATTTACGACTACCTTACTATCATTGGACCTCGTGCTCCCC